>OW971942.1:1334000-2668000 GCA_943193695.1 Acrobasis suavella
AACCGATAAGCAGGCTACTTTGCGACGATGCTCTAGGGACTGCAATTTTCTATTCGAAAGCTCATCGCTGTTTATAAGCCTGCGGGCTCTTCGGTCAACAGAGTCTAGTGCCTCAAGTTGGTATTTAGCGGAGCCATTCCAGCTAGCCCTAAAGTAAGTTCGAGACTTGTGTTATGGGATACTAACTCAACGATACTATATTTTATAACTAATACATATATAGATAAATATCCAAGACCCAGGAAAATTTGAAAAAGGTCATTTTCCAACTTGCCATGACCGGGGATCGAACCCGGGACCTCTGGGTGGCGGACTAGCACGGCGACCACTACACCACGGAGGTCGTCAAACTTTGCAGTTTGCAGAACATTTTTGAGGCACTTTGGAGAAGTTGATGTTATGTGGCACTCCCGCCAAAACCCATTGTTGATATTATTATTTAATTGTCATAGGCCCACTTAGACGGTGCAAGTTTCTTTCCACACAAAAATTTTTTTTTTTTCAAAGTACTTATTTAGAACAAATCTGCTTTTTGCTAAAAGGAGAATATTTTTATACATTTTATTTGTCATTGCGAGAAGCGGATCTCCCAAAAGAGTTTGTGCACAAACAGTTTCCCCACGCGACGTTCATCGGCAAACCAAACAATTTATGCGTAACGCAAAACATTTTTACACGCCGTAAGCTGCGGCGCCTACACACTGTTTTCTGTTTGCTTTCCCCCTAAGACGAGATTTAGATCGTACGATTCAACTATGCACTTTTATAAGGCTTTTAGGCATTCAAGATAAATAATGTAATAAGCAATGTTGAAAAAATACCATGTGAGATTGAACCAGCAACCTTAGTATCGATACGACCATGCTCTTACCAACTGCAAAGATTCAAAGATTCAAATGTTTGTTCAGTAATTAGACCTTTACAGGCACTTTTACACGTCAATAAGTATAATTTATGTTACGTGTAAAGTATATTAAAATTTAATTTATTTTTAAAGAAAAGCTACCGATACCAGCGCTTTGTAACGATCACTGCTGAGAAGAAACGCCGAAAGAAACTCATTTTCACAGTATTGGTCGCCTACTCGCCAGAAGGGCTTTGCCATATTATTATAATTGTCTTTTAATTAATAAATACTTATAATATAATACAATGTTAACACATTATAACATGTAATGCTTGCGAACAAGTAAACAAACATAAATTGCGTAATAAAAAATATTAAGTAGTCAAAAAAAAGCGAAGCCGTGCTGACCAGTCCCTCCCGGCAGCACCCGCTCACGAGTTGACGCACGGATCAGCCATCGTTAAACTCAACTATATTAGAGGGAATCCAACGACCCGACCAGCGACGCCACCACCGGATTGGACATTTTAGTGAGCATGAAAAACCCGAACTCGCAGACCTTGTCAAGAGAAAATATTAATTATATGTTGGTCACTTATTGATCGCAGAGCATTTACATGTTTTTACAGCTATCACGTGTTCAACTTCGCTCGCCAAATTTCTCTACTATTCTTTTTCCTTTGCCTATTCTCTGGCCCTCTGCCCCACCCATGAGACATAGGATAAGTCAAGTCCTATTCCTTTAACAAGTATTAGGCTTTCGTCACCTTACACTACTACCTACTATTACAATTATTCATTATTACCTGGTATTTTTTTTACCATTGTTTATTTCATTATTTAGTACGACTATTTATTTGTGTACATGTTTTTCTTGAGGTATTTAGAGCACCTATCTGAATAGCGCCTAACGAATAGCACCTGGCGTCCACGAAGAGCACCTATGATTTAGCAGCAAGTGCTGGGACTTATATTTTTATATCGACGTTTTTCAGTTTCTAGAAAATTAGAGAGTAAACACATTTTCACCCTTCACTGTGATAGAATCGTGAGGCTTAAATAAGATTTTTAGTACAGAACGGGTTTAATGTTCCCGCGACCGCGAACTTGGCCGAGGGCGTTCGATCGATCGTACTTATTTAATGAAGTAATTTGTATTCTGAATTAGAAGTATTTAATAAGAAACCTTGAAAATAAATATTTACCTAAGTAAGCGACCTAGAAGTTTAAATAAAACCCCGCAAATTAATCTAAAGTCTGTTTTTGCATCGAAAAAAATCTTAAATTAATTGAATAAAAGTTACCTAACAAATTACAAAATTAAGTTTTACATTAAATTACCTATATTTATAAAAATATTCCAACGTGTCACAGCTTCGTTTTTTAGTTTCTATCAAAGTAGACGAAATACACAATATTCAGATCACGCTTTAAATTACTACTGATCTCTAAGGCCTATTATTCTGTAGATGAATTCTTAAACGACAAGTTTAGTAAATAAATTAGCTTGTAGCGTGTGCTACCTCAATCTCACGTCCACGGAAAGAATAAATTAAGTAGGTATAAAATAAATTAATTGAATAACGTGTATATATCGAAATAATAATATTGTTTTCCTATTTGTATTTGCTTCACCTAAACTGGGTACATGTTGCTCTGCACAATATATTGTTAACCTTTTGCTTACATGTTGCGAATAAATGACTTATGACTTACACATTTTTCAAACGACACTGTGATAGAATCGTAATGCTTAAGTAAGATTTCAGAACAGAACGGGTGTTCCTGCGACCGCGAACGTGGCCGAGGGCGTTCGATCGATCGTACTTATTTAATGAAGTAATTTGTATTCGGCCAGTCGTTCGCCATTCGTAAATCCGTGCGGCTACAATGGATATAGAACGTTAGCCGATTTGCGGCTACTAATGAATAGATTTGCCTGACTGAGTATTTTTAAGCGTTTAAATCATGTTTCTTTTTAACCCCCACCAAGAGAGGGATGTTATAAGTTTGACGCCAATGTATGTCTATGGCATCGTTAACTCGCGATCGGATGGGTCGATTCCGATGTGGTTTTTTTTTACCTGAAAGCAAGATTCCTTGCAATGGTTCTTAGCTATGTTTGATGAACATTAGTTTGGCTATTTAAGTTATTAGTTTGGAGTTAACGCTTGAAAGTCGGCTTTCCGTAGCAAATAACAGATGACGCTAGGGATACCAAATCGTAACGGTTGTTCCGCTACTAAATTTTTAAGAATATCCTATGTTGATATTATTTTTTAAACTTTTACTTTTAGCTGCCGAACTATTGCCAGGGAGAGATAAACTTGGTTTGGGCTATGTGGATGGGATGTTAGTGGACCGGATAAATGGGTTATGGAGTGAGATACGGACATCTACCTAAAAATCTCTCGCAAAAATTTTAGCCTGGAAGATGGTGACTTGCTGCTCGTTAGCTACATTGCCGGTGGGCACCCAACTAGCCCGGAAATACGGCCAGGGCAATAAATTATTATTATTATGAATACATTTTACCTTGGACTCCTTGTGTAAAATTGATGTTTGCTGATCACGCCTATCATCACGATAAACGTGGCCTTACGGTCCTAGGCTCTCTCTATCCCGTTAGAGATAAAGCTGTGATTACGTATAATATGTGTAAAAATCCAAAACACGATGCGAACGAGAATATCCAAAATATTTTATAAAAACACTCAGAATTTCGGAACTGGCTCTCAAACTATGTAAATTCAACAAACATTTCATGAAGTGGGTCACGTTTGACAGAAATAGCGCAACGAGTGCGCTTAGTTAGGAAACTGTGACTGTAGAATCGGAATGTGCAAAGGACGATCAAAGGACGTGGCTACACACGACACAACCTGGCACACAATCTGCAGTAACAATGATTGTAATGTGTGTTAATATTTATATAACACATTACAAAAAAAACACACTGCAATCTGTAATACAACTGCCAAATACGCATGGGAACTGCAATTTTTTCTTGGATTATCACTATCATCAGGTAGATTATTAAATAGTGAAGCGCGCAATCTTATTCCGCTGATGTTGGCGAGCCTGGTGGCTCCGACCAATGACTACATTAGCCGTGCAAGCACAGCGCGTATTTCACTCGTTATTTTTTTAAGCAAAAACTTATTTAGCGGCGTTGTACACTTTTTTTGTAAAGGGTAAAAAATGTTAAACTCGCGTCAGGCCGTCAGGACACGTGACCTGATCCAAAATTCGTAAGACGGATAAACAGTAGACAGCCGGCGCGGCGCGGCGTAGGAGAGGAAGTATCCCCCTCTCTTTCTACGGCGCGGCGACAATGTATGCCTGCGCCTGCTGTTTCGTCTAGGCGGCGCAGGGCGCTTGCGCGAATGTTCGTGTGGCGGTAAACGAACAAGCGGGTCACCTGATGGTAAGTGATCACCGCCCATGGACAATTGCAACACCAGGGGTATAACAGAAACGTTGATGGCCTTTTTTTAGACTCGTTTTATATCGTTATGCTGTCGGTCCGGCCGTAACAGCCAATGACAGCGTCTGCCGCGCGAACAAATACCGATCGCGGGCTTGCTCCGCGGGCCCCCTGTCGTCTCTTCAAGAAACATGAAAACTTCTAGAATTTCTCTTGTGTTGCCATGCGCTCTATATTCTTATTCAATAAAAAATCAGTTTAACGAAAGTGTTTACGGATTTTATTTCATGAAACTCACAAAAGTTAGATCAACGCTACACAATAGTAGATTGTGCTTCAAGGGAAAAAGGTTATATTTTGAAGGTGCGGGCAATTTGAATTCAGAGCGAAACTAAGGATTCCACAGTTGAATCACGACTATCACGAGCGAATGATTGGAGTGGAATCCTGAGTCAAGCGAAGAATTCATGTGTATCACCCAAGATAAAAATATTACCGTACCCGAGTAGCACACTCTACTTTTCATCTCCATCTATGAGAAAATCTAGCAAATATAAATCAGAATATAAAGAAATGTAAAACACCAACAATACATAATCAGAATCGACAGATACCAACCTTTGTTTGGCGGTTTTTTTCATTCCATAAATCCTTAAAGATAAATTTTTCGAAGAGTACCAACTTCTGATAAAATGTTCACTCATAAGTATGTTTGCGTGGTCCTTCATATCTTTTTATTTTTAAAAGGAATCTTGATATTCACTATCGGCTTGAACTTATGAAGTATTCCAATTTAAATAATTATATGTCAATAATCTAAAACTTCTGTGATTACTTTGAATTAAAGACAAAATTTGCGCGTTTTAATAATACTATTGTTTCTTTCTGAAGCGAAGAACATAAAAATGCTTGTACCCACGTTTATCCATGTTAACGACGATATGAATTCCAAATTGAAAAAAAAATGTAATTTATTGTTTTAAAACTATTTTCTTTTGGTGTACTACCAACATTATGTTTGATTCTACATAGATTGCACTTGTGTTCAGTCCCTAGAAATTTTCTTTTTCACTTTTCAGTCCCGAGGGAATCAGCAGTAACCTTAGCTCCTAATATGTAAACATCATTTTTCGAGTAGATGAGATGAAAATGTTTTTATTTTATGATAGAAGACAAAACAATAACAAATATGACAATTGAACTAAAAACTAAATTGAAATAGACCTCGCGATTACTATCCCACAAGTTTATTTGCCAGGAAAATTAAAAAAAAACCAGACTTTCAACAGTTCACCCCCCCATAACTTTTGAACCATTGAACTGATTTCCATCAAACATCATTAAGAACCATCGCAAGGAAACATGTTTACAGGTAAAAAAAAAAACCCTTTTTGAAATCGGTCCATCCGTTCGAGAGCTTTGATGCTACGAACAGACACACAGGGAGACAGACATTGGGGTCAAACTTATAACCCTCTTCTTTTTCGTCGGGGGTTGAAATAAACGAATACCATTGCAGAAAACAGATTTTCCAACTTTCTTTCTTCTTCTATTCTGAGCTGCAACAGTTTTTTTATTTTTTATCCAAGCGAATAAGATCGAAGGTTGGATCAAATATAATATCTGAAGACGTTTTGATCTTGAAAGAGCAACGTATACGTACGGTACGCTTCAAAAATGGAGTCATAATCTCTCATACTAACTGTATGAGAAATTATGAACCCATTTTTAAAGCCTGGCTGTACTCTTTTATGCCAATATACACGACTCTTTGTACATTCTGTGACTGCGATTGGCTACACGCCTGTCAAAGAGATTATGGGCAATTCATTCATTAGAAAAGGCCTTTAGTCTAGTAATGTAAAAGACTCTTAAATATGGGCGAAAATTGAAATTTTTCTGCTAAAATATGACATATAAAATCTCGGCGTAGGGAAATAAAACAAGTCCTTTCACATCTCCTCATTATTTCAGTGACATTTACTTCATGATAAAGTAGCACACAGCCCGTATTGATTTTTTGTCTCATCTCCATGCATGCGGGATGTTCTCGGGGGAGCGAGATGGAGCGCTCGCAATATTACATTTGGTAGAAGATCCAACTGTTAGGTTTAACATTTCAATTTTTAGTGAGAACTGATTGATGTTTTTTTTACAAAATCTTTCTATTTAAGCGCATTCTCATATTACAAGTTTAACTTATTTTGGGGCCAGCTCAATAAATGTACTTTTACCTAACTATTTATTAATTTATGAAAATAAAAAATAAAGAATCTATACATACATATGACTAGTTTCATTTGTAAACGGGGTACACTTTCACTACCGGACTCCATCTTTAAGCCATTAAGGGTTCGTACTCATCGGTCAGCATGGAACAGCACTTTTCTATGCCGCTATCCTCAGAACCGTCATTAGATAAACATGCTGAAGCCTTCCGGTCTCTCAACTGCTCTTCGCAATACAAACTAGTCTATCGCTGATTTAATTGGTACGGCAACGGTTGGCAGCTCTCTTTACTGTCAAAAGAAAAGAAAATATTAATAGGGGAAATGCATATTAGTATTTTTTTCGTATTATGGAAATATTTTCTAAAGGCCCGTCCAAGAAAAACTACCTTGCTAACCCAAATTCTCTTTAAGATACAACGGTTAAAAAATCTCGTCAGCCTTTGGACGGCGTCTCGGAGCGCCTTAGAAAGGCCGGAAGGAGTGACGTCACTTATGTCGCATTTGTAGGCGTGATGTTCCAAATTTTGTTCGGGTGCTATATTTTAAAAAATTGCATTTACAGGATTGGCCTCATAACAAGAGGAGCTTAAATTTAAGATAATCATATGGTAATATTATTTTTAAAACTTTTTATTACATCTAAAATTGTCTTTTTCAATCAATTAAAAATCAAAGTTAATGAATGGATAAAAAATAAAATTGTGCTTACAGGCCCTTTTTTACGTTAATGCTTACAAAATCAGAGACATTTCTCAAAATCTACTCATTATGCATCTTCTCTGTTTAACACAAAAGGTTCAGGCCGTTTCTGAAATATTCCTCTCTCAGCTTAAAAAAACATAGCCCTAATAAGTGGGCACGAATTAAGAAAAAAAATAAAACAAATTTTTCTTATCGATTCATGACATAAAAATAAATTAGGAACAATAATAGTGTTACGATCATAAAACAAACCTTATTTAGATAACTAATAAATTGACTGTGACAAACAAGAAATTATTAAAATAAAATTTATACATTAATTTAATTACATGTCAATCAATTTGGACGTTGGGTACATCAGTTAAAAATTATCGTACTTGATGCAAATGTGCTACAAAACAAACTGTTTTTAAAACCATGCTGTGGGTTCTCAGACTAATTTGCGCTTTCCGAATACGGACGTATGAATCAAATGAGATTGTATTTTTGCAGTCTAAGTACAAGTATGGTATTTCTCCCGGGCTTTTGTTTGAAATACATACAAGCATTGAAGTCCCCGTTCAATCAATTGTCTCGTTGTAACGTCACTTCACACCTTGTTTCGGTGAAATGGAATGTACAAAATGTGTGTTGACAGTAACAGGTTGCGTGTTATCCCCAGTGGTTTCTCAGTTCGGGTTTTGTTACGAAGTCCAGTCATTTAAGACGAAAAAGTACACCTCTCACAAGAATCAATCGGAATGAGCTGGATTTTTGTTCTGTTTCCACTTTATCTCAAAAGGTTTAAGGATGTAAACAAAGTTTGTTACGTAAATTTTATGTATATTGTATTATATAATATAGAACATTAATTGAGCTAGCCCCAAAGTAACTCTTTTTTTCTTTATTTATCGCTTAATACATCATAAACTACGCAATTTATTTGTTAACTCGTTATAATATAACGTATCAACATTGTATTATATTAAAAGTATTTATTAATTAAAAAAAGATATAATAATAAAATGACAAAGCCCTTCCGGCCAGTAGGCGACCAATACTGTGAAAATAAGTTTTTTTCGGCGTTTCTTCTCAGCAGTGGTCGTTACGAAGCGCTGGTATCGGTAGCTTTACTTTAAAACAAATTAATTTTCAATATATACTACATGTAACATGAATTACATATATACTTATTGACGGGTAAAAGTACCTGTAAAGTTCTAATTACTGAATAAACATTTGATTTTTTTTTACATGCGCTAATACAAAAGATGGTTAGCAGCCTTGGTAAGCGCATGAACCCTGGCAGAGTGTTGCGAATTTACAGGTACTTATTTAAGTTTATATAATGACTAGCTTTAACCCGCGACTTCGTCCGTGTATAAGTCGAAAATGGTTCTTACATGATTTTTGATTTACTTTTTGCTTTTTACGTTTACTTGAATACTCGCCGTCGCCCTAAAACGTACCTACTCATTTACCGCCAGGAGTACTCCTGCGAAGTTTCGAATAAAATGGTCTAACTTATCTTGTTTCTCTATACAAACTTTGGACCCCCCTTTTACCCCCTTAGGGGGAGAGTTTTGAAAAATCCTTTCTTAGTGCACCCCTACGTGCCAAATTTGGAGTCTCTAGACCCAGCGATTTGGGCTGTGCGTTGATCGACCAGTCTCTATCTATCTATGTCAGCCACTCAATTTCTTATATGTCGGAGAGTTCAATGTACAATTCCCTTTTTATTATTTTTTACACGTGCAAAGAGAAAGTTATTTACTACAAAATGCAACCGTTGGATTTGAAATGGCAATATTCGTTAGCAACAAGTTATAAGACCGGTCGACCTAGCGACAGGGACAGTCTTGTGCGGACCGCCGTATTGTGCACAACTCGTTTGTGTAGTTTGCTGTGGCTTGGTCATGACTCATTTAATTGTGATTATTGTAATAGATGTGGATTGGTGAACCGATTTATTACAATGACAGTTTGTTTTAGCAAGACGGTAAGCCCAGGTGTATACACAGTATTCAATTCTGTGGGGCCAGGGAATCCAGACATGGTGGTTGCGATTCATGATTCAGTGCGGAGGCGGGGCACTGGATTTCCGTCACATTTTTATAAGGCTCACGTAAGATCTGTCATGTGGCGGCATCGGTAAGGTGACGTGACTGTAAGTAAGTTTCATCCTGACATCAGTTTGTTCTCGTACTGTAAGTAACTAAGTGGGTAGTTTACGTCACTTGAGATATCAGATGCCGATCACGCTACGCTCTGCCCCCTTTTATTCATCCGTCTGCGACATATATATATATATATATATATATATATATATATATATATATATATTTAAAGACCCAGAATATTTTGTAAAAGACCATTTTCTAACTTGCCCTGACTGGGGATTGAACCCATAAACTTCCAGAGTGGCGGGCGTCTTTACCACTAGCCATACATGTCGTCAAATTCAATTTCAACGAAATATAACTTAGCAGTCCATTCCTCCACATTCCCTCGGAATAAGTTGAAATACGGTGAGAGTCCACGTCGCGAGCAATTAACCTATAGCGATTGAATTTGGTTTGCTTTCTACGGAAATTGAATAATTCTAGACCCCCCCCCCTCTCCACTCTACACCCCTTCAACCCCCGAGCGCAGCTAATTTGATTTCGCCCCCGATCTCCGAGTCTACGTTTCCGGTTTTTATTGGGACACTCGGTTCATAATTTTCCGTTTGAGAGACAACGTCGCGGTGATGGGCCAAAATGATCCGGTTTTCTGGTAAAGGGGAATTTTGTTATTGTAATTGGAAAAGTAAACAATTAAGGGGCTACCTGAATTTTTCGGGGTCCAGTGCTGCCCCAATTTGAAAGAAATCATTTGAAAAGAATTTCGCAATTGTGCGTAGAAAAGCTTCACGTTCTCACTTTAAACTGTAAACAGTAGTTGATAAAATAGTTTGAAGGGTTATCTAGGGCCTGGTCAAGACAAAATTTTAACTGATGTCTCTGTTTCCTCTCACAAGATTTACTTTAAATGGGGGCAGCACTGGACCCCTAAAAATTCATGTGGGGCTACATGAATTTTTAGGGGTCTAGTGCTGCTTCCATTTGAAATACATTATTTGAAAGAAAACAGTGATGGCATTTAAAATTTTGTCCTGATCAAGCCCTAGATAAAACCCTTCTAACTATTTTATGAACCAGGTATAGTCCATTTGATTAGGTATTTAAAAGAATGTAAACAATCTTGACATATCTTTTTATTGAAATATAAACTTTATAAATCAATATCATTGCAAATTACAAATGAATTATGTAATGTATAATTTATAAAATAAATAATTTGTAATTTGCAAAGGTATTGATTTATAAAGTGTATATTTCAATAAAAAAAGAACACATGTCAAGATTGTTTACATTCCTTTAAAACCTAACCAAATGGACTATAGGTACTGTTTATAGTATGAAGAGAGAAGGTGAAGCTTTTCTACGCACATTTGAGAAAAAGGGCCACTTTTGGCTAATGTGCGTAAAAAAGCTTCACGTTCTCTCTTTATACTATAAAAATCATAAAGATTGAAGGGTTATCAAGGGCTTAGTCAAGACAAAATTTTAAATGATACCCGTTTCGTTGGAAATAATTTATTACAAATGGGGACAGCACTGGACCCCAAAAATTCATGTATCCCCTTAAGAGACTAACGTTTGATCAAATTGAGCTACGATCATTATTGAATAAGAAAGTTTTATGTGCTTCTGGAGCTGATTAGCTTTTGTTCCCCGTAATTATTTTCCCTTTTGTTAAATTTTACGCTTTGTTCAAAATACTGTGACATTGTTTTAATTTGTTCTATAGATATAAATTTTTAGGGTCCCGGACAAAAAAGAATAAACGGAACACTTATATGATTACTCGTCCGTCTGTCACAGCCAATTTTCTCCGAATGTACTGGACCAAATCAGGTGAAATTTGGTAAAATATTTTTTTTAAATAAGGGTCATTTTTGGTAAAAATTTTAGAAAATAAAAAAGAAGTTTTGCATACCTTACTGTGTCATATTATATCAAATGGGCTCGTTATAAGGATCTCACATATATTTTTGTTATTATTGTAAAATACATAGATTAGATTTTATTCATGAAAGAAGACAGCATGGAAGTATGCTCACATTATTCCCATTCCCAAAAACCCTAATCCTTCTTCTCCTTCTCATTTTCGTCCCATTTCCATTCTACCTGTTCTATCAAAAATCCTCGAACACTTTGTCCAACAGTGTTTGACAAAGTTTCTATCTAGTCTACAACTTGTTGAGTGAATATCAGTCTGGTTTTCGTCCTGGGCACAGTACCACAACAGCACTTGTGAAAATTACTGATGATATTCGTTCTCGCATTGATAAAAAAGAACTTAATGTCCTAGTACTACCGGATTTTACAAGCGCATTCAACACTGTAGACTTCGAGATTCTTCTTAGTATCCTTCACTCCTTAAACTTCTCTTCACCTTCTCTTACATGGTTTCGCTCTTACCTTTTTGGACGTCATCAGCTGCTGAAGTTCGATCAGCGCAAATCTGATTGGTGTGAACTAGCTGCGGGCGTTCCTCAAGGAGGAGTTCTTTCTCCTGTTCTATTGGAACGAAGTTCCTTACGGCAGGCTTGGAGGAGATAGGGATTTTGCTGCGCGACCGAACTGAAAAAAAAAATGTGATAGTAAAACCATAAGGATGACCTCGTTAAATGAGACGTGCGCAGGCGCGACAGTCGTATACACAAGAACTTTTGAACTTCGTTCCTACCTGGTGTCCCACGACACCACATTTCTTTTTTTCTATTTTTATTGATGGTATAACGTCCTCACTCTCTTCTTCGTTTCATTTGTATGCCGACGATCTGCAGTTATATTCAGCCACCCCTCTCGATAATATAAACAATGCCATTAGCGTCATCAACTCGGATCTTGCTGTTATTGCGGAATGGTCTCGTAGCTATGGACTTGTGATTAATGCAGAAAAATCTCAGGCGATTATCTTGATAGTCCTTATTTCATTTCAAAACTTAATTCTTTAACTATTCCTCTATAACAAGCATATTCATATGTTGAATATCTATCTGTGTAACTTGGTGTGGCATCACAAAAAAATTAATGTCATTGATATAAATAGATTTTTTAATAACTGCTATATATACAATGGTACAGTGTACCTGAGAACTAGGCTTAAGACGACGTTTGCTAAATTGTTAGCATATCATATTTTTAAACCCGTTATAAGTAATATAACGCAGTATCTTAAAGACTCGACCAACATTAGTACAAGTACTAAAAACTTAAAAAACTAGATAATAAGACAATGGTGAAGTCCTCTAACATTAATTTTGTACATCAGAACATACAGGGCCTCACCAGCAAATATCTAGAAACTTGCCTGTTCCTAGAAAGTAACAATGTTGATATTTTTTGTGTCACGGAACACTTTTTCCAAAATGATAATCAATTAGTGTTTCCGAACAAATTTGCAGTAGGTAGTGCATATATAAGAGAAAATATAGAACATGGAGGTTCCTTAATTCTTTTAAATAATAATATTAAATTCAAAGAAAGAAAAGACATAGTAGGGTTGTCTCTCGAATGTACCATTGAACTATCATGTGTGGAGTTAGATAAATACATTATTATTTGTGCTTACAGACCTCCTTCAGCTTGTTATAACACTTTTGAAAATGTTATGGAAGACGTCCTAACCCGAGTTAGCTCTCAAAATAAACATATTATTGTATGTGGCGACTTTAATGTAGATATTTTAGTTTCGGACACAGAAAGTATTAGGTTCATTAACTTATTTAATTCATTTCATTTGAGGTATACATTCTTTGAGCCCACTCGAATAACTGAAACATCTGCCAAGTGCATTGATAATATTTTTTGTGATTGCCCAGTCATGGATAAAAAAATCTTTGATTGTCTTGGCTCTGACCACCTCGGCCAAAAAGTATCACTTGTATCTCCAAAAGATCACACCCCACGACCTATCACTTGCAGGCCTATTACTACCAATCGTAGAGTGCATTTTCGGGAATGTATACAAAATAATTTACCTAGATTAGATTTTATTGCAAACCCTAACGACCATTGCAAAAATATTTTTAACACGGTGGAAGGAGAGTTTAGCAAAAGCTTCCCACTAAAAACTCTTAAAGCTGATAATAAACCTAAATTTTGTGATTGGGCCACTAAAGGTATTTACACTAGTAGGAGGAAATTATATGAAATACATATGTGTCGCTTAACTTCAAACTCGGATAAATCCAATTTCAATTTTTTTAAAGGTTTTGGTACTAAAAAAGAGAAAAAAATGCAAGCTTTCAATCATTTTTGTCAGTCGTGTATAAATCCGTTTAGTTTGTGAGAAATTAAGTGTCAAAGTCGTAATATTTTATCAAAGCCAGATAAATCCTTATTAAAAATTTTTCAAATTTTGGTATCTCCATGAGGGCCAATCAGCGCATTGTTTTTGTCCAACATGGCCGACAGTCGACGTAAAGTCTAAGACGTTAGCATCGCACGCTCCCGTGTTTTACAGTTTATTTTAGGAAACAATCTATTTAAGATGGATAATTCAATTAAAATTGTGTCACCAAGTAAAGCCCGCAAGCGGCCTAATATAAAACTTCGTCGTAAGAAAGAGGAAAGAGCGAAAATTCGGTAAGTTTGTAATACCTTATACAAGAGTTGTTTGCACTAGTGAGTCAGCACTAGTGTTGTAGCGAGACATTATCGAATCGATTACTATTTTGTTGTTCTACTGTTACAGAATAATTTGGATGTTGAATATGTAAGGAGTATTGTTTTTACATATTATGACCTCCCCGGTCTTTTTGTAGGTATACAGGAACAATCTGTAAGTTTTAATGTATAAGTGCTTTGTGGAGTTGGTCATCTTGATATGTTTTGCACTTTTGCCTTGTATTATGCGCGTTGTGTATTATGCGTATGTTATTTTGTTGTGTGAAAAACGAACTAAGTCTTAACCTAATAAGAGCAAAATTAATTAATCTCACAGTATTTTATTATATAAAAAGTGTCTCTTAAGCTTTTTGTTACTTTTGTTCGCATTATTTTCTTGCCTGGTTGCATTTTTTTAAATATGCATGGGTGCTTGGGTTAGTTACGCAACAAAAATCTAATGCTTTGATTAATTTTTAGATATTCAACGGATCAACCTCCAAAAAAACCAACGTGCGGGCATAACTCCAAAGCTTATCAATGTAGCAAACTCAATTCAAATGATGTCCTTTTCTTTAATAGAGTATTTTATGCAACAAGTGATAAAATTAAGCAAGATAATTTTATTTTAAAGCACGTCATGTCGACAGACATTAAAAGAAAACGCCCAAAGACTGGAAGCAAACCAGGAAGACTAATGGCCCTTAAATATTTCATTCGGAAGAAAAAAGACAAAACGTTAATACCTGTTTGCAAGAAAGCCTTCTTAGGTATTTTAAATTTAAAAAAGGGCAGAGTAGATGGTGTGGCTAAGCGTCATTATGTCACTGGCTCAATGGCTGTCGAAAATCGAGGTGGAGATAAAAAAACACACACATATCGTTCGCGCAAAGAAGCTGTTGAAAAGTATATTCAGACGTTGCAACCTCTCGAAATTCACCATTGCCGTGAAAAAGTTCGGCAACGACAATATTTACATCCAGAACTTAATATAAAAAAGTTGTGGAAAATGTACTCTGATGAGGCACTTCCTGGCTTCTCTGTTAGTTTCAGTTTTTTCCGCAAAATTTTCGTTACAAGATTTAATATAGGATTTGGCAGTCCTAGACAGGACGTCTGTTCAACATGTCTCCAACTAAATGAAAAAATTAAAGTAGAAAAAAATGATAGCGAAAAAGTGAAACTTATGACGGAATTGCGGATACATAAACTTCGTGCAAAGGCATTTTTTAAACTCCTCCAAAAAGAACAAGAAAATGAGATACTGTTGTCTTTCGACTGTCAGAAAAATTTACCACTGCCCAAAATACCGGATCAGTCCGTGTACTACTCACGACAGTTGTATTTATACAATTTTACTATCGTGAGAGGGTCTTCTCACCATAGTCTGTCCAAAGATAACGTCTATTCATACACCTGGACTGAAGAAACTGCACATAAAGGGTCAAACGAAATTTGTTCTGCCGTTATTGATAGTTTGAATAAACTCAATACAAATGGGATTGAGAAGATTCGTCTTATGGCCGATGGCTGCGGAGGCCAAAACAAGAATTCCATTTTACTATGTGCTCTGATGAACTGGCTTTATTCTAACTCACAGAACGTCAAAAGTATAGAAGTAATTTTTCCAGTGACTGGACATTCTTTTCTGCCACCGGACCGTGTATTCGCGTTAACCGAAAAGCAAATCAGGAAAATGGAAAGTATATTAACTCCGGAAGAGTACGTGAATATCCTTAAAGAACACGCGACTGTATTGCGTCTAGGAATGGAAATTCCGATATTTGATTATAAGACACAAAGCAGAAATATATTGAAATCGACCCAAAGCTTTCATTTTCAAATAACGAAATGTAAAAGATTTATCATATCTTTACATGGAAAACAAGTGAAAATTCGGGGTGAAATATCTTACTATTCCGATACAGGTATACTTATATGAAATTGATATCTCTATTTTTTGTTATCAGTAAATTTGTACCTAGTCGATAAGAAAATCTAAATATATAAAAAAGGCAAACCTGACTGACTCATCTATCAACGCACAGCCGAAACTGTTGAACGGATTTCGCTGAAATTTTGCATACGTCATTAGTTGTAATGACGTAGGCAATCCTCTAAGAGGCGAAACAAGGGTTAAATTTTGAATGGAACTCCACGCGGGCAAAAGCTTGAGTTCTTAATAAAGTTTTTTTTTATTTTATTTCAGGTGTTGCTAAGACAATAAATAAACGTGGCCAAACGTTTGAAAATCTTTGTCCAGAGAGACTGCCAATTGGAGTTCCGATTAATGAAGCAAAACTAACTGATGTTCGTAAATTATTGGAAACGCACTTTGGACAAGATTGGGCCTCGTTGACGCAACTTAATTATTATAAAAAAGTGCTTAATAGTGAAAATGTGATTGGGCGACCAATGATCGAAGAAGACATTGAAGAAGATGACTCTGAAGAAGTATTAAATTTTGTTTAAATGATTGTTTTTGTTACCCTTTTTTTTAATAAAACTAATTTCTTTTTCTTTTAGTTCGTTGTATTTAATTTTTAGTTCTATTCAGCTAGCTCATAGCTCCCACAAATTTGACTTTAGATAACTTACCGTGATATTGCCGTGTGCGCATCCCTAGCTCTAATGGTATTTTTTCAAATTCAGTTAAATCCAGATGTATTAAATCAAAAGTCTATAAATCCATAATATTGTTTTTCAAAGATGGATAAATTGCATTCCGTTATATCGACTTAGGGTAAATCCAATCTAAATATTGAATTTTTGAAAAGATGAATTGCTTTAATAATAAAATTGATAAACAGGACGGTTTTCTTGAACATTGTTGCCATGATAAAATAAAAACTGCATTCAAAATCATGGTGTTAATATAATTACCACTATTTTTCAAATATCTCCTAAAAAGGGAGAGTGGATTTATCCGACTTTGAAGTTAAGCGACACATATATGGTGAAAAAAGATATAATTTTAATGCGGATTTTTTGGCATATGTTAAAAAATATTCAAAATTGTTCAAAAAGGTGTGTTTGGCTGCAAAAGCATTACATCTAACGAACAAAATTAAAAATTCTAAAGATAAAGTTAGGACAACATGGTCAATTATTAATAATGAGACAGGAAAAACCAATACTAGGGACTCAACATTCACATTAAAAATTGGAGATAAAACCGCTGACTCGGATATCGAAGTAGCTAATTAATTCAAAACTTTTTTTACTAACATTTCCAAAGATATCACCCAGTCATTGCTTTCATGTCCGAACGCCGCCGATGAACTATTGAAAAGTAATTCATCTACGCCCAAAACAACTTTTACCTTTACTAGCATAACTCCATATGACATTATCTCAGCTTACAAGGCTCTTAATACTAAAAAAACTGAGGACCTATGGGGTATTTCGGTTTCCGTTTTGAGCAGTATCATCGACCTGATTGCTCCTCACTTAACTTTAATATTTAATAAATGTATTTCAGAAGGTGTTTTCCCTGACTTAATGAAAGCAAGTAAAGTTATACCACTGTTTAAACAGGGATCCAAAGATGATCCGAACAATTATAGACCAATTTCAATATTACCGGCTTTAAGTAAAATATTTGAAAAAATTATATTAGACCAGCTAGTATCGTATTTTAATATTAATAAATTACTTCACTGTCGCCAATATGGATTTACAAAAGGGCGCTCTACCACTGATGCAGCAGCGACCTTAGTTAAAATTATTTACGAAGCCTGGGAGAATCGACAAGACGTTATAGGTATCTTTTGCGATCTGTCGAAGGCATTCGATTGTGTCGATCACATAATATTAAAAAATAAACTAAAATTTTATGGCGTTACTGATACTGCACTCTCTGTTATTTCATCTTATCTTGATAATAGAACTTAAAGAGTTGAAATTAACAGAGTATCCTCAAATAGTGCACCTGTGAGCATGGGTGTGCCTCAGGGTTCAATAATTGGTCCATTTTTGTTTTTGATTTATATTAATGACCTCCCCTGTCTTGCAGAAAAGTTGTGTGAAGTAGTATTGTTTGCTGATGATACATCTTTACTTTTTAAGGTTGACAGAAAATGCACAAACTATGACGATGTAAGCAATACTATGTCACAAGTACTTAGTTGGTTTACGACTAATAATCTGGCCTTAAACACACAAAAGACTAAGTGCGTTAATTTTTCACTATTGAATAAACCTAATACTCACATACCTTTGAGTCTTAATGGTCAAGTTCTAGAATGGGTACCCAACACCAAATTTTTAGGCATAACTGTAGACTGGAACTTAAAATGGGATAAATATATTGAGGCCACTGCCAAGAAACTTAGTTCGGCAGCATATGCTGTGAGGAGGGTCAGACGGTGTACTAACGTTGAAACTGCTAGGCTAGTATACTTTAGTTATTTTCACAGCATAATGTCATATGGCTTGCTCTTATGGGGTAAAGCGGCTAACATACATGCTATCTCTGTGCTACAAAAGAGAGCAATTCGGTCGATCTACGGACTAAAATCACGCGATTCCTTAAGAGAGTTATTTAAATCTATAAATGTTCTTACTGTGACATCTCAATTTATTTACGACAATCTTCTATTTGTTAAATCTAGGTTAAATAATTTCAAGAAAAATAGTGATGTTCACAGATATAATACTCGCAACAAAAATCAGCTTCATACGCCTAAATTTCGACTTGCTAAAACTAGAAAGTCACTCTTAGGTCTAGGTATAACATTATTTAATAAACTTCCCGAAGCGATCGTTAACCTACCAATGGCAAAATTTAAAACACATGTTAAAAAAGTTTTATTGAACAATGCGTACTATACTATCAATGATTCTTACTACTTCCTAAACATTTTCCATTACACTCCACACATGAAACATAAATAGCTGCATTTTCTGTTACCATAATAAGCCTACTGTAAAAACATGTAAATGCTCTGCGATCAATAAGTGACCAACATACTCGTATAATTAATATTTTCTCTTGACAAGGTCTGCGAGTTCGGGTTTTTCATGCTCACTAAAATGTCCAATCCGGTGGTGGCGTCGCTGGTCGGGTCGTTGGATTCCCTCTAATATGGTTGAGTTTAACGATGGCTGATCCGTGCGTCAACTCGTGAACGGGTGCTGCCGGGAGGGACTGGTCAGCTCGGCTTCGCTTTTTTGACTACTTAATATTTTGTATTACGCAATTTATGTTTGTTTACTGGTTCGCAAGCATTACATGTTATAATGTGTCAACATTGTATTATATTATAAGTATTTATTAATTAAAAGACAATTATAATAATATGACAAAGCCCTTCTGGCGAGTAGGCGACCAATACTGTGAAAATGAGTTTCTTTCGGCGTTTCTTCTCAGCAGTGGTCGTTACGAAGCGCTGGTATCGGTAGCTTTTCTTTAAAAATAAATTAAATTTTAATATACTTTACACGTAACATAAATTATACTTATTGACGTGTAAAAGTGCCTGGAAAAGGTCTAATTACTGAATAAACATTTGAATCTTTGAATCTTTGAATCTTTGAATCTTTGAATGTTTAGTGAGCCGTAAGTTATTTGTGGCATTGCATTTCCTAAGGACACTTAAACATTTTCTTCCTCTGAGCACAAAAGTCTTATTAGCTCGCTCCCTACTGATTCCCGTCTTGGACTATGCGGATGTAGCATATCTTGATCCTACTGAAGAACTTTTAAATAAATTGGAGCGTTAGCAAAATCAAGCCATTCGATTTATCTTCGGTCTCCGTAAGTATGATCATATTTCGGAGTTCCGAAATAATCTCAACTGGCTGCCAATTAGAATTCGCAGAAACACTCATATTATTTTCCTTCTCTTTAATATCATCTTCATTCCTTCCGCTCCTGCCTATTTGAAACGACAATTTTCATTCCGACAGGTAGATAGTCGTCTACGTGCTTCTAAAAACCCGCCCTTGGACATTCCACTGTATTCAACGCAGACATACGCCAAGTCTTTCTCAGTCAAGGCGGCTAGACTATGGAACTCTCTTCCTGGTGATGTGAAAATGGCTATGTCGCTCAACTCTTTCAAATCTAAACTTCTTAGATCTGTTGTTGATTCGGAGATTTTAGCTTACATTTCGGTATTTTCATGCAAGTACAACACTAACATATTGTACTTATTACAAACAAACAAGACAAAAATTGACCATTCCCCCCTGATCTCCGAAACAACTGAGCCTAAAATTTAAAAAAAAATATGCGAAGTGTACTTCATTACTTGTAGATTACGGGAAAACCTATAAGTATTCAATCAATTGAAAATAACTCAATATAATATTTTCACTTATGGAAATCAGTTCACTAAAACACCACTAGATAGCGCTATTATTATATATATACTCGCGTCTTACTTGTAATATTTTATATAATTCAAAAACTTTGTCATTTTATGAATCCCTCTCCACGCGAGTTGAAACTCCCACTTGGCCAGTTTTTCAGACAACATATTAAACAGTATTTTATGCAACAAAAGGATCAAGAAACGCGAGTAGCGCAGGTTACGTAAGAAGACGCCACCGAGCATTTTTTGACGTACTTATAAAACATTGCATACAATACTTTTTCGTAGCCTATTGTGCCGACCTTCTGTGGACTGTTCAATGATAAGGGGCTGGTTTTTCCTCGGTGAGCTAATAAAAATGCTTGAACTTGGACAAGACGTGTATTACTTGATTCACCGGTAACAAGAAAGAGAGAGAGGCAATGTTGCTCTCACACAAAAATACTTATAACTATAAAATTAAACTTTTGTGTTGCTAGTTGTAACACCTATACATATTTACTTAATAATATACAAAATGAACAAAGTAAAATATGAACATGTTTGATAGATACTATATTCCATTTGTTTAGGTATTTAAAAGAATGTAAATAATCTTGACATGTCTTTAATAACAAATTCATAAAAAATAACAACAGTTTGCTAAACCTATTTTGATTAAAACATGTTTTGTCCCTTTCCCTCTTTTGAATATTTGACATTGAAAGAACGAGACAAAACATATTTTCACTAAAAAAGGTTTAGCAAACGTTTGTAACTTTTTATAAATAAGGGTTAGTAAATCAATACCTTTGCAAATAACAAATTATTTATTTTCTTAGTTATAAATTATATATTTTTTTTTTGTAATTTGCAAAAGTATTGATTTATAAAGTGGATATTTCAATAAAAAATCATGTCAAGATTACTTACATTCCTTTAAACACCTAAACAAATGGACTATACGTATGTATGGTTAACTTATTATCTTACTTAATAAATAAATAAAAACCCCTCAATAAATAAAAACTTATAACATCCCTGTTTTTGCCGGGGTTTAAAAATAAGTCTAAATCTATCAGATTAATTTGAGCAGTATTTTTAATTTATATTTTAAAGTTAGTTGCATCAAAAATATCCATACATTTTTAATATTACTGAAATTCGATAAATTAATTTTAATTCCAAAACTTTCGCCCGAATTCGCATGTAAATTCAAAATAGCAATCATAACTAGAAGTTTCGCAATCCGAACTATTTCATTTCAGTTCTGGCATATTTTAAATTCTGCTTAATTCGATACTAGATTGCTTTGCGTGATAAATGAAATTGTGAAATTCTTGTGCTTGCTTCTGATAAATTGATATTTCTAATTCACGAGTCTTGGCAATGTCAATTTATAATTTTGAACACATGTATTTGTTGAAATTTCATTTAAAACTGATAATTTTTAACTACGGTTTTGCAGTTTTTACTCCTCTTCGTGCTGCTTTCAGCATTTTAAAATATCTTACACTACAAAAAACAAAACACTTTATGGTGACCTTATTGCCCGAATAGAAGAAATCTTGATTCAGATATGAACACACAGAAATAATTTAGAAGAATATTACTAGATAGCGCTAACAGTTACCTACACCTTGATCTCAGAGTTCTGGTTGCAACTGGCTATATACAATATGTAACAAAAACCCTGTCCGATCCATGTAGGAGCAGCTCAGACCGTCAATATGAACAACTTTTTCTATGGAACCAATGCATGAAACTCAAAAAAGAAAACGACATTTTCATACAAAAGTGTTAGGCCGGCCCGGTAATTTGTAATAAAATATCGATTTTTTTTTCGAGTTTAAAGCATTGGTCCCATAGGAAAATTTGGTATCGTTAGAAGCGTCTTCGCTTCTAACGATACCAAATTTTTCAAGGTATCATGATTTTAGATTTTTTGATTTTATCATGGATGAACATTCATATACACAGCGGGGAAACACGTAACCCTCCTTTTACCCAATGCCATAGAAAATATTGGAGGTCCCATAAGTAGGCAAAACTAGTAGGCGAAATTAGTACTAGCTGCTCTCAAAGAGATGGCAGCACACACCAGTAGCAAAAAAGTGACAAAGAAAGTGTTAAATTAATTATGCTTTAAAAATATTTATTTCATTTGATATAAGTCAAATTTTATTAATTAAGAATACTACTTTATTAAAATAATAGTAATAAAAGATTTTAATTACTACTTATAGCGCCATCTAGATTACAAATTTCGGGCGCGTGATATTATGTCAGGGCTAGGCATCATTCTGACATATGATTTTTATGGAAAAAATATTGAGATCCTAAATTATGGATAAAATTTTTATGAGATAAAATAGAGAACCGATGTAGGCATGGTCTTGGTAAAGAGAAAGCTAATCAACCCGTATCATGTAATCACTAATTAATAATACGATCGTCCAAGGTATAGTTATCTCGGTCGAGAGATCTCGTCAGCCCGGTTCGCCGAGTCAGCTGTCCGCCGCCATTTTTGCAGAACCCCATTGACTTTCATGAGAGCGTCGGGCCACGAAACCAGAGGATTGCGATTAAACACCAGCAACTTTTCGGAGCAAGTTTACTCTGAAACTATTTTTCATAAGTACAATTATCGGAAAACTAAAAACAAATCGGCTTCCCGTACAAATCAGAGCTCCGCCAAACGGATTTTGTATGGGAGGTTGAATTTCTTTTTAATCGATTTTAAATTACTATTTAGCTAGCTATCTGATTACAGATAGACAGACAGCCAGACAAACGGTCGGACAGCGGAGTCTTAGTAATAGGGTCCCGTTTTACCCTTTGGGTACGGATCCCTAAAAAAGTAGGTCTCTACCCAGAAATAAACATGTACAGGAAAACTTTTAATTGAATTTCAATTCGAGGCTTCAACAATTAACGTTTAAAGCTACGGTCAGACCACGGCAATATCTTTTTCTTCTTAAGGTGTCTCTCAAACTAGTGAAGGTTCAAAAAAACAATTACAATTGTGTCTGAAATTTGTACCTACAACAATTATTTAAACAAATGTAATAGTAGATTGTGCTACAAGCGAATAAGGTAATATTTTGAAGGCGAGGGCGCTACTTTGAATCCAGAGCGAAACGAAGGATTCAACTGTGGAATCCTGAGTGAAGTGAGGGATTCATGTATATCGCCCGAGATAAAAATATTACCGTACCCGAGTAGCACACTCTACTTTCATCTCCGTTAATTGACGACCTCCGTTACGTAGTGGTCACCATGCTAGTCTGCCACCCAGAGGTTCCGGGTTCGATTCCCGGCAAGTTGGAAAATGGCCTTTTTCAAATTGTCCTGGGTCTTGGGTGTTTATCTATATATGTATTAGTTATAAAATATAGTATCGTTGAGTTAGTACCCCATAACACAAGTCTCGAACTTACTTTGGGGCTAGCTCGATCAGTGTAATTTGTCCCTATATATTTATTTATCTCCATCTATAAGAAAAACTAGCAAATACAAAACAGAATATAAAGAAAAGTAGAACACCTACAATAGTTAATCAGACTTCAACCGACAATATAATACTAACCTTTGTTTGGTGTAGTTTCCATACAATAAATACTAACTTCTACTACTACTAGTGCGACCAGAACACAACTGCGAGTCTCAGTAGTTCCATTCTCAACATTTCCCAAAGACCAGCAGAGTATATCAAGGGAATGATTCTGGCATTACTAAAAAATTTTCAAATAAAAATTTTAAATAACAATAAAAAATCTGAATCTGAAGTAATATGGACTTTAAAAACTTTAAAAAGTCATATTTCAGTTATTTCCAAAAATGTCATAAAACTTTTTTGTTACAATTATTAAAACACATTTCTTTTTTTTTATTATTAAATCTTTATTGTTCATCAAATACAAATTGTACAGAACAATAGGCGAACTTAACGCTAAAAGCGTTGTCTACCAGTCAACCTTTGGGTTATACAGATAGTCTAAACGTGGGTTGCAGGACTTGCAAGACAAAGTAAAGCACTTAAAAAAAACAATGTAAATAAAAGTATATACAGATAAATACAATAATATAGTATTTTATATATAATAGACACATACATATATACTAATATACATTACATACACGATACACATATAACTATATATATATATATATATATATATATATATATATATATATATATATATATATATATATATATGCAGCAATTTTTAAACTTCTCTTATAGATCGGCCATCTTTTGCCTGAACAACTTTTTTAAACTATCCATTTAACTTACCACTTCTACTATCCATTGAACTTCAACAGATTGGGGTGACTCGCGAGGCTTACAACTCACAGAGCCACTAGCAGGTAGGAAAACTCTAACAACAATAATGTATTCCTGTTGATGTTTCTTGTATAAACGCGTCATGCAATCATGCAACTACTGTAATTCCAAGAAGGGTTAATAAACCTATCTGCATTGAGTCAGCACAGCTCCTTAAATTCTGCGAAAGTAAACACAATATAATATTTTGACTGATTTGTTTCATACGAACAGAATCATTGAAGAGATTGTGTTACATTGAAAGGTTATTTTCAGAAAAGGGAAAATTAATCTCAATCATTAATTAATTCCATCAAAACAATGAAACTTCTTTATGGATATCGGTTAAAATCAGAAGTTTGAGCTATCATGCCATTCGAGATATACTCACGGCACTGCCCACGTTGTTGGTGTGGACACACACAAGCACATTAGCATCATCAGTATACAATGTAGTCAAGCTTAGTCCCGCCTACTCACGACTGACTTCCAACTAAGTTTTGTGTTCGAAGGTGTTCCATTTATAGCAACACGCGGCCAAGTGCGTGTCGGGCCACGCGCAGTATAGGGTTCCGTAGTTACGAATGCCAACTTTGAGTTCGTGCCACTAAAAACGTCTAAAAACTATTTTTCTATTGAGTTTGTATGGAATTTTCCTTTTCCGTGTACATTTTATAAGTTGATCGCCTATAACTTTTTAATTTGTAAACCCTACTTAGCTCTGATAGTTTTCCTTTAAATTTCGATATATATGCTCTAGCTGTGATTTTTTTCACGTGTCCATATATAACCGTTTAGCAAATAGAGGGGGGACACTTGACTCTAACAAAAAATTTTTACTTTAAAACCAAATATTTCAGAAACGGATCCCTAAATCGAAAAACGGTGTTTGCAAGCTCATAATATTTTTAAAAGACCTATTCAACGATACCCAACATGATTGATTAGACGAGAGAAAAAAAATGACTTTTCACTGAACATGTGTGGTCGCTATACTAAAAAAAAAAATATTTTACTACTTTTTCCGTATTTATTAATATACATACATACCCATGCCAAATTACAGCTTTCTAGTACTTATAGTCACTGAGTAAAACCGCGGACGGACAGACAGACAGACATGGCGAAACTATAATGGTACCATGTTTACTACGAAACCCTAAAAACGAGATAGTTTATGTGATACAGATAGTAAATGCTCACAATTCTAGCAGCAAATCTAGATTCAGATTTCACAGTGCTTTGTCCTCGCTACAATAATTTCACACATGGTCGGGTGGTCGCCGTAAAGGTAACAGTTCGTTTGTGTTAGAAAACTGAAACTAACTAGTCTCGTTAAGTGTTCTCTCTCAGCTGGCATAATACGACCTTTATACGTCAAACTCTTGTAATTTTGCAAGTGTCCGGAACCGTTCTTTTATTCATCATCATCATATCAGCCGCAAAAAGTCCACTGCTGGACATAGGCTCTGGAACGTGGTCCATTACTATGGGTCTCATAAGAAGGCTCAATGTCGCCCAACGAGCCATGGAAAGAGCTACGCTCGGTATTTTTCTACGCGATCGAATCAGGAATGAGGAGATTCGTAGAAGAACGATGGTCACTGACATAGCCCAGCGGATTAGCTCATTGAGTGGCAGTGGACTGTGGGCGGAGCACATAGCACGAAGAACCGATGAACGACGGGGGAGAAGGGTTTTCGAATGGCGGCCGCGTACCGGCAAACGCAGCGTAGGACACCCACCAAATAGGTGGTCGGACGACCTTAACAAGGTTGCAGGAAAACGCTGGATACAGGCCGCTTACAATCGTTTGTTTTGGAAAACCTTGGGGGAGGCCTATGTTTTGTTATTAATATGTTAGAAAATTGATAAATGGTATTACAATATACTACTAAAAATAACAATTTTTTCTCCGCGTTTTGGAAGGTAGGTTAATTAATTGGTTTAGGTTTTATTCTTGATATGAGTCATATAGAAATGGTATCTTTATGCGTTAACACAGCTAAAAAACTGTTAAAAATTTTTGGTAATCAACATATTATTATATAACTTATTGGCAGGTTGATTGGAAGAGATCCCTACATGGGATAAGTCCGTCTTTGCATATTTACTCTTTCGTATTTTATCTTTGTTATGTATTTTTTGTAACAATAAAGTTATTACAAACAAACAAGCTTTAACAGATTCCTGTCCCATGAATCACATAATGAACAAATAATTATTTTTTTGTTGTATAACAATACTTAGATAGTAATTTGACTTGAATTCTATTATAATTTATTTTATTATTGATATTGAATTACTAGATTTTATTTTGTAAGCATGTATGACTTTTTTTTAACCTGAGTATTTGACCTCATTTAATTATGTTATGATTACAATTGTACCTCCATCAAGGGTAGGTCACAGTGGTACCTTGTATATTTATTTTAAAATCTCTTGTAACCTGTTTCCACATTAGATGATTTGATTTGATTGTTGTATTTCCAAAGAACAGGGTTAACATTCTGACACTATTTTTTTTAAGTACTGAAAATATATTGGCAGGTAGATGATTGTTAAATGGAGTACGTTTAGCGACGTAAGTAAGATGCCTTGATACCAGCCTATCCCAAGTCCTACCCAGTAAACATTTAACAAAAGATTTCAGTAAAATGGTACTTTCTTACTCATAAAAATGTCAGATAACGATCTACACAATTTCAGAATCGGTATAAGACAGTCCTTTGTCGTCGCCACCAAATGATTTCACACATGGCCGGCGTGAGGGAACGAGTTTCAGGCAATTTGCTTTGCGTCACAAAACTGAGATTTAAGCTGGTGTTTCTTGACATTTCAGCCGCAATTTTATACTGAGGAGCTCGATGGTAAAGCAGTGTACCTGTCTGTTGTTTTAATGTCAAATGAATCAGTTACAAAAAATATAAAATGACATTTGAAAAATAAAGACTTTTTACACTTATTTGAAGCTAATTCCTGTTTTGAAATTTACACTGATCTACATTTTTATGGATAGAATACATATTATACATAGCAATGTGCTCTAAGTTACAAAAAAATTAATTAATAACGATACTCGAGCTATCGTCAAACAAACGTACATACGAGTACATACCATGACAATTTGTTTAAGTATTCTATGTATATTATTTTGAGAATTTCTCTCGCTTCAGGCTCAAACATATCGGCGGTCAGTCTGGTTGGCGATAGTCGGCGACCAATTTCACGATCTACCGTGCGACGGTCGCTCACTATCGCCGACCTTCGCACACAGTCGCGAATAGGCGCGCGACGTTCGCCAGCAGCTGCAAACTATCGCGCGACGATCCGACTAGTCTTACAAACTATTGCCAGCACAATGTCGCTCCCAATAAGAGCCCTAAATGGAAACGTCTGAAAATCTTTCCTCTACAACAAATTGAGCTCGCATTATTATGCACTACATCACTATCTACATCGGGCGAGTCGTATTCATAGAGTACTATAATATAACTGAAATAGATAGCCATCTCGCGTAACTTTTGTGCCAACAATTTAAGCTGCAAATGTAGTGTCATCTATTAATGTTATTTCAAATAAAAATAAAATTCAAATATAAAATTTATTTGCATTGAGGTATGTTTTGAACCTGATATTCCTAAGATCTCTGTTAATTTGACTTTATTGCGTAAACCACTACACCATTCAGGCTTGGTACTGCACATGCGAAATTATCGCTTATAAAGTTAACACTAAATTAACAGAAAAACTAATAAAAGACTTTGCATTTTTTAGCCATTGCGGGGAATTGAACCGAAGGTCTCCTGATTAGTTTGAGACGCCCAAACCGTTACACCATTCAGGATTCGTACTACTTATTTGAAATTATTGGTTACTATACCGTAAAACGGTAGAATGAGAAAGCATGTAGTGCGACATCTATACAAATTATACTCGTAGGAAACTATTAACTAAAAGTGCTTTTGATATTTAGTCCGGAATAAGAGTAATAGATAACGTCGTTCAAAACGAAAAATTCGCAATGTATGGGATTTTCACCACCATGTTCGTATTTCATACTCACCAGCGACCAATAAATCTAGGGCGCGTTACTATAAACGTATTTCTCTTGGTGTTTGTAATCAAATATACATGAAGATAGGTACAAACATTTGAACTGTTCTTTATGTGCTTATTTAATGTTTTAATTAAACGTTTAAACACATCGATGACGACCTCTGTGGGCCAGTGGTCGTCATGCAAGGCTGTCACATTTCGATCCCCGGTCAGGACAAGTAATGGCCTCCTAAAATTGTTCTGGGTCTTAGGTGTTTATTTATATTTATTTCTTATTTTATTTGAGAAACAAACAGTAACATTAATAATCAATAACAATAAACTTAAGTAATGCATAAACCAATCAAGTTTCCTCAGATAACTTATACAGAAATACCAAACAGACTATGAACAAATTAAAAAAGAAAAAATTAGAAGTGGGTAGTTTAAACTTAATTATTTTACCGAAAATGACATATTAATTTAACTATATTTCAAGTGTCAGCACTCAGCGACCTGATTCCCGAAACGACGACATAAAAATATCAAGTTCATTAAACAATGAATTATAATTCTCACAAGCACGATAAATGAAGGTATTTTTGTGTAATTTGTTTTAAGAACTGGTTCAAAAAACAATTTCTTATTCCTAGAGTGTGGACAATGGCATCTCAAACCTGTATTACTTAAAAGGTAAGCAGAATGTAAAGAATTATTTAAAAGCTTATAAAGAAAAATTTGTTCTCTTTCCATGCGGCGAACAGACAATGAAGGCAATGGATCTTATTTATTCTGAGGACAATGATTTTCGTAAAATTGCAAATGTTTCATGAACCTTCTATGTATGAATTTATTATAAAAATACTAGCTTTTACCCGCGGCTTCTCGCATCGAATCCATTAAATAATTGGATAGTGTAGATTTACGCTTTACCCTATGTTACTTCTAGTACCTCCCAGAATATGTGTACAAAATTTCATGATTATTCGTCAAGTAGTTTTTGCGTAAAAGCGTAACAAACATCCACGCTTTCACATCATATTTAGGGTTTGAACTTCATTACTGTATGTTAGATGGCGCTAAAGTAGCAAAATGTTGATATTTGTTGACAAATTTTTTTTTTTTTTTTTTTTAATATTTTTATTTTTTAATAAAAAGTACCCTATGTTACTTCTAGTACCTCCCAGAATATGTGTACAGAATTTCATGATTATTCGTCAAGTAGTTTTTGCGTGAAAGCGTAACAAACATCCACGCTTTCACATTTATAATATTATTATATATTATATATAGTAAGGATAGTATAATTGAGTTAGTATCAAGTTATTATCACATCACCGACAAGAGCCCAGCTCTTACATATAAAAATAATAAATATAAATAATATAAATATATACGGACAAATCACACTGATTGAGCTAGCCCCAAAGTAAGTTCGACACTTGTGTTATGGGATACTAACTCAACGATACTATATTTTATAATAAATACTTAAATAGATAAACATCCAAGACCCAGGACAATTTGAAAAAGGCCATTTTCCAACTTGCCCTGACCGGGGATCGAACCCGGGACCTCTGGGTGGCGGACTAGCATGGTGACCACTACGCCACGGAAGTCGTCAAAAAAATATGTATTGTATATCCCATCATAACACAAGTTTAAGCTTATTTTGGGGCTAGCTGAATCTGTGTGATTTGTCCGTATATATTTATTTATTTATTAACCCATTGAATGCCACGAGTTGGCATCAAATGAAAATGGGTGGCCACCATACAAATGGTATTCTACGCATTATTACCTAGCTGGTATTATCTCTTATTTTATTAAGAAGGCCGAAAAACATATAAATATCCAATACAAATAATAAATTATGGACAAATAACACATTGAGCTAGCCCCAAAGTAAGTTCGAGACTTGTGTTATGGGGCACTAACTCTGCGATACTAAATTTTATAACAAATACATATATAGATAAACATCTGATACCCGGACAATTTGAAAAAGGCCACTTTCCAACTTGCCCTGAACGGGGATTAAACACAGGACCTCCGGATGGCGGACTTGCATGGTGACCACTACGCCACGAAGGTCGTCAGGGTGCCAACTAATAAACTTTAACATTTACGATCTACAGAAGTTCTACGTAATATTTCGTAGTTGGCTTCCGCCATTATTTACAACCTAGGCAATTTTGCGTATTGGCATTCAATGTGTTAAGGTACAAATATTTGACCTGTTCTTTCTAATAAAAACAGTTAAATAAATACATTGTAATTTCAAATATTTAGTAAAAAACCTAGAATTAAAAAATTAACATAGCAATATTAAAAATATTAATGTTATTTTTTTTTTCTAATCGTTTCATTGTCTTCGGACAAAATACTTCACTGCAATATGTTTTGTGTGCCTTTCAATTTGCACTTACGCTTAGAAAGCGGCACAAATAGTTGATGCAAAGATTTAAAAAAAAAAACTGAAAATTGTCTTTGATTACAGGAAAAATCAAATTTAATTAAATCAAGCAAGTAAAGGGCACACGCTTTCTTTTCAAAATAGAAATCGCTATTTCTACGAAACACGTGATATAACAATACACTCCCCTGCCCCTTGTGATATTTTGTTTTTTTTACCGAACCCCCTTTCGAGCCTCACATGATTAATGGACGATCCCTTAGTTTTCTTAAACACACAGCAAAGAAATAAGTTTACGAGTCTACTGCATACAAACTACAGATTTATTGGGCGCTGGCGAGAATGAAATACGGTTTTGAATATGAAATACGAGTCAGAACGTGAAATACAATTCAGTGCGGGATTTACCGCGTTCTCATGATGGACTGCGCGTTGCTTACACTAGGCTATGTTTTTACATTTTTGTTTTGAAACATTTCGAGGTTTTACAATTTAATCATATGTTTTAAAAAATAAATGGTATTTGTTTTTCGTGTAAGCAAAATTATTTTCCACTTGGTCCAATGGTTGACTGGCAGAGAATGTCATACTAAAAGCGTTAAATCCTCCATTTGTACACCTTTTTTGTGCAATAAAGTTTAAATAAATAAAATGAGCCAGATTTTTAAGCTGTCGTCTATAGCTCAACGCTCGTATGCTATTAAAAGCTTTTATTTCATTTCTTTTTTGAATTTTAGGAGTTTTTCGTATGTGTAAGTGGCCAAAAGTGTCAGACTTTTTAAGTTGACCAAAGACATTTGCTAGCTTGACTGCTGCCATCTAGTGACGAAAGCCGGGATCAAAGGCTCCGAAGCATGGATCCCAAGATATTTTATGCCACTTGTGGTTACCTATCCTACTGGTGACGACGCTCCGGGTTGTTTTACCAGCAAAAGCCGGAAAAAATTATCTCCATATGTTTTGTTTCCTTTTCCAAATTCTGATAGTATGCGAAGCCTAGAACAAAACACATAGGCAGATTTCCTACCGGCGGGCGTGGAAAATATAAAATATTCTAAGAGAAGTTACTTTTCTTGGCAAATTACTTTTCTAGGTGAAAGAAGTGTAAGATTTTTCCCTAACATTTTACCGTCAGGAATTTTTATTGATACTTCGTTCCAACTGAGTGTTCCACAACACTCACGCTTTTTTTATAAACCGGGCTAAATCAGTCTAAATGAATATGCTATCAATTTAAGAAGTTATTAAATCAGTAGTGTTACGCAGATATTTAATGAATATGACGGTAAAAACATGGTAAAAACCTAGACGCTTAAAAAAATTAAAAACATTGCCGCGTGTAAGCGGCGTGTAGTCCATCATAAAAGCGCGGTAAATCCCGCACTGAATTGTATTTCACGTTCTGACTCGTATTTCATATTCAAAACCGTATTTCATTCTCGCCAGCGCCCAATAAATATGTAGTTTGTATGCCGTAGACTTGTAAATTTATTTCTTTGCTGTGTGTTCTAAAATAACATTACTTATAAAGAAAATATTTGCTGAACCGTAAGCTGTCGACTTTATTAAAATATTATTGCTGTATTTAGATCGGCGTCACAGATTACAGACAGAACGGTAACTCTTACCGTCTTATTATAAAACCCAGACTAACTTTGTTTTTAGGTTTAAACCATTATCCGACCAAATCAAGTTGACATCTAGTAATATCACACTATCTCACCTGTCAATGTCAACTTCATTTTGGGCGGATAGTGGTTTAAACCTAGTACAATGCGACACAAATAAGTTGAACAAAAATGGCGGACTTCGAAGCACTTTTGTACAAATTCCTGGCACGTAGGTTGAACCAAAATGGTTGTTATCGGCGCAGCTACAAATATTGCGCCGACGACCGCCATTTTGGTTCAATTTACGAGTCGGGTATTTTTACAAAAATGCTTTGAAGTCCGCCATTTTTGTTCAACTTATGTCGCATTGTAACAAAGTTTATCCTGTTTTTATAATAAGACGGTTAGGGTTCCGTGCAATATGTTTCCCCGTACTCTCCCCCATGCTCGCCATATCGCGTGTGTTTGCACACATTGCCGTGTGCACGGATGTATAGTTTTGTTTGTAGAAGTAGTAGGCATAAGTGATACTCCGCTTCTACAAAGTGCTATACCTGTGCCGGCCCGGCTCAAGTAGCACTTTATAGAACTGCCAGCGTACACTCGGTCGTGGTTCATACTTTAATTGGTGACCACATGAGGTAGTATATATCAAACTCCACCGTGCACCGCGAGCCTGGCAAGTTAAACCGTTGTTCCTGGCAGTCATTATTAGATGTCAAACTTAAACCTATAACAGATGCCTTAGGGCTGCTTAAAAAATCTGACCCTGTTGTACTGAGAAAAAGAAATAGGTGAACCAGTTTTGAAGGTCTGGAAAGGTGGTAGATACCAAATTTTTGTTCTAATTGCAGTTGCATGTCCTCTACAACAAATAATTAAAACACATTTTAACTATTACTAGCCCTGAGTTCAGCAGTCAATCGATTTTGGTAACGTCCTCTAACGCAACCTTTTCTTTTTACCCAACTGCGCCAGAAGGAGGGTTATGTTTTTCGAGAGTATGTATGTAAATTAAATTAAATTTATTTGATTCATTGTTACACAAATGTTACACTGTGGGCCCCACACTAGGCAACATACCTGTCTTATGGAGGCCTGTTTACAATTCCAAATAACGTTAAAAAACTGCTGACAATACGGTTTAGTAGAATTAAAAATAATAACAATAAATACTTAACTTTGCTTATTTTTTGTTAGCAAATCAAAAACAAGCAGAATTAACCTAAAATAACCTATTTATTTTTATAAAGGTTACGAACACGAGAGATGCTTCACATATCTGCTATACACAAGAAGTATTCGGTACCAAATGTGTATAATTGTTTGGCACGCTCCTGAATGGCTCAATTTTAGCTTGAGAGGTATCGTTAGATTCGTTTTTACTGTGAGAGTGACACTGGGTATATAATAATTGGCTAAGTGCGTGTCGGTTTCGTAGTTACGAATGCCAACTTTGAGTTCATGCCACTCAAAACGTCTAAAAACGTCTAAAAACTAATTTTCTATTGAATTTGTATGAAATTTTCCTTTTTAGAGTACATTTTCTAAGATAACTTTTTAATTTGTAAACCCTACTTAGCTCTGATAGTTTTCCTTTAAATTTCATTATATATCCTATAGCTGTGAATTTTTTCACGTGTCTATATATAACCGTTTAGCAGATAGATAGGGGGGGGACACTTGATTCTAACAAATGTTTTTACTTTAAAAGCAAATATTTCAGAAATGGACCCCAAAATCGAAAAACAGTGTTCACAAAATCACAATATTTTTAAAAGACCTATTCAACGATACCCAACATGATTGGTTAGTCGAGAAAAAAAAAGACTTTTCACTTTACTTGTATGGGAGCTACCCTAAATAAATTTTTTTTCTATATTTTATTTCACCGTTTTTTCCGCCTAATCAATATACATATTCTTGCCAAATCACAGCTTTCTAGTACTTATAGTCGCTGAGTAAAACCGCGGACGGACAGACAGACAGACATGGCGAAACTATAAGGGTTCCTTGTTTACTACGGAACCCTAAAAAGGCAGTCTGGTTTTTTGCTTTTTTTTTTAAATAATAACTTGTTTTCAGTGTGCCCACCGCCACTTACACACGGAAATCCCTTAAACTCCAAAAAAGCAATGAAATTAAAGCTTCAAATCGCAGCCAATAGCTTCAATTGATGACAAGTGCGAAGATTCCTTGCACCCTCGCTTCAGCAAACATTCGAGAAATCGACGGCCAAGCGAGATGAATAAAATAGGAGACGAAACAACGACAGTTCAGAAGTGGAACTTATGGTTTGCATTGTAGGTATATGAAGGTAGACACAATCATGTATTTATTCCCATAGGGCAGATAAAGCATTTTAGGTCTTGAGGCTGGGCATGTGTTGCAAGGAATAAAATATCAATAGTATATCGATACTATCGTGGCCTTTAGAAACAGTAACGATATCGATGGATGGGACTATCGATAGTATCGATAGTTTCGATTCTGTCGATGGTATCGAGAGTTTTTAATTATATACATAATATGTTAAGTTTGAAGGCACCAGTACTTATTTATCTTGTTTTATATTATGTATAGTAATAACCAAATTCAATATGTATACTTAGGCCCAATCACAGATAAGACTAGCCGGGCCTAAGTAACCTCAATTTTTAATTTAAGTAGCCTTTTGTCGATAGCGTAGTGTAGGTACACTCGATTTAAAAATGTACCGCACTCTTTCCGTCGACTGCCCGGTTGTTCATCACCCGAGATACAGACTATGTCTAGTTCGGGGATGGATTTCCGGATGGTATATGGACTGGGCGCCTTTAGGTCTTAAGCACTCTTATGGTATATAGTACCTACTTCGGTTGTCTTCGCTATAATATTATAATTATACCATTCTGTAAAATGTTTTTGGCAAATAAAGAATTTATTATTATTATTATGTTGGTACGCTTTTCAGCCACGGGTCCATGGGGACCCGGTCCTTTGAGGCGTTATTATTATTATTATTATTTAATTAGTACTATCGATATTATCGATAGTAAAAGTACTATTTGTATTAAAAACCATCGATATTATTGTGACACATATCGATATAATAATACTATTGGTAGTAATTTAACAATCAATCGTTTTTCGTACAAAAAGTAGTTACAATATCGATGCTACCAATAGTATCAATTATAAAGTTTAGATATTTAATTTACATAGGGAATAAAAATGTTAGTTCCAAAATTACAAATTAATTAATATAAAATAATAATAATACGTCATTTGAAACCCGCCCCTTAAAGTTTCTGGCGCAAAGGTGCCCAGTACACTAGCGGCATTGCCGCGCTGTATATTGTTATAAAGTATCGATACTATTGGTTGTATCTAAATTCAATAGTATCGATTGTTTCACCTGTCATCAATAATATTGCAAACTATTGACAATCTTTATATCGATACTATCGATAGTATCGATGTCATCATCATCATCATATCAGCCACAGGAAGTCCACTGCTGGACATAGGCCTCCCGCAAGGATTTCCAAAACGACCGATCGGAAGCGGCCTGCATCCAGCGCATCCCTGCAACCTTGCTCAGGTCATCTGACCATCTAGCCGGTGGTTGTCCTACGCTGCGCTTGCCGGTACGTGGCCGCCATTCGAGAACCTTTCTGCCCCATCGGTCATCGGTTCTTCGCGCTATGTGCCCCGCCCACTGCCACTTCAATGAGCTAATCCGCTTGGCTATGTCGGTGACCTTCGTTCTCCTACGAATTTCCTCATTTCTGATTCGATCGCGTAGAGAAACACCGAGTATAGTCCTCTCCATAGCCCGCTGAGCGACCTTGAGCCTTCTTATAAGACCCATAGTAAGGGACCACGTTTCAGAGTCATAAGTATCGATGTATTGATTGTCAATAGTTAGGATAGGAGTATCGGTAGTATTGATACTCCTATGGATAGTCCTACTGATATTGTGACTGTTTTTCGAGGTCAACTATCGATAGTTATGCAACGCTACTGAGCAGACAGGGCCTAGGGCCGCAAGACTCAGAGGTCGCTTTAAACGCAATAGTGAGTGAGAAACTGAAAAAATCGACCAAGAGCAAGTTAGACCCGTGCACAAAGGGTTCCGTACCATTATCTATAAGAAACCGATTGTTCGCATGTGTTCCTCATATAATGACGTATCTTCCAAATTTGACATATTTGGTGCATCGGCCAATTCTATCAAAAATAATATGCTTTGAATTATGTATAGTTAATGTTTCGGTGTAGGTATATTTGTTTTACTTGTATAGGTTTTGTATATTATGCATGCTGTGTTCACATCGAGAAGACGTTGCACTTTCACATGTTTCTTAATGTCTATGATACCTATATAATGTTACCGTGTAATGTCAATTTTGTGAACCTAATAAATAAAAATAAAAAAAGAACCCTTGATAGTATAGAAGCCATCCTTAAACATTTATTTTAGTCTGTTTTTAGTATTTGTTGTAAAAGCAGCAACAGAAATACATAATCTGTGAAAACTCTAACTGTAAAGCTATCACGGTACATGAGTAACAGCTTGGTAACAAACAGACAGACAGACAGCCAGTGGACTCTCAGTAATAGGATTCCGTTTTTACCCTTGGGGTACGGATCCCTAAAAAATAATCACAAGTCAAATAAAATCAAGTTTATTTGCTAGAAAAGTGGTTACAAGGGTACTTAAGTAAAATATATGTAGATACAAGCACTTTTCACCAGAGTCTGGCAAATACATCTAATAATTATGGTTATATGTCAATGTTACAATAATAAATCCTTAATTTCATATTCGTGTTTATACATGCATGTCAATTAATTGTTACAACCTACTGTTAAAGAAGAAAAAAAAATAGAAATGTAAAACACCAAGTGATCAAAAATATGTGAGCTGCGACCGATACTTAAAATAATTAAAATATTCGTCAACGGAGTAGAAACACTCTTCCTCCAGCCACTCTCTTAATTTGATTTTGAACTCCTTGAGAGACAAAAGTTTCATTTTGTTATCTAGCTGTTATAACAAGTGATGGGTTGCTAGCCGCATGGCCTATTAAAATTTCTACCTATTCCCTCGATCGACTTCTATGATTTGCACTGGAAGAGAAGAAGCGTAAATACCATGGCATGCATCGGATAGTATCTTAAGGGGCTACCTGAATTTTTGGGGTCCTGCCCCCATTTGAAATAAATCATTTGAAAAGAAACTTTTAAAGTAAGAACGTAAAGCTTTTTAAAGCATTTTTGCTAAAAGTGGCCGTTTTTTTGCAAAAATGTTATAAAAAGCAAAAACGCTATAAACCGCATCGTATTCGGACCATCGGTTCGAGCGCTACGATGCCACATACATACAGACAGACAGACATTACCGTCAAACTTATAAAACCCCTCTTTTTTGTTAGGGATTAAAAAACAAAAAACAAACAAACTAAAATCTTCCCATCTGTACTATCTGTAACATACTGCAGTCGAGTATTTGTAAATAGTGTTAGTTTGGCTTTGGTTCGGAGTGTTTATTTTATTTTCGGCTAAATGTTGGACCAACAGTCTGTTTTAGAGGGTTTATTAAGGGGGGTTGAACTTATTCTAATATCTCTGTTTGTTTTTAGAGCGTGTAAAGTTGCCAAAAGAGAAAAAAGATTTTGAAAAAAAAACTTTAATTTTTATCGAAAATACAAAATAGTTTTTTTTTATATATTTGTCCGTGTGTCTGTTTGTATGTATGTAAACGATAAATTCCAAAACTTAACGAACTTTTGCGGTTAATATTTGAAATTGTATTTAAAAAAGATAATAATTCAATTGACATTAGTCAATTGAATTTAAAAAATAAAATGATATAATGTCAATAAAAAAGTAATCACGCGACTTCGAACGCTTGAAATTAATAAAAAAATATTTAAGGCGTACAAAGTCGTGGTGGACATCAGCTAGTTAATAAACACAACACTGCGATTTTGATAGATTATCTCACAAAACATTGTATCAAATGCAATGACACGCATATTTCAAAAGCAGAACGATCAATCAAAGTAAAACCTCTCGAATTTCAGTATTATTGCAAATTCTTTCGTTCAAAATTGCCCTTGAGAAAACAATTTATAAAATGGCCATCGAACCTACAGTAAAATATTCCAATGTATTATCTGTCAGTCTAAACCCAAATCCATCGAAGAGCTTCAGAATCCCAGACTCAGCTAGACCCACTGATAAATAATGGAATTAGACAATAAAAAGACGGTTTCTGTGTGTGGGTTTTAGTCTACTTACAACAGAAACATGTTCAATTCAATTTAATTTATTTATTGCTTTTCACATTAAAATAAATAAATAAATAGGGACAAATAACCCTGATTGAGCTAGCCCCAAAGTAAGTTCGAGACTTGTGTTATGGGATACTAACTCAACGATACTAAATTTTAAAGCAAATACATGAATAGATAAATATCCAAGACCCAGGACAATTTGAAAAAGGCCATTTTCCAAATTGCTCGGACCGGGAATCGAACCCGGGACTTCGGGATGGCGGACTAGCATGGTGACCACTACGCCAGGGAGGGCGTGAAACATTGTACTTACAATTAGATTACACAACTTAGCCCCTTCTCAAATTATTAAATAACATGAAGTTGCAACAGAAATGGCATGCGGATTTTAATCAGTATTTATTAATACTAAAATTATTGGGTGATTATCCAAATAAAGATCTATTTGTCTGGTAGTTCTTTAAATAATGTCGACTAGTTTTATATAAAGTCAGCCTTTTATTTACTTATTTCAATATTGCCTATATTTGTATATTTAAATACTTACATTTTATTTTTAATTAAATTTAATTATTTTTATATTTTTAACGACATTATAAATATCCTTTTCTACATATTTATTTACAACTTGTTATAAATTGTTACGGAGTTCGAGCGTAGCTTGCATCGGCGACAGCGTTTATCGAGTATTATCATCTATCTCGCTCTACGTAATAATAACGAGCGAGATGACACTAGTCCGTTGAGCGATTTTAAATTTATTTATGTATATCAACGGTGCTATGCAACAGGGGCTGGTAACTTGTAATTTAATAAGATATGTCTCTAGTTCAGACATCAATTTTCTCTATATTTTCAAGGGTATCCATTACTAAAACTATGTATCCGTTAGTCAAATATAGTCACGTTTACCTGTGTTGGAAAGTAAAGAAATAAATTAGTTTTTATCTCACACACCTCTTTCTCTTTCTCTCTCTCTCTCTCTCTCTCTCTCTCTCTCTCTTTTGCATATTCTTTTTTACTGAATCATTGCATATCCATATGTATTCACGTCTATGACCACACTACTCATGCAAAATTCTTCGGCAATTGCTAGAAAATAACATTTGTTTTGTCTTGAGAAAACTGTGGATTTGAAAGACATTGAAATATCGTTGATGTGCATAGAATTGACTCAGCTCTTTGTTTGAATAGAAATATGTGTATGAAGATTCATTATTCGTTTTAGAATTCTATTGGGACTGCTAAATTTTAAAAAGCACACATTATATGATATTTTAGGTATACATGATAATTAGGTATGATCTAATATAACAAGTGTTGTTTTTAATAAGATTGAACTATGTAAAACGGTCTCTGTAAGTATGACTTTATTTATTGGCTTAAAATCAATTAAAGTAGATTAGCAGCGTACTTTTTGAGTCACAAAATTTTATCATTTTATTATTTTATCATTTAGTTTAGTAACTTTGTCAGTAATGCATCTTGATAGAATACAAACCCAAAAAAAAGCGAGCGAAGTTCTACGAGTCTTCTTAAACAATCCGGCGTTTGTATGAATGTATGTTTGTTTGACGATAACTTGAGTATCATTTTGGTGAATACTTATGTACTTCATGTAGCTAAACAAATTCTTATGTTATAAGAGTGCAGCCAAACAAAAAATCTTTCTTTCTTCATCTTTGATCGGAGCTTCATGAAATTTAGTATGCGCGTCGATATGGCCAATAGAGTCTTTACAATACAATACAATCTCGAGACATGGGGTTTGCGAGTTTACAGTTCAGGGTGAACTGCTAGTTTATCATTATTCTCTCGTATTATCGATTGCATCCTCAGCGGACGCTTCAGAGCTCGCGGTCCGAACCTAAACGAAACCTTAACGAGGTGATTTGACGAACGACGATGTTTTTAATGACTGAAATAAAAATATGTCAGTTCTGTGAGAAATATTCCGGTGATATACGAGCGATGCGACCGTATAAAGACTGATAAAGGGCGCAGCCTCAGGTCTGGAGACGCATCCATACATGTCCGCAGATCCTTAGTGATGGCCGTACTAGCGGCTGCGGGCGTGGGATTCATTCCGAATTCCGACAATAAGAATTTTTTTTTAAGTTTTAAAATGCAAAACCCTGAATTCAAGCAATATTCGGACTACAAAGTAGACATAGTTGTGAAGCGATATTTAAAAAATATAAGATTCTAACACTACCGTCATTATAATACAATATATATTAGAAACAGCTATATTTGTAAAGAGTAATCCTCACCTGTTTTCTAAATTATCTGATACAGTAGAAAGAAACCGTCGTGAGGACCAATTGTGCATGCATTTAAAACTGCATTGTTACATGATAGTGTATAATAAAAGAATAAAAAGTGATTTTATTTAAGAAGAAAATTAAGTTATTTTTGATAGATAAATGTTATTATAGTGTTAAGGATTTCCTATCTGATAAATTGTAAATTGACTTTGTTTCATAGTAAATTGTAAAATGTTTATAGATTAAGTAAGGATATTTTTTTAGTATTATGATAGATGATAGCTTTTCTGACAAAATTTGCACACCGGTGATGGTAAACATGATTGGACGAAACTGAATGTAATATCTTGTAACAAATGTTTGGCAAATAAATTATCTTTATCTTTATCTCTAAAAGGACAAGTTTTCCGAACTTCACGTCTTAATCCCCAATGGGGCAGACAGAGCCCAGGGCTGTTCAGCCCACGTGTTGAAGAATAAAAAAGGGGAATCTTAATAGAGATGGGTTGCAAGCCACATCGTTTTAAACTCGCCTTTTAAGATCTGTGCACGGAATACAAGCAACTGGTAATTCTATGATTTCCGATCTGAAATGTGATTCTCGTAATATTTTTGGAACGAAGTTCCTTATCGCGCGTTGCAAAAGGGAGCTAGACGGAAAAAAATGAGACCAAAAGTTGTAACGACACTTTTTGTTCATTCAAATTTATGAAGATAATAAACACTTGATTTTAGAACGCAGAAAAGAGTTTGAATGTAATTTAGACCTATTTATATTTATATTTAACTTCGTTCCATCCGGGTGTCCCTTGACAACTCTCAAGTTTTTTTTTTTAAATAAAAATATGGGCATGTCCGTCCTTTATCTGAAGAGTCCTTTAGTCCAGCAGAAGGAAGAAAAAGATGTGACATTAACCAGTCAGCGTAAAACATAGTCTAAGATAGTTGATCCGAATCATTCCTGAGCGTCTCGGAGATGGTTTAACATATATAAGGGTTCCGTGTAATCGTATCAGAGCAGCATCGGTTAATAGCTAGATGGTTTGATGTAGATCTGCTGATACCAGTTTTAACAATTTGTAATATTTGGTATATAATAATGTTATATATTAGATATTTTGCAAAAAAGTAGGTACACGTATTTATTTGTTTTCATACAGCGCATTTTAATTTCGTATGTCATCAACACCCCTTCACAATATTATTTATTTGTTTATCTATTTATTGTGATGCACGGATCTGCCAAACGCAAGACTAGGTATCGAAATAGAGTTAACTTAAACCTTGACGACCTCCGTGGCGTAGTGGTCACCATGCTAGTCCGCCAGCCACAGGTTCTGGGTTCAATCCCCGGTCAGGGCAAGTTGGAAAATGGCCTTTTTCAAATTGTCAAGGGTCTTGGCTGTTTATCTATATATGTATTTGTAATGAAGTATAGTATCGTTGAGTTAGTATCCCATAACACAAGTCTCGAACTTACTTTGGGGCTATCTCAATCAATGTTATTTGTCCCTATATATTTATTATTATTTATAAACCAAAAACAAAAAGCCAGGGTGGGCACTCCCTAGCTGTAACATACAAACCTTTAACCCGACTCAAAACATACTATTTGTAGGTCGTTAATCTTTTTTTCTCAAGTTACAAAGCATTGGAGTTGTTCCCGCTTGTTCTTCGATACAGACATGACAAGAGGCGGGAGATGTGGAGTTAGACAACTGGAAGAGCACCGAAGATTTAAATAAACTACCTAGTGGCTCTGTGAGCTGTAAAGCTCGCGGGTCACCCCGACCCGTTGAAGTTCGCCGGGTGTAAAAGATGTTCAGAAAAAAGTTGCGGCTTGTAACCACACTACAGTATACATCGCGTAGCTACAAATACATCTCCATTTTTAGCCATCAATACTAGCACTCGCCCGCGCCGTCAGTCATTACCAAATTAGGGAATCAACCAGAACCCAGGAGCAGTCACGCACCGCGCCAACCAATCACAACACAGGAACGGGAACACAACCATATTGTTTCGTCTCATGACGATTGTATATAAACCCGAACTTTGGAAATAAATCAGGCATTCGACTTTCTACTAAGGAGCTAAGAACACGCTATTTTATTTATCTCCCGTAGGTACACGTAACCTACCTACACACACCATATGATAGCTACCTAAGTTAGGAGGCAAAAAAATTAAATTTTAAATTGTTGATACTTGAAATTTTAAACATTTCAACCCCCATATTTACGCCATTTAATAAAATTTTGAAATAATGAATCTATATAAAATTATACATAATTCTCGTACCTTCTCACAAAACACCAGAATCAGTTCAGAAATGCGACTAGGCGAGAAGCACCGGTCAAACTGACGACCGGATAAATGCATTTTTGGCAACTCTCGAAACTGAGACGCTTCTCTCACTCGGTCGATGAAAAATATATAAATCTAGCTGCACCTGCACCGAATTTCAGGGTAAAAAAGCTATCCTATATCCTTTCCCGAGCCTGTCTTTCATTATCATTATAATTTAAGCAGCATAACGTCCACATCTGGACTTAGACCTCTCCAAAGAATTTCCAAAATGACCAATCTAGAGGTTCCTGCATTCAACTTTCTAGCGACTTTGGTCAGATCATCTGACCACCTTGTGGATGGGTGTCTCAAACTATATTCATTTCACATTTCACTTTCGCGTTTATAATATTATAGTATAGATTGTACGGTAGTCATCTTGATGACTACCGTACAATCTATACCAGAGGTTCCCAAACTTATTTTGTCAAACGCCCACTTTAAAAAATCAGTTATTTCGTAGCGCCCCCCATTTTTTTCACCATATAAACCTGAATCACATATTTGTCTTGCCTGTAGTTTAATTCAACCTATATTCTAAACTAAACTTTTTTACAAGAGAGAGCAATAATAATACATACACCAGTACATTAGAGTATCTTTTATAAAAAATAACAATAATCAACATTGTTAATTTTAAATAAAAAAATAGCAATAATAATACAATTTTACAATAATAAAGAGTATCGGAAGTGGGACCTCACCTGCGAAACTTTAAAACACGAAATTTTTTCAGTGTTTGATTCCTTTAACGATATAAATAGCGTTGTGAACGCATTAAAATAATAAATATTAATTACATTTTTAGTTTATATTTGTAGAATAAAAAAGGATATAAATATGAACTAATAAATGGATGTTGTGTAGTAAGAGGATTTTAATTTCAGTGAATTTTAAAATATGAAATAGCTGAAGTTATAAATCACTCATTGCTTAAATCACATCAGTGCCCCCCAACTTTATTCTGGGCCCGTTACCGCCCCCCTTAAAGCCTCCAGCGCCCACAAGGGGGCGTTATCGCCCACTTTGGGAAAGACTGATCTATACTATAGCATAGCTTGCTATGTCAGATGCTAAGGCCCTTTTTAGAAATCTGATACAAGTTGGAGCTTATAGTAGGCGGTACCAACGCTCCTGAGCGAGGGCGGATATGTTATACAAGGTGCGGTGGAGATTTTCTTCCCTTAACCCAATTCCTAAGAAATAACAAAAGAAACACGAAAAAGGGACAGGCAAGTTCGTAGAATGGCTCTAAAAAGTAAAAAAACCTTAATTACTGACCTGAACCGTAGATGTGCAATTCCTGTCTTCAGCGCATCGCTCAGAATGGCTCTAGATTTCACAGCACTAGGGCACACACAAAGTCCAAATTGTCCCAAATGCGAAGAAAGGGCGAATGCAAAAGGCGGGGGCTCGACTGACTTAAATATTAACGCACAGCCCAAACCGCTGGGTGTAGAGACTCCAAATTTGGTACATAGGTTCCTTGTGAGGTCTAGGGGGGCACTAAGAAAGGATTTTTCGAAACTTACCCCCTAAAGGGGGTGAAACGGATGTTCTACGCAGACGAAGTCGCGAGTGAAAGCTAGTACGCGATAAACTCAAAAACTGAAAACTTTTAACAATTCAAGCAATATGTACTTACTCGTCCTGGCATTATTGATTACATGAAAATGTTTTAGAGGAATTGTACTCGTATTATCTCATCCAGTGTCCCCAGATCCTTGGGCAAGGCAGGCTGGCAGTCCTAACGGCGTCTGCCTGAAGATAAATCGCTTCAAACGCTCTTTTCCTTCCGGCAGGCTTTCGCCTCAAGGGGAGCATAAAATAGGTAAATAGGGATTTTATTTAGTGCCAGTGCTTGGGAGTTATTTAGTGAATAGAGTATATGGGGAGAATATCGAATATTTTTTGCTCCTGGGTTGTAGGTAATGTTAGCATTTCCATAAAATCAGCCGTAACTTTATTAATACTGGCAACCCAAAATGTGAGAAAATGGTAACACCGGCCACGCTGCTGTCAACTGTCAAGTTTGACATTAGAACGATTGCCCCGTTATTAACATGACGCGAAATGATTTTGTAAAAGTGTCGAAATGTATTTACGTGGGGCGCACTATAAGTTTCCGGAATGAATATGAAAAAATACTATTAAAGGTACAAAATTAATTTATTGTTTTTCAAAATAATCTCCCTTGGCGTCTATGCACTTTTTCATTCGATGAAACCAGTTTTGAAAACTTTTGTGCCACTCCTCTGTGGTGACCTCTGAAACGTGTTTTTCATACTCCTCGACAGCCTCTTCTGGTGATGAAAATCGTTGACCGCGTAATTGGTTCTTAATTTTTGGGAACAGAAAAAAGTCACAAGGTGCCTGGTCGGGACTGTATGCAGGATGACTCATGAGTTCTACATTTTTCGCCTTCAAAAAGTCGTTTGTCTGTCTGGCCGTGTGAGAACTAGCATTGTCGTGGTGCAGGATGATACGGCGTTTACGGTTATTTTTACGGAGTTCGTCAATAACTTCCGGCAAACAAATGGTCGTGTACCAGTCACTATTCACTGTACGACGATTCTCTAAAGCAACAGTAGCCACGTGTCCAGTTTTATTAAAAAAAGAAGCCATCATCCGCTTAGATGCACTTTTCACGCGCGCCACTTTGGTTGGTTTCGGCTCATCTTGAAAGACCCATACGCTCGATTGCTGCTTTGTTTTGGGATCGTAGCAATAAATCCATGTTTCGTCACCTGTTACTATGTCCCACACCAAATTTGACGCACCTTCGTTGAATCTGGTAAGCATGGCACTGCACCAAGTGACGCGGTCCGTTTTTTGAGCCTCGGTCAAGTTGTGTGGGATCCACCGCGAGCACAGCTTTCTCACACCCAAATGTTTGTGTAGGATTAATTGTATTTGACTCATGCCTATTTCTAAGGATGCGCGAATTTCATGGTAGGTCACATGCCTGTCTGTTTCAATCATACGGCGCACAGCATCGATGTTTTTGTTGGTCACAGCGGTGGACGGCCGACCATCGCGAGATTCGTCACTGAGATTGATACGACCACGCTTGAATTCTGCAAACCAGCTATAAACAGTTGTCTTGCATGGTGCTTCATTGCCAAAAGCTGTTTCAAGCCGAGCGATGCTCTGTTGAGCTGTCAAATTACACTTAAAATCGTAGAAAATCATACTACGAAAATTTTCCCGAGTTAAATCCATGTTGATGCAGACACACAATTTTTTAAATGGCGCCACAAGGTAAAAACAAAAGACAGTCAGATGAAACAAACTGCATTCTACAGCCAAAGAGTTCTATTTTCAAATGTTTCAATAAATTTTTAAATATTGTTTATGTAAGTGGCCAGTTCCGGAAACTTATAGTGCGCCCTATGTATGATACCAATACAGAATAAAGAAGATTTCAGTAATGTAACACTAAAGAATTGGAATTTTACTTAGCACACTCCTAAATCTTAATATTTGTATATCAAGATTCAAGATTTGATCTTCTAGGCCTTAGTCTAGAAGATCAAATCTTGAATACAAAAGTTAACATATTGACAAGTGACAAGTGCGAGTGACAAGTGATAGTTCGTGTGAACAGGCACTGACAAGTGGCAAGTGAATAGAAGCCTTTTCTATTCTTTGACAATTAGCTCCCCCCGTTATACCCCGCTTTCCCCGCACTCTGCTGTAGCTGGCACGTCACGCCTGACATATAGGCTTACTGCATATCCACTTGTCAGTGACGTGAGAACACCTACTTTTCACTTGTCAGAGTTTTATTTGCCACTTGTCAATATGTAAACAGGGCTTTACCTTCTCGCCCACCGTCACGCTACAAGTAGTATTTAGCAGGGACATTAATATGACAAAGCCCTTCTGGCGAGTAGGCGACCAATACTGTGAAAATGAGTTTCTTTCGGCGTTTCTTCTCAGCAGTGGTCGTTACGAAGCGCTGGTATCGGTAGCTTTTCTTTGAAAATAAATTAAATTTTAATATACTTTACACGTAACATAAATTATACTTATTGACGTTTAAAAGTGCCTATGAAGGTCTAATTACTGAATAAACATTTGAATCTTTGAAACTTTGAATCTTTGAATCTTTGACAGGAATACCGATACTTTTTTATCGATATATCGATACCCGATATTGGTACTTAATCGATATTTTTATCAAAATATCGATATAAATTCGATAAAATACCGGTATTTTATACGAAATATAGATATTATCCTAGTACTTCGTATAGAAATATCAAAATTTGTATCGATATATCAATATATCGATACAAAATTTCGATATTTATTGATTATTCTATATTAATTGTTTACTTGTTCGCAAGCATTATATGTTATAATGTGTCAACATTGTATTATATCATATGTATTTATTAATTAAAAATTTAAAAGACAATAATAATAATATGACAAAGCCCTTCTGGCGAGTAGGCGGCCAATACTGTGAAATGAGTTTCTTTCGGCGTTTCTTCTCAGCAGTGGTCGTTACGAAACGCTGGTATCGGTAGCTTTTCTTTAAAAATAAATTAAATTTTAATATACTTTACACGTAACATAAATTATACTTATTGACGTGTAAAAGTGCCTGTAAGGTCTAATTACTGAATAAACATTTGAATCTTTGATATATCGAAAAATATCAATAAAATCGATATATCGAAATACATCGTTAAAATACCGATAATGGGTATCGATATTTCGATAAAAAAATATCGGTATTTCTGTCCCTGGTGTTTAGGTCCTATATACGGCTCTGGGATTTGTCTGCTTAGAGCCTGTAGTCCTAAAAAGCTCTGTCTTCCCCAAAAAGGCTGAATAAATGATAGTTTATCATCTTTTCACCCACAGGAAGTCCACAGCTGGACATAGGCCTGCCCCAAGGATTTCCAACACGACCGATCGGAAGCGACCTGCATCCAGCGCCTCCCTGTAACCTTGGTCAGGTCATCTGGCGATCTATCAGGTGGCCTGGGTGTCCATAGTGTATGAATGTTAGTAAATTATACTTTTATTTAGTTTTTGTTAAGTTTATGAATATAATGAATAAATAAATAAATATAGATACCTACACTATTTTTTACACTGATTGAGCTAGTTACACAGTAAGTTCGAGACTTGTGTTATGGGATACTAACTCAACGATGATATATTTTATAACAAATACATATATAGATAAACATCCAAGACCCAGGACAATTTGAAAAAGGCCATTTTCCAACTTGCCCTGATCGGGGATCAAACCGGGAAGCTCTGGGTGGCGGACTAGCATAGTGACCACTACGCCATGGAGGTCGTCAACGGAGTATAAAGTATTTGTGTATGTGTAGTATATGTATATTAATATATGCATTAAAATATAGTATCGTTGAGTTAGTATCCCATAACACAAGTCTCGAACTCACTTGGATGTTTATTTATATATGTAATAAAATATACTTAGTATCGTTGAGTTAGTATCCCATAACACAAGTCTCGAACTCACTTGGATGTTTATTTATATATGTAATAAAATATACTAAGTATAGTTGAGTTAGTATCCCATAACACAAGTCTCGAACTCACTTGGATGTTTATTTATATATGTAATAAAATATACTAAGTATAGTTGAGTTAGTATCCCATAACACAAGTCTCGAACTTACTTTGGGACTAGCTCAATCAGTGTTTTTTGTCCCTATATATTTATTTATATATTAGGATTATGTATGTGATGTGGTTATGTATGTATAATCTTTTAAAATATCTAGTAAATACTTGTACTTCTACCTTTTCAATTGAGTAAATATCCTCTCAATTTATCGCAGGTTGGGATTACTCCACCATTATATATTTGCTCTTTCGTTTTTTTTTTGTACAATTTATTTTGTTCTTTGTTACAATAAAGTTATTACAAACAAACACACAAACTTTTCTGAGATTCACGCGAATTTAAAAATATGCAGCTGAATTTAAAAGGATTCCCAGCAGTTTCAGCTTCCTGAATATTGCACAAACCCCGCTTGTTCAACTATTCAACCTGAGATGCTGTTCAACATTCTCAGGCTGTCAGATTACTCGCTACATTTTATTTCGCTGTCGGGAAAGCTCCTTAGACTCTTCTGAATATTTTGTAAGACATTGCGTCTCGTGTAGCCATCTTAAAGTCTAGTTTGCATTGTATATTGTATCATTACAACAAGCTTTTATTTAGTTTCACCTGTCCCGTTGTCTGTCTGTTTGTAATCAAATCTTATATCGCGTGACAATGCAATTTTATGATGACATGCAGCTAATCTGATGATGGAGTTGGAAGGTGGCCATAGGAACTCTAATGAAACGACACAACCCCATCGAGTTTGGGCTCGTTTGATTCGACTTGAGGAGTACTGAATATAAAAGCATGTATTAAAAATGTTTTTTAAATAATTATACTATTTTGTAACGGCTTTAAAGTGCCTGATAAACCACGGATTTAAACCCTTGCTTGCTTTTCGTGTGTGCAAGTGTGCGTCACACTTTTTCAAGCTGTCTAAAGGCATCTGACATAGCTTGACGATTGCCATACAATGATGACAGCCGGGACTAACGGTTAATACGTGCCTTCCGAAGCACGGAGGAGCACGAGAAATTTTTGTTCTACTTGTGATCACTCATCCAAGTGCGGACCATGCCTGGTGTTGCTTTACTTGCGAGACCGCTAGTAATGTGTACTCCTGCCGTTCCACCGAGTTCCTCACCATGTCCCCCTCCAAGTATGGACGCCCTGTGTTACTTAAGTTACGAATGTGCTAGATGCATATGCACCATTCCACCAACCTTCATACATTCTGTTTTAAGTATCTGTTGTTATAGCGGCAACAGAAATACATCATCTGTGAAAATTTCAACTGTCTAGCTATCACGATTCATGAGATAAAGCCTGGTGACAGACAGACAGAAGGACAGTAGAGTCTTAGTAAATGGTCCCGTTTTTACCCATTGGGTACAGAACCCTGAACATTAATCAAAACAGTGACGGGTTGCTATCTAAGTCTTGAACATACTAGTATCTCCACGATTGTAGATAAATAAAAAGTATTTTGAAAAAAAAAAATGAAAAACATTTTTTGTACAAGCTTTTTTGTGAGGCCAAAGTACTTTTAAGTTAAATAAGCCTGAATGAAGGATGGAGTTGTGTGGTTTTATTACTGAGTTCCATCAACCACCTTCCATCTCGGCGATCAGACCCTAGACATCATCATCATCCTCACGTATTCCCGGTTTCATCCTCAGCAATAACGCTTCAGAGCCCGGGGTCCGCTAACTATCCAAGGAGGTTACTGGTTTTTACACAGAGCGACTGCCGTCTGACCTCCACAACCCAAAGGGCAAACCAGGAACCAATCCTTGGATAGTTTGATGATCAAACGCTAGGTGGCGTTCGGGACCCACAGTTTTACGTGTCTTCCGAAACACGGAATCATCTTTCTCGTATAATCAGGTGATTCAAACCTGCAATATCCTATCCAGACTGGAAACAACTTTTCACAAAGTATGCTTCCCAGTGGGAATCGAACCCATGACCTCCGGGTCACAAGGCGAACGCCTTGACCACAGACCCTAGACATCGTCCACAATAAAGTGCTCGTCAAGACAAATCAAACGAGTCTTTCTCAGTAAGATTGTGTTTTTATAACCGAATTCTGTCAAATATCTCCCGACTCCATCATCAGAACAGCTCATGGACTCAATAATATTGAATTGTCATCCGACTTACACAAGTATGCAAAGATTCAGCTCAATCGGTTGAGGATAACTGGTTGAAAATTGAAGTGCAAGATTTGACCTAAAAATATTAGGTAATACATACATGCGCTAGATACATTGCAAGTTAAGACGAAGTGGTAGCTAAAGTGGCGCCCTCATTTGAAATAAATTGTTTAAAACTAAATATGGTGATAATTAAAAATTTGATTTGTATAAATGTCTAGAAAGACCTTTAAACTATTTTATGAATAACCTTTGAAGGTAATATTGGTAGTCCGTCTAGTTTTAAAACTGTTTTTCGCCAAAAGTGGCCACTTTTGGCGAAAAACAGTTTTAAAACTAGACGGACTATTAGTAATAATTTCAAAGTTTACTCATTAAATAGTTTAAAGGTCTTTCTAGACATTTATACAAATCAAATTTTTAATTATCACCCTATGTAGTTTTAAACAATTTATTTCAAATGAGGGCGCCACTTTTGCTACTACTTCGTCTTAAATAAAAACGTGTAAATAAAAAAATTACCTAACACGGTCGTTACCGATTCCATCGACAAACCCCTCAATAATAAATGAGCACAACAGGATCGCGCCCTAACCTAAAATCATTGGAGAGCACGCTTCGTTTGCGACAATTTTTGAGAGCCCTTACTTTTTCCTTTACATTCGAGGATTAGGTTCCCTACAGATGGGAAATTATATTGTTAGGCTATTTATTATTCATAAAAAATACGAACGTTTGCTCAACGTAATATACTCCTAGTTAAAATATGCTTAACGTTGAAAAGATTAGAGAAATATCATAATTTTAGCCCCTTTATTCATCAAACATTGTGATGAAGAGGGCTGAAACGTTTCACTATTTGCACGTGAAACATTTAAAACAGCACAGTCTTAGTCTCTGCCAAGTTTCTTCTAACAAATCCAAGTTTTCCGGGAGCAAAAAGGCTATATTTCCATAAGGTTATCTATATTTACCTATCTGATCAGAAGAGGTCTTCCAAACAGACAGTGGTATAGACTGGAAGACGCTCAAGTTAGACTCATTGATGCCATTTTTCAAACACGGAGTCACTAAACGAACTGTTTTTTGAATGGTAAAACCATTCGTTTAGGTGACTCCGCGTTTCAAAACAGGCATTTCAGATAAGAAACCAATCATAGTTTCAAAACAGGCATTTAAGATAAGAAACCAAGCAAGCAAGCAAGGTTTAGAGATTCATCCTCATTATTATTTACGGAGGATTCCGTACCATTGCTTACGAACCATAACAGGGTTTATAATGTTAAAAGTTTAAATTAATCTAAAAGGATGGCAATGTTTGCAGAGCAGCATACTGCAAGGCTCTTTTACAAGCTTTTCATGCTATGGCAAATAATATACACCCGAATAACGGTCATTCATTTAAATTTAAGAGCGACGCTCTTGTCGGTGTAGTTTCTTCCATTCGTGTCTATCCTCAGCCAGCCTTTTGACGTCTTGGTACGACACCACTCCTACTTTCTCCTTTATTTTTAAAGAACTTTATTTTTTTCCCATAAAAAATACAATAGTATTTCACTTACTGAGAAAACACATATTATTACTATTTATATACAATGCGCGTGCGGTTATCATCAAAAATAACATAAGGGTAGGTAGCACAATAATTAATAATCGACGGCAGCAGCGCGTCGTCGCACAAACAATATCCATACTGACTGTCGTCACCAGGCGAACACGGATATAAAGCAATGCAGCGTACCAGGCAACTAGATGTGTCAATTTTATTTGATATTTCTTTATTATAGATATATTAGTAGTTGTAATTTTAGTAATTTGTTCTTCTATTTTTATTAAATTTTAATAAGGTATATATTATTGCGTCAGTTTATGATATTTGCATATATTTATTTAGTTTTAAGGTTTTAGTTTCTTTTTAGATTATACATATTTTATTTTATTTTTTATTTAAGTAGTTTTAATATTTCATGTTATTGATGTTATTAGAGTTTTCTTGAATAAATACATAATTTTTCATACCGCACAGTATAAAAATGAAAGTTTTATTTTATATTAGTGTAATAGATTCATTCCAAGCAATCATCGTATATATAATATTTAAGTTTCTTTTGGAAGCTGGCTGGTTTTTGCTTCCTTTATTTCGTTTGGCAGTTTATTATATATTTGAATTCCTTCATGTTCGATGTTTTTTGTCCCATAATTTTTAGTTCTTGCAGAACGTAACATTAAGTGATTTGCATTCCTTAGTTTTATTTTTTGATGCAGATCTTTTTTTTGAAAAGATAATGTAGTATGTCTTTCTTTATTCAAAATTTTATGAATTAATATACACGTCCGATATATATATGTTTGTTTTAAAGTCATAATTTTTGTTTCTTTATATATGTTGTTAGTGTGTGTCCTATAATTATAATTAAACAAAGTTTTTATTAATTTATTTTGTGCTGTTTGTATATTTTTTAAGTTGGATGTAGCAGTGGTACCCCAGACTTCAATTAAGTACTCTATGTGTGGTTTTACTAATGCATTATAGATAATGTATTTAATTGCTTTAGGGATACATTTTGCTATATTATATAAGGTTCCTGTAAGAGATGTTAATTTGGCTATAATTTTTTTTAATTGTGGTTTCCAATTCAGGATTTTGTCTAAAATAAGGCCGAGATAATTTTTTTTATACGATCTTTTAATTATTTGTTTGTTTATTTTAAGAGGGTTGGTATCTATGATAATTTTATTTTTCGCAGAGAAAAATACATAACTTGTTTTATCTGTATTAATAGTCAATTTGTTAGAAAGAAACCAGTCATTCAACAGGTCTAGATCTTTTTGAGCTTTTGTTATAATGGCTTGACTAGTATGACCAAAATAAAATAAACTAGTGTCGTCTGCATATAATGTGATATCAGCACTCAGTCTAATTTTCTCAATGTTATTTATATAAAGAATTGATCCTTGAGGTACACCGTATTCAATACCTTTAGGAGAGCTTTTGTAAGATCCTAATTTAACTAATTGTTTACGATTTCTCAGGTATGATTTAAAAATATCGTAAGCTTTTCCTGTAATGCCGATGTCTTGTAGTTTTTTTAGGAGTTTTTTATGACAAATAGTATCGAAAGCCTTTTTCAGGTCTATGAAAATACCAAGTGCTATTTGTTTTAGGTCTATTTTATTTTTAATTTTAGTTACTAGGTCTACAGTTGCCGATGGAGTGTTAGATTTGGGTCTGAAGCCATATTGTTTTTTATAAAGGAAATTGATAGTTTTTAAATACTTTTCTAAACGAGAATAGATTACTTTTTCGAATATTTTGGAGATTACTGGTAGTACAGAGATAGGGCGGTAATTAGATCTATCAAGTTTACTTCCTGTTTTATGTATTGGGGTTACTTTTGCTAACTTTAATTGGTTTGGGAAGATTCCGCTTGACAAACAACTATTAACACACTTAGTGAGTGCAGGTACTATTAACTTTTTGACACATTTTATTGCCTTAGTACTTATATCAATGCCAAATGCCGTATTTGGGTCAAAACACTCAATTATCTTGTCTATTTCATCCGTGGTTGCCGGATCAAAATCTTTAAGCTCCATTAAGCCAGGCGGTTTTGATGTACTCTCCTCTCATTGATTCTTGTTTGGAATTTCGCTAGCCAAGATGGATCCAACATTAGAAAAATAATCGTTGAAACATTCACATATACGGTTTTCGTCGGTGATCGTACACGATTCTGTAACGAGTTTACTAGGTACAACTGTATCCTTAGTTTTATTATCTGCAAGACTCTTTATTGCTTTCCACAATTTCTTAGGTTTATTGGTGTATTTTTTGAAGTAATTATGATAATATGTCTTTTTAGTGTTTTCTATAGTTTCTTTTACCTTGGCCTTAGCTTTTTTAAATTCTTGTTCTAGTTTCTTGTTTTCTTTATTATGTTTATATTTTTGCCATATCATATTTCGATTATTAATATCCTGAATGATATCTTTTCTTATCCAGTCTTGTTGAGGTGGATTAAGAAGTTTTGTTTTAATAATTTTACTTTTAGAAAGACAACTGGTCAATCTGTCTTCAAAAACATCGTATGTAATTTCTTCATCATCAGGCAGAGAGTTCTCGACAGATTGATAGAACTTAGTATAGTCAATTGCTGTATAATATTTTTATAGATTCTGGTTGGTATTTCTCTATCTCTAGGTAAATTTGTTTATGGTCGGACATGGCCGACTCCATAATGACAAGGTTAAAGGTGTTATTCTTTAGATTTGTACACACATGGTCTATGATCGATTTTGTGGAGTCAGTCACACGAGTGCAGTATTTTTTGTTTATTTTATTTAAAACTCTGAAGTCATGTGCCCTCAATGAATCCTTATATTTTCGGGTTTCTTTATCCAGCTTCAGTAAATTAAAATTAAAGTCACCGAACACAATCGCTCTCTTCCTTTTCTGTAGTTGAAGTGAGTATGTCTCAAGAAAACTGTTTACATTACTTTTGTCTGGATTGTAAATGGCACCTACGTCTAAGCCAAATTTTTTAAGATGGATCCAAAGGAAGTGCATATCATTTTCTTTGCAATGTTCTTCAATGAGACTTTGCTTTAAGTTATTGTGGACATAAATTGATACTCCTCCACCTTTACGATTTTGTCGGAAATTATGATAATGCGTGTAACAAGGAATGCTGAGTATCTGTATATCATTTTCATCCTTGACCCAAGTTTCAGTCAATATGATAACGTGAATGGTTGCTTGAAGAGACGCAATAATACATTTCAGCTCATCAAACTTGCCTGATTTGAGGATACTACGAGTATTAGCGTAGAAAAAGTTAAGAGATTTTTTGTGACTACTTATATCATTATAGTTAGTGGCGATTTTGTGAGTTACTTTTGATGAAGAAGTAGTTAGTTTTTTGACGCTGCCGTTCCTGTTTCGCGATTTTTTTCAGTTTTCTCCACAATTTTCGGTAATCCTTTTATATATTTAATCAACAAACCAGTTTCTCCGTTTTCAGTTCGTCTCTTTAACTCCTCTTTCAGACCTTGCATATATTTTCTTTGGGTGGGAGTTTGATCGGAGTAAATTTTGATGTCATCAATTTTTACATTGTTTTTGTTACGCAAAATAGATTTCACAGTTTCCTCTAATTTGAAACATACCTTTAATGGGCGCGTTTGTCCTTTTTTGAATTTTCCGAGGCGTATGGTTCTATCTGGTTCCGGGCAGTGTACACAAATCATTTTTGTGATTCTGTTAACTTCATTTTTATTGTAACTTGTATGGTCGCCGGCATATTCCATTTCTGGAATACCCATTTATGATATTTTTGGCTAGCATATTTCGGTCTTGGATTTCGCTAACTATATCCTCACAGTTTGCAGGTAGTTTAGTAGAAGTGGTTGCTGGTAGAGGGCCTTTAAGCGCATTTATTTCAGACTCTAGAAACTGTATTTTTTTGTCAACATTCTGTATGGTAGTTTTGAGTTCATTCAGATCTGTTTCAAATTTCTGTTGTTCAAACATTATTGACTCGATGACGGTACTAGTATGATTAACTTGTATTTTTATATCATTGACGTCTTGGCTGATCTTGGAGAAATTTTCTAATTGTGAATTGCAATTACATTTTATGACTGACATCATTTCTGACATATTTTTTCTTATTTTAGATAGTTCGGCTTTTATCCAGGTATTATCATCTGTTTCCTTTCGCTTATAACGAAGTGTCACTTGAGGTGTTGTGTCGAAATCCATTGCCGGCAAATTTGGCTGTGATCCGCCAAGTCGAAGATTGTTGCCACTTCCAGTCGGCGAACCTTTCCTACTCATTTTATACCTTTGGTGTGATTCAAACAGGTAAACTGTGCATATGCAGTAATGAGTGAGCAGGCCGAAAAATAAGGAGCTTGTCTCGTTTACCCGAGGAGGTGAAGAGCGGTTACGGCTTCGATGATTGCGGGTCCCTCAGAAGATATTGGTCGTAATTAACACTTTTGTAATTTTGTAAACTTGTTATTATGTCTGAGTTACTTAAGTTCAAAGTTGAATGAATATTGTTTTCGGAAATAAAGAAATATATTTAAACACGTCTGTTCCGCATGAGCACTGCGCTAAAGATTTATAGAGCTGTGTCTGGGTTTACCTCCTCCCCTTCTTCCTTAAAATAAATGCCAGGCCAATTAAAACACCCCCGACTCTTCACTCCAATAACTTTAGACCAGCTGAACCAATTTTTATAAAACACACCTAAAAAAACCACCGCAAGGAAATTTGCTTTCACGTAAAAATAACCGCATTGAAATTAGTCCATCCGTTCGAGAGCTACGATTCCACAGACATACAGACATTGGCGTCAAACTTAAAACACGTCCTTTGTGTCGGGGGTTAAAAACATCGGTTTTAGGTGAAATTTTACTAAAATATCAATGTTTCAATAGCAGACAGTCCTGTTCATCAGGTGCCTAAAAAAGGGAAGTTTACATGAGCAGCCTCATAAAATGCTCAACTTTATTAATATCTAGCATAGCCCCCAAATTCCCGATTACCCCACCCGACGCTTTAGGTCTTTCACACATTATACCAAGTCGACGCTAACTCTTTACGACTCAGGAAATACCTGCAAGAACATTGAGGGGATAACTTGCGAAAAACGAACACGTTTTCTAATGTGCCTACAAAAGCGTAGCGTGAGAATTTGTTAACCATTTGTGGTTACATATCAAAGTGCGGACCACGCCCGGTGGCGTTTAACTTGCCAAAGCGCTAGAAATGTTGGACTCCCGGAGGCCGGTCCGCCAAGTTTCTCAATTGGCTTGTTCACTAAAGAATACGAAAGCGTTGTAGATGCCTTTAATCGAAAATATAGACCATTTTAATTAGGTAATATGAATGAAAAAATTCTACGTGATATCAGGATATTTTTATATGATTTTAAACATTACAACGAAAGTGACGACACAGCAATCGAAGTTTACATTTATCCTATGCCTGCACTAAACAAACAATGACATCTGTCAACTGTCTCCTGTTTAAATTACTGTTATAATGTTGATTGTTGTCAAGTTGTTGTGTTGTTAGATGACAGTGACAGTATAGTACTGAAAGCGGATATTGTCAACTTTACTCAAGGAATCTTCATCGTGACGTCATATCCTCCAATAAGCTTTACTTTGCTTGAAAATGAGGGTCATTGGGATTTTAGCATATATCTAAATAATTAAGACCTCATTTTTAAATCTGATTAGAGAAAGCCTCTCATAGAGGTCTCTCCTATTCCTCGAATTGGATTGCAAATTAGATTTTTGTTACAATTACTTGATAAGCAAATTTTGGCTAGTATTAACAGAACCATGGACTGAACTTGTTGTAATCCTGTAACTCCCTACAACTCCACAGTCTTTTATCTCGGAATAGACAAAGCCATTAGGACATATATCCCAAAGACCGAGTTTAGGTAAGGGTTTATGGAAAAAGGTATCAAAATGAGAACTGATTTCTATCGGCTACCGGTATTCTCAGCCTTTGCATGGATCAACTTTGATGATCTGCGCGGAGGACAAGTAGCTCGCAAATTCCTTTTTTTATTACTTTAAGTACCTATTTGTAAGCGAGTATAGAAAAAACTCACTTCAATTGATACTTTGCAATTCCCAATATTTAATTGAAATAACCACAAGTCGTATTTAAGAAACTGCGCCATAAAGAACACGACATAAAACTCACATTTCAATGCCCTATTAGTCGTAACAGAATCGTAGTCAAGTAGGTGTAATGAGCGAAAGCCCTTACACGGCTTAAAACTTCTGAAGGGCAACAACATCCCTCTTTGGGGTTATTTAAATAAATTGGCGAATTTTACGCGAAAATTTACGTTCGGTGATTTTACGGGGCTGTTAAAATTTTGGGGTTTTATGCGTGAGAGTTCTGGAGTTGGGTTGTTGTTGATTGGAATATTGTATCTAACAATAATAAAATATTTATGTGAAATAAATGTTAGGTCAAAGGTCATTTAAAAATTTTAACACTGGTTGCTGGTAATATCACGCGTCAACTCGTGAATGGGTGCCGTCAGCTCGGCCCCGCTTGTTAAGGCGAACGCTACACGTCAACAAATATTGTGATAATTATCATGATATTTATTGATGTATCTGGTCTGGATCACAGCACACCACAATACGGATCGCTCCAGCTAAATGCGATCTTTGTATGAAGCAGACGCGATAGACCCTAGACAGAGGAAAATTTGAGTAGCCTTTTCTTTAAACAAAAGAGTGAAAAGAAAGCGACGGATGAATAATTGTAAAAGAGAGAAAAGTACATATATACATTTGAATTTATTGGACGAAATTCGACTTCACGATAAAATGGACGACTACGAAAATTACTTTTGGATGCCTAACGTCTGTTTTGAAAACCTTTAAGAACTGGTAACGCCATTTTTGAGTATATAATAAATAAAATAAAATAAATATTGACGCGCGACACTAGATGCGCGCTAAATATCACGATCCAGGATATGGGATCAGATCACAAGAATGTCCAGAAATCCAGCGATACATATTGATCCGTCAATACACGTCAATAAACATCGTAATCTGCCAGTTTATTTATTTAATTTATTGCACATTAAATTTGCAGATTACAAAAGGTACAACTTACTAAGCATTGTCTACCAGTTCACCTTTGGGACATAGCAGAAAAAATGGTAGTATTTTCTGCTACGTCCCAATGGTGAAGGTGGTGCAGACTACTCAGTATTGCAAGTAGGAGTTATTTCATTCTTATCTTATTGTTCGATGTACTTATTTTCATTTAGCGTTATGGTATTTCTTGGAAATCTATTCTACTCTAATTATTTCTGTAAATTCGTAATGGAACTCGTTAGCAAGCTTTACATTACATTGTGGTAACAATGTATTAGACAATTTAACTTAATTTTAGATATCTTTGATACCTACTCTATACTAGTACATTCAAGTACCAAGATACCTGACCAGGCCCTCTAATTATATCTTGAATTTTCTCTTAAACTAAAAATAATATTAACATGAAAATTTATATTCAGAAAGAGTTAAATAAAATCTGTCTGAATAAAAAAGAACATTTTTATTTCAAGAGAAAATTCAAGGTATAAGTAGAGGGCCTGGTCAGGTATCTTGGTACCTAACTGTACGTAAACACACAACAACCCCTACACAAGTCATTTCCTAAGACAAACGGAGTCGATAAGCCGACCTCCCCGCTACAAACTGTTCAACAATTTGCCACCCATTATAACTTCGGCCAACAGGGAATCAATTACCCTTATTTACACCGGACTCCTGTTTTGCCGAGCCCCAATCGGGGGCGGATCTAGTCTTCGGTTCAGGGGAGGGTTAAACTATCCGAGATCAGTTTTATTTATCTGTATTCATACACAGGTATGGCACTTTTATGCCTAACCTGAAGTGCCCTATCTCTGCGTACTAGCGTTGCATAACTATCGATAGTTTGACAACCAATAGTATCGACACTATCAATAGTATCGATTATCAATAGTTTGCAATAAAATTTTAATGAAAGATAAAACTATCGATAGTATCGATACTATTGAATTTAGATACTATCGATGGTACCTATCAATAGTTTTTAGTTTATACTATTGATAGTATCGATACTGTAACTACTTTTTGTGCGAATAACTTTCGATAGCTGGATAACAATCGGTAGTATTATAAACGACCTCCGTGGCGTAGTGGTCACCATGCTAGTCCGCCACCCAGAGGTCCCGGGTTCGATTCCCGGTCAGGACAAGTTGGAAAATGGTCTTTTTCAAATTGTCCTGGGTCTTGGATGTTTATCTATATATGTATATGTTATAAAATATAGTATCGTTGAGTTAGTATCCCATAACACAAGTCTATAACTTACTTTGGGGCTAGCTTAATCAGTGTTATTTGTCCCTATATATTTATATTTATAATACTTTTACTATCAATACTATCGATAGTACTAATAAAAATAATCGATAGTATCGAAACTATCGATACTATCGTCGCACGGTGTTACTTGCGACAGTACTAGTAATACTGGCTACCGAGTTCCTCATAAAGTTTTTGCACAAAGAATACAGGGTTCCTTTCGCAACAACCTGTGGGTTACCCTAGACAAAATCAGACTTTCCCATACAAACGTAGTCTAGCTTTCATTTTGAAACGGCATGTCAGATATTGGCGAAATTATGTTATTTCAAAGAAATTGCATATATTAAGGCATATAACTAGTTTTCTCAGAAGTTTACTCAAAATATGGTATAAAAAGAGCATATAGTGGATCATATCATTTTTGACCTTCAGTATGGAAAACTTCATCACTCTCTTTTTTTTTAAGTTAAAATTTGACTTTCGAAAACTAGTTATATGCAATTTCTTTAAAATTACAAACGCTAGACTACGTTTGTATGGAAATGTCTAGGGTAAGGAGATTCTTAAGACCTCTAAATCAACACCCTGGATCCGCCTTTGTCCGAATTTGAATAATTTTTACTTTTAATAAATGCCTCGCGGTGTTTAAATTTTTTCCCCAACTCTGGGGAGTGGAAGCTAAATAATCTAAATTTCCCCGACAACTCCTATATTTTATTCGAGTCCCCTGACAATAACTCTTTGATGTGAAACGAAATATTTTGCAGGAACGTGGTTTTTGACATAGATGTAAAAGTAGAAGACACGCGCTTATCAAATCGTGTGTGAATTCAAATTAAGTGGTGACAATCTTACTCAAGTTCTATTTACCGGTAAAAAAAAATCTATGATATATAATAGTATTTTATGCAACAGTTGTGTAAGAAGGTTCATAAAATGCGAGTGGCGCAAGTTACGATGCGAGCCTTGGCGAGCATCGTAAGGGGACGCCATCGAGCATTTTTTGACATACTTATACAACGTTGCATACAATACTTTTTCTACGACTACATTTACTAAAATAAATACAAAAATAAACAAAGAAAAGTACGAAATACTACCATATGTTTGGTAGATACTAGGTATCTATGGAAGACTTAATTTTTTTTTATTGACGTCTTCCTAGTGACCAAAAGTGCCATTTTTGAAACATGGAATCACTTAAACGAATGTTTTTTCATACAAAAAACCGTTTGTTCAGTGACTCCACGATTGAAAAATGGCACCATATGTTAAAATAACGATTTTTTTATGTTGGCAGTATGGTAGATCTAAAGAAAAAATGTCTATGGCCAGGAGTATGAAAAAACATTCGTTTAAGTGATTCCATGTTTCAAAAATGGCATTTTTGGTCACCAGGAAGATGTCAATAAAAAAAATTAAGTCTTCCGTAGATACCTAGTATCTAGCAAACATATCGTAGTATTTCATATTTTTCTTTGTTTATTTTTGGATTAATTTTAGTAGATTTAGTTGTAGAAAAGGTATTGTATGCAACGTTGTATAAGTATGTCAAAAAATGCTCGATGGCGTCTCCTTACGATGCTCGTCAAGGCTCGCATCGTAACCTGCGCCACTCGCATTTTATGAACCTTCTTATACAACTGTTGCATAAAATACTATTATCATGCTGATATATATTTATTCATTTTTACTTAAATACGGGGCAGCGATTTACCAGATCTGTTTAATTTGTTAGGTAGAACTTAAATTAAGATAAGTAGTTTAATTACTTTACTTTAACCATTATTTTGTTTATATCCAAAATATCTCTATCAAAAGTTATTAATGAATTTTCTTTCTCTTATTATTATGTATCTTCTATTAAGTATTGTACGAGCGTGGCAGGTTTTTATTTACAAGTATGATGGGACTTCTCTTTCTAATTTAAGCACAGGTATGGTTCTTTTCAATGTGTGTGTGCTCGCCCGCCAACACACGCGAAAAAGGAGAAAGGGGTAGACGTGCGGAGACGGGGAACGGGGACACTAGGAGTTTCCATTCTGGATGTAAAACTTATATTTATTCTGTGACTTTTAAGTCAAGGCTATTCGTGAGAGACATATCCACATAAATAATTTCATCTTGGTTTGAAGGGCTCTGCAGCAAGAAGAAAATTTACTTACTTTACCGTTGGAAATCGGGGTTGTTACCGAAACGCTTTCCTCATTACGCCGAATGACAAACACGCTGAAAATTCGGCGTGCATTAAATTATACGGCATCGTCGGTACGACACAGTATCGTAAATAAACAGGGCTAAAAATATTTTTGATGGAAATGTTTTTAGAAGCATTATGAATGAAATACATTGCTCAAATAATGTTTTTCTTTTGCAAACCCTTTTACCCGATTGTTAAAGAAGGGTTAGGTGTTTCTACCATTTTATATTGTTTGTAATAAGAGCTTATAAAGCTGTTTACTCTATTATCTTCTTATGAATGTCGCAGGTTGGAAGAGATTACTAAAGTACTAAGCACAAACTTCTGGTCCAAGTCAATAACTGACGACCTTTGTGGCGTAGTGGTCATCATGTCACGCTGTCACACTGGAGGTCCCGGGTTTGATCCCCAGACAGGTCAAGATGGAAAATGATCTTTTACATTGAGCTGGGTCTTGGGTGTTTATCTATATATGTATTTGTTATAAAATAAAGTATCGTTTAGTTAATATCCCATAACACAAGTCTCGAACTTACTTTAGGGCTAGCTCAATCAGTGTGATTTGAAAAAAATTCACAGGTATAGTATATATAACGAACTTTAAAGGAAAACTATCAGAGCTTAGTAGGGTTTATAAATTAAAAAGTCATTATAATATAATAAATAACATTTTACACGTTGATCGACAACTTGTAAAACGTTATTATTTATTTACAAGAAGAATTAGCCAAAAAGCGGACCCCTGCCTCCTCCAAGCTGGTCTGCAAGAAAAGAAAAAGCGTAAAATTCACCAGCGAATGCTTCAGATTGTTAAAACCGATCAAGGCAATGGGCGGGAATCAAAAACAAACCCACAATTTCACCCATTCAAAACCAATCGAACCCTGGGTAGAACATAGAACGGGCTAATTTATAGTTTCTTCGTTAATATAGCCAACTATCGATAAGATATACCAATTCGGGCCATAACTTGGAGCTGTTCGTTAAGGGGACAAAATACAGAGGGTTATAAAGGGATAAGTTGAGTTCAGACGTCATGCCAGATGTAAAAAATAACCAGCCAACTGTGAGTCAGACGCGCGCACTAAGGGTTCCGTTCCATTATCTATAAAAAATAACGTTTGTTGTTAGGGAGCCCCACTTTAATATTTATTTTATTCTGTTTAGATTTGTTGTTATAGCGGCAACAGAAATACATCATCTGTGAAAATTCCAACTGTCTAACTATCACGATTCATGAGATACATGGTGACAGACAGACAGACTGCGAAGTCTTAGTAATAGGGTCCCGTTTTAACCGTAAAAAAATGTTGAAAAATATCGTAAGTAAGAAAGAAATTCTTTATTGTAAGTAGATAAAAAGACACAATTACAAAATACAACAAAATAATCGTGCGAACGCGGACTTATCCCTGTCAGGGATTTTTCCCACCGACCCTAAAATCAGAGGAGATATATAATGACAAAAGTTAGTTAACTGTTTGTAGCGTGAAATCAAGTACCCTTGCGGTGGTTCTTAGCAATGTTTGATGAAAATGTTTTAAAGTTATTGGGGATTTACGCTTGAAAGTCAGGTTTTTTAATTTACCTGGCAAATAATAGATGGCGCTACGGATATTAATTTCATGGAATATGTAGTTCCGCTAAATAAGAAACTAAAACGCTCTTTTAAGTTTTTTGCTATAAATAATGGCTTTCGGCTAACCGATGTCGATAGCTCGTTCACTAGGTACCGCCCGGCGCGGTACCAAGACGATTTGCGTCCTAAGTAGGCCCTTCTGGCAACCGTAGCTTCGGCCCTTTCGGCAAAACATAGGTGTTGCAGCACCCCAAAAATTTGCCATAGTTCCTTGCGCGCTCAATGCCGAGGTTTCACCCTCGGGAGCCCTTTGCGCTGTTGCAGTAGCGTATAAATATAGGAATCCAGGCCTCTGACTCGCTCCTCAAACCTTGTCCGGTGAAGTAGGAAATGCCGTCCGAGGCAACCTACATATGTCAATTTAAAAAAAAAGCAATTTCGACCTGAGTATCGGCTACTTTGTATTCATGCTGCGCTACTGTTCTGTTCCCTCCGTATTGTAAGTGTTAGGGGCTACACACAATTGTTCGTGTGACTAATGTATTTGCTCACGCTGAGTGTTTAGGATGGAGCCTGTTTTACTTCCATTGTTTATGGTACGTTTGGAGCTCCACTTTAACTTGCGTTCAGTACGCATTACGCCTCATTGGAGTAGTTTAAATTACTGTGAGGAGGTGGAATTACACGTGTGGGACAATTGATAGTATTGTTAGGGTTAACACTAAAGTTATTGAACCGCAAAATGTATTATTTTACAAAATAATGTCGAAAAGTAACTTACTTTTGGCTCCTAACATCAAAATTATTGATAAATCCACTCTTCACCTCCTAGGATCCCCAATTTTTGACGAGTCTTTTCCAAATTTCATCGACACAAAAATTCTTAATTTTCAATCGGGTGTCACGCATTTCGAACTTACAATCCCACGAACTTACATACTAAAATACTGCCTTTTTGTTCCCAACTTTACCTACAACCTGCGGTGTGGAAATATCCGGACCTACTCTCAAAATTAGACGGCATAATCTTAAAATTCATTATCAACTATTCTGATTACCGATTTACATCAACAGTCAGGTTAGGAAGACTAGGAATCCGCAAAATTTCCAGTGTTGCCTTGCCTGCCTTTTTGTCTACCGTTCATAGTATTCAAATACTATTCAACAAAATTTTAAAACATTCCACTTTTTAAATACGAGTATCTCATGCGACGGAGGCCAAAACGGCGTGGTCCGAGGCATCCCTAAATTCAAAATTCCCCTTACACCCTTTCTCGCAGAGACAATGGGACGAGCCGCTTTGCAGACTTGTACAGAGTAATCTCCTACGATCTTCTGTTAGCAACTCTGTAGAGCGCGCTCGTCTTAATGCCACGTCAAGTCTGGTTTGTGGTTGCAGGTCCTGCCTTCTTGGAACTTTCCTCGATGACCATACCTTTCGCTTGGCGACATGCTTACGTTTAGGAGCCAAAACAAACGTCCCGCATCATTGCCTTTGCGGACACTGTCGACCAGTTCGGCTACCACGGACTCTCGTGCTCTATGAGCGCCGGCAGAATGGCACGTCAGGCTAATTTAAATAATATAATACACCGCGCTCTTGTCACCATCGGGTTGCCAGCCATTTTGGAACCAAATGGTTTGTCTCGCGATGATGGCAAGAGACCGGATGGTATGACGCTTGTGCCGTGGAAGTTGGGAAAGCCGTTGGTTTGGGACGCTACGTGTGTCGACACTCTGGCGGCCTCCCATCTTCACGGTACAAGCTCCAAGGCTGGCGCAGCTGCAGCCACTGCGGAAACCCTAAAACGGCGCAAATAAGAATGCCTAGGGAACGGCTTCATATTTGAGCCGTTTGGGGTTGAGGCCTTTGGTCCGTGGGGGCCATCAACCCATAAACGTTTTAAATATTTTAAACAGAAGTTGGTTGATGTGTCAGGTGACCAAAGGGCTGGCAATTACTTCGCCCAACGAATAAGCAATGCCATCCAGCGTGGCAATGCTGCCAGCCTTTTGGGCACTTTACCGCAGGGCAATGATCTGCATGACATTTTTTATTTGTAAGTTCTATATTTATTTTTATTTATTTAGTTTTTAATTTAGATTTAATTTAGTTTTTAGTTTGAATGTTACTTGTAATAATTACCTTAGTTGATTTTAATAAACAATTTAAATTTGTGTGATTTGTTTTATTATCATCATAATTTCAGCCGCATAACGTACACTGCAGGACATAGGCCTCTCACAAGGATTTCCAAAATAACCGATCTAGAGCGGCCTGCATCCAGCGCTTTCCAGCGACCTTAGTCAGGTCGTCAGACCACCTTGTAGGTGGGTGTCCTACGCTTCGCTTGCCAGTACGTGGTCGCCATTCGAGAAGCTTTTTGCCCCATCGGCCATCGGTTCGTCGCGCTATGTGTCCCGCCTACATATGATTTGTTCTTAAAAAAGAAGTATTTTTACTTAGTAAAGTCAAAGTGAAAAAAAAAAATATTCAATGAAGGATAAATTTTAAAATATTATCGAAGGTCAAAACTCACTTTGGGTTGCTGCACCATCCTAGTAAGTAAGTAAGGATAAATTTATCTCTTATTTAAGGTCATTTTTAAGCATTATTTTAGTGCAAAAGCTAAAATTTACTAGTAATGTTTTGATTTCTTGAGTTGAGACTCATTTATGTTGTTGGACGTGCGCGAGACGAGCGCGAGGCGTGCGTGTCGCATATGCAAGGCGTGTGCATTTGGATTTCGGTAAATGCAATTTGAGTTGTATTGATTTGTGATAGGACTCAAATTATATGCAACCAATTTCAAAGAGCGCTGTACGAGTGCAAGCGTGTCGTCTGAACGCGGCCTAATCTTTGGTTCTTACGTTCAAAGTCAAAGTCAAAAATTTTTATTCAATGAAGGATACATTTATCTCTTATTGTAGGTTTTTTTAATAGTATTTTAGTTCAAAAGCTAAAAACTATTAGCGTTTCGAAACGACCACTGCTAGGCAGATTACGCCGAAAGAAACCCAGTTCAGTATTGGTCCCTACCCAGCCTGATGGACTATGTTACAGTTACAATACAGATTTACACTTTAGCTAGGTTTACATTATAATTTATACTAGCTTTTGCCCGCGGCTTCGCTCGCGTAGCGGTGTAGTTTATCAAAATCCTTTCTTAGGGGATGCCTAAGTCATAGTAGCTTTATGCATGCAAAGTCTTAGCCCGATCGGTTTAAAATTGACAAAGTTTCATACAAACTTTCATCCCCTATTTTATCATCTTGGGGGTAGAGTTGATCAAAATCCTTTCTTAACGGATGCCTACGTCATAACATCTACCTGCATTCCAAATTTCAGCCCGATCCGTCCAGTGGTTTGGGCTGTGCGTTGGTAGATCGCTATGTCAGTCAGCCAGTCACCTTTGAGTTATATATGTATATTTAGATTTAAACAATACAATTAAAATTTGCAGTCAACAATGTCCAAGAATTATGATCAGGCGATGATAAATAGTCATTTACATGATAATACGCATTTTTGATTAAATAATTTTTAATTGCAGTCTTAAACTTAGATAATGGTAACACTACTACATTATCTGGAATCTTATTATAGAAGCGTAAGCCAAGACCCACAAAAGATTTTTTGTTTTTTGCAACCGAAAAGCTGAGATAGCTTATTTATTTTTATTTCTTGTGTTTATACTATGGATATTACTATTTTTCTTACATGAATGTATATTTTATCGCTATTTACATAATGTTCGCATAAATAAATTGCGTTGGGAGAGTTTAAGTTCTTAGGTCTTGTCTATCCTGTGAGAGATAAAGACGTGAAAGTAGCATACGAGATGGCGCCAGCAGTATCCTACCTCTCGATCTCAGAGTTCGCCCGATTCGCTGCATATATACAACTACCGACGATACACCGTCTTAGCCGCGGTTCCCCAGGCGCGACACCATGCCTGGCGGGAAGATCTCTTTGTGGCGGTCGAGCATCACCTCGCTCCCGCTACAATGGTAAGTATTCAAGTTGTTTTACTCTTAATCCCACTGCTGAGCTAAGGTCTCTCTCATTTTCTTCCAAAAGTTTACAAAAGCTATCCAAGGATTGGTTCTGCTCTACCCTTTGGGTTACGTAGGTCAGACGGCAGTCGCTCTGTGTAAAAAGCAGTGACCTCGTCAAATCACCAAGGTTAGGTAGCGGACCGAGCTCTGAATCGTTACCGATAAGGATGGACCCGGGAATACGTGAGTAAGAATAATGATGAATTTACAAACGTTTTACCTCTCGTCGATGTAATATTGTGCCAGAATATATCAAATAATCAGGGCTTAAATTAATTAAAGAAACGTTTTTACGACTCGCAGCCTGCGAATGTTCTGGAAAACGTGAAATAAATTGGCTGACAGCGTTGGCCCTGAAATATTTACGTTACTGAGTGAAATCATTAGGCGTGCTGCGAGGGAGCGAGCATGGTGCACGAAAAACGCGTTTTATTAAAATATTTTATTTAACTTGCAATGTATCTTGTTGACCGGACTCGGTCGAGATACACAGAGCATTTAATCTTCAGAAAAAATGTATAAGTATTGCACGGAGCAAACTACCGTGATCACTGTAAACCACTGTTCAAAAAAGCAAAAATTTTGCCGCTTCCCTGTCTCTATATACTCGAAACGTGCCTGTTTGTGAGAAGACATCCACATCTTTTCCCCTTACATGACGCGGTAGCAAAAAAACTAAACAGAAGGAACCCAACTAAATTGTATATGCCAACCCAGATACTAAAATTCTATAGTGACAATGTCTATTGTATGGCAATCAAATTGTACAATAACTTACCGAGGGAAATTAGAGAAATTACTAGTTTTAAAATTTTTAAATCAACTTTATTTAATTAGCTTTAGAAAATTGTTTTTACGAAATCGATGAAATGTTTAAATGTAATTAATAGGGTAAACTATTAAAATTTAATATTGTGAAATAATTGTGACATTCGAAGTAGATATTTGATGATTATATAATACTATTTTGACTAAATGAGCAGAATTAATTTTAGTATTTAGAATTTTAGACGAATCTATATAGTAATGTATAAATGTACCTGCAATATATAAACTTAACCTAACATTCCTACGCCTAATAGGCAGAGTATGTCGCACTTATACCTGATAACACCATTGTATTACCATATTCTAAGGAATAAATGACATCTATCTATCTATCTATCCAGCGAAGTGTCTTAGTTTCGAGATTGGCCAAAAATGCTTTTGTCCGCCTGTCAGTCAGTCTGTCCGACTGTTCTCGCCTACAGGTCGCATTTCTCAACCGATTGTCGTGAAATGTTGTGAGAAGCGTCGAAAATTATATATAATCTTTTTTGATTCAGTTTGTCGAAATTTTTCATAATGGGGAAAATATGAGGGTGGAAAACTTTATAAACAATAAATTTCAGCCGTTTCGAAAAAAAATTCAAATATATCATAAATATTTTTTGTTACTTACCCTTGTTAAGACGTAACTTTTTAATCCGAACAATTTTTTTATCCGATAAGGTCTACGTCCACAGAGCCACTAGTTTGTAACTACGAGTATATATGAATGCTTTTTATGTCAAATATTGCCACTAAAATTGAAAAAAGAATTTTTTTTTAAATCTTTTTGTCTTTACGTCTAGTTATTGTAAGTTTTTAATCTTTCCGTTTTCCCAAACTGTGAACTCGTGAACCCCATAATTCGTCAACTTTTTACCGGTTTGGTTAAATACTTATTACTTTTTTTATATAAAAATCATTATTTAGCCTCGTCACTCCCTAAATACCGAGTTTCATCTAAATCGTTGGAACCGTTTCCGAGATCTTCATTTTATACAGTGTAGTTAAATCGTGGAAGAGACATACCCGTACGAGGCTCTGTCACTCCCCGTTTAGGTATCGAAATATATCTACATTATTACTATGATGCGCACGGCGACCACTTGGAAGGGGAAAATTCAGTTACGTGAATCGTTTGTCCAAAGTAATAAAAATGAAATTGGCTTGCAATGGATGTCTAGGTATCTAAACGAAGGTCTGACGCGAGCTAAATTAAACCATTGCGCTAACCACATTTAAGAAGATATTCCTTTGAATTTCTTTTCTGAGTAAGACTTCTGTACGTGAGTACTAGTACTAATTCTGTGCCCGTAATAACCCACAGGGTATACCTACTAGATCCTTATAGTATACTGAAATTAAAATGACAATATAAATGACACTTTCATACACAAATATGCAGTCGCCCGGGTAATTTGTATGAGAATGTCGATTTTCTTTTATTTTTGATTGTTATTTTACTTTATTTATATAGTATAGTGATCTAGTATACTCAGTGGTACGATTTATTACGGGTATGTCCCTTCCACGTTGTATATACACAAGAATTGCTCGTTTAAAGTATAAATAAACCATAAAATCGTAAAGACAGCATGTCCCCGGCCTTAAACAAATGCGTCATAATGACAATGTCAGAGACAAGAGCTAGTTACGAGAGCTTTGCGGATTACGTTTGTTGTTGAGAAAAAGCCTTTTTAGATCTCCATTTACTCAACGAATAAATATAGTAAATGTCAGCTCAAAATAGTCTGAAACTCTATTTATTAGGACCAATTCTGATTTATTTTAATAGCAACACAATTTCATATTTTTAAGAAAAAAGTTTTTAGGGAAAGACGTTACTAAATTTCAATTCAAACGTTTATTGCTCTCCATAACATTACAGATCATAAATTCAATACAACTGTAGACAGTAATTAACATTAAACAGTGTAACATTAGCGCCGCAATACGAGAGATCTAGTCTAGATAAAAGGTCTAATTATGACATAAATATTTCCTTGTAACTATTAACTGTATTTTTTTTTATTTTTTTTTTTATCTTTATTTTATATTTAATTAATTAATTGATTTTATTTTCGGCTTTGAATTTGTCCTGTAAATTTCGCATCGAAATTGTAGTCAAAACTTTGAATAAGTACTTATCTGACAAAAGATTTCTATAACTTATGAGTAGGTATAACATACAAATAATGGATTTAGACTTTTTTACTCGTACCTTTAAATTAATATACCTATAGGGAAAAATTACACAGGTTGAGCTAGCCCTAAAAATGGCGTACTTCAAAGCATTTTTTACAAATTCCTGGCACGTAAATTGAACCAAAATAGCGGTCATCGGCGCATTATTTTCACCTACGCCGATAACCGCCATTTTGGTTCGACCTACGTGCCTTTTATCTTTATACAAAAATGCTTTGAAATCCGCCATTTTTGTTCAACTTATTTGTTTCGCATTGTTCCTGTCCCCTCAATCTGAATAAAATTCTTCCTTAATATCGTCACATGGTCCCTAGGGCTCGTGGAGAAGGTTCACCTGTGAGGCAGTTCGATTCACTTTCCCGTTTTTAGGGTTCCAATAACATAAAAAGGAACCTTTACATCGCTACTTAAGTTTAATGATTTTAATCGTTTTTTTTTTATTCGTTGAAATCATTTATGCAAGTAAATTATGACAATAAATTGTAAGTAAGAAAAAGAATACTAATTGTGTGATGTTAAATACCTTGACTGGCAGCATTGGAAACAATAGATTTTTAATTTTTTGTCATTCATTCGAGCGTTATCCCGGTTGCTTCAGAGCCCGGGGTCCGCTACCTAACCTAGGTGATTTGACGAGGTTCCTGGTTTTTACACAGAGCGACTGCCGTCTAACCTACGAAAACCAAAGGGTAGACCAATACCAATCATTGGATAGGTTTGAGCAAATGCTAGATGATGTTCGGGACCCAGTTTTATAACGTGCCTTCCGAAACACGGAATCATCTTTCTTTTCGGATGATCAGGTAATTCAAGCCTGCAATATCCTAACCAGACTGGAAACAACTTTTCACAAAGTAAGCTTCCCAGTGGGATTCGAACCCACGTCCTCCGGATCACAAGGCGAACGCCTTGACCACTGGACAACGGAGAGAGTCCACTAGGTGACCGTAGACAACTGTAGATGACGGTCACCTGGTGACCGTCATTACCTATCATTAATTATTTTACTATTTTTATAATCGTGTTATATAAATAACTAGCTTTTGCCCGCGGCTTCGCTCGCGTAGGGGTGTAATTTATCAAATCCTTTCTGAGGGGATGCCCACGTCATTGTAGCTTTATGCATGCAAAGTCTCAGCCCGATCGGTTTAAAATTGATAAAGTTTCATACAAACTTTCATCCCCTATTTTATCCCCTTGGGGGTAGAATTGATCAAAATCCTTTCTTAGCGGATGCCTACGTCATAACATCTACCTGCATGCCAAATTTCAGCCCGATCCGTCCAGTGGTTTGGGCTGTGCGTTGATAGATCACTATGTCAGTCAGTCAGTCACCTTTGAGTTATATTTATTTAGATAATGGAAATAATGCATTATTACTTCGATTTATGAAAAACTTTAGTAGTCCGTCCAACAGTAAACTTCCTACGGCTGAAGAATAAAACTATACAATATATTACAAAAACCCTTAGCAACAAACAACTCGATATAACAATATGAACAACTTCTCCTATGGGACCAATGCTTGAAACTAGAAGAAAAATCGACATTTTCATACAAAAGTGTTCGGCCGGCCCGGCGATTTGTATGAAAATGTCTATTTTTTTTCGAGTTACAAGCATTGGTTCCATGGGAAAAGTTGTTTATATTGACGGTCTTTGCTTCTACAAAGATCGGACAGGATTGTGGTTACAAATTGTATATGTATATAGTATTTAATTTACCTGAAATATTTTTATCACAAAGAAAAGACGATTCTTAAATCTGACAGTCAAGACATCAATCAGCCTACAACATATTTATAGAACCCCAATAAAACAATTCGACACACACTTAACCTTTTTATTTGCGGAAGTGATATTTCTGCGCATTGTCTACGAAAAACATATTATACCTATCTTACAGAGGGTTGCCAAAAGGAATTCTATACAATTTTAAAGGAAATCTAGTTTTTTTATTTTTATTTACAAATAACACTGATTGAGCTAGCACCAAAGTAAGTTCGAAACTTGTGTTATGGGATACTAACTCAACGATACTATATTATATAACAAATACATATATAGATAAACATCCAAGACCCAGGACAATTTGAAAAAGGCCATTTTCCAACTTGCCCTGACCGGGAATCGAAACCGGGACCTCTGGATGGCGGACTAGCATTGTGACCACTACCTACGCCACGGAGGTCGCCAAAACCCTTTTTTTTATACTTGCGTGGGATGGCTAAAATTTTCCGTTTTACGCAAATAAGCGAAGAAAAGTTTCACTTTCTCATTTAAAACTGTAAGGCGATTAGCATACTGCTCTGCATCCCGTTGCGTAGCGGCCGCCATACAAAAACCACGCGCGTAGACGGGGTGTCGGTGTGTTGTCCTATGCTTGTTTTCTATACAAATTGAGATACTTGCATACAGTCCAGCCCCGCGCTACACAACGGGGTGCGAATCGCCTTATGAGTAGTTCATAAAATAGTTTGATGGCTAATCCAGAGAATAAGATCTAAATTTTAAACTTTTAAATAATGTATTTCAAATGCCCCCATTTGAAATACATTATTTAAAAGTTTAAAATTTATCAGCACGCCTGAAAAGTTTATGTACCCTTGTTTTTGTTCTTCTTCGTTTCATGTCGATTGGCCCAAATTACACTAAATTTTATCCCTCTAGTATCCCCGTAAGATGGCCTTATATTTTAATTTATATTTAGGGATAAATACATTATAATATGTACGTAAAATACATCGGTGAATTGATTACTGTGTAATTTTTTAATCATCTTTTTAACAAAGAAATACTACCTCAATACTTGTCCATGTTGATATTTTCAAGACCCTTTAGACTACCCAACATTTTCTTAAATTTAAATTACAACGAAACCATTACCTAAGTATTCTATAATATGTAACAAAAACCCTGTTTGATCCTTCTGGGAGCAATTCAGACCGTCAATCAATATGAACAACTTTTCCTATGAGACTAATGCTTAAACTCGAAAAAAAAAAGGTCTGAGATGCTCCTACAAAGATCGTACAGGGTTTTTGTTACATATTGCATAGGTATACTCGAAAAAAAACAAATACTTACCTACCTTCGCGCAATCGCCGCACTGTCCGAATACTTAAGATTCTATGAGATTCGCTCACTTATTCAATAAATGTTATATAAAGAAATAATATGGCAAACATCCGCATCTAGGAACCCCCTTCGTCAAGTTGATATAAATACAACCTCCCAAAGAGATCGTTATTAATTACGAATCTCTTTGGAGAGATCCCTCTTTGTAGCTATGTGTGGCCACGAGAACGGCGGGAAGACATAGGCGTAAGACAAAGTTAGGCTGGTTTCGGTTAAAATGTATATATAACACAAAAGAAAATATTATGGCAAAAATCCACGTCTAGGAACCCCTTCGTCAAGTTGATGTTAATACAAACCGCCAAAGAGATCGTTATTAATTACGAATCTCTTTGGAGAGAGCCCCCTCTGCAGCTATGTGTAGCCACGAGGACAGCGGGAAGACAAAGAACTGAAACAAAGTTGGGCTAGCTTCGATTAAAATGTTAAATAGAAGGAAATAATATTGCAAAGATCCGAGTCTAGGAACCTTTCTTCAAGTTGATGTTAATATAACCTCCGAAGAGATCGTTATTAATTACGAATCTCTTAGGAGAGAGCCCTCCCTGTAGCTATGTGTAGCCACGAGGACAGCGGGAAGACAAAGAACTGAGACAAAGTTGGGCTAGCTTCGGTTAAAATGTTAAATAGAAGGAAATAATATTGCAAGGATCCGCGTCTAGGAACCTTTCTTCAAGTTGATGTTAATATAACCTCCGAAGAGATCGTTATTAATTACGAATCTCTTAGGAGAGAGCCCTCCCTGTAGCTATGTGTAGCCACGAAAACAGCGGGAAGACATAGACGTGAGACAAAGTTAGGCTAGCTTCGGTTAAAATGTTAAACATAAGGAAATAATATGGCAAAGATACGCTTCTTGGAACCCTTCTTCAAGTTGATGTTAATATAACCTCCGAAGAGATCGTTATTAATTACGAATCTCTTAGGAGAGAGCCCTCCCTGTAGCTATGTGTAGCCACGAAAACAGCGGGAAGACATAGACGTGAGACAAAGTTAGGCTAGCTTCGGTTAAAATGTTAAACATAAGGAAATAATATTGCAAAGATACGCTTCTTGGAACCCTTCTTCAAGTTGATGTTAATATAACCGCCAAAGAGATCGTTATTAATTACGAATATCTTTGGAGAGAGCCCCCTCTGCAGCTATGTGTAGCCACGAGGACAGCGGGAAGACAAAGAACTAAAACAAAGTTGGGCTAGCTTCGGTTAAAATGTTAAATAGAAGGAAATAATATTGCAAAGATCCGCGTCTTGGAAGCCTTCTTCAAGTTGATGTTAATATAACCCCCGAAGAGATCGTTATTAATTACGAATCTCTTAGGAAAGAGCCCTCCTTGTAGCTATGTATGGCCATAAGAACAGCGGGAACCGAAAACAGCCAACTTTTTTCCAAGCTAAATAAGAAATTGGCTTGGAAGAAAGTTGGGTGTTTTCAGTCATCATCAGCAAACTTTGTAGCAAAAAACAAAAACTGGCGCGAAATTATAAACTTTGTGTAAAGTGAGACTCTCCGTTGTTTAAGAGCGGCCTTCCTGTCTTGTGATTATGGCGTTGTATCTGAACTTTCTTGAAAATTTTCTTGGGTGCTATTTCTATGTTTCTATCGAAATAAAACGTGACCCATAATCCAAAATGTACTCATAAAATGTAAAGGTGAAAGACATATTTTGATATAAACCTCGCAAATGTAATTTTTAAATAAAAAACAAATAATTTACATACTTGTAAGGGTTACAGAAAATCACGTATTATCTAGAACAAGTTTTATGAAATTTCCGCACCCTATAAATAGGTAATATATGTTCAATGGATAGTTAATAATAATACTAATTTTATTCAATAGAAACCAACCGAGCTATCTCTCTCTTTTTACTTCGCCTCATTTGCTATAGTCCGGCTTCGTGCGCGACCTTCCAGCGGGGTACAGAACTTGGCGGGGAGGATATACTCAAGGTGTCAGAGGGTTACAGATGGTGTAGCAGGAAAGGGTAACGCGTGCAAATCTTTCCCGCCACACCATCCGCTACCCACTGACGCATTGCCCTGAATGAAACAACAATCTTTTCAAATTATGCTCGCGTTGACGATAGAGCGAAGCGCTCCAACGCTGTTTTCCTGGCCTCAGCTTAATAAATACTCCACGTAAGACGCGCCCGTCTTAATTCCCGGTAGATTGAATAGCGTAAGATTTCTCACGCGGCCACGTCTGGACTTCTGGAGCGGATCAGCTTGCCCACGGAATACCAATGCTGGGCAAACTCACGTGTTCCGAACACTTTCCGACGTGTTTCCTTCCAAGGCGAAGGTTTCTTACGTTGATTTGACGTGATGTGCCTACCTATGATGTTATTTAGTTGTATCTTTATTTTTTGTACGTATAAAGGTCACACCACACTTATCTACTCGTAAACGGAACATAAACGTATCAACTCGAGCAGCGCAGTATTCCTTGTATGAAACTCCCTACTGCAACGCACACTATTTGGATTCGTAACGTAAACGCCTCGCCTCGGGACCAGCTGACGAACCGCTTTGCTGGTCGGTCAAAACGGTCCCCGCGCTTGCGGCTTGTCGTCCGCGCGCTTACGCCTCTCTGTATGCGAGCTGACGTCTCTCCGTTCCGTGCGCTACACTTTACGTTTGGATTCAAAATGATCTAGTGCCGCCAGACCAGAGCGGCCGGCGAGCGGTAAGCGCGGCGTCGCCCAGCCGTAGTCGAGTTGACCGCGAGTCGACGTACCGAAGCTGAGCCGGTTTGGTTACGTGCCTACGTCAGGTTGACGCCTGGTTGAACGCACGGCGAAAGGCGATACGGTGTCGGCTGGCTAAAAGCATTTGACATAGCTTAACGACGCCTTATAATGATGACAGCCGGAACCAACGGCTTATACGCGGACATAGGTACTCCACTCTTCCTCCGCTTTTGTGAAGTAAAAGAGTCGGGACACGTACAACTGCGTCGTCGGGATGACGGGACGCTGTCGGGGGTCCTGTCAATGCAAACGGGTACTTTACTTGATGACAACATTAATACGCTAGGCTCGTTAAAAGTCAAAAGTCAAAAATTTTTATTCAATGTAGGATAAATTTATCTCTTATTAAAGGTCATTTTTTTAAATATTATTTTAGTGCAAAAGCTAAAAACTACTAGCGCTTCGGAACGACCACTGCTGGGAAGATTACGCCGAAAGAAACCCAGTTCAGTATTGGTCCCTACTCAGCCTGATAGGCTATGTTTCAGTTACAATACAGATTTACACTTAAGCTTAAGCAGTATATACATCTAAATAATACAATTAAAATTTGCAGTCAACTATTTCCAAGAATTTTGATCAGATAAATAAATAGCGTTAGCTTAAGTGGAGTCTAATTAATTCTTGGACAGACCACAACTCTAATTAATTCTAGGACCAAAGTTCTCAGGCTGTAGTGAGGTATACACTATTGTTACAATTCGGTAGCAGCTTAGTTTTCTGTTTGTCCCAACTCTAGCCAACATAAACTACTAGTTTATTTGGTGTTTGAATTGGATATTGACTTACTAAGGCACTAAGAATGAAGAGCGTCTACTCATTTAATAATACATTTTATCACTAAATAAGGTTTTTTAAAACAATTACATACTTTTTTTGTACAAGCTTTTATCAAAGCAAAGTTCAGACAAATGAAATAAACCCAAAAGCCCAAACTTGATGGAGTTCCGTCGTTTTATTACTAAGTTCCATCGACCACCTTCCGTCTCCGTGATCAGACCCTAGACATTGTCTACCATAAAGTGCTCTTCTAGACAAAAGAAAACGAGTCCTATTCAATGAGGTTATGTTGTTTTACAACTAAGTTCCGTCGAATATCTCCCGGCTCCATCATCAGAACAGCTCATTGACTCCATAATATTGTATTGTCATCAGACTTACACAAGTATGCAAAATTTCAGCTCAATTGGTTGAGGATAACTGGTTGAAAATTAAGTTGCAACATTTGAGCTAAACGAATATATACATAGATAGTTAAGTGACATACAAGACTAGCTTTTGCCCGCGGCTTCGCTCGCGTAGGGGTGTAATTTATCCAAATCCTTTCTTAGGGGATGCCTACGTCATAGTAGCTTTATGCATGCAAAGTCTCAGCCCGATCGGTTTAAAATTGACAAAGTTTCATACAAACTTTCATCCCCTATTTTATCCCCTTGGGGGTAGAATTGATCAAAATCCTTTCTTAGCGGATGCCTTCGTCATAACATCTACCTGCATGCCAAATTTCAGCCCGATCCGTCCAGTGGTTTGGGCTGTGCGTTGATAGATCACTATATCAGTCAGTCACCTTTGAGTTATATATATTTAGATACATTGCATGTTAAATAAAAGCTTGTAAAATAACATCCGACTTAATTTTCCTTTAGAAGTTTCTTCTGTATCTCCTTCCTCATCATATCTTCACCAAATTAATACTCGTATGGGACCAACTTGTCTTAAAGTCTTTCAAGTAATAAAATGAATCATCAACATCAAAATCGGGTCACAAGTGACGCAGATATCGCGTAACATACGTACAAAAAATTTACAAAAAAAACGTACGGGTCGAATTAATAACCTCCTTTTCTAAGTCGGTTAACAAAACCTTTTTCAGATTATCCTGTCTTACAGTGAAAAAAACATTGGTGGTTGAGTCACTAAACGAACGGTTTTTTGTATGGAAATACCATTCGTTTAGGTGACGCCGCGTTTCAAGAATAGCACTTTATGTTTTATGTATTTCGGTAGCTGTTGTTTTTCGTGTAGGTATGTAAGTGGCCAACACTGCTGTCAGATTTTTCAGGCTGCCTAAAGGCATCTGACATAGCTTGACAACTGCCATACAATGATGACAGCCGGGACCAACGGCTTATACGTGCCTTCCGAAGCACGGAGGAGCTTGAGAATTTTTTGTGCCACTTGTGGTCACCCATCCAAGTGCATACCACACCTGACGTCGCTTAACTTGCGAAAGCGCACTCCCGCCGGGCCACCGTGCTCCTACGGCAGCTTGAACAATATGACACATGTTTAGTTACACTCTCAAGTATTTAAGCCGAAACTGTTCCAAAAGTACGGAAACTTATACATCGAATCCGGTTCCGATAAATCTCCCCAAGTCACGTGACTTCCGTCCGTTATGTCACAGCTGTTGTTAGTAGACCTAAGTCTCGAAGTTAGCTCATCCTCTCAGTAAGTAACTTCGAGTCTTAACATTTTAGTAAGGAGTTAAGGACATAAGTTTTTCGGCTCGACATAAGTCGTTCGGCCAGATCTTTTAGATTGACGACCTTCGTGGCGTAGTGGTCACCATACTAGTCCGCCAATCTGAGGTTCGGGTTCGATCCGTGGTCAGGGCAAGTTAGAAAATGGCCTTTTTCAATTGTCCTGGGTCTTGGATGTTTATCTATATATGTATTTATCATGAATGTAGTATAATTGGCTTAGTATCTCATAACTCATAAGTCATAAGACAAGCTTAAGCTTACTTTGGGGCTAGCTCAAACTGTGTGATTTGTCCCTTTTATTTATTAAGAGTATATTTTTATAAAAAGAAAACACTGAAGAAATTAAAATACAAATTATATATTTTATTCCCTGAGAGTATTCCACCAAAGGGCCCACTTTTTTATTTTATATCGGAAGTAGTTTTTTCCCTCAACAATAACAGTTTTTAGGATTCCGTACCCAAAGGGTAAAAACGGGACCCTATTACTAAGACTGCTGTCCGTCTGTCCGTCCGTCCGCCTGACTGTCACCAGGCTGTATCTTATGAACCGTGATAGCTAGACAGTTGAAATTTTCACAGATGATGTATTTCTGTTGCCGCTGTAACAACAAATACTAAAAACAGAATAAAATAAATATATAAAAGGAGCTGCCATACAACAAATGTGATTTCGTATAGATAGTGGTACGGATCTCTTCGTGCATGAGTGTGGTGCGACTCGCACTTGGCCAGTTATTTTATTCACGCAGTATAGAAAAAAAAGGACTTCCCTATCTGCTAACTATTTATATGTTAACTATACCGGGAAGCAAATAAAATAACTGTAAATACATAGGACTGATATAATCTAAGAAAGAAGATTACATAGTGTCGTTGAGCCGTTAATGATATGAATATGTAAGAACAAAGGAATTGGAGATTTGAAAATTCAAGTAATTCCCCCGGTGTTGCCCGCGTAGGAATGGCGTTTTGTTTATTTCAGCTTTGTTATCTTTAACACAGTAGTTTTATTCTTTTACCATCACCACATTCAGTAACAGTTTTTTACTTTCCGCCCCATATATTTCAACTAGGCACATTTCGCCCCAAGTCGTAACTTTTTAATTAACTAGAGGTGTCATCCAGCCCCATCCAGCGCGTATTTACAGCACTAGGGTCCAGCTGGCTGCCTGCCAACCAGAAATTCAATAACAAATTATTAACCGTTATTTAGTCCCTGGACCGTAAAACCCGTTATTTGTTGCGAGTAGTTATGCATAGAGCCAACGAAGCGTTGCAAGTATTTTCAAGCAATGACACATAATTATAATAATGTTTGTTGTGTATTTAAGAATAAACTAAAAAATGTAAATCCGTTATTGGCTGTCAGTGCTGTACTTATTAAGATTAATATTGTAAATTATTTAAGAGCTGTGGATTTTGTGAAAATAAATAAATCAAATCAAATCAAATAAGTTGATCAAAAATGGCGGACTTCAAAGCATTTTTATACAAATTCCCGGCACTTAGGTTGAACTAAAAAGGCGGTTATCGGCGCAGGTACAAATAATGCGCCAACGACCGCCATTTTGGTTAAATTTACGTGTCGGGAATTAGTTCAAAAATGCTTTGAAGTCCGCCATTTTTGTTCATTTTATTTGTGTCACATCGTAAGTTTTATAGTGTAGTGACATTGCTTAGCAACGCGTCACTATGCTGCCAGTGATAATAGTGACATTTCACACGCATGTGGCAATTTGGTAAAAAGTAAGAAGATAAAGTAATTAATACGGTGGCCTTAACTACTTTTTTTTGTACCTTGTATGACGACCTTCGTGGCGTAATGGTCTGGAGGTTCTGGGTTCGATCTCCAGCCAGGCAAGTCGGAAAATGGCCTTCTTCAAATTGTCCTGTGTCTTGGGTACTATATTTTATGATAAATATCTATATATGTATTTATCATAAAATATAGTATCGTTGGGTTAGTATTCCGTTACACAAGCTTACTTTGGGGCTAGGTCAATCTGTGTGATTAGTCCGTATATATTTATTTATTTGTACATTAAAATGGTCATCTTTGAAGGCACATACGCACACGCGAACGTTTGTATGCATGGATGTATGGATGTTTGTTACTCTTCACGCAGAAACGACTGTACGAATTGAAATAAAAGTTGGCTTGTAGATAGCTTATTACCTGGATAACACATAGGATAATTTTTATCCCGAGAAAATGTGAAGTTTCCGTGGGATTGTCACAAATGTTCCATGCCCATCAGCTGGTTTGTCATAACACTAGATGCTATAGTTACTAGTAAACACAAGATGTGCTGATCGTAAGGAAACAAAATTAATATAAATAAATAATAAATACACAAGCGACTGACAGTAACCAAAAATAGTACCTGGAAGACAACACTTTACAGATTAATCCCCTCCCCACCATGCTAATGGGGGGAGTAGTAAAGGTCCACAAAGATACAGACCACCTAAATTCCGGAGTGAGGACGTGACTAGTGTATTTTCACCATCCTGTAGAAATCGTACGGTGACGTCATGCGAAATTTACATGCACTGTAAATAAAAATTCATTCCAACGCTTCTGCTCTTAAGAGCGGCCTTCCCGTCTTACTTTTCATACAAACGCCCGTACGTGATTACGGCGTTATATCTTTCTTGAAAACTTATGAACTCACAGGTATCTTGGGCGTTATTTTTAGGTTTCTATCGAAATAAAAAATTGAAATTTAGAAAAACAAAGTCAATATAAGCCTCCAAAAATCTGCTTTTTTGCACAAATTTTAGCTGAACTTCGACCGTTCATAATGGACTCATTAATTGTAAAAGTAAAAAAAAATATTTCGATATAAACCTCGCAAATATAATGAAAAATTTGAATACAAAACATTTATTTAACATACTTGTAAGGCTTACTAATAAACACGTATCTCCTGGAACAAGTTTTATGAAATTTCCACACACTATGAATAGTTAATATTCGTTCAATGGATAGTTACTAATAATACTGATTTCATTTAATAGAATGCAAACCATGCCCTTAGGCGCTATCTCTCTCTTTTTGGTTTGCCTCTTTTTCTAACATTGCCCTGGATGAAACACCAAGCTTTTCAAACTATGCTCGCGTTGAAAACGGAGCGGCCGGGAAGGGCCGCCTTAACAATACTACTCACTTGAAATTTATGCAAGAAAATAAAAAAACGGGGGCTTCGCGATCGTGGGCTTCGCGGACAAACAAATTTTAAAGTTCGGGTGCTTCGCAGACTGTGGGCTTAACGGTTTAATTTATTGTTTGTTTCAGTAAAATAAAAAATACATTTATATTATTTTTAAAAAGCTTTTAAATATTTTTTCAGTCAACAACCCTATCATGATCAACTGACATCGAACAGAATAGAAACACCTTGTCAGATATAGACAGCTTGAGAAATGCGACACGTGTTGGCCACAAACACGTGGAAATGGCCGTCGCAAACTGTTATCCAAAGCTATATTCTATTACACTCGTAAAGAGTTTATGTTTATCAAATGCAAAACGCCTATTGAATATGCAATGTTGTGATTTTTTCCGGACTTTGTGTTTTATTTTGTGAATGTTGCAAATGTACCTAGTTATGTATCGACGTACAGAAATTGTATTAAAAAAATATATATAGGGACAAATACACTGATTCAGCTAGTCCCAAAGTAAGTTTGAGACTTGTGTTATGGGATACTAACTCAACAATACTATATTTTATAACAGCCATCAAACATCCAAGACCCAGGACAATTTGAAAAAGGCCATTTTCCAACTTGCCCTGACCGGGGATCGAACCCGGAACCTCTGGGTGGCAGACTAGTATGGTGACCACTACGCCAAGGAGGTCATCCTTTTATTGGTATTAGCCACATTGTCTCCAAGTACTTGATACAAAGTAGTACTGTTACAAAGTAGCAGACCGACTTATCAAGAGGCTCCACCGATAAACAAATGCAAATCACAAAACTTTTCTTTGACGCAACTACGGATCTTTCTGGAAACTTTATTTTTAATTAAATATTATATTTTTCGTACCACTTGCTCAAAAAAGCCACATTCTATGGCACAAAAAGCAAACATAGCTATAGTCATTTTTAATCTGTTAAAAACAGGGAAAGAAAAATTGTACTGAATTTCATTCAGCCTCTAAACCAAGAATGAAAACAGGGAAAGAAAATTGTACTGAATTTCATTCATCCCCTAGAGGGAGAATGTGGTTTAAGTTTGGAATACTTACCGACATTTATACTGAACTGAAATCATTTCTATATTGTTAAGCGTAAAAAAATAACGATTTTGAATCGACAACATGTATCCGCAAAATCACAAAACCACTTAGATTTAACTAACTAATTTATAAAAAACTAAATCAAGTCATGTCATTGTTTGTTTACACCAGCTGTTTAGTTTTCCAAAAACAAAAATCAAAGGGTCATTTTGGTCCCACACATACAGCCAAGTTTTCTGCGTACCTATATTTATTTACAACGTAAAACATTTTGTATTTTGTATGTAACTGGATAAAAATTAATTAAAGTATTATATATCTTTTAATAAATGCTTATCTCTTGTTATTATTGTCTTTATTTTTTCGCAAATGGTACGAAAAGTAGAGTATTTTCCTCGGTGATAAAACTGTCTTAGTCTTGGGTGAACTTAAATCCGTCGCTTACACTCAGGACTCGTCCTAAATCCCTCGCTTCGCTCGTGATTTAAGTATTTAACACCCTCGCTCCGCTCGGGAGTAAACCTCGAGTCCTTCGTTGCGCTCGCGATTTAAGTCGTCACCCGCGACAGAAGACACTGCTTTATCCCCTTGGTTAATAATCTACTATTATTGGTCATAAATAAGCCATACTCTGACAGTTGACCTGATAGGAAAACCACTGATCTTTTCAACTATAAAGTAACTCCACATAAATTAAAAATGTCATTGGTTTTTTGTGTCAAATATTAAAACAAGGGATTAGACACGGTGGTAAGTTTATGGCTATTTTGCGACTTTGGTGTTTAAGAGAAACCTTGAAAGATTTTCCATAGGAGACATCCCTTCTCTTCGCAAGAATATATAAACGGACAATGAGTACTTGCGACTCATTCTATTCCCAAGCCGACAATAGGCGGGTTGTTCTTGTACTGTATATTTTATATTTAAATTATGTAAAATTTAAGTAAAATCTAACATCTAAACATAAGTTGGTTTTTCATTTCAATAAATTACTATAACTAAAAGACTCCCTTCGGTTCACACGATCTGCAAATCATCTTAATCGAGTCATCTAACGAGCTTCGAGCAGCTAGAAGCATCTTCGAGTCCTACATCACCACATCGTGATCGCACCTGGGTTAAGAGTACAGCTGGTGCTAGTGCTGGTGGTTTATTTTTCGTATTTCTATATATACTTTATCGGGAAAAGTTGTTTAAAATGAAAGAATGAATCACCCCTTAAAATATTTGTACTGAAATGTTAAATTGGATCTACAAATAACAATGTCCAAATTTGAACTATTTAAATCAATAACATTATAAATTAAAAAAATAAGTAAGTACTTACTTTATTTAAGGTACATGTCAAGGAAATTGGTAAACATTGTTAGATTAAAAGGATATACATAAGCACCCACATGATTTTAAAAGAATATAATGGCAAGTTATGACATATAATAAATAATACTAATAATTTGACGACCTCCGTGGCGTAGTGGTCACCATGCTAGTCCGCCACCCAGAGGTCCCGAGTTCGATCCCCGGTCAGGGCAAGTTGGAAAATGGCCTTTTTCAAATTGTCCTGGGTCTTGGATGTTTATCTATATATGTATTTGTTATAAAATATAGTATCGTTGAGTTAGTATCCCATAACACAAGTCTCGAACTTACTTTGGGGCTAGCTCAATCAGTGTTATTTGTCCCTATATATTTATATAAAAATTCTATTAATATGTCATAATAATAAATAAGTCGAGTAATGCGCTTGATCTGCGTTCTTTTCCCATTAATTCCAATTCAATTGATTAAAAATAATATCTCCGGACTACCGACCGACGTTTAAACCCACGTCCAACCCTTCTTGATTGAAACAAAATGGAAAATTAATTATTCCGCAAGTTATTACGGTTTGTTAAAAATTTACTCAAATGCAACGTCTATTTTTGAAACCTTTTAGGGTTCACTTATTAATCAGTAGTTAAATTACTTCTTTTTTTACTGTTTTCGATGGAGTTTTAAGTTGAGAAGTCTGAATTCTTATCCACTCTTTGTTAACTTTTAAATTTCATTGCTGAATAAAAACCATTCAAGGTCTTCATTTCTTACTTTTTCTTTTTCACTATACTACTAATCTATGTCTTGAAAAGTTAATTCCACCAAAAACATAAATGTGAAAATGGGAACCAAGTTCAAACTCCGACAAAAGAATTGAGATCTAAATGGCCGCCAAGTTCTTTAGAGAATATTGAATTTTATTTATAAGAATCTTAACATTTTACCTGGCTAGTTTTACCAGTATTCTGATGTTTAAAATAAAATATAAAATAGTTTATTTATGGAATAAATATTTGTACTTAATTAGGTATTCATGTTAATTAGGCCTTTGAATGTATTAACTTATTCAAAGAATTAAATAAAAATATTTTTTGTGCCCTTGAGACAAATTATATTATCTGTCACACGAAAGAAATCAGTGTACACAATTATTAACAATTTATTTGCCAGGAAAATTAAAAAAAAACGACTTTCATTCGTTCACCCCTCCTAACTTTTAATACCACTGTACCGATTTTCTTTCCACCAAACTTGGCCCATTCATTTAAGCGCTACAATGCCACACACATATACACAGACACACAGAAACGTCTTTGTCATAACACCCCTCTTTTTCGTCGACGGCTAAAAAGCCTTATCTGTCTTATTTTAAAACCCAGACTAACTTTGTTACTAGGTTTAAACCACTATCCGACCAAATTAAGTTGACATATAGTAATATCACACTATCTCACCTGTCAATGTCAAACTCATTGTGGGCGGATAATGGTTTAAACCTAGTAACAAAGTTAGTCTGGGTTTTATAATAAGACGGCATGGGTTTTTCCGACGACCTCGGAAACAGGCGGAACCAATTTGTCCGCAGCAACCTACCGATTTACAGAAACAAGTGTACAATTTGGGGCTTACCATCTGCCACCGGAGGCAAAAGAGTTAATGCCATTACTTTGCCAAAGGCCGGCAATTTCGCGGGAAAAATCCTTCTTTAGAAATATTGAATATTCATTACACTCTAGGAGCGGCTGCCAAAAAAAGTTAATTGAATTTTTACGAAGCGTCTTGTTAGCATAGATAATTTAGGAGTCTGCAGTTATTAAAGGGCTATTGTATAGGTTGTCTGGAAGAAATTGCTCGTAAATCGAAAATAGATTGAAATAACCGGGCAAGTGCGTATCGGGCCACGCGCAATGTAGGGTTCCGTAGTGTCAAATGCCATCTTTGAGTTCACGAGAACGTCTAAAAAACTAATTTTCTGTAGGATTTTTATGAAATTTTACTTTTTCGTATACATTTTATCAGTTTGTCGCCTATTACTCTTTAATTTGTAAACCCTACTTAGCTCTGATAGTTTTCCTTTCAACTTTGTTATACAACGTGTAACGGAAAGAGGGTATCAACCCGAAGGGAGTAAACATACTAATCAATGTGAACAACTTTTACTATTGGACCATCTCTGAAATTGTAAAAAAAATCTGCAGCTCCATACGATTTTGGGATGGTCTCATAGTAAAAGTTGTTCACATTGATTAGCATGTTTATTCCCTTTCGGGTTGATACCCCTTTTCCGACACGTTGTACATACCTACTATTGCCCTGAATGTTTTCACGTTCAAACTGTTTAGTAGATAGAGGGGGAAAGATACTTGACTTTAGCAAACTTTGCATCAAATATTTCTGAAACGGATCCCTAAATCGAAATATGGTCGAATTCACAAGCTCGCGTATTTTCGAAAGACCCATTCAACGAAACCCACACGATGGGCTAATCGAGAAAAAGAAATAACTCCCACTTTACATGTATGAGAGCTACGCCAATAAAATGGTTGATTATGATTTTATTTTTCCACTTTGTTGGCATGTTTTATGTACATACCCAAGCTGATTGCCTCCGTGGTCCAGTGGTCAAGGCGTTCGCCTTGTGATCCGGAGGTCATGAGTTCGATTCCCACTGGGAAGCATACTTTGTGAAAAGTTTTGTCCAGTCTGGATAGGATATTGCAGGCTTGAATCACCCGATTATCCGAAAAGAAAGATGATTCCGTGTTTCGGAAGGCACGTAAAACTGTGAGTCCCGAACGCCACCTAGCGTTTGATCATCAACCTATCCAAGGATTGGTTCCTGGTTTGCCCTTTGGGTTGTGGAGGTCAGACGGCAGTCGCTCTGTGTAAAAACCAGTAACCTCGTCAAATCTCCCCTTGGTTAGGTAGCGGACCCCGGGCTCCGAAGCGTTACTGCTGAGGATGCAACCGGGAATACGCTCGGATGATGATGAACGTTATTATATTACATTCTTAAATTAGTTAAATTGGCTGGTATAGTATGTTTTCCTCTTCTCCCAGACCAGCATAAACACCGGGAACTCCTATTAGTTAATGCGAAGAAACAATATTTCGGGATAATGTGCACCAAAATTGTATGCAATACACTCGTATGGGTTCACGACGGCCGGATATCGACAACTTTATTGTTATGTGTTAGGTACGCCGTTGAGGGCCTTATAGCCGGCCTTTAGTTTTTGTGGGGTCTTCGGAAGGTATATTTTATCTATAGTATTGCTTTTGTTATAAAACAAGTTTTTTTACTAGCCATTCAGATCTCATGGTTGGGCAAAGGCCTCCCCTTGTTGTTTTCAGCTATTTCGATCTTTAGCTATTTCTTTTCAATCCTTGTCGAAAGCAGACAGGTCGTTACTCCATCTCATTTTAGGCCTTCCCCTTGATCGTTTCCCGTCTCCTGGAATCCACATGGTCGTTATGTGAGCCCATCTGTCCGGCGGCATTCGGCAAACGTGACCCCTCCAGTCCCATTTCAATCTGGCACTCTTCCTTCCTAAATCGACAAAAAAAAAACAAGTACGGTTTAAAAAATATATATTTATTAAACAAGCTTGTGTCTAAAACAATAAACTTAACTTTTAAAGTGCTCGTTAAGACGAATCAAACGAGCCCAAATTTCATTACTTACAGAGTTCCTATGGACATCCTGCGGCTTCATCATCAGAGCAGCTCCATGACATCATAATATTGCATTGTCTCGCGATATACGTATCCGTGCAAAATTTCAGCTCAACCGGAAACTTGAAAGTGGGTCTAATGTAACTTGCAAGATTTGATTACAGACAAACAACTGGACAGGTGAAACTAAATTATAGCTTGTAATATAGTAAATTTTAGTTAGCATACTATACGGATTAAAAAATCAGGATATCTAACTCAATTTTTGCCATTTATTTTTGTATTTGCTGAATCTGTGTGATCTATACATTTACGAGTACAAAAGTATTTGACGACCTGCGTGGCGTTGTGGTCACCACGCTAGTCCGCCAAGTTGGAAACTTGCCTTTTTCGAATTGTCCTGGGTCTTGGATGTTTATCTATATATATACTTGTTATACGAGTATATACTTGTTATAAAATATAGTATCGTTGAGTTAGTATCCCATAACACAAGTCTCGAACTCACTTTGGGGCTAGTTCATCAGTGTTATTTGTCCCAGTATATTTATTTATTTATAAATGTCCTTGTGCCAGTTGTCCGTGACTCAAGCATGTTACAGGTGAAAGTACTGACTTTTAAGAAATTATCCCTAGTTCTATAATGACAAATATGTCAATAAAAAAGTAGAAGTAAAGTAAACCAACAAACTTGTTTCGAAAAAGTTTTTTTTTTTTTCAATACAAGCTTATATCTACAATGACCTGAAAAGGTTAAAGTGCCAAGACGAATCAATCGAGTTCAAACTCGGGGGATTTTATCACAGAGATGCCATGACCACCTTCCAGCTCCATCGCCAGATCAGCTCCATGATATCATAATACACAACGTGGATGGGACATACCCGTAATAAATCGAACCACGGGCTGTACTCGGTCAATAATGTAAAGAAATTAAAATAAAAACCAAATAACCAAAAAACATTTTGATATTGCCATACAAATTGCCCGGGCGGCTGCGCACTTTTGTGCCCGGGCGGCTGTATGCCGAAAAAATTTTTCATGTTTTGGCTGTAATTTTAATTTCATTATATTATAGTGATCTAGTATAGCCTGTGGTTCGATTTATTACGGGTGTGTCCCTTCCACGTTGTATATTGCATTGTCACGCTGTTAGAATTATGTTTGATATTATTAGGCATACATACTCTAACCGCAATGTAAACGTATATAATATGATCGCACTATTTAAATATTCAGTCGTAAAATAAAATTCATACTAGACACGCGTATTTCCTTGCACTATACCTGCTGCGCCAAAGTAAACGTTACTACAATCAACATAATGGTCACATCTTGCCGGATTAACTACCAGTGGATTTGCTACCTGAGTTGACCCTCTCCGCGCGAACAATAGGACCGCATTCCATTGCTGATAAGGACGAGTGCGATTTACTTGTTTGTGCACAATTATAGACTTTTTAACGGAGTGCGTAATAGATGCAACTGCATTACAAACTTTGTTTATTTTGGTGTTTGTGATTGTTGGGAAGATTCGTACGGGAAATAATGGCTTTGCTGGAACAAATCATTAGTGTACTTGAAGATACAGGGAATATACTTAAAAAAGCTCAAAGTAATCTCAAGAAATGTCCCAAACAACGTTTTACAAAAGGTTATATAGAAGCAAGATTGCGATGCACTGAAGAGTATTGGCAAACTTTTAAGAAATCACACGAAGATCTGATTCGAGCTACAACTAAGGATCAGCGCGCCGCATTAAGATATATTTTGAAGGAAGAATATTACGTCCACGAGGAATTATATCTGTGTATGCAAGCTGATCTCCAAGACATGCTGTCGACGATCACACCTACCAGTTCAAGATCGCCTTTAGCACGCAGCCATGGTACATCGAACGATCAACCCGTAAAACTGCCAAAAATCGAAATTTCAGTGTTTTCTGGAAATTACGAAGATTTTCCAGCCTTTCAAGATCTTTATACCTCATTAGTACACAATAATACAACACTCAGCAACGTACAAAAATTACACTACTTGAAGACTAGCGTGAGCGGCGAAGCAGCCAACCTATTGAAACATATACAAGTTACAGATAGCAATTATACACTAGCTTGGGATACGTTGAAACACAGATACGGTAACAAACGATTGATAGTTAACTCTTTGCTCAAACGATTATTTACACAAAAGAAACTCAATGTTCAGTCTGCCAGTCAAATTAAATCTTTGTTGGATACAACGTCCGAATGTTTACATAGCCTGAAAAACCTCGATATTTGCACAGATTCCTGGGATCCTATAATTATTTTTCTGGTCGTGCAGAAAATGGACTCGGAGTCACATAAGGATTGGGAGGCCCTTGCCTACAAGGGCAACTCGGAAGAATTACCTTCGTGGGCAGACCTTAAGAAATTTTTAGAGAATACTTTTCGTACACTGGAGATGGTATCACAGCCATCAACCTACAAGGAGCGAACTATCAAAGAAAGGACTTTACATATTGCTACAGAAAATAAATCGTGTATAATGTGCAAGGAAAACCACTATTTGTGTCATTGCAAGGAATTCTCCAAGATGCAGCCTACAGAGCGATGCGATTTCGTAAAAACCAACAGGTTGTGTTACAATTGTTTAGTACCAGGGCATTCCATGAATAAGTGTCGTATCCGGATGTCCTGTCGTGTGTGTCACAAGCGCCACCACACTCTTCTGCATACACCTAACCAGGCAGATACGCCGGCTTCTTCGTGTTCTATACAACCGACAGTATCTGCACTATCCAATGTAGAAGAGAATGAGGAACTACGAGTTAATACAATGGTGGCGTCGCAATCTTACAGTACTAGACAAGCACTATTGGCGACTGCATTGGTTGACGTGCGAAGTGACAAAGGCCGCACCATTACACTTAGAGCGCTGATAGATCCCGGATCGCAAGCATCTTTCATTAGTGAGAAGGCGACTCAATTCCTGAAACTTACTAGGAGGCCAGCAAAAAGAAGCATATTAGGAGTGGGATCCACGAAAACGACTATCAATCATGCAGTTCAGTTGAACATTATTTCAAGAAGTGTGACAAATTATAACTTACCTATTGATGCATTTGTCATGTCCAAACAGCTGACTACGAGAATACCCACGAAAGCTATTTCATTTACAAGATGGCCACACATACAAAAGTTACAATTGGCCGATCCTACTTACTGCACTCCAGGCTCTATTGATTTACTCATCGGTGTCAAGGAATATGCTGATTTATTGTTGCCAGATTTGATCAAGGGTCCGCCGGGTACACCATGTGCTCAAAATACTAAACTCGGCTGGATTCTATTTGGAGATATCAATTCATCCGTAGATAATTCTCAAGAGTGTTCTTTTGTCGTCATGCATCACCAAGTAGATCTGGATGAAATTCTGAAAAGCATTTGGGAAATCGACGTAGACAGCAAAAGAAAATATACTAAAGAAGAAAAAAAATGCGAGGAAATTTACGAAAAGAATTATACAAGGAATGAAGAAGGGCGATACATTGTAAAACTACCTTTTAACACGACAAATCCTAAATCTCCAGATGGCAATACAAGAGAAAGAGCCTTACATAGATTTCAATTACTGGAGAAAAGATTCGATAAGACGCCAGGTTTAAGAGAAGTTTATACAAAAGTGATTGAAGAATACAAAGAAATGAAACACGCAGAAGAAGTGCCCGCTGAAGAAATACATACAAAAAGATCAGTATACATACCTCATCTTGCCGTAATTCGTGAGGATAAGGAGACTACTAGCACGCGCGTCGTGTTTGACGCATCGTCCAAAGGCTCAAATGGAGTTTCACTGAACGAGCTATCTACGGCTTAGGATCTAGAGACTCACTCAGAGAATTATTCAAGGAAATAGGTATACTAACCTTACCATCACAGTATATATTTGAAAACATACTGTATGTAAGGAAAAATATTTCCTCATACAATAAAGTAAGCGATTTTACCGTCAGAAACTTACGCAATAAGAGTGACTTAGTTGCCCCGTATTATAGGCTCAAAACAGTTAGTAAAACGTTTATGGGGAACGGTATACTTTTTTATAATAAACTGCCACAATCGGTCCTTGATATGCCTGACAAAAAGTTTAAAGCCTATGTAAAGAAGGTACTGTGTGAGAAGGCTTATTATAGGACCGATGACTATCTTAAAGACAACAAAGTCTGGCTTGAGCTTGGCGCGGGTCCCTCTTAAAGGTTTGTACACTCAGAAATGGTCATAATCTGGTACATTAAGTACATACTGAATTTACAACTTGATTTGACATTATTTCAAAATTTCGACATTAAAAAATTAATTTAAATTATGACAACAAACAATGTATACTCTGTCCAAATATCAACTATAAATATTAATTTCATTGTGAGTTGACGTTCTTGGAGAAAATGCTGCAGTGCAGTTTGTTACCGCTTCTTCTGCACTAGCGCTTTGGAGGCGGCAGTAAACTTAGCTCTAAGTAACTTTTTGACGTCAACAATAATTAATTGTGCAATAAAACAAAGTGACGATTATTAAGAGATATTATAAATATCCTATGATAATAAAGATATATTTGAATTGAATTGAATTGAATTGAATTGAATTGAATTGATGAACTTTTGCTGGGACCGTTGTTACAAAGTGACCTCAGAAGCTTGATAATGAGATGGCGAATGCATGCAATTTGCTTTCTTTCAGACATCGAGAAGATGTATCGTATGATATTAGTAACCAAAGAAGATGCAAATTATCAAAGATTCTTGTGGAGGGATCACCCCAATGAACCTATCAAGGACTATAGATTGCTAACGGTCACATTTGGAACAGCATCAGCTCCTTATCTTGCAATTAAGACTCTTATACAGCTTGCAATTGATGAAGGTGATAGCTTTCCTTTAGGTGCTCAAGTTACTAAAGAAGACTTTTACGTCGACGATGTTCTGTCCGGGTCCGATACAGTTGGAGAAGCCATACATACAAGTAAGGAACTAAAATTGCTGCTCCAGCGAGGTGGTTTCAAATTAAAGAAATGGTCATCCAATAGCGCCGAATTCATGAAATCAATCGAACCAGCTGATAGATCATCAAATGTTACTTTAGATCTAAATATTGATGGAACTATGAAGGCACTAGGAATTTTGTGGAACTTACATGATGATCAGTTTCAGTACAACGCGGCTGCCTTTGAAGAATACAATGATGTAACGAAGAGAAAAATATTGTCAGATATCCAAAAGTTATTTGATCCGTTAGGGTGGATTGCACCGCTAATAGTTTTGGCTAAGATTATTATTCAGAAACTTTGGCTAGAGAGAGTAGATTGGGATGAACCAGTGAAACAATCTCTCAAAGATGAATGGATAACAATAAAGTCAGATATTAAAAACGTAAATGAAGTTAGTATTGATCGTTGGCTAAACACGTTAAATACAGAAAAGGGAACCATTCAAATACACGGCTTCAGCGACGCATCCATGCAAGCATACGCTGCGGTAGTATACTGCCGAGTAGAGAAACAAGACGGAACCATTCACACACATCTTGTCGCGGCACAAACAAAAGTTGCTCCATTGAAGACAATATCCTCACCGCGTTTGGAGCTTTGTGGTGCTGTGCTTCTATCAAAGCTGTTAAAACAAGTGGCGCAAGCGATGAAAATACCCATGTCACAAATATTTGCATGGACTGATTCCACAATTGTCATCTCTTGGCTTCTCGGAGAACCTAGCAGGTGGAAACCATTCGTAGCGAATAGAGTAGTGGAAATCATCGAGAATCTTAACAGCAAGCAATGGTTTCATGTTCTATCCCAAGACAACCCTGCAGATATTGCATCTAGGGGAATGCTTCTGAAAGATCTAAAATATTCCCGTTTATGGTGGAAGGGTCCGCAGTGGCTATCCGAACCTAGCTTACTATTTACCAAACCTAATACTATTGATACAGATCTAGAAAGGAAGAAAATTGTACAAGTAAACCTAAAAATTGATGAAGTAAATGAAAGGAAGAATAATTTAATAAATCAGTTTGACAATTTTGATACTTTACAACAACTACTAAGGACAATCACTTTATGCAAAAGATTTTTGAATTATAAAAATATAAAAGAGGACGATGTTAAGACTATCACTCCAGAAGAATTAGAAGAATCGTTACGCATTTGCATTTTAAAAGTACAGAAAGAAGATTTCGGGGTGGAAATTAATACGATACAAAGTAATAAACAAATAAAAAAGAAAAGCAGCTTAAAATTCTTAAATCCATATTTAGACAGCAAAGGAATTCTCAGGGTGGGCGGCAGGCTCCGACATGCTAATTTAGATGAAGAAAACAAACATCCCATTATACTAGGTCACACCAACAAGTTGTCGTCCTTGATTGTAGCAGAAGCCCACGCAAAAACATTACACGGCGGAACCCAAATGATGATGTGCTACTTAAGGTCTAAATATTGGATAATTCGAGGAAAGAGTTTGGTGAAGTCCCATATGCATCGTTGCCTTGTTTGTGCCAGACAGCGTGCAAATACTCGTACCCAATTAATGGGCGATCTACCAAAAGCACGCGTAACACCTTCAAGGCCATTTTCACACAGCGGCGTGGATTTTGCTGGACCATTTCAAGTCTTAATGTCTAAGGGAAGAGGAATTAAAACTAAAAAAGCATATGTAGCCATATTCATATGCATGGCCACAAAGGCCATACACATCGAGTTAGTTGGAGACATGACATCGGAAGCTTTTATTGGAGCATTCAAAAGATTTGTTGCAAGGAGAGGAAAATGTTCTCATCTATGGAGTGACCAGGGGAGAAATTTTGTTGGAGCGAACAGAGAACTGATCATGGCATGGAAAGACGCTAATTTGAATTTTTCACAAGATATACCGAATTTGCTTTTATCTGATAAAACACAGTGGCACTTTGTTCCCCCCTACTCAGCAAATTTCGGGGGTTTATGGGAAGCCGGAGTCAAGTCTATCAAGTACCATTTGAAACGTATTCTGAACACTTATTTGACTTTCGAAAAGCTAACAACCGTACTTTGTGAAATTGAGGCTTGCCTGAACTCTCGGCCACTATCACCCTTAGATGACTCCGAAACTACTCAGCCTCTTACTCCTGGGCATTTTTTGATTGGGGAAGCACCAAATATTATTCCGAGCCCAATCCTAGCAAATGCAAAAGTAAGCAATTTGTCACGATGGCAATATACGCAAAAGCTATTAAATGATTTTTGGCATCGATGGCAACATGAATACTTATCTAGGTTGCAGCAGAGACCAAAATGGCTAAAAAAGAAAGAAGAATTTGACATTGGACAAATAGTACTGATTAAAAATGAGCTATTGCCTCCAGGAAAATGGGCATTGGGCCGAATCGTTCAGAAGCATCCTGGATCTGATGGTGTGACTCGGGTATATAGCATTAAATGTGGAAGCAACATAGTTAAAAGATCTATCAGTAAATTATGCTATTTACCCATTAATGATGACTCTTCGTAATTTTGTATCACATTATAACTAATACTACTTAGTAATTGTCTAAATTAATCCACCAATAATTTACTTTCTTGTTCTTAAAATAACACTGTGTGTTTATTATTTGTTTAGACCTAAATACTTGTTACGCTGTAATTGATCCTTTGAAAGGACCCAAATGGTCCTTTGGTGGGCGGTATGTTAGAATTATTTTTGATATTATTAGGCATACATACTCTAACCGCAATGTAAACGTATATAATATGATCGCACTATTTAAATATTCAGTCGTAAAATAAAATTCATACTAGACACGCGTATTTCCTTGCACTATACCTGCTGCGCCAAAGTAAACCTTACTACAATCAACACACGCATTAAACATTTTTGTGGTAAATTGTTGGTCAATCGGAAACCGACTAGAATTTAACTTTCATATTCTTTCTCATCTGCTGTAGTATACACGCTGAATTTTCATTGGTTTTGGAAAAAGAAACGTCGTATAGTAAATAAATTCCTCTATCTATATACTTAATCCAAATTTGTGTATGACATAAGATACAAAAGTTACGAAAATGATTTTCGATCGAGACCACGTAGTTACGCCCGTCCAAAACTGCCGCGTGACCCCGATGAACTCGAAATTCTAGGCGGCGCCGGAACTACTAATTGATCTCACGATTTTACTTTCGAGTTTTAGTCAATTTTTGTTTCTGAATTTTTATTTTGACTAGCTGATTAGGTCTTACCAACGATCCTCATGAAGTGGCCTTCGGCTCTAAAACAAATTTTAAAAGAGTGTAGCAGTATAAGCACTGGTCAGATGCCCCTGGGAAAATTTATGTTAAAAATATTGATAATGAAATCACCGTCTTAAGAGAAATATTTTCCTAAGCTATCACATACCTGAAAGCGTCAGGTTTCCAAAAAAAAAATTTTTCAAATTTTGTAAAAAAAATTTTTTTTTTTCTTACAATTTAATATTTATTTGTGATTTTTCTTACAAACATTAGATACACCAAAGATGCATTGAATAAGGCATTTTCGAAGTCTCTGCAGTGATTTATATATCAGAATATCACCAATTCATAATTTTAAAATTCAAAATTTCTCGTATTTTAAGAGACACTATTACGTTTTTTTTTTTATAAATAGCCCTTACTATGCTCTACAACATATATTTTTTTTCAAAATTTTATCCAGGGTAGAACAGTCTTAAAAAAATATTATTACTATTCTGATATGAATATTTGAGCATCTGAGCAAGTAATTCTGCTTTGATTTTTTAAATGTAATTTTTCATAATATAATAATAGTTAATCTTCATCACTGTTGGACAAAAATCAATATATTTTTAAATTATTTGATTATTTTTATGAAAAATTACATTTAAAAAATCAAAGCAGAATTACTTGCTCAGATGCTCAAATATTCATATCAGAATAGTAATAATATTTTTTTAAGACTGTTCTACCCTGGATAAAATTTTGAAAAAAATATATGTTGTAGAGCATAGTAAGGGCTATTTACAAAAAATAATCGTAATAGTGTCTCTTGAAATACATGAAATTTTGAATTTTAAAATTTTGAATTGGTGATATTCTTATATATTAATCACTGCAGACTTTGAAAATGCCTTATTCAATGCTTCTTTGGTGTATCTAATGTTTGTAAGAAAAATCAAAAAATAAACATTATGTTGTAAGAAAAAAAAATTTTTTTTTCAAAATTTGAAAAAAAAAATTTTTTAAATCCTGACGCATTCAGATGTGTGATAGCTTAGGAAAATATTTCTCTTAAGACGGTGATTTCATTATCAATATTTTTAACGAAAATTTTCCCAGGGGCATCTGACCCGTGTTTATACTGCTACACTCTTACCGTATATATAGATATACATATACTAATAAGTATAAAGTAGATACTTGTCAAAGCCCACTTTTATAATTAAAATTAAATAAATTACCTACACTAGTGTCAAAAAATTGTAGAGACAAAGTCGTAGAGCAACAATCGTGCTAAAATTATCGACCTCGACTACCTACTTATGTTTGATACTAGCTTCAACCCGCGAATTCGTCCGCATAGAAGTCAATAATGGTTCTAATACGATTTTTATTCGTTTTTTACGTTATTTATTAATGTTGTGATATCATATGAATTACAGTTAATAGCGACGGTAGTTAAATATCATCTATCTATACTATAATAAAAGAGTAAAAAAAATATGTCTGTACATTGAAAATTTTTCAAAAAAAAAAATTTGGGGCGATGGAGATATAGTAATAGAGTAAGAATATAAAAAAAAATGTCTGTCTGTTTGTCTGTTTGTCTATTTGTACACGCTAATCTCCGGAAATACTGGACGGATTCGAATGAAACTTTTTTTGTTATATAGCTGTGATGCCTGGGCAACATATAGGCTATAATTGATTTTGGAAAATGGAACACATGATGCAGAACTATAATGGTCCAGCTAAACTATAAGAAATATTAAAATGCCGCCTTAGCAAAAGTTGTTGAGTCTGATGAGAACTTTTTGTTGAGTTATAATACAACTGGCCAAGCGCGAGTCGGACGTGCGCGAAGGGTTCCGTACCATAATCTATGAAAAATCACGTTTGTAGTATGGGAGCCCCCCATCAATACTTATTTTATTCGATTTTTAGGGTTCCATAGGGTAGGGTAGAAACGGGACCCTATTACTTAGACCGTCCGACTGTTTGTCTGTCTGTCTGTCTGTCTGTTTTGTTGCCGCTGAACAAAAACATACTAAATCTATACTATAATAAAAGAGTTAAAAAAAAATGTGTCTGTATATTGAAAATTTTTCCAAAAAAAAGTTGTTTCGTCCGAAGAATAACTTATAAGTTCAGTATTCTTGGTTATGTAAACGCGCCATATTGACACCAAAAATTAAAAATCAATTAATAAAGAACTTATGACGCAAATTATTGTTAACTAGCTTTTGCCCGCGGCTTCGCTCGCGTAGGGGTGTAATTTATCAAAATCCTTTCTTAGGGGATGCCTACGTCATAGTAGCTTTATGCATGCAAAGTCTCAGCCCGATCGGTTTTAAATTGACAAAGTTTCATACAAACTTTCATCCCCTATTTTATCCCCTTGGGGGTAGAATTGATCAAAATCCTTTCTTAGTGGATGCCTACGTCATAACATCTACCTGCATGCCAAATTTCAGCCCGATCCGTCCAGTGGTTTGGGCTGTGCGTTGATAGATCAATCAGTCAGTCACCTTTGAGTTACGAGTATATATATTTCGATTTCTTGGATAGTGTTGTTGACGACGCCACCAATTATCCAGTTGAGTTTCTTAATTCACTTGCAGCAAATGGACTCTCGGCTCACAAAATAAGTCTTACTGTCGGAGGGCCAATAATGCTGATGCGAAATTTGACTCCGCCGAAACTGTGTAACGGAACCCAACTTAGTGTCTCAGCACTGTATGCCGAAGTTCAGCGGCTGAATTTCAGCCAATGCATGCCTGCAATGTTATTTGCATTACTAGCAAAACATAATGCCGAACTTCCGATGCTCTTGCCTGAATCGGACCCGTACCCGTACCCGTACCCGTACCCGTACCCGTACCCGTACCCGTACCCGTACCCGTACCCGTACCCGTACCCGTACCCGTACCCGTTCCCGTACCCGTACCCGTACCCGTACCCGTACCCGTACCCGTACCCGTACCCGTACCCGTACCCGTACCCGTACCCGTACCCGTACCCGTACCCGTACCTGTACCCGTACCCGTACCCGTACCCGTACCTTTACCCGTACCCGTACCCGTACCCGTACCCGTACCCGTACCCGTACCCGTACCCGTACCCGTACCCGTACCCGTACCCCTACCCGTACCCGTACCCGTATCCGTACCCGTACCCGTACCCGTACCCGTACCCGTATCCATGCCCGTGCCCGTGCCCATACCCGTACCCGTACCCGTTCCGCTCCCGCTCCCGCTCCCACTTCCGCTCATACTCCTGCTCCCGCTCCCGCTCCCTCTCCCGCCGCCTCCGCCGCCATCGCCGCCGCCTCCGCCGCCGCCGCCGCCGCCGACGCCGACTCCTCCGCAGCCGCCGCCGCTGCCGCCGCCGCCGCCGCCGCCTCCGCCGCTGCCGCCGCCGCCGCCGCCGCCGCCCCCGCCGCCGCCGCCGCCGACGCCGACGCCTCCGCAGCCGCCGCCGCTGCCGCCGCCGCCGCCGCCGCCTCCGCCGCTGCCGCCGCCGCCGCCGCCGCCTCCGCCGCCGCTTCCGCCGACGCCGCCGCCGCCGCTTCCGCCGCCGCCGCCGCCGCCGCCGCCGCCGCCGCCGCCGCCGCCGCCGCTGCCACCGCTGCCACCACCGCCGCCGCCGCCGCCGCCGCCGCCGCCGCCGCCGCCGCCGCTGCCGCCGCCGCCGCCGCTGCCGCTTCCGCTCCCGCTCCCGCTTCCGCTTCCGCTCCCGTTCCCTCTTCCACTTCCGTTCCCTCTTCCGCTCCCATTTCCGTTCGCCGCAGACGCGCCAAAGACGGAAGATTAAATTCTCATATCGGCACATCACTACTGTCCAGCGTTTCCACCGAACTTCAGCTTATTTAGTGTGTCATCCCCACCGAACTTTAGACACTAAACTTTAGCCGCTAAACTTCGGCATAGTCTGCTAAGATACTTAAAGTTTACTGTGAGTGGTGCCAGTGAAACTGTATTAATTTATTCCGCGTATGCCACTCATCGCCAACAATTTTCCTTTTGAAAATACACAGTTCCTTAAGTTTACTTGCTTTGCTATGAAAATAAGTCACAGTTTCAGAGGCTTAAAGCTGCTGATGTCGATCTAAAGACTGGTTTTTCGCATGGCCAACTTAATGTGACTTTCTCTTGGGTTAGTAGCACTTCAGCTCTTTTCATATTGGCTCCCGAAGGAAAGAATTAAAATAATATTGACTTTTAACTCCTGTTACAAGTACTTTCTCCCTCTGTCTCTCTCTCTCTCTCTCTCTCTCTCTCTCTCTCTCTCTCATTAGTTTTTATTTATATTAATACGCCGGAGTCATAAAGTCCACGCGAACGAAGTCGCGGGCATCAGCTAGTCTTCAATAAAAACACTCTCGCGGGGTGTACCCCAAGGATCCCTATTAAGTCCAATTCTTTTTAACATATTCACAGCTGACTTACCCAATAGTATAAAAACATGCCGTTACCATTTATATGCAGACGACACACAGATATATTATTCTTTTGATGAAAAAAAACAAAGGAATCTATTGAAAAAATTAATAAGGATCTCCATAATCTCTATGAATGGTCAAAAAACAATTCGTTAGTTCTATTAGTTCTAAATCCTAATAAATCTCAAATGTTAATTCTAGGAACCAAACTTCAAAATAAACACGACTGTAAGGAGAAAATCAAGGTTAACAATGTCATATTAGAGCGACCAAAATCTGCGCGTAATTTAGGTTTGGTACTTGACGAAGAACAGAAGTATGTTGAATACATAAATGATAAGATTAAAAATGCATATTTCAAACTGAAGGTCTTATACAAAATAAGACCATTTTTAAAAGAAGAAATCCGTCTTTTTTTATTTGACCTATTGGTGCTTTCTCCGTTTAACTATTGTAATTCTGCCTATGGACCCAGATTAAACAAAAGTATTGAAAATTCTATTCAGAGGGTTCAGAACTCATGTATAAGATACTGTTATAATGTACCTAGAAGAGAATACATTACTCCATATTTAAATAAAAAGGTTATTTTGAATATGGCGGCTAGACTTTTATATGCATGCTCTGTTCAAAGAATAATATGGAATAAGAAACCAGAGTACTTATTTGAAAAACTAAATTGGGCTACCAATAACTTAAGATCTACTACACAAAACTTGTTAAGGATCCCGTCTCATAAATCCACCAGATACAAGACATGTTTCAAATTCAATGCAGCAAAAATTTGGAATGACCTACCTCCTCCCCTTAGAAACAAAATCTAAGGGGAGTCATGATCTGGATCAAGTCATCTACACGATGACTTGATCCAGATCATGTCATCGGGTAGATTTCGAGTCATTTGTCTTTTACTCACTATTTTGATGTTTGAATTTAGAATAATTTACTCTTAATTTTAGTAATTGTTCCAATTTTAATGTCCATTTTAATTAATTTTACCTTCTTTTTTCGTAATTAAATGTCTATTTTCGCTTAAATTTTTCGTTTTAACCTACTTTATAAGAGGTGGTTATCAATTCGTCGGAATCGTATGTTCTATATATATTGATCGATTTATTCGAAGATTTTTTTACCGATTTAGAATTTTTTTTTAATGGGAATACCTGTCAGGTAGTCCCATAATTTTTTATTAAACCGGTTGTGTAGTTTGGTGGTGAAGTTGGTTTTTAGTTCGCGTAGTCATGGTAAAGTATAGTATGCAATTCTTGAATAAAGCGGATTTACATCGAGGTCCATGAATCACTCGCATTGCTCAGGATTTTAACACTTTCAATAATCATGAATCACTCCCTACGGTCGTGATTCAGTTGTAAGAATCCTTCGCCTGCTCGTGATTCATCTATGGCTCTCGAAGTAAATCCGTCCTTTATTCACTAACTGCATAATATACTATTGAATACCTATAAAATATAACATTTTTTTATTATACCGTAGGGATTTAAAGGCATAGCAGACCCGGCAAATCCTCCCTCTACCTCTTCTTCTCCCGATTTCTTTCCGTTCCCATCATTTGCTAGACCGAAAGAGAGCGACGAAACGCTTCAAAATGGTCAAACTTATCTTGTTTCTCCATACAAACTTTGGACCCCTATTTCACCCCCTTAGGGGTTAAATTTTGAAAAATCCTGAAATACTTACTTCCTCACTTACCATCAGGAGTACTCCTGCGAAGTTTCGAATGAAATGATCTTACTAATCTTGTCTCTCCATATAAACTTTGGACCCCCGTTTCACCCCCTTAGGGGGTGAGATTTGAAGAATCTTTTCTTAGTGCACCCCTAGACCTCATAAGGAACCTACGTGCCAAATTTAGAGTCTTTAGACCCTCCGGTTACAACTATGTGTTGATAGATAGACTGATCTATCTATCTATCTATGTCAGCCAGCCAGTTTCTTCTTTTATATATATAGATAAAAATAAATACATATAAAAAGCAAGTGTTACAATGATGTTACATATATGTTGTTGAGATGAAGTGAAGTTATGCAATGTGCTCACCAGACGTGCCGACAGACAATGGGTTTACTAAATTAAAGCTTGTAAAAAAACTAAGACTCTATAAACAACTTATTTATTTTCAAAACACCAACTTATCACTCCTAGGAATGAACTCTACTTCCATCTTCCCACTAGCAGTAAAGAAGATGCCATTTTTCTCGATCTCAATCTCGTCTGGCTTTTTGGACCCGGGGAGCGGACGGGCTCGGAAGTTCAGGAAAATGCTGGCCAGGGCGTAGCGGATGTTCTGGTAGGCGAAGCGTTGGCCTGAAACATATAGAAAAAAAAATAGATACACATACATATTTTCACGCCAGTTTCCCATGGATAGAGATACGACATTCGGTAAGCCTGTTGATTTCGGCCAGGAAGCACACAGGCTTTTGTAGTTAAATCTCGCACTCCATACCCCAGAGCGTTACGGCCGGTTTCCCTACAGGCAATCGGAGTAAGTAGTATCTCAAGTGAGATTAAAATGCATGTTGATTTCGGTCACGAAGCACACAGGCTTTTGTAATTTCAATTCGCACTCCAAACCCCAGAGCTTTTCAGCCAGTCCAACGGCCGAACTCTAGAGGCTATTGAAGTAAGTAAATATCAATCAAGTGAGATTAAAATGCATGTTGATTTCGGCCAGGAAGTGCACAGCCTTTTGAAGTTAAAATTTGCACTCCAAACCCCAGAGCGTTATATGGCCAGTCCGACGGCCGAACCCTACAGACTTTTAAAGTAAGTAAATAACAATCAAGTGAGATTACAAATGCATATTGATTTTGGCCAAGAAGCACACAGGCTTTTGTAGTTTGAAACTCACACTCCAAACCCCTTAGCGTTTCGGCCAGTCCGACGGCTGAACTCTAAAGGCATTGGATTAAGTAAATATCAATCAATTGAGATTACAAATGCATGTTGATTCCGGCCAAGAAGCACACAGGCTTTTGGCCGTTCTTTTGTTGTTTGAAATTCACACTCCAAACGTGCTCCAAACCCTAGAGCGTGTCGGCCGGGCTGAGGGGTGAGAATGTTGGAGTGCGAATTTTAACTACAAAAGTCTATGTGCTTCCTGACTAAAATCAACAGGCTTATGGAATATCGCAGCAGAGACAATTGATCTTCACTTGCTACGGTCCTTGCGGTTTGCAATCTTTTGCTTCGTCAACACTCATTATTTTTCATTCGTTACTTTTTTGACATCAATTTACGTATTTGTGAACATTCATCACCATCATGGTAGTCAAACGATCAGCCCAAAGTTGCTGGAAAGCGCTGGATGCAGGCCGCTCTAGAACGGTAATTTTGGAAATCTTTGGGAGAGGCCAATGCCCAGCAGTGGACGTTAAGCGGCTGAAATTATGATGATGATGATCTTAGGTAATCGACAAACTTACCGATACAAATTCTCGGTCCCTCCCCAAACGGCATAAATGTATTAGGCTTGATATTCCTCTCATTTTCAGGCAGGAACCTGTCAGGGTCGAACCTCTCAGGCTCCGGGAAGTACTTAGGGTCCCACTGCATGCCAATGGCGTTGACGTAGACGGGGGTTCCCGCGGGAATGGTGAGGCTCTCGTCGATTTTGTAGTCTCTGGCTGCGATGCGGTCTAGGAATCCCATGGGCGGGTATTTTCGGAGTGCCTCTGGAACAAGTTTATTTGTGAGGCAAGAAACACCCGACTTTTACGTCGGCGTTCACCCTCAATAAATTTGGTCGGCTGAATGGATTTCCTCAAAAATAGCTTAGAAGCACTGCTTGCTTTCACGGCAAAAATCGAAAAATTGCGAGTTGAACTTACGTGGTGAGGGTTCTGTACAATGCCTGATCATCATATTTAGAAATATTATCTTATGTTTTCTTTAATTGTATATATCAGTATATATTTATGTAAGTTTATTTTACGTACGTCTATGTAGGTATGTTTATTAATTTTTTATGTTTCTTGTAGGTATAAGTATTTATTTATTTTTGTATTGTACACGCCAATTACCTCTTTCTTCCCATTTCCTCTCGCGGGTCTGCTGGAAGAAATTTCTTTAGAAATAAGTAGCACCTATGTATTATGTTAACTTTTATAAGGTTTTATTTGTAAATTTTCAAGTGTACATGAACCAATAAAATAAAATAAATAAATGCCGATGAATTTTCGTAACTGAACGTATACTATTGAAGATTACCACTTTATTTTCAATTGATAGAACTTTTATATTATTTTCATGTAATCTACACGTAATTAACTAAATTTAGACGTTTTTTTTTCAAAATTTTAGGCTTCGTAGTTTCGGAGATCAAGGGAAGCGAATTGTCAATTTTCGTTTTCTTTCATGAATAAAATCAAAACTATTTATTTTACTTATAATAACAAAAATATATTTGAGATTTACACAGTAAAGTTTGCAAAACTTTTTTTAATCCATTATTTGTCACTCTAAAATGACAATTCATTACCATATTAAAAAAAATATATTTTAGTTAATAGATTCAGGTGTTACTTTGCGGAAGTCAAAGTTACCTACTACATGATTTGAATTACTTTGTGCAATTCCGCCACCAGTTAGTTCATGCAAACTATTGCCGGCCGGCGCCCACCCACTACTGTTAGTCCCAGCATACCTGCCACCAACAGCCCGTGTGCACCCGCCACCAACAGCTGATGCATGCTCCCTCCGATACTGCTGCATCCGCTGCGGCTGCAGCAATATCGGACACCGCATACGCGACACGTGTTTCGCCTCTCCACGAGGCATCTTCAGGCACCAAACAAGTTGTTGATCGTTCGGCAGTCAAGCGTCGAATGTCATTCGAGCTGTTGGTGGCGGGTGCACACGGGCTGTTGGTGGCAGGTATGCTGGGACTAACAGTAGTGGGTGGGCGCCGGCCGGCAATAGTTTGCATGAACTAACTGGTGGCGGAATTGCACAAAGTAATTCAAATCATGTAGTAGGGAAAAATATATTTACTTTGCACATCTCGGTTTGGTTCATAGGATTATACCATCCTACCAAATTTTCCCTGAATTGCTTCAGTAGATTCGGAGCAAATTGGCTGTGACAGACGGACGGACAGACAGACGCACGAGTGATCCTTATAAGGGTTCCGTATTTTCATTTTTTGTACGAAACCCTAAAACCTGGCATCGAGATCGGCCCATCCGTTCGAGAGCTGAGACACAGACATATATTCGGAAAAAATAAAAAAATACATTGTACAAACTGCTTCTCTTCCCGTACAGATCGTAAAAAGTGATCGAGAACAAAACACATTGATTGAGTACATTTAAAGAATTTAAACTTTAGGGAGTAATAACTAAAACAGAATAACACTTTAGACCCTATTATATATTTATACATAGCGCAAAGAACCCATGGCTGATAGGGCAAAAAGGTTCTTAAATGGCGACCACGTACTGGCAAGCGAAGCGTAGGACACCCACCCACAACGTGGCCAGTCGACCTGACCGAGGTCGCTGGAAAGCGCTGGATGCAGGCCTTTCTTGATCGGTCGTTTTGGAAATCTTTGGGAGAGGCATATATCCAGCAGTGGACGTTATGCGGCAGAAAATTTTAAAAATTCCATTTGTCAACCCCCTTGGCAGGGGATCGAACCCTGAACCTCCTAGAAACGGATAAGCATGCTAAACAATACGCCACATATGTCAACTATTTATTTTTATAATAGTCGTCTATACCTAATTATTTTGAAATCCCTTGAGACTAAAACCAATGTTTTATGACTTACCATTAATAACAGCGTTCAAGTATGGCAATTCCGTAAGATCGTCGTTGTGCAAGTCTTTGCCACCGAGTCGCTGCTTCAGGTCCAAAATTTCGTTATACAGCTTCTCCTGTAAAAAACTAAGAATATATTGACAGCATATGATTTTAGCCTTGAACTTAAGAGTCCCCTTAACCCGAACAAAATCAGACGTTTCCATGCAAAAGCAGTCTACGTTTTATTTTGAAACGACATGTCAGATATGGGCAAAATTATGTTATTTTAAAGAAATTGCAATTATCTAGGGTTATAATTGGTTTTCGACGGTACAATTATGAACTTAAAAGAGAATATAGTGTATTACATCATATTTGACCATCAGTATGGAAAACATCTACACCCTTATATTTTGTTTACAGTTCATAATTTTACGGTCAGAAACCAATTATAACCCTAGATAATTGCAATTTCTTTAAAATTATAAACTTTTACCGAAATCAGACATATCGTTTCCAAATAAAACGTAGACTACGTTTGTATGGAAAAGTCTGGGGTAAGGGGATTCTTAAATACATTCTTTTCTCCTGTTTTCCTCAACTCTGGACGCAATCGGAGTCCAAAGTCCAGAGTAAATGCACCGGGTTTTTTCTTTTAGATAATATACCCATAGCAACTCTACCCTCAATAACTTTTGAACTTGATTAAAAGACAATAATAATAAAATGACAAAGCCCTTCTGGCGAGTAGGCGACCAATACTGTGAAAATGAGTTTCTTTCGGCGTTTCTTCTCAGCAGTGGTCATTACGAAGCGCTGGTATCGGTGGCTTTTCATAAAAAATAAATTAAATTTTAATATACTTTACACGTAACGAAAATATACCTATTGACGTGTAAAAGTGCCTGTAAAGGTCAATTACTGAATAAACATTTACCTTCACAAGCATTACTCACGTATATATATATATATATATATATATATATATATATATATATATATATATATATATATATATATATATATATATATATATAGATTTAAATAACTCGAAGGTGACTGACTGACATAGTGATCTATCAACGCACAGCCCAAACCACTGGACGGATCGAGCTGAAATTTGGCATGCAGGTAGATGTTATGACGTAGGCATCCGCTAAGAAAGGATTTTGATCAATTCTACCCCCAAGGGGATAAAATAGGGGATGAAAGTTTGTATGAAACTTTATCAATTTTAAACCGATCGGGCTTAGCCTTTGCATGCATAAAGCGACTATGACGTAGGCATCCCCTAAGAAAGGATTTTGATAAATTACACCCCTACGCGAGCGAAGCCGCAGGCAAAAGCTAATTAATATTAATAATAAACAATTTTTTTTATTATTATTTTACTGCTCTGGATACTAGTCCTTTAGAGCCTATTTTTATTTATTCCCTTCTTTATTCCTAACCCTAACCCTAACTATACAATCAATGGTTGGTGTAGGTCCTTCAATTGCTTCAAGGGAACTTCTGGCGACTGATTTTCATAGCTGATTGAGTGGCGGACGGCGCCTAAAGACGCCCACCACAGTCCGCAAATAAATATCACTACAGCCGCACCATGAGTGTCCACTTTAAACATCTTGCATATTGTCCATGAGCATGAGCGTTTATAACACTAAACTACACCAATTTCGTATTATAAAGTCCAACCATCAATTTGTAAAACAATTTAAAGCAAACTCCAACTGACCCCTTGTCTTCCCGCCAAAACCAACAAATCAAAAATGAACAAATTTAGAGATATGATCTATTTCTTCTTCTTTCTTTCATTCACCACACCTGCACCAGCCCGTACCTTCATATCTGTCCTTACACATTCTTTCCACGTCTTTCTCGGTTTCCCTATACTTCTGCAGCCCTCTACCTCCAAATGGACCATCCTCTTAGCCAGGTGTTCGGCACCCCTCCTCATGACGTGACCATACCACGTAAGACTGGCTTTAGTTTACAAGGTTGGTTATTACATATTCACTAAATTAAAATGGAATCAACTTGGTACTGAAGGCTTTCAAATAACAAATAATCATCAAAATTGGTGCACGAGTGGCGAAGATATCGCGTAACATAAACATACAATAAAAAAAAGAAACGAATAAAATATGTCGAATCATAACCTTCACCTTTTTTGAAGTCAGTAAAATTAGGTACCTGCGCTTCAGGATGGTGAGCCAACTCGTAGGTAGAAAACGTGAGGGCGGTCCCAGAAGTGTCGAAGCCTCCCTGAAGGAATATAGCAGCTTGGGCAACAAGGATATCGTCGGTAATATCTAGAAATAAAATAAAAAGATATCTAGATTTTTTTTTCCTACTGACTTTTATTGTGAAACCTAGTACTTATCAAGACAAATTTAATAAGCTCAAACTCGATGGAGTGGCTTTGTTTTATTACAGAGTTCCTATGGCCACCTTCCAGCTCCATCATCAGATCAGCTACTTGTCACAATAATATTGCAGTTTCATCCGATTTACATTCAGAGTTTATTTACATTACAGTTTTTTCTGCTTCTCGCTATTACTTAATACTTTGGAATGCCCTTCCGCAGGCACTTTCCTTAGTTTTCTATGCTTCTTGCCATAATTATAATACTTTGAAATGCTTTTCCTTACTAAATTTCCTATTGGATATGGTAATAATAATACTCACAGCTTTCTTGTATAATAAACGTTTTAAATTATAGTTTGGTGCACGTTTTATACTAACCATGGCCCCTGGAAACCAACCTAAAACAGTAAATCAGAGTTCTGTCTGAGAAAAGCCTCGAGAACACTCTTATGTTTATCCCTGTTACTTTGCGACAAGAGGCATTTAGAAATACGTCTACTTTTTGGCGTGTGCAGAGTTGGCTTAAACAGTCCACGCGTATTCGCTAACCGAGTAACACATGGCTGGGGGGCACCTCCTTTCCTAAGCTTTCTCTGCTTCTTGCAGCAATACTTTGGAATGCCCTTCCTTACTCACTTTCATTAGTTTTCTTGGCGTCCTGTTGTATCTTCAAGAGGGCATCCACCAGGTCTTTGTTGTCACTGCCTGCCAGGTGGCGTTGCTTGGTGATCGCGCTGAAAATTTTCCTGAAGTAGTTTGTGGCCGTCTTCGGGAACATCTGTAACCTGTAGAGTAGACACTTTTTTTTATTAATGTTAACTAAAAAACTAACAGAATAACTTCTTTACTTATTAGATAGAGGGAAAGGACACTTGATTTAAAAAAAAATTGCAATATAAAACCAAATATTTTCGGACGGCCGGACGGACAGACAGACAGACATGGCGAAAATATAAGGGTTCCTTCTTTACTACAGAACCCTTAAAAACGATAATAGGATTTTAGATTACCAACATATTCAAAGGACAACTTAATTTACAAAAAGTTCTAACACAAAAGTCAAAATGTCGATACACGAGACGTCCCGGGACCCAATCCAAACCCTACAGAAAACAAAAAGAAATATTGCAAAAGCAGAATTAAATCTATTAATGAACATTTTTCCACAAGGATCACATATGGTAACATTAAATATAAGTTTTGACATCCCATGCAAGTTGACCGAATTGCTGATCCAAGTTTCTATGGTAAAAATCTGGCTCATCCTACGTCATTTTTTCTCCAAAACCTTGAAGTTTTAAAATAATAAATAAAAAATTAAAATAATATTTAAAATAATAAATTTAGACGACCTCCGTGGCGTAGCGGTCACCATGCTAGTCCGCCACCTAGAGGTTCCGGGTTCGATCCTCGGTTAAGGCAAGTTGGAAAATGGCCTTTTTCAAATTGTCCTGGGTCTTGGATGTTTATCTATATATGTATTTGTTATAAAATATAGTATCGTTGAGTTAGTATCCCATAACACAAGTCTATAACTTACTTTGGGGCTAGCTCAATCAGTGTTATTTGTCCCTATATATTTATTTATCTATTTATTTAATAAATAAATATATACGGACAATAACTCTGATTGAGCTAGCGCCAAAGTAAGTTCTATTCTTGTGTTATGGGATCTTAACTCAATGATATCTACTATACTACTTATGAATACTGATGCACTAATAACTGCATACTATGGCCTAGTTGAATCAGTCCTTAGATACGGTATAATTTTTTAGGAAATTCCACCACGATAAAGATCTAGTATTTAAAATGCAAAAGCGCTGTATTCGAGCAATGTTCGGACTACAAAGTATAGATAGTTGTGAACCGATATTTAAAAAATATAAGATTCTAACACTCCCGTCATTGCATATATTAGAAACAGCTATATTTGTAAAGAGTAATCCTCACCTGTTTCCTAAATTATCTGATACAGTAGAAAGAAACCGTCGTGAGGACAAATTGTGCATACATTAATCTAAAACTGAATTATTACATGATAGTGTATTAGGTATGGCACCGATAATATCTATTAAATACCAAAACAATATAAAGAATTAAATTTGACTTTGTTTAAGAAGAAAATTAAGTTATTTTTGATAGATAAATGTTATTATAGTGGATTTCTTATCTGATAAACTGTAAATTGACTTTGTTTCATAGTAAATCGTAAAATTTTTATAGATTAAGTAGATATATTTTTTATAGTATTATTTATGATAGATGATAGCTTTTCTGACAAAATTTGCATACCGGTGATGGTAAACATGATTGGACGAAACTGAATGTAATATCTTGTAACACATGTTTGGCAAATAAATTATCTTTATCTTTATATTTTATAAGAAATACATACATAAAAACATACAAGACCCAGGTCAATCTGAAAAAGATTATTTTCCAACTTGCCCTGACCGGGGATCGAACCCGGGACTTCCGTTGTGACAGCGTGGCATGATTACCTCTAGGCTACAGAGGTCGTCAAATAATTGGATATATTAGAAAATTATTTGATATAATAAATAAATAAATATATAGGGACAAATAACACTGATTGAGCTAGCCCCAAAGTAAGTTCGAAACTTGTGTTTTTGGATACTAACTCAACGATACTATATTTTATAACAAATACATATATAAATAAACATCCAAGACCCAGGACAATTCGAAAAAGGCCATTTTCCAACTTGCTCTGACCGGGGATCGAACCCGGGACTTACGGTGTGACAGCATGGCATGATTACCTCTAGGCTACAAAGGTCGTCAAATTATTGGATATATTGGAAAATTATTGGATATACCTGAAAATATCCACCAGTGCCGGAAAGAAGAAGATGCTAGCCCAGGCGCAGCCCCTCACGAAGCTGTATTCCATGAACTCCTTGGTAACTGTCCGCATGTGACTGTCACCGGTGGAAGTGGCATCGCTGTCCACTCCAAACGACGCGATGCCGATCACGTCCGTCGTGAAATCCGTGTACATCACCTAAACGGACAAGTCCATTTGCTTTTAGTCCAATCATTTTACCAAAATACAGGCAAAATCTCAGAATTCAAGATAATAAGCTATAAGTTGGTACAAACCTTCATTCTGACATCCTCAAACTTGTCTCAAAACTTACCTTCGATAGGGTAGGTTTTGAGACAAGTTTTAGTATGTTTTTTCAATATTTAATAACTTTTCTCATTAATAAAGTTTCTATTAATTTAATAACACTTACCTGCTCATGAAAGTAAAATAGGATTAAGGGAAACATATTCATCATATTATAATTTTAGTCAAATTGATATTAATTACTTCCTAATAAACAAAAAGAACAAAAAATAATTTTTAATACGTGCTTTTATTTAAAAATATTGTTATACACATTGACGATCATTGAAATTAATGAAATAGATTGATCACAAGAACTACAAGCTTTAATTTTAATTTTCTTCGCCAATAAGATAAAAATAGCGAAAACCCGATAGGAACCGAGATATTGGCAAAAATCGTACAAAAAGATAGAAAGAAATCGATTTTTTGACCTTTGAACCCTAGGAATCCATTATCGTCGAAGGTAGGTTTTGAGACAAGTTTTAGGATGTCAGAATGAAGGTTTTGTACCAACTTATAGCTTATTATCTTGAATTTCGAGGTGAAATCCCTAAATGACTGGACTATCTAGGCAATTTAAAAAACCCTCGATTGTCAAAAACACCATCTAGTAATGATAGTTGGAACTAACGAAGTCGTATTGGTAGTTACACTACTCATCATTTGATGGATCCGTAGCGCCATCTTTTATTTGCTAAAGAAAGCCAACGTTCAAGCGTTAACATCAATTCCAGACAACCTCCGTGGCGTAATGGTTAACACGCTAGTCCGCTAATCCGGAGGTTTGGGTTCGATCCCCAGCCAGGGCAAGTTGGAAAATGGCCTTTTTCAAATTTTCTTGGATCTCGGGTGTTTATCTATATGTGTATTTATTATACAATATGGTATCGTTGATATCCCATAACACAAATTTAAACTTACTTTGGGACTAGCTCAATCAGTGTGATTTGTCCATTTATAATTTTTTAATTTTAATTACACGGCTTGACCATTTCTCTTCGAACATGACTAAGAACCACCGCCCTTGCTTTCACGTAAAAAAAACCGCATCGAAGTCGGTCCATCCGTTCGAGCCCTACGATGCCACAGACAGACACACAGACAGACCGACAGACATTAGCGTCAAACTCATAACACCTCTCTTTTTGTCGGGGGTTAAAAAAATATGTTATTGTCTTTAACGTCCTTAGATACGAGATCATTGTCACTATGCGCGCCCCAGACTCGTAAGCAGCAAGGATTTGAGGATTTGGAAATTGAGGATTTCGCAAGAGTTTTGAAACTTACTCTTAAATTGATAATGTTTCCAGCTTTGGTTTCTCTTTGGATTCGTTGCGTCAGCTCCTTGCTCTTACCAAGCACCAGATCATGTAGGGATCTGAGTTTTGAAGACGTGAACAGTGGTGTTAGGCGTCTTCTAATCGAAGTCCAGAGCGGATCCTGCAAGGCGTGTTTATTTTATATTAATTAAAAGTCAAGGAATTGCAATTAAAATTATTGTTTCACATAATATTACTCTCTTTATCGCTCCACCTGTAATTTTTCAGCACGATTTATGTCACCCAAAGGTTGCCTGTTAGGGATTGCCCGGGCAATAAGGCCACCTATTATAATAAAACAATAATAATCTAGCAGGGCAGCTTGTGGCGAGCTGTTGGTGAGTAACGACACCACGGACCCGAGTGCTCCAGAGAGCCGGTCGGAGCCCTCGTCCCCGACGCGTCTTCATCGGTTGGGGTGGAGACACAAGAGGGCTCGATGGGCTCTCAGCTCTACATTGCTTTAATTGGCTGTGAAAAGAGGAGTCGTCAGAGCCATGGGCGTACCCAGGTTTTGAGCCAGAGGAGGGCAAATCAGGTTTTTTTTTCTAAGCATATAATCTAATAAATCGTGGGGCAGCAACCCCCCCCCCCCCCCTCGGTACGCCCATGGCAGAGCTATTGCTCAATTGCTCAGGGGTGGAAATGATGAAGGCATAACGCCGCAAATAACTTCGGAGAAAGAGCAGCACACCTCTCGACACCCTTGAGTCGCCTGCACCGTTGTTGCTCCTTTGTTGTTAACTTTTTCACGTTTGAGGGGCTCATCTAGAGTTGTCAGCCACCTGCCTACTATTGTCAGTAATCATGATTATGGCAGATGACGTATCTCTTACTCTCTCGACGCAGTATGCTAGCATCACTCCAGCCCAATCTCATTCTATAACCCATAGACCTTTCCCTTTTTCTTGCAATAAATCTTTCTCCTGCCGAACCTATTAAATACCCCTTTCATTGCAATATCCAAGAATGGATTTTGATGAGAGCACCGTATAACAGCATCTTCTCCAAAGAACCACTATGTGTTGAATCTGTATCCCCACGCAAGCCTCCCAAAAGGCCGGGATGAAAAGACTCAAGATTCCAAAAAAAAACAGTGAAGCCTTGGTGTCGGTTACGGTAACAGTGTCGCGAGTTCAATGGTTTTTAATACGTTCTGTGCATGTCCAACGTGCCAAAAGAAGTTGTCACAGCAAAAAAAGATGCATTTTACTTACATTTACTGTGAATAGGTTTAACCCCCCAATGGGGTCGTTCTTCCCTGAGCTCAGGAACCTGTCGCGGAAGACCTCCGAGTCCTTGATGAGGATCCTCTTCCCGATTTCAGGGTCATTGACGATGAGCGCTGGCCGCCAGAACAGCCAGATGCCCACGTATGGGGAGTGGAAGCGGTAGTACATCTCTTTCATCCATAGTCCCTGAAACCACAGAATAGGGATGTGATAAGATAAAAAAGTATTATCTAGCTGATACCGTAAATCCAGTAGGATAGTCAAATTTTTGACTATCTTACTGGAACCTCACATTTTCCAAGGATAAAAGTATCAAATTAGTTGTGGTAGAGCCACGCTACCGGCAAAACTCTGTTTTTCTAGTAGCATGAATGGGCCGCCTCGTTCGAGCAAGTACCACACTCTCACAGAAAATCGACGTCTGAGTAGTAGCGTCACCGCTTCTTTGCTTCGTTCGGTGAGTGGGAAAGCCGGAGGCCCTCTTCCTCTCCCTCCCCTCCCCCCCTCCCTTCTACATCCCTCCTACATCTTCCCTTCCTGAAAGGCCGGCAACGCTTTTATAACACCCCTGGTGTTGCAGTTGTCCATGGAAAGCGGTGATCACTTACCATCAGGTGACGCTCTTGTTCGTTTGCCGGCCTATGACATAATATATATATATATCTTGTGTTCTTCTGCTTCTTGAATCGAAAGGCTATTAGTATAATTTTATTATGATAAATTTGGTCACGCCGACTCCCCGGTCATTTGCCTAATTAAGGTTGTAACGATGTTACAATAAACCTCATCCTTTATGTTCCCGTTTACCTCCTTTTCAATTTTCTAAAAAATAATATCATTTTCAAATTCAATTTTTAAATTTTAGACTCCTTATTCATAATTCTGATTCTTTCCACTATCATCTCTCGAGCTGATTACATCTAAATCATTATTGTTTTATAAATATATCAGTATTATGAAGTTATAATAAATAAAATAACTCTGCTGTCTATTTTTCTCAAGCTCTCCACTACGTACCTTACCTACCTCTTCAAGTAGGAGTTCCAACTGCCCCAGCTAGTCCGTGGCTACCTACCTACTAGGAGTTCCTACAAGGTCCTGCAAAGTGCAGGAAGTGGGGCTTTTTGGGCAGGACAATAAGTGGTTCATTGATTGGACTGCACCACACTCGCATTTACCGTTTTTGGAGAAACACCACCCAACTTTGTTCTTCCGACATCTTCCAACGCCAGTCGGGAGTCTATTTAACGACTTCAAAACTGCCCGGGAAGGTCGGCACCCGGTGGAAGTTTCTCAATATCCTGTGTTAATCCAGGTAATAAACTAGGTATTTACAATTTTAAAATCTTAATTTATTTCAGCCATTTTGGCGTGAAGCGGAACAAAGTAATTTTCCAAGGAGCTGTAAGCTGCTGCCCGTTCTATGTGAGGTACCTACATTGTTATCTATTATCTTCCTTAGAAGCCTCTTACGACGCCCGGGAGATTGGAAAGATGTGACAAATTAATAAATAAATAAATATATAGGGACAAATAACACTGATTGAGCTAGCCCCAAAGTAAGTTCGAGACTTGTGTTATGGGATACTAACTCAACGATACTATATTTTATAACAAATACATATATAGATATACATCCAAGACCCAGGACAATTTGAAAAAGGCCATTTTCCAACTTGCCCTGACCGGGGATCGAACCCGGGACTTCTGGGTGGCGGACTAGCATTGTGACCACTACGCCACGGAGGTCGTCTGTAATTGTATTTAAAATCCGGAAATCGTCGTTTCGTTCATTATTTATTAGTTAACATGGACGACCTCCGTGGCGTGATGGTCAACACGCTAGTCCGCCAATCCGGAGGTTCTGGTTCGATCCCCAGTCCTGGGTCTTGGGTGTTAATCTAAATTTATCTAAAAATATAGTATCGTTGGGTTAGTTCCCATAACACAAGCTTAAGCTTACTTTGGGGCTAGCTCAATCTGTGAGATTTGTGAAGGTATTTATGATACAATTATATAGATAACAATGTGGAAGGGACACACCCGTAATAAATCGAACCAAGGGCTATACTAGATCACCACAGTGTAATGAAATTAAAATAACAGTTAAAAAACAAAAATTAATTTCGGCATTTCCATTCAAAAGTGTGCAGCCGCCCGGGCAATTTGTATGGGAATGTCGAATTTCTTTTTATTTTTTTGAGTGTTATTTTAATTTCATTAAGTATACTTATTATACACATGTGTATAATTTTGTCCATTGCTCTTTCAAATACTTGTTGCCATCGATTAATAGATTATGGATGTATTTTCGTGTGTGATGATAACTGATAACCTTTGCACGGAATTTTGGTTACATATATATGATTGATGCATAAATATATAATGTGATGTGCTGATCCTGCTTGGTTGTGATAAAGAAAATGATAATATGTAGGTACTTAGCTAGGTAGGTACTCCATTACTCACGTAGGTACATAAAGCTCAGATCGAAGATAAGTTTAATTACACTTACAAACTTAAAAAAATTATAAGACAAAGTCTAGCCTATACGGTGTCGATATTATATGTATACATGTGGGAAACGGAACGTAGTGTGCGAGCGGGCGGTATGAATGAGAGAAAGAGAGATACAGACTTGAATATAAGATACTATCTAATTTGTGATAAGATGGCGGATACGTGTGCGCGCAAGCAGTGTCGGGTTTTTTGGAAATAAAGCTAAAAGTATTCATTCAGTCTTTTACCTATCCGCAACCAGGGCTAAATCTCCTATTTTTACACAATTATTATCTACCTAATAGCAGCCCTGTGTCACTCCCCGTTTAAGTATCGAAAATATATCAACATTAATACTATGCGTGCGGCGACCACTTCCAAGAGGAAAATTCAGTTACATGAATCTTTTGTCCAGAGCAATAAGAATGAAATTGGCTTGCAATGGATGTCTAGGTATCTAAACGAAGAGGTGAGGAGTTCTGACGCGTGCAAAATTAAACCATACCACTAACCACATTGAGTAGATATTTCTTTGAATTTCTTTTTTGAGTAAGACTTCTGTACGTGAGTACTAGTACTTATTCTGTGCTAATATCAGATGAACCATTGCATGAACCGAGTGGTGGCCGAGACAGGGGAACAAACCAGTAGGGAAACCACCGCCCGTTAGTCAGACGATATTGTAAGGTCGACGGGTAAACTGTGGATAAGATTGACACGAAATGGCGCGAAAAATGTGAGGTTCAATCCCCAGCCGTTGTTTGATGTGGACTGAAAATGATGATATAACTGAGTTGTCGGCGCACCGTGTTGAACAGTGATATTCTTAAATAAGTTAATTTGTCGAAGTGGCAGTGGGCGGGACACATAGCGCGACGAACCGATGGCCGATAGGGCAAAAAGGTTCTCGAATGGCTAACACGTACTGGCAAGCGAAGCGTAGGACACCCACCCACAAGGTGGTCTGACGACTTGACTAAGGTCGCTGGAAAGCGCTGGATGCAGGCCGCTCTAGATCGGTCATTTTGGAAATCTTGGGAGAGGCCTATATTCTGCAGTGGACGTTATGCGCCTAAAATGATGATGATTCTTAAATAAAACTTTATACGTACACAATTAATTTGTTGCAAGAACGTGAGGCTGCCCCAAATGGGGTGGGGTGGCAGGTGCGGGACTTTCTTCTTGGCCCAGAAGGACCGGACCCTGGTCCACCGCAGGTACAGCAACCCCAGCAGGAAGGCCAACGTTATCCACAGCATTTGCGCCAACATTATACGCAAGTACTGGAAAAAAAAAATACTTTATGCAATTCCATTCTTTTCGTGTCGTTGGATCAAACATTGTTATTCCTCCAGAATGATGCCACTCTTACAGCGTTGTAGGCCTAATAAATATTTTAGTTTTTAGTTTTTTTTAATTGGGAACAACAAACAGTCAGGTACATAAATAAAGTCTTAACTATAAATGATAAATAAATATATAGGGACAAATAACACTGATTAAGCTAGCCCCAAAGTAAGTTCGAGACTTGTGTTATGGGATACTAACTCAACGATACTTTAATTTATAACATATACATATATAGATAGACATCATCTATGTATCAGATATAATATTACATATTATTATAAGAAGTCATAACGATTAAGCAACCCACTATAACGTTGTTTTTTTGTGTAATAATTATAAGTATTCATTAGAGGTAATAATTGCAGGATTTTAACAATTATTAAGTACATAATAAATATGTGTGCTTACAAAGAAATTATAAAAGAAATAAAAATAAAATAAATATAAAAATAATAGAAGAATATATAGGAAATTTTAACTAAAAAACTGAAAAGGATCTAAACGTCACGCTTTGTGCAGCTGGTAGTGTTTTTATTACTTCCTAATTCCGAATTAAATATTTAGTTTAAGGGGCTACCTGAGGTCCAGTGCTGCACCCATTTGAAATAAATCATTTGAAAAGAAACGGAGATATTATTTAAAATTTGGCTTTGATATAATCCTAGATAACCCTTCAAACTATTTTATTAACTACTGTTTATATTTTAAAGTGAGAACGTGTAGCTTTTTATAACATTTTTGCGAAAAACGGCCACTTGTGGCAAATGTGCGAAGAACAGCTTCACGTTCTCGCCTTAAACTTTGAACAGTTGTTCATAAAATAATTTGAAGGGTTATATTTATCTATGGCTTGATCAAAGCCAAATTTTAAATGATATCTCTGTTTCGTTTCAAACAATTTATTTCAAATGGGGACAGCACGGGACCCCGAAATGTTAGTGTATATCTAACTATATCTCCCTATCCTGAAGCTGTACTAACTTACTTATGTACCTACAGTATATGGTAAAGGAAAAATCGTGAGATATCCTACACACTTTATCTCTATAATCGTTTTGTTGCACAATTGGGTAGTATCAAAGGTCAAAAATAAATTATTTTGTACTGATAAGAGAATAAAACTTCACAAAATAATGTCACTTGTCATTGATCATATCCATTTTAAACGTGATTTTAGATTTTTTATTGCAGAAAAACCGATAATAGAAGCGCTATTTGACTCCAAGAAATTATGACGTCACGCCGTGCTATTTCATACAAATCCCATAGACCCAGTGTGTTTTGAGGTTTAGAAAAAAGTTTCTGATTTGACTTCTTGGAAACTAGCGGATTGTTGACGTCAAATGGTTACTTACTGCCGCCTTTAAAGCAAGTGCAGGAGAAGCGGCAACAAACTGCACTGCAGCATTTTCTCTAAGGACGTCAACTCAGAATGAAATCAATATTGAAAGTTCATAAGTGGACAGAGAAAACATTATTTATTATGTCATAATTTTTTGTTAAATGTCGAAATTTTACAATAATTTCAAGCTGTAGATTCAGTATATAGGTATGTACCAAATTATGACATTTGTGAGTATATAATCCTTTAAGAGGCACCCGCGCCTAGCTCAAGCCAGACTTTGTTGTCTTTAATATAGTCATCGGTCTTATAACAAGCCTTATCACTTATCACAGAGTATTTTCTTTACATAAACGTTAAAATGTTTTGTCTGTCATATCGAGGACCGATTATGTATTTACGATAACAGATAAAAGAGTAAGAAGAAGATAGATCCAAATATATCAGAAACTATTTTTAAAAGACCTATTCAACGATATGGCACACGATGGGTAATTCGAGAAAAAAAATGAGTTACCATTTTAAGGGGCTACATAAATTTTCAGGGGTCCAGTGCTGCCCCCATTTGAAATAAAACATTCAAAAGGAAACGGAGATATAATATAAAATTGTGTCTTGACCAGGCCCTGGATAACTGTTCAAACAATTTTATAAACTATTGTTTACAGTTGAAAGTGAGAACGTGAAGCTTTTCTACGCACAATTGCGAAAAACGGCCACTTTTGGCGTATTTGCGTGGAAATGCTTCACATTTTTACTTTAAACTGTAAACAGTAGTTCATGAAATAGTTTGAAGGGTTATCTAGAGCCTGGTCAAGACGATATTTTAAATGATATCTCCGTTTCCTTTCAAATGATTTATTTCAAATGGGGGCAGCACTGGACTTCGATAAATTCAGGTAGCCCCTTAAATGCATCAGTGGAGCTACCACTAATAAAAACAACACTTTATCGGTGTTAATAATATACATGACATGCCCATGCCAAATTACAGCTTTCTAATACAGTCTCTAAGTAGAACAGCGAACAGACAGACAGACAGACATGGAGAAAGAAACATAATAATACCTTGAATAAATAAATATGTACAAGTATATACGGACAAATTACACAGATTGAGCTAGCCCCAAAGTAAGTTCGAGACTTGTGTTAGGATACTAACTCAACGATACTATATTTTACATCACATATATCTATACTATAATAAAAGAGTAAAAAAAATGTGTCTGTACATTGAAAATTTTTCAAAAAAAAATATTTGTGGCGATGGAGATATAGTAATAGAGTAAGAAAATAAAAAAAAATGTCTGTCTGTTTGTCTGTTTGTCTGTTTGTACACGCTAATCTCCGGAAATACTGAACGGATTCGAATGAAACTTTTTTTGTTATATAGCTGTGAAGCCTGGGCAACATATAGGCTATAATTGATTTTGGAAAATGGAACACATGATGCAGAACTATAATGGTCCAGCTAAACTATAAGAAATATTAAAATGCCGCCTTAGCAAAAGTTGTTAAGTCTGATGAGAACTTTTTGTTGAGTTATAATACAACTGGCCAAGCGCGAGTCGGACGCGCGCGAAGGGTTCCGTACCACAATCTATGAAAAATCACGTTTGTAGTATGGGAGCCCCCCATAAATACTTATTTTATTAGATTTTTAGGGTTCCTTACCCAAATGGGTAGAAACGGGACCCTATTACTTAGACCGTCCGACTGTTAGTCTGTCTGTCTGTCTGTCACCAGGCTGTATCTCATGAACCATTATAGCTAGACAGTTGAAATTTTTATAGATGATGTTTTTTTGTTGTCGTTGAACAAAAACATACTAAATCTATACTACAAATAAAAGAGTAAAAAAAATGTGACTGTACATTGAAAATTTTTCCAAAAAAAAGTTGTTTCGTCCGAAGAAGAACTTATAAGTTCAGAATTTGCGGACCTTCAGAGCATAACACACCAGAAAAATTCTTGGATATGTGAACGCGCCATATTGACACCAAAAAATTAAAAATCAATTATTATAGAACTTATGACGCAAATTATTGTTAATTTCTTGGATAGAGTTGTTGACGACACCACCAATTATCCAGTTGAGTTTCTTAATTCACTTGCAGCAAATGGACTCTCGGCTCACAAAATAAGTCTTAATGTCGGAGGGCCAATAATGCGCAATTTGACTCCGCCGAAACTGTGTAACGGAACCCAACTTAGTGTCTCAGCACTGTATGCCGAAGTTCAGCGGCTGAATTTCAGCCAATGCATGCCTGCAATGTTATTTGCATTACTAGCAACACATAATGCCGAACTTCCGATGCTTTTGCCTGAATCGGACCCGTACCCGTACCCGTACCCGTACCCGTACCCGTACCCATACCCGTACCCGTACCCGTACCCGTACCCGTACCCGTACCCGTACCTGTATCCGTACCCGTACCTGTACCCGTACTCCCTCTTCCGTTCCCGCCGCCGCTCCCGCCGCCGCCGCCGCCGCCACCGCCGCCACCACCACCGCTGCTCCCGCTCTCGCCGCCGCCGCTACCGCCGCTGCCACCGCCGCCGCCACTGCCGTCGCCGCTTCCGCCGCCACCGCCGCTGCCGCCGCCGCTGCCGTTTCTGCTCCCGCTCCCGCTTCCGCTCCCGTTCCCTCTTCCACGTACCCGTTTCCGTACCCGTTCCGCTCTCGCTCCCACTCCTGCTCCCGCTCCCGCTCCCGCTCCCACTCCCGCTCCCGCCGCCGCTCCCGTCGCCGCCGCCTCCGATGCCTCCGCCGCCGTTGCCACTTCCGCTCCCGCTCCCGCTCCCGCTTCCGCTTCCGTTCCCTTTTCCACTTCCGTTCCCTCTTCCGCTCCCATGTCCGTTCGCCGCAGACGCGCCAAAGACGGAAGATTAAATTCTTATATCGGCACATCACTACAGTCCGGCGTTTCCACCGAACTTCAGCGGCTGAACTTCAGCTTATTTAGTGTGTCATCCCCACCGAACTTTAGACACTGAACTTTAGCCGCTAAACTTCGGCATAGTCTGCTGAGACACTTCAAGTTTACTGTGAGTGGTGCCAGTGAAACTGTATTTATTCCGCGTATAACAATTTTCCTTTTGAAAATACACAGTTTTACAAATACACAGTGTTTACTTGCTTTCCTATGAAAATAAGTCACAGTTTTAGAGGCTTAAAGCTGCTGATGTCGATCTAAGGACTGCTTTTTCGCATGGCCAACTTAATGTGGCTTTCTCCAGGGTTAGTAACACTTCAGCTCTTTTCATATTGGCTCCCGAAGGAAAGAATTAAAATAATATTGACTTTTAACTCCTAACACTGTTACAAGTACTTTCTTATCTCTCTCTATCTTTCTCTCTCATTAGTTGTTATTTATATTAATACGCCGGAGTCATAAAGTCCACGCGAACGAAGTCGCGGGCATCAGCTAGTATACAATATGTAACAAAAACCCTGTCCGATCCTTGTAGGAGCAACTCCGACCGTCAATATGAACAACTTTTCCTACGGGACCAATTCTTGAAACTCGAAAAAAATCGACATTTTCATACAAAAGTGTTCGTCCAGCCCGGCAATTTGCATGAAAATGAAGATTTTTTCGAGTTTCAGACATTGTTTTTTCTTACATATTGTATAAATAAACATCCAAGACCCAGGACAATTTGAAAAAGGCCATTCAATACCATCGAACCCGTAACCTCTGGATGACGGAGTAGTATGGTGACCACTACGCCACGGAGGTCGTCAAATAAATACCAAGGAACCCTAAAAAATCTTACACCAATGATACCACGGCACAGAACAATTAGTATTTAGTGATGCCTGAGTAAAAACCATAAAAAAAAAATGGGGTGTCGTGGGACACCAGGTAGGAACGAAGTTCTAAAATTCTTGTGTATACGACTGTCGCGCCTGCGCACGTCTCATTTAACGGTTTTATTTAACGAGGTCATCCTTACGGTTTTACTATCACATTTTTTTCAGTTCGGTCGCGCAGCAAAATCCCTATCTCCTCCAAGCCTGCCGTAAGGAACTTCGTTCCAAAAATCTAATTAGGTATGGTATAAGTTATAACGCACATGTTAAGAATCCCCTTACTCTAGACTTTTCCATACAAACGTTGTGTAGCTTTTATTTTAAAATGACATGTGAGATTTCAAAATATGAGTGTAGAAGTTTTCCATTCTGATGCTCAAATATGATATGATATACTATATTATCTTTTAAGTTCATATTTCGACTGTGACAACTAGTTATATGCCTCCATATATGCAATATCTTTGAAATTACATAATGTCGCCAATATCTCACATGACGTTTCAAAACAAAAACTAGAGTACGTTTGTATGGAAAAGTCTCATTCTGTCTAGGGTAAGGAGAATCTTAAGAAAGAATTAACTTGGGGATGTGAATGTGAGTTAGCCACTTACCTATTTGAACAACTTTTCTACAAGACCTGTAGACGACCTCCGTGGCGTAGTGGTCACCATGCTAGTCCGCCACCCAGAGGTCCTGGGTTCGATCCCCAGTCAGGGCAAGTTGGAAAATAGCCTTTTTCAAATTGTCCTGGGTTTGGATGTTTATTTATTTAAGTATTTATTATAAAATAAAGTATCGTTGAGTTAATAACACAAGTCTCGAACTTACTTTAGGGCTAACTCAATCGGGGTGATTTGTCCCTATATATTTATATTATATGTATTTATTATTTATATTACCTACTTACGAGGTACTTTAATTCACAACTGCCGCCACACTACTGCCACCGGTTGCGAAGAAACTGGAGATTCTCGATAATATAATTGGTTTATAAACAGATATATTACTGCGTCATTATTACAAATAAGTAGTAGATGGTATGCTACTACGTAACAACTGATAATGACATGCACATGATAAAAAATAACTGTGTGAATGTTTGTATCTAAGTGACATTCATAATGATGACTATAAAATTTTCAATATCAAATCTATACTAATATTTTAAAGAAGATTTGATTGTTTATGTGTTTATAGTATGTTTGAAAAACACACTACAAACACAACAAACTAATGATGCTATTTTGAAAATTCTTTTTTCTTTAGAAAGCTATATTATTAGTGAAAAACATAGGCTATATTTTATCCTTCAACGCCAAGGAAAACCGTTAGTTTAAAATAAAGATATCAGACTCCTGCCTAATGCTAATCCTTCTTGGAAATAAGAAACCCGAGAAAATAGGAAAAGGAGCTACATGATTTTTTCGGGGTCTAGTGCTGCCCCCATTTGAAATAAATCGAAATGAAAGGAAACGGAAATATAATTTAAAGTTTTGTCTTGATCAGACCCTTGATAACCTTTCCAACTATTTCATGAACTACTGTTTACAGTTTAAAGTGAGAACTATGTATATTGATTGAATAAATTATACTTGATTAAATTCTAAAAATGTTCCTACGTACAGTATGATACCTACGTATAAAAATATACTACCTAAAAAATTATAAAAATAAAAGCAAAAATGCTGTCACATAATGATTCATACAGCCCAGATAGCAAGTAGGCTTACCGCAATCTTGATTTTTATTGGATTGATTATAAAATTCTTATTATTTGTGTATATAAGGTTCCAAAAAAGATACATCTTAATATATTCCTTTATAAATTAGAACAAGTATTTATTCAATATTGTGATATATTCCAAAATATAAATTTTACAATGTAGTGATTGCTGGTGACTTTAACGTTGCCATATTAAAAGATCTTCTATCTATCTATATATCTAAAAGCGAAAATCACTCACTCACTGATTCACTCATCACGAAATCTCGAAAACTACTTAGCCAATGAAGATGAAATTTGGCAGATAGGTAGATTGTAGCTAGGAGACGTCCGCTAAGAATTTTTGGAAATTACATCCTTAAGGGGGTGAAATAAGAGTGGTCCGTTTGTATGAAACTTCGTAATTCTTAAACTGAGAGACACGATTTTTTTTATTTAATTTAGTGGTTAGTAGATAATAATAATGCATTCATTTGATTTTGAAAATAACATCCATATAGGGGTGAAATAGGGGTTGCAAGTTTGTATGAATTTTCGACATTTTTTGAAGCGAAAAACATGACGTGTTTAACCGGAGTGGGAGCGGGGGCGGGAGTGGGAGCGGGAGCGGGAGCGGGAGCGGGAGCGGGAGCGGGAGCGGGAGCGGGAGCGGGAGCGGGAGCGGGAGCGGGAGCGGGAGCGGGATCAGGAATGGGAGCGGGAGCAAGGTTCGTCGGGTCCTCTCGCTAGGCCATTAAATCCCTACACTTTTATAAAGATTGTTATACATATTGAAGAAGTAGATATTCAAACATTTAAAATTTTTAAACATAATAATTCACATGTCATAACAAAATTAATAACGTAAAAATCATATTAGAAACATTTTCTAGACGCCGGTTACAGCTAGTAGTCATTATAAAATTTTCGAGTTTGCTTTAAAAGAAGTTCCCAGACCTGCTAGTAAAACGTGTCTGGATAATATTGCTCATAATTTTACAAAAAAATGCGCGACATAAGTTGTATAATTTGGACTTTCGGATCACTCTTCAATATTGATTAAAATACCAAAAAAAAAGCAAAAGACGAAAAACGCGAGATCTAAGATCGTGTGATATAGATGAGTTAACGTATGCAACACAGATGAAATTACGAGAGACGGGCAAAATAGATGCGTCAAAAATCGTAAAAGATTTAATAAAAAGTCCAAGTAGAGCAAAGAAATCATCATCATCATCCTCACGTATTCCCGGTTGCATCCTCAGCAGTAACGCTTCAGAGCCCGGGGTCCGCTATCTTACCAAGGAGATTTGACGAGGTTACTGGTTTTTACACAGAGCGACTGCCGTCTAACCTCCACAACCCAAAGGGCAAACCAGGAACCAATCCTTGGATAGTTTGATGATCAAACGCTAGGTGGCGTTCGGGACCCACAGTTTTTTACGTGTCTTCCGAAACACGGAATCATCTTTCTTTTCGGATAATCAGGTGATTCAAGCCTGCAATATCCTATCCAGACTGGAAACAACTTTTCACAAAGTATGCTTCCCAGTGGGAATCGAACCCATGACCTCCGGGTCACAAGGCGAACGCCTTGACCACTGGACCACGGAGGCAGTCAAGTAGAGCAAAGAAATATGCAATAGCTATAACAACAAGTAACCCTAAACATGAAGAACAGGAGAAATCAAATAAATTATCACATTTACGTGCCTTGTTTATGTATACTGAAGCAGGACTAACAAAGGCCCAATATGAAGTAGTGCGAGATACTAATCCAAACTTTTATCCATGCTACTCGATATTGCAAAAGTTAAAAAAGAGTGTTATCCTGAAATCCACCGTGTAACTGAAACATGTGCTGAAGTAAGGCTTCAAAATTTCATGGATCACACATCACAACGACTGATTTTACATCTTGGTTAGGCAGTAGAACAGTTGACCGTATCAGAAAAACAATCGTTAGTATTAATAAGCAAATGGGGCTGCGATGGATCTCAACAGATACAGTACAAAATGAAATTTGAAAATGAAGCCGATTCCGATGCAAATATATTTCAAAGTTCCATGGTACCGCCTCAGTTGGTTTACGGACCGGAAAAAAAAATATTGTGGCAAAACCCTACCCCATCTTCACCACGGTATTGTCGGCCAATAAGAATACGATTCGTAAAAGAAACCACAGACATAACACATGAAGAAATTGATTATATTAAATGTCAAATAACAGCGCTCACTACAAACGAAGTCAACGGATTTTCAATCAAGTATAAAATGCTTTTCACTATGGTTGATGGAAAGGTGTGCAATGCTGCTTCGCATAATAAATCAACTAAGAGATGCTATTTATGCGGCGCCACGTCATATCAGTTTAATTATTTGGAGAATGTAAAGCCATGCAAAAAAGAAAACATGGAATTCGGCTTGTCTTTGTTACACGCTCGCATACGATTTTTTGAGAGCATTTTACATGAAGAGGAAGTAGTGAAAAAGACTAAAAAAATAATTCAAGATAAGTTCCGAGAGCAACTTGGTCTGTTGGTGGATATACCAAAAGCCAACTTTGAGAATACTAATGACGGAAATACAAGTAGACGATTTTTTGAGAACTTTGAAATATCGTCGGCAATTACTGGGATAGATGTTAATTTAATTTATCGCTTGAAAGTAATTTTAGACACCTTGTGCTGTGGTTTTAAGTAAAGCTGGAGGCATTTCAAAAATATTGCCAAGAAACAGCACAGTTATATGTTTCCTTGTACAACTTTTACCCAATGTCTCCGACATTACATAAAGTATTGTGTCATGGGGCTGAAGTGGCAGCAGAAGCTATTCTTCCTATTGGGCAATTGTCCGAAGAAGCAGCAGAAGCCCGCAATAAACACATAAGAATGTTCCGGCAAAATTACGCTCGAAAATTTTCACGAGTAGATTGCGAATGTGGATGTATTAAATAGGCTCCTTCTAACGTCCGACCCTGTCCTGACGGGCATGAGAAAGAGAAAATATAAACAAAAGCACCCATTTTCGGCCGATGTTTTAAATTTGTTACTACAAAGTGATATTGCTAATGTAAGCTTTGAAATAGATGAAGAAAATAATGAATAAATGTCTTTTTGTATGACTTTTGCTTTTTTTTACCTCTCCTAAGGTAAACCTACAATAAAACATTGTTCGACAAGCATTAGAGGCATAAAATATTTTTGGGCAACTTTTAGGACCAAATACCAGTCTGTGTGACGGTGCTCATTTGGCGCGAATAAAAGCTGCAGCTCAGCCGGAGTCTGGGGTTTGGTTACACGCTGTCCCATCCCCTCACATGGGTACGTTATTAGATAACGATTCCTTGAGGGTGGCCGTGGCTTTGAGGCTGGGCTGCGACGTGTGTGAACCTCACCGCTGCATTTGTGGTAAGATGGTAGAGGCCGATGGACACCATGCTCTTGGATGTGCGAGATGTGCGGGTCGTTTGTCTCGTCATCATTCTTTAAATGATATTATAAGAAGGGCATTGATATCGGCAAATATACCTTGCCAGCTGGAACCTCCTGGCCTATCACGCACAGACGGAAAACGACCTGACGGAATCACGTTGATACCGTGGCAGAGGGGACGTTGTCTGTTATGGGACGCAACTTGTGTCAGCACGTTTGCGGCGTCCTACCTCACTAACACTATGCGATCACCTGGTGCAGCAGCTAAGGTGGCAGCTGGACATAAAAATATAAAATATTCGGTTTTATCTAACCAGTACGAGTTCGTTCCGGTTACCGTAGAAACAGCTGGACCATGGTGTTCAGAGGCGAAGCACTTTGTTAGTGAGATAGGTCGGCGGTTAAAATCCCGTGGATATGACCACCGCTTCGGATGGTACCTGGTCCAAAGGCTATCCATAGCAATTCAAAGAGGTAATGCAGCAAGCATATGGGTACCTTTGATCCGGATACAATTCGGGGTGGTATTTTTGACTGATTTCTTTCATATTATGTGTAAATTATGACGAAACTGTTGTGAATTTTGTAATGTTTTTTTTTAACAATAAACCAATTTTATTACCCAATTAATAATACAGGAGATTTGAAAAGAGCAAAAAAATTTTTTTCATATGTTTCACTCCACCACCACATGTTGCACTCCATACACTGTGTATATCAATTGATATACACTTTATATTCCACCATTTGTTTTTAATGTTTTCTTAAAAAAGATTGGATTTGTGTGAAAAGTTTATTTTTAACCGACTTCCAAAAAAGGAGGTGGTTATCAATTCGTCGCGATCCCTTATTTTTTTATTTTTTTTTTTTGATACCGGCTCCTCATTCTGAATATTAGTATTTAGTTTAAAGAACTGATTGTTATGAAAGGACCGAATTTTGTTACTGGTATAAGTCTGATTGTTACAAAAAACTGAATTATTTAATTGATTAACACTTTATATTCTACTACATATTTTATTTTTAATGTTTACTTTAAAAATCGGGTTTGTATTAAAAGTTTCTTTTTTGATATACCTTATTGTTAACATTACTTATTACTTATTTAGTTTAACGAACTTTTAAAAAATCCGTATATTTCAGTTTTAGTTTAAAACCGAAAAAAACAGTTCGAGTTTTTTCGATGCCTTAAACTCAACGATACTATATTTTACTAGCTTTTGCCCGCGGCTTTGCTCGCGTAGGGGTGTAATTTATCAAAATCCTTTCTTAGGGGATACCTACGTCATAGTAGCTTTATGCATGCAAAGTCTCAGCCCGATCGGTTTAAAGTTGACAAACTTTCATCCCCTATTTTATCCCCTTGGGGGTAGAATTGATCAAAATCCTTTCTTAGCGGCTGCCTACGTCATAACATCTACCTGCATGCCAAATTTCAGCCCGATCCGTCCAGTGGTTTGGGCTGTGCCTTTGAGTTATATATATTAAAAAGATAACAAATACATAAACATCGTAAAAAGAACGTGCCCGTAATAAATCAAACCGCGGGCTATTCTAGATTACTATAGTACAATGAAACTAATAAAGTCAAAAAACCAAAAAAAAACGGCATTCCCGTACCAAAGTGTGCAGCCGCCCGGGCAATTTCTATGGGAATCTCGAATTTGTTTTTTGTAACACTGACCTACCTATATCATCATTATATCAGCACAGGAAGTCCACTGCTGGACATAGGCCTCCCCCAAGGATTTCCAAAACGACCGATTGGAAGCGGTCTGCATCCTTTTGTATACAACGTGGAAAGGACATACCCGTAATAAATCAAACCACAGATGAAAGACAAACAAAAAAATTCGGCATTTCCCTTTATACAAAAGTGTGCATCCGCCCGGGCAGTTTGTATAGGCCTGTAATTTTTTTTTACTGTTATTTTAATTCATTATACTATAGCGATCTAACATAGTTTTTGTTCGATTTATTACAAGTCCCTTCCAAAAATATTAAAATCAAATAAAAAAAATTTTTAAAAAAAATAAAGTTTGCGGCAAGTCTACCTGCTATATTTGGATAAGTTTATCTATTTTAACTTATCGGCAGCAGACATACGCCAGTTTTATTTCATTTTGTCAAATCATCAAATCGTGTGATTTTTTTTTACCTACTTAGATAATTTTCAGATTGTCATTATCTATCTAACCTTGAGTTAAAAAAACCTTGAATTTATATACTTAGAGATACTCTGCTTGTAGGTTCATAATAAGTCGCAAGATACTAATACCACGGCCGGATTTAGGGAAGGGCAACCGGGGCTTCTGCCCCGGGCCCTCCACAATAGACTTTAAAAAAGAAGCTTGGAAGGTTCCGTTCAATAACGCTAGAATTTAATTTCAAATAATTCTCTTTTTTATATTATAATTTTATATCTTTCTTAAATACCTACTAATAATAATTATGATACTTGGTTTCACAATAAATTATTTATTGTAAAACTGGACTGAAAAAAATATATTATTTTATTTGGAAAATAATTTGAGGTCTCCAGGGACTTTACCTGTATCCGAATAGAGGGTTTTAAACACTGTTTTTCATATCTGTTTTAAAAGTGATACAGAAAGAAAAATGTAACACTTTCGATCTGTTTTCCCGCCATTTTGTCATGTTACGTTTTACTGAAGATTTACTGTGAAATCCCTATGTAGGCACGTACTGTGTATACCACTAGGTACTTATATATTATAAATCTTTGGTGTAAGTATACACATACGTAGAGTAATGTATAACAGTTTACTAAGAGGTTGGGTACACAGAAACATTGTATCTGTCACATTTTTATAAGTGTTAAAAGCAAATCAGGTTTAAAAATACCTAAATAAGTGTTACAGGACGACTGATTCTGTAACAGATTTACTTAATGGTGTTTTTGAGTTCCTGGCCTCTACTTCTTTGTAGCCCCGAGGCCCCCAGACCTCTTAATCCGGCCTTGACCAGTACCTACCTACATTCATGTCATAAAATAAGTGGCTATGTGAGCTGTAGACCCTCGCAAGTCTTTTTGAATAGCCAATTACATATACACACATGAAAAAAACGGAATGGCTGAAATATATTTTTTTTAATAACATTCGTTATATAAATTTTTGCGTGCAAATTATAGCCTAGGTATGTCACCCGGACAATAATATAGTGTATCGATTTTTGTAGACTAAGGTATAAGTTTTATGTTGTATGTGTCAAATTGTTTAAAAATGTGTTTTTTCTACCAAAATAAACAAATTTTCTTTCTTTTTCTTTCATTGACATATCATTTGTGAGAATTGACAAGCAATTTGTATGCTACGGTGGAACAGACACTCATCACATACTTACATAGACTGCTAAAATCATTACGGCTTTGCCGTAGTCGGGTAAAAATGCGGGGACGCTTGTGCGACAGATATTACTTTTATACAACGTTAAAGGGTCATACCCGTAATAAATCAAACCACGGGCTGTGCTAGGTCACTATAGTATTACGAAATTAAAATAACAGTCAAAAAGCAAAAAAAAAAGACGGGTTGCACTTCGGGAGTGCCGGCAGAAGTGAAAACTTGAATATTAACGTTGTGCATTTCCATGGATGCGCGTGGCACGCTGTAACATAAACACACGAACATTCGCGTAAGCGCCCTGCGCCGCCTAAACGAAACAGCAGGCGCAGGGGGATACTTCCTCTCCTACGCCGCGCCGCGCCGGCTGTCTACTCTCCATCCGTCTTACGAATTTCGATCAGGTCACGTGTTCTGACGCCCTGACGCGAGTTTTACTTTACCCATTGCGAAAAGGTGTACATAGGGCGCACTATAAGTTTCCGGAACTGGCCACTTACATAAACAATATTTAAAAATTTATTGCAACATTTGAAAATAGAACTCTTTGGCTGTAGAATGCAGTTTGTTTCATCTGACTGTCTTTTGTTTTTACCTTGTGGCGCCATTTAAAAAATTGTGTGTCTGCATCAACATGGATTTAACTCGGGAAAATTTTCGTAGTATGATTTTCTACGATTTTAAGTATAATTTGACAGCTCAACAGAGCATCGCTCGGCTTGAAACAGCTTTTGGCAATGAAGCACCATGCAAGACAACTGTTTATAGCTAGTTTGCAGAATTCAAGCGTGGTCGTATCAATCTCAGTGACGAATCTCGCGATGGTCGGCCGTCCACCGCTGTGACCAACAAAAACATCGATGCTGTGCGCCGTATGATTGAAACAGACAGGCATGTGACCTACCATGAAATTCGCGCATCCTTAGAAATAGGCATGAGTCAAATACAATTAATCCTACACAAACATTTGGGTGTGAGAAAGCTGTGCTCGCGGTGGATCCCACACAACTTGACCGAGGCTCAAAAAACGGACCGCGTCACTTGGTGCAGTGCCATGCTTACCAGATTCAACGAAGGTGCGTCAAATTTGGTGTGGGACATAGTAACAGGTGACGAAACATGGATTTATTGCTACGATCCCAAAACAAAGCAGCAATTGAGCGTATGGGTCTTTCAAGATGAGCCGAAACCAACCAAAGTGGCGCGCGTGAAAAGTGCATCTAAGTGGATGATTACTTCTTTTTTTAATAAAACTGGACACGTGGCTACTGTTGCTTTAGAGAATCGTCGTACAGTGAATAGTGACTGGTACACGACCATTTGTTTGCCGGAAGTTATTGACGAATTCCGTAAAAATAACCGTAAACGCCGTATCATCCTGCACCACGACAATGCTAGTTCTCACACGGCCAGACAGACAAACGACTTTTTGAAGGCGAAAAATGTAGAACTCATGAGTCATCCTGCATACAGTCCCGACCTGGCACCTTGTGACTTTTTTCTGTTCCCAAAAATTAAGAACCAATTACGCGGTCAACGATTTTCATCACCAGAAGAGGCTGTCGAGGAGTATGAAAAACACGTTTCAGAGGTCACCACAGAGGAGTGGCACAAAAGTTTTCAAAACTGGTTTAATCGAATGAAAAAGTGCATAGACGCCAAGGGAGATTATTTTGAAAAACAATAAATTAATTTTGTACCTTTAATAGTATTTTTTCATATTCATTCCGGAAACTTATAGTGCGTCCCACGTACAACGCCGCTAAAGAAGTTTTCATTTCAAAAATCGACATTCACTTACACGTTGCCCAAGCGGCTGCACACTTTTGTCTGCTGTTTGACTGTTATTTTAATTTCATTATAGGTACTATAGTGATCTAGTATAGCCCGTGATTCGATTTATTACGGGTGTGTCTTTTCCACGCGGCACTCGCATCCGGTGATATTAAATTAAATCTCTACTTATTCTCTTTCCGTAATGATCCAGAAAAAAATAAAAAAACTTGTATCACAACTGCTTCTCTTCCCGCGTAGATCTTGGAAGCCGATCCAGGGAAAGAGCGAAAATGCAAATCATGTTGTCGTGGCGAAGCAGAGCCCATGACTATTTCATTGCCTGGTTCCGTACCCAAAAGGTAAAAACAGGACACTATTACCACAGAATACTTAAGTACTATTACTCACGTACAGAAGTCTTAAGGATTCAGAAAATAAATTCAAAGAAATATCTACTTAATGTGATTAGCGCTAAGGTTTAACTTAACTCGCGCCAGACCTCCTCACCTCTTCGTTTAGATACCTAGACATCCATTGCAAGCCAATTTCATTCTTATTGCTCTGGACAAACAACTCATGTAACTGAATTTTCCCCTCCGCAGTGGTCGCCGCGCGCATAATAATAAAATAAATACATAGGGACAAATAACACTGATTGAGCTAGCCCCAAAGTAAGTTCGAGACTTGTGTTATGGGATACTAACTCAACGATATTATATTTTATAACAAATACATATATAGATAAACATCCAAGACCCAGGACAATTTGAGAAAGGCCATTTTCCAACTTGCCCTGACCGGGGATCGAACCCGGGACCTCTGGGTGGCGGACTAGCATGGTGACCACTACGCCACGGAAGTCGTCAAAATAATATAGGTGTATATTTTGGATACATAAGGGAGTGACACAGACCTGCTATTACTAAGACTCCACTGTCCGTCTGTCTGTCACCAGGCTATATCTCATGAACCGTGATAGCTAGACAGTTGAAATTTTCACAGATGATGTATTTCTGTTGCCGCTATAACAACAAATACTAAGAACAATTAAATAAATATTTAAGGGGGGCTCCCATACAACAAACGTGATTTTTATTGAGAATGGTACGAAACCCTTCATGCGCGGTTTTTCACTTTCTCACCCACCAGCACGCTAGTGACATCAGGTCATTGGATCATGCATCATCATAACTTAAGAGCAGTTATCTTGCCGGTGGAGTTTCTTCCGTTCTTTTCTGTTTCCCGCCAACCTCTTGACATCTTGATAAGACACTGCTGTCACCTATTCGTTGATTTGCTTCATATGGCGGGACCTGGGCTTTTCTCTCCCCCTTTTTCCTCCCATCTAACCTTCTTTTATAATGCGCATAAAAATTGTCATGCCGTATCATACAAACCAGCAAATAAAAATACCAATATTTTTAAACTATTATATTATTCGTCTACATTTCCTATAAATTTAAGATAAGTGAAAACTGCAATCAAACTACTAACAAATATCAATTTAAGTAAGTTTTCAATAAAAATTATAATTATTTGATTTCATCAATCACTGACTATACTTTCAAAGTAACATATTGTAGATACAAATATATGTTATTTATACAATATGTAACAAAACCCTGTCCGATCCTTGTAGAAGCAACTCAGACCGCCAATATGAACAACTTTTCCTATGGGACCAATGCGTGAAACTTGATAAAAAATAGACATTTTCATACAAAAGTGTTCGGCCGGCCCGGCAATTTGTATGAAAATTTCAATTTTTTTTCTTCGAGTTTCAAGCATTGTTCCCATAGGAAAAGTTGTTCATATTGACGTTCTGAGTTGCTTCTACAAGGGTCAGACAGGGTTTTTGTTACATATTGTATATGTACCCACCTAATCTGAAATAGAAATGAAATCGTTTCATGGGAAGGACGATCGGCTCGGCTTTGCTTTTTTTGACCACTTAATATTTCTGTTACGTAATTTATGTTTGTTAACTCGTTCGCAAGTATTACATGTTATAATGTGTCAACATTGTATTATTATTATAAGTATTACCAAAGATAATTTAATTACTAACGTAACAGATACCCAACGCCATAGACACGATTGGAGGGCCCGAAAGTAGGCAAAACTAGAGTTGCCGGTAGGCAAACAGAGATGGCAGCACACACGACTAGCAAAAAAGTGAGTGTTGAATACGCTATAAAAATGTTTATTGCATTTCGTATAAGTCATATTTAATTAATTATAGTACTACTTTATTTAAATAACATTAATAAAAGACTTTGATGTTTTAATAAATAGCTATAGCGCCATCTAGTGACAAGGAAGAGAAATAATTATGTGTATAAGGCGATGGGTAGTTATGGTATTACATCAATCAAAAGACATAATAATAATATGACAAAGCCATTCCGGCGAGTAGGCGACCAATACTGTGAAAATTTTCTTTCGGCGTTTCTTCTCAGCAGTGGTCGTTGCGAAGCGCTTGTATCAGTATCTTTTCTTTAAAACAAATTAAATTTTAATAAACTTTACACGTAATGTAAATTATAGTTATTGACGTATTAAAGTGTGTGTAAAGGTCTAATTACTGAATAAACATTTGAATTTTGAATAATTTATGTACACTGCACCCAGAAAACATAGAACTGATACTTTTCTTCTGTCAGCATTCTCAGTGTTTAATCTAGCTCGGATTACTGAGGACAATGAACGAAATCAGAAGTGCCATTTTTGAAACGGGAAGTCACCTTTTCCAACACAAACACTTTGTTTAGTGACTCCGCGTTAAAAAATGGCACCACTGAGATGAGGGCTTGTTAATCAGCAATTAAAAACGAGCAATAATTAAGAGAACTTCAGTTCGTATATTTAGAAACCTCTAGTCGCAAATCTAATTTTGATAATTTAATTCGGTATTTGATTCGATTTTTTCTTCCTATTTATATCAAAAAGAAACATCATACGAAATCGAAAACATAAATAATAATTTTACTCCGGTCAAAAATAAACAAGTTATAAATAAGCCTTTCAAATCCGGTGGAAGGGGAAACTGTCAAATAACAGAAAAAGGATGCACATACACCCGCATGACGTCACTGTCATAAGGTATTCAGCTTACGAAAGAGATAGCGAGATTTCCCCACCACGCTTCCACTCTTATATTTAAAATGGTTATTGCTGCCTCATTTAATAACCAATTTACTCTCAATTTTCGGAAAACTAATAAAATTTCTTGTTAGTGTTATTTGTTATTCGTATAAAATATTGTCCAAAAACATACTAAGTCAAATAGCCTATGGCCTGCAGTGAATAGTCTTTTTATCATCAATTCAGGAACTGTGTTGTTGTAGGTGAAGTTCCATGTCTCCCTATATTTGACCCTCGACAAAAAAGACTGGTTATAAGTTTGACCCTAATGTCTGTCTCTCTGTGTCATCGTAGATCTCGAACGGATAGACCGATATAGACTGGGATTTTTACATGAAAGCAAAGTCCCTTGCGGTGGTTCTTAGCTATATTAAATGGAAGTCAGTCAATCAGTTCAGCCGTATAAAAGTTATTGAAGATTAACACTTGAATGTCGAGTTTTTTTTAATTTACCTGGCAAAAAATGATGGCGGTACAGATATAAATTCCACTTAACATCAGTTGGATTATGTAGTTCTGCCACTCTTCGCCAGATGGTGTCGGGTTTTTTTTTTTAATTTGCCTGGCAAATAAACTTGTCGGCCGAATGTTTGACCTCCCTATACAATTTAATTATTTACTAAACTGGACCGAGTCGACCTCGACGAACGTTCTGCGACCAAATTGCAGACGTTCTGAAAAAAGGTGAAGTAACGAGTACTTATAACCGGAGAGCATGTATGAAAAGAGTAATGAGTGTTGACCAGTCTTTCCCAAAGTGGGCGATAACGCCCCCTTGTGGGCGCTGGAGGCTTTAAGGGAGGCAGTAACTGGCCCAGAATAAAGTTGGGGGGCGCTGATGTGATTTAAGCAATGAGTGATTTATAACTTCAGCTATTTCATATTTTAAAATTCACTGAAATTAAAATCCTCTTACTACACAACATCCATTTATTAGTTCATATTTATATCCTTTTTATTGTACAAATATAAACTAAAAATGTAATTAATATTTATTATTTTAATGCGTTCACAACACTATTTATATCGTTAAAGGAATCAAATACTGAAAAAAATTAGTGTTTTAAAGTTTCGCAGGTGAGGTCCCCACTTCCGATACTCTTTATTATTGTAAAATTGTATTATTATTGCTATTTTTTTATTTAAAATTAACAATGTTGATTATTGTTATTTTTTTATAAAAGATACTCTAATGTACTGGGGTATGTATTATTATTGCTCTCTCTTGTAAAAGTCTAGTTTAGAATAAAGGTTGAATTAAACTACAGGCAAGACAAATATGTGATTCAGGTTTTATGGTGAAAAAAATGGGGGGCGCTACAAAATAACTGATTTTTTAAAGTGGGCGTTTGACAAAATAAGTTTGGGAACCTCTGGTGTTGACGAAGCAAAAGAGGTTTGCAAGGATCGTAGCAAGTGGAAATCTATAGTCTCTGCCTACCCCCATGGGAAACAGGCGTGAAAATATGTATGTACTAAACAGCTTTAAAAATACTGACATACAGAACATTTGCTGTAGTTTGATCACACCAAACGCTAAGCTTCTAAGCTTTGTACACATCAGTGTGTTTATAGTTGATCTTCTTGTCAATGCCCATCAACTGTCTGATGATGAACTCCGGCAGTCGCTTGTGTCGCCAGCGAGTCGGCAGTGGGGTGTGGTTCGCTTTGCGGATCTTCTCAGCTACATACTTCTCAGCGGAGAACTCGTTGGCTTCCTTCACCATCGCTAGGAGGCTGTTTTGGAAGTTCTTCTCTTTGACTTGGCGACGGCGTTGCTTGATCTGTAATGGAAAAGGGAGTAGTTAGAAGTTTTAAATAAAACCAACTAAAAGCGAGCCGAACTCGCGCCCGAAGTTATCCGTACCATTATCTATAAAAAATCACGTTTGTCGAATATAGGAACCCAACTTAAAAACTTTTCTGTTTGTAGTATTTGTTGTTTATAGTGGCAACGGAAATATATCATCTGTGAAAATTTAAACTGTCTAACTATCATGGTTTGTGAGATGCAGCCTCATGATAGACAGACGGACGGACGATGGACAGCAGTCTTGCTAATAGGGTCCCGTTTTACCTTTTGGGTACATTACGAAACCCTAAAAACAAGATACGCACGAAAACAGGGACATGGACTATAATTTATATTATTCATTTTGTCAAGTGTATTATCCAGAAATAACATATTTTTCCAAAGTAGTAAAAAATTCACAAAATACGTTGAAGTTTCGGAGTGGGGTGATTTATGTCACATTTGGTTAAAAATCGTAAATGATCTGAAGTCACACGAAATTTAAATGCACTGTATTTTCGGCATTTTTTGCTAATCACAGAAAAGAAAACAAAAAATATGTATGGGTAACAAATTCAATACCCTACCTAATGAGCAAAAAAATATATTTTTGTCCACATCCCTATAATTACAAACAGGCAGTGGAGTAAAAAGCACTAGTTTTATAAATTGGCGTTAAATGCTTTGAGAACGAAAAAATATCTGATACAAAACGTCACTGAAACGTACATTGACACAAGAGGACTTATTACATCTTATCTTACTGGAATGAGACCAGTATCCTGAATGTGTCATACCATACATCAAGCAAACTCTGCTTGATTAGAATGTTTACAAATGGAAATTACATTCCTTTCACACTTCATTTCTTATTGAATTTGAAATTTATTGAAACACGGACAATGGTTTTGTGTGCAATCAATGTGTGTTACTCATGGCTTGGAAACATGTTCCGTTACTATGGGTCTCATAAAAAGGCTCAAGGTTGCCCAATGGGCTATTGAAAGGAGTATGCTTGGTGTTTCACTATACGAGAATGAAGGTCACTGACATAAAGATCTGATGGCCAATGGGGCAGAAAGGTTCTTGAATGGCGGCCACATACCACCAAGCACTGGGTAGGACACCCACCTGCTAGGTCGTCTGGCGACCTGAGCAAGGTTGCAGGAGGGTTTCCAATTGGTTGTTTTGCAAATTCTTGGGTAAACCTATGTCCAGCAGTGGACTTCCTGTGGGTAATATGTTGATGAATAATGCTGTTATAAACAGTGCAAATTAAAAACGAGGAGCTTACCCTGGCCCAGCGATGCCTCATCCTCTTCCACAGTTTCCTCCGCTGATGCTTCTTCATCTTCTTCCTCCTGATCACAATCAGCCTAACAGCTTGCTTCTCTTCCTTCTCCACGGCCGGCAAACCAATCTCATCCTTCCTCCAATTCGTATCAATCAGGGGTAAAATGGATCTAGGATTAATTATAGGCATATACGGCACAGGATCCTGCCTTATTTTACCTACTATACCTTTATCCAAGATCTCTACATTAATATTTCTTGGTGAAAATGTTACAGTTTTTACTTTGGATACTATAGAAGGTTTTTCTACTAAATACGTCGTGGGCTTGCATTCTTTCAGTGTATTTAGTGCTGTTTTTACATTTATCAGCCGTAGATCTGTAAAATTATAAATGAAAGCATAGAAGAAGGGAACTAATTATGACATAACCTCAAATTGAACAAGGTATACTTACATTTTACGGTATTTTGGAAAGAATTCATCATGTTGATCGTAAAAATATTTTTTATGTTACATACTTTTAAAAAGTTTCTTAGTAATAGTTTCTAAATTGTGGTGTTCTAAATACTTAAACCATCAAAATTAATAAAATAAAGCAACCTCGATTTATTTTCCCACAATGACAATTGACATTTCACATATTTTTTTATGATCATGGAATTATAAATGGAGTCTAGAAACATACAGCCTAGTCTACCCTATGACCCTATCAGAAAAGGAGTGTATTGTCAGTATTGTGTTTATGCTCCATTTTACATGTATCAATGTTTTTTTATTCCGCCATAGCTTCGATATCAGATTTGAATGTATAGTATATCGTTAGAATGCCTCTTTGGGTTAATATTTTTAGGAAGGCCAGATTTAAAATTAAAAAAAAAAAACTTGTTTCATATAACTTCACCCTTTCACCGCGCGACTTTATATCGTGGTCGTGCCCCCGGCCCCCAGCGCGAGGGGTAGTAAATCTAAAATAAATGCCTACAACCAAAAAGGGATGTGGATACTTGTTATGTACCTACTCGTACAAAACGGGCATTTTTTTTTGTCGGAAATATCCGACGCTCGCGGATTGGGCACGACAATGTTGTCGGATAAATTCGACGTTCGCGGTAAAAGTTAATGAGTTTTTGGCGGGAAGTCAAGGGGTTCAGTTGAAGTTTGCTTTAAATTGTTTTGCAAATTGATTCTAGTGGACTTTGTAATATGGAGAGAAACTTGTGAAGTAATTACTCATATAATTCAATCTACCCACCAAACTGGTATATACGGGTATTTAGCCCAATCTACCGGGTATATACCCAAGTGGGTAGATTGGGTATTTACCCAGCCCATTTACATAGCCCATCTCTCAGGACCGAAACCATATCGATAGTATCGCGAATCTGCACTTTCGATCGTTCATAAAATAGTTTGAAGGGTAATTTGAAGGGTAAATTTTAAATAATATCTTCGTTTCCTTTCAAACGATATATTTCAAATGGGGGCAGCACTGGACCCCGAAAAATCAATAGTAGTTAATCAAAACATAGTATATTTATTTATTCAACAGTGAAGTTCTTAAGTAGGTTACGTAAAATAAATACACACATTACATATTACATTTAGTTTAACATCAAAATGTTTATTAAAACTACTGAGTTTTGATACTAAAAAAATTAAGTAAGTAAGGATATTTCAAAGATAGAGCATGGACCATCAGCTTAAAGAACCCAAGGTGATGTCCCATGGCTAGACATGGGGCATTTTCGTTTGTTTGTAATATAATAACTTTATTGTACCGTAGAACAAAATAAAGTGCAAATACCTATTCGAAAGAGAAAAACTATTTCCTTTTTAATAAGTACAAAGATTTAGTCCTTCATATTGAACAACTTTTTCCAATAAATTTTTACCGAAATACGGAAAAAAAATTAGGTTCTCATACTAAATAATAGAAGTAGTTACGTGATATTGTTACTATGGAAAATGAACTTTATTATTTCATATTTTAATATACATTTATCGGGAAAAGTTGTTCAAAATGATGGACTGAATCATTCCTTGAAATATTTGCACTAAGTAAAAAAGGACCTAGTTTACAAAGGCGGACTTATCCCGTATAGGATCTCTTCCAGTAAGCCTGCGATTAATTGAGAGGATAATAACTCAATCAAAAAATATTTCATTTTCTTTCAATCAGATCCATTAAAAGTTTAACCAAGTGTTTATCTTGATAAACATTAGGGTTTAACTCTTTAAATGTTTTTTTTTTTAAACCTAAGCACGATGAGTCATGATGACCACTTACACTTAGAAAAAACTTTTTATATGTACTTTAATAACTCCCCATTTTTATGGGCAAGGTTTGAACCCCCTCATACGCCTAAATGAACCAAGTGTGCATGGACGTACCTAGGTTCTGGACCAGGGGGGGACAAATCAGGTTACTTTATAAGCATCTAATCAAATAAATTAATTTAAAATGGATATTTTTTAATATAAATTCTTTAATTAAAGGTAATCAAGTGAATGGAGCGTTGCATTCCTTTATGAGCAGTAGGAAGGTATCATACAAGGCACGACTTGCTGTTCATAAAGGAGTACTAATACCTACTTTAATGTACGGTAGTGAGAGTTGGGTATGACAGAGAAAGCATGAAAGTAGAATAAATGCAGTTGAAATGCGAGCGCTGAGGAATGTGTGTGGTGTTAATTTGAAAGATCGAATGAGGAATGATGTCATAAGGGAGCGGTGTGGAGTGAAAGAGAACGTTGTGACAAAAATAGAAAAAGGGATGTTGAGGTGGTTTGGGCATGTAGAAAGGATGGATGAAAACATATTAACAACAAATATTTATAAGGCAAATGTGAAAGGAACAGTAGAAAAGGGTCGGCCTCGGCGAACATTCTGCGACCAGATTGCAGACGTTCTGAAAAAAGGAGGTAAAAAGTACCCGTAATCGAAGGGCATGTTTAAAGAGATTGATGAGTATAGATGAAGCGAAAGAGATGTATCAGTATCGTAGCAAGTGGAGGTCCATAGTCTCTGCCTATCCCTGTGGTAAACAGGCGTGATATTATGTATGTATGTATGTAATTAAAGAATTTTGATTTCAATTCTTTTTTTTTACGAGAAAGCAAGGTACCTTACCCGGTTTTAAGCTATGTTTGATGAAAATCGGTTCAATCATTCAAAAGTTTTTGAAGGTGAACGCTTAAACGTCGGGTTATTTTATACACCTGGCAAATGAATTTGTTAAAAGTTGTATAGGTATTGTATTTCAAATGGCAAAAGGTTCTTATTCTTAACTTTTATCGACAAAAGTATACAGTTAGTAGGGACGTTAACAAAATTCAGGGGGGCAGCGGCTCTGTCCTTCTCACCCACCCCGGATTTTGTTTACGTCCCTACTAACTATATACTTTTGTCGATAAGAGTTAAGAAAAAGAAGGCAGCGGCCCCCCTGCCCCTCCACCCTGAATTTTGTTAACGTCCCTACTAACTATATACTGGGGGGCAGCAGCCCTCCCGTGCCCCCTCCCTCGATACGCCCATGCATGTGTGATTAATTCCCACTTGTTTCATACTTCCTCAGCTCTGGATGCCTGTTGAGGAAACATCTATACCAAGACTTCTCCGGGTGGCCATTTTTGAAGAACTTCTCGCGGTTCAGCTTCTTCGTCAGTTGCGCTGCCTTCTCCAAAACAGACTTGGGGCTTAAATGGCCCTTTTTTATCACATGGTTCACTAAGATTCGTTCTTCTTCTTCAGAGAAAATGGGTTCAGGGCCCATTTTTGTTGGCACAGAGCCGTATGCTAGGGCGTAATGTAGGGTGCTCCTGGGTATCCCGAAGGCTCTGGCGGCGGCTCGGATGTTCATCTTCTTATCCCGGGCCGCTTCGAAGGCCTTCTCCAAATTCTCTCTTCTGTATAATTTCCGTCGCACTTGCTTTTTGTTTGGCGCGTCATTTCTGTAAACAAAATATAGTTTGAAAGAAGTTTTTTGAATAAGAAAAGGTTTTTTGTACAAGCTTTTATTGTCAGACCGAAGTACTTATTAAGGGCCGAAACAGACGGGGCGCAAGTTGACATCGCATTTAATGTCTGTTTACTTATTTAAACATAAAATTACGTCTTTGCACACCTCCCAGCAAAAAATGATAATTAGTCAAAGATGCCTACTTAGTGTATGATTAGTATGGTATTTTCATATATTTTAGCTTTGCATTCAACGTTTACCGACATTTTAGGCATATTATGGCGTATGCATACACGTTCTGACAAGAATCGCAAGTGTATACTAGATTTAAGTTTCAATATTGTCATGAAAACATGAAATAATGAATATGAGTCACAACTCATATAAATCAATCTACTCACCAAATGGATAAATTAGGATATTTATCGGGCATTTACTCAATCTACTGAGTAAATAGTCAAATGGGTTGATTGAGTATTTATGCACCGCCCATCACTAGCTGTTACGCGGCGCAACTTGCGCCCCGTCTGGTACGGCCCTAAGACAAATAAAATAAGCCCAAATTCCGTCGTTTTATTACTGAGTTCCATCGACCACGTTCCGTCTCCGTGATCAGACCCTTTATATACGTAGTATATAGTCTAGCATGAAGCGCTCGTCAAGACAAATCAAACGAGTTCTACTTAATGAATTAGAAGAATGAGTTCCGTCGAATATCTCCTGACTCCATCATCAGAACAGCTCCATTGACACCATAATATTGTATTGTCATCCGAGTTTCAAAATTTGAGCATAACTGGTTGAAAATTGACTTGCAAGATTTGACCTAAACAAACAAACATGCTTACAAGATATATCTAAAATTACACAACAACCCACAATCTTACATTCTAATTACATAACATAATGATATCGTGATAATATTCATGTACAATCCCCGGCACCTAAGTTGACCTATGCGCAGAACGACGTTTTCAGGTATCAATCACCGGTGCGGTATGAGGTGGCAAAGTGTAATAGAGCCCGTAACCATAGCAACGTAGTGACGCCATCCTTCCGCGCACGCCCCCCTTTGTCGAGTACAGTCGCACGCAGTCTATAATTAACAATAAAGTTTTGTTTCTAAGTTGTGTTGTTGTTGGAAGAAAATATGCCTCATACACAACCAACTTCGAAATGAGTGATAGTGATTAGTGGGTCATATAATGTTTGGTCCGTCAGAAAAAAATGTATCCTGTATTTTTCAGTAATCCAAATGATGGGCCAAATAGATATTTGCAGTTATCATGCCTATATTAATATAATTTTAACGAAAAATAATGCTTCATTTTGATAATTTCCTCGGGAATTTTAAATTTCGCGGGTAACCATTAATAATCCCTTTTAGCACTTTGACTTCAACTATACCCGCGCCAACGACCGCTATTTTGGTTCAACTTACGTGCCGGGGATTGTATGTATGTATGTCTAATAAACATTGTGTAAACTCACATGAGATGTCCGTTGTCCAAGTGGCGCCGCAACGCGACGTCCGTCGAGAATTGTATCTTGCACTGCGAGCACAGAAGGTGAGGCTCTGCGAATATTTCTCCGTTAGTCTTCTCCTCCGCTTTGCTCTTGGCTTGCTTTTTCAATTTCTTGGTATTGTTCTTGTCTTTCACCTGAAATTTTGGCGCTAGTTATTTGAAGACTCTCTACTTTATATATATATAAATATATTCCGTCTTATTATAAAACCGACATGTCGGATATGGGCAAAATTTGTGTGACAGACAGTAAAATTATGAACTTAGAAGAAAATATAGTGTAATATATTTTCTTTCCAGTTCAAAATTTTACCGTCGAAAACCAATTATAACCACTGGATAATTGCAATTTCTTTAAAATTACAAATTTTTACCGAAATCTGACACGTCGTTTCAAAATAAAACGTAGACTACATTTGTATGAAAAAGTCTAGGGTAAGGGGGGGGGGGGGGGGGGAGTCTTAAATCGCCCGTGCGCGTGTCGGTAAAATACGATCGCTATGTTACGAGTTTAATACTCGGCCTTCATTATGACCGGCGCGGCCTAAATGTGATAATTGTTCCGTTTAGGCCACGCCGGGTTGAAGTGACCGGCGTTAACTAAAAAGCAAAAAAAAAACAATTAAAGATATTTTACAACAAAACTTATATACATTTATAATTAAGACAAAAAGCAATACATACATACATACATATTTTCACGCCTGTTTCCCATGGGGGTAGGCAGAGACTATAAATTTCCACTTGCTACGATCCTTGGAAACCTCTTTTGCTTCGTCAACACTCATTACTCTTTTCATACATGCTCTCCTATTATAAGTTTTCTTTTTTTTAATTATTTATTTGTCACACAAATTATTACACGCATTACATATTAAGCAATACCAACAAAAACCTATTTGGGTTTATACGTGGTAAGGCGAGTCACTACTCGTTACAAAGTTATACAGTAAATATATAGTTTTTAAGAATTAATTTATATTTGGTACTATTTTTTAAATTACTTATTTTCTCAATAATATTGTTAGGGTATTCATTTAAAGTAGGTGGCAGGAAATACTCCCACATTCTTTTACCGTGAACGTTGTTATATGAAGGTAGGATATATCTAGGTAGGTATGTTAAATTACGCAACCCAGTGCTTCTAGTTGTAAGTTTTAGAGAATTTATTTGGTGTAGGTTTTCACACACAATTTCCACTTTTACTTTATCATATACATTTACAACTTTACAATGCTTAAATAAGTCTGTATCGTTAAGCTTGTATTTATTTTTTATTTTGTTTGGGGTAATAGTCTTAAGTAGGCTTAATTGTAATTTGTAAATATTTTCCATATGTGTCTTGTATGTTCTGCCATAACTACTTATTCCATAGTTAATTATACTATCAGCCAATGACATATACAACATTCGCAAAGTATGATATGGGAGTTTATATTTTAAAATATACAATTTAGACATAACTGCTCTAAGTTTAGTAAGTACTCCTTACTTCACCTTTTTTCAGAACGTCAGCAATTTGGTCGCAGAACATTCGTCGAGGTCGACCCGGTCCAGTTTTCACATCCACATCCGCAGGATAAATATTTTTAGTTAGTCTTCTTTCATCCCTCTGCATCCTCTCAACATGTCCAAACCACCTTAACATTCCTTTCTCAATTTTTGTCACTATATTCTCTTTCACCCCAATTTCATAATTTGATAAATATTGAAAATTATAGCCAGCGATGAACGTGTTAACAACTTTCCTCAAGAAACATACATCGAAATGTGAAAAATAATTTTTTGCCTCCCATGCAAATTGACCGATCATCTAATCCGAGATTTTGTTTTGAAAGCAATTTTTTTTTGATATTTCTGTATTTGTTTATTGGGAAAAGTTGTTTACCGATTTGAAGTTTCAATATTTTTATGAAAACATGAGATGAATATGAATACAACGTGGAAGGGATATATAGGGATGCAAAATGAAAAAAAAACACATTTTTTTTTACAATGTTGAAAAATAACATGAAAAAAAACTTAGTACCCTTGTATTTTTTCTAAATTTGTTTTTTTTTTCAGAAAAAAGAAATCTATAGAAAATTTAATAATTTATTGATGTATGCTTTCATTGCTTTCTTATTTACATATATCGAATTAAGTACTTAATTTAAATTTTTTTTATTTATTTAGCCTGAATTTTTGTTTAATTGGTTCATTACTAATGAATGTCCCCGTCTCCCGGACCGGGAAATCCCCGTTCGGTTTATGTTTGTACCAAGTTGTACCGGGAATCCCGGTGCGCAATTTGAATGTTGCCAATATATTTATGTAAATTTGGTACTATTCCACCAAAAAAGTATGGTAGGTTCATAAATAAATAAAAAACTCTAATTATAAACTGTTAAGTATTAATCTTTAACGGAAACTGCCTTATCAATTGTAAATTCTGTATTCTTGAAAAAAAACATACTCCAGAAAAAAAAAACGTTTTTTTCTCATGTTTTTTTTTCATGTTAGAAAAAAAAATGATTTTTTGCAACACTAGATATACCCGTAATAAATCGAACCACGAGCTATACTAGATCACTTTAGTACAATGAAATAAAAATAAAAGTCAAAAAACAAAAAAAAAATTTTGGCATTCCTATACAAATTGCCCGGGCGGCATACTTTAGCACACTTTAGTATGGAAATGCCAAATTTTTTTTTTGTCCCTTTACTGTTATTTTAATTTCATTACACTATAGTGATTTAGTTTAGCCCGTGGTTCGATTTATTACGGGTATGTCCCTTCCACATTGTATATACTGTGTCTGGTCCGTTACGGATAAAGACGTGATAGTATGATGCTTGGGCCGGACCTACGCCTATCGTCACGAAGCTTCGTGCTATTACACGATACACGCAAATGTGACCGGCCGTTATCGGGTCTCGTCCCGAATATTCGGACTTCGTGTTAGTTATCGCGCGGGTGGCGATACATCAAAGGATTTATGCACGCTAACAATTCGCTCTGCGTGGTCGCACTTGCGTTGTTCATTTTGACATTTGTTTGAACTTGTTCGGACGGTGCTGTGCGACGGTGCCACGGTTGTTAATGCGTAAAATGGAATGGAACGATAAAATAGTGTTAATATTTTTAGCTTTTCCTTTCTAGGTTTCTTTTTAGGTTTCAAAAAATGCATTATGTAATTGTAAGCACACATGTTAAAGAAAAGAAAGTCATCGTCCATATTTAAAACACGAAGATTGTCGCCATCTTGGATTATTGTCGGATAGTTCGTGAAAAATAACAAAGCCGCTAGTGTGACCAGCGCTTTATCGCGATAACTTTTTAGTGTACAAAACGTACGAAGATTGCCGCGAATTGCTTCGGGACGATAGGCAAAAGTGCGGCCGAAGCATGAGTGACTGGTGTGGGAGCAAACCGTACATGCTTATGCGCATGCCCCTGGTGCACGCGCGGGCCGGCCGCGCTGTGGCAGCTGTGGCAGTGATGCGCGCGCGCGTGCTTCTGAAATACCCGAGCGTCCCTGCCGATAACAAGAAAACCCAATGTTTAACCTCTTGAAAACTGACATCATATGATGTCGTCGGGTCTTAGGGGTTACTAATTTACAACTGAGTGGTCTCAAGGGGTTAACAAAAAAAAACAATCGACTACATTTTCTTTCAAGAGTTTTTGGCGGGAAGTCAAGGGATTCAGTTGGAGTTTGCTTTAAATTGTTTTGCAAATTAATTCTAGTGAACTTTATAATATGAAATTGTTGTAGTTTAGTGTTAAAAATGCTCATGCTCATAGACAATATGTGAAATGGTCAAAGTGGACACTCAGTGCGGCTGTAGTGATATTTATTTGCGGACTATGGTCGTCTTTAGGCGCCGCCGTCCGCCACTCAATCCGCTGAAAACCAGTGGACTCGTATAGATTTGTTGCCAGAAGTATACCTATTAAATGGAATAGTATATATATACTATTCCATATAAATATATATACTATTCCATATAAATTAACCGAGCGTCCCGGGAGCTTGCTATGTTTCGTTACATATTATTTAATATAAATAAACCGAGCGTCCCGGGCGCTTGCTATGTTTCGTGCGCTAGAGTATACTCACATGGTCCGGTGGTCGTTGCAGTACGGGCAGCAGTAAATTTTGTCTTTGTGTTCCTTCTGTCGATGCGAGCGCGCATCCTCACTGTTGAGATTTTTATAAATAAATTATAACAACCTTGAATTACTTACTAAATTACTGCAAACGGGAATTAGCATGAAACCAAAAAAATATATAAGTAAAAATGGGGCCCTATTACTAAAACTCCGCTGTCCGTCTGTCACCAGGCTATGTCTATATACAGTTGAAATTTTCACAGATGATGTATTTCTGTTGCCGCTATAACTAAAATATACTAAAAACAGAATTAGAAATAAATATTTGGGGGCTCCCACACAACAAACGTGATTTTTTATAGATAATGGCAGGTACGGAACCCTTCGTGCGCGATTCCGACTCTCACTTCGCCGGTTATTATTTATTTATTTTTGCTGACGAAACGTCAAACGTTGTAGAAACCATAGACCTACAATTTTTTTAGAAACGTACTAAATGTCATTAAAACGTACGAAACGGACGTAAAAAAGGTTGTTTCGCGGTAATTCCAGTAATCATAGACATGATCCAATACGATAGTTTAAAAGTAGTCATAATCTAGAATGCCTACGGAGTAGCAAAACCTTTGTAACAAGTTTATCTGTCAGGAAAATTAAAAAAATAATAATCCGACGACAGCATCTAGTGATGAAAAGTTTTTGGCGGGAAGTCACCCGGAGACCTCCCGGCTTCAAATGTGGCGCAACAGGCAATACGCCCCTCCCCCCAACTTTGTGCCTCTGTTGGAAGAGCTGCCTCCGGGCCACAACCTACCCTGGGCAACTTGGAGGTGCCTAAATCGACTACGTACTGGAAAGGGCAGATGCGGCCACGAGCTCGCGAAGTGGCGATATATTGAAAAATCGGAGGCCCGCTGCCAATGTGGTCACGTCGATCAGATCATGCAGCACCTTCTTTCGTGTCCACTGTGCCCGACCAGATGTACAAAGTTCGATCTTTACACGGCGTCCGAGAGAGGCGTAAGAGTAGGAACCTACTGAAGGGACAAAATTGAGTGTAATTTGAGCCAATCGACACGAAAAGAAGAAGGCGGGAAGTCAAGGGGTTCAGTTGGAGTTTGCTTTAAATTGTTTTGCAAATTGATTCTAGTGGACTTTATAATACGAAATTGGTGTAGTTTAGTGTTATAAATGCTCATGCTCATGGACAATATGTAAAATGTTAAAGTGGACACTCATAGTGCGGCTGTAGTGATATTTATTTGCGGACTGTGGTGCGTCTTTAGGCGCCGTCCGCCACTCAATCAGCTATGAAAACCAGTGAGCTCGTATAGATTTATCGCCAGAAGCTCCTTTGAAACAATCAAAGGACCTACACCAACCTTTGAATGTGTAGTTAGGGTTAGGGTTAAGAATAAAGAAGTGAATAAATAAAGATAGGCTCTAAAGGACTAGTGTTCAGAGCCGTAAAATAATTATTTAAATAATTGGCCAAGTGCGTGTCGGGCCACGCGCAGTGTACGGTTCCGTAGTAGCGAATGCCAACTTTGGGTTTATGTCAGTGAAAACGCCTAAAAACGAATTTTCAATTGAATTTGTACGAAATTTTATTTTTCCGAGTACATTTTATAAGTTTATCGCCTATAACTTTTTAATTTGTAAACCCTACTTAGCTCTGATACTTTTTCCTTTAAAGTTCGTTATATATACTATAGCTGTGATTTTTTTCACATGTCCATATATAACCGTTTAGCAGATAGATGGGGGGGACACTTGACTCTAACAAAAATGTTCACTTCAAAACCAAATATTTCAAAAACGGATCGCTAAATTGAAAAATGGTGTTTAAAAGCACATAATATTTTTGAAAGGCCTATTCAACGATATCCCACATGCTTGGTTATTCGAGAAAAAAAAATTGTCTTTTCACTTTACTTGTATGGGAGCTACCCTAAAAAAAATATTTTCAGTATTTTATTTTACCACTTTTTCCACATAATTAATATACATATCCATGCCAAATCACAGCTTTCATGTACTTATAGTCGCCGAGTAAAACCGCGGACGGACAGACAGACAGACATGGCGAAACTATAAGGATTCCTTGTTTACTACGAAAACACACTTTAAAGCGTTAACCCCCAATAACTTTAAAACGGCTGTACCGATTTTAATCAAACATAGCTAAGGACCACCGTGAGGGAACTTGCTTTCACGTAAAAAATGCCCAGCAAAATCGGTCCATCCGTTGACCTTCGATGCAACAGCGTCTTTTTGGTCGGTCAAAAAATAAATAGATGTCCTTTTCTACTTTTTCTGTTCTTTAAGACGAAGTGGTAGCTTAAGTGGCGCCCTCATTTGAAATAAATTGTTTAAAACGAAATATGGTGAAAATTAAAAATTTGATTTGTATAAATGTCTAGAAAGACCTTTAAACTGTTTTATGAATAACTTTTGAAAGTGATATTGGTAGTCCATCTTGTTTTAAAACAGTTTTTCGCCAAAAGTGGCCACTTTTGGCGAAAAACAGTTTTAAAACTAGACAGACTATTAGTAATAATTTCAAAGGTTATTCATAAAATAGTTAAAAGGTCTTTCTAGACATTTATACAAATCAAATTTTTAATTTTTACCGTATTTCGTTTTAAACAATTTATTTCAAATGAGGGCGCCACTTAAGCTACCACTTCGTCTTAAGGCTAATTACCACTATTTAATACAGCAAATGGATTACAGGAATCATCAAACTGTAATAACAATGATAGATATAAGAATTTCCTATAGTCAAGTAGGTACAAAAAAGAATTGCAACAGGTAAAACAGTGTTCACTGCTACTTAGCGAGTGAAATATTTAATGTAGGTATCTAAATTGTTTACTTTCTAGTAAGGAAGAGAAAAATGGAATATGTAATTCAGAGTCAGGGGGACATATAAATCAAAGAAAAACGTATTACAAAAAAGTTTAATTTTTTCAGAAACGTTTAAGCACGAATTTACAAATGTTTATGCCTACATATGAATTAGGAGAACAAAAAGTATACTCGTTACAATGTATATAATAAAATGTTTACCCTTTCACCGCGAACGTCGGATTTATCCGACAAACATTGTCGTGCCTATTCCGCGAGCATCGGATATTTCCGACAAATAAAATGCTCGTATTGCACATAACTTAAGTATCCACATCCCTTTTTGGTTGTAGGTATTTATTTTAGATTTACTACCCCTCGCGCTGGGGGCACGTCAACTGATATAAAGTCCCGCGGTGAAAGGGTTAACAAAAAATAACAGCAGACTTCACATGATCGAAAATTATACACATAGAATTTTGTCGATTCAGTTCTTCGAAATTGTTCAAAACGGCGAAAATATTGAGGTTAAGAACTTTAAAAATATCACATTTCAGTTCAACCATTTCAAAAATGTTCAAAAATTTAAACACTTTTTTATTAAGAAGCAACTTTTTTGTCAGGCCAATTTTTTTTATTTGATAAACTTCAACGAGTTGGGATGACTCGCGAGGTACAGCTCACAGAGCCACTTGTTGTAATAAGATGTAATTAATAACTTACATTTATTATTAAAAACAACATTTGCTCTCTTATTATTAAATCAAAGAACAATATTTTTTTGCAGCGTGTGCTAATTAGAAATACATATGTATTTCTAATTAGCACACGCTGCAAAAAAAATATTGTTCTTTGATTTAATGAATTTGTTTTTGTGCTAAGTTTTAGTTTGCTCAATAAACTATTTTGTATCTAAGTATATACTTAGATACAAAATAGTTTATTGAGCAAACTAAAACTTAGCACAAAAACAAATTCACACACATCTGATTAAAAGTAGGCAAAAAGGAACAAAAACCCTTAACTGTTATCAATTATTCAGTTTTGTGTGCGTGCGTACGTGTATGTATGTATAAGGTCCAGTATTTTTTACTTACACATATGGAAAAGATGTATAATGCCTATGGTAAAAAAAATGAATTTAATAATATTAAGTCAAAATAACATAAATCAACTATACTAGGACTAAACTGAAAATTACTATTAAAAAATATTATCTAGATATAAATAAATAATATGAAAAATCCACGGAACAGGAAAAATCTATAAAAAATTAAGTCTCAATCGCTGCGCTCGCAGGGTAGAGTGCCCCAGAGGCTGGCGGTTAGCCACTTTATTCATATTGTTCATATCCTCTGCTTGGTTGCGTACTTTAACGTCAGAAATAACTGTTATTGTCGAGACAGAAGGTTGATTTAGTGTAATCACCTGTAAATTATCAAAGAAATAAATAATTTAATTATATGAATATTACCCAAGGTGACTTTGTCTATAATTTATAAAAAACATAACATAGATATATCTTAAAAAAAAGAAATGTGGTGTCGTGGGACACCAGGTAGGAACGAAGTTCAAAAGTTCTTGCGTATACGACTGTCGCGCCTGCGCACGTCTCATTTAACGGTTTTATTTAACGAGGTCATCCTTACGGTTTTACTATCACATTTTTTTCAGTTCGGTCGCGCAGCAAAATCCCTATCTCCTCCAAGCCTGCCGTAAGGAACTTCGTTCCAATAATTGGCTGGTTGATAATGTTTAGATTCTATTTATCGGTTTCTCGCCAGAGAATACGAACATTAAATTACCCCTGATAAAATTGAAATTAAATTGTAATATACATGGAAGTTAGGGGGCGGGGGACGGCGAGTGCAAGCGGGAAACGCTTGAGTGTTACCCCGTAATTCATAAAAAAATACAAACAATTGATGAACCTATTTTATACTACATGATTTGAATTACTTTGTGCAATTCCGCCACCAGTTAGTTCATGCAAACTATTGCTGGCCGGCGCCCACCCACTACTGTTAGTCCCAGCATACCTGCCGCCAACAGCCCGTGTGTATCGGAGGGAGCATGCATCAGCTGTTGGTGGCGGGTGCACACGGGCTGTTGGTGGCAGGTATGCTGGGACTAACAGTAGTGGGGGGGCGCCAGCCGGCAATAGTTTGCATGAACTAACTGGTGGCGGAATTGCACAAAGTAATTCAAATCATGTAGGTTGTATCTTTGACTTCCGCAAAGTAACACCTGAATCTATTAACTATCTTAGAACCTATTTTAGTTTAAATGAGTTTTGTCCCTTTCATTACTTTCAATATTTGACATTGCAAGAACAGGACCAAACATATTTTAACTAAAACAGATTTAGCAAACGTTCGTATATTTTTATAAATAAAGGGGTCAGTCTATGCCGCGCTTTGTGTAAAATGATGCCGCCACTGAGGCTGTGTTGTCACTTTCTTAAAATTTGCAACATTTCGGGGATATTAATGTAAATTTCTGATGATTTAGTAATCGATAACTTTTTTATTTTATTACTTTAAAACGGTTTTTCTTTTCTTGTCATTTAGGTACTTGTATGTTCCTTTCCGACCGGAAAATATTGTATACAACAAATGAATGTACAAAAAAACCCTGACCAAGATTTTAAGGTCATGTTTAAAAAAAATACTTTTTAACCGACTTCCAAAAAAGGAGGAGGTTATCAATTCTTCGCGATCCTTTATTTTTTTTTATGTATGTTCACCGATTATTCAAAGACGCGTGGACCGATTTAAAAAATTCTTTTTTTGTCTGAAAGGGTAACTTTCCAGGTGGTGGAAATTTTATCAAAATCGGTTGTGTAGTTTGGGGGTGAAGTCGGTTTTTAGTTTTGAAAAATTATTAAATAGGTACTTACTTATTTCTCATCTATCTCGTTAATTATTTCTGTGTCTGGTGTCATGCGCTTGTTTTAATCAATTATATTTATTTCTTCTTTCGTTCTCTTCGCATTAGTGTTGCTTACAGAAGACCTGAAATTTAAACAGACAAAATTAATAGCATTTTAGTATGTGGTTCAAGAGAGTCTGGCAACGAAAGCTGAGCCTGGAATCCGCGCGGAAATTTTCGAAAAACCTAATGATTATGTTTTTATTTTTTACTATTTGCTCCTAATAAATTAGTTGCCCTATATATATATATATATTTTTTTTTTTACAATATATTGGTTTAGGCATTTGTTCTCAATCTCACCTGATGGTAAGCGACGATGAAGACTAGGATGAAGCATGCCTATCCAAAAGATACCCATTCAATCTTAATGGAAAGTTTGAAGGGGTATTGGGCTACCGGAATTTCACTCACCAGGCGAAACACAGCAGCCTTTATAAATATATTTATTTATTTATTGATTAGGTACTTTTTGATTTTTAATATTATTTAAAATTGTGCTTGTTATGTACCTTCACGTCAATAGTGTTAATATGTGTTCAAAATTAATAAAATAACCTGCGAAGTGCGATAATCGCGCACGAAGGTTTTCGTACCATTATCTATAAAAAAAGATCACGTTTGTTGTACGGGAACCCCACTTAAATATTTATTTTATTCTGATTTTATTATTTGTTGTTATAGCGGCAACAGAAATACATTATCTGTAAAAATTTCAACTGTCTAGCTATCACGGTTCGTGAGATGCATCTTGGTGATAGACAGACAAACGGACCGACAGACGGATAGCGGAGTCTTAGTAATAGGGTCCCGTTTTAACCGACTTCCAAATAAGGAGGAGGTTATCAATTCAGCGCGATCTTTTTTTATGCATGTTCACCGATTATTCAAAAACGGCTGGACCGATTTGGAAGATTTGAAAAGGGTATACTTGTCAGGTGGTCCCGTGGAAATTTTATCAAAATCGGTTGTGTAGTTTGGGGATAAAGTAGGTTTTTAGTTCTGAAAACTTATTAAGACGAAGTGGTAGCTAAAGTGGCGCCCTCATTTGAAATAAATTGTTTAAAACTAAATATGGTTATATATAAAAATATTTAGTTTTAAACAAATTATTTCACATGAGGGCGCCACTTTAGCTACCACTTCGTCTTAATGGGAAATATGCATGAAAAAAAATATGTGTCATCTAACCAGTTGATCCAAAGATTCAAAGATTCAAATGTTTATTCAGTAATTAGACCATTACAGGCACTTTTACACGTCAATAAGTATAATTTATGTTACGTGTAAAGTATATTAAAATTTAATTTATTTTTAAAGAAAAGCTACCGATACCAGCGCTTCGTAACGACCGCTGCTGAGAAGAAACGCCGAAAGAAACTCATTTTCACAGTATTGGTCGCCTACTCGCCAGAAGGGCTTTGTCATATTATTATTATTGTATTTTAATTAATAAATACTTACCCCTAAATTCATAAAAAAATACAAACGTTTGCTAAACCCATTTTAGTTAAAATATGTTTTGTCTTGTTCTTTCAATGTCAAATACTGGGCAGAGGAAAAGAGACAAAACATGTTTTAGCTAAAATAGGTTTAACGAACGGTAATATTTTTTATAAATATGAGGGTTTTATAAAAAATATAATACAATGTTGACACATTATAAAATGCAGCTTGCGAGAACTTGTTATTATGTGTCAACATTGTATTGTTGTCAGAACTATACTCACAAAATCTGTCTTTTCATGCGTTGCCCGCTGTGTTTCAGAGCACTGTTTTGTATAAACGAATCTGAATCACTCAACGAACATAATCTATCGGCCAGATGTGCCACTTTATATAACAGCTCTCTTATCCTTACATATTGAAAAAATGCCATTTTCGTGGTCCCCTTTATGCCCTTCCACGTGAACTGATTGAGGAGTTCGTCTTTGATGAAACGTTGCATTAAAGGTAATCCAACCTTAGATAGTCTTGCAACGCCACTAGTTCCACAAGTGTCTGAAAACTTTTTTACCTGAAAAAAATATAATCACACTATCACACTAATATTATAAAGGCGAAAGTTTGTGTGTGTGTATGTTTGTTACTTCTTCACGCGCAAATGGCTGGACCAATTTCAATAAAATTTTGTATGTAGGAAGCTGACACCCTGGATTAACACATAGAATAGAATATAATATAATGTAATGTAATGTTATGCAATGTAATGTAAGGTTATGTAATGTAATGTAATGTAATATAATATAAGCATTATGCAGAAGCAAGCGGCTCTGCATACAACAAATATTTTAAGCCGAGTTCTGGGCGACACAGTTTTTGTAGGAGACGATGCTGAAACTCCTTCTCCGTGAGGGTCTCAGGGCGGGAGTTCAGCTTAATACCGACCATACAGGTCGAGAAGGTGCAAACCTAGAAAAGTCTAATATAATATATATAGTGACGAATAACACTGATTGAGCTAGCCCCATAGTAAGTTCGAGACTTGTGTTATGGGATACTAACTCAACGATACTATATTTTATAACAAATACATATATAGATAAACATCCAAGACCCAGGACAATTTGAAAAAGGCCATTTTCCAACTTGCCCTGATCGGGAATCGAACCCGGGACCTCTGGGTGGCGGACTAGCATGGTGACCACTACGCCACGGAGGTCGACAATAGAATAGAATATATTTTATTTGCATTTGAAAAGGGTACTTAAGGCGCGGATAACACCGCGAAGCGAAGCTAGTCAACAAATAAATGCAAGTTTATTTACAAGGCAAATTAAAGAATCCTCCGATTTTCAGAACGCCATCTAGTGATGCGTAGCGGAACTACACATTCCAACTGATATCCGTAGCGTTATGTATTAATTACTAGACCAACCAAAAACTAATAACGGGCCAAACTAAAACTAAAAACGGAGGTTTATGAGATACAACTTGGTGACAAACAAACAGACACACGGACGGACAGCGGAGTCTTAGAAATAGGGCCCCTTTGGGTCATCATCATTTCAGCCGCATAACGTCCACTTCTGGACATAGACCTCTCCCAAGGATTTCCAAAATGACCGATCAAGAGCGGCATCCAGCGCTTTCCAGCGACCTTGGTCAGGTCGTCTGACCAACTTGTGGGTGGGTGTCCTGCGCTTCGCTTGCCAGTACGCGGTCGCCATTCGAGAAGCTTTTTGCCCCATCGGCCATCGGTTCTTCGCGCTGTGTATCCCGCCCACTGCCACTTCAACGAACTAATCCTCTGGGCTATGTCAGTGACTTTTGTTCTCCTACGAATTTCCTCATTTCTGATTCGATTACGTAGACAAACACCGAGCATAGCTCTCTCCATAGCACGCAAAAATATAATCAACAATTAATGCAAGTATATTCGCCAGGCAAATTATCCTCCGACTTTCAGAACGCCATCTAGTGATGAACTACATATTCCAATTGACATCCGTAGCGCCATCTATTATTCGCTACGGCAAACTAAAAACTGATAACCGGTCAAAATAAAAACCGGCGCTTCATGAGATACGACCTCCGTGGCGTAGTGGTCACAATGCTAGTCCGCCACCCAGAGGTTCCGGGTTCGTTCTTTGGACAGGGCAAGTTGTAAAATGGTCTTTTTCAAATTGTCCTGGGTCTTGGATGTTTAATTAAACATGTATATGTTATAAAATATAGTATCATTAAGTTAGTATCCCATAACACAAGTCTCGAACTTACTTTGGGGCTAGCTCAATCAGTGTAATTTGTCCCTATATATTTATATTTATTTATTTATCCTCGTGACAAACAGACAGACGGACGGACAGCGGAGGCTTAGTAAGGGGGTCTTATGTTAAAGTTTTGGCACGTCACCTAAAAATCAAACGCTGCTAAGAACCACTGCAAGAGAACTTGCTTGCGAAATCGGTCCATCCGTTCAAGAGCTATGATGCCACAGACAGACAGACAGATATAAGCGTGAAACTTATGACACCCTTCTTTTTTTCATGGTTAATATCATAGCAGTACCAAAAACTAACCAAATAAATCATAACATCCTTTTCAATGAGTTTATCCTCCAATGCATCTAATTGTTCTTTGGTGTCAATGGGAAACTTTATATTGCCTATGTCATCTCCGCTTTGACTTAGGCTGCTTTCAATAACAGAACTATTTTTATTTTGAAGCAGGTTTATAATTCTATCCATTTGCGTTTGCATAGTAGCAAAATTTTTCCTTGTTTCATTTCTAACTAAAACAAACAAAAAAAATTAAAACTAGATATAAGTTTAAAAATGTAATTCCAACTATGGGAGCCCTTTTTAAGGTAGGAATTCATAATATTTTTGAAATATACTAAGATCTTTCGTTTCATACCTCCGTGGCGTAATGGTCAACACGCTAGACCGCCGGAGGTTCTGGGTTCGATCCCCAGCCAGGGCAAGTTGGAAAATGTCCTTTTCTAAATTGTCCTGGGTTTCGGGCATGGGCGTAGCCACAGTGGGGCACGGTGGGGCGCTTGCCCCACCCTGGCTCAGAACGTTAAGTTACCGAACCAAGCCTAAAAATTAAATTATCTAGGTACTTACTACAATACTTAATATTCGTAAGAAAGTTCACACTCGACATTTTATATGTAAAAATTAACTGGGGTAAGCGGCGGACCGTGTAGTTTGCTAGTTACATATTATTTCAGATTGCTGCCCCACCCTGAGCCCATGGCTGGCTACGCTTATGGTTTCGGGTGTTTATCTATATATGTATTTATCATAAAATATAGTATCGTTGGGTTAGTATCTCATAACACAAGCTTAAGCTTACTTTGGGGCTAGCTCAATCTGTGTGATTTGTCCGTATATATTTATTTATTATTTATACCCAATTCGATATCGTAACAAATATTTTTGACACACACTTTTTGTATAATACTTTTATTCAGCCCCGGATCTAGGGGGGAGCAAGCCGGGGCCCATGCCCCGGGCGGCGGAGTCAGAGGGGCGGCAAAATCGAATATATCCACCCCTCCTAAGCTACCGATACGGAATGGAAGCGGCGTCTGGTTACTTTTGAAGAAGTATAAAAGTTATTTACTAGTCAAAAATGTGCGATGCGGTTGTACATCTCGGTCTGGATCTTAACTGACCATCTGTCCGCAACTCCCCCGTGTATGCGTACTGTTTCGGTAATAGTAATCAATTGAGCGGCAAAACCAATTAGGGGGCGGCATATTCACATATTTTGCCCCGCCTTAAAATTCTAGATCCGGTACTTTTATTGCATACAAATTGTAGCATAGGCAACCCGGACAAAATGAGGAATCGATTGACATCTCATTTGTCGGAATTGGATAAGCGGTTCGGTTGCTATGGTGGAACACACATAGATATCCAAGTACATAGATAGACTGCTAAAATCATTACCCTTCCTTTTGGCTTTTCCGTAGTCGGGTAACAAACTTTTATCTGTAACATTGGCCTAAAAAGGTTAAGAGTGCTCAAGACGAATCTATCGAATCCAAACTCGATGAGGTCATCTTTTATCACAAAGATGCTATGACCACCTTCCAGCTCCATCATCAGATCAGCCCCATGTCATCATAATACGGCATCGTCACGCGATATACGTATGCGTGCAAAATTTCAGTTCAATCGGAAACTGGGAAGTGGGTCAAATTTAACTTACAAGATTTGATTACAGACACACAGACAACAGGACAGGTGAAACTAAATTTCAACTCAATCGAAAACCGGGAAGTGGGACAAATTTAAGTAACAAGATTTGATTACAGACAGACAGACAACAGGACAAGTGAAACTAAATTTCAACTCAATCGAAAACCGGGAAGTGGGACAAATTTAAGTAACAAGATTTGATTACAGACAGACAGACAACAGGACAAGTGAAACTAAATTTCAACTCAATCGAAAACCGGGAAGTGGGACAAATTTAAGTAACAAGATTTGATTACAGACAGACAGACAACAGGACAAGTGAAACTAAATTTCAACTCAATCGAAAACCGGGAAGTGGGACAAATTTAAGTAACAAGATTTGATTACAGACAGACAGACAACAGGACAAGTGAAACTAAATTTCAACTCAATCGAAAACCGGGAAGTGGGACAAATTTAAGTAACAAGATTTGATTACAGACAGACAGACAACAGGACAAGTGAAACTAAATTTCAACTCAATCGAAAACCGGGAAGTGGGACAAATTTAAGTAACAAGATTTGATTACAGACAGACAGACAACAGGACAAGTGAAACTAAATTTCAACTCAATCGAAAACCGGGAAGTGGGCAAATTTAACTTACAAGATTTGATTACAGACAGACAGACAACGGGACAAGTGAAACTAAATTTCAACTCAATCGAAAACCGGGAAGTGGGACAAATTTAACTTACAAGATTTGATTACAGACAGACAGACAACAGGACAAGTGAAACTAAATTTCAACTCAATCGAAAACCGGGAAGTGGGACAAATTTAACTTACAAGATTTGATTACAGACAGACAGACAACAGGACAAGTGAAACTAAATTTCAACTCAATCGAAAACCGGGAAGTGGGCAAATTTAAGTAACAAGATTTGATTACAGACAGACAGACAACGGGACAAGTGAAACTAAATTTCAACTCAATCGAAAACCGGGAAGTGGGCCAAATTTAAGTAACAAGATTTGATTACGGACACACAGACAACTTTCAACTCGATCGAAAACCGGAAAGTGGGCCAAATTTAACTTACAAGACTTGATTAAAGACAGATAGACAGAAAGTCAACGGGACAGATGAAACGCTTGTAAAAATAAACACTTACATTCAACTGACTGAAGAAGTTCTTCCTTCAGAGCTTTGTTTTCAGTTTGAAGTGCATTGTTTTCTTGGACTATTTTTAATAGATCACTTGAGGATATCGTGACTGTGTCTTCACTTAAGGTACCCTGAACATCGTTTAAAGCCACGTGTGTTTTGTCCTGGTCTATGCTAAGTACTTCTATGTTACTTTCGTCTGTACTGGCCACATTTTTAGTCTTATTAACGTGTGTTTTCTCCTTGTCTCTGCTCAGTGCTTGTATATTATTTCCGTCTGTACTGGCCACATTTTTAGTATTATTAACGTAAGTTTTCTCCTTGTCTCTGCTAAGTACTTGTATATTACTTTCGTCTGTACTGGTCACATTTTTAGTCTTATTAACGTGTGTTTTCTCCTTGTCTCTGCTCAGTACTTGTATATTACTTTCGTCTGTACTGGCCACATTTTTAGTATTATTAACGTAAGTTTTCTCATTGTCTCTGCAAAGTATTTGTATATTACTTTCGTCTGAACTGGCCGCATTTTTAGCATTATTTTTATCATTATTTACCTCACCAACTTCGGAACTTATTTTGCTTTGTGTTATATTTTCATCGATATCGATAATCAAATTCACATCGAGTGACTCTTCCGCAGTTTGGTTTCTTTTTTGACGTCCATTATGGAACCTGCATACCAAAAGTAAGAATTTAAATCTCCTTACATATTTTTTTCGCCACGTATGAAGTATTACTAGTAGTAGTAGTAGGTACTAGGTACAAAATGTTGCCGGCAGTCATGTCTAAATTAAAAAAAAATGTCAATATATATTTAAATTAAAATAAAATATACCTAGACAAATATTTAAGCATCTTCACAAACTTTAAAAATTTTAATAAAGTCTATTTCTATTTAATATTTCTTAAAAAAATATAACACTTAGGTACATACAACAATTTTTACACCTACTGCATTTAACACTTGATAAAAAAAATAAGATAAATAAGAGGTACCTAGTACCTACGGTACTTACCACTTGATTTGTTTGCTTACTAAATATTGTGCACGGCATGCTATGTATGTAGGCATGAATGTTTAAGTGTAACTTTATTAATATATAATATATTACTATATTTACTTTATAACTATATACAATAAAGAAAGTACTTTGTGAGAAGGCTTATTACGGAACCGATGATTATCTTAAAGACAAAAACGTCTGGCTTGAGCTTGGCGCGGGTCCCTTTTAAAGGTTTATATTTGTACACTCACAAAAATCATAATTTGAGTACAATCAGTGCATGAATTTTATACAAATTGACATTAATTTCAAATTTGACATTTTTAATTAATAATTATGACATTGCAATGTATTCTCAGTCCACACATCTAATTTTAATAACAGTATAATTGTAAGGTTGACGTTTTTGGAGAAAATGCTGCAGTACAGTTTGTTACCGCTTCTTCTGTACTTGCGCTTTGGAGGCGGCAGTAAACTTAGTTGTAAGTTAGACGTCAACAACTAACTATTAAGAAATCTAAAGAAAAAAGAAATGACAATTATCAAGTGATATAAATATCCAAAGATAAATAAATGATTTTTGACTTTGACTTTGACTATATTAGTAGTATGACTATAAATAATAGAGAATATGCACTTTTTTTTTTATTTGCTTATTAAAATCTTTATTTTCTGTTTTTCGCCAAAAGTGGCCACTTTTGGCGAAAAACAGTTTTAAAACTAGACGGACAATTAGTAATAATGTCAAAAGTTATTCATAAAATAGTTTAAAGGTCTTTCTAGACATTGATACAAAAAAAAATTAATTATAACCATAATTAGTATTAAACAATTTATTTCAAATGAGGGCGCCACTTTAGCTACCACTTCGTCTTTATGTCAGGTACACTGTTTTCGTTCTTTCGTGGGATTTTATTTCTCTTTTATTGCCAACCGAGGCCAGTAGGCACATGACTTGGCCCACCACCCACGCTTTCGGCACCCCCCATTAGCCCCAGTTTTAGATATTATAATCAAACTGTGTAGCATATTTTTTTTTTATATCTTATAAGCTCTAATCATTACAGGCTATAAGGCATGCGATGGTGCTGACATTTAAAAAATAACATGCATAATAGATAAAAATAACATACATTACTAGATACCTACTTAAAAATACATCCAATAAATTCAATTTAATTACCATTTACATATCTTATATGAAAGGACATAAAAGGCGACCTTTGCCAATTCACTCAGAGGACGCGAAAATATATCGACTCGTTCGTGTACTATATTGAGAACCACTGTAAACATTAAAATAACAAAACTCCATTTTGTTTAAAACAGTCGCACTGTAACGAATCTCAACAAAAGTCGACACTTGTAAACGCAGTTACGAAATATTGTGTCGAGTTTAATCTACCAATTAGATACATGTTTTTATGTAAAAATAATTATAAATGTAAATAAAACTATACTAGTTTTCTTTAGTCAATGTATTGTAATAAAATCTTTTGCGTTGATCCAAAACATATTTTTTGTAGATTTTGTAATAAAAACAACAAAAGCAGAAAACATTTATACTGTCGCGAACGAGATAGACGCAGAATGTTCGCGAGCAAGCACCGCGTAGAAATATGTACGTCGGTATGGTGCAAGCGAAACTAGGCCTTATGTCTTTATTGTATAAAGTCTACAATTGTTTGGCGGGTTGTACTCACACACACGTACCGGCGCGGCGCCTCTATGTTTCCCGGCATCGAAATACATTCTTCAAGTATGGGGATTATTCGAGAATAATGTAGACCTCTGTACCGGCGCATATATAAAGACGACCGAGTGCGCAACACGGCAGTCCCGAACCGACTAGTTAGAGAGGCAGCTAACTACATCCCGGAGCACAACCCTCGCCGACTCACCGGCAGATGTCCGAGGCATGTTCTCTCTGATTCCGATGACCAGATATGGCTGACATGGTCCAATTCGATACCTCTGCGGCTCCGAGTAGCCAGAGGAACCTCGCGGTCCGACCCCCCCGCATTCGTCGTAATCGAATACGTAGGCGTAGGAACATTAGCTCGTTCACTAGGTACCGCCCGGCGGTACCTGGACGATTTGCGTCCTAAGTAGGCCCTTCTGGCACCGTAGCTTCGGCCCTTCCGGCAAAACATGGGTGTTGCAGCACCCCAAAATTTGCCATGATCCCTAGCGCGCCCAAAGCCGAGGTTTCCCCCTTGGGAGCCCTTTGCGCTGCTGCTAGTAGTATAAAAATATAGGAAGCCGGGCCTCTGGCCCGCTCCTCAAACCTTGTCCGGGTGAAATAGGAAATGCCGTCCGAGGCAACCTATGTCTGTCAACTCAAAAAAAAAAAAAAAAAAAAAAAAAGCACCACGGCAGTTCATTCCGAGCTACGAGAGCGATCACTTCGAGCGAACCGAAGCGAAGGAAGCCTACTCTAGTGCGACAAAGTAGAAGTACCTGCGACAACCTCGGCGAGATACCTGGACCTCAGCTGCTACGTGACTTGGTCTTGTACACGTGTCAAATAAGGGTTCCGTAGTGAATAAAGACCCTCATACGAAGTTTGGCGTTTTTTCCAAATCTCGAACCCCAGTTTCGTAACAATATATACATATATTACTCTAATTTATAAAACTTGAGGGCCTATCGTTAAATTTATTAAAGTGACATGAAATTAACGATGAATTTCATTTCGCATAGTGGTTGTTTAGAATGTATACTCGTCGGCAAAGATTTGCCGAATGACAATGACACAAAAAAGAACAATACGAATATTTTAATAACACGAACGAATAGAATAACGGAATGAAACGAATGAACTGTTGAATGAACCTGTTCGGTTGGCTGGTAAAGAAGACCTTAGGCTTTAAGTCCGCCATTACACTTGTATTTGTGTATGAAGTTAAATAAATAAAATAATTAAACTGCGCTGTGGGAGCACAAGCCGCGATGTGCCGACACGGCGACGGCGCAATGCGACTGAAAGTTACTATTAAGTTTATTCCCAACTTTTCGAAATGTTTTTTTCGAATGAAACACGTCGACACGAAGCTACGGAACAATGTTACGAATAATTTCCGTTACGTTTAAAAAAAAGTCGACTTATTATGTTACCGCAACTTTATTGGCTGTATGAGGATACTTACTTTAAGATTTAGATGTCCCTTTCTACTTTATTGCACTGGCAGTTTGCGCGAAAGTGACGTAAGCTTTAGGTAATTTTTTTAATACTTTAGGTAGGTAACGATATGGATATACAGTGCAACCTTAATATAACGTACCTCAATATAACGACTTCCTCGATTTAACAAATTCTTCGTAATCCCCTTGAATTGTCCATAAGAGTCAATATAAAATATACCTTTACATTGCGAACATTCTTTGCGTACAACCTCTTTATAACGAATTTTCAACTATCAAGAAAAAGTATTCATACCTCTAATTAACGAATTTTGCCAACCCAAAACCTTTATATAAAGTTTCCACCAATAATAATAATCACTCTTAATATTATATGTAATGTGATTCATGTCTCGACACGCTTTTGTTTGTAAAGGTAATCATTGTTGTTTTGATGGAAAGTAATGTAAACACCTCTGCTCGTCACTATTGTTAAAGATTTAAGTTAAAATGGCTCAGAAACGTAAAAGGTGTTCCTTATCGGTCGCAGAAAAGCGAAACATCATTAATTATGTTGACCAAAATCCCATGACGAAAAAATTAGACATAGCTAATAAGTTCGGGATTCCCGCAAGTACATTGGCTACAATTCTAAAATTTAAAGATAAGTTTTCAGAAGAAAGTGGTTTGAATGTAAACAGTAAAAGATTAAAATCATGCGAGTTCAAAGACGTAGAGGAATGTGTGTTAAAGTGGTTAAAACAGTGCCGAGACAAAAAAATCCCAATCGCAGGCCCTATTCTTCAGGAAAAGGCTCAGCGGTTTGCAGTAGAATTGGGACATGAAGGGTTCCGTGCTAGCAACGGATGGCTTCAAAATTTCAAAAAACGAAACGAGGTTGTTTTTCGGAAAATATGCGGTGAAAGTGGTAGTGTTAATTAACCAAAGATGTTCTTTTACCTCTTTATAACGAATTTTAGACCAATCTAACCTCAACATAACAAACCTCAGTTCAACGAATTACTTGATATTACGAATATTTTCTTGTCCCCCTCCGATTTGTTATATCGAGGTTGCACTAAACTTTATGTACGTGACATTACTTTTCAATGTTGTTTTTTGAGATTATTACTCGTAATCTTTGTGCAAATCAATTATTTCTATTAGGATCCTAGAGGTATCGTTGTTTGTTTTGCTGTTTTTCGTGTGTGTAAGTGGCCAACACTGGTGTCAGATTTTTCAGGCTGCCTTAAGGCATCTGACATAACTTGACGACTGCCATACAATGATGGCAGCCGGGACCAACGGCTTATCGTGCCTTCCGAAGCACGGAGGAGCCCGAGATATTTTTTGTGCCACTTGTGGTCACCCATCCACGTGCGGCCACGCCCGGTGTCGCTTAACTTGCGAAAGCGCTAGTAATGCTTACTCCCGCCGGGCCACCGAGCTCCTCAGAGGTATCGTTAAAATCCTTACATCATCCCGAGTGACATCGGTTATTTATTTATTTGCATCTTTAAGGTCAATGTTGTTGTGTTCTAACCGACTACCAAAAAGGAGGAGTATGTATGTTCACCAATTATTTGAAGAGTCCTGGACCGATTTGAAAAAAATCTTTTTTTTTGTTTGAAAGGGTATACTTGTCAGGTAGTCATATAGAAATTTTATTAAAATCGGTTGTGTAGTTTCAGGGTGAAGTTGGTTTTCAGTTTTGAAAAATTACTAAAATCCCGACAATAAAGACGGGTGTTATAAGTTTGACACCAATGTCTGTCTGTGGCGTCGTAGCTCTCGAAACAGATGGACCGATGTTGATGCGGTTTTTACGTGAAAGCAAATTTCCTTTTGGTGGTTTTGAACTATGTTTGTTAAAAATCGGTCCAGCCGTTCAAAAGTCATTGGGGGTGAACGCTTGAAAGTCGGGATTTTTTTATTTACCTGGCAGATAAACATATAAACCTAATGACTTATTTAAAGTCTATTCGTCCAAATGAATGGCATACTGTGGACGCACCGATAAAGGCGGCACTGTCTGCCAGCGTTCCGACCTTTCAGCAAATGAACTATACTTGTTCCTCTACCCTATGAGGGTATTCATAAAAATTAACAACCTATTGCAAAACCTATTTGAGTTAGAACATGTTTTGTCCCTTTGTCTCTTTTCAATATTTGACATTGAAAGAACAAGACAAAACATATTTTAATCGTTCTTACTATGTTAAATATTGAAATGAGAGACAAGGACAAAACATATTTTAACCAAAGATAATATAATTACTAACGTAACAGATACCCATCGCCATAGAAACGATTGGAGTAAGCCGTAAGTTGGCAAAACTGGAGTTGCGTGCCTGCCACACAGAGATGGCAGCACACACGACTAGCAAAAAAAGTGACAAAGAAAGTGTTGAATATGCTTTTAAAATATTTTGATGTTTTTATTAATACCTATAGCGCCATCTAGTGACAAGGAAGAGAAATAATTAAGTTATAAGGCGATGGGTAGGCATGTTTCAAAGGTTTAACATAAAGTAGATGTGTAAGTAGTTCACGTTGGAAAGAAGTCTGCTAGATTAAAGTAGGACTGGGCGGGTCACGTTTGCCGCATGTTGCCCGAAAGATGGACCCACACAACAACAACATGGGTTCCAACAGACGGAGTGAGGTCCAGAGGAAGACCTAGGATGAGATGGAGGGACGATTTGTCCGCTTTTGACAAGGAATGGAGTGTAACAGCTAAGGATAGAAATTTTGCTCAACTATGGGACTAAAATGGCAAAAAAATACAGCTGATATGTTTATGAATATGGAGATAAGTAGGTACTTACACATTAGAAGCGGAGAAAGAACAATTCCTACATGTGTAGGTCCTATGTTCGGCGCCATGGTCGCGGTACTCTTCTGCGCTGTCGAACTCGAATTGACAACCGCCTGCGTCCTGAAACAACATAACTTACGGCCTGAAGTGCCATTTTTGAAACGCGGAGTCACGAAAATGAATGGATAAATAATGTAACAAATTGGTCCCGGTATAGTTGTGAGGCAAAATGAATTTCGTGTAGACGGTTTATGGTTTGGAAAAATTATTATGTATGTTCACCGGTTACTTGAACGAAGACGCCTAAACAAAGTTTGAAAAATTCTTTTTTTCTGTTTGTATGAAATGGCATTACTTGTCAGGATTTTATCAAAATCAGTTTCCAATTGAAGTGGGTTTTAGTTTTAAAAAAAAAAAATTATCTCTTTTTTTAATTTTAACACCCTGTAGCTCCTAAAGTACCTACTGATCGTATAGTAATAATTAAATTTTTAACACAAAAAAAATTAAACAAACTACTTTTTTTTGAGGATTGTCCCCTATATTTTCAAAGTTCATCATCATATCTTTACTAAATTAATATTGAACCAACTTGGTACTAAAGGCTTTGAAATAGGTTCACAAGTGTCGAAGATACCGCGCAACATACATACTTACAAAAAGAAATGTTTCTTTTCCTTAATCCTAACCTTCCTATTTTATGAAATCGGTTGGAAATAAATGACCGAATTCGTAGGAAATTATAGATAAAACCTCTTGACAGAAGTAATCATAACGCTTTTCCTAAAGATATTCGAGGTATGAGCAAATATCTGAAAAAAGGCATCTTCAATCCCCTACAGCCTCAGTACACCCCCCACTCTTGAGGACTTTTAGCATGTTCATCTGGACACCACAAGATATAACTGTGCCAATTTTCAAAACTACACGAATATTTCCACTGATTGCCTATTTTCGGCTTAATTTGACTAGGCTATAAGGACTTATGGTGCTCCCTCACAGCAGTTATATAATGTTAGAGAATGTTGCGTAACATTTGTTGTCTAACATTTTATAACAAAAGTTTTAAATTGTTAGTGGTGTTATATAACTTCATACAACAGAATGTTATACAACTAATTACAACATGATGAAACAAATGATAACTTTTGTTGTATAACATCATCCGAACCTCAGAGGGACGTTAGCGGAAAGGCGCGGTGAGGTAGCTCGCGCGCTTCGTTTGTAGTGTGCCTACTCTGTCACGTACACAGCTCTAGTCGGTTCTGTGGCACTGTACTTTTCTCTCGCTTCTAGAGTTCGCGCATCCAGTAATTGCGCCTTTTCTTTCTTTTTTATTTCAAACAAAAAATAAAAGCCATACCAATCAGCACTTCCTCTATTGAGTCACTATCACTAAAAGCTTTCTCGAAAGACAGATCCAAACTGATTGTAACAAAATGTTATATTATGTTATACAACGAGTTCAACCAGTGTGAGAGCGTTTATAACATATAACATTGTATAACATGTTATAGTAAAATGTTACACAATGTTTTAGAATGTTATTGTGTTACACAATGTTTTATAACATTATATAACTGCTGTGTGGGAGCACCTGCAAGAATTCTTCGTATTCAAAAATCATCTCAGCATTGGCCTCATTGAAAAAGTTGTTCATATGGACGGGCTGATTCACCCCCTTGAGTACTCATATATGTATATCAGTGGTACCTCCTTTACTCCAGGTATATTTCTAAGGATCTCTGGATTCGTGATTTTAATTTACCTGAGTCACTAAGCCACTATAATGACCTGACCGGAAAGAATATTTTTCAAATACGTGACATTTTTTTTTTATCAATTTAGTTCTTTAGAATCCTTTAAGAGTCAGTCTTCTGATAACAAATAAATTAAACGCCAATAAATGTTTCAATATCTTTAATAATGAAATGAGATCATAATTAGCCACAATAAATATGAATACACAAGTTTAAATTCATCTTAGACCAGTCTCAAGCCTTCCATTACGAGTAGTAATTTACACTGTTAAATAAACATTGTATTGATTGTTATATGTTTATTTCTAATAAATAAGTAATAAATTAACCCTTTCACCGAGAACGTCGGATTTATCCGACAAACGAGAACGTCGGATTTATCCGACAAACATTGTCGTGCCCAATCCGCGAGCGTCGGATATTTCCGACAAAAAAAAATGCTGAAGTATCCACATCCCTTTTTATTGTAGGTATTTATTTTAGATTTACTACCCCTCGCGCTGGGGGCACGACAACTGATATAAAGTCTCGCGGTGAAAGAGTTAAAACTAGACTCATTAAGGGAAATACATGTATTTGGGGTACAGTGTTGCCATTTGAAACAAATTATTTGAAAGGGAACGGAGCCATTATTTAAAATTTTGTCTTGACCAGGCTCTAGATAACCCTTCAAACTATTTTATGAACTACTGTTTACAGTTTAAAGTGAGAACGTGAAGCTTTTCTACTACGCACATTTGCGAAAAAGGCCACTTTTGGCTAAGTTGCGTAGAAAAGCTTCAAGTTCTCTCTTTAACCTGTAAGCACTAGTTCATCAAATAGTTTGAAAGGGAGTTTTTGGCGGGACATCAAAGGGTTCAGTTGGAGTTTGCTTTCAATTGTTTTGCAAATTGATTCTAGTGGAATATGAAATCGGTGTAGTTTAGTGTTATAAATGCTCATGGACAATATGTAAATTGTTTAAAGTAGACACTCATAGTGCGGCTGTAGTAATATTTATTTGCGGACTGTGGTGGGCGTCTCAAGGCGCCGTCCGCCACTCAATCAGCTATGAAAACCATTGAGCTCGTATAGATTTGTCGCCAGAAGCTCCCTTGAAGCAATTAAAGGACCTACACCAACCTTTGATTGAATAGTTAGGGTTAGGGTTAGGAATAAAGAAGTGAATAAATAAAGATAGGCCTCTAAAGGACTAGTATCCAGAGCCGTAAAATAATTATTTAAAAAAATAGTTTGAAAGGTTATCTAATCTAGGGCTAGGTCAAGACAAAATTTTTAATGTTCCTAATAGATCTACTAAGTTAGTTCTACCAGTAAGTCCAATATGTCGCAATTGACCTTCCAGTACAAAACTGCTCATCGTTTACGAAGAATTTCATCCCAATAGACCACTGGAGGTCCCGGAATTCCCGGCTTCGATCCTTGGTTAGGTCTAGATTTAAAATGATCTTTTTCCGATTGACCTTGGACAAATCACACAGATTTAACTAGCCCTTAACCCCTCACCTGTTACTGGGAGGAATTTGGTCACAGGTCAATTGTTTATCTATTGTTTTATTTATAGGGACAGGTGAAGGGTTAAGTAAGTTCGAGAGTGTTATGGTAATAATTATCGAAAAGCAATGTGAATGCAGTGTTATGGTAATAATTATCGAAAAGCAATGAATATGTGTTATGGTAATAATTATCGAAAAGCAAAAAAAAATATTTCTGCTTTACATACAAATTTGCGCTCGGCCAAACGGATTCAGTATGAGGTCGACAATTTTTTATCGATTATACGAACTTTTAACGTTTTTTATAGAAAGTTGATGCGGACAGCCTAATTTAAGCTACATTTTAAGTTTGATTTTAATAAAGATTTATTTCAATTAGTAATAGGGTAAATAATGTAGAGTAGGATGTTTTATTTAGAATAAAGAATGAATCCCTCTTTTCTACATGATGCTTCTTAGCTTAGTAAACTTGTAATCGCTACGGTATATGCGAGAAAGAGATGGAAATAGGGGGTACCCTTGGACAGTAATGCCGTAACGAGAACAAGATACAGTTTTTTGTAAATAACTTAATAAATATGATAAGTAAATAGATAAAAGCATATAGGAATGATAGAGAAAATAATAGCACATAGGTTAAAAATAGAATTATCATGTAAAATTGATGCCTTCATTAGGAAATAGTAAAAAAACTAGGATTAAGCTGAAAATAGAGACACAGCTATAAGTTAAAAAGAGAAAAGTAGATATAGTGCCGTGTGCAAATTTTGAGCAGTCTGATTGGATAAAGAATTCTATAAATAAAAACGCAGTTTGTATGAAGGCGTCAGTTCATCCAGTGCAGTGTAACAAATAAAAATCAAGAAATAAAAAGGTTCAGTGAAAAGTGCAGTATTTATTTACAGTCCACAATAAAAGTAGTTCAGTATCAAGGGCTAAATTTGCTCCCGAAATGTTGCAGGTGTATTAAAAGTAGAGATGTACCGATTATGACTTTGGCCGACTTGCCAACTAGCGAGAGAGGAAATGCAGCTAGCATAATGGGTACCTTTCGTGGCAATCAATCCGTGGGGACATTTTTGATTGACCAATTTATATAAATTTTTAATTTTTGTACGATTTACTAGCCGGTTAGTTGGTTGTGAAGAGGCCGACTATTAGCGCAAGTCGCTAACGCCACGCCGCCTGCGATCGTGTCGAAACCTGTTTTGTCTACTTCGCAATTTTTTGTTTTCTTTACATCTTGATAAATAATCAAGGATTTTATTTAAGGGGCTACATGAATTTTCCGAGGGCCAGTGCTGCCCCCATTTTAAATAAATCATTTGCAAGAAAATTGAGATATCATTTAAAATTTTGTCTTGATCAGACCCTAGATAACCCTTCAAACTATTTTATGAACTACTGTTTACAGTTTAAAGTGAGAATATGAAGCTTTTCTACGCACATACGCCAAAAGTGGCTGTTTTTCGCAATTGTGCGTAGAGAAGCTTCACGTTCTCACTTTAAACTGTAAACAGTAGTTTATATAATAGTTTGAAGGGTTATCCAGGGTCTGATCAAGACCAAATTTTAAATGATATCTCCGTTTCTTTTCAAATGATTTATTTCAAATGGGGGCAGCACTGGACCCCGAAAAATTCATGTAGCCCCTTAATGTAGGTACATTAAATGAAAAATTTACTCCTACATATTATTATGTACATATTATTTAAAAATACATCCACAATAAGCAGCCGGATAGTCGGCGCGATTTGCCGAATATTCGCCGACTAATCGCCGACTACGATAGTGACCGGATAGTCAGCTTTACAGACTAGTCACCGAAAACTCTGCACATATCTAGTTAAAAGTAATCCTGTATAGGTATTTGTAAAATAAAGTATCGTTGAGTTAGTATCCCACAACACAGCGGTGTTCCCGGACCAATACCTTCATTGAAACCTTCAAAAAACGAGTCTATATCTTCCTGAAAGGCCGGCAACGCTTCTGTTACACCCCTGGTGTTGCAGTTGTCCATGGGTAGCGGTGATCACTTACCATCAGGTGACCCGCTTGTACGTTTGCCGCCCTATATCATTAAAAAACACAAGTCTGGAACTTACTTACTTAGCTCAATAATTTTTCCGCATATATTTCATTACTTTGAGGTCTATCCCCAGTTAGGTCAAAATTTAAAATGATCTTTTTCAGATCGACCTGAGACATCTTTACATGTATAAGCAGTATAGGTAATCGTTTTCGTTAAATCTAGTATCGTTGAGTTAGTATCCCATAACACAGTCTCAAACTTACTTTGGGGCTAGCTCAATCTGTGTTATTTGTCCGTATATATTTAATCATTTATTTACTAAACTATATATAATCAGTAGTCCTTCCACACATATGTCCTATTTCTAGTTACTAATACTTGCCACTTAACTACTAGATCACTTTACTTGGCTTTAGTTTAACTAAGCACTTCACTATCAACTTGCTCTTTAACATTAACCTCTCTCTTCTTCTCCCTGTACTTCCTCGAACTCTTCTTCCACTGCTCTCTTCTCTTACTTTTCTCTTCTTCACTCATACTGCTCACAATCAAGTTCTTCTCAGCTTTCCTCCTGTGGTAAGACTTTAGATCTCTCTCTCTTTTCAGGGCTCGCTGTTCGGGCGTCATTTTGTCCAAAAATCTTCTCTTTCGAGCATTTTCAGATTTTCTGAATTCCATGTACGATGCACTTTTCACTTTTCTTTTCTTTTTGGTTTTCATGCAACTTTGAGCTTGAGACAGCTAAAAATTGAAATAACTATTGGAATCATAATTGATGCAAAGGTACTAAAAGGTTATATGTAAGTAGTTTAGTTATACGATTCAAAAATATTATCTTTAAAAACAAAACGTAGTTTCCAAAACCAACATATTCGTACATTTTGGCGCGGCATTTTATATTGTGAGGATAAAGGTGAGAAAAAAGGAGACCCTTTATCCCCACAACTATTCACAGCGTGTCTCGAGGAAGTTTTCCTAAAACTAGCAGTTCCTTGGGAAAATCTCGGCATTGTCGTCGGCGGCCAAAGGTTGACTAACCTTCGCTATGCCGACGACATTGTCCTGTTCGCCCTAGCGGCGCCTGGTCTAGAAAAAATGCTTAAAAACCTGAGCCCGGCAAGCCTTGAGGTTGGTCTCAAGATGAATCGGTCGAAAACCAACGTCGTGACAAATGGGACCAAAAGTAAGATCGAGGTTGAGGGGCAGGCTTTGCAGTACGTCGATGAGTACATATACCTGGACCAAGTAGCATCCTTCGAAAACAGGCAAGAGCGAGAGATACATCGCCGATAAATAACGTCTGGAAGAGCTACTGGTCCATGAAGGAGCTAATGAAAAGTTCCCTTCCAATTACACTCAAGCGAAAGCTTCCGACGTCTGCATCCTGCCTATTCTGACGTACTGTTCTCAGACATGGTCTTTGAAGGAGGCTCAAAGGTCAAAACTCAAGGTTTGTCAACGAGCTATGGAGCGTAGCATCTTAGGCTTGCGACTTATAGTCAAGGCGCGAAACACCGAGCTACCCTCAAGAACGTAAATTGTGAATGTAGGCGCGAAAACCGTGAAGTTAAAATGGAACTGGGCGGAGCATGTCTGCCGAATGCGCCCCGAAAGATGGGCCAGAGTGTCTTCATTCTAGTTGCCAGATGGACGCAGGAGTAGACCGAGGACCAGACGGCGGGACGACCTTGATAAATTTATGTACGACTGGCAGAAGATCGCTGAAGATAGAACGTGTGGAAGGATAAGGGGGAGGCCTTTGCCCAGCAGTGGGACACTATACCTACAGGCTAGAAAAAAAAGGATAAGGTAATTTTTTGCGTTTTCGAGGTTGGTCGAATAGTAAAAGTTGTTCACACTAATTAGTACTTTCACCAACATTCGGGTCAACATACAAAAAATTTAAAACATAAGGCTCTGTTTTTGGCTGTAAAGGTCGACAAATAAGTTAGTGAAAATATCGTAAAAAAAAAAACTTAATTTACCAGTCACAGAGTGGAAACAAACAACGTCATCAATTCAGGCCTGCTAACTTAGTTGTCGACCTATACATACTACATAGAGTAGAATGTTAAGAGACTTACACAAGTGCATTCGGCGTCTTCCCCGGCAGCCCCGCGGCAGCATTCGTCGCAATGGTATGCGGAGTGAACCTCGGACAGCGTCAGCAACTAAAGGAAATGGCGTTAAGCTCAATGCTAACTGTCATGGACTACAGATTATTTACTACTATATATTATTATACATTATTATACATGACATTTACTATAATATTAGTACATTACTGCAGAGGCCGGGAAGTAAGGCACTGTCAGACGAGTAGTTTTTAACACACAACTTCGACAATAATTAAGAGTCCTGCAATCAATCGCTGATTTTACGTGAAAATAAATGATCGAACCCGGAACCTTCGAACGGCGAACTGGCGTAGTTACCACTACGCCACGGAGGTGGTCAATGTATCTAGATTCTAGACAATTAAAGCTAGTGGTTCTGTGATATTTAAACCTCGCAAGTCACTTATGATGCATCTTAATAAGGGTAATAAAAAAGATATATGAAATTTCTAGAAACTTTTCGAAATGGCTGTATTATGATATTTTTTAACTTATCTACCCACATATTTCCGCCATTTTGATAATTTTCGAAAATCTGAATCAACAAAAAAGCTGTATATCATTTTCCAACCTCCCCACAAAATTTAACGAGCATCGGTTGAGAAATGCGAGAGTAGGCGAGAACAGTCGGACAGACAGACAAAAGCATCTTTGGCCAATCTCGCAACTGAGACGCTTCGCTCGCTCGCTCAATAACAAATGCACAAGTGGTATAGTTACCGGTGGCACTGAGACGGTGAATCCCTCACACATGTCTGCTTCTTCTGCGGACAGAGGGCTCTCCTTCTTTATGTTAGGATGTTCTTCAAGTGGATTCTACAAACAAATATAAAAAAAAATATGTTAGTTTATTTTTTTCATTTTGAAGGGATTTGTTGCATGATGCGCTGAATATAAGAACCAGTGGGGATTACAAATGGGTCACGCCAGGGCATATTGGGCGCATTGCATAAATGCCGAATAAATTGTCCGTATATGCCAAGTAAATGTCAGGGCAAAAACTTACAATCCGGATTTTGAGTTGAATACAACCTCCTTTCAGGGCTTGAATGATAAAAATTTTTATAATGTTTGATTACTTAGTCAGCAGAGTAGGCAAAATATCACTTTCTCTCCAGTGGAGTTGACGCAGCGCGAGCGCACGAAAGCTAGAATTTATTTAGAGAAGCTAGAATTTATTTTGATTTAATGTGACTGTGATGATTATTTTCCCAAATCAATCCAGGTATCGTAAAATAATCGGTGAACATCCATAAAAAAAAGATTCTGACGAATTGATAACATATATAGTCAAAAATAAATATATAGAGACAAATATCCCTTTACCTGTCCCTATAAATAAAACAATAGATAAACAATTGACCTGGGAGGATTTCCTCCCAGTAACAGGTAAGTGGATAACAGTAATTGAGCTAGCCAGCTAGCTAGATACTAACTCAACAAAATATATTTCCTAACATATACATGTATAGATAAACATCCAAGACCCAGGATAATTTAAGCTAGTAAGTAAGTAAGTTATTAAAACTTACACAGGTTTTGAGTGCGACTTCACTATCTGTTTCAAACGGTATTTCTCCATTACTTCTATCCTCATCCTCACTTTCATCTTTATCCTGATCTCTATCCTCATCCTCATTCCCAGCCTCAGATTGTTCTTCCACATCCATCTCTAACTCCGGCTCCTCTTTAACATTCACCAATTCAATTTGGCGTGGTTCTTCATCTTGATGTGATGCTGACGAAAGATCTTCCCGAGACAATAGAGGAGTCGATCTGATGAGATTTAACCTTCTCCGATTTAATTTTTTTATTTCTTTTTCCGTAACCTGCAAAGTTTAACTTATTATTTTAACAAATTTATATGCTAAGCAAAGACTGTCAAGATCGCCATCTAGTGATGAGTAGCGGAACTACCGATACGAATTGATATCCGTAGCGCCATCTATTATTTGCTATAGAAAGCCCTGACTTTCAAGCGTTAACCCCCAAAAGCTAAACCGCCAGAACAGATTTTCATCAAAAATAGCTAAGAACCACTGCAATGGAACTTGCTTACACGTGTGAAAAGCGCATCGAAATCGGTCCATCTGTTTGAAAGCTACGACGCCACAGACAGACAAAAATTAGCGTCTAACTTATAACACCCCTTTTATTTGTCAGGGGGTTTAAAAAAAATTCTTGTGTAAATATATTTTGATGAAACTCAGTACTCAGGGAGAGTCAAGTCTGAAAAACCAATCCATTTCATTTATAAGGAATGTTATTTATTTTTGTTTTTATTAAACAAAACTTGGTTGCCCAGGTACTTTTTTATTGTCGTCGCAAAACGAAACCTCATTATATGTATAATTTGGATTTGTTCAATGAAAAAACACAGCTAGTGTTTTCTTTTGTGAATGCGGCATATTTACTTTCAGAACTGAATATATTAATTAACTTTATTACAATGCACACGCACATAGGTACAATTTATAGTGCAACAAGCAGAACTTGATATTAAGCATTGTAGATCAGTTTTACCTTAATATTCTTTATTTCTTTTTGTATAAACATTAAAAAAAGTTTTATCTTCAGAATATGTTTCCATAAACAAGAATAATTTGTATTTGTGAATCCAATTACCTGACCAGCAGACTTTAGAATATTATACAGCACTGTCTGAGCAATCAGACACTTCTCTCGGAACTCCTTAAAACTCTTCAAGAAGGCAGCACACTCGTAACAAGCATACTTAGGCAAACCAGACTCGTAAGATATCTGAAATATAATTACAAACATGAAAGTAGGAAAAACTTTATTTTTTCCTCTGTTATTATCTGTGATCAGCTATGTTTCACTTAAATACATGAATTTTTCAGGGTCCATTCGAAATAAATCATTTCAAAGGAAATGGAGATATCATTTAAAATTTTGTGTTGACCAAGCCCTAGGTAATCCTTTAAACTATTTATGAACTTCTTTTCACAGTTTAAAGTGAGAATGTGAAGCTTTTCTATACACATAAGCTAAAAGTGGCCATTTTTCGCAATTGTACGTAGAAAAGCTTCACGTTCTTACTTTCAAATGTAAACATTGAGTAGTTTACTAAATAGTTTGAAGTCCGAAAGTTTAAATATTCATCAAGGGCTTGGTCGAGACTTAATTTTTAAATGATATTTTTGTTTCCTTTCAAATCATTTATTTCAAATGGGGGCAGCACCGGACCCCTAAAATTCAGATAGCTTAAGCAAATTTGTTGATATTGTTGTGGCTTTTTGAGTGGGTTCTCCAGCGACAGCCTTTACTCATCATTCAGAAACAATATGTCTTTCTTTTTCAGTCACTTCTGGTAAGAACGTTGTCAACCCAGCAGCCAGTTCATTTGAGTGGACCTCCATTTTCCCCTTATACATTTAAAACACCTTTAGTAGACAAACATGAAGGGCGATGTTAATGATAAAACTGCGTAGTTCAACTGTCTTATAGTGAATGTCTAAAGCCTAAAGGACAGATTTACGGCCTGCTAAAGCCTACCAGCCCTGAAGCGTTCCGTCGCTCTCTCACTCGAGCAAATGACGGTTTTGAGCAGCAGAAAAGGATAGCAGCATAGAAGTCTTGTTCCGTGCTGCCAAAGAAGAAGCTGAAGGTACATCTGGTTTACCCATTCTTGGTCTGAGGGTTTACAACAGTGAGGCTATACACGCCTCAATGAACCAAATCGCGAGCAATTATGCGTCCTTGAGGCCTTGAGAAGAGTTTTAAGTACCAATTATCAAGTAGAGACGCCGGGTGCGTCAAATAATCAATGTATTATCTAACAATACTGGATCGTAACTGTTCTATTGTTGAAGGGATTTAATGTTATCTTTGACGCATAACTCGTTAAGGGGCTACATGAATTTTCCAGGGAACAATTGCGAAAAACGGCCACTTTTGGCGTATGTGCGTAGAAAAGCTTCACGTTCTCACTTTAAACTGTAAACAGTAGTTCATAAAATACTTTAAAGGGTTTTCTAGGGTCTGATCAAGGCCAAATTTTAAATGATATCTCAGTTTCCTATTAAATGATTTATTTCAAATCGGGGCAGCACTGGACCCCGGAAAATTTAGGTATCCCCTTAATATTATACGTGGAAAACGGAGGTACATAAGTTTTCATTGCAGAAAAATAGGTACTCACATTTTGGCCAAGAATGCTTTTCATACTATTTTCCAATTGAATGTCTACTGCTAATAGGTAACTGTCTGTTACCAAACATAGCCTACAAGCTTTTGTCCCTCCAGAACCAGCCATTATTAAGGCTGCAACAATTTATTATATCAATTTATTTTTCAAATCAAACAAAACACAAACAAATGATGACGTGTGACGCCATACCATGACACTTTGTTTGACACATAATTCCAAATTTCATTGTTGACTTTGACATCTTGATTGGACTAGATTTTGAGTTTGACATTTGTTATTTCTCATAACTCTGAAAATCGACAAAGGAATCTCTTCCACACAGACAAGTTTCACGAAACAAAAAACATTAAGTTGTTATGGTCGGGTCAACTTCAGCATCAGAAGACGTTTTTTTTTTATGTCATTCAAAAAAAAAGTCGAAGTATGTGTCCTGACCAGACATGAGAGATAAAAATGGGTTATAATTCTATGGTTCTGAGTGACGAAAATAGTAGGTACTTATACGAAAATTCCTTTTGGGACCGAGTTGTTTCGATTCGCGCAAAAAAATTTTTTTTATTTTATGTAAATTGTTTTGCGTTGTTTAGGGAGCATCCATAAATTACGTCACGCGTCAAGGAGGAAGTTTATGAATTATGCTTCGGCCGCACTTGTGCCTAATTCGCGACGAATCTTCGTACATTTTGTACACTAAAAAGTTATCGCGATAAAGCGCTGGTCACACTAGCTTCGTTATGTTACAAGAAACGACGACTTTCTTTTCTTTAACATGTGTGCTAACAATTACATACCTAATGCATTTATTGAAACCTAAAAGAAACTTAGAATAAAAAAGCAAAAAATTTTAACACTATTTTATCGTTCCACTCCATTTTTACGCATTAACAACCGTGGCACCGTCGCACAGCACGCGTCTGAACAAGTTGAAAACAAATGTCAAAATTAATAACGCAAGTGCGACCACGCAGAGCGAATGGTTAGCGTGCTTAAATCCTTTGATGTATCGCCACACGCGCGATAACCAACACGAAGTCCGAATATTCGGGACGATACCTGATAACGGCCAGTCACATTTGCGTGTATCGTGTAATAGCACGAAGCTTCGTGACGATAGGCGCAGGTCCGGCCCAAGCATTAGTTCACATCACAAGGTCACAATCACAAATACCTCAATCACAAGTACCTAGGTATCTATCACAAACAAATCACAAGTCATAATAACACAAGGGGTGGGTGGAAGGTGGGAGGTGTCCTAAGGTCCTTCAGGTAAAATAAATAAGCTTTATAGTAATCTTCAGCTCCGTCAGTTAAATATTTATTAGTAGCTCTAGCTTTAGCTTCGCTCGCTTGTTGGGTAGTTAGTTATGTGTTTGTTCAATGAAATAAAAATGATTTTGGGCTGAATAATTTAAATAATTTACCAATAGCGCTAAAATGCTCCATATAAATAGATGTCAGTGTCAGTGTGACAGAATTAGGTATATGATGTCACACCACACCAAAGATATATCAAGTAGTGTGTCACACTGAGGGTGCGGAGGTCGATGACCCGGCGAGAGTGTGTATTACTGGCGCTTTCGCAAGAAAAGCGACACCGGGCGTGGTCCGCACCTGATGGGTGACCACAAGTGGCATAAGAAAATTTCGAGCTCCAGAAGGCACGTATAAGCTGTTGTTCCCGGCTGTGATCTTTTATGGCAGTCGTCAAGCTATGCCTTGAGCCAGCCAAAAATTTAACACCAGTGTTGGCCACTTACACACACGAAACACAAACCCTGGGAGTGGAGGTCTCAAAATTGTGACCAATTGCGACATAGGGGAGTCAAAAAGTCACAAAATTTCTGTGACGAAATTGGGCTCTTTATAGTAGATTGTGCTACAAAGGGCTAATTTTAATCTTCTATACATATTTATAAAAACGAAAATCACTCACTCACTCACTCATCACGAAATCTCGAAAAGTACTTAGCCAATGAAGATGAAATTTGGCAGGAAGGTAGATTGTGACTAGGAGACGTCCGCTAAGAAAGGGTTTTTTGAAATTCCATCCCTAAGGGGGTGAAATAGGGGTTGCCAGTTTGTATGGAACTTCGTAATTTTTAAAGTGAGACACATGACATTTTTAACTTATTTTAATAGTTAGTAGAAAATAATAATGTATTTATTAGATTTTCAAAATGACATCCCTATAGGGTTGCAAGTTTATATGAATCTTCGTCATTTTTGAAGCGAGACACATGACATTTTTAAATAAGTAGTCAATAAAAAATAATAATACAGAAATTAGATTTAAAAATTGTATCCCCTGGGGTGCATTAGGGGTCGCGAATTTATATTTTTTTGAGTGAGAGACAAAAAAAAATTGGACAAATAGATCATTTGTTCTCTTTTGCTCTAGCAAAGGAACGGGAACGGGAACGGGACGGGGAAGATTCTATTAGAACCTTAGAAGAAATTAGAGTATCAGTATAATTGTAAATTGACGTTCTGGAGAAATGCTGCGGTGCAGATTGTTGCCGCTTCTTCTGCACTTTATTTATTTTATTCCAAACAATAATATAAAATCACATACATTCCCAAACAATGCTATATAATCTCATTAAAGATTTTCAAAAAGTGGCGATACAAAAAAAAAATACTTAAAAAGTAAATACATTAACTATATTATAAGGTAATATTTTGAAGGCGAGGGAGCTGCTTTGAATCCAGAGTGAAACGAAGGATTGAAGATTGAATTCTAAGGTGAAATTCTGAGTGAAGCGGGGTTTCATGTAAGTATATCGCCCGCGTTAGCAATATTACCCTACTCGTACCCGAGTAGCACACTCTATTTTCATCTCCATCTATGAGAAAAACTAGCAAATACAAAACAGAATATAAATTAAAGTAGAACACCTACAATAACTAATCAGACTTCAACCGACAATTTAATACCAACCTTTGTTTGGTGTCATTATCATATAACAATTACTAAAAAATAATTTTTCTATAACACCAACTTACTATAAAATGTTCACTCATAACTTTGCGTGGTCCTTCATATCTTCATATCATATCTTTTTATTTTTATTAGTAAACTTGATTCTCTATCGGCTTAAACGTACGCAAAGTATTCACATTTACACAAATAATTTCATGTCAATACAAATAACCTAAAACTTCTATAATTAATTACCTACTTGAATTAAAGAACATAAAAATGTTTACCTAAATTCATCCATGTTGACGACGATATGTATACATATTCCAAATTTAAAAAAATCACGACGTCTGTGCCAATCATTTCTATTTTAAAACACAATTTTTCGTCTTTTGCTGGACTGCCAACATTATTTTTGATTATACATAGATTACACTCGTGTTCAGTTTTCAAATTGGTTTTAAACCCTAGATATTTTCTTTTTCACTTTTTAGTCCCGAGAGAATAAGCAGTAACTTTAGCTTCAAATGTTTTGGGATGAAAACATCGTTTTTCGAGTAGATGAGATGAAAATAAATTATTTAGTACTGTTACGAAAATAAAACGTAACAATGTCACTTGTTTTAATCATGTCTAACCATTTTAAATGTGATTTCAGATTTATTGTTACAGAAAAACTTGAATTTTCCGGGGTCCAGTGTTGCCCCAATTTGAAATAAATCATTTGAAAGGAAACGGAGATATCATATAAAATTGTGTCTTGACCAGGCACTAGATAAAACTTCAAAGTATATTATGAACTACTGTTTACAGTTTAAAGTGAGAACGTAAATCTTTTCTACGCACATAGGTACGCTCACCACTTTTGGCGTATGTTAAGATTTTTTTCGGGGTCAAAAGCTGCCCCCATTTAAAATAAATAATTTGAAAGGACACTGAGCTACCAGATCTCATTTAAAATTTGGTCTCGACCAAACCCTAAAACTACTTATTTCGTCCGTATGTACGTACGTATCCGTCCGTCGAATGTCGGACGACGGACGGACGGACAGACAGACCGACAAACAATAACGACAATAGAAATACATCATTTGTGAAAATTTCAACTATCCAGCTGTATGTCATGAACCGTGATAGCACGGTTCATGAGATACAGCCTGGTGACAGACGAACGGACGGCACAGAATAAGTACTTACTAGTAATAGTAGGGTCCCGTTTATACCCTTCTGGTACGGAACCATCTTTCTTTTCGGATAATCAGGTGATTCAAGCCTGCAAAATCCTATCCAGACTGGAAACAACTTTGCACAAAGTATGTTTCCCAGTGGTAATCGAACCCATGACCTCCGGGTCACAAGGCGAACGCCTTAACCACTGGACCATGGAGGCAGTCGAAAATCATTGATATAAATAACAAACTGACGTCAATCGTTGTGAATAAGTACCTACAATCCATTTGTTTAGGTATTTAAAAGAATGTAAACAATCTTGAAATGTCTTTTTATTGAAATATACACTTTATAAAACGATACCTTCGCATATTAGAAATAAATTATGTAATTTATAATTAAAAAATAAATTATTTTTAATTTGTGAAGGTATTGATTTTTCAATAAAAAGACATGTATGATTGTTTACATTATTTTAAATACCTAAACAAATGGACTATAGTTTATAGTATAAACTTTATAGTATAGTACACAATCAAATCGGTTCTTACACAACTAGGTAAATGCTTTTGGATTTATTAATTAGTGCTTTTGGGATCCCCAATTAGTGCTTGAAAAACCATTATCGCGTTACGGTTTATGACGTCCCAGGTCACGTGATAATAATCATTTTCATTTCAAATGGAAGCCAAGTCTTGTTAGATCCACGTTCAATATTTTTTTTGTATTTTATTTGGTAGGAAGATTATCGTCTACAAAAAAAGTTAAGCTCTACATTTTAAAATACATGAAGTCATTTAAAAATCTCAACTTTCAACAGTTACATAAGCAATAAAAGGACCGATATCGTGATAGTATAACAACAAAGCACTTGTTACTTTAGTTAAAAGAAATAAATATATATTTTTTTACCTGAAACCGATTTCAGCACCAATCTACGCAATTGCTTTTGATAAAATTTCTGACAAGAATACCATTTCAAAAAAATTTTTTTTTTTTTAGTTTGGTGTCAGCGCCTTAGAGTAATCGGCGAACATACTTACTTTACGTTACATACGTTGGTCCCGGCTGTCATTATTGTATGGCAGTCGTCAAGCTATGTCAGATGCCTTTAGGCAGCCTGAAAAATCTGACACCAGTGTTGACCACTTACTTACACGAAAAACAAAAACAAAACTTACTTTACTACTAGTGGCTCTGTGAAGTTTATGGGATAACAAAAATGCGGGAGTGTCGTGGAAAACTTGGTTGGCACAAAATTTTATCAATTGATAAAAAAAATATATATAAAAAAATATATAAATAAAGTTATAAAATAAGTTTATTTTAGTTAGTTTAGTTAATATTTATTGTGAGTATTATTATAACTGTCTTATAAAATAAATAAAATTATTGATAGGATTAGTTAAAAATTACAAACACTCGCGCAGAAGATTTATATATTTATATAAAGACTCGTGATGGAAAAATCTTACACTTTTTTGCCTGGCACCAGTCCGTGCCGTCCGAAAAGGAACTTCGTTCCAATAATTGTTCAGAAAAAAATGTTGCTTCTTAATAAAGGTAATACACAAAATATTATGACATTTTTGAAAATTTTACGAAATGGCTGAAATAAAATATTTTTAAAGTTTTCAAACCCCATATTTCGGCCATTTTGAAAAAATTCGAAAAGATTTTGACAAAAAAAGTCTATATAATTTTCGAACCTTCTCACTTCATAAGAATCGGTTGAGAGTTTCGACCTGTAAGCGAGAACAGCCGGACAGACTAACTAGAAAGCCGGATTGAGAAATTGGGGTATATCCCATTCGTCCCCAGTGGGGACGTCCCCACTAGGGACCAATAGGACAATTTTTAGTTTTAAGTGTTTCGATTGTCCCCACTGGGATCGAATTGGGATTTATATTATTTCACAGTTCCATTTGTCTCCAGTTGGGACGAATAGAACAGATTTCCATTACAATCCCATTTGTCCCCAGTAGTGACGAATGGGAATTTGACCCCAGTGGTGGAAAATGAAACGGATATTATTTCGTCGCTACTTTATGTTAAATAGAATAGCTGATAACGATTTTAAAAAAAGTGCCTATATTTTTAATATAATACTATTAATTTAAATTACATTCATAATGCCCTCATTTCCATCTATCCTAAAAATATACTTTTTGAAAATCATTTTTAGCTATTCTATTTAACATACATAACTATATATAACATACTCAACATATATAACTGGGGACAAATAGGAATCCAAAAACGAAAATTCCCATTTGTCACCACTGGGGACAAATAGGAATTGTAATGGAAATCTATTTTATTCGTCCCAACTGGAGACAAATGGAACTGTGAAATAATATTAATTCCAACTCCCATTTCCCATTTTGATTTGTTTGTTTTTGCTAGACTTGGCGGAAGCACTGCCGCACCTCGCCATATAGTTTATAATAAAATGTAATAGGTACAAAATAATGATTTGTTACTTTTTGTGCAATAAATTGTTAATATTAAACAGTTTTAATTTATTTGTATTCTGCCTACGCAGTGTGTGAGCAAATCAGTTGTTCGGAATAGTAGATCAAGGATCTTAAAATCTATTAATCAAAAAAGTGGGACCAGAAACTAAGCGTTTACAAATAGATAACAAAATGGTTAGAAGATAAACTTAAAAATATTAAGAGCAAAGAAACAAAAACATGAAGTGTAGTACTAAACTAGTAACTGTTTAGAAGAAGAAAAACTAGTCAAGTAACGGCGCTGAAGCTTGGTGCTCAATCGGAGTAGAAAGAACCAACTGAAAATATTATCTCAAGTACGCGATAATGGGTTATTATTTTAGTTTGTACTCTAGCAATTACTTGTCATCAGTTGAGGGAGTGATCTCAATAGTGTTAACAGTGGTGCAGTTCGTCGGGTTTGCAGCGTTGGTGACGATCTGGTGCCTGTGTCCGCGGGTGCGGACCGTGCCGACCTACATCGGCTTGCTACAAATCTTCGTGGGGATAGTGCACTCGCTGCATTCGATAGTGGATTCCATTATCTGGGAGGCATATTATTACTACACACACGACGAAGACTATCAAGAATATTTATGGAAGTATTTAGGAGATTTTACATGTGATTTCTTAGTTTTCGATTATTTGTTACTACACGTGTGCTGCTCGCTGTGCTCGTTACTGATCGCTCACATCAAACTGGTGTTTGTGAACATGACCAGAATAACGGCCGAGAAGCGAAAGGCCAAGTTCTTTATATTCGGGATGTTCACCATGATCAAGATAATTCACAAAATTACTGGCCGTTTAATAAACTTAAGGCTGTGGTTGCAAATTACTTTGTTTAAAGGCACAATTACGGGCATTTTCTTTATTTTAAATTTAGTACTGTACATTAACGTAGCAGCTTCAGTAACGTCGTCTTCAGCGCGGCGCCCCATTGTACAGCAAGTGAGGTCTCTGGTAGGAGTAGCTGTATTCTGTGACGTAAGCTTAGTTATAAACTGGGCTCTGGTTTTGTATTTTGCAAATACCATGAAAGTAATTATGTATTTTAATATGTATACTCAATTCAGAATGCTACCTTTAATATTATTCTTCTTGTTCAATAAATCAACGAGAGACGCAGTAAAGGCGTACTACAAGAGAAAAAGGAATCTTTGGAGAGCGAGACATGCCGGGTTAAACTGATTATAATCTTGTCTCTAATATTCGTAAATTACAGACAGAGGTAAAATAAGGAAATTTACTGCGTCTCTCTCTCTTTTTGTTTCGTGAACACTTAGTAACTTCCGAAACATAGATACCTATCGGTTCACTGTTTGCCAAAAAACCAACGGCAATGATCATTAAGTAATTATTATATAACGTGTAAGGAATATACCCGTAATAAATCGAAACACGGGCTCTACTAGATCACTATAATATAATGAAAGTAGAACTAGAAACAAATAACATAAAAAAAATTGATCTCCCATAGTAGAAATTACACGAGCGGCTGCACACCGAATTTATTTTCCGTGTCTTGGCTGTTATTTAAAATTTCATTTTAATACAGTGATCTAGTATAGGCCGTGGTTCGATTTGTTACGGGTATGTCCCTTCCACGTTTTATACAAGGCAAACAAGTTTAATACAAGGCAATTGGCAAATTAAAACAACCCCGAGGACCCCATCTAGTGATGAACGGCGGAACTATTGAAATCCGTAGCGTCATCTATTATTTGCCAGTTAAATTAAAAACACTTATGGAAATGCCGAATTTATTTTTATGTTTTGGCTATTTTATTAATTTCATATTTCATTAATTCACCATTTTGTAAACAATTACAATTCATTTTCATTATGCTATAGTGATTTAGTATAGCCTGTGGTTCGATTTATAAGGGGTAGGTAGGTCTACGGCCTTAAGACCGCCGTTTCACGTTATTTATCACTTTCTGTTGCAAATTTATTGAAATCACTCGTGACCTGGGGCTGGTCTAGCCTTTATCTGGTTCAAAAGACAACATTATAACAGTCTGGGCAGCAATTTGCCTAGGCTTTTTTTATATAACTTTTTTTTATATAATTTTTTTTAAGTAATTTTAGTAATAAGGAGTAATAGTAAGAAGGAGACATTTTCTTGTCTTTTTATTAAATTGTTTATAATTTCTGAATTTTTTTCTTTTAAATTAAAAATTCTTTATTAAACATTGTGTGAAAACTTTCTTTCTTTTAATTTATTAATAATAACTTGTTTTCACTTTCTTAACGTACCTACATACTAATAATTTATATAGTCCGTCAACAAGATTATCCAAAAAAAAGACCCGATTTTTTTTATTTAATAAAGTAGTCAAAATTCACATAGATATAGCGCTTTGAAACTTCGGAGGGGGGGAGATTAACGTCACATTTGATTAAAAATTTAAACGCGCTGTATCGTCCTTTGGTAAGGAGAGAAAAGAAAAAAAAACACGTAAAGGTACCAAACTATTAATTATCTATCTAATGAGCCAAAATAAAATTGTAGCCACATCCCTATTGAACGTATATCCCTATACGTACGCTGATATTATTACAATCTAGCCTATTAGACTTGTTTAGGCAAAGCCGAACATTTCCATAGTTAATATTTTTGACAAACGCAGCACTTAGCTGCGACCTAGATTTAGTACACTGACATTGTGTCAACTTAAATAAGTAGCATTTAATTTTTAGTGTAATAAAAGCACTCGGCAGATTCGATCGTTTTTGATTTCTACATATTCTTAGCGACCGGGTTTGTCTGACATCCTTGACATCCCATCATTGACTTACATTAAATATACGGAGCCTATGCACGGACCCGTACAAAGACTGATTCGTAATTTTTCATTGAACTAGTTTTATAAGCAACAGTCGAATGTGTCCATCGGCACTTTTCTCACTGTCTATATAAAGGGGCTACCTGAATTTTCCGGGGTCCAGTGCTGCCCCCATTTGAAATAAATCTATTGAAAGGAAACGGAGATTTCATTTAAAATTTTGTCTTGTACCGACCCTAGATAACCCTTCAAACTATTTTATGAACTATTGTTTACAGTTTAAAGTGAGAACGTGAAGCTTTTCTACGCACAATTGCGAAAAACGGCCACTTTTGGCGTATGTGCGTAGAAAAGCTTCATGTTCTCACTTCAAACAGTAGTTCATTAAATAGTTTGAAGGGTTATCTAGGGTCTGATCAAGACAAAATTTTAAATGAAATCTCCGTTTCCTTTCTATAGATTTATTTCAAATGGGGGCAGCACTGGACCCCGGAAAATTCAGGGAGCCCCTTAAGCGAACGCTTATTATATTATTTATTTGTGACCCCGTATTTATGATTATTAATTTTAATAATTATAAATACGGGGCTTTAAAAACATGAAATAAAACAGTTCGTCAATCAGCAAAATCTGAAAAGTAGGTGTACGCAGAGTCTCACTTCTCAGGTATGGCCATAGAACTTATAGACCTAGACTAGTTATAAATCTATTTTATTACGGACATAAAACGGGATAAAGCGCCGTTGATACCTTCAGTAACAGTTGGAGGTATTCCGCTTAAGGTTGAACTAGTCGATACTTTTTCTATATAAACTTCGGAGGGGATTTCCTCCACTGTTGACGTTGCATTCAAAGTTTAGCATGATATTGTTCTGCCTTATTATAAATTTTGTCTGTACGGATACAGAATTTTAAAATAATAAGCCATTAAATAGTTATGAGCCATCAAAGATTCGTTTCTTTTTTTTTTGCTTATTTTTAGCAAGTTTCGGCGTAAATAAGTAAAAGAAGTGTAAAATCTCCCAAACAAAGTCCACACCGGCACGGCTTATTTATCGAAGATTTTAATTTACTTTATTTGTAATCGATTAATGCAGTAGGTTTTGCATAAAATCTCTTTTTCCAAAGGATTTTACGTGTTTTTTACGCGCTCTGTTTACTATGAATTTAACGTACATTTCACCTCACTGCTTCGCCCAAACACTATGTTAGGTGAGACAGCATGTTTTTAGGCCGCGCCCACCTGTGAGTTCGAGCCCGCTACTAGTTCAATCTTAAGGTGATTTCCGAGTTTAAATACCTAAGACATTAGCCACTGCAGTCTGCAGTCCTCAATGTTGACTAGGACATCAGGAGCGTAAGTCGTTGGCAGTACGTAGTAATCTGTTGATAAGTAGGTTTGCCGGGTGTACTAAGGGTTTGGACTCACTTGTCGGCACGGAACAGCACTTTTCTATGCCCTCTGTAGTAAGTGGGATTCGCAACTGGACAGATTCTCAGGTGGACGGATTAGCAACTGGACAGGACATGAGTACAGTCCATGACATAACGATAGCCTCTTGTACAGCCGTTTGTGTAATTTTGATATGATCCTATTTCATGTAATGCATTATTGATGCAATCCTTTTCTGTCGCTCAGAACCGTCATTAGCTAAAATGAGACGAAACGCTTAAGCATTGGCCACGCTGCGTCCAGTCACTCTCTCTCGCTCTAGCAAATCATCATCATCATCATCATCATCATCATATCAGCCACAGGAAGTCCACTGCTGGACATAAGCCTCCCCCAAGGATTTCCAAAACCACCGATCGGAAGCGGCCTGTATCCAGCGCCTCCCTGCAACCTTGCTCAGGTCATCTGACCATCTACCAGGTGGGTGTCCTACGCTGCGCTTGCCGGTACGTGGCCGCCATTCAAGAACCTTTCTGCCCTATCGGCCATCGGTTCTTCGCGCTATGTGCACCGCCCACTGCCACTTCAATGAGCTAATCCGCTTGGCTATGTCGGTGACCTTCGTTCTCCTACGAATCTCCTCATTTCTGATTCGATCGCGTAGAGAAACACCCTAGAAGCTCTGGCAAATGACTAACTTAAACAACTGAATCGATTTTTATAAAACATAGCTAAGTACCACAGCAAGGGAACTGCTTTCACGCAAAATAAAAATGCATCGAAATCGGTACATCCGTTCAAGCGCTACGATGCCACACATTAGCGTCAAACTGAATTTGCCTCACAAATAAACTTGTATACCTAGTAACTTGGTTTTGCGGAGGTAAGGTAATCGGTAGGTATACTTTTATAATGTGTTAGTTTAATACATAAATAAAAAACAATTTAAAATATTAAAAGCTTATTCGAAGTAGTCTCCACTGGCTGCAATACAGTCCTTTAAACGTTGAGGCCAGTTATCAATAGAAGCACGCACTCTTTCCATGGGAAAATTCTTCACTGCCAATCGTATGGATTGTTTTAGGGACTCCAAATTATCATGGCGTTTAGAGCAAGCCGTACTCTCTAAAACTGACCATAAATCATAATCCAGCGGATTAAGATCGGGACGAGACGACGGCCAGTCTTCAGCTCTGATGAAGTCGGAAACGTTCGATGCCAACCAAGACTGCGTGGAGCGAGCTTTGTGACTAGGGTTGCCAGGTCACCAAACCTAATAGGACAGACCAGCAAATTTGGCCGGACATTTAGGTAAATTGGCCGGACACCCTACATTATTGAGGATTTTGTGTCAGTATTGATAGGTACCTACGTACGACAAAAAATTGTATGATAAATACAAACTTTTCGATCATTATCATAAATCTCGTTACATTCTAAAGAAATATAAATAAAATCAAATGCCAAACCAGTCTAATTTTTTATAATAAATCAATCAAATAAATTTACTAGTCAAAATTGAGCTAGATAAAAATTTATAAACATTTTTAAATCATTCTCAAATGTGAAATGAATTTCTCAACATTTTTGAATTCTTATTCTGTGGGAGCGAAGCGACCGACAGTCTACTCGCCTGCGCTGCGCTCGGACACGCTCGGCGCTCGCTTCGTTTGCCAAATGTTAAAAGCAAACAAAATCCAGACCAGCCGGACACCGTTTATTTTGGCCGGACACGCAATCAAAAAGCCCAACTATGTCCGGCTTTATCCGGACGCTTGGCAACGCTATTTGTGACCCGGTGCCGAGTCTTGCTGGAAGGAATATTCTTGGTTATAGAACATGGTCTTGTTAAGGGGCTTAACTACCTTCTCAAGAATGGTATCTTGATACACTTGTGCCGATGTTTTGATACCTTTTCACGAAAGTATGGCTCAGTCACTCCTTCATAGCTAACACCCCACCAAACCATCACTGAAGTTGGATAATGCCCACGTTGCACTCTGTCGAATAATTGGGAAGCTTTTTTAGAGCTTTGAGCATAAATACGGTAATTTTGTTTGTTAAATGTTGCTCAGTTGTACAAAATTCTCATCCGTAAACAAATATTTTCTGTGACCTCTCTTTTTCTTTACAATATATTGGTTTAGGCATTTGTCCTCAATTTGCGTACCGCTTCAGGAGTTGTATCGATTTTACAACCCTATTATTTTTTAAATTACCAGTTAAGGAATGACCAGTACGTCTCTTATAGGCTGCAAGTCCTAAGTCATCTTTTAAAATACGCGACATGGTTCCAGGTGCTATCTTCATCTCCCGTGATAAAATCTTTTGCTTTCGGACAGGATTTCTTCGAATTTTTTCCCTTACTGCTTTGACCACCTTTTTCGTACGAACACTACGTGGACGGCCAGATCTTTTTCTGTCACAAACAGAGGAGGTGTCATTGTAGCTATTAATAGCCCGGTACACAAACATTTGAATAATACCAAGCGTATGGAGAGTTTTAAAAATTGCATTTGGCTCCATACCTACTATGTGTAATGCAATCACAGCGATTCGGTTTTCTTTATCACCCCACTCCATTTTAATATCGCAAAATATTATCAATGTACCTATTGGCGCCAAAATGAGAAAAGACAATGAAAAATTATATAAAAAAAATAACGGATTCCAAATTTAAATGTAATATTTTGTTTTTTTTAATTGTAACCGTATGTATGGCCAGACTAAGTAATACCCCACCCTATAACACCACACATCAACTTATAACAAGCAATAAGTGTTATGGATGTTCTATAACTTCAGAGGTAACAAAAAAACAGCCAGTTAATAGATAAACAATTAAGTAATTAAAATTCTCAAATAATTTATTACAAAAATACAAAGACTACATCGTTATATTCCAAGAACTAAAGACCGGTCGTGTGGCACCGCTCCAATGTCCCCGACGACAGCCACAGCCATGGACTGACCTGAAAAGTCATCGATGAGAGACAATGAGACAAGGGCCTGACACGCTTTGATAGAGCGAGATAGTCTTATTGAGATTTCCAAAAAAAGAAAAAGAAAAGAGCGCCGTTTTTTGTCTCAATCACCGACCGTACATTTTTTCATGGTCGGGTTATAGGCACACTTCAAATTGCATATACTTAAATTTATACGATTTTCTCTTACTCCTCGACGCTCGGTGGCAAATCTAACACTAAATACTTGTATATTCTAACCCTCAAATTCATAAAAAATAACAAGCGTTTGCTAAACCTTTTTTAGTTAAAACATGTTTTGTCCCTTTCCCTCTTTTGAATATTTGGTGTTGTAAGAACGAGACAAAACATATTTTAACTAAAATAGGTTTAGCAAACGTTTCTATTTTTTTATGAATAAAGGGGTAAATCTTTGCAATGAGAAGATGAACAAGACAAGTTAATTTGCTTGGCAAATTAAAAAAATCCAAATGTCAAGAAAGCCATTTAGTGGAGAGTAGCGGAACTAACGATACCGTAGCGCCATTCATTATTTGCTTGGAAAAACCTGACTTTCAAGAGTTAACCCCTAACTTTTAAGTGGCTCAACCGTTTTTTGTCAAACATAGCTAACGACCGCAAGGGATCAATCTGAGTAGGTTGATCCCTTGCGGTCGTTAGCTACGTTGTCGTTATATGTAGACATGAACGCAGCGGTGCCAGATATCTCGTTGACGGGGATGCTCTCCACCAAGGCGAGCGTTTGCCTCAGCTACCTATCAACCTACTCAATGTAGACATGAACGCAGCGGTGCCAGATATCTCGTTGACGGGGATGCTCTCGACTAAGGCGAGCGTTTTGCCGCAGTTGTCCAGTTGCACGTTGTTGGCCAGCTGCAGCGCGAGACCTTGCGTGAAGTTCACGCTGATGTCGTCGTTCAGAGACAGGCTTACTTCTGCAATATAAAGAGAAAGAAAATCTTGAAGAAGAATTAATGAATGAATGATAATTTGCAGGCAAATTAAAAATCCCCGACGACACCATCTAGTGGTAAGTGGCGGAACTACATATTATCGTAGCGCCATCTATTATTTTTCAGGTAAATTATAAATCTAAGCTTTCAAGCGTTAACACCTAATATATTTACGGCCTGGCCACAGCTTCTGGCGGTGCGGTGCGCGGTGCGTCAGGAGGCGCGGCGAGCGCCGTGATTTGCGGTGGTGAGCCACAGCTCGGCTTGTTGCGACCGCGGCTGCGTTAGCGGTGGACGTATTAAGAGAACGGCTTACTATTAAAATGGAAGGAAATTTTTATTTTACTTCGTCCCGAATTTTTTTTATAACAGGTTTATATTTAAGGATGTTTTTACATACATATCTTCTCAGTATTTTGCTAATAAATTGTTCCGTATCCATTATTTACATAAGCTGAACGCGCGATAAAAACAAAATGATTTGTTTCGGTCGCGCGATGCCGAATGCGTCCACCGCCCCGCGCTGTGCCCGCCCGACACTCGCCAGTACATCAGTGTCCCCGCGAGCCGCGCCGCAATCCGCGTCGCCGGCCGCTGCGGCACACTGCACATGTTGCGTTCTGTTTGTTGTCGCCGCTCACCGCTTGCCGCGCCGCAATCCGCGCCGCTCTTGGCTGTGGCCAGGGGGTAAAACGTCTGATGAACCTCGTCAAATATGGCTAACAACCCCGCAAGGAAAGTAGCTTTCACGTAAAATTGAAATCGGTCCATCTGTTCGAGCGCTACGATGCCACAAACAGACAGACAAATAGTCGTTAGCGTCAAACATAAATAACAGTTTTTTTTTTCGGGGATAAAAAATTATACATAGGTAAACTAACTTAGCCTCTTCTTGCCGATCTCGATCTGCCGGAAGGTTAGCTCCTCGACGTGGCTCAGAAACTCCACCGCGCTAGTTGCTACGGACTTCGCAGTGGAGGCCTTGGTCTTTGCTAAGATCCCTGTAAAACTATTTAGTTCTTAAACTAAATAATGAAATAACCCGTCAGCCACATAAATCACAGACACAAATTAGTTCAATTGTTCTTTCGGCAAGATCCGGCCGATCGGTGGTTGATGGATAACTTGCTAAAACTAGCCAAGTCAAATGTTAAGATTCTTAAAAATAAATTCAATTTTCTCTAAAGAACTTGGCGGCTATTTAGATCTCAATTATTTTGTCGATGGTTTTGGTGGGATATCATTACATTTTGCACAGCAGTATCAGAAAGAATAAATGCTTGCTCGTACTATTTTGATCGGTGGTTGAAGGATTAAATGGTAAAAAATACCACGTGAGCGGTTTAGTTGACTTGAACCAGCGACCAGATGTGCCATTTTTGTTAAGCAGAGTCACCTAAACTAATGGTTTTTCTATATAAAAAAACCATTTGTTTAGTAACTCTACTCATTCTCACTCACTCTATGTACAATCCGTGGCACGTAAGTTGGACCAAAGTGTCGGTCGTCAACGCAGGTATAGTTGGAGGCAAAAGTGCTAATACATCTTTGACGCTGCTCGCGAAATTTTTATATAATTAAATTAACCTGCCAAGTTCAAATTTAGAAGTATAATAATTTTAAATATTTTTTAAAATGCATCTAAACTTGACATTGGATTGGATTTTAACCCTTTTTTTGGCGAACAATTAGCCGTTAAGAACTTGGCCCCCTTTTTAACAGGTATGTTTTTGGTGGGATTCATATATACTAACATAGTTAGGTAAGTACTCACCAAAGACTCCAGTGTCATTGTACGAGATGTTGAACGCCTTATACTGGGAATGGGGATCTTCTCCTACCATCATGCCTAAGGGGGGTTGCGGGGTGTTATCCATGGCGTGCATGCCCTGCGAGATGTTGCCGGTACCGCACGCAGAGGCTACAATTGAGTGTTTCACCATTTTCCTGTGGAGCAAATACAACTTCTTATATCATCTAAGTTGCTATATAATAATACAATTAATAAGTAAACCATAATTGAGCAGTTATAGTTTACTTATTGATTGGTTGGAGAAGGTTGAATTTAGATACTATACTGTCGATAGCATCTAAATTCAATTGTATCGATACTATCGATAGTTTTACAGATCGCGCCAAATAACTTGGCGGCTCGGAAGTTAGCTGCAAGTGACAGTGGGGTAGCAGACGCCCGGCGCACCGTCACTTGTCACATTACGAATGGTTTACGCGAACGTTTCCAAACGGGTGCATTTTCGAAATGATCGTATGCGAAGAATTTGCACGAGTGATCGTGACCACTCGTAATTTTGACATTTGTGGCGTTGATATGTCAAAGAAAACTTTCATAGAGAATCCGTTCCGATTCATGCTGCTTTTTTATTCACGGTGAAATTCTTAGAAAACCTTAGACATATTTTCGATGATTTCTGCGTAAAACAATATTGTTTTTAGCTGACACGATGCTTTCAAAAACACGGCCAAAAGGTTTTTAACGCGAGCGGTGAGTTGGAAAACTGCACGTTTTGTGTTTCAGTGAGTCCTTAAATGAAAAATAGCACTCCTGCTGTATTCGTCTACTGCGCAGCTTCCGCGCGTAGTTCAGAGCCGCCGAGTTATTTTGCGCGTACTGTACTGTACCTTTCATTAACAGTATTGCAAACTATTGACAATAAATACTAACGATAATCCTATCGATATTGTGACTGTTTTTCAAGGCCACAATAGTATCGACTATCGATAGTTTATACTTTTGCTTGCAACACTAATTCATTCACCATTCACCATATTTGGTTATGGCCGACGGCCGACGGGGCGCGTGCGATTGCTAGTGTTTGATGACTAAAAATGGAGATATATTTCCAGCTTGCTATAGTGACTTGCTATAGTGGCTACAAACGTAAGGACTTCTCTACTACACAACTCGCCTTAAGTCTACAGTCCCTGTGCCGGGGATGCCCAAAGCGATCCAGGTGTCGCTGCCCTTGCCCAGGTCGTACAGCTCGAAGCCTCCCCGTGCTCTGGACTTCACCTCAGCACGCGGCGTCGGTCGCTCCTAAAAAGTCACATCATTCATTTTGACAACCTCTTTAGAGTACTGTATCTCATCCAAGGGGGTTTTTGGCTGGAAGTCGAGGGGTTCAGTTGGAGTTTGTTTTAAATTGTTTTGGAAATTGATTCTAGTGGACTTTATAATATGAAATCGGTGTAGTTTAGTGTTATAAATGCTCATGCTCATGGACAATTATTTGAATTAAAGTGTACACTCATAGTGCGGCTGTAGTGACTAGTGATATTTATTTGCGGACTGTGGTGGGCGTTTTTAGGCGCCGTCCGCCACTCAATCCGCTATGAAAAGCAGTGGACTCGTATAGATTTGTCGCCAGAAAGAACTTCCCTTGAAGCCATGAAAGAACCTATCTGCACCAATCTTTGATTGTATAGTTAGGGTTAGGAATTAAGAAGTGAAAAAATAAAGATGGGCTCTAATATCCAGAGCCATAAAATAATTATAAATTACCGGCTAAGTGCGAGTCGGAGTCGCGCAGGAAGCGTTCCGTACCATTTATAAAAAATTCTCTTGTTGTAAGGGAGCCTCCACTAAATATTTATTTCATTCTGTACTTCCCGTTTTCACCCTTGGGTACGGAACCCTAAAAAGAAACTCATCCACAGATCTCATCTTATATCCAACCATTAAGAGTGCTATTTTTGAAATGCTGAGTCATTAAACGAATTGTTTTTTTCCATACAAAAGCCGTCCGTTTAGTGACTCAGCATTTCAAAAATGGCGTCCCAGGTTGAGTAGGTCCTGGGTTCATTTCATGTTATTCATTTTTATAATTATTGCAATTTTGAGCTATGGTACAGCTGTGAAGCTTGACAAATACACTAAATTTATTCATTCATTCAATCATTCATTAATTTACTCATTCATTCAGACAGCAGTGGAGTTTTAGTAATAGAGTCCCGTTTTTAACCTTCGGGTAAGCAAATCAAGATTCAAGACTCACTCTTCTAACTTCGACTTTCTCAGCCAGTTTCAGTGTTTCCTCGAACGGGATGCCGATGCTGGCCACCGTGCAGACGTCTGTCCTGTGGATTATCAAATACCACAGAGTTAAGGCTCCGATAGTCTTCAATTTAGTCAGCCACTAAGAAGGTTTAAAAATGCCGCTGCTGTGACCTGTTCTCCGCTGCGGTGTGCTGTACCTCGCGCGGCAAACTCCCACCGGCAGGCCTGTGCCAGGGTTGACTGTGTCACTCCCCGCTTAGATATCGAAAATATACACCTACATTATTAAAATGCGCGCGGCGACCACTCCGGAGGGGAAAATCTGTTACATGAATCATTTCTCTGAAGAGTAATGTAGTTGTAGCGGGAGCGAGGTGATATGCTGGACCGCCACAAAGGAAATATCTTCCCGCCAGACATGTTGTTGCGCCTGGGGAACCGCGGCTCTGACGGTGTATCGTCGGAAGTTGTGTATATGCAGCGAATCGGACGAACTCTGAGATCGAGATGTAGGATACTGCTAGCGCCATCTCGTATGCTTCTTGTGAATTATATTGTCGGTTGTCTCTTGATTGGATTTGTAGTTTACTTCCTCGTAGTGGCCGTAGAGGTCGCCACATAGTAACGAATGAAATTGGCTTGCAATGGATGTCAAGGTATCTAAACGAAGAGAAGGTGAGTTCTGACGCGAGCTAAATTAAACCATAGCTCTAACCACATTAAGTAGATATTTCTTTGAATTTATTTTCGAAGCTAGACTTCTGTACGTCAGTACTAATACTTATTATGTGCCAGTGGTCCAAAATTTCGGCACCAGCGGGTCCAAACTAATTATTTATATCCTATACAAGTGTTTCAGCGGATCCACGAAAATTATGATAATAACAATGGTCAGCATATTGAAGTCAACATTAATTTGTTGTTGTTTTTTCATGTTATATAATTCGTCTTGTGCCTAATGCAGATTTCAATAAAGTAATTTGTCTAAGCTCATTCGGGAGAATAGCAATACACTTATAATTAATTGTTCTTTATTAGGCGACAAAATAAACAAATACTATAAAATACTATAGCGACTGGAAGATAAAAGCTTTAGACCGACAGACATAGAAAAGACAGAAAGAGGCCTTTACCCAACATTGGGACAGAAATGGCTTGTTATAATAATATATTATAGTAGGTATTCTAAAGGAATATTGATTTACTGTGATAATAAGATGTAACAATTAAACACTTTTAGGAAACAGTGTCAAACATAATTAGTCTCATTATAAAACGCCGAATAAGATTAGTGTACTTTTTATAATGTGAAAAGTGCAAATGTGAAACGAGGACACAAAATAATTAGGTATATGAAACACAGTTTGTCATTTTAAGCACTTGTATGACATTCAACTGTAAATTGAGGTTGTTATATAGATTCAATAATTTTGTCGATTTTAATTTAATGAAAAGTATAATTTGAAATCAATTTATTGTATATTATTAATAAACCATACTTTATTTATTATAATCCGTTTAAATTATAAAAATACAAACAATAACTGTAGCCGAGTGTAGTTTAAAAACTCGTGGACCCGTATAAACTAATTTTCTAATTGCCTTGGACCCGCCTGGGAGTTGTAGAATGGGCGGTTTTTTTTTAATTGAATTTTCAACACAAATAGATTCAGTTTAAATTCATAAACCCTACATAGACTACACTAATGTTAATAATACTTAATGGCAGTTTGTGAAGATAATGTGATAATTAAACACTTGTCGACTAGGGGCTTTACGGATATCAACAGGAAAGGCGTTTCATATAGCATCACAGCTTATTTGATGAATAAATATTTGATAAACCTAGGTCTTTTAAAGCTTCAAAGGAATATTACTACCCCCAAAACGACTGACCTCGTGCAACCTTGTTCAGGAGGCCTAGGTATTTTTCAAGGCGGGAGTCACACAACGAATGCTTTGCGCGAGCGCTTCCAAAAAGGGGCATTTTTGGATAGCTCGTACCCGAAGGATGCATATGCAGCGAGTGGTCTCGACTTACTTAACCCCTGACGATGATAGTCTAACTTGACTGCCTCCGTGGTCCAGTGGTCAAGGCGTTCGCCTTGTCAGACGGAGGTCATGGGTTCGATTCCCAATGGGAAGCATACTTTGTGAAAAGTTGTTTCCAGTCTGGATAGGATATTGCAGGTTTGAATCACCTGATTATCCGAAAAGAAAGATAATTCCGTGTTTCGGAAGGCACGTAAAACTGTGGGTCCCAAACGCCACCTAGCGTTTGAACATCAAACTATCCAAGGATTTGTTTCTGGTTTGCCCTTTGGGTTGTGGAGGTCAGACGGCAGTCGCTCTGTGTAAAAACCAGTAACCTCGTCAAATCTCCTTGGTTAGGTAGCGGACCCCGGGCTCTGAAGCGTTACTGCTGAGGATGCAACCGGGAATACGCTCGGATGATGATGATGATGATAGTCTAACTTAATCGATCGAAACAGGTCTTCCTTTTACTACACTACGTGAGCAGACCGTGTTATAGCAATAACATTAAAAAACTGGCCAAGTGCGAGTCGGACTCAAGTATCTATAAACAATCACGTTTGTTGTATGTGAGCCCCACTTTAATATTTATTTTATTCAGTTTTCAGTACTTGTTGTTACAGCGGCAAAAGAAATTTGTAGCTTATTTATTATGCTATCATATGGTGACTGTGTAGGTAGGATACGTGTACCTACGGGAGATAAATAAAATAGCGTGTTCTTAGCTCCTTAGTAGAAAGTCGAATGAATGATTTTACAAAGTTCGGGTTTAATTACAACCGTTATGAGACGAAACAATGGCATAATATGGTTGTGTTCCCGTTCCTGTGTTGTGATTGGTTGGCGCGGCGCGCGACTGCTCCCGGGGTCCTAATTGGCTTGTCAACTAAATAATATAAAATTTTTGAAGATGGTTTTAATAGAAAATATAGACCATTTTAAGAAAGTAATTTGAATAAAAAAATTCTAAGTGTTATCAGGTTTTTTTTATATAATATCAAACTTTGCACCGGAAGTGACGACACACAGCAATCAAAGTTTACATTTTTCCTATGCCTGCACAAAAAAAAAACAATGACAACGGTCATCTGTCAATGTCACCTGTTTAAATTATTTTTGTTATGTTGGTTGTAGTCGTTTGACATATATTGTTGTAGGGAGATGACAGTGACAGTGACATTACCATGGACTTATATGTACTTCGTTAGACAGTACAGTACTGAAAGCGGAAATTGCCAATCTTTATCGTGACTTCACTTCCTCAAATAAGTTGACCTTGCTTGAAAATGAAGGTCATTTGAACTTTTGCAAATATCTAAATAACTAAGACCTTATTTTAAAATCTGATTAGACAAAGCTTCTCCTAGACGCTATTCTTTGAAAAGGTTTGCGAATTAGATCTCTTTTCAAGTTACTTGACAAGCGAATTGTACCTAATCCACGTAATTTGGCCAAAAATGGAGATGTATTGTAGTTACGCGATGTATACTATAGTGTGGCTACAAATTCATCATCTGTGAAGTCTATCTATCACGGTTCTTGAGATACAGCCTGGTGACAGACAGGTGGACGGACAGCGGAGTATTAGTAATAGGGTCCCATTTTTACCATTTGGGTACCTAAATACTAACTTGAAGTTGGTCTTGGTAAAACTGTTCAGGGTGGCCTCTGTCATGTCATCAATCCGCTCTTCCCCACAGAACATGGAGTTTGACAGCGGCCCGGCCCACATCGCGCTCTGCAGGAGGTCCATGGCCCTCTGCTCCGGCGGGATACGCACCAGGTCCTCCTTCATAAGGGCTTTCCGGTCATCGATCTCCCATTGGGAGAAACAGCTCCTTTTAAATAAAGTTAAATAAATAAACGTTGCGTCTTGCAAACGGTATCTAACAAAAGAGTAAATAAATTTTTGATAATTTTCGGCTTAGCTAAAATGTGAGATTTTTACAGATTTCAACCATATTTCCGCCATTTTGAAAAATGTCAAAAAACTAAATCGACAAAAAAATACCATTATTTTCGAACCTTCTCACAAAATTTAACAAGAAAAAGTTGAGAAATGCGACCTGTAGGCGAGAACAGCCGGACAGACTGACAGCCGCATTTTTGCCAATCTCGAAACAGAGCCGCTTCGCTCGCTCGGTCAATAAAAATAAACAGCGTTACTATAAAAAAGTCTTTAAACACGCGTCCAGCTAGACATTGTCTAAACAAGCTTTAAACAAGTGTTTGACGTTTTTTTACCACAAAACTGTGTTCAGCGCTTGTCTTTCTAAACAATGTCTAACTCAGTCTCTTCTTTATAAAGTTGTTCATATTGCCTATCATTCGTTCAATAATAATAATATGACAAAGCCCTTCTGGCGAGTAGGCGACCAATACTGTGAAAATGAGTTTCTTTCGGCGTTTCTTCTCAGCAGTGGTCGTTACGAAGCGCTGGTATCGGTAGCTTTTCTTTAAAATAAAATACTTTACACGTAACCTTATTGACGTGTAAAAGTGCCTGTAAAGGTCTAATTACTGAATAAACATTTAAATTTTTGAGTCTGAATCAACTGTTCCATTGCAAGCAAGTAATTTTTGAATATGTTTAATTTTTATTCAAAAGATAATCTGTAATGTATAAGAAAATATTTAAATTGCGTGTAATCATGGTCGTAACCAGAAATATGATTCGGAGGAGGGGGGTTCGAGCCAGAGATAATAAGTTACTATTAATTCTGAGCCATCGAAAAATTGGTTGGCTCTGAGATTTGGGGGGGTTTGAACCCCCAAACCCTGGCTACAGCCTTGCGTTTAATTAGTAATCAGAGGTATAATGGCTAGCATTTTGTGCAATGAAAGGTATTGTATTGTAAACATAACACCAAAATGAAACTTCAACGCTACGGTAAGAAAATACCTCGTGGCAGCGTCCAAGAGATAATACTTCAGGTCGGCAAATTTGGCTGGCGAACAGCGTAGGGTATAGGAAATGGTCTGGCGGTCAGAGGAGCAGGACAGACTGGCGCCGAACTGCTGCAGGTGGCGGTTCTTGGCGAACGAGCTGTAGGCGCAGCCCGAGCTAGCCGCCATGGTGCGCAGAAAGTGTGATGCGCCGATCTCATCGTCGACCTCATATCGAGAACCTGCCTAAAATTCAACCAAGTTACAATGCGCCACAAATAACTTGAACAAAAACGGCGGACTTCAAAGCATTATGTACAAATTCCCGGCGGCAAAATGGCGGTTATCGGCGCAGGTACAAATAATGCGTCGACGACCGCCATTTTGGTGCAATTTACATTACAATTCACTCTCAGACCGTTTACACGATGCGCCGCCACAGAAGCGCGGGTATATATATCCCATTCGTCCCCATTAGGGACGTCCCCAACTGAGGACAATTGGGACAATTTTTAGTCGATGTTTCGATTGTCACCACCGCGTCGTTCCCTCTGGGGTTTTTGCCGCTGTATCGCCGCGGGCTTTGGATTTGCTGTTTTTATTCATGTTAAAATTTTATAAGAATAAATGACAAATTTTCGGAATGACAAAATATCAAAATGGCACGATTAAAAATTTTACCCGGGCCAATTTACTATTAAGTATTATAAAAAATAGTAAACTGGCACTTGTGCCAGATTTCTGCCGTGCGAGTTGCCACCCTAACCCCATTTTGGCCGACGTTTCAGTGTCAAGTCAATTCACGTTTCAGTGTCTAGTCAAGCGAGTTGGTTTGACGTTCAAATAGGACAGAGTACGAATTCTGTATGCGAGTACCTACTTAATACTTATTCTGTAGCTATGCATGAATGCTGTAGTGGCAACATTGTAAAAAGTCTTGTAAAAAGTGACCCACCACGACAACAGCCTTCCTTTGTAGCTCTAATGACCGAAGATGAGCGAGGGCGACCCAGTTAGATCAGTGACAGTAGTTAATCACGCAGTAATTATAATGGTTTTGTAGCACAAATCAAATTAGTTTCCATCAATTACCACTACCTAACCTATTAGTCCAGGAGCCGGTAACACTGAAAGTCCCGTCATAGCGGAATCAAAAATTTTTTATTTAAATAAATAGTACATAAGTTTAGGAATAAATTAAGCTCGGTAAGCGTGGATTCCTATTGCCGAAACAATGCAAAAAAAAATAATAAAATGGTAAAATGTTTTACCGTCATCGCGGATTTTTTTTTTATTTATTCGACAGTAAATTTTATTGGCTTTTAGAAAAAAATCACGCAAACCACTTTTTCTCGCCGGGAGGGTCTGGCATACCTATTTGAAGTGTGTGATGAGGGCTAAAATTTCTCCATCATGCCGGAAACTTTTTAATTTTTTTATTTTATTCACTTTTATGTAATTTTTAAAAATATCTTGGTTAGTGCGCTCAAAAGCTGCCGGAAACATTCTCAGTGGCCAATTAAATGAAGAAGAAAGTGAAGAATCAGAAAATGAAAACCATTGTGATATAGATGAAATTGATTTCGATGATTATCAATAAATATACTAAGTTTTAAAATAAACTCCTGTCAATTATTTTTATTTTATTTTATTGTTTCAATTATCTAAAATAAATAATTTTCCTATTATTCCTTAAATCATATTAATCCTCATATTCTTTTAAATCTAAACAGAGAAAAAGACATCTTATTCAATAAAAAGCATTTATGTACTCCAAAATAAATGTATTGAACATCATACATTTTGGAGTAGATGCTAATATATTTTATGCACTTCAAGATGCAAGGTATGCGGGATTTTTCCAGCAGTTTTTGAGCGCGCATACCAAGATATTTTTAAAAATTACATAAAAATGAATAAAATAAAAAAAATTCCGGCATGATGGAGAAATTTTAGCCCTCATCACATCACACACTTCAAATAGGTATGCCAGACCCTTCCGGCAAGAAAAAGTGGTTTGCGTGATTTTTTTCTAAAAGCCAATGAAATTTACTGTTGAATACATAAAAAAAATTAATATCCGCGAAAGCAAATTTTATCGAGAGGCCCTTTTCTTTGCTATACCTAGGATTTTAAGTTAGTAAAGGTAGTAAAAAAAAAAACAAAAATATTACAAGTTAAGATTTCTACATGTCGTATAGGCAAATTTAAAAAATATACATAAATAATTGATGTAGATTTGATACCAATATTTATTTAGTGGCCGTTATCTCTTTTTTGTGGCGATGGGTGGTCTTTATTGAAAAAAAAAAAAAAAATTTTCGTGGTCCCTCTTGGCTCGGGACCCGTAGCAACTGCTACTCTTGCTACATAGATTAATTAAATAGCTCGCCAACTTCAAAATTCAAGTTAAATCTTATTTTTTATCCTTATGAAAGGTAAATAAATATCCTTCCATTATTTCCACTTCCCTTCATCTCGTACTGTTAATATCATTTTTTATTCTGTGTAAGTTTTATGTATTTATGTAAGATGTATATGTATGCTTATTATAATTATTGTAAATAAGTATGTTTATATTGACTACCCGGACTACCTAATTTCCCGCATTACTATTTTCTATATAGCGAGGTTGCCTGGAAAAAATTGGTTAGCAATAAGGCCGCCTTTTGCGCATTTCCTAGTTTTTAAGATAATTAAGTCCTGTATTTATTTATTTTGTGCAATAAAGGGTATTGTATTGTACTGATCCGGCTCTGGAGAGCTCTGTGGCTGAATTATGATGTTCGAGATCCGCTCAGAAGTGCCATTTTTAAAACGCGGAATCACCTAAACGAATGGTTTTTCCATACAAAAAACGGTTCATTTTGTGACCCTGCATTTGAAGAATCGCAACACAGGCCGCAGCGGTACCTGCTACTGCCGTGGGTAGAAATCAATGAGTATGCAAATACAGCGCTGTTCAAACCAAAGGGATATTTGCTTCCGGAGCCAGTAGCGGTCTTCAGACGACGAAAACAAAAAGAAAATTTTGTGAGGAGCCTTCATGAGTTCCATTCATAAAAAAATAGGACCTCTTAAATCGATGCCATCCATTGTGCAGTTGAGCCACCACTTGATGCCACACGAAATACCCGGCGGGCGCGGCGGCCGCCGCTATATCTCAGACAGGGCAGGGCCGGATTAACCCTAGGCCCCCCTTTCTTACTTTTTAAAATACATTTTTTCTATTTACAAAAGTTGAGTCATCGACTCCAAATTAAGTATACACAAATTTAAAAAATATTCGGTGGAACGTTTTTTTATTCAATTAACAATTACTTTAGTAGGTACCGCTCCTGCATCTAGAATTAAGTAAAAACTTTTTATAAAAGAACACCTAACAGCCTGGCCACGGGGACAGGCGGCGCGAACGGCGGCACGACGGGCGGGGCGTCTATTCGCGCGGCGCGAATTATAGGCCACGGGCAGTCACGTTCGCCGCGGCGACCAAAACAGACGGAGATCCGACAGCAATGTCTCTATCAAAGTTATCTCAATATTGCTTGCAAAGTAGTAATTTTTTGGTCGAAGACATATTGTTTGGAAGACATTGTGGAGTACATGATTTACATAGAAGTCGTATCGAAGATGGCGAATTTCATAAGAAAACGAAAAATACAGATTGTACCCCAAAAAACAATCCAGTGGAACAATCGAGCTAACTCCCAAGCCATATTACGAGATCATTTTAAAGACTATTTTGTAAATAATTAACTTACCTACTTATTATTTTTACCTGTTAATAAAAAATAGTACTTACTTTCATAATCAGGTTTTTTTTTATTTCTTCCCACATTTTTTAAATCACATTTTTAAATTTGTGCTGTGGGTGGCCAGACTTCCATATAGCTGGCCTAGCTAATATTTCTGTTATAAAAATTTCGGTTTCCATTCTAAAATAAAAATGTTGTCCCTTCTACTATTCGCCGCGACTACCGCCCAACTCCGTGGCCTGCGCTATACTGATACACCGTGTTGTTTCACTCGCCCGCCGCGCCGTCGGTCGCCCGCGCGATTCGCCAGGTGCATCTCGCCGGTCGCCTCGCCGGTCGCCAGTGCGCGTGGCATGGTCGGTACTTTTCTCTACTATTATTCTACTCGCCGATCGCTCCGCCGTTCGCGTCGCGCGAATTTTCGCCACGGCGAATGTCCCGTGGCCAGGCCGTAAAACATGTTTGTAATGAAGTATTTTTTTTATAAAACGACACCCCAAACGTTATAATAGGTACTGAAGTTAAAACTTTTTATAAATAATTTTTCAAAACTAAAAACCGGATCAACCCCCAAACTACACGACCGGTTTTGATACATTTTCTATGAGACCACTTGACAAGTATACCCTTTCAAACAAAAAAAGATTTTTTCAAATCGTCCCAGGCATCTTCGAATATTCGGTGAACGGACATTAAAATAAGCGGCCAAGTGCGAGTCGCACTCGCCCATGAAGGGTTCCGTAGCAGCAAGTAACATAATATAAAAGTTCTTGTAGTTCGTTGTAACTTTGATCGATGTTTTAATAAACGTATTAAAAAACACTGCTTACTAGATCTCGTTCAAACCAATTTTCCGGTGAAGTTTGCATGGTAATGTTCATCATATATATTCTTTTATTTTAGAAGTTACACCACTGGAGGGACACATTTTACCACTTTGGAAGTGTCTCTCGCGCAAACTATTCAGTTTAGAAAAAAATTATATTAAAAACCTCAATATCATTTTTGAAGACCTATCCATAGATATGGGATACGTACGAGTTTGATGAAAAAACAATTTTGAGTTTCAATTCTACGTATGGGGAACCCCCAAAATTTATTGTATTCTTTTTCTATTTTTGTGTGAAATCTTAATGTGGTTAGAATACATCTATTGACCAAGTTTCAACAGTATACCTAGTTCTTATAGCTTCGGAAAAAAGTTCGCTTCGCTGTGACATACAGACGGAGACGGACGGACAGACAGACAAACAGACATGACGAATCCATAAGGGTTCTCTTTTTTGCCATTTGGCTACGGAACCCTAAAAATATAAAAGATCGCGACGAATTGATAACCTCTTCCTTTTTGGAAGTCGGTTACAAACATTTTACAGACCTGAAACATGACGGTGCATGAAGACACGTACGCGCCCATGGGTCTGGCTGCGGCCACCCGGACTCCATTCATCAGCTCCGACCGCTGTATCTCCATAGGCCCGTAGTCAGCTTTAGGCCAGGCAACTATCGCCCAGTTCCTCTTCGACGTGGACAGGCTTCTAGACAAGACCTTCGGCACGGAAGCCAGGATTTTCATTTTGAATGTTATATAAAAAACTAATGTTTGTATTTTTTGATTTGTCTGAAAACGACAATGTCTGTTTGACAGTGGAGGACTTTTTGATGCAGCAGACAAAAAAGGTTAAGATAGAACAATCCTTTTTTTCAAACATGCTCGGAAACGTAGGCATTTTTTGTAGTAAAAATAAAAAGACACGAATTTTGTAATTCTTACGCTTACTTACGTTACGCATTACTTTACCAGCGTAAGCCAGAAAAGTAAGTGTTTGAAAATTCATTCCTGGCCGCATCAGATACTTTTTTCTAAACGTCAAAGCAAACATCAGTTTATAGAATAATAACATTAATAACCCATAGACCCTTATCTGTGCATCAGACTAATGACGTCATAGTTTCTTTGAGTCAAATCATATCAATCATAGCATGCAAATAGCACTGTTTTTCAGCATGCAGTAATAAATCTAAAATCACTACTTGTAGGTATATTCTAAATCTTTGTTTAACCCTTTCACCGCGAACGTCGGATTTATCTGACAAACAGTGACGTGCCCATTACTGCCCATTCCGCAAGTGTCGGATATTACCGTCAAAAAAAAATGCTCGTATTGCACATAACTTAAGGGGCTACCTGAATTTTTCGGGGTCCAGTGCTGCCCCCTTTTGAAATAAATCATTTGAAAAGAAACGGAGATATCATTTAAAATTTGGTTTTGATCAGACCCTGGATAACCCTTCAAACTATTTTATAAACTACTGTTTACAGTTTAAAGTGAGAACATGAAGCTTTTCTACGCACAATTGCGAAAAACGGCCACTTTTGGCTTATATCAGTTGCTGTGCCGGAATGGATTTGATCAAAGACAAGTGACATTATTTTGTGACATTTTATTTTCTCAACAGCAACAAATAATTTATTTTGACCCAGGAAAGCACCCAATTATGTTATAAAAATGCACTCCTCGAGCATATATGATATGAATAACTATGACAACAATTTTATTAAAATTTTGGTATAAAATCATACGAAAATATGCAATTATAAACAATAATCTATGGTATTCCATTTCATGGGTAAAATATGACTGGGCTGTGAGGGCTTTATTTCCACAAAAAACGCTGAAAAGCAGTTTTTTTCAGTAAACTACGTGTTTATATACTCTTTGCAGTATAATATTTGCATAGTTGTTTGTTTCTTTCATTATTTCGTCACATTTTTTAAGATAAGCACTATACTGTGCTACATACCTCGCAGGAATGGGATTGCGGGACTCGTAATTATTGTCAAGGCCTCACTTATTCCGCCCTATAAAAACTACTTGTCCGGCAATGCCTTACTTCCCGGTCTCTGCAGTAATGTACCTATCCTACTGCCGAGGAAGGAATTTTTCTCCAGCACCACGATAGTCCATGGTGCGGTGTAATTGTTTTTAGGATCGCTCGTGCTTATAGGATCACTCGTGCGTCTGTCTGTCCGTCCGTCTATCACAGCCAATTTGCTCCGAATCTACTGGACCAAATCAGGTGAAATTTGGTAGGATGGTTTTTAATCCTGTGACCCAAACACAGATGTGTAAAGTATTTTTTTTAAGTGGATCATTTTCGATGCACAAATTAGGAAATGAATAAAAAAGTTTTGCGAACTTTATCCTCCCTCCTATATCAAATGAAAGGGCTCGTTATGAGGATCTGAAATATATTTTTGTTATTATTGTAAAATAAATAGTTTTGATTTTATTCATGAAAAAAAGACATAAATTGACATTTCCTCCCCTGATCTCCGAAACTATTGAGCCTAAAATTTAAAAAAAAAAAAAATTAATTGCTTGAAAATAGTTACCTATAAGAATTCTATCAATTGAAAATAAAGTAGTAAACTTAATATAATACGTTCACTTACGGAAAATTTTTGGCATTGTACTGAACTCTCTGTCTCCGAGTTCAACTCGCACTTAAATAAATAAATAAATAAACAAATAAATAAATAATATATAGGGACAAATAACACTGATTGAGCTAGCCCCAAAGGCAAAGTAAATTCGAGATTTGTGTTATGGTTACGGGATATTAACTCAACGATACTATATTTTATAACAAATACATGTATAGATAAACATCCAAGACCCAGGACAATTTGAAAAAGGCCATTTTCCAACTTGCCATGACCGGAGATCGAACCCGGGACCTCTGAGTGGCGGGCGGACTATCATTGTGACACTTGGCCGGTTATGTTACTGTCAACTTGGGTGAAAAATGGTCCTTATTTTACTCTGCGATTTCAAATACAACGGATTTTTATAAATAAGCAAAGGGTCAAAAGGATAAAGGGTTGTACGACTGAAACAAATAATCGGGCATGAGATAAGAACAATAAAACATTATCTACATTTTTTGCCATAATCGTGCAAATACTGATAAGGATAACAAGGAAGTACTTATGCAAATATTGTTCATTGTTTTATGAGGGATTTCGCTTTTAAGAGATAGCGGGTTTAGTGTAACTGCTTTGCGGGTTACAGGGCGTAGCGGAGAAGCCGGGGCTACCCGATTTTTTCGGGGATCCGTTCCTTTCCTCGCCTTTTTCTTATTCGGGGTCGGCTCTAGAGCAGTGTTTTTTAAATAAATAAATATATAGGGACAAATAACACTGATTGAGCTAGCCCCAAAGTAAGTTTAAACTTGTGTTATGGGATACTTACTCAACGATACTATATTTTATAACAAATACATATATAGATAAACATCCAAGACCCAGGACAATTTGAAAAAGACCATTTTCCAACTTGCCCTGACCGGGGATCGAACCCGGGACCTCTGGATGGCGGACTAGCATGGTGATCACTATGCCACGGAGGTCGTCCGTGTCCGGTCGTCGTGTTTGGAAAACCCATTCATAACGGTAACCCGGTTTTATCGGTTAACCCTTTGATTCGGTTAACCCACACAATAAGGGTAATAGTAACCGTTATCTGAATAGGTTAATTAGGTTTTCGGAGATGCACAGCCGTTTGGTTGAGTCATGCAAGCGCTTTTGTAGGAATAGGTAAGGTAAGTTACAAATGTCAAAATTACCCACGTGGTAAAGACCGCGTGGGAAACGCTCGCGCAAACTATTCATGATTCCAAAAATGCGTCCCCTGTATGTCAACTCTCTTCATAATTTTCTGTCCTTCGCCATCTCTGTACTAACCCCCCGTTCCCCCATATCCGATCTCACGCATTCTTCCGTCTACCTACAAGTCAACTATATTTTTAACCGGGTGTTCGGCATCCCTTCTCATTACGTGACCATACCAGGTCAGGTGATGGCTTTTTAATTTGTCCACTATTGCCCCCATCTGAAATAAATCAATTGAAAGGAAACGGAGATGGATATCGTTTAAAATTGTGTCTTGATCAGACCCTAGATAACCCTTTAAACTATTTTATGAACTACTTACTGTTTACAGTTTAAAGTGAGAACGTGAAGCTTTGTTACGCACATTAGCCAATTTCGCAAATGTACGTAGAAAAGCTTCGCGTGTTTACTTTAAACTGTAAACAGTAGTTCATAAAATAGTTTGAAAGGGGTTATTTACGTTCCGATAAAACAAAATTTTAAATGATATCTCCGTTTTCTTTCAAATGGGGGCAGCACTGGACCCGAAAAATTCAGGTAGTTAAACTCTCGTTTGCTGATATGTAGATCTACTCGAAAATTGTATCTGGTATTCCGGAATACTTAAGTACAGGTGGTGAATTTGGCCCGTGATCCATTATCATCATATCAGCCAGGAAGTCCAAAGCGACCGATTAGAAGCTGTCATTAAAAGATGTCAATCGGAATCACAGATGTTTTAAGGCAGTTTGGAAAATCTGACACCAGTCATTTGTCAGCCATTACTAGTACTTATTCTGTGCCAGTTATTCCTCCTTTCCACCTTACCCCACTTACGTGGGGTCGGGACAGCTTGTAAGTCTTTTCCATTTCCCCCTATCCTTTGCCAAGGCACTTGTCACATTCCTTTTATCCATATCGTCCTTAACGCACTCCATCCAACTTTCTTTGGCCGTTCTCTATGTCCAGTAATCTTCAAATTTAGCATCTTTTTTATATCATGGCTCTCCTCCCTTCTCATTACATGTCCATACCATCCTAGACTATTACTTCTTATCTTTTCCATTATTGGGGCCACCTTTGTAATTCCTGGTACATATTCGTTTTTAATTCTATCATTTCTTGTCACTCCACTCATCCATCTTAACATTCTCATCTCCGCTGCATGCAGTCGTCTTTCATCTGTCACTTTTGATAGCCCAACATTCTAAACCGTATAGAACAACGTAGTCTGTGCCACTAGGAGCACATAATCTCGAGGAGATTGGGTGGACCCTCCAAGCGGTGGTAGGTTTGCATTACTAGCGCTTTTGCAAGTTAATCGACACCGGGCGTAGTCCGTACTTGGATGGGTGACCACAAGTGGCATAATTCTCCAGCTCCTGTCCCGTCTGTCATGTCATCATTGTATGACAGTTGTCAAGATATATCAGATGCTTTTAGAACTGCATATAAACGAAAAATCTGTGCCTTAACTAATGTATTTTAATTATGTTATCAATTGCCCTAGGACATAATATTGACGACCTCTGTGACCTGGTCATCATGCCAGACAGTCACACCGGAGGTCCCGGGTTCGATTCCCGGTCAGGTCAAGATGGAAAGTGATATTTTTCAAATTGACCTGGGTCTTGGATGTTTATTTATATGTTTGTGTCTGTTATAACATATAGTATCGTTGAGTTATTATCCCATAACACAAGTCTCGAACTTACTTTGGGGCTAGCTCAATCAGTGTGATTTGTCCGTAGGATATATTTATGAAAACAAAACATTTTGTAAATATGATTTTCTTCACAGATTGGTTTTTAGTAACTAAAAACCCATCTGTTATGAAAATCATATGATTCAATTGCCGAATACCTGCAGGATAAGAAAATAGAAAATGTCTACCTCCCTCTCGTCCCATTGCAATGCCTGACAAGGTGCATGTGTATTTTTTTTATAGAATAGAATATGTAATGGGCAATGCAACGTAAAGGTAATTATAAAATACCTTTTAGCAGCTTGAAAATCGGACACCAACACCATCAAAAACAAAACAAACACTAGGTATCTACTGATTGAGCAAGCGAGCAAAGCGAGCAATTTAGAATATACTTACCTACAAGAAAGCGAGCGAAGCGTTTCACTTTCGAGATTGACCAAAAAATCCAAAAAGCTTTTGTCCGTCTGACAGACGTCTGTGCGGCTGTTCTCGCCTACATGTCGCATTATTTAACGGATTCTCGTGAAATTTGTGAGAAGGTTTGAAAAGTACTTATAATAAAATTTCTTGTCGATTCTGTTTCTCGAAATTTTTTAAAATGGCGGAAGTTTCGGGGTTGAAAACTTTAAAAATATCACATTTCATCCAATTCGAAAAAATTTCAAAAATGTAGAACTTTTTTGTTACCATTATTAAAACGCAACTTTTATGTCTGAACAACTTTTTCATCCGACCAACTTCGGGTGACACGCGAGGTCTACAGCTCACAGAGCCACTATCCATAGCATATAGACTCCTGGCTGTAACATTAACCCGAAAAATGTTGGCCTTGAATGACCTTGATAGATAAAAAAAAAAACAAACAAACAAACAATACCTTTTCATAACAAAGTAGTACGCTATACTACTGACCTAGAGCAATCGGCGATACGACAATTATCATCAAGAAGCAACAACCTATCACTTTTATTAGTTTACGACGCAACTCACGTATCACAGAGATTCAGCTTTGTTTTCTTTGAGAACTTAGAGTGGCCATGATTCGAGGGAAAGTGAGTATTTTACAAGCTTTTATTTAGTTTTACCTGTCCCGTTATCTGTAATAAAATTTTGCAAGTTAAATTTGACCCACGTCCCGGTTTTCTATGGAACTGAAATTTTGCACGCATGACCAGGAGCTAATCTGATGATGGAGCCGGAAGGTGGTCATAGGAACTCTGTAATAAAACGACGCAACCCCACCGAGTAAGGGCTCGTTGGATTCGTCTTGAGGAGCCCTTTATACTTTTAATTTCATTGTTTTAGATAAAAGCTTGTTTAATTATTTTTTTTAATAATTACTTCTTACTAATAATTACGGTAGTAATTATATTATATTTGTGTTAATAGTAAGTATTTTATTGGACTCCGGACTATCGAAGCAAGAGCTCAAGACCAAGGAAGAGATGGGCCGACGACTATACAGTTTGAAGAAGAATGGCAGATCACGTCTAGGGACCGCGATTATATAATAAATATGTTTGCAGTCTATTTACACAGCTTTAGGTATATTTGTAAGCAAAACTAAGAAACAAAACAATTTATACCTACTTCTAATAGCATTTATTAAATTATGAACTTTCACAGCAACATGAAGGAATCATAACCATATTGTTTTCACACCGTTTGATTTCGGATCTTTATAAATCGAGAATATTTTTTATTAAAACCTCTGAAAGTTTTCGCGTGGTCACACTACAACCATGCTGAATATTAATCGAGCGTTTATTACACGATGACGATTAATGGGTACCAGATAAACAGCAATTACGAACTTGAACGATAAACAGCACGCGACAGCTATTTAAACCATCCTCTTCGTGATCTAGACCTTATACAACCTCCTTCAGCCAAAGGCATCAGTCATGGAAACTAAATTCGAGTCAGGGTCCGACTACCCGAAGCTATTAGACAATAATGACCCACTAGGTCATTTTCGTCAAAGGTTCTACATAAAGAAAGGGGTAATCTACATGTGTGGAAACTCCCTAGGATTGGCTTCTAAGGACGCAGAGGAAGCGTTACTGAACGCCATCGAAAAATGGAAGGACGAGGGCATCAAAATCTGGAACGTGGATAACAGCAAGTATTACCTTTATTCCTCGTACTTAGCCCGCCTCATGGCTCCTATAATAGGAGTGGATGAAGACGAAATAGCCGTAATGGAATGCACCACAGCCAATATCCATCAAGCTGTAAGCACCTTCTACAAACCAACCGAAGATAAATACAAAATATTAGTTGATGATATAAATTTTCCCACTGACCGCTACGCAGTCGACAGTCAAGTGAGACTGCAAGGGTATGACCCGGAAGATGCTGTGAAAGTAGTGAAAAGCTTCGACGGGAAATATATCAAAGAAGATGACATCATTAAAGCTATGACTCCAGAAGTAGCACTGATTCTACTTCCAACAGTTTATTACAGAACTGCTCAAGTTTTAGACATGGATAAAGTGACGCAAGCTGCAAAAGAACGAGGCATTATTATCGGGTGGGACCTCTGCCACGCTATAGGGGCCTTAGATATGGATCTGAAGACTTTGGACGCCGACTTCGCTGTTTGGTGCAACTATAAATACTTGAACGGAGGTCCGGGAGCGGCCGCTGGCTTGTACATCAATCGGAAGCATTTCCACCTGCTCCCAGGTCTAGCTGGATGGTACGGCAATAAGAAACAAACTCAATTCCATCTCAATCAGGAGTTCGACCACCAGAAAGACGCAAGTGGCTGGCAGATTGGCACTCCAGGAGTCTTCTCAATGGCCGCTATGGAGGGTGCCTTGAGAATGTTCAACGAAGCCGGCATGGCCAATATAAGGAAGAAGTCTTTACATATCACCGGATATCTGACCTATTTGGTTGAAGAAAAGCTAGGGAAATACGGATTTGTTATAGGAAACTTTAAAAAAGATAGTAAAAGAGGAGGCCATATATGTTTAGAACATAAAGAAGCGTACAGAATCAGTTTGGCGTTGAAGTCTCGAGGAGTGGTTGCGGATTTTCGAGACCCTAACGTGATCAGGCTGACACCGACGGCTCTGTACACAAGTTATGTTGAAGTTTACGACATGGTGGACATATTATTGGATATCATGAAAACGGAGAGCTACTTACAGATTGGCTTGAAAAGAGGCTTCGTGGTTTAACGTTTTTTTAATTGTGAGAGATTTTGACTGAAAGACGCTATAATAGTAAAAGAAAACTAGATAATAATAATGTTGTACCTAGCACTTAAATATATTATAGTATTCATGTAGTAAATATTATGTAAATAATACCTATCTGTGTGTAATCGATTTGAAGTTATAAACAATTTTTTTTTAAACAAGCTTCATATTTATATATATATATATACATATATATATATATATATATATATATAAATCGCGAAGGACTTCTTGCGTCTTTACAAACTACCACCTTGCGGCGTCCACTGAATGTAGTGAGATTTTTAATGTTTTCAATGCGTATGTAAGATGTTTTAATCAGTATCATATCAGTAGTCGACGTCAAATTTCATTTAAACGTTAAATGGTGATATTCAAATTAAATATTTCTAGCTGAATTTGTGCGTCCGTTCACTCTTAAATCTTTCTTGCACACTGAATACCTTCGTATACCTACTAAACACTGCATGCACATTCCCGTCTCCATCCGAATGTATGTTTAAATCAATTCCGTATAATGCTCTGCATATATCATAATGATTATAATAACTAAATTACATCCATCTACTAGTAAATTCAGATTGGTTCCGAATAACTTAATTAGTGCATCCGTTCACTCTTAAATCTTTATTGCACACTGAATATCTCCGTATACGTTCAAAACACTGCATGCACATTCCCGCCTCCATCCAACTGTATGTTTAAATCAATTCCGTATAATGCTCTGCATATATCATAATGATTATAATAACTAAATGACATCCATCTACTATTGAATTCAGATTGGTTCCAAATACTGTTTTTAAATTATTGTATCCAGCTTATCAGCCAAGAGGCTTACACCTATATAAGGGATTATAATGACTCAAGGCACAGATAATAAATAATTAATAGTTAGCATACAAAAGTGACAATACCTATGTATAGCGTAGGTATTTTCACTTTGGTGGTCTACAAAATCTTAAAACGCAATATAATCATTTTTGACGAGTGACAGGTAAGTTTGTATGTATAAACAGGTAAGCTCAGAGGCACAGGCTGGTGTGGACAGGCAAGCTCGGAGTTGGACAGGTAAGTATGTATAAACAGGTAAGCTCAGAGGCACAGGCTGGTGTGGACAGGCAAGCCCGGAGTTGGACAGGTAAGTATGTATAAACAGGTAAGCTCAGAGGCACAGGCTGGTGTGAACAGGTAAGTCCGGAGTTGGACAGGTAAGTATGTATAAACAGGTAAGCTCAGAGGCACAGGCTGGTGTGAACAGGTAAGTCCGGAGTTGGACAGGTAAGTATGTATAAACAGGCAAGCTCAGAGGCACAGGCTGGTGTGAACAGGTAAGTCCGGAGTTGGACAGGTAAGTATGTATAAACAGGTAAGCTCAGAGGTACAGGCTGATGTGAACAGGTAAGTTCGGAGTTGGACAGGTAAGTATGTATAAACAGGTAAGCTCAGAGGCACAGGCTGGTGTGAACAGGTAAGTCCGGAGTTGGACAGGTAAACATGTATAAACAGGTAAGCTCAGAGGCACAGGCTGGTGTGAACAGGTAAGTTCGGAGTTGGGCAGGTAAGTATGTATAAACAGGTAAGCTCAGATGGACAGGCTGGTGTGAACATATAGGTTCAAAGGTACAAAAAGAAAGTTTCATGATACGAATAATATAATAGTACCTAGTCATATTTATGCAGGTGAATATACGGAATAAAAGGCATATCGTAATATAAAACCTTTAATGTTTTATTTTAAATTTTACAAAAAAATGTGTATCTAAACATAAAAACTTTTCAATCAACAAATCAATGCAATTTAATATTGACATAATAATAAACATAAATTTGCTCTGCTTTGCCTAGTATCGAAATAAACTGAATTATGAACATCAATCAGTCTTCATTACAATGGTACATGTTTTTTTTTTATATTATGATTAAAAGAAATCAGTAGGGTTTTAATCAACCCAATGTTGTCATTCTTGTTTTAGATATCTACTTAAAAGAAATGTAAACTCCATCTACAACCTAAACTCAATCTGCAGCTTATCTTTAAATTTAAAATTTTGTAAAAAAAAAATGGGTATCTAAACATACAAATCAAAAAATTTTAACTGAAATTTTAACAATTTTAGTTATACTAAATAATTAAACATAAATGGGCCCTGCCTTTGCCTAATAGCAAAATAAACTTAATTATGAACATCAATCAGTCTTCATTACAATGGAACATGTATTTTTATATTATAATTAAAATAAATCAGTGGCTACAACTAAAAGTCTCATGCCCGGTTTCTGAGGTGCTGTTAGATATCTCTTCATTAATTATTAATTCGATAAACAGACAACCTTTTTAATTCTTTATTAAGTCCTTTGTTTAAAAATGCTTTTAAAGGCATTTGCTTATGTAATTGCAGTTATGTCAGTTTTTGAACAAAACTGACATAACTGCAATTACATAATGCGTTTTTAAACAAAGTTTAATGACAGCTAAACATCAGATAAAGATATGGAATAAATAAACAGCTGATACGGACCTCAGAAACCGGGTATTAATCATCAATTCAAAAATAATTATAAGTACGAGTATCTTAATCATTGGTATGCATTAACAAAGTAAAAATATTTGAAACAAAACATACTATTTTAAAACATAAATTTTCTTCTCTCATTTCTTAGGTTTAGAGTAAATATTTTGGACGAATACTTTTATTTTAAGCCAGTCTTTATTCTGAAGTAAATCTACATGTTGTTCTTTTAGTTTCTCACATTCATTTCTTTTAGGCGGTTGGTGATTTTTTATGTGATATTTAAAGTATTTTGTAACTACGTCCTTTTGTTCCTTTGTCCAAGGTACCAACGTCCTTTTTTTTCCTTTTCGTATTTTGTTTTCGTTACCTAATTGAGACACGGGTTCATTAATAAGTTGTTGAGAATCATTTTGCATACCAGATGGTCTAGCCTGAGATAAGTCATTTAAATTACAATATGTTTGTACGTAATCAGAATACGCATCTGAAGTAGGTTCAGGTTCAGGATCACAGTCTATAATTTCGTTGTTGTCCACGGGCTCTTCAATTAGCTCCTCATTCAAATCTAAATCAATCTCTTCGAGAGTCTGCTTTTCCATCTTTCATAAGTATGAGAAGCTTTGATATCTTAGCGGTTTGGTATACGTCATCTGGCAACCTGTAAGACTTTTTATGTACTTCATTAGTATGGCCCATGAATGTAGCCATGGGTAGTACAAAGTGTTCAACTACTGAATTAGTAATATTAATACTCGTATCACAATGTATGCACCAATTTTGCAAAAATGCGTTGAATCCCAAGGCCATTGCAGTTTAGGTTTATAAAAATGTATAAAATCATTTCTTTTAAAAAAAGTATCCACATCAATCACTACAACCATTTTTGCAGACTACACACGTTCACTCACAGACAATTTAACGCAAACTAAGCTCATCATAATATTATAAACAGACAACATGTTTTAATGTAAGTAGGTACTTACTAGCTAGATGTTATAGGTATTATAATAAGATAAATCGTGTTATAACTTTCATTTAAGTAGTAAAAGGTAAGTACTTACGGTTTGCCAATTTAAGAATCCTTGCACTTCTTTTCATTGTGATTCAATTATAATCACTAACTATAATAATAGACCAAATAAATGACCACTTTTAACGCACTTGCAAATAATTCACTTTGGTGACAAGCTTACATCACGGCCGGCACATGTCTGTTTGTTTACAAACTTCGGCATGCGAGCGCGCTAACGCCCGCCGCCTTGCGCTATGCGTCCCTCGTGAACCCCGAATAGGCCCCTCAGACACCGTACCTAGTGCCCGTTTTAGGATATTTAAGAGACGCAAGATTGTTGTCACGAAAACGTGATAAAAACTTTACAAATTGAGTACGATATTCAATGGACACGATAAGATCGGTGAACTGAATTCAAAGTATACGTGGTAAATTATACGCTGAACACTAGCGCCCTCCAAATTTCAGTCGGTCGATGGCGGAACTATATTATACGCTAAAAGGCGTAGTGACGGAATTACGTCCATGCCAATTTTTCGCCCTTGAATTCTAACGATCATAAGGGACCCTTGGGCTAAAAATGAGGGTCGGTCAATCTTGCGTCCGTATTCCGGACGCACAAAGTCAGTGGGACGCGGCATCAACGGTAAATAACGCCATGTAGGACGCAACATGTCCTTCAAGATGTATATATATATATATAAACATATATATACACATATATATATATATACACACATATATATATATATATATATATATATATATATATATATATATATATATATATATATATATATATATATATATATATATATATATACATAAGCATAAATAATACATACTTATAATACATACATAAAAATATTGACATAAATACATATACCCTTTAAAAAAAACAGTTCAGGCGTTTCCGAATAGTCGGTGAGCAAACATAAAAAAGTTCGTTACGAAACGTACGCTTACAAAATATCTCAATCGGAAACCAGGAAGTGGCTTGCAAGATTACACTACAGAAAAAAAAATCTTGTAAAAAGTAGGTACCTAAGTATTAAAAATTTAAATAAATAAAATACTGCAAATTGGGTTTATGTTTTATTTGAAAATAGGCTTAAACTATTACGCCAGTTGCAATGTGATTAACGTGTCAATTTTCTCTCACCAACCTTCAATAAATACATCCCATTTTTAAAATCGACGATCATATCGGGCCCTTGTATCTTATACATTTCAGAAATAAACTGTAATTATTCTATTTCCATAATCACACCACAACTTTACATTTATAAATAAAAAATATTCTTGTATAATAATTAACAAATGTCAATTTCATCGAGATAAAACGTTTGGTAGTAAAATAACCTGAAAAAACAATTTTCGTGTAATTTTTCGTACTTACAACTTAGACGAGAAACAAACCTAATTATTTAGACCTTAATATTAAGAAATTTTTTCTATTATATTTATTTATGTACAGTAATTTACATCACAAGAGCAATGTTGTATGGTGGCTGGGGACGATACAACATTTTTTATTTATAATTATATTTTTTTAAAACACTAATGCAAGGAACTACAGGGTAAGATCACGTTGTTCTGAAACAATCTACCTGTCGTAGACGTTCAGAAAGATCATATCTAACTACGTACAAATAGATGTATTATGTTTTAATCATAGTCCTAATGAAATGCTATCTGATAACGATTAATTTGACATGAGACATCGTGTGTCAAACCTTATTTAAGGCTCATGTATAGATATCTAATCGCACAGACGTCACATTTTTGTAAGGATTGAAACATTTAATATATTGACTTCTTATACTTACCAAAACCTTTAGATACTTGGACGATTTAGACAACAGTTTTTTTAGTATTAGTTATTAGTTTGAATTTAGTAGTAATTACACTGGTCGACAAAATTTTAGATTTTTTCCCTATGGAGAAAGACTAGTTGTCTCTTACAGATTTTTGTATAGTGTATATGGACATAATTTACTTTTGTTTCAAGGAGGTCATAGTTGAGAATGATGTTATATCAAAAATCAAATTTTCCCCAATTTCCGATATTTATAATTATTTATAGTAAATAGCTTCTGTGCAGATTATTTAATTTTGTAACAAAAAATGATGTAGTCAGCCTCCTATATCAAAACCAAAATTTGTTTTACTTTTGTACCATTTTTATCTATGGATATATATAAAGATTTAAGTTACCGTAATATTTCCCATACATTGCGTACTGCGCGCATTGTAGGGCGTTATATCGACCCGTAAAAAATCTGTAAAGTCATTTTTATAAACAATTTAGCAATGATGTAAAAAATATTGTAAAATGTAAGGTTTGCATAGTGTTAAGCTGCGATTAGAAAATTGAAAATCACCTTATTGAATTTATGGTTTAATTTTGAAATTGCCGAAAAAATAAGAAATTTGAAATTTTGACGTGTAATATTTGAAAATTTTGACGTCCTACACATTTTTTATAACCAGGTTCATGTTTTTTGTACTGAATTCTTTTAGAAATCGCTGTAACTATCCTTGTGACAAAATCTTGTTGACCAGTGTTATTGTGGGAAAATTATAATGTCATTCATATATCTAACGAACTTACCTTATTTTAACCCTTATTCTTATTTTTTTTTATCCGTGGCTTTTATTTATAACATTATTTTTGTTCGACTCACTGTCAGTGACATGTTAATATAAATCAAGTACAGTTAAATACCATCGATGTTCCAATAGTAGATAAATTAAAATCATCAATCCCTACAAGAAAGTAATTTCAGTGCGACAAGATAATAGTCCATTTGTTTATGTATCTAAATAAATGTAAACAATCTTGACGTGCCTTTTTATTGAAATATACACTTTACAAATTGATATCTTTACACATTACATATTTACCCTTTTATTCATAAAAATTAACAACCGTTTGCTAAACATCTTATGTCCCTTTCCCTCTTTTCAATATTTGACATAGTAAGAAGGAGACAAAACACATTTTAACTAAAAAAGGTTTAGCAAAGGTTTGATAACTTTTATGAATATGGGGGTAAGAGTAATTCATGATTTATACATTCATTGATTTGTAATTTACAAAGGTATTGCTTTATAAAGTGTTTTAATAAAAAGACATTTCAATATTCTTTACCTCAATTTAAGTACATAAACAAATGGACTATAATTATGTTTTAACCCCCTCATTCATAAAAAAACACAAACGTTTGCTAAACCTATTTGAGTTAAAATATGTTTTGTCTTGTTTTTTCAATGTCAAATATTGAAAAGAGAGAAAGGGACAAAACATGTTCTAACTAAAAATAGGTTTTGCAAAAGGTTGTTAATTTTTATGAATATGAGGGTAAATCTTTATAAAAAATTTGGTACTGTCTCGAAATTTTGTACACGCGTTCACTTACACGCACTTTGCATTCTGATGAGTTATGTATGTTACTTATGATATATTTTTCTCTTTATATTTTTAAGCAGACTGACAAACGATCCTTATTTATCAAAAAAAAAATGCTATTTGAATGTGTCTACGTCATTTCTGAAACGCATTTTCCATTACACTACTGTGAGGTCCAAAAACTGAAACTTTCATTTCCTTATACAAGATTTTTATATAAAATTGTTTGTTTTGTTTTTTTTTTTCAATTTGAAACCTCACAATAACATGTAGATAATGCAGAAGTTGTACTAAGACAGTTGAGATATTTTAACATACAATGACAAATGTAAAATCGTAAGAAATGTATACAGGTGAATATTTTCTAATTATTGACTTTTTTTTTATTTGCGTTACATGAAGTACCAATATAAATCAATTAATTTACCACTCAATTGTTAAGTATAGTACTTTCATTAATTTTGAAAACTAAATGAAAGATGGTCCTCACTGAGTTATTGAAATAAGGTTTTCCTGCCTCCTAGGACGGTGACGCCGAGTAGTTTCAGGCAATTTAGACTAACATTATCAGGCTAAGTTAGAAGTAGCGATTAGACGGTATATAGCATTAGCACCAAATGTTTATAAAACATAGTAAAGTCAAGTATTCCGACTTAATTCAATAGAGAAGACGCATAGTGAGTAGATTTTGATAAATGTCTCTGATTTTGTAATCATTTACGTTAAAAAGGCCATTAAACACAATTATACTTTTTTAACAATTCATCAACTTGAAAAAGTTAATTTTAGAAGTAATGAAAAGTTTAAAAAATAAGATTAGCATAGGATTTCTTTAAAAAAAAAATAGCTTCTTTTGTTATGAGGTCAAACCTGTAAACACCATATAACACCTGAACAAATTTTCTTAAATCACGCCTACAAATGCGACACAAGTGACGTCACTCCTGTCGGGTCTTTTTAAGGCGCCGCGAGACGCCGTCCAAAGGCGGACGTGACTTTGTAACCTATATATCTTATTTTGGGTTAGCAATGTAGTTTTTTCTTGGACGTGCCTATTTTTAGAAAAAATATGCATCTTTTCTATTTTTTTTTGTATTCTTATTAAATATAATTTCTTAAATCGGTCGAAACTAGTGGGCGTGTAGCTGTGTGAAAGCGTATCTTATAGTTGACAGGTCTAAGCTGCTGAGATACAGGAAAGAATGGAGTTGGGGCGACGTGTTTGCGTGTTTGTTTGTCTGTTACCACCATACCTGTGCTCGCTCACAGCACGTACTGAGTGACAGATGGTTCTGATACAGGCGTCTTGACTCTCTGTGGAAGATGGACATTATTTTAATGTTTGATCTCGAATCACGACGATAATGTTTCATTTTGACATAAAACGTGAAAAGGACATACACATAATAAATCAAACCACATGCTATGCTATAGTCCATTCGTTTAGGTATTTAAAAGAATGTAAACAACCTTGACACTTTAAAAATGAATACCTTTGCAAATTACAAATAAATTATGTAATTTACAAATTATAAAATAAATACTTTGTAAGTTGCGAAGGTATCTAAATATACAATGTCCTTTTTAATTAAGTACAAATATTTTAAGAGGTGATTCAGTCCATCATTTTGAACAACTTTTCCCAATAAATATATATCGAAATACGAAAAATTTTTTTGCATTTTTCATAATAATGATATCATTTGCTACTTCGATCTGTATGAGAATCTAAATATTTTTTTCGTATTTCGATATATATTTATTGGGCAAAGTTGTTCAAAGTGATGGACTGAATAACCCCTTAAAATATTTGTACTTAATTAAAAAGGACATTGTATATAACTCAAAGGTGACTGACTGACTGACATAGTGATCTATCAACGCACAGCCCAAACCACTGGACCGATCGGGCTGAAATTTGGCATGCATGTAGATGTTATAACGTAGGCATCCCCTAAGAAAGGATTTTGATCAATTCTACCCCCAAAGGGATAAAATAGGGGATGAAACTTTGTATGAAACTTTGTCAATTTTAAACCGACCGGGCTGAGACTTTGCATGCATAAAGCTACTATGACGTAGGCATCCCCTAAGAAAGGATTTTGATAAATTACACCCCTACGCGAGCGAAGCCGCGGGCAAAAGCTAGTTGATTTATAAAGTGTAAGTATATTTCAATAAAAGACATGCCAGGACTGTTTACATTCTTTTAAATATTTAAACAAATGGACTTTTATAGATCACTTTGGTATAATGAAAAAAAACCTACTGTTTTTATATACCCAGTGTCACTCTCAGAATTAAGAAGAATCTAACGACACCTCTCAACCTTAAATCCATCGAGTCGTTCAGGCCGCAGAGCGTGCCAAGCAATTATACATACATACATACTCTCGAAAAACATAACCCTCGACTACTCGACTCGAAAAAGTCGGGAAAAACAAATAAAAATTTCGGCATTTCCATACAAAAGTGTGCAGCCGCCCGGGCACTTTGTATGGGAATGTAGAATTTTGTTGTTGGTTTTTTTACTGTTATTTTTATTTCATTGAACTATAGTGATTAGAGCATAGCACCTGGTTTGATTTATAACGGGTATGTCCCTTTCACGTTGTATACAGGGTCTAACAAAATAAATTTAAACTATTTTAGGAGTGAATTCCGTCCAAGATGCTGAACAACTTTCCCTAAGGAAGTTTTGGACTCTCATACAAATTAGTTAATTGAGTGAGTATTCAATAACACAAGCTTATTTAAATTGAATAATCAGCTGATTTTTGGTTGTATGCTAAAAGAAACCCAAAAACGATTTTTCATATTTCGATAGTTGGTTGGGGAAAGTTGTTCACTATCATGGACTGAATTCACTCTTAAAATAGATTCAGTGTATTTTGTTAGATGTTATACAATACTTTGTTAGATGTTATACAATAATACTTAATACCTATGTAATACAGGCAATTGGTTTTTGGATAAGAAACTCAAATCTAGCTACTCTTCAAAGATTTTTCTACACTCAAATCTAGCTATAGATCTATTAATATAATTAATATAATAATAAGACTGCGTAGAAGAAGGATTATGTTTCTCGAGTATATGTATGTATTAGACATGGGCCGAGTACCGAGTACTCGTACTCGGATGTTACACGGTGCTCGGCATAATTACTCGGCACCTTTTTCAGTACTCGTACTCGGCCAAATAACTCAGTTCAACTGCCGAGTATTGGTGGCGATTATTTTTTTCGTACTCGGCCGAATAACTCAGTTCAACTGCCGAGTATTGGTGCTGAGTATTTTTTTCGTACTCGGCCGAATAACTCGGTTCAACTGCCGAGTATTGGTGCTGAGTATTTTTTTCGTACTCGGCCGAATAACTCGGTTCAACTGCCAAGTATTGGTGCTGAGTACTTTTTTCGTACTCGGCCGAATAACTCGGTTCAACTGCCGAGTATTGGTGCTGAGTATTTTTATCGTACTCGGCCGAATAACTCGGTTCAACTGCCAAGTATTGGTGCTGAGTACTTTTTTCGTACTCGGCCGAATAACTCGGTTCAACTGCCGAGTATTGGTGCTGAGTATTTTTTTCGTAATCAGCCGCATAACTCGGTTCAACTACCAAGTATTGGTGCTGAGTACTTTTTTCGTACTCGGCCGAATAACTCGGTTGAACTGCCGAGTATTGGTGCTGAGTATTTTTTTCGTACTCGGCCAAATAACTCGGTTCAACTGCCAAGTATTGGTGCTGAGTATTTTTTTCGTAATCAGCCGAATAACTCGGTTCAACTGCCGAGTTTAAACGCCATATCTAATTTAAGACGTCATGTACTAAGGACATCTGATACAATAGGAGTGCAGAAAGGTCGCCTGATATATGTTTAATAAGTAAGAAACTCTCCAAAAAACAATGTTTTTTATAATATTAATATTGTTTGTTTGTTTATAAAGCTTTATTGTACATAAGAAAGAACACAGTTACAAATCAGAAAAGTAAACATACAACGGCGGAGTTATGCCTTATAGGGATCTCTTCCAGTCAACCGGCCAGTAATTGAGAGGAATGTTTACTTATTATGCGTTTGGGGCAGAGTTTATTACAGCCGTTATGGACGCGAGATCAGAGAAAACAACAGACTGGCGATGAATGCGGGGGCGCGGGGAAGATCCGGTCACGCGGCGGCAGCGCGGAGCGGACATAGTAAAAACTCGTTTTCGCGCCATTACTGAATCGAGTTATTCGGCCGAGTACTAAGTTTGATGAAGGCAAAACCGAGTAATACTCGGTATTCAGTTACTTGGTACATGTAGAGAATGTGAGTTTATTACAGTAGTAGTACATTATGTTTCTCTTATTTTGATATTAATAAATATTTAAAAGTTATTTCTTTTTTAATTTTATTCCATTATACATAATAAAATATACAATAGTACCATTACTAATACTTGATAATAAATAAAATACATACACTAGTATATATGTGGACATTCTGGGATCTGGACATTTTGGGATCTGGCCATTTTAGGATTTGGACCTTTTGGGATCGGACATTCTGGGATATGGACGTTTTGCACCCTCTGGACATTTTGGGATTTGGACATTTTGAACCTAAACGCTCGGTTGTATGTATATTTCTATGGGACGCTCTGCAGACTACATGGCTTGAGAGGTGACGTTAGATTTGTCTTAATTCTGAGTGACACTGGGAATATAAAATTCAAACAAAAGCAAAACGCAAATTTTTGGAAAATTTTCATGCAGTCGGGATTTTTTTAAAATAAGTAATTTGTTGTTTTCTATAATTGAAATGTAACTAACTACTCACAAGCGCGGATTTAGGGGGGAGGGGGTTCGTCACGAAGTGTTATGACCGTTTTAAGCTATGTAACCCCTTCCGTGCAATGGACCCGGAGGTTGTGAGTGGGAGGGGAGAAAAGAGGCCCTAGTGATACACCTCCTTCCCCCTAAACCGAACCCTGGATCCGCTTTTAGCTACTATATCACGGTACCCGCCTAGCCTACCCATAGCCTTGTAAACATAATTATTTTTCTTCCTTGTCACTAGACGGCGCTATAGGTATTTATTAAGAGATTAAAATCTTTTATTAATATTATTTAAATAAAGTAGTACTCTAATTAATTAAATGGGACTTATATGAAATGCAAGAAAAATTTTAAAGCATATTCAACAATTTCTTTAGTTGTGTGCTGCCATCTCTGTGTGTCTACCCGCAACTCCAGTTTTGCCTACTTACGGGTCCTACAAGTTTCGATGGCGTTGGGTATCTGTTACGTTAATAATTATATTATCTTTGCCAGTACTAACGGTCAGAAATTGTAGCCGTTTTGTGAGCGCGGTCCGAACGCGGCGGTCTTAACGCACGCGTCCTTTAAATTCTGCAATGCATAAACAAAATTAAAAATAAACTCGAAACAAAAATCCGATGTTACATGCTCGGCGACAAATGTATTTATTGACTACTATAAAAATATATACCCAATACAATTGCTATTGCGAGGCAGTAAATATCTATTCTTATTTTCCTCAACATTTTCTATTTACTTGTACAAGTGATGAAAGTACTGAAGCAGTGACTACACTTATATTTGGCATAGAATAACTAGGATGACCAAAGAGAATGATAAGTAGCTTGACATTGAGTTGACATTAATATCGAAAACATTCGTTTATTTAACTAATTTCTTGCGCGAAATGAATGAATGTGCCAATAGATTTAAATGTTTCGAAAAGTTGTTATTTTTGTTTTGTTTTGTTGTCACAGAAGGGAGAAAAATAGTGGAAGTGCTACTTGAAAAAATTACTATCGGCACCGTCGTCGCCAAACTCACGTAAATGAACCACTAAACACTTTTGTTTTACAAACAAACAATTCATTTAATTGGTCGTTATTATTTATTTAAATATTGGCATTAATAAGATTTATTTTGCTATGCGATCTGTAGTACCTATAACTTTACAAACATTTTCTGGTAATTTTAAAGTATTGGCCAAGCCATTTATGGTCCGAAAACGACGTTATTTCCCAAAGAAGCAATTATTAACTTAAATAAGATTCGGGATTGAGTGCAGTTGAGCTTAATTATGACACGCGCGCCACGCCTACTTGGTACTTCCATCATATTTAGTATTGTTATTCTATTAACTATTGTATTTACAATATGTAACAAAAACCATGTCCGATCCTTGTAGAAGCTACTCGGACCGTCAATATAAACAACTTTGCCTATGGGAGCAATGCTTGAAATTTCAAAAATATCCACATTTTAATACAAAAGTGTTCGGCCGGCAATTCGTATGAAAATGTCGATTTTTTTCTTCGAGTTTCAAGCATTGGTCCCATAGGAAAAGTGGTTCATATTGACGGTCTGAGTTGCTCCTAAAAGGATCGGACAGGGTTTTTGATACATATTGTTTATTAAAAAATATGTTGTTTTATATTTTGGTAACTGATAATGTTTATCACTGAAATTCATGCGGCCGAAATCAATGTTTGAAGCAATACAGATGAGGACGTAATGTAACTTATATTTTAAAATGAGAATGATATGAATGATAATAATTAACAAAAAGAACAATTATTTCATAATTGATATGAATATTTATATACAATCCAAATGGGTCGTTTTGAAAATCTTTCTAGGAGTCACATATGAATTTGATTTTAAAAACGAACGTGTTGAGTGTTGAGTGGTGTTTAGCGGGCAGCTGCAGGCGCCTCGACAAGGCGACAACGGGGGAGAGGTGCGGGGACAGGGAACGCAGACTTATATTGCGCGGGACCTTACCCCGTTCTTTATGTAATACTTATATTAATTCTGTGCCGACGTGTCCTATGGTGATGATGAGGATGGTGGTGTGTCTACGTGCTACAGTCTACCCTACGTACAGTTGTGCACCCGCACCGAGGGCCAGTCGTCCAGGTCGTGCGCCTGCTCCTGCTAGTGTGTTGTGTGGTGATGAGGATGGTGGTGTGTCTACGTGCTACAGTCTACCCTACGTACAGTTGTACACCCGCACCGAGGGCCAGTCGTCCAGGTCGTGCGCCTGCTCCTGCTAGTGTGTTGTGTGGTGATGAGGATGGTGGTGTGTCTACGTGCTACAGTCTACCCTACGTACAGTTGTGCACCCGCACCGAGGGCCAGTCGTCCAGGTCGTGCGCCTGCTCCTGCTAGTGTGTTGTGTGGTGATGAGGATGGTGGTGTGTCTACGTGCTACAGTCTACCCTACGTACAGTTGTGCACCCGCACCGAGGGCCAGTCGTCCAGGTCGTGCGCCTGCTCCTGCTAGTGTGTTGTGTGGTGATGAGGATGGTGGTGTGTCTACGTGCTACAGTCTACCCTACGTACAGTTGTGCACCCGCACCGAGGGCCAGTCGTCCAGGTCGTGCGCCTGCTCCTGCTAGTGTGTTGTGTGGTGATGAGGATGGTGGTGTGTCTACGTGCTACAGTCTACCCTACGTACAGTTGTGCACCCGCACCGAGGGCCAGTCGTCCAGGTCGTGCGCCTGCTCCTGCTAGTGTGTTGTGTGGTGATGAGGATGGTGGTGTGTCTACGTGCTACAGTCTACCCTACGTACAGTTGTGCACCCGCACCGAGGGCCAGTCGTCCAGGTCGTGCGCCTGCTCCTGCTAGTGTGTTGTGTGGTGATGAGGATGGTGGTGTGTCTACGTGCTACAGTCTACCCTACGTACAGTTGTGCACCCGCACCGAGGGCCAGTCGTCCAGGTCGTGCGCCTGCTCCTGCTAGTGTGTTGTGTGGTGATGAGGATGGTGGTGTGTCTACGTGCTACAGTCTACCCTACGTACAGTTGTGCACCCGCACCGAGGGCCAGTCGTCCAGGTCGTGCGCCTGCTCCTGCTAGTGTGTTGTGTGGTGATGAGGATGGTGGTGTGTCTACGTGCTACAGTCTACCCTACGTACAGTTGTGCACCCGCACCGAGGGCCAGTCGTCCAGGTCGTGCGCCTGCTCCTGCTAGTGTGTTGTGTGGTGATGAGGATGGTGGTGTGTCTACGTGCTACAGTCTACCCTACGTACAGTTGTGCACCCGCACCGAGGGCCAGTCGTCCAGGTCGTGCGCCTGCTCCTGCTAGTGTGTTGTGTGGTGATGAGGATGGTGGTGTGTCTACGTGCTACAGTCTACCCTACGTACAGTTGTGCACCCGCACCGAGGGCCAGTCGTCCAGGTCGTGCGCCTGCTCCTGCTAGTGTGTTGTGTGGTGATGAGGATGGTGGTGTGTCTACGTGCTACAGTCTACCCTACGTACAGTTGTGCACCCGCACCGAGGGCCAGTCGTCCAGGTCGTGCGCCTGCTCCTGCTAGTGTGTTGTGTGGTGATGAGGATGGTGGTGTGTCTACGTGCTACAGTCTACCCTACGTACAGTTGTGCACCCGCACCGAGGGCCAGTCGTCCAGGTCGTGCGCCTGCTCCTGCTAGTGTGTTGTGTGGTGATGAGGATGGTGGTGTGTCTACGTGCTACAGTCTACCCTACGTACAGTTGTGCACCCGCACCGAGGGCCAGTCGTCCAGGTCGTGCGCCTGCTCCTGCTAGTGTGTTGTGTGGTGATGAGGATGGTGGTGTGTCTACGTGCTACAGTCTACCCTACGTACAGTTGTGCACCCGCACCGAGGGCCAGTCGTCCAGGTCGTGCGCCTGCTCCTGCTAGTGTGTTGTGTGGTGATGAGGATGGTGGTGTGTCTACGTGCTACAGTCTACCCTACGTACAGTTGTGCACCCGCACCGAGGGCCAGTCGTCCAGGTCGTGCGCCTGCTCCTGCTAGTGTGTTGTGTGGTGATGAGGATGGTGGTGTGTCTACGTGCTACAGTCTACCCTACGTACAGTTGTGCACCCGCACCGAGGGCCAGTCGTCCAGGTCGTGCGCCTGCTCCTGCTAGTGTGTTGTGTGGTGATGAGGATGGTGGTGTGTCTACGTGCTACAGTCTACCCTACGTACAGTTGTGCACCCGCACCGAGGGCCAGTCGTCCAGGTCGTGCGCCTGCTCCTGCTAGTGTGTTGTGTGGTGATGAGGATGGTGGTGTGTCTACGTGCTACAGTCTACCCTACGTACAGTTGTGCACCCGCACCGAGGGCCAGTCGTCCAGGTCGTGCGCCTGCTCCTGCTAGTGTGTTGTGTGGTGATGAGGATGGTGGTGTGTCTACGTGCTACAGTCTACCCTACGTACAGTTGTGCACCCGCACCGAGGGCCAGTCGTCCAGGTCGTGCGCCTGCTCCTGCTAGTGTGTTGTGTGGTGATGAGGATGGTGGTGTGTCTACGTGCTACAGTCTACCCTACGTACAGTTGTGCACCCGCACCGAGGGCCAGTCGTCCAGGTCGTGCGCCTGCTCCTGCTAGTGTGTTGTGTGGTGATGAGGATGGTGGTGTGTCTACGTGCTACAGTCTACCCTACGTACAGTTGTGCACCCGCACCGAGGGCCAGTCGTCCAGGTCGTGCGCCTGCTCCTGCTAGTGTGTTGTGTGGTGATGAGGATGGTGGTGTGTCTACGTGCTACAGTCTACCCTACGTACAGTTGTGCACCCGCACCGAGGGCCAGTCGTCCAGGTCGTGCGCCTGCTCCTGCTAGTGTGTTGTGTGGTGATGAGGATGGTGGTGTGTCTACGTGCTACAGTCTACCCTACGTACAGTTGTGCACCCGCACCGAGGGCCAGTCGTCCAGGTCGTGCGCCTGCTCCTGCTAGTGTGTTGTGTGGTGATGAGGATGGTGGTGTGTCTACGTGCTACAGTCTACCCTACGTACAGTTGTGCACCCGCACCGAGGGCCAGTCGTCCAGGTCGTGCGCCTGCTCCTGCTAGTGTGTTGTGTGGTGATGAGGATGGTGGTGTGTCTACGTGCTACAGTCTACCCTACGTACAGTTGTGCACCCGCACCGAGGGCCAGTCGTCCAGGTCGTGCGCCTGCTCCTGCTAGTGTGTTGTGTGGTGATGAGGATGGTGGTGTGTCTACGTGCTACAGTCTACCCTACGTACAGTTGTGCACCCGCACCGAGGGCCAGTCGTCCAGGTCGTGCGCCTGCTCCTGCTAGTGTGTTGTGTGGTGATGAGGATGGTGGTGTGTCTACGTGCTACAGTCTACCCTACGTACAGTTGTGCACCCGCACCGAGGGCCAGTCGTCCAGGTCGTGCGCCTGCTCCTGCTAGTGTGTTGTGTGGTGATGAGGATGGTGGTGTGTCTACGTGCTACAGTCTACCCTACGTACAGTTGTGCACCCGCACCGAGGGCCAGTCGTCCAGGTCGTGCGCTTGCTCCTGCTCGCGCCGCGCCAACTCGGGCGGCTCGGCGCGCGACACGCAGCCGTCGTGGATGTGCACGCGCGTGATGTCCGACCCGGGGATCTCGAACATCACCTCCAGCAGCAGGTTTTCCTGCGAAACGACACATCACAAATAACTCTTTGAAAATATTAGTGTCGGACCGAATACTCGGTTTCGGAAAAAAACGGGTTTGGAATTAGTTTCGGTTTTGACGGCATACCTGCCGAAACTACGACTGAAACCGAAACGTTCAAACGAAATTCTGTATCGGTTTAGGTTTCGGCCGAAACTGAGACCGTTGCCGAAATTATGACAATAATGTCACCGTCATCAGTCCTAGCCATGGTCCCATTTCATTTGGGGTTGGCTCTCCTTATCTTCTCGCGCCAGTTTTCCCTATCATAAATCATGTCACCCATCGTCTTCATATCTTTTTAAAGGTACTGGACCTAGTCGTGGAAGGGCGTCCTCTGCCTCTCCGTGTTTCGGCTATGCTCATTACCTTTTTTGTCATGTGGTTATCATCCCTGCGCACTACGTGACCAAACCATCTCAGTCTGCTTTCTTGATGTTGTTCTGAATCTTGGCTACTTCAAAAGACCCGCGGATGTGCCTGTTCTTAACCTTATCCCGCAACGTAACTCCTCCCGCTCATCTTAGCATCCGCATTTCCGCACAGTGCATTTTTTGCTCCCCTTGGCAACGCATTGCCCAGCATTCCGCACCATTTAAAAGCGCAGGTCGGACGGCACGTTTATAGATGTTACTCTTAACTTTTATCGGCATTTTTGGATCACAGAGCACCCCTGTAAGCGACCTCTATCTAAGCCATTCTGCTTGGATTCTATTGTCGATGTCTTCCTTGGTGCTGGCATTGCTGGTTATCATCAATCCATAGTATTTAAATTTATTTACTTTGTTAAGGCAAACGCCGTCTTTGTGTGGACGGAGCGCATCAACATCGTCACCAGAGAAATCGCAACACAATGACAATAATGTACCAAATAAAATTAAAGAGACATGGAATGTCATTAATAAAGAAACCGGGAAAACTAGAGCGAGAGAAAATATTAGAGAAATGAAATATGCCTTTAAAATATTACCTCAACTAAAACATTGTATAAATGTATTTATCATCATCATCATCATCATCATATCGCCTCCCTGCAACCTTGCTCAGGTCATCTAACCATCTAGCACGTGGGTGTCCTACGCTGCGCTTGCCGGTACGTGGCCGCCATTCAAGAACCTTTCTGTCCCATCGGCCATCGGTTCTTCGCGCTATGTGCCCCGCCCACTGCCACATCATTGAGCTAATCCGCTTGGCTATGTCGGTGACCTTCGTTCTCCTACGAATCTCTTTATTTCTGATTCGATCGCGGAGAGAAACACCCAGCATAGTCCTCTCCATAGCCCGTTGAGCGACCCTGAGCCTTCTTATGAGACCCATAGTAAGGGACCACGTTTCAGAGCCATAAGTCATCACTGGTAACACACATTGATTAAACACTTTCGTATTGAGGCACTGAGGTATTTTAGACGATAAAACAGTGCGTAATTTCCCGAACGCTGCCCAGTCGAGTCGGATTCGCCGAAAGACTTCTTCCTCGAAGCTGGAACTTCCTGCCTGGATCAATTGACCCAGGTAGACATACTGGTCTCCAACTTCAAGGGTGGAGCTCCCAACAGAAACAGGTAGAGGCGCAACGTGCATATTTGACATGACCTTCGTCTTGTCAACGTTGATTTTTAGGCCGACCTGTTGGGAGGTTTAGGACTTCGATTTAAGTCTTCAAGCATCGAACTTAAGTCCTCCATCGATTCTGCCGTGACAACGATATCGTCGGCAAATCGAAGGTGAGTAATGTACTCGCCATTGATGTTGATGCCCAGTCCTTCCCATTCCAGGAGCTTGAAGGTATCTTCCAGAGCGGCGGTGAACAGTTTTGGAGATATGACATCTCCCTGTCTCACGCCTCTATTCAATGGAATATCCTTCGTACTGTGCTCCTGTACTCGGACCGACATAGTGGCTTTGTTATATAGACACTTCAACACCTCGATATACCGACAGTCAATGCAGCACCGCTGGAGAGACTGAAGTACGGCCCATGTTTCCATCGAATCGAAGGCTTTTTCGTAGTCCACGAACCTCAAGCCCATCGGCCGGTTATACTCCCTCGTCTTCTCTATAACCTGCCGCAAAGTATGGATGTGGTCCATGGTACTGTAGCCTTTTCGGAATCCGGCTTGTTCGGGAGGTTGGAAGGCATCAAATCTGTTAGCGAGACGATTCGTGATGACCCTCGAAAACAACTTATAGACGTGATTCAGAAGCTTGGCCTATCATTCTTTAATAGAGTATTGTCACCCTTTTTAAAGAAAAGGACCACCACGCCTCTTTTCCACGCCTCCGGCGTTACGCCCTCGAGCAGAACGGAATTAAATAGCCTCTGAAGGACCTTCAAGTACTGGCGTTCCGCCCGCTTTCAGAAGCTCTGCTGTGATTCTATCCTCACCCGGCGCCTTGTTGTTTTTGAGCTGTTTGAGGGCCATCCTAATCTCGTACAGACTGATGTCCGGGATATATTCGGTATATGTATTAGATCTTTTTTTTACTAATATTCTCTTGGAACTTACTGCTGATGTCAATTCAAGTCCTCAACATGCTGAAGCCTTACTTTAAGATAGTGTAGCTCCATGTTATCAAGAGTTTCAATTTAAACATTTCAATAGCTTTTAAAAATCATGTCCGTTAATGTAGTAAGAAACATCATAACTAGTATTTCGACAATTCTAGCACAATTCAGTTCCGTAACACCTAGATGGCGCTATCCAAAGTTAGAACGCGCTATGGTTTCGTTTGCTACATATTCACAGTTTTATTAATATTTCAAAACTACTGCACCGATTTTGATGCCCAACGAACTTTGAAATTCTACTGATATTTCCTACATGCCTACCCAATTGCATCAAAATCGGACTATCGGTTCGGCAGTTATCGCGGTACAAACATACAAACAGTGTGTTTTCGCCCTAACTCGATTTAGAGCAAATATCATTGCTGCAGACCTACCTTTTTTTTATTGAATGCATTGTTGTAGGTATTTTTCCAAATTTAATGAAATGCAGTAAATTGATTCCTTTATTTAATAATTGGCCAAGTGCGTGTCGGGTCACGCGCAGTGTAGGGTTCCGTAGTTACGAATGCTAACTTTGAGTTCATGCCACTGAAAATGTAAACTGAATTTGTACGATATTTTCCTTTTCCGAGTTCATTTTATAAGTTGATCGCCTATAACTTTTTAATTTGTAAACCCTACTTAGCTTTGATATTTTTCCTTTAAAGTTCGTGATATATACTATAGCTGTGATTTTTTTTTCACGTGTCCATATACAACCGTTTAGCAGATAGAAGAGAGGGACACGTGACTCTAACAAAAATATTCATTTTAAAACTAAATATTTCAAAAACGGATCCCTAAATCGAAAAACGGTGTTCACAAGCTCATATTATTTTTGAAAGACCTACAACGATACCCCACATGATTGTTAGTCAAGAAAAAAATTGGCTTTTCACTTTACTTGTATGGGAGCTACCAAAAAAAAAACTTTTTTAGCATTATATTTTACCACTTTTTCCGCATTATTAATATACATACCAATGCTAAATCACAGCTTTCTAGTACTTTTTGTCGCTGAGTAAAACCGCGGACGGACAAACAGACATGGCGAAACTATAAGGGTTCCTTGTTTACTACGGAACCCTAAAAAGGGGGTAAGTATCTCCATTTTGCCAGTTTTGAGCAAAGCGTTTTAAAAGATAATGCTTAATCAGCCATAACTTTTTCATAGCCAGCAGTTTGGTTTTACTGGAGGTAAAGTGACCACCGATGCGGGGGTAGAGCTCGTTACTCACATTTACAGCGCATGGGAAAACAAGCATCATGCAATTGGTTCTTTCTGCGATCTTTTTAAAGCATTCGACTGCGCAGATCATCCGACACTTTTGCGCAAATTACATCATTACGGTTTTGACGATAAATCTATAAACTTCATTCAATCATATTTAACAGATAGGCTTCAGACTGTTGATATACATGGCATAAAGTCAACGGATCTGTTGTCAAAATTGGTGTACCTCAAGGTTCTAACCTGGGACCGTTCCTCTTCTTAGTGTACGTCAATGATTTGCCTTACGCGGTTGAGAAATAGGCTGGTATTGTGTTGTTCGCCGATGACACGTCTCTTTATTTTTTTTTCAGCCAATAACCTTTTCTTGAATGCCAACAAGACCCAATGCATTAGATTTAGTCTTCCTAACGTGAGGCAGGCCAATGTTTCTTCTTTATTGTACTTTCTTGGGAATCACAGTAGATTCAAAACTTCAATGGGATGCTCATATTTCTAAACTCGCTTATAGGCTTAGCTCAGCGGCTTACGCTATTAAAATAATCAGACTATTGAGAGATGTAGCAACTGCTAGACTAGTTTACTTTAGTTACTTTCATAGTCTGATGTCCTACGGGATACTTCTCCGGGGGAGTGCAGCTGATATACAGACTACTTTTATTTTACAAAAAATTCGTTTTATTTACGATTTAGGATCAAGAGATTCCCTAAGAGAATTTTTCAAGAAAATTTATATACTCACTGTACCATCTCAGTACATAATTGAAAATATAATGTATGTTAACAAAAATATTGCCTTATTTAATAAAACAGGTGATTTTACGGGTAGAAACTTACGTAACATAAATGATTTAGTTACCCAGTAGTTTAAGGGAAACTGTATAAAGTTTTATAATAAATTGCCAGAAACGGTCCTTAATAAGCCAGATAGAAAATTTAAGGCCTATGTAAAGAAAGTACTTTGTGAGAAGGCTTATTACGGAACCGATGATTATCTTAAAGACAAAAACGTCTGGCTTGAGCTTGGCGCGGGTCCCTCTTAAAGGTTTGTTTTTGTACACTCACAAATGTCATAATTTGAGTAAAATCGGTACACGTACTTTATTTACAAATTGACATTAATTTCAGTTTGGACATCATTCTTAATTGATCATTATGACAACAATGTATTCTCAGTCCACATATCTAACTTTAATATCAGTATAGTTGTAAGGTTGACGTTTTTGGAGAATATGCTGCAGTACAGTTTGTTACCGCTCCTTTTGTACTTGCGCTTAGGAGGCGGCAGTAAACTTAGCTCTAAAACTTAACAATTGTGCAACAAAACAAAGTGACGATTATTAAGAGATGTTATAAATATCCTATTAATTCGTCAAGTATTCGAGCATAATATAGACCTCTTTACCGGCGCATATAAAAAAAAGACAATCGAGTGCGCGTTACGTCAGTTCAATCGAGCTACAGAAGCGATCACTCCGAGGAGACCCGAAGCGAAGGAAACCTAAGTGCGACAAATGGAAGTACCGGCGACAATTTTGGCGAGATAGCTCTCAGCTGCTACGCGACTTAGACCTTGGACATCAGGAAGACCATTTTCACGTGTACACCTAGGGTTCCGTAGTGAATAAAGACCCTCATACGAAGTTTGGCGTTTTTCTCCTTTAGTATCGGAACATACGTCAATGTCAACTTGACATGTGTCAATCCAATTTAAATATATCTTTATTATCATAGGATATTTATAATGTCTCTTAATAATCGTCACTGTTGCACAATAATTGTTGACGTCAAAAAGTTACTTAGAGCTAAGTTTACTGCCGCCTCCAAAGCGCTAGTGCAGAAGAAGCGGTAACAAACTGCACTGCAGCATTTTCTCCAAGAACGTCAACTCACAATGAAATTAATATTTATAGTTGATTTGTGGATAGAGTATACATTGTTTGTTGTCATAATTTTAAAATAATGTCAAATCGAGTTGAAAATTTAGTATGTACCTAATGTCCCAAATTATGACCATTTTTGTGTATACAAATCTTTAAGAAGGACCCGCGCCAAGCTCAAGCCAGACTTTGTTGTCTTTAAGATAGTCATCGGTCCTATAATAAGCCTTCTCACAAAGTACCTTTTTTACATAACCTTTAATTTTTTTTAAGGCATATCAAGGACCGATTGTGGCAGTTTATTATAAAAAAGTATACCGTTACACATAAACGTTTTACTAACTGTTTTGAACCTATAATACGGGGCAACTAAGTCACTCTTATTGCGTAAGTTTCTGACGGTAAAATCGTTTACTTTATTGTATGAGGAAATATTTTTCCTTAGATCCAGTATGTCTTCAAATATATACTGTGATGGTAAGGTGAGTATACCTATTTCCTTGAATAATTCTCTGAGTGAGTCTCTAGATCCTAAGCCGTAGATAGCGATAATGTTACGGCCTTTGCCGATAGTTATCTGAGTAATCTGTGCGATTCGCTGATCACTCTCTCATAAGTATCTCGCAAGCATACATTGTAAAATACGCAAGTCATATCGTGCTATCCGCTGTTTTTATTTAAATATAACAATTACATCTCCAAATCTCGAACCCAAGTTTCGTAACAATAGTTTTAAGTAAAGAAGCTCACCATGATGGCCCTGAGTCCTCTGGCGCCAGTCTTCCGCTCCATGGCGAGGGCTGCCACCGCTCGTAACGCTTCTTCGCTAAACGACAACTCGCACTTGTCCATCGCGAATAAGAGTTTGTATTGCGATACCTGCAATCAAACGTATTTATTCAATGACTAGCTTTTGCCCGTGGCTTCGCTCGCGTAGGGGTGTAATTTATTAAAATCCTTTCTTAGGGGATGCCTACGTCATAGTAGCTTTATGCATGCAAAGTCTCAGCCCGATCGGTTTAAAATTGACAAAGTTTTATACAAACTTTCATCCCCTATTTTATCCCCTTGGGGGTAGAATTGATCAAAATCCTTTCTTAGCGGATGCCTACGTCATAACATCTACCTGCATGCCAAATTTCAGCCCGATCCGTCCAGTGGTTTGGGCTGTGCGTTGATAGATCACTATGTCAGTCAGTCAGTCACCTTTGAGTTATATATATTTAGATAAGTCTTTACAATGCAAAAGGAGAGTAAAATCATTTCTAATATTATCTCGGTTTCTCTTCTAATAACACTCTCCCGGCCAATGGGGTCCACAGGGACTACCCAAAAAAAAAATATTTTCTATTGTGTCTTTTAACTTGGCAGTAAGAGTATTGCAGGTTTTACAACAGCAAGATGCATTAAACATATTTTTATTCGACTTTGTAACCAGAGATTTTGGGTTAGCAAGGCAGTTTTTTACTTTACATGCCTATTTTTAGGAACCATTTTCATAGCACAACGAGAAAAAAAAAGTGCATCTTCTCTATTCATGTTAACTGGCAAAAAAAAGTGCATCTTCTCTATTCATGTTAAATGTTAAAATGGCACGTGCTCCCGTGCCCCCCTTCTATCCGCTACTGTAACTACTGACCATAGCGTTTTTGGGCTCGGTGAGTATCCGCACGAGTAGGTCCTGGTTGAGGCTGTGGAATGGGACCAGCACCGGGAAACGGCCCACGAACTCCTGCAAACATTCATTCATTAGAACGACGGGCTATACTAGATCACTACACTATAATAAAATTAAAATAACTGTTAAAAGAAAAAAAACGACGGGTTGCACTCCGGGAGTGCCGGCAGAAGTGAAAACTTGAATATTAACGTTGTGCATTTTTGATATTTTGGAATGGTTAGGGAAAAATTTTGCACGAATTGCTTTAATTTTATTAGTATAAAAGTAATATCATTTATGTGGTAGAATACAATATTTATTTATTTACAGCGTGCCACGCGCATGCGCTCTGCGCCGCCTAAACGAAACAGCAGGCGCAGGCATACATTTTCGCCGCGCCGTAGAAAGAGAGGGGGATACTTGCTCTCCTACGCCGCGCCAGCTGTCTACTCTCCATCCGTCTTACGAATTTTCGATCAGGTCACGTGTCCTGACGCGAGTTTAACATTTTTACCCATTACAAAAAAGTATACAACGCGGCTAAAGAAGTTTTCATTTCAAAAAAATCGACATTTCCGTACGAAAGTGGCCAGCCGCCCGGGCTATATTGATCTAGTATAGCCTGTGGTTCGATTTATTACGGGTATGTCTCTTCCACGTTGTAGTTGTGGCTATCATTTGTTTTTAATATCCCTTTCCCTACTTTATTTTTCTTCTTAGATTTTTAAAACTAAGCGTCCCGCTCCTTATTCTCTGCAAGAGCCGAGTCCAGCGGACTAGCGTTGGCATCAGCGTCCGAAGCGCGAGTCAAGAACAAACACGAACGTTCCCGAACGCTACAACCACACTTACCGGGATCATGCCGAAGTCGATGAGGTCCCTCGCCTGCACCTTCCTCAGCCAAGCGACGCGCTCCTCATTCTCTGCTAGAGCCGAGTCCAGCGGACAGGCTTCGGCGGCGGCGGCCCGAGCGAGATTCACGAACAAATACGAATGTTACCGAACGCTATAACGACACTCACAGGGATCATGCCGAAGTCGCTGAGATCCCTCGCCTGCACCTTTCTCAGCCAAGTGTCTCGCTCTTCGTTCTATGCGAGAGCGGAGTTAAATGGACCAACGTCAGCCGCGGCGCGGCGTCCAGAGCACGAGATACGATCAAACACGAACGTTTCCAAACGCTATAACCACACTCACCGGGATCATGCCGAAGTCGATGAGGTCCCTCGCCTGCACCTTCCTCAGCCAAGCGTCCCGCTCCTCATTCTCTGCTAGAACCGAGTCCAGGGGACTGGCGTCGGCGGCGGCGGCCCGAGCGAGAGTCACGAACAAACACGAACGTTCCCGAACGCTACAACCACACTTACCGGGATCATGCCGAAGTCGATATGGTCCCTCGCCTGCACCTTCCTCAGCCAAGCGTCCCGCTTCTCGTTCTCTGCTAGAGCCGAGTCCAGCGGACAGGCTTTGGCGGCGGCGGCCCGAGCGAGAAAAAACACGAATGTTACCGACCGAACGCTATAATGACACTCACAGGGATCATGCCGAAGTCGCTGAGATCCCTCGCCTGCACCTTTCTCAGCCAAGTGTTTCGCTCCTCGTTCTATGCGAGTGCGGAGTTAAATGGACTAGCGTCAGCCGCTGCGCGGCGTCCCGGGCACGAGATACGATCAAACACGAACGTTCCCGAACGCTACAACCACACTTACCGGGATCATGCCGAAGTCGCTGAGATCCCTCGCCTGCACCTTTCTCAGCCAAGTGTCTCGCTCCTCGTTCTATGCGAGAGCGGAGTTAAATGGACTAGCGTCAGCCGCTGCGCGGCGTCCCGAGCACGAGATACGATCAAACACGAACGTTCCCGAACGCTACAACCACACTTACCGGGATCATGCCGAAGTCGCTGAGATCCCTCGCCTGCACCTTTCTCAGCCAAGTGTCTCGCTCCTCATTCTCTGCTAGAGCCGAGTCCAGCGGACAGGCTTCGGCGGCGGCGGCCCGAGCGAGAGTCAAGGACAAACACGAATGTTACCGAACGCTATAAACACACTCACAGGGATCATGCCGAAGTCGCTGAGATCCCTCGCCTGCACCTTTCTCAGCCAAGTGTCTCGCTCCTCGTTCTATGCGAGAGCGGAGTTAAATGGACTAGCGTCAGCCGCTGCGCGGCGTCCCGAGCACGAGATACGATCAAACACGAACGTTCCCGAACGCTACAACCACACTTACCGGGATCATGCCGAAGTCGCTGAGATCCCTCGCCTGCACCTTTCTCAGCCAAGTGTCTCGCTCCTCATTCTCTGCTAGAGCCGAGTCCAGCGGACAGGCTTCGGCGGCGGCGGCCCGAGCGAGAGTCAAGGACAAACACGAATGTTACCGAACGCTATAAACACACTCACAGGGATCATGCCGAAGTCGCTGAGATCCCTCGCCTGCACCTTTCTCAGCCAAGTGTCTCGCTCCTCGTTCTATGCGAGAGCGGAGTTAAATGGACTAGCGTCAGCCGCTGCGCGGCGTCCCGAGCACGAGATACGATCAAACACGAACGTTCCCGAACGCTACAACCACACTTACCGGGATCATGCCGAAGTCGATGAGGTCCCTCGCCTGCACCTTCCTCAGCCAAGCGTCCCGCTCCTCGTTCTCCGCGAGAGCCGAGTCGAGCGGACTGGCGTCGGCGGCGGCGGCCTGTAACGCGGCGCGGCGGCCCGAGCGCGAGTCCCAGGCGCCGAAGCCGAGGTATTTCTCGTTGTTGCGTCGCTGCACCAGCCTGTCACCACAAACAAACATTCATTGAAACCTCACACCCCACCCCACCTTGGTCCTCCTTCTCTTAGGATCTCCTTCGCGAGCTTCTGGTTTCGCGGTAAGGAATAACACTCTGGTATAGGGCAAACTTGAGCCACGTGGAGACGAGGTTCCAAGTCAGATCTGTGATTTATGAAGATTTTAGGAATAATTATAAGTAGTACATTAGTTGTGAGCAACAAACTATAATTGACAACATTTCATTTTCTAAAAGGTATGATTAGCAATTCTGAACACGTAAAATATTTTTTCAGATTTTTTTGAGTTATATTTTTAGAGATAAATGAAAAAAACTCAAAAGTATAAGGATATAGGCATTTAACAGGTTACGCCTTTGCTTGAACATCTAAAAGTGAAAAAATTATGTCAAGCTGTCAGCTGTCAATTGACACGTGCGTCAATCTGACAACTGACATCACGAGTGAGAGAGAGAGAGAGATAATAGTAGTGTTGTCTATAGAAGTATCAGTTCGATGAAGATCATCTAATATCGATAGTTCTTTCAGTAAAGTAGAATTAGGATTGGAAAAAATACATATGCATTAAAATGTTTACATAGTTTGGTGACGAAATGCTAATATTTCCTTTATATGATTGATATTTCAGGTTAAATAAAAATAATATTGACATCCAGGTCTTAAAAACTATAAAAAAAATGAAGTAAGGAAAAATGCTACCCTAAAATGGGGCGACTTTCAAAACACAAGGTGACATTTGGAGCCCTTGTTTTTTTTTAAGTCAAATTCACCCCTATTAACTTTAAAACGCTGTAACTTAAAAAGTGAAACATTTTTTCTTTGTGTTCTTAATTCCTGTAAGGGGCGACTATGAGAATCCGTTAATAAACGTGGTTGTTTACCTAAAAACCCCATTTCAAGTATAGAGATGAAAGGGCAAATTTTTTTTGTCGAGTATTACAAGCGTAATTTTTTATGCCATTTGTTTTCCACATACCAAGTCGTCAATATAATATTTTTATGCCAAAAGTAGCTGAGATAGAAGCGTTTGAATTTTTAAATTAATCAAAGTAACCCTATTTTACGATACGTAAGATTTTGTATCGATATCGATATCTTACTGCTACAAAACACAACTCTATAGACGTCAGTTTATTTTTTAATTATAATGTATGGCAAAGATGTAAACTCGTTACATCCTAACTCTTGTACTTACGCTCTTTTAGAATGGAGAGATTTTAAACAATTTAATTTTAGGAGAAATAATGAAAAGAAATGAAAAAGAAAAAATACGTATGTCCTTTTTTTGAAGTTCTTTAAGGAAAAAATATAAAATAAGAATATAACATTTTTGAAATGTTGTCAATTATTTGAAGTAATTAATAGTAAGTAATAATAGTCTCAAACATAGTTATACGAGGTTATCGTTACGTCTAAAGAAATAAAAGCCAAACGTTCTATTAATAGAGATTTAAAATTGGAGCTAAAATTGTTAGGCTAACCTATTATAGTGCAAAAACATCAATTGGCTAGACAATAATTTTGCATTACAGTTTAGGCCAATAAGGTTCAGCGAAGTGAAATTAGAAACAAATATTTTAAACGAATCGAAGGGCACCCCGTAACGTCATACCATCTACTTCCTGTGTGTTTACACATGGTACTATGGGAACTCCACCTGTCCCAGCTAGGCGGTGTGCTCCCACATGAATTATGTAGATCCAAACAGTCGTAGAGCAAGAGAGAGACACGACAAGGGTCAATACATTTTATTGTCAGAACTGATAAAATTACATAATTCAACAATAAAGGTTAATATGAGAGGTGGTGGCGGAATGAGTCAGAATGGTGAGGATGGGATGAATGTGTCAAAAAAATTAGGTATTCAATTTAAAAATGAAATTTGAAAAGGTGGACAGAATGAAATGATGGAGAAAGAAGGTGTATAAGGACATGAAGGATAGGGTTTATTGCAAGACCGTTAAAGTACTACCAGAAGTCCTATCAGGGTTCATGTTGTACCTACTAATTTAGGAAGTGACTATGTAGTGTAATATATGTACAATGTAAGAGCAATAAAGAAATTGAAATTGAAGTCCTACTGGTTGATTTTTTTTTACAAGTGGTATTACTGATGTGTCTGGTAATACCACGGGCAATTAATTTTCGGGACCCTAGAAGTTTCCGTTCTGTATGTCATACTTATATTAATCCGCTATTTTGCAACAAGTCAAATTAGATACTTTTTTCAAAACGTCAGAACAAACAGTTTCTATGGCATTGGTATGAAATACTGGGTAATGACGTCTCAGTTTCTTGGAGTCAAATAGCGCTCTTATTACCTGTTTTCCTGTAACAATAAATCTAAAATCGCGTCAAAATGGATATGTTCAAAGACAAGTGACATTATTTTGCGACGTTTTATTTTTTATCAGAACAAAATAATTTAATTTCGACCTAGGAAAATACCCAATTCTGTGGTTGTAGCTCGAAGGACCATAATGTAGCGATAATAGGGAATATGCATGAAAAAAATATGAGTTACCTAATTAGTTTATCCATAAATATTGAAAAATAAAGACGACCTCCGTGTTTTAGTGGTCAACATGCTAGTTCGCCACCCAGAGGTCCCGGGTTCGATCCCCGATCAGAGCAAGTTGGAAAATGGCCGTTTTCAAATTGTCCTGGGTCTTGGGTGTTCATCTATATATGTATTTGTTATAAATTATAGTATCGTTGAGTTAGTATCCCATAACACAAGTCTCGAACTTACTTTGGGGCTAAGCATTTTTTAACCCTCCTTATACAACTATTGTATAAAATACTCTTTCGGTATGCTGTTTGAGGCGGTGGTTAAATGTAAACAACCGGCCAAATCGACTTCATATATTAAAAGTGATTTTGTGATACGATATAACACTAGTGGTTGTAAGAGCTGAAGACCTCGCGAGTCACCCCGACCCTTTGAAGGTTATCGGATAATAAAGTTGTTGAGACAAAAAACTTTAATGACATTTTTGTAAATTTTTCGAAATCCATCAGCCGTTCAGACTGCAGGGCGTGCCAAACAATTATACATACATACAAACAAACAAACATACATACTCTCGAAAAACATAACCCTTCTTCAGGCGCATTCGGGTAAAAATACAGAACTTATAACACAATTAACAAAATATGCCACTAAAATGGTTTTCCTCAGCTTTTGTGTCCAGGCTTTTTGGAGCCAAGATTGTATTGCTTTGACCACCTTCGCCACACGTATCCTCTGTATGTTGTCTACGCAATATAGTTGAGCCAGGCCTGTGTCACTCCCCGTTTAGGTATCGAAAATATACCTACATTATTACAATGCGCGCGGCGACCACTCCGGAAGAGAAAATTCAGTTACACGAATCGTTTGTCCAGAGTAACAAAAATGAAATTGGATGTCTAGGTATCTAAATGAAGAGGTGAGAAGATCTGAAGCCAGCAAAATTAAACCATAGCGCTAACCACATTAAGTAGATATTTCTTTGAATTTATTGGAACAAAGTTCCTTACGGCAGGCTTGGAGGAGATAGGGATTTTGCTGCGCGACCGAACTGAAAAAAATGTGATAGTAAAACCGTAAGGATGACCTCGTTAAATAAAACCGTTAAATGAGACGTGCGCAGGCGCGACAGTCGTATACACAAGCGAGTAGTGTGTATAATACCTTTCTCTTCCTCCCTCTTTCTTTTCGTTCTCTTATCTCTTCTCTCTATATTACCACTCCACCGCAAGAAAACCTACATAAAATTGAGCACGATTTTTCTTTTGCAAATTGTGTCGATTCTACATTAGCCGAAGGAACTTCGTTCCTACCTGGTGTCCCACGACACCACATTTCTTTTTTTCTGAGTAAGACTTCTTTACGTGAGTACTAGTACTTATTCTCTGGTTGCGTTCAGCGATGGCTGTCGTCATAGGCATAAGTCGTGAAAATATTCTATTTTGTTTACGGAAAATTTGCATACAATGTAACAGTGTGCTTGCGTGTAAACCGAAAATAAAACATTACTTCGCCTTTTTTTACTGTCAAGTGAGTACAGTCGACAACAAAGTACATGATACATGTCACTGTTCTAATTACAAGCTTTTATTAACCCTCTTTTTAACTCCCTAAAATAAATACCTACAGCCAAAAACGAGCCAAGGGCGAGTTGAACTCGCGTGGAGAGGGTTCCGTTAGAGCCAAAGTTTTTAAATTAACATAAAATATCACATTAGAAACCGTCATAGAAAGATGTGAGTAAACTAATAATAGCTCTATCTAGTGGTGTTTCAGTGAACTATTGTTCATAACATATGCGAACGTAATATATTGAGTTTTTTTTTTTTTTACAATTTATTGGTTTAGGCATTTGTCCTCAATCTCACCTGATGGAAAGCGACGATGAAGACTAGGATGAAGCATGCCTATCCAAAAGATACCCATTCAATCTACTTTTGAATGTCCCGGGGCTGTACTTCTCTGGGAATATAGACGCAGGCAGTTCATTCCACACCTTAGCTACTCGAACCAAAAAGGAATTGTCAAAGCGTTTAGTTCGAGACTTAGGTATTTCAACGACAAAGGGGTGAAACCCCTGTCCCCGCCTTGTAGTCCGATAGAGAAATTCACGAGAGATTCAGAGGGTTTCACGAGATCAAAAAGAGCCTTCGAACACTCTCCAAAATGTATCCTATAGAAAACCGATAAGCAGGCTACTTTGCGACGATGCTCTAGGGACTGCAATTTTCTATTCGAAAGCTCATCGCTGTTTATAAGCCTACCACTTTATTTTCAATTGATACAATTCTTATAGGTTTTCCTGTAATCTACAAGCGATGAACTTTTACTCTGTATTTTTTCAAAGTTTAATGAGGTGTTTGTTGGTGTTTAGGGTGATGGTCAATTTTCGTCTTCTTTCTTGAATAAAATCAAAATTTCTATTTTACAATAACAGGATGCTGAGGAGTTTCTTCCATAGGTATCTCCTATATTATTCGTAGGGTATCTCAAAAGGCCACAAGCTAGTCATTTCGTCATAAATTCATCAAATTTTTTGAACAGTATGTATGTATGGATTTTTTAGCTCTATAAATCTGCATTCTCAACTAACTTTGTTACGAAACCTCATTGTCTGCGAGTGTCACACTAAATTTCAAACGCTGACTGTCAATATCACTTTTTTCGTTGACTGTACTCGTAGCTACCGTCATTGTGTTATGTTATAATCAAACAGAATATTTATAACCCCATTGGTCCATAATATACAGACAGGTGAGGAAATACGAAAAAAAATCGGCAAAGTGAGAATCGAACACATGCATTGAGGGTTCTGTTACCTATTTAAATATAAAAAAGAAATGTGGTGTCGTGGGACACCAGGTAGGAACGAAGTTCCTACTACTCGCTTGTGTATACGACTGTCGCGCCTGCGCAAGTCTCATTTAACGGTTTTATTTAACGAGGTCATCCTTACGGTTTTACTATCACATTTTTTTCAGTTCGGTCGCGCAGCAAAATCCCTATCTCCTCCAAGCCTGCCGTAAGGAACTTCGTTCCAATAATTTACAAACTTATATTTGCAGTCAAGTTTATATGTGTTATACCTCAACTAGTATGAACTAGGCTATATTTATAAGTTTGTCATTTAGTGATTCAACACATTCAAATATCGTAAGAGGTCGAGTGCACATATGAATTGAAGGGCCGACGAAGCGAGTCTTCTGATGGAGCCACCCAGAAATATTTGCATGTTTGCTTGCAGCATGCAAGCAAACATGCAAATATTTCTGGGTGCTTGCTTGCATGCTTCATTCTTGCTTGCATGCTGCATGCTTACTTGCATGCTTGCATGCTGCATTCTTGCTTGCATGCTGCATTCTTGCTTGCATGCTGCATGCTTACTTGCATGCTTGCATGCTGCATTCTTGCTTGCATGCTGCATGCTTACTTGCATGCTGCATTCTTGCTTGCATGCTGCATTCTTGCTTGCATGCGTAGTTTCGTACCCAATGGGATATGACAGTCGGACGTGCAGACAAATAGATACGAAGGGTTTTTGGCGGGAAGTCAAGGGGTTCAGTTGGAGTTTGCTTTAAATTATTTTGCAAATTGATTCTAGTGGACTTTATAATATAAAATCGGTGTAGTTTAGTGTTAAAAATGCTAATGCTCATGGACAATATGTAAAATGGTTAAAGTGGACACTCATAGTGCGGCTGTAGTAATATTTATTTGCGGACTGTGGTGGGCGTCTTTAGGCACCGTCCGCAACTCATGAAAACCAGTGGACTCGAATAGATTTGTTGCCAGAAGCTCCCTTGAAGCAATCAAAGGACCTACACCAACCTTTGATTGTATAGTTAGGGTTAGGGTTAGGAATAAAGAAGTGATAAAATAAAGATGGGCTCTAAAGGACTAGTATCCAGAGCCGTAAAATAATTATAAAAAAAAAATTGATAGTGAGTTAATGTATACAAACAGGAATTCGGTATTTGACTTGATTTTTTTTCTCATTAGTTTCAAAAAGTAAATGATTCGAAACCGAAAACATAAACAATAATTTTACTACGTTAAAATATAAGCAAGTTCTAGGCCTTTCAAATTCGGTGGAAGGGGAAACTGTCAAATAACGGAAAAAGGATGAACGTACACCCGCGTGACGTCACTGTCATTAGGTGTCACGCTTACGAAAGAGATAGCGAGATGTCCCCAGTGGGGTATTTAGCAGATAATTGCTGCCTCATTTACTTTCTTTTTTCGGAAAACGACTTCTTGTTAGTGTTATTTGATAATTATATAAAATATTGTACAAAAACCAACTAGGTCAAATAGCCTATTAGCAACCTAATGTTTCAACCTCGAAAGCTGTAACGTTAGACGAATTAAAAAAGGTTCGTGCTAAGTCCCATTTATACACATTGCTCATGAGTTCAAAGCGCGATAGTTTAGAAACCAATAATACACGGGACTGATCATATAAAAGCGTTCTATTCTTTCTTGGAGGCACAGAGCCCTAAAAATTGTTATCCTAACTGTTAGTCGCAGTGGTTTATTTTAGTCAGATCTACTCTGTAGAGTTGGGAGATCGTTTCATATTTTTGACACAATACATTTTGCAGGACAGCGACTAGTGACAAGATGGAGGATCTAGAGCAAAAGAATAACCTTCACAATAACATGGAGTACCGGGAAGGTTATTACCCATTTGATACTAACAAAATATATTGTTATTTTTTGAGATGGGGGATTAGGCAAAAAAGTGTAAGATTTTTCCGTCACGTATTGTAATTTCACAAGTTCGACTAGGTATTTCGTCGATACCTCAGTTCAGGGAGAGCGTATGCCTGACACGGTCGATGTTCCCGGTTCAAACCCAGCACACGCCTATATATTTTTTTGTAATTTTATTGTTTAATTTATTATTAATAAAAAATTAAAGATTTTCCGTCGCTATATTAATAATTTACCACGAAAGTAACTTCGTGCCAACCGAGTGTTTCACGACACTCACGTTTAGTCCCGTGAACTCAAAGTCAGCATTCGCAACTACGGAACCCTATCGTGCGCTAGGCCCGACGCGCACTTGGCCAGTTTTAGTCAAATCTGACCAGTGATTATTTACAAAAAATACATTTTCTCAAACATGCTCGGAAATGTAGGCATTATTGTAGTAAAAAGAAGACACGAAGTTTGTAATTCTTGGCTCGTGCATTACTTTGCTGGACTAGGCCAGGAAAGTAGTATAAAAATACATTCCCGGCCGCTGCTCAAAACAAAAAGACGAATAAAGTGTATTCAGAATGACAAGACAGTGACATTGACGTTTCAGATGACAATTCTGTTTCTACATTTAGCAAAGACATTAAGCTTTTAATTCCATAACTTGTCATACAGCCAATTGCTACCACATTATAAAAAATGCACTCTTCGAGTATTATTTATATTCTAATGACTACAATTTTATTAAAATTACAATTGTAAATTAAAAAAAAAAAATTTCAGTAAACATCAAGAAAGTGTATCTAATATTCTACAACGTGATCCAAGTCGCTGGTTTTGCGTACGCGATCCTCGTGATTGCGTGGAGATACTCGAAGTTTGGCTACGCTTCCTTCGCGGGCACCTTCCAAGTCCTCGGGCAGACCATGAAGTTCCTGCATGTCATGCAGGGTTTGGAGATCTTGCACCCGGTCCTCGGTCTTACAAAGGTGCGTCAAGGTTTCATACTATGATGTCCTTCAGCCAAGAATGAAACCAGCTCGGTCTTACAAAGGTGCGTCAAGGTTTCATACTATGATGTCCTTCAGCCAAGAATGAAACCAGCTCGGTCTTACAAAGGTGCGTCAAGGTTTCATACTATGATGTCCTTCAGCCAAGAATGAAACCAGCTCGGTCTTACAAAGGTGCGTCAAGGTTTCATACTATGATGTCCTTCAGCCAAGAATGAAACCAGCTCGGTCTTACAAAGGTGCGTCAAGGTTTCATACTATGATGTCCTTCAGCCAAGAATGAAACCAGCTCGGTCTTACAAAGGTGCGTCAAGGTTTCATACTATGATGTCCTTCAGCCAAGAATGAAACCAGCTCGGTCTTACAAAGGTGCGTCAAGGTTTCATACTATGATGTCCTTCAGCCAAGAATGAAACCAGCTCGGTCTTACAAAGGTGCGTCAAGGTTTCATACTATGATGTCCTTCAGCCAAGAATGAAACCAGCTCGGTCTTACAAAGGTGCGTCAAGGTTTCATACTATGATGTCCTTCAGCCAAGAATGAAACCAGCTCGGTCTTACAAAGGTGCGTCAAGGTTTCATACTATGATGTCCTTCAGCCAAGAATGAAACCAGCTCGGTCTTACAAAGGTGCGTCAAGGTTTCATACTATGATGTCCTTCAGCCAAGAATGAAACCAGCTCGGTCTTACAAAGGTGCGTCAAGGTTTCATACTATGATGTCCTTCAGCCAAGAATGAAACCAGCTCGGTCTTACAAAGGTGCGTCAAGGTTTCATACTATGATGTCCTTCAGCCAAGAATGAAACCAGCTCGGTCTTACAAAGGTGCGTCAAGGTTTCATACTATGATGTCCTTCAGCCAAGAATGAAACCAGCTCGGTCTTACAAAGGTGCGTCAAGGTTTCATACTATGATGTCCTTCAGCCAAGAATGAAACCAGCTCGGTCTTACAAAGGTGCGTCAAGGTTTCATACTATGATGTCCTTCAGCCAAGAATGAAACCAGCTCGGTCTTACAAAGGTGCGTCAAGGTTTCATACTATGATGTCCTTCAGCCAAGAATGAAACCAGCTCGGTCTTACAAAGGTGCGTCAAGGTTTCATACTATGATGTCCTTCAGCCAAGAATGAAACCAGCTCGGTCTTACAAAGGTGCGTCAAGGTTTCATACTATGATGTCCTTCAGCCAAGAATGAAACCAGCTCGGTCTTACAAAGGTGCGTCAAGGTTTCATACTATGATGTCCTTCAGCCAAGAATGAAACCAGCTCGGTCTTACAAAGGTGCGTCAAGGTTTCATACTATGATGTCCTTCAGCCAAGAATGAAACCAGCTCGGTCTTACAAAGGTGCGTCAAGGTTTCATACTATGATGTCCTTCAGCCAAGAATGAAACCAGCTCGGTCTTACAAAGGTGCGTCAAGGTTTCATACTATGATGTCCTTCAGCCAAGAATGAAACCAGCTCGGTCTTACAAAGGTGCGTCAAGGTTTCATACTATGATGTCCTTCAGCCAAGAATGAAACCAGCTCGGTCTTACAAAGGTGCGTCAAGGTTTCATACTATGATGTCCTTCAGCCAAGAATGAAACCAGCTCGGTCTTACAAAGGTGCGTCAAGGTTTCATACTATGATGTCCTTCAGCCAAGAATGAAACCAGCTCGGTCTTACAAAGGTGCGTCAAGGTTTCATACTATGATGTCCTTCAGCCAAGAATGAAACCAGCTCGGTCTTACAAAGGTGCGTCAAGGTTTCATACTATGATGTCCTTCAGCCAAGAATGAAACCAGCTCGGTCTTACAAAGGTGCGTCAAGGTTTCATACTATGATGTCCTTCAGCCAAGAATGAAACCAGCTCGGTCTTACAAAGGTGCGTCAAGGTTTCATACTATGATGTCCTTCAGCCAAGAATGAAACCAGCTCGGTCTTACAAAGGTGCGTCAAGGTTTCATACTATGATGTCCTTCAGCCAAGAATGAAACCAGCTCGGTCTTACAAAGGTGCGTCAAGGTTTCATACTATGATGTCCTTCAGCCAAGAATGAAACCAGCTCGGTCTTACAAAGGTGCGTCAAGGTTTCATACTATGATGTCCTTCAGCCAAGAATGAAACCAGCTCGGTCTTACAAAGGTGCGTCAAGGTTTCATACTATGATGTCCTTCAGCCAAGAATGAAACCAGCTCGGTCTTACAAAGGTGCGTTAAGGTTTCATATTAAGATGTCCTTCAGGCAAGAATGAAACCATCATGTTAGAAATATTATGTTATGTATTAATTAATTATATAAGGGAAGGGTATTAGGCCGAAGACCAGTAGGTCGACCCAGATAACGCTGGAGCGATACGGTGCAAGCTGATCTGCGGGAGTGGAAGTTGTCAGTTGGAAAGATATCGCTCAGAACAGAAAATTGTGGCGCTGTTTCGTCTCGCAGGCTAAGAACCACTTCGGTTCGCTGAGCTAGCGGAGTATTTATTAATTGTATTAATATATGAGTATATGTTTATATATGTTTCTTCTAATATTTATTTATTTTTGTATTGTACACTCCAATAACCTCTTTCTTCCCATTTACCCTCGCGGATCCGCTGGAAATTTCTTTAAAAATTAGTAGTACCTATATACTATGTTTTCTTAAGGTTATTTTTTTTTTGTAGATTTTCAATTGTACATAAACCAATAAAATTAAAGAAACTTTCCTCCGGCATATGCGGTGATTGACTTTGTCCGTGTTTACGCACAAATGGCATTTTGATTATACATATATTATTTACATTTATTATGTCTCTTATTTGAGAATCACGGGCTTTTTCACCTTGGTCCTAAAAGACTTGCGTGGGGATAGCATTATTATTCACATAAAAGCGTTTATCTTTATATGTTTTAGTTTGTGCCTGTTTGACCTTCAGCATATGATTCATTTCTTTAAAGGCGGTATTTCAAGGTTTCATACCATGGTGCCCTTCAGACAAGAAATATAAACTTTCACAGTGTTTCTTTCGGCATTTCTTTGTAGTATGTTAGTCGCCACTCCAGATAGGTTATTGTGAAAATTATAGCTATGTCCAGCATCCGATTTCATGCAGCTAAAGAGATAGAGGTCAGCCATTTTCGAAGGTTTCTGGAAATCAGACCTTCCTTTAACCCCACTTAATCCTAGATAGAACGCCGTAATCTCGTGAACCTCATTGTTCTCGAATTTCTACTCTTCCGACACATTCTTCTATTGTCTACTTCTAGTAGTTTGACGATAATATTGACGCATCCAGCTGCCAGGGACAGAACGGGATTCCGCAGACAAACGGAGGCTTTTGGAAGCTGATGATGATGATTAATAAAATAAAATAAATAAATAAAAATAGGTATACGGATAAATCACACAGATTGAGCTAGCCCCAAAGTAAAGGTCTAGACTTGTGTTATGGGATACTTACTAGATTGAGCTAGCCCCAAAGTAAAATTCAAGACTTGTGTTATGGGATACTAACTTCTTCTTTAGATGCCGCTTCATTCCTGAAGATTGTCAGTCAGCTCTTTAAATCTTGATTTGTCCATGGCAAGCCTGAACAGTTGTTCTATCGTTTTGGTACCAGTCCATTGTCGGATGTTCCTCAGCCATGACATTTTACGACGTCCCACCTTGCGCTTTCCGGCAATTTTACCCATCATTATGGTCTGGAGTAGATGATATTGTGGGTTTCTCAACACGTGACCAAGATATGTGATTTATCTTATTTTAATGGTTCGAACAAGCTCTACTTTTTTGCCCATGCGCTCCAAAACTTCAACATTAGTAATGTGATAAGTAAAATTCAAGACTTGTGTTATGGGATACAAGATTGTGCTAGCCCCAAAGTAAGTTCAAGAGCTGTGTTATGGGATACTGACTTAGCGATACTTTATTCATTCATTCAAAGCTGATGATGATTATGATTGTCGAATATGTTTCGAATCCAAATATACACCTTTTCACACATCATTAAAATATCGGGGGGCACAGGAGTGCCCCCGCCAAGACGAGACAACGGAAGGCACTATCTACCTTTTCTCGAAACGTTTCCTCGTATTTTTGTATCCTTGTAGATGCGTTTTGGATACTGCTAGAACGTCCAAATTTCCCCTTATTAAACATGTCAGGTTTCAAATGTATAGCTATGATACGTTCAATTATATTGTCTGTTCCAGGGCGGGCCTTTCGTGCCATTCGCACAGCTGATTGGCAGGATATTCCTATGTTTCGTCATGTTCGACTGTGAGCCGAGGATGGCGGCCAATCCCGTGGTAGCCTACGTGTTCGTAATCTGGAGTATCATCGAGATCATCCGGTAAGAGAATAGTTCTATGACGCACATAAAACATAATAGTACTAAAGTACAGAAGAATCACTCTTGAACGGGAAATTTGCAAAGTTCGGTATTTGACTCGATTTTTTTTAATTCTTATCAAAAAGTAAGATGATACGAAATCGAAAACATAAATATAAGTTTACCCCGCTCAAAAATAAGCAAGTTGCAAGCCTTTCAATTCCGGTGGCAGGGGAAACTGTCAAATAACAGAAAAAGGATGCACATACACCCGCGTGACGTCACTGTCATTAAGTGTCACGCTTACAAAAGAGATAGCGAGATGTCCCCAGCACGCTCCCACTCTAACATTTAAAATGATAATTGCTGCCTCATTTAAGGGGCTACCTGAATTTTTCGGGGTCCAGTACTACCCCCATTTGAATTAAACCATTTCAAAGGAAACGCAGACATAATTTAAAATTTTATCTTGACCAGGCTCTAGATAATCCTTCAAACTATTTTATTAACTACTGTTTACAGTTTCAAGTGAGAACGTGAAGCTTTTCTACGCACATACGCCAAAAGTAGTACGCCGTTTTTCGCATTTGTGAGTAGAAAAGCTTCACGTTCTCACTTTAAACTGTAAACAGTATTTAGTTCATAAAATAGTTTTAAGGGTTATCTAGAGCCTGGTTAAGACAAAATTTTAAATTATATCTCCATTTCCTTTTAAATGATTTAATTCAAATGGGGGCAGCACTGGACCCTGGAAAATTCAGATATCCCCTTAGTAACCAATTTACTTTCAATTTTCGGAAAACGGCTTCTAGTTACTGGTTATTTGTTATTTTTATAAAATATTTATTTATTTATTTATTTAAACTTTATTGCACAATTAAAAAAAAATGTACAAGAGGCGGACCTAATGCCATATGGCATTCTCTCCAGGTCAACCATTAGACCAAGCGGAAAATATTGTCCGAAAACTAAGTCAAATAGCCTATTAAACCCGGTTAAAGCGTACTAAAGTCCCATTTACTTTGCGCGCCGCGCAAAGTAAAGTCAGTGGAGAAGAAAAAGCCGGAAAGCGGATCGACGCGAAAATGCGTAAGTCCATATGACTTATGCATTTTCGCGTCGATCTATGTGTCGGCATCTCTCTCTATCATCCCAGCGTATTCCCAGGTGCACATCAGCTGTAAGGCTGCGAAGCCCGGGGTCCGCTTTCCGGCATTTTCTTCGGTCTTGGCAGTAAGATCATTGGCAAGCATATCATCTTGTCACCTGTCGGGGCCCGTCAGCATGGCTATACCACAGCATTAATATAAGTATTACGAATAGAACCGAATCCCCTAAGGTCAGCGCAATATGCGCCCCCATTCCCCGTCCTCGCATCTCTCCCCCGTTCGCGCCGTGTTGAGCGGGCGGCTGCAAGCGCCTCGACAAGGCGATAATAGTTAAAGCGAAAGTATTATAAAGGCGAAAGTTTGTGAGTGTATGTGTATGTTTGTAACTTCTTCACGCGCAACGGCTGGACCAATTTTTAATAAAATTTGGCTGCACACCAAGCCAGCTGACACCCTGGATTAACACATAGGCTACTTTTTCCACTGGTAACACCGCGGGGCGCAGCTAGTATTTATATTAATTCAGTGGCAATATGGCTAGTGGATGTTCGCAAAAAAAACAAGTAGGCTAAAATGGGATGGGGCTAGTCACGTTTGTCGAATGCTATCGGAAAGGTGGGCTCACGTTACCACTGGCTGGACTCCGATAGATGGTAGAAGGAAAAGAGGCAGACCACGGTGCAGGTCAAGGCGGTGCGATTCAGTGGCTATACATTTGTTTCCCTCGTAACTTTCCGGTTTCCGCAAGACGTAGGCGATCCTCTTCCAGTTTGATTGTTAAGGGGCTACATGAATTTTCCGGGGTCCAGTGCTGCCCCCATTTGAAATAAATCTATAGATAGCAAAAGGAGATTTCATTTAAAATTTGGTCTTGATCAGACCCTAGATAACCCTTTAAACTATTTTATGAACTATTGTTTACACTTTAAAGTGAGAACATGAAGCTTTTCTACGCACATACGCCAAAAGTGGCAGTTTTTCGCAATTGTGCGTAGAAAAGCTTCACGTTCTCACACTCATAAAATAGTTTTAAGGGTTATCTAGGGTCTGATCAAGACAAAATTTTAAATTAAATCTTCGTTTTCTTTCAATAGATTTATTTCAAATGGGGGCAGCACTGGACCCCGGAAAATTCAGGGAGCCCCTCAAGATTTACTTGCATAAGAAAGGTTAATGAATGTTTTTTTTTTATTGTTTCAGACACGCGTTCTACTACACACAACTTCGTGAAATAAATTATCCTCTATTGACCTTCCTCCGCTATACTGCCTGGATACCATTATACCCCATGGGAATAACTGGCGAGGCGTACGTCATGATCAGCAACATTAAGAATTTCCAGGTACATGTGATGAAATGGAGCTAATGCTACCGACTCTCAAAAAGAAGAAGATTATGAAATCGTCGCGAACTTTTATTATGTATGTTCACCAATCAACGATTTGAATTTTTTTCAGGGTTCCTTAGCCAAATGGCAAAAAAACGGAACCTATAAGCGTGGGGTATCTGGAAAGGTCTTCAAAAATGATATTGAGGATTCTAATCTTTTTTTTTCTAAACTGAATAGTTTGCGCGAGAGACACTTCCAAAGTGGTAAAATGTGTCGCCCTGTAATTTCTAAAATAAGAGAATGATAAAACTAAAAAAATATATATGATGTACATTACCATGCAAACATCCACTGAAAATTGGTTTGAACGAGATCTAGTAAGTAGTTTTTTATTTTTAATACTTTTATTAAAACATCGATCAAAGTTACAACGAACTACAAGAACTTTTATATTATACTTGACGACCTCCGTGGCGTAGTGGTCACCATGCTAGTCCGCCACCCAGAGATCCCGGGTTCGATCCCCGGTCAGGGCAAGTTGGAAAATGGCCTTTTTCAAATTGTCCTGGGTCTTGGATGTTTATCTATATATGTACTTGTTATAAAATATAGTATCGTTGAGTTAGTATCCCATAACACAAGTCTCGAACTTACTTTGGGGCTAGCTCAATCAGTGTTATTTGTCCCTAACATTTATTTATTTATTTATGTTACTTGCTGCTACGGAACCCTTCATGGGCGAGTCCGACTCGCACTTGGCCGCTTATTGCTTTGAAAGTGCATACTTGTACTTGGTGGTCCCATAGAAATTAAATCAAAATAGGATGTGTAGTTTGGAGGTGAAGTCTGTGTTAAGTTTTGAAATATATAACGGACGCAGTCATTACTTATTACATACCTACAACATGCGTGGCCTCCCCCTGGCTCATCTACTCCGACTTTAACAGCAATTGAATCGATTTTATTGACAAGGAAAGCATATCCAACCAAAAGACATAAATGTAAAAATTGAAGCCAAGTTCAACAACAAAAGGATTTAGGTGTACATGGCTAAGTTCTATAGAGAATTCTGAAAATTATTCATAAGAATCTCAACATCTGACCTCTCAATTCGGATTCCAGACAAGCTCAGGGGCCTTAATAAATGTGCCAAATTTCATGTATGTAGAATTGTAGATGTAGGTTAAATAGGTTTCGAGTTTTGAAGTAGTTCGAAATTATTCGTGTCAATAAACACGCTGCTGCTGCATCGGCAGTTCCTTTTTCTTTGAACTTGGCTGGTCACGCTGCCGCCTATCTAGATAGTTTAATGCTAATTTTAGAGGTCATATTGATATTATCGCGTAGGGAGATGAAATGACAATGTCGACGTCACGAATTCGAACAAAAAGAATTCACCTGAAGGACAAGTTCGTCTGTTACGTTAGAACATGATTGGCCTAGTGTTCTAAGCGATGGACTCTGAATCCAGAGACCGCTGGTTCAAATCACAAAAGTGTTTTTTTTTTTTCACTTTACTCTCTACTAGGTCCTATTTTTTAGCATTGTCGTTTCCTTTTCTTTCCCCAAACCACTCTTGAGGCAATATAATAAGCGCAAGAAGCACACGAGGACATTCTATAACGCTGATAACGTAGGTATTTTTTTTTAAATATTAAAAAAGGGGATCCAGATACATTACCACGTCTATATCCCTGGCGGGGTAGACAGAGCCCAGGGCCGTAAGACCCAAAGGCCGCGCTTAGCGTGATGGTGGGCGTTTAGATGGAACAGGAATCAAAATAGAGATGGGTTGCTAACCGCATTGCTTACTAACATGATTTAAATATCGCCGATCCCTCGATCGGTTCTTACGATCTGCGCCGGAACCGTAACAGTTGGTACATTCTAATTTTTTTTACTTTCTCCCAGACTAGGATGGAAAAGTTAGTGGTAGCAGTAGTTCATACCATAAAGGGGCATACCCTTAATAAATAGAACCACTGGCTATACTAGATCACTATAGTACAGTACAATTAAAATAACAGACAAAAACAAAATAAAAATCTTGATAGGTATCAAGGGACACCCGGATGGAATGAAGTAAAATATAAACAGGTCTAAATTACATTCAAACTCTTTTCTGCGTTCTGAAATCAAGTTTTTGTTATCTTCATAAATTTGAATGAACAAAAAGTGTCGTTACAACTTTTGGTCTTAATTTTTTCCGTCTAACTCCCATTCGCAACGCGCGAATAGGAACATCGTTCCAAAAACAACATTCCCATACAAATTGCTTGGGCGGAGCTTCGCTAGTATGAAAATTCAATTTTTTTTTCTTTACTTATATTTTAATTCAATTATACTAAAGTGATCTAATGCCCGTGTTTCGATTTATTAGGGGTATGTCCTTTCCACGTTGCCACGGACTGCCTCCATGGTCCAGTGGTCAAGGCGTTCGCCTTGTGACCCGGAGGTCATGGGTTCGATTCCCACTGGGAAGCATACTTTGTGAAAAGTTGTTTCCAATCTGGATAGGATATTGCAGGCTTAAATCACCTGATTATCCGAAAAAAAAGATGATTCCGTGTTTCGGAAGGCACGTAAAACTGTGGGTCCCGAACGCCACCTAGCGTTTGACCATCAAACTATCCAAGGATTGGTTCCTGGTTTGCCCTTTGGGTTGTGGAGGTCAGACGGCAGTCGCTCTGTGTAAAAACCAGAAACCTCGTCAAATCTCCTTGGTTAGTAGCGGACCCCGGGCTCTGAAGCGTTACTGCTGAGGATGCAACCGGGAATACGCTCGGATGATGATGTCCTTTCCACGTTGCATAAATGTTTTTATTCGTAAATTTCAGGAGAGCCAACGCTTCAACGTGTCTCTGCCAAACGCGTGGAACTTCACGTACAACATGCCAACGCACCTGACGATCCACAGCTTCATGCTGTGCGTGCCAGGAGTCATTTTGCTGATGGGTCACATGTATCAAATGATGGTTAGGAGGCACAGGATGGAAGCCACTAAGATTAAGCTTCAATAGATGGAGGAGTGACGACAGGGTTAGAAAAGTATAATTGTAATAAGTTCGTCTTTTAGGTTATCCAAAAAAATGGACCCACGTTTTTCAGTTTGCCAAAAAGTAAACATTCACAAAGATACGAAGCATCAAAGTTCCGGAGTGGGTGCTTGCAACGTCACTTCTATGTAAAAATCGAACGTGGCCGTGACGTCATGCGAAATTTCAATGCGCTGTATATTCGTAATTTTTTGATTCTCAAAGAAAAGAAAAAAATTAGTGTACAATATTATTTTAATTATCAAACCGATGGGCTTAAATGTATTTTTACATTCGTCATGCCTTTTAATATAAGTATTACATACAAACATTATGTAAGTATTACATTAGTTATTCTAAAGACTTCTTATTCTCGGCATCACCAGTGGACAGGGACAGGAATACCGATACTTTTTTATAGATATATCGATACCCGATATCGGTATTTTATTACCGATATATCAATATATCGATACAAATTTCGATAAAATACCGGTATTTTATACAAAATATCGATCTAATACCAGAATTTTATATAAATACCAGTGCTTAGTATCGATATATCGAAATTTGTATCGATAAAAATATCGATCCTGTCCCTGCCAGTGGGTTGACTGGTAGACAAAGCCTATGGCTTTAAGTCCGCGTATTGCAATGAAGTCAAATATACAAAATACAGAACGGAATCTCCTAAAGTCAGCGCAATATGCGGCCCGTTCCCCGTCCCCGCACCTCTCCCCCGTTCTCGCCTTGTCGAGGCGGGTGCAGCCGTCCGCTCAACACCTCCACACGACCCCTAGGTACCGCTAGAATACCCCTAGGTAGGTAGGGTAGGGGTAACAGGGTAGACGACGATGATTTATAAAGTAAAGGGGGGGGGGGGCGCCGGCCGGCAATAGTTTGTAGAACTAACTGGTGGCGGAATTGCACAAAGTAATTCAAATCATGTAGTATGTAACTTTGACGTCCGCAAAATAACACCTGAATCTATTACGGAACGCAGTAAAGGAATGGGGAAGGGATGATAATTTTGAAATACCTAAAACTTTTTCTACTGATTTATGACAAAGGGAAAACTTGGTGTCGGTAACGGTGAAAACGTCGCGAATTCAATGATTCTTTCAGATGTTTTCAATTCAAAAAATAGGAACGTGATTCCGAACACTAGAAGAAGTTACAGGCGTTCTTGAATTTTCATTTGTTCACCATCGAATTGAAGTTGAGTATTGTCTGACCTTCATAATCGCAGTCATCTCTTCAAGATGAGACTTATTGAGAACCCCAAATGTGAGGCATGTGAGGAACTAGAGGAGACAATGAGACACATCCCGTGTAGCTGTGACTCAATGGCCTCATCATGGACCTCTTTGGATCAGCAAATCCTAAGTTAGACGACTACAGGCACTACGCACCAGGTGATATTCTGAAGCTTATGCAGTCGTCCTTCTTCAGAAATCCTGATGCGGGTGAGTAAGGCAAGGGGATAAGTACAAATTAACCCAAAGGTTCGACGTGCTTTCAAATATGGACCCCAAAGCAAGATAAGTTAACCCTTTACCTGTCGTTAAAAATGAATCAAAAGATAAACAATTGTCTGGGAGGAATTCCTCCCAGTAACAGGTAAGGGGATAAGATTGTCTGACCTGTCGAGCCCGTTGTACGCTCCGCTGGCCACGAACAGGATGTTGGTGGTGTCGACCTGCACGGCATCTCCCCTCAGCTTGCGCGAGTTCCGCTCCGGCACCGACACCACGGCGCCCTCCAGCATCTTCAGCATGCCCTGCTGCACACCCTCGCCTGCCAACAAACGTTACATTATGTCATAAAATGATAAAAATCTTTGTTTGACTCGCTTTATTTGAGTTTTTAACCCTTTCACCGCGAACGTCGGATTTATCCGACAAACATTGTCGTGCCCATTCCGCGAGCGTCGGATATTTCCGACAAAAAAAAACGCTGTTGCACATAACTGAAGTATCCACATCCCTTTTTGGTTGTAAGTATTTATTTTATAGATTTACTACTCCTCGCGCTGGGGGCACGACAACTGATATAAAGTCTCGCGGTTAAAGGGTTAATACAAAATCTGTTTTTTTTTAATTGTCTGTGCCGTCTGTGCCTGGCCTGTGTCCCTCCCCATTTAGGTATTGAAAATATACCTACATTATTACTATGCGCGGGGCGACCACTACGAAGACGAAAATTCAGTTACATGAACCTTTTGTCCAGAGTAATATGAATGAAATTGGCTTGCAATGAATGTCTGGGTATCTAAACAAAGAGGTAAGGGAGCAAAATTAAACCATAGCGCTAACCACAGTAAGTAGATATTGCTTTAGATTTCTTTTCTGAGTATAACTTCTGTACGTGAGTACTGTGCCTATAATATACATACATACGAATATATATATTATAAATAAATAAATAAATATATAGGGACAAATAACACTGATTGAGCTAACCCCAAAGTAAGTTATAGACTTGTGTTATGGGATACTAACTCAACGACACTATATTTTATAACAAATACATATATAGATAAACATCCAAGACCCAGGACAATTTGAAAAAGGCCATTTTCCAACTTGCCCTGACTGGGGATCGAACCCGGGACCTCTGGGTGGCGGACTAGCATGGTGACCACTACGCCACGGAACTCTTCAATATATATTACGTCATTTACGTCTAACGAAATATACTGAAACAAATTATTTCAAATAAATAAATAATGTAAATAAAAAAATGTGTGTTCAGTCCATGATACTGAACAACTTACCCCAAGGAATACGTACCGAAATATAAAAAAAGTAATTTTCGGCCTCCCATACAAGTTGACCGATCGAGTGATCCGAGTTTTTATACAAAGCCAACAATTAGTTTTCATATCTATCTAAATATATATAACTTAAAGGTGACTGACTGACTGACACAGTGATCTATCAACGCACAGCCCAAACCACTGGACGGATCGGGTTAAAATTTGGCATGCAGGTAGATGTTATGACGTAGGCATCCGCTAAGAAAGGATTTTGATCATTTCTACCCCCAAGGGGATAAAATAGGGGATGAAAGTTTGTATGAAACTTTGCCAATTTTAAACCGATCGGGCTGAGACTTTGCACTCATAAAGATACTATAACGTAGGCATCCTAAGAAAGGATTTTGATAAATTACACTCAACGCGAGCGAAGCCGCGGGCAAAAGCTAGTTCCGATATATATTCCTTGAGGAAAGTTATTTACTACCACGAACTAAATTTACCCTTTGAATAGTTTCACTATATTTTATTACACTTTATTATAAATACATGTTTATCTAATTTTTTATGTAATTTATGTTTACAAAGTTGGAAAATGGTCTTTATCAAATTGCGCTGGGTCTTGGATGTTTATCTACTTACACATATATATATTTATTATAAAATATAGTATGGCTCTTTGATTTTTTTGTTTTTTAGCACAGTAAAGTTAATACAAACAAACAAACAAACAAGTGGACGTCGCCATATTGAAGAAAAATATAACATGGCTTCGCCTATAATACACATTAATAACCACACGGTCGCACTATCATTTTAGGTCCTCAAATAAACTAACATATATAATTCGCATTTTCGATTTCGATCCCATTCCCTCGATCAGCTATTACAATCTGCGCAGGTAAAGAAGCACTTGGTACATTTTAAGTTTATATTTAGAGTTCCGTAGTAAAAAAGGAACCCTTATAGTTTCGCCATGTCTATCTATCTGTCCGTCCGCGGTTTTACTCAGAGACTACAAGTACTATAAAGGTGTAATTTGGTACAGGTATGTATATTACTCATGCCAAAAAATTGGTAAAAAAAATGAAGAAAATTTTTTTAGTGTAGCTATCATGGAAGTGATTATACATCATTTTTCGATTTAGGGATCCGTTTCTGAAATATTTGGTTTCATATTGTTAATTTTCATTAAAGTCAAGTGTCCCCCGTCCCGTCCCCCGTCTATCTATTAGACCGTTATACATAGACATATAAAAAAAATCACAGCAGTAGTCTATACAACGAAGTTTAAAGGAAAACTATCAGAGTTAAGTAGGGTTTACAAATTAAGAAGTTATACGCGACCAACTTACAAAATGTACTCGGAAAAGGAAAAATTCATACAAATAGAATTTGGCGTGAACTCAAAGTGGGCATTCGCAACTACGGAACCATACACTGCGCGTGGCCCGACACGCACTTGGTCGTACCAGCAAGTGGTCTGATCATGCAATAAATCTAATATATAAAATTCTCGTGTCACAGTTTTCGTTGCCATACTCCTCCGAAACGGCTTGACCGATTTTGATGAAATTTTTTGTGCTTATCCGGTATCTATGAGAATCGGCCAACATCTATTTTTCATCCCCCTAAATGTTAGAGGTAGTCCACCCCTAAATTTTTTTTTTATTTTTTAGACAAAATTTTTAATTTATATTTTTTTATGATACAACATACAAAAATACATACAATCCTCAATTTTGGCAAAACAACGTTTGCCGGGTCAGCTAGTAAGATATAATTTTATCAAGAAGTATTTTTAAGAATAAAATGACCATTAGAAGGTGTTTAGACCGACGCAACAGGTAGACATTCTCACCTCCAACATCTCTCAGCTGATGGATTCCGGGCACCGCGCCTATTTTGTCTACTTCGTCAAGGAACACTATTCCCGTCTGAGCTCGCTCCACGCTGAAAAAAATTATTAAAATGTGTGTAAAGTAGTGGTATTTTACAAAATCACAGAATATATTAATGAAATAAGAAAAATGTCAACAACTTGTCAATGACACTTTCGATGTCCTCTCCGACTGAATGGTGCAATGAGAGAATGGTGCAGTCTCAGATCGTGAATGGGATAACCAGGCACTGCGTTATCGTCTGTTACAATACTCTAGTCAAACAGTACTTTAGATGTACGGTAACACTCACATAAAGTTGGCGTCCTGTAACAACTTGGCAATGACACTTTCGATGTCCTCTCCGACAGAGCCGGTCTATCATCTGTTACAATACTCTAGTTAGACAGTACTTTAGATTTATGATAATACTCACTTGAAGTTGGCGTCCTGTAACAACTTGGCAATGACACTTTCGATGTCCTCTCCGACAGAGCCGGTCTATCATCTGTTACAATACTCTAGTTAGACAGTACTTTAGATTTATGATAATACTCACTTGAAGTTGGCGTCCTGTAACAACTTGGCAATGATACTTTCGATGTCCTCTCCGAAGTAGCCGGCCTGTGTGAGGATGGTGCAGTTGCAGATCGCGAATGGGACATCCACGCACTGCGCTTTTGTTGAAACAATATTCAAGTCAAACAGTACTTTAGATTAACGGCAACACTCACTCTAAGTTGTCGTCCTGTAACAACTTGGCAATGACGCTTTCTATGTCCTCTCCAACGTAGCCAGCCTGTGTAAGAGAGATGTAGGCACAGATCGCGAACGGGACTCACTTCGCTATCGTCTGTTACAATACTCTAGTTAAACAGTACTTAAGATTTACGGTATCACTCACTTGAAGTTGGCGTCCTGTAACAACTTGGCAATGACACTTTCGATGTCCTCTCCGACGTAGCCGGCCTGTGTGAGGGTGGTGCAGTCACAGATCGCGAATGGGACGTCCAGACACTGCGCTATCGTCTGTGCTAGGAGTGTTTTGCCTGGGAAAAGAAAGGGAAGATTAGCGAGAATTCTCGTGTTAGACTCAAAGTATTATTATACAACGCAGACTAACTTGAGTTATGGGTTTAAAACCATAAAACTGAAATAAGAAGTCCTCCCACAATGTGGCACATCTCTTTGCTCACTAGCGCTGTCATTTGGGTGAATAATGGTTGACTAGGAGAGAGCGCTTTCAGACAATAAAACAACTGTAATGGTAGACTATTTGTTTTATGAAACCAGAAAGTTTTAATATATAAATAAACAGTAGTTTAAACCAAATGCGTTATATAAATTAGACGGATATTCTCTTAAATTTAAATTCCGAAATAAAATTTCCATGAAGAATCCATGGAAAAAAATATTTCAGAATTAAATTTTTATTGGCGTAAGTATTTGAGATTATTTGCTGGTAAATAAGTTATATGAAGAACGCTATTTAACTAGCGAAACTATGACGTCTCTCTCTTGATTTCACACGAATTCCAAAAAAAAAGTGTTTTAGAATTTTATGGTTAAAGACATTTATTCTCATAAAAGAATCTACAAAATTCACTTATAATGAGAACTTATTTTACATTTAGTGGACGCGTACAAGGTCGGTGGGTAGTTAAACAATATTCGTTCTGTGCGGCTGGCCACGGGTTCTCAGTGTGTGCACGGAACTAGTTTGTCATATCTGCATGTTCGATGCACAGTGATGATGTGCCAATGTGTGTGTACTGTACTGTCTATTGTGAAACGGAATAAGCGCTACTAGATGTGTCTTGCGATACGAACATCATTATCATTAATTTTAAACTGTTTTATTATTTGTTTATTCTTTTTCTTTCCTTATGTTTCAGTGATTGGTGTATATATTGTGTAGTTTAGTTTTCACAGTTGATTTTGAATTATACACACACATATATATACACATACATATATATATATATATATATACACATACATATACATATATATATACATACACATACATACACACACACACATACATATTTTAACAGATAGGTATTTTAAATAATAGTATTTATTTTATTTATTACATAGTGCTTTAGTGATTTTTTAAAAGTACTTAAGGTTTTGCAGTCCTTTATATCTTTAGGTAGTTTATTATATAGCTGAGCGCCTTCATACAAGATGTTCGCTTTACCATAGTTTGTTCTGGGTATGTGAAGGTTGATGTCACTGGCACGCCGAAGTTTAATTTTTTGATATTCTTTCTTTTTTGTGAAAGTTATTTGTGAGTGGATATCTTTGTTGAGTATTTTTCGTACTAATAAACATGTGTAGTAAACATATGTTTGTTTGATATGCATAATTTTTGTTTTTCTGTAAACTGTTTGGCTAGGTGTCAAGTAGTCTAAATGAAACAGAGATTTAATAAGTTTGTTCTGAGCAATTTGTAATATTTTTAAGTTGGTTTTGGCTGCGTTACCCCAGACTTCAATTAGGTAGTCTATGTGTGGCTTTATAAGGGTGTTATAGATAGTGTATCGAATTTGGAGTGGAATAAATTTAGAAATACTCCTTACTAGTCCTGATAGTGACACAAGTTTTGATTTGATTTTCTCTATATGAGGTTTCCAGGTAATATGCGAATCCAGTACTAAACCCAGATATTTTTCTATTTTAACTTTTTGGACTTTTTCGTTATTTATGCTCAACGTTGGAATATCTTGAATTTTTTTGTTTTTTGGAGCGAATATCATAAAATTCGTTTTAGAAACATTAATAGTTAGGAGATTGGATTCAAACCAAGTATTAAGTAAAGTTAGGTCGCTCTGTGCATCGGACATTAAATCATCTATGGAAGATCCAAAATAAAATAAACAGGTATCATCGGCATACATTGTGACATCACCTTTTAGACCTATTTTATGTACGCAATTCATATAAATCAAGAATAATAAGGGCCCCAAAATGGATCCCTGCGGGACCCCGCAAGTAATAGGTTTTGGAGTACTCTGACTCGTACCAATTTTCACTACTTGAAGTCTATCTGTTAAATATGACTTAAACATATCATATGCCTTACCCGAAATACCAATATCTCGTAATTTTTGGAGTAATAGATTGTGGCTTATTGTGTCGAACGCCTTTTTGAGGTCGATAAATATCCCAAGTACTAAATTTTTAGCATCAATGTTTATTTTGATTTTAGTTACTAAATCAATCGTGGCACTGGTAGTGTTTGATTTTCCTCGAAAACCATACTGCTGTTTGTAGAGAAAGTTTTGTGTAGCCAGGAACTGTTCTAATCTATCGTAAAGCACTCTCTCGAAAATTTTTGACATAATCGGCAGTACGGATATTGGGCGATAGTTATTTGCATCTATTTTGTTTCCAGATTTGAAAATTGGTGTAACTCTTGCAATTTTTAGACTATCAGGAAATTCTCCTAATTCAAGACATTTATTGATACAGTCAGTGAGTTCATTTATGAATAGTTCTTTTAAACATTTTATACTTTTTGTGCTTATACCGTCAAGACCGGAGCTAGTATTTGTTTTTAAGTTATTTATTATTTTATTTATTTCGTCTGTAGTGGCAGGAGTAAAATATTTTAAAGTGTAAGTGTTACTGACATCAGAACTAGTGGAAGAGTGTGTTATATTTGATGATTTTGGAATTCGACTAGCCAGCACAGTGCCAATAGTAGAAAAGAACGTATTAAACTCTTCACAGATTTCTTCTTCATTAGTGGTAATATTTCCTTTTGCAGTTTGGAGCTTACAGGGTGCAGATGCGTTACTTGACTTGTTTTGTGTAAGACTATTAATCAGAGTCCACATTTTTGATGGTTTTTTCTTACACTCTCCAAATACTTTATGGTAGTATTTTTTCTTAGTTTCTCGGATATTTTCTGATACTTCACTTTTCTTCTTGTTAAATGCTTCAGATAATTTTTCGTCTTTTGGATTTAATTTGTAATTATGGTATAATATATTTCTTGTATTTATTTCATTTAATATCTGTTTGTTTATCCAATCTTGCCTTGGCGGGTTACATATTTTACTTTTTGATATTTTACTGTTAATTAATACATTTTGTTAGTTTTTGTTCCAGTACTGCATACTCAGAGTCAATATTTGCCGACGTATTTTTAGAAAAAGTTTTGTACAATGTGTTGAAATCAATCGCGTCATATTTTACTTTTTTCCGGGGTTCTGGTTGGAAATGTTTTATTTCACAATATATCTGCTTGTGATCGGACATCGAGGATTCAATTAAGCAAATGTGGCAATTGTTTTCTTCCAAATTGGTACATACATGATCAGGTATGGTCTTTTTATCGCCTTCGTGGCGTGTGCAATGACTTTTAGCTATTTTATTGAGAATTTTATATCCATTTTCTTTAACACAATGCTTGTATTTATTTACTGGTGACTTTGAACTCAATAAGTTAAAGTTGAAATCCCCTACTATCAGTGCTCTGTTAGCTTTATTTAAGAAATGTGTGTAAGTTTCCAGAAAGATATTAGTGTTTTTCTCAGTAGGCGGTCTGTATACGGCTCCGATGTCAAGTGAGTATTTGTTGATATGGATCCAAAGGAAGTGAATATCATCAATAGTATGTTTTTCTACAAAATTATGTTTCAGATTGTCACTAGCAAAGATCGATACACCACCTCCCCTACTTGGTCTGTAGTTGTAGTAGTGGGTATAGCCAGGTAACTGTATTCTTTTTGCGTCATCTTCTGTCTTGATCCAGGTTTCAGTCAGAATTATTATTTCGATGTGAGCTTGAAATGATTGTATGATTAGCCTTAGTTCATCAAGCTTGCCCTTTTTCATAATGCTCCTTGTATTAGCATAAAAAACTTTTAATGATTTTTTTGTTACAGTTATATCTTTATAATTGTTGGTAATTTCATAAGTTACTTTTTTAGTGGTACATATTGTTTTTTGTGATTCTGTAGATTCTGGTATTAGTTTTTTTGGTTTAACTCAATAATTTTTGGTACTCCTTTTACATATTTTATCCCCAAGTTTTTCTCTCCATTTTCATTTCTTTGCTTCAGTTCCTCTTTAAGTCTTTTCAAAAACATTGCCTGTTTAGGAGTCTGATCGGAGTAGATTTTAACCGTCTTAGTTTTTATTTTGTTTTTGTTTTTCAAAATAGATTTTGCAGAAGTTTCTGATTTTAAGCAAACTTTCAAGGTTCGACTTCTGTTTGGGTCATATTTTCCTAGCCGATATGCTTTTTCGATTTCAATACCACCGGCATCTATGGTTTTAAGTAAATTTGATATTTCCTGCATATCTGCCTCTTGCCTTTCAGCCACAGACGTTGCGTTAGTTTCATTGATACCAATTATAATTATATTCTTACTTCTCCTACCCCTTTCCTGTAATTCTATCAAAATATCTTCTTGTGAGTCTGTGGTGTGACTTTTAGGAGAATTTCCTGTTGTATCCTTTAGTTGCTTTAAATCATCCTCAAGGTCTTCAACTTTTTTTTCCGTTTGCTCATGTTTTTGAATTATGTCTGTAAGATCTGATTGGATAGAATTTTGTTTCAGGGTTAAGTTATCCGTCACGGCCTTTATTTCACTCATCTGCTGTTTGATATCACTAACATCTTCGTTCATTTTAACTGTAAATGAAGTGAGTAGGGACATCATTTTTGCCATCTCCTTGCGTAGCTCACTAATTTCGGTCTTGACAATTTTAGAAAAAGTATCACACCAAAAGATTATGGAAGCATATATATTTTTTAAAAACATCTTAGCTGTAGAGGTACCTCATTAAAATCGTCCACTAAACAAGGAAAAAAATCATCCAATAACTTGTTTTTAGCTTTGATACTAAATAAAAGTAAAAGTTAATCAACAACGTAACACCGGAGACCGGCGGCGCGGCGCCACTGGCGCCAAATCGTCGCCGGAGGTAGCAGTACAGGTATGTACATAATTCAATTATTTTCAATACTGATGAAACGATACAATAGGGAATATTTATGAGAAACATATTTGTTTTTACACAAATATTGAAAAGTAAATTACTAACAGTGAAAACAAAATAAGAATTGGTTAAAAAACGAACGAGATATAACAATTTTACGAAAAGAAGTATGTCTATCTCACTCGCAAAAACGCTATTTTCTATGACAAATGTATACATGATGTGGACTTTGACGTCACCAGTCCATATCGGACTTCTGTTTATAATTGAAAATGTAAAGTATCACATGTTCGTCGCTGATTAAGATGTTTTGGAAAGTGTCATATTAGTTTACTGTGGTAAATAAGGATTTGATATACCAAAAAAAAAATACGTGCATATTCCGTATTCCACTTCTAAAAACAAGCGAAGCTCTATTTGAGGTCCGTGCGAGAGAGAGAGAGAGAGAGAGAGAGAGAGAGAGAGAGAGAGAGAGAGAGAGAGAGAGAGAGAGAGAGAGAGAGAGAGAGAGAGAGAGAGAGAGAGATTATTACTATGCGCACGGCGACCGCTTCGAAGGGGAAATTAATTTACATTAATCGTTTGTACGGAGTAATAAGAATGAAATTGGCTTGTAAATATATACTATAGCTGTGAATTTTTTCACGTGTTTACATATAACCTTTTAACAGATAGAGTGGGGGGACACCGAACTCAAACAAAAATTTTCACTTTAAAACCAAATAGTTCAGAAAAGGATCTCTAAATCAAAAAACGGTTTTCACAACCTCAAAATATTTTCAAAAGACCTATCCAACGATACCCAACATGACTGGTTAGTCGAGAAAATAAAATTGCCTTTTCAGTTTACTTGTTTGGGAGCTAAACTAAAAAAAAAATATTTCAATATTTTATTTTACCACTTTTTTCGCCTAATTAATGTACATATCCATGCCAAATCACAGCTTTCTAGTACTAATAGTCGCTGAGTAAAACCGCGGACGGACAGACAGACAGAGAGACAGACATGGCGAAACTATAAGGGTTCCTTATTTACTACGGAACCCTAAAAACGACGACCTCCGTGGCGTAATGGTCAACACGCTAGTCCGCCAATCCGGAGGTTCTGGGTTCAATCCCCAGCCAGGGCAAGTTGGAAAATGGCCTTTTTTAAATTGCCCTGGATCTTGGGTGTTTATCGATGTATGTGTTTATCATAAAATATAGTATCGTTGAGTTAGTATCCCATAACACAAGCTTAAGCTTACTTTGGAGCTAGCTCAATCTGTGTGATTTGTCCCTATATATTGATAAAATATAAAAAAAAAGATCACGACAGATCGATAACCTCCTCGTTTTAGGAAGTCTGTTCTTGTAAAGAACCATGTTGTTTACAAATATAAGTAGGTACTTGATTAAACTTTCAATCCACAGATATTTTAATCTTAGATCATTTAATACATCTCAATCGATCTAATTAGCATATTTATATCATCTTATTAACGAACACGTCAAAGCATATATGCAATAGTGTGCCGTCGACCCAACGTATTATCGGCAAAACCAATCCACCTCATTAATATTCATTCTCTATCTCTCTTATACGCGATGACTTAACAATCGTACCATGAGATAATCGGCCTGATGGTTTTATTATACGTATACATACATAAATAATTTTAAAACAGAAATAGAAATACTTATGTAATGGAAATGGGCATTGTGTTGTGTTTAAATACAGGGTGACTTTACCCACCAGCCAAATTTTTGGAGCAAGTTTAGTCCATGATACTGAACTACTTTCCATAAAAATAATTAATGAAAAACGAAAACGAAAATTCGGCTTCCCATACAAATCAGCGATCGGCCAAACGAATTTTGTATGGGAGGACGTAATTTTTTTATCGATTTTTAATAACTTTTATTATGGAAAGTAGTTCAATATCATGGACAGTACTTGCTCCAAAAATTTGGCTGGTGGGTAAAAAGTCACCCTGTATAATACTTACGAGTACAATAATATTATTAGTATTAATATATGTGGAAAAATAACAGTGATTGAGCTAGCCCCAAAGTAAGTTCGAGACTTGTGTTATGGGATACTAACTCAACGATACTATACTTTATAACAAATACATATATAGATAAACATCCAAGACCCAGGACAATTTGAAAAAGGCCATTTTCCAACTTGCCCTGACCAGGGTTCGAACCCGGGACCTCTAGGAGGTGGCGAACTAGCATGGTGACCACTACGCCACGGAGGTCAAAATAATGTTTATATTACCACACGTGATTGTTTTTTTTTAAATAAGTAATCTTTTGTTGTTTATGGTTTAATAGTAGGAGTAGGGTTTCGATACTGGGGGCTTACTCCAAATGCGGTACGCAAGAGAGACTTTACTGCTTATCCGCGTTTTAGCGTCAAGCAACATTGAGCATTAACGTGTAATGATAAAGTCTAACCCCCCATATTCATAAAAGTTATCAAACCTTTGCTAAACCTCTTTTAGTTAAAATGTGTTTTGTCTCGTTCTTACTATGTCAAATATTGAAAAGAGGGAAAGGGACAAAATATGTTTTTACTAAAATAGGTTTAGCAAACGGTTGCTAGTTTTTATGAATAATAGGGTATAAGTTTATTTGTTTAGGAACTCAAATGAAAATAAACAATCTTGACATGTCTTATTATTAAAATATAAACTTTATAAATCAATATCATTGCAAATCACAAATCAATTAATTAATAAATTTTAAATTACATACTTTACCTGAATTTTTCGGGGTCCAGTGCTGCCCCCATTTGAAATAAATCAGTTGGCAAAAATAGTTTGAAGGATTATCCAGGGTCTGATCAAGACCAAATTTTAAATGATATCTCCGTTTCTTTTCAAATGATTTATTTAAATGGCGGCAGCACTGGACCCCGAAAAATTCAGGTAGCCCCTTAACATGTAATGTGCAAATATATTAATTTGTAAAGTGACTATTTCAATAAAAAGACATGTCTAGATTGTTTACATTTATTTAAATACCTAAACAAATGGACTATAATGTGGTTTGACATAGAAATAGTACGTCACTATCGTACGAGTAACGTATTGTTTTATGGAGTAACCCCTCTGAAAACGTACTTATTTATCATTGTGTCTGCAATGCTGACAGTCAAGGTGTTCAACATCAATCATTCAATAACCAAGAGTGTCTAATGGCGTTGCGTCACGAACACAAAAATTTTCGAGTGACCAAGAATGCCAAGTTTACCTTTTTTAATATTCACAAATAAAAGTATTTGTCCGCTTTTACCGCGAATGTCCGCGGTTGCGAGCGCTCTCAACACGGACCTTTCACTTCGTGATAACAATTTTGAGTGATTCAACTTATCGTGTTTTTATTGTTACGCTCTCTGAATTGTTAATGGCTATTTAATGGCGGGTTGAGATGGTCAGTGCTGGGCGGTAGCCAGGGGGCCTCGAAATCTTAGAGCCAACCAAAGGGACCATCCATTAATTACGTGAAGTGATTTCGGGGAAGGGGGTCAAGTAAAGTCTCACCAAATCTCACGGGGGGGAGAGGGGGGATCTAGTAAAATATCACGTAATTTATTATTTCAAAAAATTATGTCATCTGTCAAAAGAAATATAATAATTCAAAACTAAAAACCGACTTCACTCGCAAACTAAACAACCGATTTTGATAAAACTTCTATGAGACCACCTGAAACGTATACCCTTTCAACCAAAAGAATAATTTTTCAAATCGGTCCAGGCGTCTTCGAATAATCGGTGAATACATATACAAAAAAGATCGTGACGAATGGATAACCTCCTCCTTCTTGAAAGTCGGTTAAAAATATTATTGATTACATTATTAGTTAAAAGAATGTTTGCTTGCATACCTTGTATAACTAAAATTTATCTGAAATCATGCCTCGAGTCCTTGTAAGCTTTCAAAAACAGCTTCACGTTCATTCGAAGCTCTTTTAAGGGCTCGAGTCGTTGTTCAGAGAATTCCAGCTTGTCTATCCTTGGAACTTCAAGCCTATTGAGCTAATACAGCCCTGCTAATCTTAAAAATTTTGAACTCAAGGACTCGAGTCTTGTAATATCACTACATCTAAAAATAAAATAAATATAAGGGACAAGTAACACTGATTGAGCTAGCCCCAAAGTAAGTTCGAGACTTGTGTTATGGGATACTAACTCAACGATACTATATTTTATAACAAGTACATAAATAGATAAACATCCAAGACCCAGGACAATTTGAAAAAGGCCATTTTCCAACTTGCCCTGACCGGGGATCGAACCCGGGACCTCTAGGTGGCGGACTAGCATGGTGACCACTACGCCACGGAGGTCGTCATAAGTCATAAGTAGCGGAACTACGGATACGACTTGATATCCACAGCGCCATCTATTGTTCTAGGGAAAGCCCCGACTTTTAAGCGTAACCCCAAATAACTTTTGAACAGCTGAAATGATTTTCATCAAATATAAATAAGAACCACAAGGAGTTTTTTTTTTTTCACGTAAAAATCCGCATCGATTCGGTCCATCCGATCGAGCGCTACAATGCCAGACAAACAGACCGACACACGTTAACGTCAAACTTAGGACACCCCTCTTTTTTGTCGGGGGTTAAATACATACAATAAAACATGATAAAAAAAAATGTAGAGTTTTGTGACGGTTTTAGCTTCAGAAAATAAGACACCTACAGAGTTTTCAAAAGCAGCGTTTCACTATTAATTATACAGGAAATTTAGTTTATTTGAACAGAAACAAGGTATTATTTAAAAAAGAAATTTCATCATCATCATTTCAGCTGCATAACGTCCACAGCTGGACATAGGCCTCTCCCAAGGATTTCCAAAATTACCGATCTAGAGCGGCCTGCATACCATTCCTCTTTGCAGTGGAATAGCTTCTGTACTCGGACTGACATAGTGGCGTTACTGTATAAGCACTTCAACACTTCGATATACCGATAGTCAATACGGCATCGCTGGAGAGACTGAAGAATCAAAGGCTTTTTCATAGTCTACGAACCCTAAGCATAACGGCCGGTTATACTCTCTCGTCTTCCCTATAACCTGCCGCAGCGAGTGAATGTGGTTCGTGATACTAAAGCCCTTACGGAAACCGGCTTTTTTTAACCCTTTCACCGCGAGACTTTATATCAGTTGCCGTGCCCCTAGCGCGATGGGCATGAAATCTAAAATACTTACAACCAAAATGGGATGTGGATACTTAACTTATGTACAATACGAACGGTTCTTTTTTGTCGGAAATATCCGACGCTCGCGGAATGGGCACGACAATGTTTGTCGGATAAATCCGACGTTCGCGGTGAAAGGGTACACGCTTTTATCTAAAGCAATAAACTTAAAAGTTTGAAGCGCTCTTTATGACGAATCAGACGAGCCCAATCTCGATAGGGTTGCATCCTTTCATTACAAAGTACCCATGTCCAGCGTCCGGCTCCAGCTTCAGATCAGCTCCATGTCATCGTAATATTGCATTGTCTGACGACCTCCGTGGCGTAGTGGTCACCATGCTAGTCGGCCACCCAGAGGTCCCGGGTTCGATCCCCGGTCAGGGCAAGTTGGAAAATGGTCTTTTTCAAATTGTCCTGGGTCTTGGATGTTTATCTATATATGTATTTGTTATAAAATATAGTATCGTTGAGTTAGTATCCCATAACACAAGTCTCGAACTTACTTTGGGGCTAGCTCAATTAGTGTTATTTGTCCATATTTATTTATTTATTTATACGTATGCGTACATAATTTAGGAATATACAACCATACAACATACGTAGTCTAGCTTATATTTTGAAAAGAAATGTGGGATTTCAGCAGAAGTTTGTAATTTTAAAGAATTTGCTTGTATCTAGGCATATAACTAGTTTTCGACAATCAAATATGAAATTGAAAGAAAGAGAGTGTAGAAGTTTTCCATACTGATGGTGAAATATTACATCATAACACTATATTCTCTTAAAAGTTCATATTTGATAGATAGATAGATAAATTCTTTATTGTACATAAAAAGACACAATTAAAATACAGTAAAAAAAAACACAATAGTACAAAGGCGGACTTATCCCTGTCAGGGATCTCTTCCAGTCAACCCTACAACCAGAGGTGATAACTACAAAAGAGGGGTGGAACATTGTACAATACTTACACGCTAAAACACTTAATACTAATCATAATTTCATAATACATATAGATATACACATACATAATATATATACATATATACTTACAATATCAGTTATACATACATAATATATAAAAATATACATATTTGATTCAATCCAAGTCAGGAACTTTCATAAAATAATTTAATCCTATTCTTGAAGGAATGCAGAGTACGAGACTCTTTAATGTCCTTAGGGAGTCTGTTCCAAAGTTGTGCAGCCATAACAGCAAAAGATTTAGAAAAAGTATGAGAGGAGTGATTAGGAATATCTAAAAGAAGGCTATATTTTGAAAACTAGTTATATGCCATAATATAAGCAATTTCTTTGAAATTACATAATTTCGCCAATATCTCACATGCCGTTTTAAAGTAAATGGTAGACTACGTTTGGATGGGAATGTCTGATTCTGTCTAGGTCAAGGGGACTCTTAAGCTTGATCAGAAACTTGGCAGAGAGTCAAATACAACTTGCAAGATTTGATTACAGAAAGATAGACACCTGGACAGGCGAAACTAAATGAAAGCTTGTAAAATATCCTTTTTTAAAATAAATATTAAATGTGAATACAAATCTCACGCAACAAACAAATCAATCAAATTAAACTGAGTTATTAAGTTAGTATAAGCCTTGGTAAATAAATTACCAGCGTATTTCAATGACCTTTTAATGACGTAAATAACAAAAAGATAATTTAATTCGAGTTATTTATAGAATATTGCAAAATATTTTTATCACAGTCAAATTTTCCACAGCGAACTAAAAATATGGTTTTTTAGGATTCTGTGGTCTATAAGCTGTAAGTCATGGTCATATCAAATTCCCAAATCAAACTTTTAAGGGGACACACGAACTTTTCGGGGACCGTTAGAAATAAATTATTTGAAAGGAAACGGAGATATTATACCAAATTTTGTCTTAACCAAGCCAACCCTTCAAACTATTCTATGAATTACTGTTTATAGTTAAAAGAGAGAACGTGAAGCTTTTCTATGCATATTTGCGAAAAACGGTACGCTAATGTACGTAAAAAAACTTCACCTTCTACTTTTAAACAGTAGTTTATAAAATTGTTTGGAAGGCTACCTAGGGCTTATTCAAAACATCATTTTAAATGATATCTCCGTTTCCTTTCAAATGATTTATTTCAAATGGGGGCAGCACTAGACCCTGGAAAATTCAGGTAGCCCCTTAACGCGTACGTACGGAACACTCTTAAAGAAAATGGAAACTCTAAATTCAACGTATTTTATTATAATTCAAGTCACATTTGCATGTAACATAAATAATTCTAGAACTTGGTGTTTGGTAAATGCTCCAAAAATAGTCGTTGAATAGCGTCCTACCACGAGCTTGTTCAAATTGGTCGAGTTATATAAGCGAGTCTAATTTCAATACCTGAGGCACATACACTAGTCTATACCCCTCAAAGGTTGCAAGAATCAAAAGCAACCAAGAAAGCATAGCAAAGTCGAGGGAATATTGATAGAAAACGGACCAAACGTAGCGAGAAGTTGCCTGTTACGGCTAGCAATCCATCACTATTTTGATCCTTTTTGCCACCTTTTCATTCACTATAAAAAGTTAAAAGTTTAGGGCCGCAAAAAACAGAATGCTCCTACGGTAAGAGGGTGAGAGAGAGAGAGAGAGAGTTGGGGCCATGCTCGTTATACACATTGACTCAATAAATGTATTTATACAAAATTTATTGACATTTCTCATTCAATTCCGGGGTTCGATCCCCGGTCAGGGCAAGTTGAAAAATGGCCTTTTTCAAATTGTCTTGATGTTTATCTTTGTATTTCTTATAAAATGTATACATGCATATACTATATGTTGTGTTAGTATCCCATTACACAAGTGTCGAACTTACTTTGGGCTAGCTCAATCAGTGTAATTTGTCCCTATATATTTATTTATATTTAATATTATTATGTTGGTACGCTTTTCAGCCACGGGTCTATGGGGACCCGGTCCTTTGAGGCGTTCATGGGGCCAAAGCCAACGCGAAGAGGCCTTTTAGTACCCTTTTATCTATTAAATTTGACATATTGTTACTGTAATACTCATTGACATTGTTTATTTCCATTTTTATATGAATATCAATCGATGTCCATGTTCTCTAGACTTTTATGTCATTTGACCATATTGACTATTGACCTGTAATGTTTTTACTGTACCTATTTCTTGCCTATACTCCAGATGATTTAGGGAATAACTGTTAATCTGTATGTAATTTATGAATAAATAATAATAAATGCTCAGTATTTTAAAGGTATGTTTATGTTTGTAGGATAGTGTATGTTTGTATAAGCAGACTGGTGGACTTAGTTCAAGTCAAGCTTCGTTAGATGCTCATACTGCTTTGTGCTTAGATGTACTGCAAATAAAAAATGTATCACAGTAATAAATCACATACTTACATAACATAACAAACAGCCAAGTTCACGCCACTCGCCTATTTGACTCGCAGCAGTACTAGTACTCATTCTGTGCTCGCAGACAACTCGCCCACTATAATCTATGCTCCAGTACGTGACAAATCACACAAAAAGCCTTATTTGCGGCCCTCTATTAGCTAATCTATTTGAGATGCACATATCCACACGGGGTCGGGTTGCATACGAAAATGTAGTAAATAATTCATTTACGGTAAATGAACAGTGGGAACGCGGTTTTTAAATAAGCCTTTTTTATATTTTATTGCCTATATGTGCAACATATATTCTTGTTCTATGAAGAAATAATTAATTGAAACTATTACTTCGAAAATAATAGACAGTGTCTAACTTATAATTTTTCAAAACTAAAAACCGACTTCACCCCCAAACTACACAACCGATTTTGATAAAATTTCCATGGTAACACCTGGAAAGTATACCCTTTCAAACAAAAAAAGATTTTTTTTTAAATCGGTCCAGGCGTCTTCGAGTAATTGGTGAACATACATAAAAAAAAAACACAAAAGATCGCGACGAATTGATAACCTCCTCCTTTTTGGAAGTCGGTTAAAAGATGCAGTAATGCAGTAAATAACATGTAACAATAATTGGCCAAGTGCGTGGGTTACCACTTTTTCCGCATAATTAATATACATACCTATACCAAATTACAGCTTTCTTGTACTTATAGTCGCTGAGTAAAACCGCGGACGGACAGACATGGCGAAACTATAAGGGTTCCTTGTTTACTACGGAACCCTAAAAAAAGGGGGTATCAACCCGAAAGGGAGTACGATTTCAGGGACGGTCCCATAGTAAAAGTTGTTCGATTGACTAGTATATTTACTCCCTTTCGGCTTGACACCCCCTTTTTATTACACGTTGTAAAGGCTTTTTATTTTTCGCCATTTAGGGCCGTAACAGACGGGGCGCAAGTTGCGCCGCGTAACAGCTAGTGATGGGAGTTGCATAAATACTTAATCAACCCATTTGAATATTTACTCAGTAGATTGAGTAAATACCTGATAAATATCCTAATTTATCCATTTGGTGAGTTGACATATGAGTTGCGACTTAAATTTATATTCATATTCATTATTTCATGGTTTCATGACAATTTTGAAACTTAAATCTAGTATACACTTGTAATTCTTGTCGGAAAGTGTGTGCATACGCCATAATATGCTTAAAATGTCGGTAAACGTTAAATGCGACGCTAAAATATATGAAAATACCATACTTATCATACACTGAAAGTAGGCTTCTTTGACTTATTATAATTTTTTGCTGGGAGGTGTGCAAAGATGTTATTTTATGTTAAAATACGTAAACAGACATCTAATGAGACGTCAATATAATATGAGCACGCTCTATTTACTCTATTTATTAAATCTAGTGAGTAAATACTCAAATGGGTAGATCGAGTACTATCCACTGCCCATCTCTAGCTGTTACGCGACGCAACTTGCGCCCCGTCTGTTGCGGCACTTAAGGTTGAAATAGTCACGGGCCCGAACTCACAGCCGGGCGCGGCTAACTTTGTGTTCGGGCGAAGCAGTGAAGTGAAATGCACGATGAATTCATAGTAAACCGAGCGCGTAAAAAACACGTAAATTCCTATGGGAAAAGGGGTTTTATGCAAAAACTACTGCATTAATTGATTGCAAATAAAGTTTATTAAAATCTTCGATAAATAAGCCGTGTCGATGTGGACTTAGTTTTGGAAATTTTACACTTCTTTTATTACTTATTTATGCCGAAAGTTGCGTATAAATAAACAAAAAAAAAAAAATCTTTGACGGCTCATAATTTTCTAATGGCTTTTCTTTTTACTATTCTGTATTCATACAGACAAAATTTATAATGAGACAAAACGATATCATGTTCAACTTTGAATGTACAATGTCAAACAGTTGAGGAAATCCCCCCTGAAATTTGTATTAGCAAAAGTATCGACCAGTTCGCTCTTAAAATACTTACGTCTTATTATTTACCCCCATATTTAAAATCACTTTCAGCCGTCTGTCCCTCTGTATGTATGTGTACGCTTAGATCTGTTACACTACGCAACGGATTTTAAGGGGCTACCTGAATTATCCAGGGTCCAGTGTTGCCCCCATTTGTAAAAAATCATTTGAAAGAAAACGGAGACGTAATTAAAAATTTTGTCTTGATCAGACCCTAGATAACTCTCCAGACTATTTTATGAACTATTGTTTACAGTTTAAAGTGATAACGTGAAGCTTTTCTACGCACAATTGCGAAAAACGGCCACTTTTGGCGTATGTGCGTAGAAAAACTTCACATTCTCACTTTAAACTGTAAACAGTAGTTCATAAAATAGTTTGAAGGGTTATCTAGGGTCTGATCAAGACAAAATTTGAAATGATGTCTCCGTTTCCTATTAAATGATTTATTTCAAATGGGGGCAGCACTGGACCCCAGAAAATTCAGGTAGCCCCTTAATGCGGTTTGGGTCATCACGAGGAAGGATGCCGCTCGGGCGGGTCGCTCGCTAGTAAGTTATAAATCACTTGTATTATGTTTAAACAACAAAACATCCATGTCAATACGAAGAATGTGACTGATTTACTATCCTTACTAATATTATAAATGTGAAAGCGTGGATGTTTGTTACGCTTTCACGCAAAAACTACTTGACGAATAATCATGAAATTTTGTACACATATTCTGGGAGGTACTAGAAGTAACATAGGGTACTTTTTATTAAAAAAAATAAAAAAAAAATTGACAACAAATATCAACATTTTGCTACTTTAGCGCCATCTAACATACAGTAATGAAGTTCAAACCCTAAATACCATATTATCGACGTACGATATTACCGACGGTCAAGTCAATATCTATTTAATCTATACATCCAATTCAATTCACTATAGTTTCAGCTGTTTGGAATTTTTGAGGTTAGGTACCATTCTTATTTTTAACTGTCACTGAAAGCGTATGTCTAAAAAATGCCTCGGAAGCGTAAATCTACACTATCCAACTATTTAATGGATTCGATGCGAGCGAAGCCGCGATTAAAAGCTAGTATATAATATATTTAAGATTAAGAGTTATTTTTAATATCATTACAAAATATGGAAAGTACAGATGAATAGCAGCCGAGCGTAAGCATTGTCAATGTTATAAATAAGCCTGTATATACAAATTAACGCTGCAATTCCAATATGAAGCACAACTCAATAGGTTCAGGGACTCAGGCTCCAAAACTTCAAATTCTATTTGGCAAGACTGTACTTACCATCAAAAGATTGCTTTCACAGCATCACCTGTTGGTTGACTGGTAGAAAAGGCCTCAGGCCTTAAATCCGCAATTTACTTGTATTGTAAGTAAATTAAAAAAAAGATTCACAAGTTCGAATCTCACTTGTATACGCGCCGTTCGCAGACAACCTTCCGGGACATAGCTGTTCACATGCCTGACCATCCAACCGCTACTTTACAACCACCAGTTTTTTTTTTAATGTCCAGTTATATGTCAAAACAAACATTTTCTACGGAATTTGCATAAAATACCACTTAGTGACGTCATATTTTCTTGGGGTCAAATAAAAGATATAAATAAATAATAAATATCGCCAATAATATCAGTTCTTCTGCATAAATAAATATAAAATCACGTTCGAAATGTATATGATCAATGTCAACAAGTGACATTATGTTGTAACGTTTTACTATCTCAGCTTCTACAAAATAATTTATTTCAAATCAGATCCCTAGCCTAGTAGAGTTTTACTGGAAAGTTTAAATATATTATAATACTATTTTCAGTTGTTTCCTACTTCTTTAATATTTTTAGTTTAAGGTCATGCTGTGACTGTGACCGGTCACGTAATTGTGACTCAAGTTATCCTTGCAACATTATCGAAGCTGATGTTAATCTTGCATTATGAAAGCGGGTAAAAGCCTACAATTTAATATGCGACCAGCATCGTCACATTAAGACGATAAATTTTCATATTGCTATATAGTATTTTTTATGTTTTGATCTTTTTTTACCCGACTGCGCCAGAAGGAAGGTTATGTTTTTCGAGAGTATGTATTTATGTATGTATAATTGTTTGGCACGCTCTGCAGCCTGAACGGTTCGATGGATTTTAGCTTGAAAGGTGTCGTTAGATTTGTATTTACTGTAAGAATGACACTGGGTATATCAAAAAATAATAACAAAATGGCGGATTTTTGCAGCCTTAACGGCTACATGGATTTAAGGTTGAGAGGTGTCATAAGATTCGTCTTAATTCTGAAAGTACATACATACATACATATTTTCACGCCTGTTTCCCATGGGGGTAGGCAGAGACTATAGATCTCCACTTGCTACGATCCTTGCAAACCTCTTTTGCTTCGTCAACACTCATTACCCTTTTCATACATGCTCTCCGGTTATAAGTACTCCTTACTTCGCCTTTTTTCAGAACGTCTGCAATTTGGTCGCAGAACGTTCGTGAAAGTGTCACTGTTCTGTGTTCTTTTTTTTTCTTTTAATAATGACTTATTTATGTAGGTACTTATTATTCTATGTTTACATAAAAATAAAAATATCACCAACATTCCAATATGCCAATGACCCATACTAAGAGTACTTCTAATCGTTCATAATAGTAGATGATAAGTCATTGAACCACGTGATAAAACTAAGTTCTTAATTGTAATAACAGGCTAGAAATTAACCGAACGTTGCAAATTACGGATTCAACTAGCTTAAAAGATAGTACTGTCATGTCAGTTGAATTGCCAATTTCGTCAGAACAAACTCATTATTGTAACTTAGTGATGGGCCGTTCTTTGAAAATTTCGAGATATTTTCGAAACGGTCTGGAAGGTAACTAAAAATTTCTTCAGAAAAATTATCAACTAAAACTCTCGAGAAATGTTGAAAATTTACAAAATTACCGGAAATTTTCAAAGAAAGACATTTCCAGGAACAGAGAATTTTTCAGCGGCACGTCACTTTTGTAATTCATTCGCACAGTAGCAAATCAAATAAGAATCAGTTTGTATGTTATTTCTGTCTGTAGTCATTGCTATATTCAAAATTCTTCTTGTGAATGGTGACTGAATGCGTCAGACAATAATTAATTCCTTGAATTTTAATTTTGACATACGGCGCCTCATATTAATATCGTTAGACATAATTAGTAATCATGATTAGTAAATAAATGTATTCTTTATTTTTGTAAATCATTTGACATGCATGATATTATTTAATAGTGAATATTATTTTTATACAATATTGTAAATTAGAAGCATAAATGTTAGAAAATTGCATGCCGATTGTTGGTGCAATGCGTCTGTTTTTTTTTTTTAAATATATATAGGGACAAATTACACAGATTAAGCTAGCCCCAAAGTAAGTTCGAGACTTTTGTTATGAGATACTAACTCAACGAACGATACTATATTTTATAACAAATACATATATAGATAAACATCCAAGACACAGGACAATTTGAAAAGGCCATTTTCCAACTTGCCCTGACAGGGGATCGAACTCGGGACCTTTGGGTGGCGGACTAGCATGGTGACCATTACGCCACGGAGGTCGTCTGTACAACACAATAAGGTATGAATGACCTGTAAAATCATATTTCTTACCGTGTTTGCTGGTAAATAAAATTCCATTACATTTAAGAATAGAATGAAGAGCTCAATGACCCGGTGGGGAATACGGTTTGCTAGCGCTTCCGCATGTTTAGCAACCCCGGGTGTACGGCGCAGGCTTCGGTTTTCACCTAGGCACCATACATGAAGAGATGTTGATGGTATAGAGCAGAGGTTCCCAAACTTATTTTGTCAAACGCCCACTTTAAAAAATCTGTTATTTTGTAGCGCCCCCCATTTTTTTCACCATAAAAACCTGAATCACATATTTGTCTGAAGTTTAATTTAACCTATATTCTAAACTAGACTTTTTTACAAGAGAGAGCAATAATAATACATACACCAGTACATTAGAGTATCTTTTATAAAAAATAACAATAATCAACATTGTTAATTTTAAATAAAAAAATAGCAATAATAATACAATTTTACAATAATAAAGAGTATCGGAAGTGGGGACCTCACCTGCGAAACTTTAAAACACGAAATTTTTTCAGTGTTTGATTCCCTTAACGATATAAATAGCGTTGTGAACGCATTAAAATAATAAATATTAATTACATTTTTAGTTTATATTTGTACAATAAAAAGGAATATAAATATGAACTAATAAATGGATGTTGTGTAGTAAGAGGATTTTCATTTCAGTGAATTTTAAAATATGAAATAGCTGAAGTTAAAAATCACTCATTGCCTAAATCACATCAGCGCCCCCCAACTTTATTCTGGGCCCGTTACCGCCCCCCTTAAAGCCTCCAGCGCCCACAAGGGGGCGTTATCGCCCACTTTGGGAAAGACTGGTATAGAGACACAAGACCACGTCACGTAGAAACTGTTTATTTGTGATATGTTTTGTACAATTGGTTGTGACGGGTTGTCGAATTTCTCGATCGCAGCTCGATAGTGTCTCAATTGTTAGTTGTATTTGATTCAAAATGTAAAGTAAAACAGCTGACACGCGACCTGCATAATATGCGGCCGCGTGCAGCCGAAATGTGCGAGCTTGGATCGTACGCCGGGCGTGGTCCGTACTTGGATTTGTGACCACCAGTGGCATGCATTTTCTCGAGCATTTTCTTAATCTTCTCCGAAGCTAATACGTTTGCTGATTAGCAAACATACATAGCCTAAGAAAACTCACCGCATCCCGTAGGCCCGAGTAATAGTACATTGCTCTTGTCCAGTTTGAGTTCGTGGTGTTGTCTCTCCAGTATTTCCGTGCCGCCGCCACCGCCGCCGGCGCCGTGGCTGATGTGTAAGAGATCTGTCAAAACAAATAAACAGAAGTTTAACAACAGTAATTTGCAACTTATATGTACCAAATGTAAGTTCCTACACAAAAGTATATACGCAATGGCACCAAAAGTGTTCAACAAACTGCCATTTAATATTCGATCTTGCCAGGGTACAAATAATTTGAATAGACTCGTACATAATTTTTTTATTGACAAAGCATACTATTCTGTGGATGAATTCTTATCTGACAAAGTCTGACTAAACTTGAATCTTTATTATGCCCAGAACAAAATATAATATAAAAATTGATTTCAAATAAGAGAAAAATAATATGTAATATAACTAGCTTTTGCCCGCGGCTTCGCTCGCGTAGCGGTGTAATTGATCAAAATCCTTTCTTAGGGGATGCCTACGTCATAGTAGCTTTATGCATGCAAAGTCTCAGCCCGATCGGTTTAAAATTGACAAAGTTTCATACAAACTTTCATCCCCTATTTTATCCCCTTGGAAGTAGAATTGATCAAAATCCTTTTTTAGCGGATACCTACGTCATAACATCTACCTGCATGCCAAATTTCAGCCCGATCCGTCCAGTGGTTTGGGCTGTGCATTGATAGATCACTATGTCAGTCAGTCAGTCACCTTTGAGTTATATATATATATATATATATATTTAGATTTAGATATTTAGATTTAGATTAGATTTCTTCATTAATAAAATTTTATACAATTGTACACGACATTAAAATTGACAGAATGTATACCTAACTTCTAAAAAATAAAATTTGTATGCCTGACGGCTCAGCATGAAGCCTATACTGTAAACTAACAACTTTTGTACTCATGTCTGACAAACAAATGATTATGATTATTATCCAAATTAAAACATGTGATGAAAAATTCCGCCACGAGTGGGATTCGAACCCGCGTCCCTCACGTCAACGCCGTGAGTTGGATAATAATCCGAGCATTGTAATTAGCGATGCATCCGATACCGATACCGATACCGATATATCGGCGATACTTCGGGTTAGCCGATATATCGGTATCAACGATATTTTTATGACCGATTCAACGATACTTGTTTTTTTAAATCGCCTTTCTCCGCAAAACTTAAGATTACTTTGTTTTTTAAATAAAAATGTTAAATGTTAATTACTAAAATTTATAATGATTATCTAATATCGACCTATGTAACTACTTTTCATATTAATAAAAAAATAATCCGACTGGTGATTTATTTATTTTATATTCATGTTTGATTCAATTAATGTATCGGTATCGGTATCGGTATCGCCGATATTTGTATAAGAGTATCGGTATCGGTATCGTATCGGCGAAAAGGCGTATCGATGCAACCCTAATTGTAATGCTGTTAAAAAACTAATCACTATGATTACGATTTATTTGCTAGTCAAGTAAGTAAGTTTGCGTATCTAGCTAAAGTTAATATATGATAGTTTCACGCGCCCAACGATTTTATTATTTGTCTAATCAATATCCCAAATTGATGAGAAGATTGGTGCGATCTGGTAGCTAGGACTTACCGAATTATTTTTTAGCTTTTAGTACATTACCTATATTATTTTTATTGTAATAAAACCGTTTAACTTAAAAATATTTTTTTATTTAATTTATTTTCAAGTTTTTGGTTTTGTTGCTAGGTGATACTTCTCATTCTACTTAGTTCATTTAATGCCTCACTATTTTTCAGAATGAGCTCCATTCTACTAATCAAGCCCTTTCATTAGACACCTGTATTGAGGTGATTGTGAATAATCCGCCATTTTGTGGCGGCGACCATCTTGGATTTTATTTTTTCTTTTTCAGAATGAGCTCTATTCTACTAATCAAGCCCTTTCATTAGACACCTATATTGAGGTAGTTGTGGTAAATATTTAATCCGCCATTTTGTGGCGGCGGCCATCTTGAATTTTATTTTTTTATAGTGAGCTCTATTCTACCAATAAAGCCCTTTTATTTGATACCCATATAGAGGTTGTTGTGAAGTAATATGTAATCCGCCATTTTGTATCGGCGGCCATTTTGGATTTACAGTCATAAAAAATGTTTATTATTGTATTGTCATCCACCAGTGGGTACCAAATATCAGATCGATCTGGTGTCAGGAAGGGGGTAAAATTCCAATTACTAAATTTGACCCAAACAAATAAATAAACTGGCCAAGCTAAATAAAACCGTTTTATAAAAATCCCCCAATTGCCAAGAACGCCATCTAGTGATGAGTAATACTACGGAATTCGTGTCGGTAGTTGCGCTAAACCTCAGTAGATGGACATCCAATAATTACGTTTAATTAATTTCGATAATGATACAAACGTGGAAGGAACATACTAGTAATAAATCAAACCACAGACTGTACTAGAACACTTTAGTATAATGAAACTAAATAACAGTCAAAAAGCAAATAACTGTGTAACTACCAAAAACTAAAGATGCCGAAGTCTGTGCCATATAAAGAGGAAAAAGCCAGAAAGTAAGACCCCTGGCGGCGATGCAGCGTAGTTAAAGATTGTAAGCAAGAGAACCATAGAGTGAGAGAGGTAAAAAAAGGAGAGAGAGAAAGAGAGGTACACAGAAAAGAGCTAAGAAATATTCGATTCATAATTTAAATAAGGATCTATCAAAATTCGATCGATTCTTAATTTTATTATGCTACTTGGATTTTTCGATCGAAAATATGTTAAATACGATAAATATTTCGATACGTAGCAGATGTACAGAATGCAATAAAAACAAAGGCACGAGAGCGGCGGATAAAATAACGTTTGAGATAACATCAGTGAATTCTACGTGATTTATGATGCTGCAATATCCTCCTTTCTCCTGCATTTAAATTACATGCGCCTTTTGAAGTCACAATAAAATTATGAAATTTCGCAACTAAGGAACACAGCGAACATTAAACATAAACACATACATCAATAGCTGAGTGTAAGTACCCATTTTTTTTAAGTTGTAGAAATAATCCATGACATTCTTTAAAGCTGAATATATTTGCTACAATATGTAACAACAAAAACCCTGTCCTATCCTTGTTTACGAGCAACTCAGACCGTCAACTTTCGCTATGGGACCAATGCATGAACACTTTTGTATAAAAATATCAATTTTTTTTCTAATTTCAAGCATTGGTCGCAAAGAAAATGTTGTTCATATTGACGGTCTGAGTTGCTCCTACAAGGATCGGACGGAGTTTTTGTTACTTATTGTATAATTTAACATAAGCACAATGGTTTGTTTGGGATTTCTCTTTGCTTTGTCACTATTAAAACATTCACCGTTAACATTCGAAACACAGATAAGATTAGATTCTGTTAACTAATAATATGAATGTAAACAAAATTTATTTTTACACATTAGATGAAAGATACGGTTGCCTAGTTTGTGCCACTGTAACATTTATCTATCCATATATATATAAAAGCGAAAATCACTCACTCATCACGAAATCTTGAAAACTACTTAGCCAATGAAGTTGAAATTAGGTAGGAAAGTAGATTGAGACTAGGAGATATCCGCTAAGAAAGGATTTTTGAAAATTCCATCCTTAAGGGGTTGCCAGTTTGTATGAAATTTCGTAATTTTTAAAGTGAGACACATGAATTTTTAATTTATTTTAGTAGTTAGTAGAAAATAATAATGCATTTATAAGATTTTGAAAATAACATTCCTATAGGGGTGAAATAGGGGTTGCAAGTTTGTATGAATCTTCGTCATTTATGAAACGAGACACATGACATTTTTAAGTGGTTAGTAAAAAATTATAATCGATTAATTGGATTTTCAAAAATTGTATCCCCAGGGGTGCATTATGGGTTGCAAAATTATATTATTATGAAAATTCATCATTTTTGACTGAGAGAAAAAAAAAATGTGATAAATAGATCCGTCGCTCTCTTTTGCTCTAGCAAATGACGGTAACGGAAACGGGGACAAGCGGAACAAAGTTCGTCGGGTTCGCTAGGCCCTTAAAATCCCTACATTATTATAAAGATTGTTATATTAATAAGAATTCAGTCTAAATTTTTTACATAATAATTCATATGTTTTATATAAATAAATTAATAATGTAAAAACCTATTAAAATCTTATTAGAAACATTTTCGACTTCTAATCGAATACATAAATTTGTAACGATTCGCATCCATTTATTAACACTCAAAATAAAATTATACAATATTCATATGCTAAATATTATAAGCCACTTTAATACTTGTAATTAACCGCTAATGATTATAAATTAAGTCGATATCCGAAATTACGAAATACAAATGGTAGATCGTGAAGGTCACAGCCACTCTCAGCTGAGTTACAAAATAAAAATAATATCGGAATGGACCACTCATATAAAAATTAGAGTGTGGCTTCAGACATACTGATGAATCATTATTCTCTCTCATGCAAGTTTTCAAGAGCTAGCTATAGAGATTTAAAAAATCAAATATTTTTTTATCGAAAATAAAAAATCACTCAACGATTAGTGCTGCCCGTTTTTAGCTTGTTTTTGCGCTAGTGTTATATTGAAAGGTCTGTAATAAGCCAAAACTAACAAAATAGATAATTTAAGAAAACTACTTTTTTTAACTAACCTATATCGTCATATGGCTGGTCTAATCAAATTAAGAAAACTACTAAATTTAATAAAATAAAATTGTTAAGTTATCCCTTCCCATATCAACGGGAGAATATGCGCGGCAAAATCAATCGTTTTTAGCGTTCCGTACCCAAAGCGTAAAAACGGGACCCTATTACTAAGTAAGACTCCGCTGTCCGTCTGTCTGTCTGTCTGTCACCAGGCTGTATCTTATGAACCGTCCGTGATAGCTAGACAGTTGAAATATTTACAGATATTTCAGTTTCATAATTAAACGATTATCTATCTACGGTTGCCTCTATAACAACAAATACTAAAAACAGAATAAAATATTTAAGGGGTCTCCCACACAACAAACGTGATTTTTTTATAAATATACGGAACCCTTAATCCGCGAGTCTGACTCGCACTTGGCCGGTATTTTCTTTATATTACCATCAGGATGGTGGTCTGTGGAGCTCAGTAATAAAACGACGCAATACCATCGAGTTTGCACTTACTACGTTTGCCTTGATGAGTACTTAGATCTTACAATAAAACCATGTACGAAATAAAATACAATTTTTTTTTTATCATATTAGCAACAGGTAACGGGCTATTCTTTTGTACATTCGTTATTTTCCGTACGAGCGTATCGTTATCTTTAATCCGCAGTCACGCTTTCGCAAACATTTCACCGCGAGCCTGACGAAAATGAGAAAATTTAGAGCTGTCCGTATAACTTCGTCTTTATTTTGTTTGGATATTAAATATTACTAGTGGCTCTGTGAGCTGTTCGCGCCTTGGGAGGTGTTGAGCGGCTGCTGCGGGCGAACACACACATTGTCGTCTGCGAGTTCGGGTTTTTCATGCTCACTAAAATGTCCAATCCGGTGGTGGCGTCGCTGGTCGGGTCGTTGGATTCCCTCTAATATGGTTGAGTTTAACGATGGCTGATCCGTGCGTCAACTCGTGAACGGGTGCTGCCGGGAGGGACTGGTCAGCTCGGCTTCGCTTTTTTTGACAACTTAATATTTTTTTATTACGCAATTTATGTTTGTTTACTTATTCGCAAGCATTACAAGTTATAATGTGTCAACATTGTATTATATTATAAGTATTTATTAATTAAAAGACAATTATAATAATATGACAAAGCCCTTCTGGCGAGTAGGCGACCAATACTGTGAAAATGAGTTTCTTTCGGCGTTTCTTCTCAGCAGTGGTCGTTACGAAGCGCTGGTATCAATAGCTTTTCTTTAAAAATAAATTAAATTTTAATATACTTTACACGTAACATAAATTATACTTATTGACGTGTAAAAGTGCCTGTAAAGGTCTAATTACTGAATAAACATTTGAATCTTTGAATCTTTGAATCTTTGCACGGATGTATAGTATCGTTTGTAGTAGTGTAGGCATGAATGATACTCCGTTTCTATAAAATATAACTATATAGAGACAAATTACACTGATTGAGCTAGCCCCAAAGTAAGTTCGAGACTTGTGTTATGGGATACTAACTCAACGATACTATATTTTATACCAAATACATATATAGATGAACACCCAAGACCCAGGACAATTTGAAAACGGCCATTTTCCAACTTGCCCTGACCGGGGATCGAACCCGGGACCTCTGGGTGGCGGACTAGCATGGTGTCCACTACGCCACGGAGGTCTGTAATATACATACTCCGTTTCTATAAAGTGCCATAGTGCTTACAGTAATTTACTTGCATACCTCGATGTGTGTGATGTAACGGATGATGTGCGTCGTTGGGGGGCCCACTGGTGACGTTGTTATAAATCCTCTTGTAATGGTTGTAGACCGCGACTGAGAGGACCTTCTTGGCGTACTCCTGGCCGACCACGTGCTTGTTCAGGTACTCGAATATCTTCTTCGGGGGTGGAGGGGGTTTCCTACGAACAATTGTAAAATGATATTAAATCAAATCAACTTGAGAGAACATAGTTTTGCTGGAAATTATATTATATAATAATAATAATAATCATTTATTTCGGTCATTGTACAATCATATTATTGTTAGTAAAAAGAAACTTAAAAACCTAGTGTTAGTAGTGCGTTCATTCAAAAAACTTATTAAATATATAAATTAAATTAATCAAGATTACAAAACTATTCACAATTAATACAATTACACACTAAATTAATTTAAGTATCTGGTGTGCACACCCCCGGGGATCCCCTTCACGTCACAGTGCATACGCGTCCAGTGCCACTGGATTGGACAATCCGGCTTATCAGTGATTACTTTCAGAATACTGTTACGCCAATGGTTCAACTGCGCTATCTCTATTTGACCAGTAATTTAAGCCAAAATAGGAACAAAACGGAAAAAGATGGATTTTTGTTTATTTTGGCATTCTAAAAGTTGTCCCACAAGTATATAGTATATATTCAAGACCTTCGAAAGGTTTGCAAAGTCAAATAAATAATAGAAAAGTTGCCTCACAATAATTTTTGTCTTAATACGAATTGAGACAGTTCGTTAATATCGTAGGCCCAAAAATAGATCCTTATTGTACACTACACCTATTTCACATTTAACCACTTTAACCACTTATATTATTAAAACCAAATGCAGGTTCATAAAATAAAGTAATAAATATTCTTAATTTAGACGTTTCACAAAATCAAAAAACATTATAACAATTTTCAATTTTTTTCTATTATAGTGTTTTTATATTCAAGTGGCCGTTTTTCGCTATTATGCAAAGAAAAGCTTCATGTTCTCACTTGAATCTGTAAACAGTAATTTATAAAATAGTTAGAAGGTTTATCTATGGCAGAGGTTCCCAAACTTATTTTGTCAAACGCCCACTTTAAAAAATCAGTTATTTTGTAGCGTCCCCCATTTTTTTCACCATAAAAACCTGAATCACATATTTGTCTTGCCTGTAGTTTAATTCAACCTATATTCTAAACGAGAGAGCAATAATAATACATACACCAGTACATTAGAGTATCTTTTATAAAAAATAACAATAATCAACATTGTTAATTTTAAATAAAAAAATAGCAATAATAATACAATTTTACAATAATAAAGAGTATTGGAAGTGGGGACCTCACCTGCGAAACTTTAAAACACGAAATTTTTTCAGTGTTTGATTCCTTTAACGATATAAATAGCGTTGTGAACGCATTAAAATAATAAATATTAATTACATTTTTAGTTTATATTTGTACAATAAAAAAGGATATAAATATGAACTAATAAATGGATGTTGTGTAGTAAGAGGATTTTAATTTCAGTGAATTTTAAAATAGTTATAAAAGTTATAAATCACTCATTGCTTAAATCACATCAGCGCCCCCCAACTTTATTCTGGGCCCGTTACCGCCCCCCTTAAAGCCTCCAGCGCCTACAAGGGGGCGTTATCGCCCACTTTGGGAAAGACTGATCTAGGGCATGATTAAGTCAAAATTTTAAATGATATCTCCGTTTCCTAAAAAGTCTGAGCTTCACCTCAATCTGAAGGTCAAGTTTGGTGATCAAGGCAAGTTCTGACAAACATGGCCGTCTTGCATATTCAAATATTTAAATCTGAATGGATATTTGCTGTTATAGGGTTCAAGTTCATTTTGAACATGTAACAATGTTGCAATAAAACTCCATCCTGCATTTTCTTACTCACCTTATTTCTTAAACACTTCATTCTGTCCACCTTTCAAATTTCATTTCTAAATTCAATGTTGTAAATTTTCCACCCATTACTTACTCATCACTCTGACACATTCCTTTACGACCTCTCATACTGATAGCAACTTGCTTATTATTATTATACAATATATAACAAAAACCCTGTCCGATCCTTGTAGAAGCAACTCGGACCATCAATATGAACCACTTTTCCTATGGGACCAATGCTTGAAACTCGAAAATAAAATTGAAATTTCCATATAAATTCCATTAGGTCGGCCCGGCAATTCGTATGAAAATGACGATTTTTTCTTCGAGTTTCAAGCATTGGTCCCGTAGGAAAAGTTGTTCATATTGGCGGTCTGAGTTGCTCCTACAAGGATCGGACAGGGTTTTTGTTACATATTGTATAATTGTATAATTTTATATCAGTTCTGTTATTTAATTATAACAAATAAATTTATTAACCTTTGTCGTTTAATCTCTTGGTCTACGACTAATTGAGATGTGGACCGGGTAACAATATATAACTTTATTTCGTCCGTTAACTAGATTATCCAAAAATAAAGGACCCATAATTATTCGTTTAGCAAAGTTGTAAAATTCACAAAGATACAGCGCTTCGAAGTTTCGAGGTGCAGGTGATTGACGTTACCTTTGGTTAAAATCGTAGCTGACCGTGACGTCACGCGAAATTTAAATGCGCTGTATCTTCTTCATTATTTGCTAATCAGAGAAAAGAAAAAAATACGTATACCATACTTTTTAATGACAACTAATGAGGCAAAAAAAAATTTTGCCACGGTATTCTGTCGCCGTGTCCAGTATTAAGTACTATTATAACAAAAGCATTAAAAGTAACATTGTACTCATAACTTACTTAACTACAAATAAATTATTAAGTAAACTTAGTTGTAAGTAAATGATCTGACATCAACAACTACCTTTTATAAAACCGACAGAAAAAAAAAATGATAATTATCAAGTGATACAAATATCCAGAGACTAGTTGCGCGCCGCGGTGTTGCCCGCGGAAAAAGTAGCCCATGTGTTAATCCAGGGTGTCAGCTTCCTACATACCAAATTTTATCGAAATTGGTCCAGCCGTTTGCGCGTGAAGAAGTAACAAACATACAAACTCACAAACTTTCGCCTTTATAATATTAGTGTTATATATATAAATGACTAGCTGTAACCCGCGACTTCGTCCGCGTAGAAGTCGAAAATGGTTCTAATAGGATCTTTAGCTGGTTTTTTACGTTATAAATTGTGTTATTATATCCCGTTCCCGTTCCCGTTCTCGTTACCGTCATTTGTTAGAGAACAAATGATCTTTTTGTCTCAATTTTTTTGTCTCACTCAAAAAATGACGAATTTTCATAATAATATAAATTCGCAACCCCTAATGCACACCAGGGGATACAATTTTTAGAATCTTATTTCTGTATTATTTTTTATTGACCACTAATTCAAAAATGTCATGTGTCTCGTTTCAAAAATGACGAAGATTCATATAAACTTGCAACACCTATTTCAACCCTATAGGGATGTAATTTTGAAAATCTAAGAAATGCATTATTATTTTCTACTATTAAAATAAATTAAAAATGTCATGTGTGTCACTTTAAAAATTATGAAGTTCCATACAAACTGGCAACCCCTATTTCCCCCCCCCCCCCCCTTAGGGATATAATTTCCAAAAATCCTTTCTTAGCAGACGTCTCCTAGTCACAATCTACCTGCCAAATTTCATCTTCATAAGCTTCGTAGTTTTCGAGATTTCGTGATGAGTGAGTGAGTGATTTTCGCTTTTATATATATTATATGTATGTATAGATGTATAGATTTTGACTTCGACTAAATTATACACACAAAACAAACACGACAAGTCAATCAAGAGTTAACGAGCCCCTGTAGAGATACTGTGTCAATGAGATGACCATAACACGTGCCGCGGTCACCCACCTAAGGCCAAGTTTACATGACGAAAGTAGCCAGTCATTTGGACTTAAAGATTATATCAGAAAGGTCAAGAGCCGATGTTGAAACAATTTAATACATCGAGACTGTAGCGGGAGCGAGGTGATATGCTCGACCGCCACAAAGGGAAGATCTTCCCGCCAGGCATGTTGTTGCTGGGGAACCGCGGCTCCGACGGTGTATCGTCGGAAGTTGTATATATGCAGCTAATTGGGTGAACTCTAAGATCGAGATGTAGGATACTGCTGGCGCCATCTCATATGCTTCTTGTGAACTATATTATCGGTTGTCTCTTGATTGGTTTGTTATTGTAGTTCCTCGTAGTGGCCGTAGAGTTCGCCACAGAGACAAATGAGATGGTCCGATCTATTCTTTCATGAAAATATGAAATATGTATTTTGACGACCTCCGTGGCGTAGTGGTCACCATGCTAGTCCGCCACCCAGAGGTCTCGGGTTCGATCCCCGGTCAGGGCAAGATGGAAAATGGCCTTTTTCAAATATTCCTGGGCCTTGGATGTTTATCTATATCGTTGTATCGTTGAGTTAGTATCCCATAACACAAGTTCCGAACTTACTTTGGGGCATTCTCAATCAGTGTTATTTGTCCCTATTTATTTATTCACACAGTTTTTTGAAATAATTAAATTTTTGTACAAGCTTTGATTTTGAGTTTAAAGTACTTATTAAGACAAATGAAATAAGCCCAAACTCGATAGAGTTCCGTCGTTTTATTACTGTGTTCTATCGACCACCTTCAGTCTCCGTGATCAGACCCTAGGCATCATCTACCATAAAGTTCTCGTCAAATCAAATCAAATGTGTCTGACTCAATGCGATTATGTTGTGTTATAACTGAGTTGCATCGAATATCTCCCGGTTCCTGATTCCATAATATTGTATTGTCATCCGACTTACACAAGTATGCAAAATTTCAGCTCAATTGGTTAAGGATAACTGATTGAAAATTGAGTTGCAAGATTTGACCTAAACAAACATACATACAAGATACATTGCAAGTTAAATAAAAGCTTGTAAAAAAACAATATTGGCCACTGACACTCACGAAAAACAAGAAACCTTGACTTTCCGGTAAACCCACCGGAGTGCGGGTAAGATTTCCTTGTCAGCACAGAACAGCACTTTTCTATGCTGCCATCCTTTTCTGTCGTTCAGAAATATCATTAGCCAGAGCGAGAGAGACCGACCGAACGCTTTGGAACCGAACGGTGCTTTAGAATTCCATCGCTCTCTTTGGCTCTCTTTACATTAAGTCTGTGGAGCAACCAATGCCTTCCATCTTAATCATTCCAAAGTCAACTCCTCTACATCCTTACAGTGATTTGATCTTGTTGTTGTTTTATTAAACTATATATATGTCCAAGTCTTTCTTTGCCTCTACTTCGTTATTACTTTAAAAAAACTCATCATGTCTATTAAGGTGTCCTTACATTTCACCTCTCCTGGAATTTATAGTTTTTAGTAGTTTGCGTTTCTGTCCAACAAATGCCAAAACCCCTTCTCATTAGTTTTCTTCTAATGCCTTGCATTCGCCGCCAGCTCTATCCTTCTCAGTGCTCGGGCATATCCATCCAAATGTTGAAATCCTTAATTATAAAGCCATCAAATTGCAGACTTAAGACTTAACTTTCAGAATTACAACACAGTCTGCGAAACGCAGGAGTCCGTAAGTTTACGCAAACCCGGCACAGTCAGCTATTAAAATTACCGGCTTTAAATTAAAATCAAGTGACAATTTATATAAAGGCTTTTTAGGATTTTGTACACGAAGAGTGCCAACGGTACCTAACCCACTAATTAGAACAAATAAATCAATATATACGGACAAATAACACTGATTGAGCTAGCCCCAAAGTAAGTTCGAGACTTGTGTTATGGGATACTAACTCAACGATATACTATATTTTATAACAAATACATATAAAGATAAACACCCAAGACCCAGGACAATTTGAAAAAGGCCATTTTCCGACTTGCCCTGACCGGGGATCGAACCCGGGACCTCTGGGTGGCGGACGAGCATGGTGACCACTACGCCACGGAGGTCGTCATGACCACAGAACATGTTGAAGTAAGGAGATATCTCCACATTTCTAAAACCATGTAAAATACTCGTAGTGCAATTAGAACATTACCAGACAGAAAAAACAGGTTACAGAAACAGAGAAAGGCAAGATGAACTAACGTCGCTCCTAATTTGCGGAAAAGAGAACATGAGATTTATCGTAGATTTGCTCACTCCATGAAATGCTCGAGTTTCAAAATTTTTAAAAACGTGGGCAACTTAATTTGACCAGATCATTAAATCATCAACATTTCACGATTTTGTCATTCACCTTTGGCCGGATCGTATAAATAGGGTGTCCATAAAATATTTTTTACGTCCGACTGACGGTATCAAAAGGAATAAAATTTTTAAAAACTAAATTAAACAAATGTGACCATGTATATCAAATATTCCACTAAGAAAATTGACGTGAAATGGACTCTTATGGATAATAGTATTCTCTTAAAATAAAATAGTTATCCATTATTCCACCCGCCTTCGTCTCAGATCTTCTAAAAGTGTTTCGGAATGTTGAAGCTAAGACCACCCACTGCCTCTTAACAGCCTCAGAGTACGTGACTTATGTTAAATGCAGTCTCGTATAATTTATGTAGATTTGTTGAAGGTATTTAAAATCTTTGTAATGAAGCAATTGAAGTACTTGTAAAATTAAACCGGCGTATGGTTATGCATAAAATGTAATAGCGGTTTACTCGATTGTAGTAGTATAAGGTATATGAGTACACAACATTACCTAAATGTTTTAGTACTTTTTAAAAACGTCAAAGGCTTATGACGTTTAAATAACGCTCTTGATATTAGTTTTTCTACTAATAATCAATCTAAAATTACATTGAAAAAGGATATAATGTTGACAAGTGACATTTTTTCGTGACGGTTTATTATCTAAACAGTACCAGATTTTTTTTGACACAATGAATTACCCAATTAACATTCATTTCAAATTTGACATTCTTAATTAATAATTATGACATAACAATGTATTCTCAGTCCAAATATCTAATTTTAATATCAGTATAACTTGACGTTTTTGGAAAAAAATGCTGCAGTACAGTTTGTTGCCGCTTCTTCTGTACATGCGCTTAGAAAGCGGCAGTAAACTTAGCTGTAAGTTAAAGATCTGACGTGAACAACTATTTAATATGACATCGAAAGAAAAAATTGACAGTTATCAAGTGATACAAATATCCAAAGATAAATATATATGATTTTTGACTTTGACTTTTGGTTTACTCCCGTAATATAGTCTAAAAGAGCGAGCATGTTTTGATCGATGATAATCGCCAACACTCTCCATGGAGACGCATTTTTGAAATCAATTGTCACATTACTAATAGTTTGCGCGAGAGTTTCTAAACGAATTGTCTAGACCACTCATTGCAAATCCTTCGACTGGATTGATTATCCTTTCCACTGGACCTGAATATCCGAAAAGAAAGATTATTCCCTGTTTCAGAAGGCACCTATAAACTGTGGGACCCGAACGCCATCTAGCCTTTTACCAAACCTATCCAAGGATTGGTTCTGGTCTACCATTTGAGTTGCGGAGGTCAGACGGCAGCGCGCTGTGTAAAAACCAGAAACCTCGTCAAATCTTGGTTAGGGAGCGGACCCCGGGCTCTAAAGCATAACTGCTGAGGATGTAACCGGGAATACGGGAGGATGATGATGACGACGCTTGACCGCCGAACGATCAACAACTTGTTTGGTGCCTGGAGTGCTATTTTTCATTTAAGGACTCACCGAAACACTAAACGTGTAGTTTTCCAACTCACCGCTCGCGTAAAAAACCATTTGGCTGATTTTTGAAACCGTCGTGTCAGCGAAAAACAATATTGTTTTACGCAGAAAACATCAAAACATGTCTATGGTTTTCTAAGAATTTGACCACTTATAAAAAAGCAGCACGAAACGGAACGGATTCTCTATGAAAGGTTTCTTTGACATATCTGCGCCACAAATGTCAAAATTACGAGTGGTCGAGACCACTCGTTGCAAATCCTTCGCAAACTATCATTTCAAAAATGCGCCCGTTTGGAAACGCACGCGTAAACCATTCGTGATGTGACAAGTGATTTCAAAAATGCTACCCCTGAAGATGCCTCGTGGAGAGGCGAAACACGTCTCGCGTATGCGGTGTCCGATGTTGCTGCAGCCGCAGCGGATGCAGCAGCATGGGAGGGAGCATGCATCAGCTGCGGCAGGTGCACACGGGCTGTTGGTGGCAGGTATGCTGGGACTAACAGTAGTGGGTGGGCGCCGGCCGGCAATTGTTTGCATGATCTACTCGTAACTGGTGGCGGAATTGCACAAAGTAATTCAAATCATATATTATAGTATGTAACTTTGACTTACGCAAAGTAACACCTGAATCTATTAACGATAATGAAACCGTTCACAATATTCATAATGAATTTGTCTCACGTTATTTTCAATAAAATAACACATTGTATGTGCGAGCATATATTCATCAACAGGTTTGACATTCAAACATGTAAGAGTATTCAAAATTTTAATGCACTAATCGTGTCATACATAATATTTGAATAATTTTATTACATAATTATTTGATAATAACTCAATTTAGTTATCATAAATATTCTACAAAATTAAAATAATCATGAGATTACTTTACCGTTACCTTATAAAAACTATTTGTAGCAGTTCGCGTTTTTCATTTCACTTCTGATAATTTTATTCTTCTAAATATACCTTGCTCACGAATACATACTTTTATATCTGTATTCGGTGCCCGCGACTTCGTCCGAGTGAAATCTAGTTTTCTTACACTCCCTTGTTGAAGACATGACAAATTTAAAAAAAATCAGATTAATCTGTATATGTAGTTTGTTTTTTTTTATTGTGAAGCAGTATACTTTTAATATTGCAAATGAGAGTTTATAAGGATCTATAGATGTATGGATATCAGTTACTCATTCATACAACTTATGAATGGATTATAATGAACTCATACATACATACATATTATCACGCCTGCTTCCCACAGGGGTAGGCAGAGACTAAGGACCTCCACTTGCTACGATCCTGACAGACCTCTTTCGCTTCATCTACACTCATCACTCTCTTAATATATAGGTACGCAGACGAAGTCGACAGTCAAACGTAACTCCCTATCTGTAAAAGTCTCCGAGGCGCGAGATAGCGAATGACGTTCACGATCAGCACTTAGTCAAGACTCCCTTTGAGTGAAACTCTCCGAGGCGCGAGTCAATGAATTTCGTTCTTGATTAACACTTAGTCGTGCCTGCCTTATGTCATTAGATTCTCGGGATCTACTCATCCGCTTTCTTTTCGCTTGTCTAATATTCTGAGAAAGATTTGACTTTCTTCGTAGCATTTTTGAAAGCAAAGCACAAAATACAATAATATATATATTTAATTGAATGAATCTATGTAGCCAAGAATTTTTTAAAGATAATATCCGAAATACCTAACCAATCCACGAAGCAAGATCACAACATCCGTATTGCTATAGCCAAATGTCAAACTTAGTTCAATAAATCTATAAAGCCAAGAAGCTTTTGAAGATATCCGAAATATCTTACCAATCCACAAAGCTAGATCAGAAAGTCCGTATTTTCGTAGCCAAGTGTCAAATTGTAAATCAACAATATTATCCGAAATATTAACTAACCAATCCACAAAGTAAGATCAGAAAGTCCGTATTTTCATAGCCAAGTGTCAAATTATAAATCAACAATATTATCCGAAACATTAACTAACCAATCCACAAAGCAAGATCAGAAGTCCGTATTTTTATAGCCAAGTGTCAAATTATAAATAAATCAACAATATTATCCGAAATGTTAACTAACCAACCCAAAAAGCATCAAAGCAAGATCAGAAGTCCGTATTTTCATAGCCAAGTATAGCCAAATATCAGTATAAAATCAACAAATTCAACAATTCAACAACAGTAACTAACCAAATCACAAAAGAATCAAAAGGTCTTACGTACAGAGCAATTTTTTTTAGATGACAAACATAGGTTGCCTCGGACGGCATTTCCTACTTCACCGGACAAGGTTTGAGGAGCGAGCAAGGGACTATGGCAAATTTTGGGGTGCTGCAACATCCATGTTTAGCCGGAAGGACCAAAGCTACGGTGCCAGAAAAGCCTATTTAGGACGTACAGGCCTAAACAATCAGCTTGTATTTATACTTTTTCACAAAAACAACCATAGCGCGTTTTTAAGTTTCTTGAGGCGCCATCTGTTGTTATTTAATTTAACTATAAAGTCACCCATAGAAAACTTATCTTCAAACTTTAAATGACGATAATTTTTTTATCTGACAACAGATTTCGATGAAACAAAGCCTATATGTTGCTCAGGGATGGGCTTAATCTTTGAGTGAAAACCGCGTAAAAAATCTGTTCAGTAGTTTTAAAGATTAGCGAGTATATACAGACAGACAGACAGACAAAAAAATAAAAAAGTCTTTTTTGTGTTCTGGTTTTTTTTTATCGCCCACACCCATTTTTTGTTTATTTTATCGAATGTACAGACACGCGGTTCCTACTGTTTTATTATATGTATTGATATTGATTATGTAAACAATTTTATAAGTTACTAGCTGACCCGGCAAACGTTGTTTTGCCATATAAATAGATTGTATGTATTTTTGTATGTTGTATCATAAAAAAATAGAAATTAAAAATTTTGTCTAAAAAATTAAAAAAAAAATTTTGGGGTGTACTACCCCTAACATTTAGGGGGATGAAAAATAGACGTTGGCCGATTCTCATAGATACCGGATAAGCACAAAAAATTTCATCAAAATCGGTCCAGCCGTTTCGGAGGAGTATGGCAACGAAAACTGTGACACGAGAATTTTATATATTAGATTTCAAACTAGCATACTTTCACACATTTCTAAGATCTGTACATAAAATAAGATTAAAGAAAGTAAAGCGACAGCGGGCGTGGTCCGCACTTGGACGGATGACCACAAGTAAAAAAAAAGTAAGTGGAATAAAAAAGTAGTTTATTATCTACACAAACATGTAACATATAACTTGAGGAGCAATCAATACAGGTGGTTTTTGGATTGGATGAGACTGGAGCCTGATGAAGGCAAGGCCTGTATCACAGTACTCGAGAAAAAGTAGTAAGTGGCATAAAAAAATCTCTAGCTCCTCCGTGCTTCGGAAAGCACGTATAAGCTGATAGTCCCGGCTGTCATCATTGTATGGCAGTTGTCAAGCTATGTCAGATGCCTTTAGGGATCTTGAAAAATTAGACACCAGTGTTGGCCACTTACACGTACTAAAAACAAACAGCTCAGCAGTTGTCGTTGTCGACAAAATTTTAAATGATATCTCCGTTTTCTTTCAAATGATTTATTTTAAATGGGGGCAGCACTGGAGTTTCTGGACCAGAAAATTCAGGTAGCCCCTTAAAGCCTAAGGCCTTATCTACCAGTCAACCAAACTGGTGATGTAGAATGTGTAGAATGTCAGGGGTAGCGGAAAACTTGAATAAGAGTAGACTTCATTAATCATTAAATATTTGATTTTGTGTCCGTTGAACGTTTATTTGTTTATTTCACTTCATATATACAACAAGTTTCCACACCTTTATAAGGCCTTAAGGGGATACTTAAAATTTCGGGGTCTAGTGCTGCCTAAATTAAATTTTTGGTAGGAAACACAGATATCGTTTAAAATGTTGTCTTGACCAAACCCTAGATAAATAACCCTTCAAACTATTTGATGAACTACTGTTTACAGTTTAAAGTAAAAACGTGAAGCTTTTCTACGCACATTTGCGAAAAACGGCCACTTTTGGCAAATGTCCGAAGAAAAATTCACGTATTGAGGCCGTTGGCCTCTTCTACAGATCAACCATAGTTCGACGAGGTTTATCTTGGCCTCATAGTAACAATGTAACGCGTCAAATATTAGAGCAGCCATCGCCAATGAAAGTAAAAACAAGCTGATAAGGCAACTGGCGAAGTGGCAAGTTATCGAAATCACACTTTCACGATGAGGGCCGCTTCTGCCGCTCGCAATGATAACAATCATTATCACCTCTCTTAAGGGGATACTTGAATTTTTGTGGGCCCACTGCTGCCCCCATTTGAAATAAATTATTCGAACGGAAACGGATATATCGGAGTTTTGTCTCATGCGGCTCTAGATAACCCTTCAAAATATTTTATAAACTACTGTTTACAGTTCAAAGTGAGAGCGTGAAGCTTTTCTGCGCACATTTGCGAAAAACGGCTACTTTTGGCAAATGTTATTTAGGGATTGATCTAGACAAAAAATACCGTTATTACCGGAGAGGGTTCCGTGCAATGCCAAAGTTTTTAATTAATACAAAATATCACATTTGAAATCCTCACAGTAAGAAGCGAGTTAACTACTACTAGCGCTACCTAGTGGTGTTTTAGTGATCAATTTTCCATAAGTGAAAGTATCATATTGAGTTTACTACGTTTTTTTCAATTGAAAGAATTTTTACAGGTTTTCCAGTAATCTAAAAGGAATGAACTACATTTTGTATATTTTTTTGAGATTAGGGAGGGGATGGTCAATTTGCATCTCTTAAAGAATAAAATCAAAACTATTTATTTTACAATAATAACAAAATTATATTTGAGATCCTCATATAAAGCCTTTTCGTTTGATATATGACACAGTAAGTTTTCAAAACTATTTTTTTAATTTCCTAATTTGTCTTTGAAAATTACGCTTATAAAAAAAAAATTACTTTGCAAATCTGCGTTGGCGGTTCATGTGATTACACCATCCTACCAAATTTCATCTGATTTGGTCCAGTAGATTCGGAGCTAATTGGCTATGACAGACGGACGGACAGGCAGACGCACGACTGATCCTATATAAGGGTTCCATATTTTAATTTTTTGGCAAGTATCATTTTCCGGACACCTTCGCGTCGTACGCGGGTCACTGCTTTGTTCCATGTTCAATTTTATAAAACCAATTACGCAACGAATATGGTAACTGCACGAATTGCACGTACGTATAATGAGACGTTTGAAGAGATACCTTTTTGCAAACTCCAAACCAAAGTATAGGTGTAAAGTAGTTAAATGTCTTAATCCTTAATAATCATTAAGTGTCACAAATAAAATTAGCAAAATCTTTAATTTTCGTTGTAGGTATTGCGAAGAAATTTTACTGTGTGAATTGGATTGTAAGTATTTGCACTTATGTATATATAGATATACTATGTAATAGGTATTGCGTTGATTTAACCGATATCGATTAAATAATTGTTAAAGCTAGGGAAACCTATTATTGGCTTTGTTACTGTTAAATAAGTTTGTAATTTAGTGTTGTTATGCTGTTGGTTTTCTCAATAAATAAAATAAAATAAAAATTGTACGGAACCCTAAACAAGGTCATTCGCTTTGCCAAAAAGCGTAACAAAAGCCGGACAGGCCGGACACATGAATATTTCGCCGGACACGACCCGGAAAAGCAAAACATGTCCGGCTAAAGCCGGTCAGACGGCCCTTGGTGTAAAAGAAAACAGAACTAATCATGCACGGGTTTGGATAGCGATGCTTACCGTGGCTTATCGTTGCGGTCACCTACGGTTATTGTGTTATATTCATCGTATAGTTGATATGGATATCTATAATATTGTTACTACGAGATTGAAAAAGAGAGAGAGAAATTTAAGAGAGATCAGACTTTTCCATACAAACGTAGTCTAAGCTTTTAGTTTCAAACGGCATGTCAGATATTGGCGAAATTATGTCATTTCAAAGAAATTGCATATATTAAGGCATAAAACTACTTTTCACAGTCAAAATATGAACTTAAAAGAGGATATAGAGCATCATATCATATTTGACCATCAGTATGGAAATCTTCTACACTGTAATATTTTCTTTGTAATTCATATTTGACCATCGAAAACTGGTTATATGCCTAGATATATGCAATTTCTTTAAAATAACAAAATGCTACCGAAATCCCACATGACATTTCAAAATAAAAGCTTGACTACGTTTGTACGGAAAGAGGATTCTAAGGTGGTCTAGGGTAAGGGGATTCTTAAGTGATCACGCTCTGTATGTGGATAATTTTTGGTTTTGAGATATAACGCATTTTGGTGTAAACAAAATAACTTTCAAAGCGTTAATCGGATTTGGATGAAACTTTACATTTCGCATAGTACAGCTATATTTCTCATGTATATTAGATATCAAATTGTTTTAACCTGTTTTGGAGGGTATTGAGTAAAATTGGTTCAGTAAATTTACCCTTGGCCAAGGGTGTACCGAGCCTGGGTAATCTTGAATCAAAGTCACAACTCCCGGAACGAAGAAATTTATTAAAATAATTCATTACATACAAGGAATAACGAAAAACAAACCATAGCGCGTTGCAGGTTTTAAACAACGCCATCTAGGGGAATTACTTGGCACTAAAATATTACTAAATTATCGAACAAATTAGACATATCGCCCACCAAGGTTCTTTGGTCCTTAAAAACAACTACTCGTATTTTGGAATGATAATCGCGAGGTACAAGTTCGCGACGAACCACTTGTTAAAATAAGATGATACTGGTATTGGGTGACGAAGAACTTGTTTTTTTATTTGTTTGTAATATTTTTATTGTACCAAACAACAAACTAAAGTACAAAAAATTCGAAAGAGCAAATATACAATGGCGGATTTATCCCATACTAGCTTTTGCCCGCGGCTTGGCTCGCGTAGGGGTGTAATTTATCAAAATCCTTTCTTAGGGGATGCCTACGTCATAGTAGCTTTATGCATGCAAAGTCTCAGCCCGATCGGTTTAAAATTTACAAAGTTTCATACAAACTTTCATCCCCTATTTTATCCCCTTGGGGGTAGAATTGATCAAAATCCTTTCTTAGCGGATACCTACGTCATAACATCTACATGCATGCCAAATTTCAGCCCGATCCGTCCAGTGGTTTGGGCTGTGCGTTGATAGATCACTATGTCAGTCAGTCAGTCACCTTTGAGTTATATATATTTAGAAGAAGAAGATAGAAGAAGAAGATAGCGACCTCTTCCAGTTATTTTTCTTCTCGAGTCGAAAGGCTATAATAAATTTGACCAGTGTTTGGCCACGGCGACCGGCGACTCCCGGATCATTTGCCTCATTAAGGTCTTGCAATGTGCAAGAAGTGAGGCTTTTTGGACTGGACAATAAATGGGTCATTGATTGGACAGCAGCACACTCGCATTAATCGTTTTTGGAGAAACGCCACCTAAATCGTTTCTCTTGACATCTCCCAAAGCCAGTCCGGAGTCTATTTAACGACTTCCAGACTGCCCAGGGGAGATCGGCACCCGGTGGAAGTTTCTCGGCAGGAGGAATAGCAGATGATGAATCTGGAAATTTGACTTGATCTAGCCAACCTGCGATAAACTGAGATAATATTTACTGAATAAAAAGGTAGAATTAAGTACGTACAAAGTATTTAAAAAGATGATACATACATAACTTCATTACATACACATATGCATCCTCATCAACTTAGATATACATATACTAATTCTACAAACAATTATAATATACGCTTAAGTAGGTACCTAATTAGCTCAAGTGTGACGCCACCACAGAAGATTTGGATAATCTAACCTACAATCAATCAAGCGATTCCATTCTTACATCAGCAGGAGTCGAGTTCCAAAGCCTAGCCGCCATAACTGTGAAAAACTTGGAGTACGACTGCGACGAATGGGATGGAATTACAAGAACGAAGCTGCCGGCTGAACGGAAACATCTATCCACAATTCGAAAGTAAAATTTACAGTGAAGGTAAACAGGGGAAGACGGAATAAAAAGGAAGTTCAAGATATCAGGATCTATCGATAATTTCTCCTTCCTCTAGGTAACCATTCAAGCTTTAGGCGGAAAATTAGAAATATGATCAGTACTCTTAGTTTTCCTAAGACACTTCTTAAACTTCTTAAACCATGTGGTTTCTATTCTATAACTACTTTGAATCTTCGAATAGATCAACCACTAACCAGACTGAGAAGCGGGTATTATAGTACCTATTAATTACTAGTAGTTTCCTACGAGACCTGTTTTCTGAATAATTTACAGAGCAGACTAACTCGTTGTCTGATAGATATGGTTCGGGTACACCCTAAGTACAGACATGGGAAAGTTCTAGATATGTCTACGATTTCACCTTCACTATTATGCAACGTCACCAGGTTAATAATTAAAGGCTTCATTTACGTAAGGTTAAAAGTAGGCATGGGTTGGATATATCAAAACGTAACTGAAAACGGTTTTGGTCTAGTTATCATACCATATCGATATGGCGTATTCACGTATTCGTTATAGGGAAAACGTCATACGCAACGAGCGCGCCATCGCTAAATGCCGTCCACACGAAACGATACTCGAAACTCTGTAAACTATAAACTAGCAACAAAACGCAAACCACACACAAACGAACGATGCGCGTCATATCCATATTCGCTTTATCTCTTTCGTGCCGAGAGTACGTATAGTGGAGTACAAGGGATGAAGCGAATATCTTGCAGACGCTAATGCTTGATTGGTCGGGCTAGGTACTGATATCGATATCTGAAAACGATTTTCGATATCGATATGAAACCGACATATCGTATCCATATTCGTTTTCGTAAAAAACGGAAAACGCCTATGCCTAGTTAAAAGTGGACGTTTTCCACAAGTGTACGAAGAAAAACTTCACGTTCTCACTTTATTTTTTATTAATTTATTTAAACTTTATTGCACAAAAAAAAAGTGTACAAATGGCGGACTTAACGCCAAAGGGGTTCTCTGCTAGTCAACCATTGGACCAAGTGGAAAATAATTCTAAATAATACTTTAAACTGTAACAAGTTGATATGCAGGCAAATTAAAAACTCCCGACGACACCATCTAGTGATAAGTGGCGGAACTACATAATATTTCATCTGTAGCGCCATCTATTATTTTCGAGATAAATCACAAACCCCAACTTTCAAGCGTTAACACCTAATAAATTTTAAAACAACTGAACCGAATTTTCATCACACATGGCTAAGAACCACCGCTAGGGAAGTTGCTTTCACGTGAAAAAATCGCATTGAAATCGGTCCATCCGTTCGAGCGTTACGATGCTACAGACAGACTGAGGACAGACGTTAGCGTCAAATTTATAACACCACTTTTTGTCGGGGGTTGAAAAGAAGTTTATAAAATAGTTAGAAGGGATATCTAGAGCATGATCAGACCACAATTTTAAATGATACTCGTATCTCCGTTTCCTTTCAAATGGGGGTAGCACTGGACCCCGTAAAATTCTGTCAGCAAAAAATTAAGGGGCTTAAATCATTAAAAGGAAACGGAGACACAATTTCAAATTTTGTCTTGACAAGGCTCTAGATAACCCTTCAAACTATTTTATGAACTACTGCGCCAAAAGTAGCCGTGTTTCGCAATTGTGCGTAGAAAAACTTCTCGTTCTCACTTTAAACTGTAAACAGTAGTTCATAAAATAGTTTGAAGGGTTATCTAGAGCCTGGTCAAGAGAAAATTTAAAATTTTATCTCCGTTTCCATTCAAATGATTTATTTCAAATACCCAGCACCCGACCACGAAAAGTTCAAGTAATTAACCAGTTATTCCTGGACGTCCGATGCTTCTCACCCGTTCTGAGCCCTCATTCGGTCAGTGCCTTACTCAACTTGCCATCACTTCGAAGCGCTGTATCTTAATGAATTTTTACTTAAAGATTCAAAGATTCAAATGTTTATTCAGTAATTAGACCTTTACAGGCACTTTTACACGTCAATAAGTATAATTTATGTTACGTGTAAAGTATATTAAAATTTAATTTATTTTTAATGAAAAGCTACCGATACCAGCGCTTCGTAACGACCACTGCTGAGAAGAAACGCCGAAAGAAACTCATTTTCACAGTATTGGTCGCCTACTCGCCAGAAGGGCTTTGTCATATTATTATAATTGTCTTTTAATTAATAAATACTTATAATATAATACAATGTTGACACATTATAACATGTAATGCTTGCGAACAAGTAAACAAACATAAATTGCGTAATAAAAAATATTAAGTAGTAAAAAAAAAGCGAAGCCGAGCTGACCAGTCCCTCCCGGCAGAACCCGTTCACGAGTTGACGCACGGATCAGCCATCGTTAAACTCAACCATATTAGAGGGAATCCAACGACCCGACCATCCTTCCTCCTTTATTTTTTGGATAATCTAGTGAATGAACTAAATAAAATTATATATGTTTAACCATGAATAATGAAACCATAAAAAATAAACTACCAATAAGTAGACCAGCACTTTATGGACACTAATTGAAGTAAAAAGGAAAGTCGCACGAGATTTCCTGTTGTGTTATTTAGCACTTTACGGATACTGCTATTGAAGTAAATTTTGAACGCTATACAAAATGTAACAAAAACCCTGTCCGATCCTTGTAGGAGCAACTCACACCGTCAATATGAATAACTTTTCCTATAGGACTAATGCTTGAAACTCGAAAAGAAATCGACGTTTTCATACAAAAGTGTTCGGCCGGCCCGGCAATTTGTATGAAAATGTAAATTTTTTTCGAGTTTCAAGCATTGGTCCCATAGGAAAAATTGTTCATATTGACTGTCTGAGTTGCTCCTACAAGGATCGGACAGGGTTTTTTAAATATTGTATATATCGTGGCCATATCGTAGTTTTGATCACTTTATGAAATGATCGAACATTTCATGAAATGGTCGCATTTCATGAAACGGCCAACTTAATTTGACCTGATCATGAAATCGTCAACGTTTCACGATTTTGGCATCCACGTTTGGCCGGATCGTAACAGGCTGAAAAAAGCAAACAAAAACAAAAACTTGTGACAGAGCGCTATAGGTAAGTTAAGGTTGCGGCGGGGTGGCCCTTGGGCCACCCCGCCGCACAACATGAATGTATAGTGTAAACTAAAAATATAACAATTTTACGATATAATCAACCATTTCATGAAGTGACACGGTAAATTAATGAAATGGTCGTAATTATTTGATCATATCGAGAAACAATTTCTTATCATTGATCCGCCCAACCCACATCACGATGTGGCCAGTAGCCAGTGCAACATTTCATGAAATTCTCGATCATTTAATGAAGAGATTAAAACGATATGGCTACGACATATACATGTAATGAAGTAAATCGTTTACTTTATGAATATTGCAATCCGCTAGATGACAAGTAAAATAAGACACTTTTTTCTAAACGTCATTTAAACATTCTCTATAGAATTTGTATGAAATACAAAAGTGTCGTCATGCTTTTTTGGAGTCAAATAGCGCTCTTAATATCACTTTGTCTGCATTAATAAATCTAAAAGCATGTTGATAATGTATATGATCTATTAAAAGTGACATTACGTTAAATTTAATGAACTGTACTAAATAATTTATCTTAAACCCAATCATCTACCCAATTGAAGTAAATTATGAAAGTCACAAGTTTGCAGCGCTCGTATAAATTTTATGAGTCGCGATCCGTTCCATTTAAATAGCAGGAAGACCCGCTCACTTTCAAATTACGCAAACTTGTGGTGAGTATCATTTATAGCATAAATGAGGTAAACATCGTTATAAAACCATAAAGACTTGAAGAAGGCGGATATAAGGTAAACATCGATATAAAACCAGACAGTTTAAGACTTGACGAAAAGGTGCCCTATATGATAAACCAGGTAGCGTGCAAAGCCCGGATTGACCCGAGTTTCTTCTACAAGAAATACTTAATATTGCCATTATACAACATGCATCCGACTTCCAAAAAGGACGAGGTTATCGATCCGTCGCGATCATTTATGTATATTTTTTTTGAAGTGAAAACTTCTTTAGCGGCGTTGTACACTTTTTTGTAATGGGTAAAAAATTTTAAACTCGCGTCAGGACGTCAGGACACGTGACCTGATCGAAAATTCTTAAGACAGATGGAGAGTAGACAGCCGGCGCGGCGCGGCGTAGGAGGGGAAGTATCCCCCTCTCTTTCTACTGACGCGGCGAAAATGTATGCCTGCGCCTGCTGTTTCGATTAGGCGGCGCAGGGCGCTTGCGCGATGTATATTCACTGGATTATTCCAAGACGAGTGGACCGATTTATAAAATTATTTTGTTTAATTTTATAACTTAGTTTAAAAGGGAATACTTATCAGGTGGTCCCATAGTAATTTTATTAAAATCGGTAGAATACTTTGGGGATGAAGTCAGTTTTTAGTTTTGAAAAATTATAAAGTATTTAAAATACAGATTTTGACTTTGAAAACTGCATTTACAAAACATTAAAGATAGTAATGTAAACAGAGGAGAAAACGAAGAAAAGTCGTCAGATTCTAATTAAACCTTAGCATTTTTTTGGGGACCAATAAGAGTGGCTCTCTTATTGGTTCTGAAATATGAAAAGTTTTAGTAGTAAGAAGGTAGTAAGTTATAGCAGATTAACAAGGAGGTCATTGACACGATAATAAATAGAATAGCGTAGCCCTTTATTAAAGCAACAAACGTACAAAAAATAAAAAGAAATATGCAACGTGGAAGGAACATACCCGTAATAAATCTAATCACGGGCTATACTTAATCCCTATAGTATAATAAAAAAAAAATAACAAAAAACAAAAAAAAAATTACGTTCCCATACAAATTGCCCGGGGCGGCTGCACACTTTTGTATGGAAATGCCGATTTTTTTAGTATTGGCAAATATTTTAATTTACAGTACAGTTTAAAGTGAGAACGTGAAACTTTTCTTCGCACATTTTCGAGAATAGGGCACTTTTGGCAAATGTGCGAAGAAAAGCTTCACGTTCTCACTGTAAACTGTAGACAGTTGTTCATAAAAAGTATCCGTCATGTTTCCCCTTAGGGACTTCCTGAATTTTTCGGGGTCCAGTGCTGCCTATTTGAAATAAATCATTTGAAATAAATCATTTGAAAAGAAACGGAGATATTATTTAAAATTTGGTTTTGATATAATCCTAGATAACCCTTTAAACTATTTTAAGAACTACTATTCATATTTTAAAGTAAGAACGTGAAACTTTTTTATAGCATTTTTGCTAAAAGTGGCTGTTTTTCGCAAAAATGCTATAAAAAGCTACACTTCTCACTTTAAAATATAAACAGTAGTTCCTAAACTAGTAAGAAGGTCACATGATTATGAAGACAAAAGGGAAGAGTTTACAAAGTTAAGACATAGCGGTCAACATTGCCACGGTTCCCCGCAACGTTTCTTGACAATAGGCCCGATTTAGGGTTGCCACCAATCAGACGGTTTAATGACATGTGTATTTGCTAGAAAAAACGCCATCAAGTGATGAGATGCGAAACTATCGATAAGACTTGACATCCATTATAGCGCCATCTATTATTTGCTAGAGAAAAGTCTGACTTCCAAGCGTATAACTTTCAAACGGCAGAACCGATTTTCATCAAACATAGCTCAGAACCACTGCAAGGGAACTTGCTTTCACGTAATAAAAAACGCATAGAAATTGGTCCATCCATTCTAACGCTACGATGCCACAGACAGACAGAAAGTCACACCGACGACATTAACGTAAAACTTATAACGACCTCCGTGGCGTAATGGTCAACACGCTAGACCGCCAATCTGGAGGTTCTGGGTTCAATCCCCAGCCAGGGTAAGTTGGAAAATAGCCTTTTTCAAATAGTCCTGGGTCTTGGGTGTTTATCTATACGTGTATTTATCATAAAATATAGTATCGTGGGTTAGTATCTCTATTTTTTTTACAGAAGGTTCTAAAATTAAAGAGATTTGTTTTTGTCAATTCAGTTTTCCAAGATTTTTTTAAATATGGCAGAAATATGGGGGCTGAAAATTTAAAAACACCGTTTTTCAGCCATTACAAATATGACAATTCTTTTTATTACCCTTATTAAGACAACTTTTTTGGAACGAAGTTCCTTATCGCTCGTTGCGAAAGGGAGCTAGACGGACAAAAATTAAGACCAAAAGTTGTTAGGACACTTTTTGTTCATTCAGATTTATGAAGATAATAAAAACTTGATTTTAGAACGCAGAAAAGAGTTTGAATGTAATTTAGACCTATTTGTATTTATATTTTACTTCGTTCTATCCAGGTGTCCCTTGACACCTCTCAAGATTTTATCTGAATAACTTTTCTATCGGATAAACTTTAACGTGTCAGGATCAAGGTAACAAGCGAGGCCTGCAGCTCACAGAGCCACTAGTATTAATACTAATGTGATATCAATTCAATCTCATTCAATTTTAAAATATAGGGAATATGCACATATTTTTTTTATTTGCTTAGTAAAATCCTTCTTAACCTCAATAAACAAATGTGAAAGAAATTATAAAATATCTTAATTAACGACCAAGATGTGATACTTCAAAGTTTCAATTAGAAAGAGAAGTCCGATATGGATTGGTGACGTCAAAGTCCATATCATCTATACATTTGCCATAGAAAATAGCGTTTTTGCGAGTGAGATAGACATATTTTCGTAAAATCGTTATATCTCGTTTGTTTTTCAACCAATTTTTATTTTGTTTTCACAGTTAGTACTTTATTTTTGAATATTTATGGATAAACTGATTAGATGACACATATTTTTTATATGCATATTCCCTAAGACTCAAAAAATTATTGAATATTGGTTTATCATTATCAGCCCTAACCCTCACTTGCGACAAGTTATGTTTCACGGAACACTTAAAACTCAACGTTTGTTTGCCACACCTGTTCTCGAAAATGCATAATGCATGAGCGATGTCAGCCAAATCCTTTGTTGTGCGCACGCGCATGTGTCTGCGACTTCATCAATGTTAACCGTGTAAGCCGAAAACGGGTCAAATAATGATTAATAACATAATATCACTTTTTTATCCCTAAATCTAATGGAGAGAATCTAATGGTGGTCCAGCGGACATCTCTAATCTCTAATGGAGTAGACAGACCAATTTGGGTCTAGCGGCTCTAAGCAAACAAAGCCCAGGGCCGCAAGACTCTAAGGCCACTCTTAGCGTGATGGTGGGCGAGAAGGTCGAAAAAAGAATAAGGAATCAAAAAAGTGATGGGATGCTAGCCGCATCGCCTATTGACACGATAAGCAAATGATCTGACGTCAACATTTATAATTCGAAAGTAAAATTCACAATTTTCAAGTGATGTAAATATCCAAAGATATATAAAAAAAATGATTTTGACTTTGACTTTGAATATCCGTAATTAGTAAATAAGACGGAAGTGTAGAATTTAGCATGAGCAATAACTTATAGGGTCAGTTTAGACCGAGCTGCGAAGCGAAAGAACTTGTTACTACACATAAACATACTAATTTTAGTGAGAGGGCTCTTACTAAAATTAGTGCAACAGCGCAGCGTTGTATGTTGGATGGAATTCATAATCTTATGGATTAAGAAGAAGGAATAAAAGATGTGGTGGCATTTGTCGACCTTGACGAAGCGGGTGGAACTGACGAAGGTCTCGACGTGGGTGCACGGGTCGCCGCATTTGACGGAGCAAATGGAACTGATAATCTTTTAAATTAAGAAATAGAAATACCTGTAAAATTCAGACTTATTCTCGGCATTCTCCTTGATGCTCTTCTTGGTATCTTCCTCTCTGAGAACGACGAAGTGGTGGCATTTGTAGTACTTGACGAAGTGGATGGAACCGACGAAGGTCTTGACGTGGGTGCACGGGTCGTCACATTTGACGGAGCAAATGGAACTGATAGTCTTTTGAATTTAGAAATAGAAATACCTGTAGAATCCAGACTTGTTCTCGGCGTTCTCCTTGATGCTCTTCTTGGTGTCTACCTCACTGAGTACGACGAAGAAGTGGTGACATTTGTCGCACTTGACGAAGCGGGTGGAACTGACGAAGGTCTCGACGTGGGTGCACGGGTCGCCGCATTTGGGACACGTGAGGACGCCATTGCCGGAACCGGACTTCTTACCGCCTGATGAGGAACCTGTTAGGAGGACAAGTGGGTTGAGAAAATTTTAGCAGATAAATACAACATCCACAGCAAATGCTGGAAATAGGCTTATCTCAATTCAACGCCTTGCCATGTATGTTATCCATAAATTTATGTGCTAGTCTCGCATTGTTGCCATCATAGTTTTGGGGGTAACGCTAGAAAACTAAATGTATAAAATAGACATTTTAAAAGTCGCGAAATCGGATATTTTGATGTCGCAAACTGGCCTGAAAATTCCGTTAGATCTAGAGAAAAAGGCACTTAAACAGCAACACAACACTGCTCATCCGTTTCTTGATCACTAAATGTCATCAAGGAACGTGCAAAAGAGAATTATATGGCCAATATTAAAAAAGACAAAGAATCTTACAATGACAACACAGGATATATATTTTACAGCTATATTACACGAGTTGTCGAGCAATCGGTTGTCATGGTTGGAACATGAGCTGAGAAGAGAGGATCAACACGCAACAACAAAAAACTTTATATATGAAGGTAAATGGAAATAGTGGAAGACCAAAGAAGAGGTGTATGGAATGCGTAAGGCAAGATATGGGGGTAATAGGAGTAGATGTTAGTATGCCGGGAAATAAAAGACCCAAAGGACCGACTCCCGTAAATAGATAAGGTGAGGGATAAGGTTAAGCAGATGATAATGATATTACACGAAAGCATAATCACAGATGAACTGGGAAAGTGGCAAGAGAAAAGAAATGAATATACCTAACTTTTGACTCCACTTTGTCAGCAATAACTATATTTCAGATTTAAGTTTACAAACCATCAAATTTTCTAAATGAGACGTTGTGTCAACGTGACAATAATTTTTCAAAACTGAAAACCGACTTCTCCCCCAAACTACACAACCGATTTTGATAAAATTTTTATGGGACCACCTGACAAGTATACTCATTCAAACAAAAAAAGAATTTTCGAAAAAAAATTCCAAATCGGTCCAGGAGTGCTATTTTTCATTTAACGACTCACCGAAACACAAAACGTGTAGTTTTCCACTCGCGTAAAAAACAATTCGGACGTATTTTTGAAACCGTCGTGTCAGCGAAAAATTGTTTTACGCAGAAAACATCGAAAATATGTCTATGGTTTTCTGAGAATTTCACCACTTATAAAAAAGCAGCACGAAACGGAACGGATTCTCTATGAAAGGTTTCTTTGACATATCTGCGCCACAAATGTCAAAATTACGAGTGGTCTCGACCACTCGTTGCAAATCCTTCTTGCTTTTTACGTACAATAAAGAATTTATCTATCTATCTATAAATAGTTGGAGCATGTAAAAAATTCCGAAGCCACTGTCTGAGTTTCAAATTAAATAAATAAATATATTATATTAACAAATTACACAGATTGAGCTAGCCCCAAAGTAAGTTCGAGCCTTGTGTTATGGGATACTAACTTAACGATACTATATTTACTGGATATAGGAACAGAGGATGGCCAAAGAATAGGTGGATGGAGTGCGTTAAGGACGATATGGATAAAAAGTGAAATGTGGCAACTCCTTGACAAAGGATAAAGGGGAATGGAAAAGTCTCACACGCTGTTCCGACCTTCCGACCCCACGTAAAGTGGGATAAGGTGAGGAGGAACGAACATGCATAGATAAACATCCAAGACCCAGAAATTGATCAGATACATCAGCATTCTTTAAATTAAACCTATTACATTGATTACACCCAATAAAGCCTCGTACGTGTTCGAAAAATTAAAGCATGAAGCTATAGATAGAAAATAAATTGGCCATCCTACGAGAGGATAGGACAAAAATCATTGAATTGACCTTGTTGCCTAGTTCATCATAAAATTCACTATCACAATGTTTGCATCGCAAACAATGTATTCCATCAAAACAAAGAGAGTAGAATAAAGCATGACGACTAGAAAATTGTTTTTGGCCCATCAAAAAGCCCATCTGGCGAGTAGGCGACCAATACTGAGAAAATGAGTTTCTTTCGGCGTTTCTTCTCAGCAGTGGTCGTTACGAAGCGCTGGTATCGGTAGCTTTTCTTTAAGAATAAATTAAATTTTAATATACTTTACACGTAACGTAAATTATACTTATTGACGTGTAAAAGTGCCTGTAAAGGTCTAATTACTGAATAAACATTTGAATCTTTGAATCTTGAATCATCGGTTAGATAATAATAAAAAATGTATACGTTATTAGGGTTCCGTACCTAATGGGCAGAAACCGGACCCTATTACTAAGACTCCGCTGTCCGTCCGTCCGTATGTCGGTCCGTCCGTCTGTCACCACGCTGTATCTCATGAACCGTGATAGCTAGACAGTTGAAATTTTCAGACAACAAATACTAAAAGCAGAATAAAATAAATATTTAAATTGGGCTCCTATACAAAAAGAGGCCCACTCGTACTTGGCTGTTTATCTATTAAGTGTGTAGTGGCCAACAACAGTGTCAGATTTTTCAAGCTGCCAAAAGGCTTCTAGCATAGCTTGGCGACTGCTAACATGATATTCTTCCAAATCATCTTCAACGTTTTTCGGGTCCGCAATGAGAAACAAAACACATGGATTGTTTTGGTAATCCTTGGGGAGATGTGAACTTCATATTGCTATATGATGGGTCTGGGGAAACTTCTGGTATTGCATGCTCTCATACCACGAACCTCATGTGAGGTTATCGAGGAATCACTGCATAGTGCTCGAATTAAATAATGTTTAAATATTGTTTAAATATATAGTATAATGTATATAGTATAATGTATACCTAGCTAAAGTGTAAATCTGTATGGTAACTGTAATATAGCCCATCAGGCTGGGTAGGGACCAATACTGAACTGGGTTTCTTTCGGCGTAATCTTCCCAGCAGTGGACGTTCCGAAACGCTAGTAGTTTTTAGATTTTGCAATAAAATAATATTTAAAAAAAAATTACCTTCAATAAGAGATAAATTTATCCTACATTGAATAAAAAATGTTGACTTTGACTAATGAAACAAGAAATGAACCAGCGGCCATTTCTCATTTATGGTGTACAATTAAGAATAATCTATCTATCTGTCATGGTCTAAATAATACCATGCTCTTACCAACTGATCTATCGTGTGTTCAACCCCACACGCTGAATTTCTCCAAGAGATCCTATTCCGTGAAATTCGGCGTGCGGGGTCTAACACGTGACAGCTCAGTTGATAAGAGAGGCATGGTCATATTTATAGACCATGGTTCAAGTCCTCTCACGTGGTATTTTTCCACCATATGCTGTTTAATTTAAGTTTGTAGGAACTCCTTGTTGGTAGGTAGCCACGCACTAGCTGGGGCAGTTGGAGCTCCTACATTAAGAGGTAGGTAAGGAGAAAGTAGTGGAGAGCTTGAGAGAAATAACAAGAGAGTTATTTTATTTATTATAACTTTACAATACTGATATAGATGTAATCAGCTCGAGAGATGGTAGTGGAATGAATCAGAATAATGAGGAAGGAATCTAAAATTTAAAAATTGAATTTGGAAATGAAATTATTTTTTAGAAATGGAAAAGGAGGTAAACGGGAACATGAAGGATGAGGTTTATTGTAACATCGTTACAAGTTCAGTACTTTGTACTGCATCTTGAATACCTAAAAGTAAAAACCCACAACTAGTAGTTCGCCCCGAACTGTGAACTCGCAAACCGCATATCTCCGAAACCTCTCGACAGATTTGGCTGGTGTCAAACTTAAAAATTTCATAGACTATATCTACACTTTACCAAATTTCATGAAGCTCAAATTATTGTCGAACAAACGTACATACATATAAACGCCCAATTGTTCAAGCAGGTAGATTCTGAGAACTACCCTCGATGGCCTCTCATGAGAGTGTTAGTCTCATTGTGTGTAACGAGAGCAACATAGTATGCTCGACCGCCATAAAGGGAAGATCTTCCCACCAGGCATGGTGTTAGGCCTGGGAAACCGCGGCTCCGACGGTGTATCGTCAGAGGTTGTATACATATGTATATGCGGCGAATCAAACAAACTCTGAGATCGAGATATAGGATACTGCTGGCGCCACCTCGTATGCCTCTTGTGAACTATGATATCGTTTCGTTCATTGTTATTTGAGGTTTTAGTACCTCGTAGTGGCGTAGAGGTCGCCACAAGTGGTTTGTGGTCTCCCTGCAAGCTTACCTGTATTATTAACATTGTCTTTTGGTGGATGCTGGTGGGGTGGACCAGGGGGCTGGTCGGTGGGGCTTTTGTACAGCACGGCGCATGTGCTTAGAGATCGTGGGCACGACCGTCGCAGGGCTCGGCATAACTGGATACTGCCTGTCGACAAACAGAATCAATAATATTATTTGAACAAAGTTCCTTTTCGGACGGTACGGACTTGGCGGATGAGGCTAGGCGAAAGAAAGTGTAAGATTTTTCTATCACGAATTAAAGTTAATAGCAATTTCACAAATTTGACTACCTCGTCGATAGCTCAGATAGGAGAGCGTATGCCTAAAATGGTCGATGTTCCCGGTTCAAACCGAGCACATGCCAATATACATTTATGTTTTTTAATTGTTTAATTTTTTATTAATATTAATAAAAAGCGTAAGATTTTTCCGTCACGAATTAATAATTTACTACGAAAGTAACTTCGTTTCAACCGAGTGTTCCACGACACTCAAGTTGGTTTTTTTACATACATATCGTATGTCGCCTTGTGATCCGGATGTCGTGCGTTCGAATCCCAATGTGAAGGCATACTTTGTGAAAAAATGTTTCCAGTCTGGTTAGGATATTGCAGGCTAGAATCGCCTGATTATCCGAAAAGAAAGATGATTCAGTGTTTCGGAAGGCACGTATAAACTGTGGGACCCGAACGCCATCTAGCGTTAGCTCATCAACCTTTACAAGGATTGGTTTTGGTCTACCCTTTGGGTTGCGGAGGTCAGACGGCAGTTGCTCTGTGTAAAAACCAGTAACCTCGTCATATCACTTAAGCTAGGTAGCGGACCCCGGGCTCTGAAGCGTTATCACTGAGGATGCAACCGGGAATACGCTCGGTGATGATGATTAGTGTTGCAAAAAAACAGTCTTTTTTCTAACATGAAAAAAAACTTGAAAAAAACGTGAGAAAAAAGTTTTTTTTCTAGAGCATGTTTTTTTAATGAATACAGAATTTAAAATTGATAAGGCAGTTTCCGTTAATAATTAATACTTAACAGTTTATAATTAGAGTTTTTTATTTATTTATGAACCTACCATACTTTTCTGGTGGAATAGTACCAAGTTTATATAAATATCTTGGCAACATTCAAATTGCGCACCGGGATTCTCGGTACTACTTGGTACAAACATAAACCGAACGGGGATTTCCCGGTTCGGGAGACAGGGACATTCATTAGTAATGAACCAATTAAACAAAAATTCAGTCTAAATAAATCAAACAGTCTAAATTAAGTAATTTGATATGTAATTTTAGTAAAATGTAAGAATTAAGAAAGCAATGAAAGCATACATCAATAAATTATTCAATGCTCTATAGATTTTTTTTTTCTGAAAAAATACCAAATTTAGAAAAAAAAAAACAAGGTTACTTAGTTTTTTTCATGTTTTTTTTCAACATTGTGAAAAAAAAAAAACAAATTTGATTTTTTTTTTCATTTTGCTTCCCTGATGATGATACATATTAACTATATGGGCTCTGTCAGCGCCATAGAGGATTAGGCATTATCGCTTATGAGGTAGATAGAGCCACAGTACCCAAAAGCCACGTGAAAAGCTTGGCTCGTGAAGATGAAAAATTGAACTAAAATATCGACGGATTGGCGAACCCGTATCCCACATTGATTTTTCATCAAGTGGATACATGAATTTTCGAGGTCCAGTGCTGCTACCATTTGAATTAAATTATTCGAAAGGAAAAAGGAAATATCATTAAAAATTTTGTCTCATGCGGCTCTAGACCCCTTCAAACTATTTTATGAATTTCTGTTTACAGCATAAAGTGAGAACGTGAAGCTTTTCTTAGCAGTCTTTCGCACCCCGAAAAATTCATGTACCCCCTTAAATTAAAGTGAAAAGATATAGCTCTTTAGAAAGAAATAAAGTTGAATATAAGCTATAATCTATCTTCTATCTTAAATAAATATATATAACTCAAAGGTGACTGACTGACTGACATAGTGATCTATCAACGCACAGCCCAAACCACTGGACGGATCGGGCTGAAATTTGGCATGCAGGTAGATGTTATGACGTAGGCATCCGCTAAGAAAGGATTTTGATCAATTCTACCCCCAAGGGGATAAAATAGGGGATGAAAGTTTGTATGAAACTTTGTCAATTTTAAACCGATCGGGCTGAGACTTTGCATGCATAAAGCTACTATGACGTAGGCATCCCCTAATAAAGGATTTGATAAATTACACCCCTACGCGAGCGAAGCCGCGGGCAAAAGCTAGTTAATTATAATTAAACATCAGACAGTCAACATCGTCAATGCTAATTAAGGCACTGTTGCCCTACAATCATGTAACACATTGTTACCTCATTAATGACGATGTCATCGAACCCATGTGTGACAAACAACATGAAAAGTGCATTGTTGTTATGCTATCTCTATAATTCTCAATTAAACTTAATTATTCATATGGTAAACTTCCGTATACTTTCAGATAAGTACAATGTAAGCAGGTGTCACACTTGTTTCCATGCAATCATCATTAAGGGGATATCTGAATTTTCCGGGGTCCAGTGCTGCCGCCATTTGAAATAAATCATTTGAAAAGAAACGGAGATATCATTTAAAATTTTGTCTTGACCAGGCACTAGATAACGCTTCAAACTATTTTATGAACTACTGTTTACAGTTTAAGGTGAGAACGTGACGAACGTTTCTTCGCACATACGCCAAAAGTGGCCGTTTTTCGCTATTGTGCGTAGAAAAGCTTCACGTTCTCACTTTAAACTGTAAACAGTAGATCATAAAATAGTTTGAAGGGTTATCTGGAGCCTGGTCAAGACAAAATTTAACACTAAATTCTACCTCCATTTCGCAGAACCTTTTACTCACTTAATTAGGTCGATTTAGAACGACCATTTATTAAGGGTAACCGGCCGCATAATAGTCAGAAAGCCTACTAGTTTCGGTGACTTTAGACGGCCATTTAAGGGTGCCGTCAAGTTGAATAATATTAAGGCATCTCCTCTAAACAAGCTCACAACGAAAACATGAATACTCAAAGCTCAAAACCACCTCAAAACAAAAATTTTCGTTTTAAACATGATTTAATAAGGGTTTAAATAAAATACTTCGAATTTGTTAGAAGGTAAAAAAAATCATATTAGTATTAATTTTATATTGTGTAATCGATGTTTATAGATTGGCCCTTGCCTCGCCGCGTCTTGTTAAATGTTATTCCTTCCTTCACAATGTCGAGTCGCGGCGCCTTCAGTAGGCTTTTAGGTTAAAATTAAATTTTATATTAATTATTTTAAAACAACCAGTTTTAAGATGAGCTGTCACATGCACTGGTCAACGTGTCAGCTGCTAGTCAATCAATCGAAGTATAATTAATTTCAATATAATGCTTGTGCGTCTGTCTCGAAGAACCTTATTAAAAGTGCCAATTTTTAATTTAGGTAGCGGTCTTTGCAGAGCTAAAAGTCTCGGAGATATATCTACACGTATTTAATCAAAGTAGGTATTATACGAACAGATAAAAGTCAAAGATTGTGTACCTAACTATTGGGCTAATTCAGTAATTTATTGCATCCAGAGTATACTCTACGTCACGCACCATCGTGTGAAAAACAATCAAACTTGTATTAGAATTAGGTATATCACCTACGGCAAATCTACGGCATTCAACGTGTCTCTTGTCGGCAACAAGATAAATAAATAAAATCTTTATTCACTGAAAGGCCACATATTATACATGGTGCATGAGTATAGCACATTAAACAATATCTAGAATACTATTTAATAATGGTAGAATGGTAGTGCAATGCGATTGTCCTGTGAGATGTGACCCAGATATCGGATAAGGTCCTGACTCAGCTTGATGTCACAGACGAGCTGGTCGAGCTGCAACGCTGATAATTCTGCCAGAACCAAGGGTGAGGTCGGTAAAGTGACACGAAGGTGGGCTAATTATATTACTGTACAGTGTGTACAATTTAAGTATTTTCCTTTCATTTTAACAAGAAAATGAATAAAAAATAAATCTTAGGTGAAATCGGCGGGAACCCGCAATAGTTTAAAAGCGTAATTTTATTAAAATTCTCTTAATATTTATGTGAATATGAAAAAAATTCAAAGAGGTATTACCAAATATGGCATGCAAAGAGTCAACAAAGATGGAGAATAATGAGAGAGGCTTTTGTCGAATCTTGGACTAAAAGTGGCTGATTATAATGATGTAAAAAAATCAAAATGAGACACTGTGTAAAGTCACATATGTAGAGTGTTTGTAATTTTCTCTTGACAACGTGTTTCGAATTTTTGAGAGCTGTTAACTTGATGCTATTTTAATGATTTAATAAAACTTCTGGTCGGAGCTGTTTTTGTTCTTTTTGTATGTCAAGGTGATTGCGTCATATTATGTAGGTCTGTAGGTCTCACTTCAAGTAATCATAATTTCTACAAGGATCATGAGTATAATGAATAATGAGGCCGATTTTATTGTTAATTTCAGAGTAAATTGCTAGGAAGAAGCTAAGTTTTACATACGACTTTATTTGTTTGGCCTATGTACTCGGAAAAAAGTGTCGGTAAATCTTTCGTACGCGAATCCGACTCGCTCTTGCCCGGTTATTATTGTAGTTTTTGGTTACATGTACCTCCCTTAGCCAGGGTATGTGCCTTACGATACCTTTGGCAGAAGAAAGAGGTGATGACGACAAATCGTATTCTACTCTGCCGTGACCACACGGTCAACGATGTACGTGTATGGTTATTTCCAATGCGTTAGTGCAAGACGATACTACAATTTCTCTTTAATCGCTCATTGTTTACCGACAACAATGACCCGACACTTTCGGTTTCTCTACGGATTACAATGCGATTATTTGAACTGACTTTCATTCAAGAAGGTTAGAGCACCTACACACTGGCGACTGTCCAGGGTGAGATTTGACAAATGCTTTTATATAATACAGGGTCTAACAAAATATACAGAAACTTTCATGAACTCTATCGAACTCTACCTATATCAAGTCATATTACTAACAGAAAAACTTCATTGATTCATCATTTTGTTTAGGAGCTACATTATAATTGTCACAAACAGACGCATAATTTTTTTTTTTACTTCAAACTTATAACTATAAGTCTTTTTAAATCAGGCGTTACAAGTATGTTGATAGGGTTTGTTTTATTTTGATTTTTGCAACACCCATATGTGTATGTATCATTATCCCTGGTTAAAATAAATATTTATGCATGGTCCGAAAAGGAAAGGATATTTTTTAAATAAATTGTTTTAGTATATTCAGGTTCCGATGCAAAAACATTATCATAAAAATCTCATCTCGTTGTGTGTCGTTAATGTATATGCGCCTTAAATCATCCATGAATAAACATTTGTTGATAACCAGTTTCGACTGTAAAGAGGTGGTTCTCGATACAACGCCTGTCAACGGAGCAAATTCAGTACATTGTTACAGAACTTGCATGCTGCACGATTTGTTGATCAAGATCACGCGTGGTGGCTTGTGCAAGTTTTGGGTGCAACTGATATGATCTTGTTACTGTCGTGATATGAGTTCCGTTGACACAAGAGTTGTGATCGAGAAGAGGAATTGAAATACTTTTGAACTATCGTGGGTCCCGCCGATTTCACCTAAGATTTTTTTTTTAATTTCTTTTTCTTGTTGAACTGAAAGGAAAATATGCAAGCAACCTTGGATATTTTTCTTGAAACAGATGTGTTACATACATATCTCATTTGCCTGAAACAGATGATCTACGCGGACTTTGGGAGGACAGGAAAACTCAATTACAATATCGTTTATGCGGATAAAAATAAACAAGACTACGTGACACTGTAGTAAACAAACACCAAGATTTTTTATATAACTAAAAAAGTAAATAAATAAAAATAAAGTGTGCCGTATGCAGCCGGACAGGTGGGCCCAAAAAATCACCTTATGGGTGCCAGAAGGACGCAGACGCAGGGGTAGACCACGAAAGTGATGGCGGGACGATATAGACTCTTTCATGAGTGACTGGCAGCAGACTGTTCAAAATAGGGACGTGTGGAAGGAACAGGGGGAGGCCCTTGCCCAGCAGTGGGACACAAAAACAGGCTAAAAAAAGAAAGTAAATAGCCCGCCTCGTAGTAGGCACGTGTTGCATATTAGGCATGTGTTGAATTCGCGCAAAATTCTGTGAAATGTTTAGACGCGGGGGATTTCAACATAAATATTATTCGCGCAAGATTATGTACTGCAGAATTCACTCTTAAGCAGAAAATAGATAGTATTACGACTCATTTAGACAACTACTTTAATGATATAATTATATCAACACGATGATATTTGTACACACGTGTGAAGTCACGTGGCGCTGCTTCATGCTGATAATTTATTAAATAGAAATTATATGTTGTTTATCATTAACTCATGCGCAGTATGGACACTAAATAACAAATGAAATTTATAAATTATTGAATAAATGATAAATGTGAACAATTAGTATAAAATTAATTATGACACGTGACGGCAATGAAAGTTGAAAAATATGTGAAGCACTAGTGAATTGCTGTTTATATTTCATGTTGTTGGAATATTTGTTCGGTTTGGGCTAAATTAAAATACTATTTAACTGGTGAAGTATGAAATTATATTGTTTTAACTTTTACTTGGAAGAATGTATGTCTGACTCCCTAGCACAATGCAACAAAAGAGAGATGACATAAGTGGGGGCTGCCAGTATTAAAAGTAATACCAGCTACAGTTAAAAAATAAAGATTGATTTTTGCAAGTGAAATAATATAAATCAACACATGTTGAAATATCTTTGTAATTGCAATTGATAGCCGTAGCGATAAAAACAAAAACAAATGTATTAGTAACTAGCTGACACATGTCCAATTGCCTTCATTTATGAAATAAACAAGGTCCTAGATTGTTCTTTTTTATACCTAGATAATTAATATCGGTACACAAAAATACCTATTTATGGAACTGGGTCACGGTCTCAACTCAATGCTCAAAAATATTTTAAGATCTCTATCACGGTAAAATACATTTTTATACAGTAAATCATTTAATTAAAATTTAAATTAAATTATCTTCATATCATATCATTTGGTATAATTGTAATGGGGCCCATCTATGAACATCGTATAAAGAGTTTACATATTAAAAATTAATAAAATTATGTTTGGTTTTGTTAGTTTTAATTTTAGGCAATTACTGTTATTTTATTTGATACGAATTCAATATGAACTCTATTTTATTCGTTTTCTAGTTTAAAATAATAATAAAAAAACATAGTAATATAATTAAAACATTATTTGCATACTTCCTCAGACAATTAGGTAGGCAAGTAGGTAAAGTTAGTTTTTCGAGTTTTGCGTGTGTTGATTTTTCAGGCTGCCTAAAGACATCTGACATAGCTTGACGACTGCCATACAATGATAACAGCCGGGACCAACTGTGCGGCAAACGAACAAGCGATTCACCTGATGGTAAGTGATCACCGCTACCCATGGACAACTGCAACACCAGGGGTGTAACAGAAGCGTTGCCGGCCTTTCAGGAAGATATAGACTCGTTTATTGAAGGTTTCAATGTCGTATCGGTCCGGGAACACTGCTGCAGGAAGTTGATTTCTCTGAAACACGAAGATGCTGAAGAATTGATGAAATGATGGATGAAAATATTCTGGAGCTCCTCCGTGCTTTGGAAGCCGTTGGACCCGGCTGTCATCACTGTATGTCAGTAGTTAAGCTATATCAGATGCCTTTAGGCAGCTTGAAAAACCTGATACGGGATACCAGTGTTGGTTACTTACACACGAAAAAGTGTGAACCGACGCTAAAGGTCTGTTCACACAGTGCTAGTTTCTTGACTGTATCATACAATTCGCTGCTTTCCAACTAGTTAAATCAGGTACTTTTATCTAAACGTCAAAGCAAACATTTTCTACGGAATTTGTATGAAATATAGACTAAAGACGCCATAGTTTCTTGGGAGTCCAATAGCGCTCCCCATATCAGTTTTTCTGGAATAAAAAATCTAAAATCACATTGCAAACTGATATGTTCATGACAAGTGACATTATTTTGAGATGTTTTATTTCTTAACAGTACCAAATAATTTATTGCTGACCCAGGAAAGCACCTAATTCAATTAAAGATTGTATTATATTATAAGTATTTATTATTAAAAAGACAATAATAATAATATGACAAAGCCCATCTGGCGATTAGGCGACCAATACTGTGAAAATAAGTTTCTTCTCAGCAGTGGTCGTTACGAAGCGCTGGTATCGGTAGCTTTTCTTTAAAAATAAATTATATTTTAAATATACTTTACACGTAACGAAAATTATACTTATTGACGTGTAAAAGTGCCTGTAAAGGTGTAATTACTAAATAAACATTTGAATTCTTTGAATCTTTGAAAAAAGCAATATCTGATTTCTAGGACGGGCAAAAAACTCGCAGTGTAAATGAGCCTTTACTCTATTTCTGCAATGAATGACGTCTACTTGCACTGATATGGACAATGTGCTTGACCCGCACGAGTCGGCAACTCGCCAACGAGTAGAGTCTACACGTGTCGAGTGCGAGACGAGTATTTGTAAATAAAGGGGAAAAAATACCTACGACTATTGAGCAACTTTTCTTAAGGGGCTACCTGAATTTTTCGGGGTCCAGTGCTGCCCCCATTTGTAATAAATCATTTGAAAAGAAACGGAGATATCATTTAAAATTTGGTCTTGATCAGACCCTGGATAACCCTTCAAACTATTTTATGAACTACTGTTTACAGTTTAAAGTAAGAACGTGAAGCTTTTCTACGCACAATTGCGAAAAACTGTTTTGGCGTATGTGCGTAGAAAAGCTTCACGTTCTCACTTTAAACTGTAAACAGTAGTTCATAAAATAGTTTGAAGGGTTATCCAGGGTCTGATCAAAACCAAATTTTAAATGATATCTTCGTTTCCTATTAAATGATTTATTTAAATTGGGGGAAGCACTGGACCCCGGAAAATTCAGGTATTTAATAGAAGACGTTGCGTTATTTAAAAATACGTGTTTTAATATTCTTTTTTATCCAGTGTGATATTTTTAACCGACCAGGGCAAAGGCAAGAAGGGTAAGCCACGGAAGACCAGCGTTGTGGTTGACACTGCAACATTTGTGGACACCATTTTAGTGCATTTAGTATATATATAATGTTTTGTTTTGTACATAATTTGTATTTTTTTTGTACCAAATAAAGATTTTTTTCTTTCTTTCTTTCTTTGGTAATGATTTTAGCAGTCCATGTTTATATTGTATGTATGTATGTCTGTTACACCGTAGCATCCGAACCACTTATCCAATTTTCACAATTGACATTTTAAAAAAAAGTTGTAATGGGTTTGACGCTAATGTCTGTCTGTCTATATCTTCTGTGTATGTCTACGGTTCTGTGTAGTTCTGTGTAGTTAATAATATATCCAAAGCGGTTTAAAGCTAGGTATAACTAATCTTTATTAATAGCTCTTCCGACAGGCTCATGTTCTCTCACTCGACGGTGATGACTGAAAATCAGTGTTTGCTCCCTGAGCAATTTTAACGCTAAGTTATTGCCTTTTTGTATCACTGCGGTTCACCTTATTTCTAAAACTTATTGTCAATGATTTTATGTTGATTTGTGTAAACATGTATATGTGTGTGCCTCAGTGAGACAAATAAAGTTTTTATCTATCTATCTATCTATCTATCTATCTATCTACGGCATCTAGCGCTCGAACGGATGCACCAAGTGCGGTTTTTTACGTGAAAGCAACTTCCCTTACGGTGGTTTTTAGCCATGTTTGATGAATATCGGTTCAGTCCGTTAAAAGTTATTAGGTGACTGATAACACTTCAAAGTCGGGGTTTTGTTAGTTACTGACAAGTAATAGACGGTGTCGTCGGGGGATTTTCCGTTTTTCGATTTAGGGATCCGTTTCTGAAATATTTGGTTTCAAAGTGAATTTTTTTGTTAGTGTCAAGTGTCCCTTTATCTGCTAACGGATATATATGGATACGTAAAAAAAATTAAAGCTATAGTAAATATAACGAAATTTAATGGCAAACTATCAGAGCCGAGTAGGGTTTACAAATTAAAAAGTTATAGGCGACCAACTTATAAAATGTACTTGGAAAAGGAAAATTTCATACGAAGTTCAATAGAAAATTAGTTTTTTAACGTTTTTAGTGTCATGAACTCAAAGTTGGCATTCGTAACTACGGAACCCTACACTGCGCGTGACCCAGCACGCATTTGGCCAGTCATTTTTATACTTTCACTGGTAGGTATATGTATTATGTGCACTGATATCAGATTTTTCAAATCGCATGAACTCATGCCGGGACAAAGTGCCTTCCGAAACATTTTTTGTAAAAAAATATGAAATGACCAGACACGCGGTTTCTACTGCTCTATATGGTTGTGATATTAGGATGTGGGCATCAAGACAGGTCCAATGAAAATCCTTGAGTGCATGACGCAGATCTCCCAAGTTCTGTGACCCGAGGCGTGTCGAAAACAAAACACTTGGACAATCGTCATCAAAATAAACGGCGGATTTGACCGTGCAGAGGACGGCGAGGTCAAGGAAACGGAAAGAAAAATAACCAAGTGCTAGTCGGACTCGCGACGAAGGGTTCCGTTCTCTTATCTATAAATAAACGGCCAAGTGCGGGTCACACTCGCGCACTAAGGGTCCGTACCATCAGGGACAAGAATACCGATATTTTTTATCGATATATTGATACCTGATATCGGTATTTTTGTCGATATATCAATATATCGATACTCATTTCGATATATCGATACTAAATCGATACTTCTTAAATAAAGTGATTATTATTAAATAAGTACTGGTATTATATCGACATTTTGTATAAAATACTGATATTATATCGATATTTTGTATAAAATACCGATATTTTATCGAAATTTGTATCGGTATATCGACAAAATACCGATATTTCGATAAAAAATATCAGTATTCCTGTTCCTGTGTACCATAATCTAATCTGAGGTTTACTATAGGTTTTAATAATTTTAGTTCACATCCTTATTCAAATAGCCGCTACAATGTATGAATTCGCAATTTCGCCTAGTCCAACTGGGAATCTAGAATGTTATGAAAGTGAAAGCTGTTGCGTCAATGTTATCTTTATACAATATACATACATAATTCATACACATTACGCTTAATCAATTTTTGGGTTCTTTCAGATTTATTAGACTGCCAAAGTTGTTAATTTTTGAATTATTTTGTAATAAATTTAATACTACATTAACTTTACATTATTTTCTGCATCAATAAATAAATAAATATATAGGGCCAAATAACACTGATTGAGCTAGCCCCAAAGTAAGTTCGAGACTTGTGTTATGGGGTACTAACTCAACGATACTATATTTTATAACATATACAATATGTAACAAAAACCCTGACCCATCCTTGTAGGAGCAACTCAGACCGTCAATATGTCCAACTTTTCCTATGGGACCAATGCTTGAATATCGAAAAAAAATCGAAATTTTCATACAAAGGAGTTAGGCCGGCGCGGCAATTTATACATATTGTATAGATAAACATCCAAGACCCAGGACATGTTAAAAAATACCATTTTCCTATTTGCCCTGACCGGGGATCTAACTCGGGACCTCTCGGTGGCGGACTAGCATGGTGACCACTACGCTACGGAGGTCGTCAAATCATCAATCAATCAGTGTACCAGTCCTTTTGCCTTAGATGACTTTTTCATTTCAGACGTTTTACTAGTATGAGAATTCCAAATTTCAGACGATTTACTAGTATGAGAATTCCAAATTTCAGACGTTTTACTAACTTAGTAGGTCGTTTTACTTTTACTTTGTTTATACCAAAAGGGCATTTTATTAGATTGCCTTTCTGATATGGAGCGACTGCAAAATTACCCATGACTTTTCCATACAAACTTTCTTTCCAACTCTTTCTCAAAATTTTTTTTTACAAAAATGTTATTAATTTTGACGCTAATGTCTGTCTGTCTGTGGCATCGTAGCGCACGAACGGATGCACCAATTTCAATGCGTTTTTTTTTACGTGAAAGCAACTTCCCTTGCTGTGGTTTTTAGCCATGTTTGATGAAATTCAGTTCAGTAAGTTAAAAGTTATTAAGTGAATGATAATGCTTCAAAGTCGGGATTTGTAATTGACCTGACAAGTAATAGATGGTGTCGTCGGGGGATTTTTCAATTTGCCTAGCAAATTTAACTTGTTTGAAGTAAAAACGGCGCGTTGAGCATGCATTTTTCGAGATGGGAAAAAATTATTGCAATCGTGACACTGTGACCGTAAATGACACCAAATTTTCACTTCTGTCGGCACTCCAAGAGACACTGTTTTTTTTTTAAATTTAAAAGTAAATGCATTTCTAGGATTTTAACTGGTTTTTTACAGGATATTATACCTATAGTGAGCACAATTTTTAAATTTTGATCTTCAAAAATATATGACAAATTCTGAAATGTCATTCCGAATAAAGGCTAAATTACGTCCTTACGGGCGCGATAAGATCTATTCAGAGTCAGTAGCGCACTCATAATGTTGCAGGCGTCTTTTGGCTAAGCCTTAGCCTTGCCTTGGTAAATGGCGAAGATAAATAGTTAAGTACCTTAGCCGCTAAGGTAATTTACCATTAAATGGGCCGTATGGATTTTCGCCAACTTAATTATATTTAAAAAAATCATGGATTGCTAGGATGCCGAAGCAAGGCGTCTAATCATAGGGCGCCGAGGCGAAAATGGAGACTATCGCACTGGATCACTTCTGATGCAAAGGTTGGTCATTGCCATTCAGCACCGTAACGCTGTGTTTTGGGCACCTTGGGCACCTTTCATCAGAAATAACAAGAGGTATTGACAGGGGTATAAGTGTGAATATCGTTTTTGTAATTAATTTATTCCTACATTTTTGTAATGAGTTCTCAAATTATAGATTCCAATGTTTATTCAGTATTTAGACCTTTACAGGCACTTTTACACGTCAATATGTATAATTTACGTTAATAAACGAGTGTGACCTTCAAAATAAGATTAGAAGACACTTCAATACAGCAAGTATTGATTTTACACACATTGACGGGGAAACACACACAGATCATTATTACAGATTAATAAAAATATGTCATGTCTTTCTATTTATTGCCCAATAAACATATTTTTTTACGACTGCCTCCGTAGTCCAGTGGTCAAGGCGTTCGCCTTGAGACCCGGAGGTCATGGGTTCGATTCCCACTGGGAAGCATACTTTGTGAAAAGTTGTTTCCAGTCTGGATAGGATATTGCAGGCTTGAATCACCTGATTATCCGAAAAGAAAGATGATTCCGTGTTTCGGAAGGCACGTAAAACTTTGTGTCCCGAACGCCACCTAGCGTTTGATCATTAAACTATCCAAGGATTGGTTCCTGGTTTGCCCTTTGGGTTGCGGAGGTCAGACGGCAGTCGCTCTGTGTAAAAACCAGCAACCTCGTCAAATCTCCTTGGTTAGGTAGCGGACCCCGGGCTCTGAAGCGTTGCTGCTGAGGATGCAACCGGGAATACGCTCGGATGATGATGAAACATATTTTTTACGAGCTGCCCACCTCAGCCTCAACTACACGGATACGTAATAACTTCCCCTTGTCTGGTACCGTGAACTACTTATGCACCTATACATATTAACACTATCATAATATCACTGACGACCTCCGTGGCGTAGTGGTCATCATGCTAGTCTGCCACCCAGAGGTTCCGGGTTCTATCCCCGGTCAGGGCAAGTTGGAAATTGGGCTTTTTCAAATTGTCCTGAGTCGTGGGTGTTTATCTTTAAATGTATTTGTTATAAAATATAGTATCGTTGAGTTAGTATCCCATAACACAAGTCTCGAACTTACTTTGGGGCTAGCTCAATCAGCGTAATTTGTACCTATTTATTTATTTATCTTCTCTTAAAACCATCTAACAAATACTTGTATATATACGCCTACATATATATATGAAAACATGTTGTGTAGTTTAAAAAAATGTATATATACAAGTATTTGATAGTGGTATGGAGTTTTATACTACCTATGTATTGATTATGTGCTAAAAATCCGAACAAAACAAGGTACCTATAAGAATATCAAGCTGGGCATTGACTGCTAAATCCAAGAGTAAACTGGCAATTCAACAACATAGTTATAGTTCATTGTCGTGAAGGTGATAATGACTTGAACCTTGAATGAGATGACACCAGCTAACCTTTTTCACTATGAAACACAGTGGCGCTAGGTCCGCCCTGGTCCACCCGCGAAAGTGAGTTCGTATAATTGTTAGTATGTTTGTAACCACTTCACGCTTCAACCACTGAACCTATTTAGATGAAATTTGTTGTCTATATAATTTGATTTGAAACCCAGTGAAGGACATAGGTCTTCATCCTGAAATTGCCACGGCGAGCAAAGCCCAAGGGCACAGCTAGCTGTGACGAGCATTACTATATTTGATATTTTATTATATTAATCAGTGCACCTTATAAAATATAGAGCAGTTCTTATAAATTAGTAATAATAACCTCAATAACAAGAATGGCTCTATATCAATGAAATTATGTACATTTCTCACTTAGCTGTCATTATTAGGGTGACACAGGGTAGACTCGGATAGTCGGACAGGGTAGGCTATGTATGAAATGCACTGACAGTTAATCAATGAGATTAAAGCATACTTGAGACACCCAATGTAAAAACAGGTTGTATTTAATTCTCTGATGAGGTTCCCTTATGACAATGTTGGACTAACTAGCTAGGCTCACCATTAGTGTTGTAGAAAACTGGAGTCATCGAGTCTACATTTGCAAACTCAACTTAATTTTGCATGCTTGGGAGACTTAGACATTCACAAGTTGGAGTCGTGTCAAGCACGAGTCATTGGAGCGTGGACTTAAATATAAATAAATAAATATATAGGAACAAATTACACTGATTGAGCTAGCCCCAAAGTAAGTTCGAGACCTGTGTTATGGGATACTAACTCAACGATACTATATTTTATAACATATACATATAAAGATAAAAATCCAAGACCCAGGACTATTTGAAAAAGACCATTTTCAACTTGCCCTGACCGGGGATCGAACCCGGGACCTCTGGGTGGCGGACTAGCATGGAGACCACTACGCCACATAGGTCGTCAATTTTGTATTGAATACTTGTATTTTGTATTGAATTGAGGACTTGTATTGAATAAGAAATCCAGTCACAGAACCAACTCTGATTCAAATACCAAACTCGAAGCAAATTCTACTCCACGAACTCTAAAACGACAACTTATATAAAGCATTGCAATGATTCAAATTTTATAATATTAATGATATACTACTAATAATAATATTTGTCTTATACTTAGTGCCGCAACAGACGGGGCGCAAGTTGCGTCGCGTAACAGCTAGAGATGGGCAGTGGATAATACTCAATCTACCCATTTGAGTATTTACTCACTAGATTCAATAAATAGAGTAAATAGAGCGTGCTCATATATTGACATCGCATTTGATGTCTGTTTACTTATATTAACGTAAAATTACGTCTTTGCACACCTCCCACCAAAAAATGATAATAGTCAAAGAAGCCTACTTTCAGTGTATGATTAGTATGGTATTTTCATATAATTTAGCGTCGCATATAACGTTTACCTACATTTTAAGCATATTATGGCATATGCACACACTTTCCGACAAGAATTGCAAGTGTATACTAGATTTAAGTTTCAAAATTGTCATGAAAATATGAAATAATGAATATGAATATAAATATGAGTCGCAACTCATATAAATCAATCTACTCACCAAATGGATAATTAAGGATATTTATCAGGTATTTACTCAATTTACTGGGTAAATTCTCAAATGGGTTGATGAGTATTTATGCATCGTCTATCACTAGCTGTTACGCGGCGCAACTTGCGCCGTGTCTGTTACGGCCCTTAAGATAAAAAATAAATATAAATAAAAATACTGACTCAACGCAACTCAGTCCATAAACAGACTTAAACACTTATACCGAAATTTAGTCTGTTATGGTAATTTTAATATTACTAACATAAGGAGGCAGTGGACTCTTTATTTGCATCAAGTGTTGTGATTTACTGTCAAGTCAGAATATTTGGACTCCCGGACTCGAGTTTCTTACAACACTACTCACCATAAACATTGTCAACCTCTGTGGTGTAGTGGTAACCACACTAGTTTGCCGTTCAGAAGTTCTGGGTTCAATTTCTGGAGTTGGTAAATGGCTGTTTCAAATTGTTTTGGGTCTTGGGCTTTTATCTATGTATATAATCATCAGAGGTCGTAATTAGTTAGAGTTATTTATGTACTTACATTGATTTCATACAGCGAAAGAATAAAGTGGATATGCCTCAAATCCTGGGATTAATTTTAAAGAGCAGAAAAATCTTGTGATTTGTTAAATACAAAAGTTATTTACTTTTACACAATTTAAACCACTGCACGTGCGACGTTGCCAATATGTAAAAACGAATAAAAATACTAATTTGTATATACTTATAAAATATATATAGTATGTTTATTAACTTTGTTTTATTTGTCTTATCTGTCTTTAAGATTTTTATTATTATTTACTTGTAATATTGTTGGCAACACGGGATGGTCCATTAGAAATTCTGGTAAGATCCGTATTAATATCAACATTTCGATGCAAATACATAAGTATTTTATTATTATTGTTCCTGTAAGTATATTTATTCATTTATCATCAGATATGATAAAAATCTGTACGAATGAAGTAAAAAAAATACAAATGACATCTCTGTGTCATGACATAACCTCAGTAAAACTTACACATATACACAGACTACTTGGAAGAACACATAATATCTGATAAGGCAGGTGTCACTCATGCTTACAAAATTATGGGCTGATAATTAAACCATTAAGATTCAAATAGGAGACCAGTTCTTGGACGAATGTAATGATTTGTACGATCATGACCTTGCTGGATGCACGAACTTTGCCTTGATAGCACGCACATCCTTCATTCGCAATGTGATATTACAAATCAAACCTCATTATGAGCATTTTGATAAACACACTCTGTTGTTATCAAACACCTACGAATGAATTGTCATACGTCAATACTATTTACAAAGAGTACAACTGCGACATTGCTCCGTGGAACATCGCCAATAGCCAACAAACAACATTTAAAAAAACAACATAATAATGAAAAATGAAAGAACCACTTACCAGTGAGCTGAGAATTTCTCCTTACTGCAATTCTGCCCACCGACACGATACTTAACCGAACACTACTCATTATACCGTAAAATAATGATTCACATAAAACTTCCACCCGATCGCCAGTGAGTAGCTAGACAACGCACAAGAGAAATAGAAATTACAATAGGTTGCCGTAATATGCCCGTCGCAATTTTTATTGTATTTGTTTGTCAGTGAGAGGTTTCTGTCATGACGCAACAGTTTTTAGTCAACATCAACACCGACACAGTACTTATTCACAAATACACGATGTAAGTACGAAAACTGCACTTTCCTATTTTTTTGGGATGATTAAACAAAAACAAATTTATTTTTTAGTTACAAGAGCGGCCATACTGATGTTCACAGCTGATTTTGATGTGAAAGAAGTTGATTTTCTTGTACCACGTTGTTTCAATACTCGTGCCATCTAGTGTCAACTTGAATAACATGATACTGTTTTACCATCACAAAAGTACCGTTCAGATAAGGCTATCGGGCGTTTTTGCACTAGCCGGCACGGCAGAGGCGCCGGCGTCGGCGAGGACGGCCGGCGCCACGCCGGGCCGTGACTGTTTTTCCACTTGCCGGCACGGCCACGAGTCACGACATGGCAGCACGCAAACTATTAACGTCATATAGGTAAGGTAATAATAATCTTACAGTTCTGAATACAAGTCACAACTTGGATGGATCACAAATTAAACCACAAGTGGCATAAAAGTGTGTAAAGTGGAAGACAGGCCATAGACATAGTGTGTTTCATGTGAATTTATATATTTATCACCGACTTCCGAAAAAAGAAGGGGCTTTAAATTTGCCGTAATTTTTTTTTTAAATATGTCTACTGATTATTCAAAAACGCCTATTAGTTGAAAAATGATTTTTGTTTGAAACGGTATACTTGTTAGGTGGTCCCATAAATTTTTCATCAAAATTGGTTGTGGAGTTTAGGGGTGAAGTCGGTTTTTAGAAGCAGAGCATAGATAAAAGATTTTCTTTTTTTTATTATTTAACTGCTCCGGATACAAGTCCTTTAGAGCCTATTCTTATTTTTTCGTTTCTTTTATTCTACCCCTTTAAGAAGTCAATCAAAGATTCTGGCGACAAAATCTTATACAAATCCACTGTTTTCATAGCCGAATGAGACCACAGTCCGTGAACAAATATCACTCTACCCTACACACATTTTGTTGTGTGCTGTGCTTAAACTACAGCTGAGTAGTGTAATGATTTTTCCATGTAATGATTTTTCCTTTTATTTAGAAATAATAGAAATAGGGAGTTCGTTTGCATTTGACATGTAGGTATATAATTAACAGATGCAGTGACTACTTTCACTTGACAAACACTAAAAATAAACAAACAATTAAGTGTAGGTACTTATTGAGAATTTGTGACAAACCAACTTTTTCGAACCTCCTTTTGGGAATCACGGGCCTTTTCACCCCGGTTCTTTGGGGATATAGATCATGATATTATGGGGATATGCGTGGGTATCTCTGATTACAAGAGATCGCGTCTGATCCCTCTTTATTTTACTTTGTTCGTGTATGTCGTGAGTTGGACTTGTGGGAACATCAAAGAAAACTCCAGTAACGTGGTTCACTTGTGCTATTTTTCACTATTTATTGCAAAGAACAAGTTGGAGCGTGAAAACTTATCTAGCGGCAAAAATCCTTCTTCCTTATGTCATCTGTCACAGTTTTATGTTGCCATAGTACAAAAATAGTGACGTTCGAATACGAACGCCACATGACCCCCCTGGGGAGAAAAATAGACCAGCTATTTCAAACACAATCAAAGGGGAGTTATTCCCTGAGTTAACAATCTAAGTCTCTATTACTCATCTATTAAAATATAGAGATTATACAAACACAACAAAACTTAATAATTTTACATTAAAATTAAACTTACATCCTAGATGACTTATAAATCAAATGGATTTTTAAATTTCACATTCCGTCCAGAACGTGTTTTATATTGCTTTGTTACTGGGTCAGCAGGTGCTGGATTTATGGGGTCGGGAAGCAGAAAGTTTGGGGTCGCGGTTGGTGCATGAGATCCTGAAACCGGGGCTTTGGAGGTCTCGGAATCCTCTAGGTAAGCCGGTTTTACCCGGTCAATGCTGACCTCAGCATTTTTATCTCCGACAAGGATGGTTAAAGTTTTATCTTTTCTTGAAATAACCTTATAAGGGCCTGTGTAGGGAGGTTTTAATCCATGGCGCACGGTGTCGTCGCGTAAGAAAATATGTGATGAAAACGCTAGGTCTTTATATACAAAGATGGCTTTTTTTCCATGGGCTGAGGTAAGGACGGGCTTCAACTGTGACATACAACGTCTCAGTTGAGAAACAAAACTGTTTGCATCCGAGCTGCTATCAGTAGAGGTAGGAAGAGCAACAAACTCACCGGGTAGGCACAGTGGTTCTCCGTAAACTACCTCGGCGGGAGAAACTTGCAAGTCTTTCTTGATTGCAGCACGCATACCTAATAAGGCAAGGGGCAGGGCCTTGCACCAAGATCCTTGGTGACACATAAGAGCCGCTTTTAATTGCCTGTGCATTCTTTCAACTAAACCGTTCGCACACGGGTGATAACTTGTGGTACGAACGCGTTTGCAGGAGCAAAGTTGCATAAGGTTTTGAAAAAGAGAAGATTCAAATTGTCGCCCCTGATCTGTAGTAACTATGGATGGAACCCCGTATCGGGCGACCCAGCCGCTAAAAAATGTCTCCGCCACCTCTTCCGCGGTAATGCCTATCATCGGCCATGCTTCTGGCCACCGGCTAAATCGGTCGACCGCTGTTAAACAATAATAGAAACCCTTACTATATGGTAAGGGGCCGATTATATCTAGGTGGACATGGCGGAAACGTTTGGAAGGCAGAGCGAAACTTCCAAGCGGTGAATGAACGTGTCGACTAACCTTACTACGTTGACAAGCCTGGCACGCTCGGGCCCAGTTGCGGCAATCCTTTTGGATGTTTGGCCAAACAAATCTATCTGAAACTAGTTTAGCAGACGTTTGAACGCCAGGGTGGCTAAGATTATGCACCTTTTCAAATACGGCGCGTCGGAATTTTGGTGTGACAAAGGGGCGAGATTTTCCTGTCGAAGTATCACAGTACAAGGAAATATCGGTTCCGGGAATCGCAACTTTTTCCAGTTTCAGCGATGAGTCATTCATCATTTTGAGCAATTCTTCACTTTCTTCTTGGTCAGTGGCAAGTTCGGCAAAATTATCGTCGAAACGGATGGTTTCGATACGAGACATAGAGTCTGCTACTACATTATCCTTACCACTGATGTGGACGATGTCTGTGGTGAACTGCGAGATAAATGACAACTGATTCAGTTGTACAGGTGGTAACTTTTCACGACGTTGGGAAAAGGCATAATCAAGGGTTTATGATCCGTGTAAATGGTAACATGCTGTGCCTCAAGGACGTGCCGAAAATGTTGGACAGCCTCGTAGACAGCGAGTAATTCTCGGTAATAAGCAGGCCATGTTGTCTGCTTGGTAGTCAGCTTTTTACTAAAAAATGCCAGAGGCTGCCAACAATCGTCGACGCGCTGCTGCAAGCATGCTCCAACATGTGTGGAAGACGCGTCTGTGAAAAGTCCCAGTGTAGCGGTAGTGACTAGATGGGCGAGAATGGTAGCATTGGCCAAGTGGTCCTTGCACTTGTGGAAAGCTGCTTCCAAGACTGGTGTCCAAGGAACAGGTTTCTTGCCCTTGAGTTGGGTGGATGCCAATACGTCAATCAGTGGGGCTTGATATGCAGCCGCATTAGGAAGAAAACGGCGATAAAAATTCACCATACCTAAAAATCTGCGTAGGCCCTCCACCGTTTTAGGTAATGGGTAATTTTTAAGGGCCTCTATGCGTTCGGGTGGTGGGAAAATGCCGTCTTTCGAAATCCGATGGCCTAAAAATGTCACTTCATCAGCGCCAAAAATGCATTTGGAGGTGTTTATGACAACACCATACTCGGACAGGCGCTGAAACAGAGCACGAAGGTGCTTTTCGTGCTCTTCCTTCGAGCGAGAAAACACCAGAATGTCATCAACATAAGGGAAAACGCAGTCAAGTCCTCGAACTACCTCGTCGATAAAACTTTGGAACGTTTGTCCCGCGTTGCGTAGCCCGAACGTCATATAAGGGAATTCGAATAACCCGAATGGAGTTATGATCGCCGTTTTGGCAATATCTTCAGGCGCAACAGGAATTTGTTGGTAAGCCTTGACTAAATCTACAGTACTAAACACCGTAGATCCAGCCAATTCCTGGCCAAAATCCCCTATATGACGGACAGGGTAGCGGTCGGGAATGGTGCGGGCGTTTAATGCACGGTAGTCGCCACAAGGGCGCCAACCATTTTCGCCCTTCTTCGCCAAGTGCAAAGGCGAAGACCAGGGGCTGTTGGATGGTCTGGAGGTGCCACATGCAACCATTTCCTGGAATTCCTACTTGGCTACCTGCAATTTCTGTGGGGCGAGGCGGCGTGGGCGAGAAACCACTGGTGGACCATCGGTAGTAACGATGTGATGTACCGTGGTATGCTTGATGGTCCTTTGAAAACCAGGAGGATGTGTAATGTCGGGAAATTCCAGCAATACTTTGGAATAAGGAGAGGTCCCAGCAACAAGAGTCTTTACACTAGGTTGGGAAATTTGGGCTATAACGGCACACGTGGCTAACTTTGTGGAGCCGTCAATTAGTTTACAGTTGTGGCAGTCCGGCAATAAATGATAATGCGCTAGAAAATCAGCTCCTATAATAGGCGTGCCTACGTCTGCGATTATAAAGTTCCAGCGGAAATCGCGGCGAAGCCCGAGATTCAAACAAAGAGCAATAGTGCCATATGTTTGGATGGGGCTGCCATTAGCAGCGCGCACATCAAATCCAGTAGGATAATGTTTACCCTTGAGGAGCTGGCGAGGATAGCAACAAAGGTCTGAACCTGTATCAATCAGGAATCGGACTTTGGATGTGGAATCCACCACAAATAAACGACGGCTGGAGAGGTCAAAGCAGTCAGAGGCCGCCACTACTGGCTGCTGGTGGCGTTTCCCTGGTCAGACTTCCAGCTGCAGGGAGTTATACATTTGTTTGCCTTATCAGCAAATTTTTTATGGTACCAGCAGAGGCGAGTGCCAGACTGAGATGTAGATCTGGACTGGTTAGAGCGCGATCTTGAGCGCGAATTGAATCGTTGCCGAGATTGTCGGTCATTAGTTAGGGCATTAACTTTATTTGACAGCTCAAGCAAAGCTTTTTTAATATCGTCTAGCTCGCTTAGTGACGAAGATGTAGTAGCGTGAACAGCCTGGGGCGCTGATGATGGTGTTTCAGCGATGGCATCAGCAATTTCAGCAACTTTTTCAAGTGACAAGTCACGCTGTGCTGTCAAAATTCGCTGAACCTCAGGTGGCAATCGCCGCATCCACAACTCACGGATTATACCCTCATCACCTACAGTAGTGCCAGCAAGTGACCTTAAATGTCTAAGAAAAGCGGAAGGCTTTCTATCACCTAACTGTACCTCGCTCAATAATTTTCTGACACGCTGCTCTTTTGAGGAACTTAATCGTCGGATGAGCTCCTTTTTTAGGTGCTCATATTTTTCCGTGGAAGGCGGATCAGCTATTATGTCTTCAACTTCATCCGCTATCCGAGCGTCTAATTTGGATTATATATATCCATATTTGGTGGAATCTTGGGTAATCCCAGCAATCTCAAACTGTGCTTCAGCCTGGGCGAACCAAAGCTTAGGTTTTTCTTCCCAAAAATCAGTTAACTTTATTGATACTGCATTGATTCTATTAGGATTAGAGGACTGTAATTGTTTAATCTCCTCCATTAAACCCAGCACTTGCTGTTGTAATTGGTCTTCTACAGACATTTTGACTTTAGAAATATATATACCTTTATAGCAAAAGCTGAATTGGACGTGGACACAACAATGCAAGTATGCAATAAAAATTATTAGTACAAACCGCACACAATATTTAAAAAATAAATAAAGAAATCACAATGAATTAACAAATCGCAACCAACGACTGATTGTAAGGTAGTCAAAACTTAATTTCTGAACTAATCTAAGATCATTTTCAATTTTACTGAATAACACCCTATATACATTTAAACTAGGTGGACCCTATATACCGAGAAAAATTACAAAATGAATAGTAGTGTTAGCGGTTGCAGTCCATACAATGCCAAATGCAGGAAAATAGTCTTTGGTTATGAGGAGGAACACTCTGTAAGTATGAATAACAGGCGATCACTGCTCACTTTCACTTAAATTGTCTGGTACCATGAAAATAGGCAAAGATGTTACCAGAAGTCTGATGAATCTGCGTTGACAGCACCCAGATCTCGCACTTTTCCTTGTTTTTGGTCGTCTCGTGGAGTAGTACAGCCGGTATATTGGCGAGTACACGACGCTGGGCGATATTGACGCCGGTGATCGGTGGCTCAACTCCTTGTCTTTGCAGAGGGCCAGCGCAACACAGGCCAGGCCACGGGCATGCAACTTAGGTACTTCCGACCACTGGAAGGCTTCAGATCAGAATCAATCACGTCGGTTGCGTGTTCAGATCACGTCGGGGTCACCAATATGGGGATATGCGTGGGTATCTCTGATTACAAGAGATCGCGTATGATCCCTCTTTATTTTACTTTGTTCGTGTATGTCGTGAGTTGGACTTGTGGGAACATCAAAGAAAACTCCAGTAACGTGGTTCACTTGTGCTATTTTTCACTATTTATTGCAAAGAACAAGTTGGAGCGTGAAAACTTATCTAGCGGCAAAAATCCTTCTTCCTTATGTCATCTGTCACAGTTTTATGTTGCCATAGTACAAAAATAGTGACGTTCGAATACGAACGCCACAATATGATAAGTTGATGATGAATGAGATAAAGTTCATGATAAGTAGCATCCCCGCTAGAAGCCATTTTTGGATATATGATCGAATGTTATGGTTTTGACAGAAGAAATACCTATTGCAATAAAAAGAAAAGGTTAATGGGCTATGGAATGAGGTTGGGATTGATTGATTCAGGGCTATTGCAATAAAAACAACCAACGGCTCCTGCCATAACACTAATTTCTGTTTGACTATTTTAGGCAGGTGGTGGCTTGCCGCAGCCGCCCCACTAGATGGGCCCCTTAAATGAATCGACAATAGTTGATGACAAAGGAGCAGCACCAGTGTTGGTGTCCTGTCGAGAAGTGCGCTGCGCTTTCTTTTAAGTTACTTTACCTAAAAGAGCCCCTCTTAATAAAGTTAAGGCAGTTGCTTTATTTTCCACCAGAAAAAACAGCCTCCAATTACTAAGCGAATTATTGCAGTCAAAAATATCAATAAATCGCTCCGCATATATCGCGTGCTCAACCGATCGTCACTGTCGTCGTTCGTCCCAAGTTTCGATAGATTTTACCTCTTTTGATGGCACTCGGTGTGGTCTCATCGTTCCCTAGGGCCAGCCCTGGGTTACATTGTTGCAACTTTTGCAATCGGTTAAAAAGGCTTGGTTTCTAAAGAACTCCTATCTATTAATAAAGCACGGGTTACTCACGTAGAGAGTCAGCTACTGGCCGACATGCGACTGGCCCCCTACCTGGAAACCGGTTCTTCAAGAGACGCATAATAGATGCTATGTACAGCCGTCAGTCTCTGACACAGTGAGCTTTTTTCACACACGGGCATCATCACCAGCAGCCAACGATGAAGAAAATGATATTGAGGCTCCCAGTACATTCGCGGGAGTCGTCGACGCAGAAAACCAGCAATCCCCACCACTGTCGCTACGAGCGAAGCGAGCGATCGCTCGCGCCGCCCGCGCGACCCACCATTAACATCAGTGTGTCGTGCAGCGGCTTTGTGCACGAGCGCGTTACATTCGCCCTGATGAATACCTCCGGATGAGGTCGAAACATGTCGGCTAGTAGCTGACTCTCTACGTGAGTAACCCGTGCTTTATTAATAATGTCTGAGTCTCGCGTTAGTTTTAACCAAAAAACTCCTATCTAAGGCCCCGTAAAAATGACTTTTACAATGCGACACAAATATGTTAAACAAAAATGGCGGACTTTAAAGCATTTTTGTTTAAATTCCCGACAAGTGAATTGAACCAAAATGTTGTGTACTTACAATGCGACACAAGTACACAACATACGGCATGCGCCGTCGGACGGCATAGCCGGGCCGCTGCCGGCTAGTGGAAAAGCGTGCCATACATTTTTGCGTCTACTGCTGCCGTCGCCGTCGCCGTCGCCGCCGTCGTGCCGGGTAATTGAAAAAATCCATCGTCTAACTAGCGCTAATGGCTGGTCATCCACGTGCTGAATGAAACAGCAGTCAGCTCACCTGATCACTACTTCGTCTGTGCAGCCAGCTCACTCAGCTCACTGCTCAGCTCAGATACTTACTGACAATATGCTGTGCTGTTATTTATTGCATTGCTGGTTTTAAATTTAGGGTCGATCATTATAATACTAAATTATTTTTAATTTGAGTCTATTCAGTTTAAGTTATTTAAATTAGCAAGTTTTTCGCGCCAAACTATGAACTCGCGAACCATATAACTCAACAACCTCTCGATCGACCACACCCTCGTCTCAACGGATTCGGCCCATGTTCGAACTTAAAAATTCTATTGGTTACATTACATTTAAACACCTACTAAGCTTATATAAAATAAATATAGGATCAATCCGCTATTTTCCAACAAGTCAAATCAGATACTTTTTTCTAAACGTCAAAACAAACATTTTCTACGGGATTTGTATGAAATACAGGCAGGTGACGTCATATTTTCTTGGAGTCAAATAGCGCTCTTATTATCAGTTTTTCTGCAATAATAAATCTAAAATCACGTTAAAATCGATATTTTCAAAGACAAGTGACATTATTTTGCCACGTTTTATTTTCTTATCAGTACAAAATAATTTATTTTTGACCCAGGAAAATACCCAATTCACACAGATTGAGCTAGCTCTAGCTATTGAAGCTCGACGATCTAAATTACTTTTGTGATCGTCGAACAAACAAGTACGTACCTACAAACGCCGCGTTGTTCAAGTACACTCGGAGAACTTCCCTTGCTCGTTCAAAAAGTTCATTTTCCAGGGAAATTAAAATTAAACCGGCCAAGCTAGTTGGACTTGCGCACGACTGTTCCGTACCAATAACTATAAAAGATTACGTTTGTTGTATGGGCGCCCCACTTAAATATCTGTTTTATTCTGTTTTTAATATCTGTGAAAATTTAAAATATCTAGCTATCATGGTTTATGTATGAGATACAGCTTGGTGATAGACGGACTGACAGTGGAGTAATAAGGTCCCGTTTTAACTCTGGGTACGGAACCTTAATAACCCCCGATTTCAAGAGTTTTAAGCGTTCACCCGACAAAATATTTTTACACCAAACAACTTTTTAACGGCTGAACCGATGTTCATTAAAATACCGTATTCCTTAATCTCAGGCGGCATATTTACATACTTTGGGCACGGAATAAGTACTAGTACTCACGTACAGAAGTCTTATTAAAAAAAGAAATTCAAAGAAATATCTACTCAATGTTATTAGCGCTATGGTTTAATTTAGCTCGCGTCAGAAGTACTCGCCTCTTTGTTTAGATATCTAGACATTCATTGCAAGCCAATTTCATTCTTATTACACTCTGGACAAACGATTCATGTAACTGAATTTTCCCCTCCGGAGTGGTCGCCGCGAGAATAGTAGTAATGTATGTATATTTTAGATACCTAAACGGGGAGTGAGTAGTGACACAGGCCTGCTTTGGGTTGCTCCTGTGGGTTGCTAACTCCACTTTCACCCCAATAACTTTCAAACTGCAGAATCGATTTTCATCAAACATAGATTAAAACCATCTCGATCATCAAGGCAACTTCCAGACAAAAAAAAACCGCAAAGTCGCCCCGTTCCTTTAGGCGCACGGACACACAGACAGACACACTAACGCTTCAAACTTATAACACACCTCTTTTTCGTCGGGGGTTAAAAGCAAGTTAATCAGAATAAGCTCGGCAGCATAGTCTGAAATTTTGCAGATTTTTGGTAAAATTTTATTTGCTCTTTAGGATTTTCGTTCTCCCAAAGAGATAAAAATATGTTATTAGAGACGTTTTTGGAAATTTTCTGACATCCGTTGTCAAAATCATAGAAATAAAACCGATACAAATACAAATACAAATATCTTTATTTTGCTTAAAATGTGGTACACGGACAGGACTATGATTATAATAACCATTGAATTATAACTTAAAGAGGCAATTATAACCTACATGATTATAACCCAGTATCTCTGGTTAAAACGAAGATAGATTATACAAGTAGTGGGTCAAAATTATCCAACAACTATTCATTAAAAAAAAAAGACGGGTTGCACTTCGGGCAGTAGGTACCGGCAGAAGTGAAAAATTGAATATCAATGTTGTGCATTTTTGATATTTTGGAATGGTTAGGGAATAAATTTGCACGAATTGCTTTAATTACACTGGTCAACAAGATTTTGTAAGAATGATACTTGCAGCGATTTCCAAAAGAATTCAGTACAAAAAACATGAACCTAGTTATAAAAAATGTGTAAGACGTCTAAATTTTCAACTATTACACGTCAAAAATTCAAATTTCCTATTTTTTCTTTAATTTCAAAATTCGGATTTCGCGAGCCAAAAACCTCACGAATATTGAATTTCAGCTATTATAATAGATAAAAAAGGAACAAAAGTAAAACAAATTTTGTTTTTATTTTGAAGGCTGATTACTTAATTTTTTGTTACAAAATTAAATAACCTGCATTACTATTAATAATTAAAAATATCAGAAATTGGGGAAAATCGGATTTTTGATATAACATTATTCTCAATTCTAACCTAGAAACAAAAGTAAATTATGTCCGTATACCGTATAAGTACACTATACAAAAATCTGTAAGAGACAACTAGTCTTACTCCAGCGGGGAAAAAAAAATGTAACATTTTGTCGACCAGTGTTATCACTTATCAGTATAAATACTATCATTTATGTGGTAGAATACAATATTTATTTATTTACAGCGTGCCACGCCTAAGCGCCCTACGCCGCCTAAACGAAACAGCAGACGCAGGCATACATTTTCATCGCGCCGTAGAAAGAGAGGGGGATACTTCCTCTCCTACGCCGCGCCGGCTGTCTCCGGCTGACTCCCCATCCGTCTTACGAATTTTCGATCAGGTCACGGGTCCTGACGCGAGTTTAACATTTTTTACCCATTACAAAAAAAGTGTACAACGCCGCTGAAGAAGTTTTCACTTCAAAAATGTACTCTGACACCTATTCGTCGATCCGAATTGAGTAGTCTGTGATCCCAAGAGAGGTCGACCTTCACTCATTTTCAGCCAACCAGATGAAACTTATTATTATTCCTGAACATATACGGTCATATACCTAAAGGCTTGCCGTAAAAATATGGTCATAATTACTTTTAAACCCCGACAAAAAGAGGGGTACCTATTATAATAAGATTAATAAGTTTTACGTGTCTGTCTGTGGCATTGTGTAGCGCCTGAACAAAAGGGTTGATTTGATGCTGATTGCTAATTGCAGATGTTGCGAGACTGATGATGACTGATAAATAAATTAATAAAATAAATTATTAATTAATTAATAATTCACAATGCAAATCGAGACTCTAACACTTGTTTGCTTTTGCTTTTCGTGTGTGTAAGTGGCCAATACTAGTGTCCGATTTTTCAAGCCGCCTAAAGGCATCTGACATAGCTTGACGACTGCCATACAATGATGACAGCCGGGACCAACGTCTTATACGTGCCTTCCGAAGCAAGGAGGAGCTCGAGAAATTTTCATGCCACTTGTGGTCACCAATCCAAGTGAGGACCACGCCCGGTGTCGCTTTACTTGCGAAAGCGCTAGTAATGCCCACTCCTACCGGGCCACCGAGCTCCTCACTCTACCACTTCAACAAAACTTTAAACTCTCCGCCATCCGAGATGTATTTATCACAGAACTATATTATGTAGAAGGAAAAAGTGTATGTACCTCGCGTGCTAAAACGATATGTTGAAGGCGCCATTGCTTGCCGCAAAGTTTAGTCTACTCCCGATCGCTTTTCGCGTGCTACGTTATGATTCAAAGGAAAAAGGACTCGTTATTCGGTAATTAGCTGTTTAAAAACCACCAATAAAGTTGGTGGTATGTATATTCTAAATCTTTGATCCGAGACAAAAGAAATTAAAACTAATTATTTCTGTTTACAACACAAAACCCTTTATTGCAGCAAATAAATAAATACAGGACATAATTATCTTAAATACTAGAAAATGCGCAAAAGGCGGCCTTATCGCTAAGCAAATTCTTCCAAACAACCTCGCTATATTGAAAATAGTAATGGGAAATTAGGTAGTGCGGGGCGGTCAATATAAACATACTAATTTACAATAATTATAATAAACATACATCATACATAAAGACATACAACTTACACAGAAAAAAAGATATTAACAGTACGAGATGAAGAGAAATGGAAACAAGGGAAGGATATTTATTTACCTTTTATAAGGATAGAAAATAAGATTTAACTTGGGATTTGAAGCTGGTTAGCGTTTCTACAGGTTGACTGGTAGAGAATGCATTAGCATTAAGTTCTCTTTTTGTACCTTTGTGGTCAATAAATATATTAATAAATAAATAAAGTATGAGGTGAGTTTGAAAATATTCGCCAACCTTTGTGTATAATTTGATAACACCTCTTTTTCGTCAGGGGGTCCAATTTACCAAAACACTAAGATACGGAACGCATTAAATTTTGACGCGTGAATTAGGCAGGATTATTTTAAGAATTCTTGTTAAAAAAAAATCATACCACCAAAAACATAAATGTTAAAATGGGAGACAAGTTCAAAATCCGACAAAAGAATTGAGATCTAAATGGCCGCCAAGTTCTTTACAGAATATTGGATTTTATTAACATTTGATCTAGTGCTAGTTTTTTACCAGCAATTATGAAATTAAGAAGAATAGGATCTTACAATGTAATAACAATAACGTATAACTTAAAGATGATAAGTTAGTAAGCTAACAGTGGAACTCGGGACTAGTGTTGCCAGACGTCCCGTATTTCCCGGGACGTCCCGTATTTCCCGGGACGTCCCGTATTTTAGGCTTAGTTTAAAATGTCCCGGCGGGACTGATTGTGTCCCGTATTTGAACCGTGCTCCGTTTTTTATTATTAAATCGATCGATCTACGCTAGACGAAAAAAATTAAGTACGCAACGTTCGCATACACATCAACTCGGATTAAGGAAGTTCGAGAGAATTTATGGTTTAATTATTCACTTTAATTGTTAATAATTAAAAAAAATGTTCGATAACATATTTTCAAAATTTCCACACTTTTTTTTCAACGCACCACACAATTCAATTGTAGTAATGAACATTTTATCAAAATTTTATAAACATCTTACCGAATTTAACCATAAATTCGCTCGAATTTCCTTTAATCGTAGTGTTTACATTATCTTTGACCCGGCTGATCAGCTCGGCTGCGCATACTGCTGGAAAAAAGTCATCAAAGGGTTTTCCAGTACCGAATTCCCTAACACCGATGTAAGAAATAAATGCACCCCTAATTTAATAAAAAGCGAGTTGATGACTATTTAATCACGATTATAATTTTATTGGTTTTTATAAATATGTTAAAACCAATAAAAATATGTTAAAGCTGACTTGTCCCTCAGAAAAATGTATAGTAAAGAATGTGACTATATAATTTTGTTTTTACTCGTCCCGGGTAAAAAACTAAAATCCCGTTTGTCCCTTATAGGCTGAAAAAAAATCTGGCAACTCTACTCGGGACCCCTACAACAATTTAGCTTTTGTACTAAACATAGTCTGTGGATTTGACCAATATGCGAGTGAAGTTTATTAGGTACTATGTAATCTACCCATAAAGCCCTTTCATTTGATACCGCACATGGAATGTTTAAATAAAAAAACATTACTTCCCATCATTTTCGTACTTATCATCCCATAGATTTGTATTTACGACATCATACTGATGCCAATCTCTTTCTTATTATTCTGGATAAACGAATCATACAACTGAATTTCCCACTCCGGAGTGGTCGCCGCGCGCATAGTACCTAATGATAGAATGTTGGTATATTTTTGATACCTAAACGGGGTGACCTTGACCCAGTTTGAAAAGAAGTGGAAGATGATATCAAGGGACCGATACAACACACAGACAGACAGACCCTACAGACATTGTGTGTATGTATTGTATAAGTAGATATTCATTCTTATATTCATATAATATAATGGGTATATAATATTGTATATTATGTAGTAATATTTTATAATGTAAGTACGTATATTGTATTGCTTTTTGTGCCGCATAATTTTCTCGGTTTATCCCTATGGTTGACTGGGAGATAATGCTTTTAGCATTAAGTCCGCACTTTGTTAAAAGTATATTTGTACTTTGGAACAATAAAGTTTACTAAAATAAAATAAATAAATAAATTATGCTCAAGCGTATAACATCCACTTTTTATCTTTAAAAAAAGGAGTCTTCACAACGCGGTGTCGGCTTGTGGTGAAATACGTACGAAATTGAAAACAATGAGTCAGGACAGTACTCAGGCCGGCCGCGCCGCGATGCATTGTACCTATATAACCGAGTGCGGCCCATGAATCGATGCCAGTTGTTTTGATCGAGGTTCACGTAAAGGGAGCGCCGCTCCCGCCAGTGAAATCTGTAATTTTGTGTTAAAAAAGTTACAGAATTTCGTGAGAAAGCTGTGTCTTCTCGAAGAAATAATATTTGAATTTAATAATTGGTTACTACGCAATATTTTATTTCTCAACGGTAAGTTAGTGTTACCTTTTTTTATAATTTTAGTCCTTCCTTGGAGCATGTGCCTTATTTCTGGGAAAATTTAATTTAACACAACAGCTGCAAAAAAGGAGTCATGTTTTAAGGGTTCGGTACACACATATGGCCGGACACACGTATATTTTGCCAAACGCGACCCGGATAAGTCAAACAATTCCAGTTTAAGCTGCGTGACTGCTGCACTTGATATAAGATGCAATTGGAGCTGCTTTAACCTACAATCTGTTATATCTACCAACTAAAACTTTATCTTCTTATCATTTATTTACACAGTTCTTAAGTACTGTAAGTCTTTGAAAAAAAGTGTATGCATAACCTTATCACATCAATAACACAACTTAACGCTTTTGTTTCAGAAACCACCCTACGACGAAGTTGTATACTGAAGATTATCAGGTGCCGAATAACCGCGAAAGGCTAGAAGAGGCACCTTGGATATTGAGAAGAAATAAGTTGCGTTGGCTGTGCTGTTGAACACAGCTCACAAGAAGAATAGTGAAGTTCTGTTGTTCGGTGATAGACCTTATAATAACGCTAAAATGGTTAATTATTTCATTTACGCAAAAGACTTTTCGGGATCAACCGAAGGAGTCCAGCATTATCATTCAAACGGAATGAAATCTCTTAAACAGTTCAAAAGTGACATAAAACAAATACAAAATGAAATGCTGGAGGCAGGAGAGTCACCAACTGAATCAAAAGTAATTTATCTACACTGGGGACATCTATGTTACGAAGTAGATGAAGAGTTATGTGAAACAGCATACATCGAACTACAAAGTGGAAGAATGGGAACACAGCCGGACACTATTATTGCATGGATACAACGAAATTACAATATCTGTGATAAAAAAAATAAAATTAAGTTACTTTATATTGTGACTGATGGTATAATAGAACGGCGAAGTGTAAGCACATGTTTTGAATTGAATGAAAAAATCAATTATGAAACAGTTGTTTTCCATGCTTTTAATGAATGCTTGGAATCCATTGATCTTTCAGTAGCTGCGTCTTTTTTAAAAGCCCGTTGCATGGTTTATCGTAATTATGTACTTATTGATAATGTTGATATATCTGAAGAGTTTGACTACGATGCAATCAATTTAAATAACTTTGTAAATGAAAGAGAAAATTTAAAATCATATATAAGATTGAAGTATATCAATAAATTCAAACACGATGCTATTACTTTACGAGAAATTGATAATTTGAAGAAGCTGCGAAACAGACTGTTTGCCGAATTGTCATCGGCATCACAAAAAAGAGAATCAAATTTAGAAACAAAAGACAGAAATATATTTTTACGTTACTTTGTAGAGACATATTGGTATAAAAATCTCAATGCTCCGGCAAATGACATAAAGGTTGAAATTGAGAAATCAATTTCAACTTTGATTAATTACATTATCAGTGACACGAAATCTTACTCGTTTGACGCACTGAGATTCGAGACAAAATTCAATAATATGGTTGAAGAAGAGCCGCTCGTTGATGTCAATTTTACTCCTGAACTAGAAATTGACTTCCCTGACATTGGATCCCTGACCCTGGATGATACGATAAGAATACCTGTTATATTACTAACAGAAATGAATTTGCTTGACAAAATTATTTTTCACACAACAAAAGAAACAGATGTAAGGGATGCAGTGTCTCCGGCCAGTTTTAATAAATTTAAGTCAGCGATGGAATTTCCGTTGTTTTTGTTAAACGATTCAGATATTAGCGAATCAATCGGTTACTTTTATACTTTAAATGATTATAAACAATTATTGACAAACACTAATAAAACAGAGCCGCGTACTCGAAGACCGTTTCATGGCGGCCTAGTGCTAGTAGACACAGATGAATTTGATAAATACAATGACTACATTTTGTCAGCGACTTATTTTAATTCCAAAAAAATACAGTACAATGTAGCTCTGTTTTATTTCGTATTGTGGAAAAATTGTGAAAATAAAGAATGGATGGATAGGAATGTCGTTGAACAGTTCAAGAAATATGTAATGCGACGCATTAGTGCAACAAAGTGTAAAATTGGACTCTCATCATTGCCACTCGATCCTCAGATAAAAACTTCGTTGCTTACCGCCCTGTGGTACTGTGTCGAACTATCGTCACGTTTATTCAAAGATGATCCTCAAAATTTTATGCACGAACGTTTAAGAATGCATTACGGCGTAGCGCATGCTATGATTGAAATATTAGAGTATTTTAATTATGATTTAGATTTGAAGTTTATAAAAAATCGTAGAGATTTAATTAAACATGTTATGATTTTGAAAAAAATTCCAACACACATAGATAAAATTTATTATTTGTTGGAAAAAATATTCAAATCAGTAAATGGTTTTCTCGTGAGTGAAATTAATAAGCCGTTTAATTTAAACAAACTCAGTTATTTAGAACTGGATCACAAAGATATGTTAAACGACGACGTAAGTGCGAAAAAAGTTCATTTAAATGACTTTGTACACTTGATGCATTTAAAAGACTGTACAAACACGTTTGGAATATGCGAAAAAACATTCCGTCCCTTTTTTACTATTGATCAAAACAAATCATTTTATACAGAATTATTTAAAACTACCAAAAAAGTAGTTATCAATGACGACGATGACTGCGAGAAAATTAAAATAACATATAATGAAATCGATTGCCTTGAGTTGGATAAAATTTTGTCCACGTACAATTTATTTATTAAATGCGTCGAAGATTCTGGAAAATATCCTACTTTCCCTGAATACATCGAGTATATCTCTAAGAAGAAAAAATACCATGGCGACTTGGTAACAATTTTCCCATCAAATTTTTATAATGACGCGGAAGGCGTGTATTCGCAATATGAGAACATAATGAAAACAGTTGATGTTAAAACATTTATAAAGGCATCGAAAAAATATGCTAAACGATCTGAACGTATTAAGGCAGAAGAAATAATAAAGTTTGGTAACGAAGAAGAAATTAACGAATTTATTGCTAGTGAGGAATCAAAAGTTAAATTAAAAGCCCCGGTTTTGTTGGTAAATAATACCATGGATCCGAGTCCTAAAGAAAGTCGACCAAATCAGCCCCGACCGATGGCAACACGTCGGAGACGATGGATTCCGCCGCGAGGTCATCGTTCGGGTAGGAACCCTAAGCGTGCTCGCAGGACTCTCTAATGGCCGTGCAGAGAGGAGTTCAAGAGCGGTTGCTCAAACTCCAAGTGTGCAAGTGTTAAAAGGCATAGATAACGCTGCAAGTTACACGTAGAACTCTTAGCGCGCCACTCGACTCCCGTGAATCGTGTTGTAGCTTTTATTGGGTACCTACATATTATTTGTAGGTGCCTTCTTATTAAAAAGTGTAATAAAAGAATTTTAGAAAATATTTTAATGACTTATTTTATAAGTATCTTTCAGCTGCTATGGCTACTGGTTTACGCTCTTTTTATTGCTACTTTTATAGAGGGTCACTATTTTAAACATTCTGTCAATATTTTTGTATATTATTGCGTATGCTCCTGCATTTTTATCTAAATCTCAAGCATTTTTACGATTGTTATTAGAAATTGTTAATTCATTTAAAGAAATAAGATCTTTTAAATATATTTACTTTTAATTCGTTGTTATTCGAACTGCGCCACCTGTTATCTAACACCTCATTACATGTTATCCTTATTTTATAAGTAATTTAAATATGTAAATGTCTTTTGGTAAAATAAAGTGTTTTGTATTATATTGTATTGTATTACTACTTTTAAGAGACATTGTTTAATGTACATACCTTTATTTAATAAAATATTTGAAAAATATAATGTCTTTTTATTACTTTGTATACCTGCTAATCTTAACAGGTTATGCCCAGTTAGGGCATGGGTACTGGTATACCGGTAATCCGAAATATCGGTATACCGGTACTTTTTCGGTATTTTAAAATCGGCATTTGAGGATATAATACTGTAATTTGGGTATTTCGAAAAATTTATCTATTTTTGCAAGGGTGTTTAGAGACTTTGCAGAAAGCCCGATTCCTATATTTCATAGTGTTATTCATACTGCTTATGAGTTTTCATATGACATTAATCATTAATAATCTCGATTATAGAAAAATCGTTCGATTATAAATAGATTGCCAACCGTACTGGCGCACGTACGGACACAGTACGACAGAAACGATAGGTAAGCGCTCTGCTCTGAAGCGGCAACCACATCAATAACCATCATGTATCTTTTTCTCTCATACATTGGAGTAGTATCCTTTCATCAGTTCTGCTGTTTTCATTGAAGCAAGAGCACGTTGGCGCTTGTTTGCTCCTTTAACTAGCGGCCTTTGGCTAAGAGAGATATTCAAAATTATTGTTATATGTTTACTTATCATTAAAATGTAAGACTGATTTTAATACCATTTAATTGTGATATTTGAGCTAATGAAATACTATAAATAATGTTTGGATCAAATACTGTATTTTCTTTAATATTCTTAATTCCCTTATATTAATAACTCATTTAGTGGTTTCAAGGGAGTTGATAAATAGTTCCAGTATTTCTGCCATAAAGCGTAGAAAACTGATTTTTTTCTCCACAAACAAGACTTACATTAAAACAGTAATTAGCAGTATTTAAAAAAAAAACGAAATTTCGGTACAACGGTTATTGAAATTTCAATACCGGTGTCAATACTGGTATTAAAATAATTCCGGTATTCCATGCCCTATTCCCAGTTGCATCCCTAATTGTGTTGCTTCGGATCCTGAAGGAGAGATATCATTAAGCCAAAATGGCTGAATGAATTGGAATGAAATTTAGAATGTTGACAGCTCATTACCAGGAATTACCAGATTGTATAATTATCGAAACTGCCCACAAAATTTCACGAGAATCGGTCGAGAATGCGACCTGTAGGTGAGAATAGACGGACAAACTAACAAGAAGGACGAAATGCGAACTGTAGTCTAAAACAGGCGGACAGACTGGCAAGACGGACAAAAAGCATTTTTGGCCAACCTCAAAACTGAAATGCTTTGCTCGCTCGGTCAGCAAACCAAAAGGGCAAAGCGTCTCACTTTTGAAATAACCCAAAAATGCGTATTGTCCGTCTGTTTTTCTGTCTGTTCTCGGCTACAGGTCGCATTCTCAACCGATTCTCGTGAAATTTTGTGGGCAGTTTCGATTATTATACAACCAAGAGACATAACCGTAACGAATCGAACCACGGGCTATACTAGACCAATATAATAAAATGAACAGTCAAAAAAACAAAAACCGTTGCGTTGCATTTTTACCTTTTTGGTAATAAAATTTTAAAATGTATCTAATTTCTTCATTAGATTCACTCATCTTGACGGTAAGAAAACACAATCCGTCCCTTTTTTACTATTGATCAAAACAAATCATTTTATACAGAATTATTTAAAACTACCAAAAAAGTAGTTATCAATGACGACGATGACTGCGAGAAAATTAAAATAACATATAATGAAATCGATTGCCTTGAGTTGGATAAAATTTTGTCCACGTACAATTTATTTATTAAATGCGTCGAAGATTCTGGAAAATATCCTACTTTCCCTGAATACATCGAGTATATCTCTAAGAAGAAAAAATACCATGGCGACTTGGTAACAATTTTCCCATCAAATTTTTATAATGACGCGGAAGGCGTGTATTCGCAATATGAGAACATAATGAAAACAGTTGATGTTAAAACATTTATAAAGGCATCGAAAAAATATGCTAAACGATCTGAACGTATTAAGGCAGAAGAAATAATAAAGTTTGGTAACGAAGAAGAAATTAACGAATTTATTGCTAGTGAGGAATCAAAAGTTAAATTAAAAGCCCCGGTTTTGTTGGTAAATAATACCATGGATCCGAGTCCTAAAGAAAGTCGACCAAATCAGCCCCGACCGATGGCAACACGTCGGAGACGATGGATTCCGCCGCGAGGTCATCGTTCGGGTAGGAACCCTAAGCGTGCTCGCAGGACTCTCTAATGGCCGTGCAGAGAGGAGTTCAAGAGCGGTTGCTCAAACTCCAAGTGTGCAAGTGTTAAAAGGCATAGATAACGCTGCAAGTTACACGTAGAACTCTTAGCGCGCCACTCGACTCCCGTGAATCGTGTTGTAGCTTTTATTGGGTACCTACATATTATTTGTAGGTGCCTTCTTATTAAAAAGTGTAATAAAAGAATTTTAGAAAATATTTTAATGACTTATTTTATAAGTATCTTTCAGCTGCTATGGCTACTGGTTTACGCTCTTTTTATTGCTACTTTTATAGAGGGTCACTATTTTAAACATTCTGTCAATATTTTTGTATATTATTGCGTATGCTCCTGCATTTTTATCTAAATCTCAAGCATTTTTACGATTGTTATTAGAAATTGTTAATTCATTTAAAGAAAGAAATAAATAAAAATCGTTCGATTATAAATAGATTGCCAACCGTACTGGCGCACGTACGGACACAGTACGACAGAAACGATAGGTAAGCGCTCTGCTCTGAAGCGGCAACCACATCAATAACCATCATGTATCTTTTTCTCTCATACATTGGAGTAGTATCCTTTCATCAGTTCTGCTGTTTTCATTGAAGCAAGAGCACGTTGGCGCTTGTTTGCTCCTTTAACTAGCGGCCTTTGGCTAAGAGAGATATTCAAAATTATTGTTATATGTTTACTTATCATTAAAATGTAAGACTGATTTTAATACCATTTAATTGTGATATTTGAGCTAATGAAATACTATAAATAATGTTTGGATCAAATACTGTATTTTCTTTAATATTCTTAATTCCCTTATATTAATAACTCATTTAGTGGTTTCAAGGGAGTTGATAAATAGTTCCAGTATTTCTGCCATAAAGCGTAGAAAACTGATTTTTTTCTCCACAAACAAGACTTACATTAAAACAGTAATTAGCAGTATTTAAAAAAAAAACGAAATTTCGGTACAACGGTTATTGAAATTTCAATACCGGTGTCAATACTGGTATTAAAATAATTCCGGTATTCCATGCCCTATTCCCAGTTGCATCCCTAATTGTGTTGCTTCGGATCCTGAAGGAGAGATATCATTAAGCCAAAATGGCTGAATGAATTGGAATGAAATTTAGAATGTTGACAGCTCATTACCAGGAATTACCAGATTGTATAATTATCGAAACTGCCCACAAAATTTCACGAGAATCGGTCGAGAATGCGACCTGTAGGTGAGAATAGACGGACAAACTAACAAGAAGGACGAAATGCGAACTGTAGTCTAAAACAGGCGGACAGACTGGCAAGACGGACAAAAAGCATTTTTGGCCAACCTCAAAACTGAAATGCTTTGCTCGCTCGGTCAGCAAACCAAAAGGGCAAAGCGTCTCACTTTTGAAATAACCCAAAAATGCGTATTGTCCGTCTGTTTTTCTGTCTGTTCTCGGCTACAGGTCGCATTCTCAACCGATTCTCGTGAAATTTTGTGGGCAGTTTCGATTATTATACAACCAAGAGACATAACCGTAATGAATCGAACCACGGGCTAAACTAGACCAATATAATAAAATGAACAGTCAAAAAAACAAAAACCGTTGCGTTGCATTTTTACCTTTTTGGTAATAAAATTTTAAAATGTATCTAATTTCTTCATTAGATTCACTCATCTTGACGGTAAGAAAACAAATGAAAAAAACACGCATTTTCCTAATTTGAATTTGGAAATATCTTTTTTAAAATTTAAACTTTTAAATTATACTAAAACCAGCCAAGTCGTTTTATTACAAGTTCATACATTCTATATGCGAAAAGACTTTTTCCCCAACCTAATATTATAATTTTTTTTAAACATTTTTAACACTTTTATTGCGTGAATTGTTCATGATTAAGGGAAGGTCTCCACGAAGTGTAATATTTTTATCTAGCCATGTATTTTAACGTTTTTGTTAGTTTACAATCAAGACAAAAGTGCGAAAAAATTCTTGACTAACTTATTAAAACTTATTGAAAAATTTACTCAAATATTCTAACAGGAATAAGTTATATACTTAGTGCTTATAGAAGTCACCATATTTTTTTACAATTTTGAAATAAAAAATACACTTGAACAAAACATGTAAGCAATATTTTTAAGTGTTCGCCTCGGATTTCGGAGTTAAGAACTTTTTATTATATAAAAAAATATAGGGACATATAACACTGATTGAGCTAGCCCCAAAGTAAGTTTGAGACTTGTGTTATGGGATACTAACTCAACGATACTATATTATATTACAAATACATATATAGATAAACATCCAAGACCCAGAACAATTTGAAAAAGGCCATTTTTCTACTTGCGTCGACCGGGGATCGAACCCGGGACCTCTGGGTTGCGGACTAGCATGGTGATTACTACGCCACGGAGGTTTAATTAGATTTATTTGACCTTATTTTATGAAAATTCTTAGATTATTTTCTTTAGCGCCGGACCTGGGGTATTTTATATGGGTCGTGACCGTGACCAGTCTCGTTTACAGTTACAGATAGAAAAAAGTACAAATATTTGAAATTTATATCTCTTTTTATTGATTCTTCAAAATGTTTTACTGTATATTGACCCAATTATTATTCCAGAATTGAAATCCTTGACAATCCTTGATTGACATTCGATATATGCGACAATGATACCAAACTTGAGTTTATGCCTAAACTTACGCAGTATTAATCTCGGACTTCTATAAGGCTAAAAACCCTTCACCTGCAAGAAAAATCCAGGGGATCTTCTTCTAAACCTACTACTTAGAACCACAAAGATAAATCCTGCCGAAGCAAACCTGTGGTTTAGAAAATGTCATATTCTTCACTTTGTTGTCGTGTGCAGATGACACTACGTTGCTTGCTCGGTCAATTAGTTTAGGAATACGATTTTCGCATTTTCACCCATTCCGAAGTGATTAACTCTTTGGCCCATTCCCCCTATTGGTTTTAACGATCTGCGCGGAAAGAGAAACAGCTGGTTCATTCTACGTTTTTATCTTTTCTCCTAGACAAGCAAGGAAGAATTTAAATAAACTATCAATTTTTTTTTCGGTTTAAATTGAGACAGACGCGATGTTTACTGTTTTATTTCATCTTACTTTGAATGATATGATAATGACATTGAACATGATCACATCCTATAACGAGGAGGTCGTTGGCCCAGTGGGAGTACGCATTGCTAGCAATAAACATCGAACTCCTCCTGGTCCTGGGGTTCCGGTGGTCAATCTATGTTAGGTTACTTTTAGCAGCTTGAAAAATCTGTCATCAGTGTAGGCCAGAGGTTCCCAAACTTATTTTGTCAAACGCCCACTTTAAAAAATCAGTTATTTTGTAGCGCCCCCCATTTTTTTCACCATAAAAACCTGAATCACATATTTGTCTTGCCTGTAGTTTAATTCAACCTATATTCTAAACGAGAGAGCAATAATAATAAATACACCAGTACATTAGAGTATCTTTTATAAAAAATAACAATAATCAACATTGTTAATTTTAAATAAAAAAATAGCAATAATAATACAATTTTACAATAATAAAGAGTATTGGAAGTGGGGACCTCACCTGCGAAACTTTAAAACACGAAATTTTTTCAGTGTTTGATTCCTTAACGATATAAATAGCGTTGTGAACGCATTAAAATATTAAATATTAATTACATTTTTAGTTTATATTTGTACAATAAAAAAGGATATAAATATGAACTAATAAATGGATGTTGTGTAGTAAGAGGATTTTAATTTCAGTGAATTTTAAAATATGAAATAGCTGAAGTTATAAATCACATCAGCGCCCCCCAACTTTATTCTGGGCCCGTTACCGCCCCCCTTAAAGCCTCCAGCGCCCACAAGGGGGCGTTATCGCCCACTTTGGGAAAGACTGGTGTAGGCCACTTACACACACAAAAAAACAAACAAAACATCGTGTCAAAATAAAGTTAATGTTACACTTAAAATTCCTAAACATATCCGCGTTTAGCTCAAATTCTTGGAACTTTAAGATATCTCGGTCCAGTGTCAGTAAATTTCATCATATTAAGAAATCTAGGTGTTACTATGTTAGTACTAGTAGGTACTTATTCTGTGTTGTTACTGCTCAAGTTCAAAGTTCAAAATACTCATTTTATTTATATAACATATACCTACATACTATCACGTCTCTATTCCTAACGGGACAGACAGAGCATACAAAGTTCTGCGGCTCTGCAAACAGATAAGGCCGCAATTCATAAAGGCCACTTTTAGCGTGATGGAGGGCGAGAAGGTGGATTAAGGAATCAAACTAGTGATGGATTACAGCCGCATCGCCTATTTTCGCCCATTCCTTCAATCGTCTTCTACTATCTGCGCGGGGAGATCACAATGTTGATTCTGTTTTCCACCTCCTCGTCCACCGTTACTCTAGAAATAGCCTTCGACTCCTGCGGCCCTGGGCTGTCAGCTTGGAGCTGCAAAAACTGAAATGCTCTGCCACAGAATAAGCACTAGTACTCACGTTCAGAAGTCTCAGAAGTCAGGAAAAGAAATTCAAAGAAAAATCTACCTAATGTGGTGAGCGCTATGGTCTAATTAAGCTCGCGTCAGAACACCTCACCTTCGTTTAGATAGACCTAGACATCCATTGCAAGCCAATTTCATTCTTATTCTTTATGACAAACGATTCAAGTGATTAAATTCCTTGCGGATTGGTTGCCGCACGCATAGTAATAATGTAGGTATATTTTCAATACTTAGACGGAGAGCGGAGCGACACGGGCCTGGCTCTGCCGGCTCCGTTTGAGATAAAGACGAGATAGTATGAGTATGTATAAGACGGGTTCCAGGCTCTCTTTACCCCGTACATAATAAAGACGTGATATGTATGCACATATATAGAAAGGGAATTCTTTCAATACGATGATGGCCTGTGGTGTAATACGTACGAAATTGAAAACAATGAGTCAGGCGGCCGCGCCGCGATGCATTGTATATAACCGAGTACGGCCCGCGCCTCGACGCCAGTTGTTTTGATCGAGGTTCACTGAAAGGGAGCGCCGCTCCCGCCAGTGAACTCTGTAATTTTGTTTCAAAGTTACAGAATTTCGTGAGAACGCTGTGTCTTCTCAAAGAAAGTTATATGTTTGATTTGTTTCCTCACAACATTCTACCTTGCACTGGTAAGTAAGTGTTTTTTTATATTTTTTTTTTAATTTTCTTTTTTGTAGCGTACGCCATTTTTTAAGTTTTAGTCTAAAAAGCAGTATCTACAATTATTATCAGTGTTTGTTCTTTATTCCACTATATTTTTGAAATGCCTGAACAGGTTTGGATGTATCACAGTGTGACATAGTTAGCCTATATAAGTATGTTTATTTTATTTTATACTATCTACGAAATTCACTGCTTTTTCTCATTTATTTTAAACTAGCTACGCCCCGCGGTGTTACTTGTGGATATAAAAAGGAGCCTATGTGTTAATCCGGGTCGTCAGCTTCTTGCATACCAAATTTTATCAAAATTGGTCTAGCCGTTTGCGTGTGAAGAAGTAAGAAACATACATACACACACACTCACTCACAATCCCTCGCTTTTATAATATTAGTGTGATTGTGATATTTTAATTCTTTAATATAAATATAGGTACATACCAGGAAGTCCGATATTTTTTGTTTACTTACACAAATTATACACTGTGTGAAAGGAACACATTCGTAATAAATTAAACCACGGGCTGTTCAAGATCACTATAGTATAATGAAATTTAAATAACAGCCAAAAAGCAAAACAAAAATTTTACATTCCTTTACAAAGTGCCCGAGCGGTTGCACACTTTTATATCAAAATGACTTTTTTTTTGCTATTACACACTACCTATGTGATCTATATCACTAATAAATACTGATATAAACAGTCTGTCTTCATTATCTTATAGTTACCCATAAATTAAAAAGGTGACATCCATAAATTACGGACGGGGACCACGCTTTGTGACATTGTGTCACAAGGGGTGGGAGGGATAATAACATTCTGAGCGTCACAATACAAAAACGATAACTAATCTGATAAAGAAAACAAAAAATAGAAATAATTTCAGCTTTAACTTTTAATATTATCCGCTTTAAAAGTAGAATACATCGTGATTTTTTCACCACCAGCCAAATTTTGGAGCAAGTCCAGTCCATGGCACTGAACTTCTTTCCATAAAAACAATTAACGGAGAATGAAATAGTTTTCGGTTTCGCATACAAGTCAGCGCTCAGCCAAACAGATTTTGTATGGGAGGACGAAAATTTGTTATCGATTTTTAATTATTATCTTTTTTTTAAAGAAAGTAGTTCAGTATCATGGACTAAACTTGCTCCAAAAATGTGAATTTAATAAAAAAACATAATTAAAAAATGCTTATAATAAAATCGTATTTAAAAAACTTGTCCTAGGTATTCTAAACTGCCTTCTGCCTAAGACATAGTACTTACTTATCTTTGTTTCCTACATGTTTGTTTACTTGTTCGCAAGCATAACATGTTGTAATATGTCAGCATTGGATTTTATTATAAGTACTTTTTAATCAAAAGACAATAATAATAATATAACAAAGCCTTTCTCGCGAGTAGGCGACCAATACTCTAAAACTGAGTTTCTTTCGGCGTTTCTTCTCAACAGTGGTCGTTACGAAGGGCTGGTATCGGTAGCTTTTTTTAAAAATAAATTAAGTTTTAATATAGTTTACACGTAACGTAAAGTATAGTTATTGACGTGTAAAAGTGCCTGTAAAAGTCTAATTACTGAATGAAAATTTGAATTCTGAATTTCATCATAATTTATTATAATTTTGCCTACAACCGCCTGGTTTCTATGTTAACACAAGAAAACGTAACGTCATCATGGTCGCGAATATTTTTTGCGTTGTCTGCTGGAGTGTCTAATATAAATAAATGTGTCCCCTTTCATTTTCACCATTATCATTCATACATAATTTTTAATTATACATCGTATGCATATTTATGTATGTATATACGTACTATCAATGTTGGTATATATTATAGTCTTTTTTTAGAGTTTTCTAATTTTTCACCACAGTTTTACATGTAGTATTTATAAGGTTATGTGTTGGATTTATTAAGGTAAATGTTTTGCAGCGCAACAAAATGCTGTTGATATCGTTGTTGATTTGATAATGTTCATCCTTATGATGGTTGACTAGATGAGAAGTATCGAGTTAAGACCGCCAACTGTACAATGTGATCAAAAACGTTTTTTCTTTTTACATGGGAGAGAATCACAACTTTCACAACACGGGCACGCACTAAAATCAATATGGACTCTATAGTCAAGTATCTTAGGAACAGTTTTGTGTGTTTTGTTTGTTGTCTTGTATTTTTACAAGCGTTTATATAGTTTCACCTGACCCGTTGTCTGTCTGTAATCAAATCTTGCAAATTAAACTTGACCCATTTCCCGGTTTCCGATTGAGCTGAAATTTTGCACGCATACGTATATCGCGTGTTAATGCAATACTGTGATGACATGCTGATCTGATACTGGAGCTGGAAAGTGGTCATTACCATTCTGTGATAAAACGACATAACCCCACCGAGTTTGGACTCGATCTATTCGTCTTGAGGACTACTAAAAACCATTTTAGGTCATTGTTATAGCTAAAAGCTTGTCTATCAAATATATATTTTTTTTTTAAATTTACTTGTTTTATCTTATGTTTCGGTGGAAATAAGACATTTTCATTCATTGACGTAAAAGTAACCTAACTAACAAAGGTACCTATTTTTACAGTTCTTAACAATTATGAGTAATTGAAAAATTAAGATAACATTTCTTTGATGCATATTACATAAGCTAACATAATGCTTTTGTTTCAGAAATAACAAAACGACGAAGTTGCAAATTGAAGATAATCCTAGTGCCGAATAACTAGCAGAGGTTAGGAGAGGCACCTAGGACATTGAGAAGAAAGAAGTTGTGTTGGCTGTGCTGTTAAACACAGCTCGCAAGAAGAAAAGTTAAGTTCTGACATTCAGTGTAAGACCTAATAATAACGCAAAAATGGTTAATTATTTCATTTACGCAAAAGACTTTTCGGGCTCAACGAAAGGAGAAGAGTATTTTCATTCGAACGGAATGAAATCTCTTAAACAGTTCAAAAGTGACGTAGAAAAAGTACAAAAGGAACTATTGGAAGCAGGAGAGTCGACTGAATCGAAAGTAATTTACCTACACTGGGGAAATGAATGTTACGAAACAGACGAAGAGACAACTGAAAAAACGTACATCGAACTACAAGGTAGATCTTTGGGCACACGGCCGGACACTATTATTGCATGGATACAAGAAAATTATGATATCTGTGGTGAAAAAAATAAAATTAAGTTACTGTATATTGTGACTGATGGTTTAATAGAATCGGAATGGGTAAGCAAATGTTTTGCATTGAATGAAAAAATCGAATACGAAACAGTAGTTTTCCATGCATTCAATGAATGTTTGGAAGGCATTGACCTTTCAGTAGCTGCGTCTTTTTTAAAGGGCCGCTGCATGGTTTATCGTAATTATGAACTTTTTGATAATGTTGATATATCTGAAGAGTTTGACTACGATACAATAAATTTAAATAACTTTGTAACTGAAAGAGAAAATTTAAAATCTTATATAAGATTGAAGTTTATCAATAAATTCAAACACGACGCTATTGCTTTACGAGAAATAGGTAAATTGAAGAAGCTGCGAGACAGACTGTTTGCCGAACTGTCATCGTCATCGCAAAAGAAAGAATCTTTAGAAACAAAAGACAGAATTGTATTTTTACGCGAATTTGTAGAGACAGATTGGTATAAAAATCTCAATGCTCCGGCACGTGACATAAAGGTTGAAATTGAGAAATCAGTTTCAACTTTGATTAATTACATTGTCAGCGACACGAAATCTTACTCGTTTGACGCACTGAGATTCGAGACGAACTTTGATGAGACTTTTGATATAGAGGCGATTGTTGACGTCAATTTTACCCCTGAACAAGAAATTGAATTCCCAGACATTATATTGTACGATGAGAAAGGGATACCTGTTATATTACTAACAGAAATGAATTTGCTTGACAAACTTATTTTTCATACAACAAAAGAAACAGACGCACGGGATCCAGTATCACCGGCCAGTTTTAATAAATTTAAATCTGCGATGGAGTGTCCGTTGTTTTTGTTGAAAGATTCAGATATTAGCGAATCAATCGGTTACTTTTATACTTTAAATGTTTATAAACAATTATTGACAAACACTAATAAAACAGAGCCGCGTACTCGTAGACCGTTTCATGGCGGCCTAGTGCTAGTAGACACAGATGAGTTTGATAAATACAACGACTATATTTTGTCAGCGACTTATTTTAATTCTAAGAAAATACAGTACAATATAGCTCTGTTTTATTTCGTGTTATGGAAAAATTGTGAAAATAAGGAATGGATGGATAGAAATGTCGTTGAACAGTTCAAGAAATATGTGATGCGACGTATTAGTGCAACAAAGTGTAAAATTGGCCTCTCATCATTGCCACTCGATCCTCAGATAAAAACTTCGTTGCTTACCGCCCTGTGGTACTGTGTCGAACTATCGTCACGTATATTCAAAGATGATCCTCAAAATTTCACGCACGAACGTTTGAGAATGCATTATGGCGTAGCGCATGGTATGATCGAAATATTAGAGTATTTTAATTATGATTTAGACTTGAAGTTTATTAGAAATCGTAAAGATTTAATTAGACATGTCATGATTTTGAAAAAAATTCCGACTTACATAGACAAAATTTATTACTTGTTAGAAAGAATATTCGAATCAGTAAATGGTTTTCTCGTATGTAAAATAAATAAGCCATATAATTTAAACAAACTCAATTATTTAGAACTGGATCACAAAGCTATGTTGAACGATGACGTAATTGCAAAAGAAGTTCATTTAAATGACTTTGTACACTTAATGCATTTAAAAGACTGCAAAAGCACGTTTGGAATATGCGAAAAAACATTCCGACCCTTTTTTACTATTGATCAAAACAAGTCATTTTATACAGAATTATTTAGAACTACTAAAAAAGCAGTTATCAGTAACGACGACGACTGCGAGAAAATAACAATAACTTACAATGAAATCGATTGCCTTGAGTTGGATAAAATGTTGTCCACGTACAATTTATTCATTAAATGCGTCGAAGATTCTGGAAAATATCCCACTTTCCCTGAATACATCGATTATATCTCTAAGAAGAAAAAATACCATGGTGACTTGGTAACAATTTTCCCATCCGATTTTTATAGTGACGCAGAAGGCGTATATTCGCAATATGAGAACATAATGAAAACAGTTGATGTTAATACATTTATAAAGGCATCTAAAAAATATGCTAAACGATCCGAACGTATTAAAGCAGAAGAAATACTAAAGTTCAATAACGAAGAAGAAATTATTGAATTTATTTCTGGCGAGGAATCAAAAGTTAAATTAAAAGCCCCGGTTTTGTTGGTAAATAACACCATGGATCCGGGTCCTGAAGAAAGTCGACCAAATCGGCCCCGACCGATGGCGACACGTCGGAGACGACGGATTCCGCCGCGAGGTCATCGTTCGGGGCGGAACCCTAGGCGTGCTCCCAGGACTCTCGGCTCTGTATTGCCATGCAAAGAGGAGTCCTAGAGCTGAGCTCAGTTCGGACTACAAGGATGGAAATGGTAAAAGACAATACACCGCGAGTAACTTCGGAGAAATCGGAGTTCACCTCACGATACCCGTGAATCAACTACATGGGATGGGTGTTTATTTTTTCTTTCGCATTTACGGCCAATGAAAGTCATATTATCGCATCTTTTTGCTTACGGATTGTGACAAATTACAAGTCATGTAATTTTTTTTAAATTAATTTCGTCACGGTGGATTTTAATCATTTTGTGATTAAATGGTTTATGTATAATCGTAAGCTTTTAATAAAATTCTGTTTGCTTATTTGAAAGAAGAAATCTCAAGCATTTTGTGATTGTTATAATTATTTATTGTAAATGTATTTAAGTAAATAGGATCTTCCAAATGTATAAATGTATATAATTAGTTGTTAATATAATTTGTAACAGACATTGTTTAAAATGTTAAAACATTAAATTAAATATCTAAAATGTGTTATGTATTTTTATTACTTAGAATACCTTCTAATCTTAGTGTTTCCGATTAAATCCTTAATTATTGTCCTGCTTCAGAACCTGAAGATGAGATATGCTAGCCAAAACGGCTAAACGAATTGGAATGAAACTTTAGCATGTTGACAGCTCATTGCCAGGATTGAGGAGCTCGGCGGCCCAGCGGGAGTGCGCGTTAGCGCTTTCGCAAGTAAAGCAATACAGTACGCAGTTAGATGGGTGACCACAAGTGGCATAACATTTTCTGTAGCTCCTCTGTGCTTCGGAAGGCACGTATAAGCTTGTCATCATTGAATGGCAGTCGTTAAGCTATGTCAGATGCTTGTAGGCGGCTTGAAAAATCTGACACCAGGGTCGACCACTTACACACGCGAAAAACAAACTATTACCAGGATCCTCACTATTCAACAGCAAAGTCAAACATTTCTGACAATGCCACAAGAATGACGTATCGTGTTAATTCATTTACTCTAAAAGTTGTACGAAAGACGTTTGTAGCCACGTGACATTGCATCGTGGATACACAGGTACGTACGTATGTCGTACTGCTTATGGAGGCAAGTTCCTGTTCTATGAACCACGGTTATGCACAGGTGCAAACAATACGTATGTGGTCAATTTTTTTGGCTCATCATGAGATATTATTAAAAAGTATGGTATACGTATTTTTTCCTTTACTCTGATCAGCAAATGATGACGAGGATACAGCGCATTTCAATTTCTCGTGACGTCACGATCAGCCACCTTTTTTAACTGAAGGTGATGTATATCACCTCCACTTCCAAACTTCGAAACTAAATCTTCACTTCTTTCCTAAACGAAAAAATAAGGGTCCGGCCGCAACGGCCCTCATACCGCGTTGCGCTCGGCCGGGAAGCTCTCGAATTTTCATTTTTTTTTTGTCCGCGACGTTCTTGGACGTGACGTTCTCGTTTTATTTGATATATGATACAGTAAGGTTCTCAAAACTTTCTTTTAATTTCCTAATTTGTCCCCCAAAAATGACCCTTATTAAAAAATAATATTTATATACTACGCATATCTTTTTTTGGGTCATAGGATTAAACCATTCTACCAAATTTACCTGATTTGGTCTAGGAGGTTCGGAGCTAATTGGCTGTGACAGACGGACGGACTGACAGACGCTTGAGTGATCCTATAAGGGTTATGCTTTTTAATTTTTTGTACGGAATTCTAAAAACCCCCGACGACGCCATCTAGTGATAAGTGGCAAATTAAAAAGACCCCGACTTTCAAGCGTTAACCGCCAATAACTAAAACCTAACTGACCGAAACGGCTGTACCGATTTTCATCGAACATAGCTACGAACCACCGCAGGGGAACTTACTTTCACGTAAAAAAAAACATAACAAAATCTGTCCGTCCCTTCAAATCCATCCCTTCGAGAGCTACGATGCCACGGCTAGCCTGCTGACAGATAGACATAAGCGGCAAAACTTAACACCCTCTTTTTTTTTCGAGGGTTATAAACAGCTATCGTATTACAGATACGATAGCTGTAACAAAAACCCTGTCCGATCCTTGCAGGAGTAAATCAGACCGTTAATATGAACAATGCTTGAAACTTGAAGAAAAAGTTTTGACATTTTCATTCAAATTGCCAGGCCGGCCGAACACTTTAGTATGAAAAGGACGTGATTTTTTTGGTGCCTAGGAAAATTTGTTCATATTGACGGTCTGAGTTGCACCTACAAGGATCGGACAGGGTTTTGTTACATATTGTATATAGAAAATAGTTCGACATCATGGACTGAACTTGTTTCAAAAAGTATAAAGTCACCCTGTACATACAGCATCTAACCCACATATTCATAAAAATCAACAATCGTTAAACCTTTTTAAGTTAAAACGTGTTTTGTCCCTTACCCTGTTTTCAATACCTATTTGACATTGCAAGAACAAAACAAAACATATTTTAACAAAAACAGGTTTAGCAAATGTATTTAACTTGTTATGAATAAGGGGGTAAAAGTATAAGCTAATTCAATAAATAAATATACATAAACATTTAAAAAAAAAATTTTCCAAAACTTGAAAGGGAACATACCCATAATAAATAGAACCACGGTCATACTAGATGACTATAGTCATATGACATTAAAATGATAACCAAAACGCATAAAAAAATCGTTATTTCCATACAAAAGTGTGCTGCCGCCCCGGTATTTGTATGTTAATGTCGATTTTTTTAAGTTTTTTGGTTGGTATTCTAATTTCATTATACTATATAGTGATCCAGTATAGGCCGTGGTTCTATTTATTACGGATATGTCCCTTTCACATTGAATACGTTGTCTGTTTGTTTTTCGCGTATAAGTGACCAACACTAGTGGACGAAAAATACAAGTACATACATGCAGACATACCGGATATAAATGTATTTCGTTTCCCCACTCCACTTATTTATAATAGCCTGATCACACCTACCGAGTAGAGCGGCGAGACAGTACCCTCGGAGCCTAGCGCTAGCACTCGGTGTGTGTAAACACCTGAGCGCTCGGCCTAGAAACAGGCGAGATAGTCACTCGGACCCCGTTCTATTTACTATGCCAAGTACCCACCCCCGCTACCCCTACTGTCTCGCTCACCCTCTCAAGAGATCTGAACACGCATTCGGCAACCACTTGCCACTCGTTACTCGCCATTTGCCATTCTACCGGGTATAATCTGTACTGACTAACTGTCTCACTGCAACTTCAAAAATACGTGTAAACCCTCACTCGGCCAGAGCACTGTCTCGGCCGAGTGGCATTTAACTGTCTCGTCTACTCGGTAGGAGAAATAAAGGCATTGTTGATAAGGATTCTCGCTCGGCCATTTCTTCTATATTAGAACTTTCCCTGTAAGCCGAAAGCCTGGGGGCTTTTGATTATTTATAGCAATAAAAAGTCAGTAGGTAAACTTTTGAATTGATTTATTAAAAATAAGTATGTACTTACATACATTGTTATATGTTCTATTAAGTATAACTACTATTTACAACTAACAATCATTTAAAATACCAATGTACATTTGAAAATAAGGGATCTAATATTTACAACCATGTTTCAGTTATACATTTATCAGTCTTATAGGTATTACATTAAAATAACTTAAAAACTTACTTTTGACATAAACTAAAACTAAGGTAACTAATTAACTTATATAAAATTGTAATTAAAGATAAAATGCGCAAAAGGCTTGGATCTCATTGGTCAGCACGGAGCAGCACATTTCAACGCTGCTATTCTTTTTAAATCAAATTATATCGAAACATCTTTATTGTGGAACACAGGTAACAAACATTTCTTCAAATATTTATACAAGGTTTGTTTGTTTTTAAAAAAAATAGTATTTTAGAGAACAAGCTCAGTGCAAAAGAGGAGGACTTTCTGACTAGGATTGAAAGTAAATGTGTTTTACAAAACAAGGTAACAAATAATATTAAATAAATCAGGTCAAATGTTCAGCACGAATCTTCAGTCACATTCATAGAATAAAATCTAGTAAGTAATCAAGTAGATAACATTAAATAATATAATAACAAAACTAAAATATAATAATAACCAAGTAAACTGCCACAAATTCGGCTGCTATGGAGGACTGTCCGGTAGTGCATCTCAACGGTGTATACCATTGAGATGCACTAACGGACTAACTAAGGGATAGACCTCCATAGATGCAGCCATTTCATTTTTAAGATAAAAAGATACTAAAAGGTCTCTTCATGTTGGCTTTGGCCTCCTGAACGCCACAAAGGACCGAGTCCTCATGGACCCGTGGTTGAAGTCAAATTACCTTTTAAGGCGAAACTTGAATTTTTCGGAGTCCAGTGCTGCCCCCATTTGAAATAAATTAATTGAAAGGAAACGGAGACTGTGTCTTGACTAAGCCCTACGTTACTCTTCAAACTATTTATGAACTTACTGTTTATAGTTTAAAGTAAGAGCGTGAAGTTTTTCTTCGCATTTGCGAAAATCGGCCACTTTTGGCTAATGTGCGAAGAAAAACATCTTCTTCTCATCACTATCGTGCTGAGATATGAAAAGTACATCTTTCGGCAGCAGTCCAAGCCTGCTCGTATTCCGATGCTTAAAACTTACAAAACGCCAGAACACTACCCTGAGGCCTTTTTCGTTCAAATATAGTGATAATTTCGATTCTGATACAAAAACTTGTATACCTTATGATTTCTTTCCGTTTTCATATTTATTTTTTTACCAAAAATACAACTTTTTGTGTTTTACCTCTAATACAAGTTTATTTAATTATATCATCATCAATTGTTTCTTTGTGTACATTTGTGATAAACATGGGAATTTTTCTAGATGCTGCTTTAAAATTGCATTCGGCATCTCTTGCCTACCTTTTGCGCGTACCTATTTTTATTACATTTTTTGTTACATTTATTTACTGGTTTTTTACGATATGACACTATTTGCCAGTCATCTTCCTGTTTATTGACATTATCATCATCATTCTCAGGCCGCAGTGGCCGCTCGTTATCAGTGATCGGTAGCGGCGCAGGCGACGGTATTTTCGCACCCTTTGAGTCGTTTATTTGGACCCGCGTAGCATAAGAAGCTTTGACTTTATCTATCGCGCACTGAAAACCTGTTAGGTCCCGCAACAGCTTTGCACAGTCCAGATGTTCCATCTCCAAACCCGGAACACGGTCTAGATTTTTAGCAACGAACACGGGAATTGCATCCTTTTCTGCGGATTTAAATAAGTTAATGATGTCCGCCAGGTCTCTTTGATCTTTACTTTTGTTTTTCGTAGTAATTTTGCGTAAATCTGTTGACACACAGTCGAAGAGCACTGACTTCGATTTTTTAATTTCGGCGCTGCTGAATTTCGCGCTACAGATCCGCACAAGAGATATTTCGTCAACCACCGACACACAATTCTGCAAATATGCCAGCAATTCGTCGATTACAATATTACAATTGTTACACTTCATATTATTTGTCATTTTTATTTTAATTTTAGATTCCTCACTAGAAATAAATTCGTTTATTTCTTTTTCGTTATTAAACTTTACTATGCCTTCTGCTTTAATACGTTCATTTCGTTTAACATATTTTTTAGATACTTCTATAAATGTTTTAACATCTACTGTTTTCATTATGTTTTCATATTGGGAATATACGCTTTCCGCATCAGTATAAAAATTTGATGGGAAAATGGTTACCAAATCGCCATGATATTTTTTTTTCTTGAGAATATATTCGATGTATTCAGGAAAAGTAGGATATTTCGCGGAATCTTCAACACATTTTATAAATAAATTGTACGTAGACAAAATTTTCTTAAACTCAAGAGAATCAACTATGTCATAAGTTATTTTTACTTTCTTGTGATCGTCGTCGTTACTGATAACTACTTTTTTAATAGTTTTTAATAATTCTGTATAAAATGAATTGTTTTGGCCAATGGTAAAAAAGGGGCGTAATGTTTTTTCGCATATTTCAAATGTGTTTTTACAGTCTTTTAGATACATCAAGTGCACAAAGTCATTTAAATGAACTTCTTCCGCAATTACGTCGTCGCGCAACATTTCTTTGTGATTACATTTTAAGTAATTCAGTTTGTTTATATTATATGGCTTTTCGATTTCACATATAAGAAAGCCGCTTACAGATTTAAATATTCTTTGTAACAAATAATAAACTTTGTCTGTATGCGTTGGAATTTTTTTCAGAACCATAACATGTCTAATTAAATCTCGACGATCTGAAATAAACCTAAAATCTAAATCATAAATAAAATACTTTAATATTTCGATCATATAATGAGCCACACCGTAATGCATTCTTAAACGTTCATGCATAAAATTTTGAGAATCATCTTTGAATATACGTGATGATAATTCAACACAGTACCACAACGCAGTTGGCAACGAAGTCTTTTCTGTAGGATCTAGTGGCAGTGATGACAGTCCAATATTACACTTTGTTGTACTTATACGGCGCATTACATATTTCTTAAACTGTTTAACGACATTTCTATCCATCCATTGCTTATTTTCACAATTTTTCCACAACACGTAATAAAACAAACCAATATTGAAATGTACTTTCTTGGAATCAAAATATGTCGCCGACAAAATGTAGTCATTGTATTTATCAAATTCATCTGTGTCTACAAGCACCAGGCCGCCATGAAACGGTCTTCGAGTACGCGGCTCTGTCTTATTGGTGTTTGTTAATAATTGTTTATAAACATTTAATGTATAAAAGTAGCCAATTGACTCGCTAACATCTGAATCGTTTAACAAAAACAACGGACACTCCATCGCAGATTTAAATTTATTAAAACTGGCTGGTGTCACTGCATCCGTTACATCAGCTTCCTTGCTTGTATGAAAAATTATTTTGTCAAGCAAATTCAATTCCGTCAGTAATATAACAGGTATTCCTTTCTCATCATCCAGTATAATGTCAGGGAATTCAATTTCTTGTTCAGGGGTAAAATTGACGTCAACGATCGGTTCTTCTTGGACAGTCTTATCAAATGTAGTCTCTAATTTCAGTGCGTTAAACGAGTAAGATTTCGTGTCGCTCACAATGTAATTAATAAAAGTTGAAATTGATTTCTCAATATCGACCTTTATGTCATGTGTCGGAGCATTAAGATTTCTATACCAATGTGTCTTCACAAATTCGCTTAAAAAAACATTTCTGTCTTTTGTTTCCAAATTTACGTCTATCCTTTGTGACTTCCATGACAACTCGTTCAAAAGTCGATATCGCAACTTCTTCAAATTATTTACTTCTTGTAAGGCAACACTATCGTGTTTCAATTTACTAATAAATTTCAGTTTTATATAAGATTTTAAGTTATCTCTTTCCGTTTCAAAGTTATTGACATTTATTTTATCGTAATCAAATGTTGAAGAAATATCAATGTCATCGAAAAGTTTGTAATTACGATAAACTCTGCATCGGCTTTTAAAAAAAGATGCAGCTACTGAAAGGTCAATCCTTTTAAAGTTTGTATTAAATGCATGGAAAACAACCTTTTCGTAATGCATATTTTGATTCAATTGAAAACATTTGCTTATACTGTTCCTGCCTATCATACCATCAGTTATGACATAAAGCAACTTGATTGTATTGGTTTTACTGATATTATAATGTCTTTGTATGTATGAAATAATACAGTCTGGTTCTGTACCCATATGTCCACTTTCCCGTTTGACGTATGATTGTTTACATGCTTTTTCATCTACTTCGAAACACCTGTCTCCCCAGTGCAAGTAAATTATTTTCGATTCTTCCGGTTGCTTTCCGGAGGCTGATAGTTCTTTTTGTATTTCTTCTACATCACTTTTGAATTGATTGAAGGATTTCATTCCGCTGCCATGAAAATGCCTGTTTCCTTGCGTTGACCCCGAAAAGTCTTTTGCGTAAATGAAATAATGAACCATTTTTGCGTTGATATTGTTATATCACTGAACAACAAAACTTCAATTTTCTTCTCACTGTACCTTCTTTCTTCTTTGTTCTAGTTCTAGCTCGTCCCCGCTTTATGCATGGTCAGCTCTGCAAGTCATTCGGCCAGTTTCAAGTTAGGCATAACTTCCACGCTGCATAAATCTGGAATAACAGCATAAGTTCTATATGTTAATTATATTATGATTGTGAATGTTTAGAGGCAACAAAATAATGTCTAACTACATACATACAGCATGTAGGTTCTTACCTATTTAGAAGTCTGATCTATTTTACCTACAATGAGGAAGGTTATAAGCAACAAAAATTTTAAAATAAAAATTGTATAAAATTGTTATAAGCTTTTGTAATTAATACCTTATTCACGTTTTCAAATCAAGTGGCTTATCAGCTGTGGACGTGGTCACAGGTCAATACATAATGCCTAGTACGTATTATGCGGCCTACAAGTGAAGAGGGCTTGTAGTGTGGTCGGTAGGTTGGCCATTCATAAGAATACTGGGCGATTTTTTTATTTTTCCAAGGATTTGTATTTTTTCTTACAATGTTTTGTTCTATTTCTATAAGTGATTCTGAACCTATTTAAATAATATGAACAATCTTGACATATCTTTTTATAAGAATATACAATTTACAAATGAATATCCTTGCACACTATTAAAAAAACTATGTAAATAATAGTATGTTTTTATAATTTATTTGTAACTAGCTGATGCCTGCGACTTCGTTCGCGTGGACTTTATGACTCCAGCGTATCTGCATCAGGTGTTCCATATCTTCGATTTTTATACTTTAACAAAAAATGCTCAACAACTTTTGCTAAACCCTAATTTTTATATTTCTTATAGTTTAGCTGGACCACTATGTTTTTGCATCAGGTGTTCCAAATATGGTGGCCAGTCTTAAGTGGTATATAAAAAAATAATATTCGAATCCGTCCAGAAATTCTCTAGATTAGCGTGTACACACAAGCAGACATTTTTAAAATTTTTACTCTATTGCTGTGGGTCCACCCGATTTTTTTTTTTGGAAATATATTGAATATTCGGGCACATTTTTTTACTGTTTTATTATATGTTTTGATTGGTATTGATGATTTGCAAAGGTAATGATTGATTTGTAAAATAAACCAATATTTATTTCAATAAAAACACATGTCTAGATTGTAAACCTTAAGTAATTACCTTAACAAATGGGGTATAGGGGGTGCAAAATCAATGTGAAATTATTTAATTTTAAAGTGAATGAACAAATAAATATTCTGTAAATATTTCAAACATCTACCTGTTACCGTTATTAATATTAAGCAAAAAACGGCCAACAAATCACGTTCGTTGTATGGGAGTCTCCCTTAAATATTTATTTAATTCTGTATTTAGTATTTCTTGTAAAAGCAACTACAGAAATACATCATATGTAAAAAATTTAACTGGCTATAGTTCGTTTGGTTAGGTATTTAAATAAATGTAAACAATCATGGCATATCTTTTATTGAAATAAACAATTTATAAATCAATACCTTTGCAAATTACAAATAAATTATGTAGTTTATAATTTATAAAATAAATAATTTGGAAATTGCGAAGGTATTGAATTAAATTGTATATTTCAATAAAAATACTTGTCAAGATTGTTTACATTATTTTAAATACCTAAAAATATGGACTATACCTAATTATAACGGTTCATAAGATACAGCCTACTGGCAGACAGACAGACGGACGGACAGAGAGTCTTAGTAATAGGGTCCCTTTTTTATCCGTTGGGTATGAAACCCTGAAAATAGACCAGACTTTAAAATACGTAATACCTAGGATACCAAAAAAATTATAATTAAATAGTAATAATTGTAGGTACTGATCTGGAGTAACCTCTCTATGAGCTACTTATATAACAGATTATACGCCGACTACGTATAGGCACATGCTAAAAAAAAACATCATTAACTTACCGATCAAAAATATCATAATTATGGAGAAACAAGTTCAAATATTAGTTTCTTCGTGAAGAAACGTTCTCAGAGGACCCCGGGCTCCGGAGCAACAGCCGAGGATGCAACCAGGAACACCGGGAACACCACCATATGAACTCTCACAACCCACTATAACTTTTTAAAATATAATTATATTTTTTATTGGTAGAAGCCGACCGCTTCCCACCAAAATATAAACTGGCATTGATATCAGTGGTGCCCTCAGTTATATACCGACGTGCATCACATGACTCATTGTTTTCAATTTCGTGCGTATTTCACCACAGGCTGAAATCGTATGAAAGTTGAACCCTCTTTCAAATATTATGAAATCTCATCCCTGACAAAATCTTCCCGCGCAAATCGTACGCTATCTCCTTTGCACGTAAAGTAAGTGACAGAGATAGTCTGTACACCTCGCGTTCCACGTGACGCAGTTTACGGTAGTAATATTATCTATAAACGCTTTTTACTCAAGAGTACCTGAAGGTCAAAAGTCAAAAATCATTTATTTATCTTTGGATCATCATTTCAGCCACATAACGTCCACTGCAGGACATAGGCCTCTCCCAAGGATTTCCAAAATGACCGATCAAGAGCGGCCTGCATCCAGCGCTTTCCAGCGACCTTGGTCAAGTCTTCTGACCACTTTGTTGGTTGGGAGGCCTACGCTTCGCTTGCCAGTACGCGGTCGCCATTCGACCCGCCTTTTTGCCCCATCGGCCAACGGTTCTTCGCGCTATGTGTCCCGCCCACTGCCATTTTAACGAGCTAATCCGCTGGGCTATTTCAGTAACTTGTGTTCTCCTACAAATTTCCTCATTTCTGATTCGATCACGTAGAGAAACACCGAGCATTTGTATCACTTGATAATTGTCAATTTTTTTTTTGATTTTGTAATTGTTGTTGACGTCAGATCATTTACTTACAGCTACGTTTATTGCCGTTCCTTAAGAGTCAACCCAACCCGTCTTACTTTTCATACGAACGCTCGTACGTGATTATGGCGTTGCAACTGATGATCTTTCTTGAAAACTTTTGAACTAACAGGTATCTTGTGCGCTATTTCTAGGTTTCTATTGAAATAATAAATTAAAATTTGGAAAAACAAATTCAGTACACGCCTCCAAAAATCTGTTTTTTTGCACAAATTTTACCTGAACTTCGACTGTTCATAAAGTACTCATAAATTGTAAAATTCAAAAAATATTTCATTAGAAACCTCGCAAATGTAATAAACTTTTTAAATAACAATCATTTATTTCACACACTTGTAAGGCTTACTGAAAAAACGTATTTCCTGGAACAAGTTTTATAAAATTTCCGCACCCTATAAATAGTTAATATTCGTACAATGTATAGTTAATAATAATACTAATTTCATTCCATAGATTACAAACCGTGCTCTTAGGCGCTATCTCTCCCTTTTTGTTTTGCCTCTTTTTCTAGTATTGCCCTGGATGAAAAAACGAGCTTTTCAAACTATGCTCACGTTGACGTCAGAGCGGCCGGGAAGGGCTGCCTTAAGCGCAAGTGCAGAAAAAGCATAAAAACTGCACTCCAGCATTTTCTCAAAAAAAAAACTGATATTAAAATCAGATACGTGCAATGAGAATAAGTTATGTCATACCTAATTACAAATCGAGAAAAATGTCAAATTGGAAATTAATGTCGGTTTGTAAATTATGTACTTATACACATGTACCGAATGTGCTTAGGTACTTTAATTATGACATTTGTGATTGTACAAATACAAACTTTTAAGAGGGACCCGCGCCAAGCTCAAGCCAGACTGTTTTGTCTCTGAGGTAATAATTGCTTCCGTAATTAAAACTTAAAATTATATACTACCTTAAAAGACTCACTGACTGTTTTCAGCTTTATAATGTGGGGTAACTAAATCATTTATATTACTTAAGTTTTTATACCTACTATAGTGTTTTTTCTTACATTATATATCATATATTCAAATACAGACTTTTTACACACCAGCCAATGTTTGAAACAAGTTCAGTACTCAACTTCTTTCTCTATAAGAAAACTGATAAAAATTGTTCGTCCTTCCGCAAAAAATTCGTTTGGCCAAACGCTAATTTGTATGTTAAGTAAAATTTTTTTTCGCTTTTCGTTAATTGGCTTGTCAACTAAATAATTAAAATTTTTGTAGTTGGTTTTAATAGAAAATATAGACCATTTTAAGAAGGTAATTTTAATAAAAAAATTCTACGTGTTATCAGGATTTTTTTATATCATTTTAAAATTTGCACCGGAAGTGACGACACACAGCAATCAAAGTTTACAAATTTCCTATGCCTGCACAAAAAAAAACAATGACAACGGTCATCTGTCAATGTCACCTGTTTAAATTATTTTTGTTATATTGGTTGTAGTCGTTTGACATATATTGTTATAGGGAGATGACAGTACCATGGAATGATATGTACTTCATTAGACAGTACAGTACTGAAAGCGGAAATTGCCAATCTTCATCGTGACTTCACTTCCTCAAAAATGTTGACCTTGCTTGAAAATGAAGGTCATTTGGAGTTTTGCAAATATCTTAATAACTAAAACCTTATTTTAAAATCTGATTATAGAATGCTTCTACTAGAGGCTATTCCTCGAAAAGGTTTGTGAATAAGATCTTTTTTTCAAATTACTTGACTAGCGAATTGTTTTTATGAAAAGTGGTTTAGTATCATGAACATAACTTGGCAGGTGGGTAAAAGACATTGTATGACTGTATTACTGGGATGGTACAGAGAGTGTATCAATTTTCTTTAAAATATCTTAGGGATATCTCTCGATACTTAACCGTCAATGAAACGTTTTTGTAAAATAGAAATAGTTTGTACATCAGCTGCACTCCACCATAGAAGAATCCCGCAGGACTGACATCAGACTATGAAAGTAACTAAAGTTAACTAAACTGGTCCCTAAGGTGCTAAAAGGTACCTTAAACAACCCCTTAGCAACAAGCCTTATGTTTCTCGAACACAGTCCATTGGAGAATTTCATCATTCACGGATGATATCATAGCTACCTAATTAAAACTCGCTATCACAGGAAATAAACTAATTAGGTACCTAGTTACACAGGAAAAATATAACAGGCTGAGAGCGAGTCGAAATCGCGCGCGAGGGTTTCGTACCAATATCTATAAAAATCTCGTTTGTTGCATGGGAGCCTCACTTACATATTTATTTTATTCTCTTTTTAACCCCCGATGCAAAAAGAGGGGTGTTATAAGTTTGAAGCTTGCGTCTGTCAGTCTGTCTGTGGCATCCTAGCGCTCGATCGGATAGACCAATTTCGACACTTTTTTTACGTGTAAGCAGGTTCCATTGCAGTAGTTCTTAGCTGTTCTTAGCAGTATGTCTGGTAAAAAGCGATCTAGCAGTTTAGCTCTTTATCACCATCTAAACCATGGCTTCGGACAGACGGACAGGTGGACAATAGAGTAGGTTAAGTCCCGTTTTTACCTTTTGGCTACGGAACCCTAGAAAAAACACGTAAGTACTCATTATAATGAGTAAGTATTCGTAAAATATTTGGAACTAGAGGACTATTTCTAAGCAGTGTGAATTGAACATCGATGTAGTAAAGGAGTAAGTAACTTTATGGTCTATTATCTACATAAGATTTTTGTGTGCAGAATAAAGATTTTCTTTCTTTCTTTCATAAAATAAAAGGTACAACAGTCGTCTAATAGTGTCGTCCTATTTCTTTATCAAACCAAATTAGAGTTCATTACACAAGCTTGACACTGAAGTACTGAAAGGCGGATACGTATTAACGTCCGTCTTGCGTACCGCTTTTGGAGTAACCGCTGCGCCAGGCAGTGAATATTCAGTGAATAACTTCAGGCAGTGAATATTCAGTGAATAACTTCAGGCTTCTTATACCAGATTGGTAAGTACTCATTTTTTAACCGACAGTAAAAAAGTGTACCTAAGTATTTTTAACCCCCCACCAAAAAGATAGATGTTATAAGTTCGACGCTCATGACTGTCTGTCTGCACAGATGTCTACGTATTGAAACGAAGAGGTGAGGAGTTCTGACACGAGCTAAATCAAACCATAACGCTAATCACATTAAGAAGATTTTTTTTTTTAAATTAGTTACATGAGTAAGACTTCATTACAAAAGTCAAAAGTCTTTTATTGATCTTTGGATATTTATATCACTTGATAATTGTCATTTCTTTTTTCTTTCGATTTCTTAATAGTTAGTTGTTGACGACAGATCATTTACTTACTACTAAGTTTACTGCCGCCTCCAAAGCGCAAGTACAGAAGAAGCGGTAACAAACTGTACTGCAGCATTTTCTCCAAAAACGTCAACTGGACTGAGAATACATTGCTATGTCATAATTATGAATTAAGAATGATGTCAAATTTGAAATTTATGTCAATTTGTAAATAAAGTGCATGTCCCGATTGTACTCAAATTATGTCATTTTTGTGTGTACAAATATAAACCTTTAAGAGGGATGCGCCAAGCTCAAGCCAGAAGTTCTTGCCTTTAAGATGATTATCGGTTCCGTAATAAGCCTTCTCACAAAGTACTTTCTTTACATAAGCTTTAAATTTTCTATCTGGCATATTAAGGACCGATTCTAGCAATTAATTTAAAATTTTAAACAGTTTCCCTTAAACGATTTACTGACTGTTTTTAGCCTATAATACGGGGTAACTAAATCATTTATGTTACCTAAGTTTCTACCCGTTAAATCACCTGTTTTATTGAATAAATCATTTTTTCCATACATAGGTACATTATATATTCAAATATGTACTGGGACAGTACAGTGAGTATATCAATTTACTTTTAAAAAAATCTCTTAGGGAGTCTTTCGATCCTAAATCGTAAATAAAACGAATTGCCCTTTTTTATAAAATATAAATAGTCTGTATATCAGCAGCACTCCCCCAGAGAAGAATCCCGTAGGACATCAGACTATGAAAGTAACTAAAGTAAACTAGTCTAGCAGTCGCAGTAGTTGTTACCAAACTGTGACGTCCCAATTTTTTTATATTTAATCAATTAAGAGCGCTATTCGACTTCAAGACATATCCCATTCATTGTATTCATCTTAGTAACCCATAAATCTTAGGAATAGTGGAAAATAAAAATATACAATCTCATTAAATTGTATCTTTCGCTAATTTTATGTCTGTTACAAAAAGAATTAGCATTAACAACAACCAAAAAAGTTATATAAAAATCGCATGTGCGACTTTTGGTAATATAAGTGTTGAATAGATTGGTTATATATGTGGGCCCCTAAGTAGTATAAGCCCAGGGCCTCCTAAACTCACAGTCCGGCCCTGCCGGCCACGTCTTATCCTTATCTATCGAATCACCTTCAAAGGATATTGAGCGTAACGAAATGACAATAAAGTCTAAGTTCGCAGGACAGAATAATACGATATTGTCGTTAGTTATTGTAAAAACTACCTATTATCCTGATGATCTAATTTAAGGAGTGAAGTTTTTTGAATACGGAGATTAAAGCTTATGACTGAGTAAGCATCTATCATCAATTCGGTTACACGATTTTGATCTAAAATTATGCTCTTGTTCCAGAAATTCCCCACGTTGAACTTTCGTGACAGTGACAACATAGCGCAGCGCAGTAAGAAAATTATTATTAAAACATACAATTATCTTCCGGTATACTATAACGCAAAAATGGTTAACTATTTCATTTACGCAAAAGACTTTTCAGAGTCAACGGGTGGAAAAGATCATTTTCACAGTAACGGTATGAAAACTCTTCAGCAGTTTAAAAATGACGTGGAACAAATACAACAAGAACTTTTGACTGCCGGAGAAACACCGACTGAATCGAAAGTAATTTACTTGCACTGGGGAGATATTTGTTACGAAGTAGATGAAGATATATGTATGGCGGCATACAAGAATAAAGATTGTGGATACTCGTATATAAGTAAACAGCCGCAATCTATAATTGAATGGATACAGCTGAATGGATACTATGATATCTGTAAAAAAGACAACAAAATCAAGTTGCTGTATATCATAACTGATGGTTTGATTGGATACTCCGATAGTATAAAAAAAATGTTTTAAAATGAATGAAAAAATGCATTACGAAATGGTTGTTTTCCATGCATTCAATAAAGACTTGAGAAAAGTTAACCTTTCAGTAGCTGCGTCTTTTTTTAAGAGACGCTGCATGGTTTATCGTAATAACGAACTTATTGATAACGTAAATATTTCTCAAGATTTTGACTACGATACCATGACTGTATCTAATTTTTTAAGCAAAAGAGATAACTTAAGGTCTTATGTTAAATTGAAGTTTATTTATAAATTTAAACATGATGCCATTGCTTTACTAGAAATAGATAAATTGAAGAATTTGCGAAATCGACTGTTTGTCGAGTTGTCATCAAAGCCAAAAAAGAGCGACGTTTTAGAAACAAAAGACAAAAAAGCATTTTTAAGCGAATTTTTAAAGACCGATTGGTATAAATACCTTAATACTCTGGCGCATGATAAAAAGGTCGAGATTGAGAAATCAATTTCGTCTTTGATAAATTACATTGTCAGGAACACGAAATCTTTCTCGTTTAACGCACTACGAGACGAAATTTGATAAAACTGTTGAAGAAGAGCCGATTGTTGACGTCAATTTTACTCCTGAACAAGAAATTGAATTCCCTGACATTATTCTGGATGATGAGAAAGGAATACCTATTATATTATTAACTGAATTGAATTTACTTGATAAAATCATTTTCCATACAACAAAAGCCACCAATGTAGTGTCTCCAGCCAGTTTTAATAAATTTAAATCTGCGATGGAGTGTCCGTTGTTTTTGTTGCAAGATACAGATATTAGCGAATCAATCGGCTACTTTTATACTTTGACTGTTTATAAACAATTACTGAAAGAAACTGCAAAGAGAGATCCACATACACGAAGACCGTTTCATGGCGGCTTAGTGCTAATAGACACAGATGAATTTGATAAATACAACGACTATATATTGTCGGCGACATATTTTAATTTTAAGAAGATAAAGTATAATGTTGGTTTGTTCTATTTCGTGTTGTGGAAAAGTTGTGTAAATAAAGAATGGATGGATAGAAACGTATTACGACAGTTTAAAAAGTATGTAATGCGACGTATTAGTACTACAGTGTGTAAAATTAGTCTGTCGTCATTGCCACTACACCCTCCAGAAATAACTTCGTTACCAACTGCATTGTGGTACTGCGTAGAACTATCGTCACGTATCTTCAAAGATGATCCTCAGAATTACATGCAGGAACGTTTAAGAATGCATTACGGTATAGCGCAATACATGATCGAAATATTAAAGTATTTTGATTATGATTTAAATTTAGACTTTATTGAAAAACGTACAGATTTAATCAGACATGTTATGATTTTGAAAAGATATCCAACATATGTAGAGAAAGTTTATTATGTGTTAGAAAGAATATTTAAATCTGTAAACGGTTTTCTCATCGGTGAAATAGAAAAGCCATTTAATTTAAATAAACTTAATATCCTTAAATTGAATCACAAAGGTATGTTGAGTGACGATATAATTAAGGAGAAAGTCCATTTAAATGACTACGTCCACTTGATGCATTCTGAAAATCAATTGAGTAAATCAAAAGATACACATACTTTTACAATATGTGAAAAAACATTCCGTCCCTTTTTCACTATTGACAAAAACAAGTCATTATATGCAGGATTAGCCGAGGTCACTAAAAAGGTAGTTATCAATGACGACGACGACGAAGAGAAAATAACAATAATTTATGATAAAATTGATTCGCTTGAATTTAATAAAATTTTATCGGCTTACAATTTTTTTATAAGGTTTGTCCAAAAAAATGAGAAATATCCTAATTTGCCTGAATACATCGAGTATATTTCCAAGAAGAAAAAATATCATGGGAATTTGGTTACAATTTTTCCACCCTGTGTTTATACTGACTTAGTAGAAGTATATTCACAATATGAAAACATAATGAGTAGAGTGGATGTTAATCAATTTATAGAAACATCTAAAAAATATATTAAACGATCTGAGCGTATAAAAGCAGAAGAAATAGTTAAGTTTAATGATGACGATGAAATTTTCAAATTTATTTCTAGTGAGGAATTGAAAGTTAACATAAAAAATGGATTTTAATTTACTGTTTCAATTTTATTATTATCATTTTATGATATGTACAATGTTTTATAAATTTTGTGGCAATATTTGAAATCCGAGGTTTACATTTCTCATTATTATATCCACAGATAAATAATATGGCGTATAGTTATCAAATGCATCATGCCTGGAAAAATATCCTTGTTTCATTTGGCAGATTATTTGAAAATATTGTATAAGAATTTTGCTTTGACAGCAACAATAGAGCGCATTAAAGTCGCATAACTTGACATCCGCCATTCGTACAGTTTTTGAGAATCTTTGCCACAAGCCGCCGCCCCCGAACTTATACAATATACAGATGATAGATAGATGCTATCTTTATTATATATAATTTTTATATAATATAGGTATTTAATGTATTATTTTCGGTTAGGTATATTTTAGAATTTGGTTATCTTATAATTTTAGGTTTTTTTTAAATTATTTATAATATATTCTACTTAGAAGATTTTACCCTATGTATATTATCCTATGTTAATAAAGTTTTTAGTCAAATAAACAATAATAGTTCGAAGTGTCCTTTTTATTTTATTATCTATCTAATTGACGATTTCTTTGTATTGATATTCATTTTATCCCAAGATATGTTTTGTTAGCTGATAAAATAACAAATAATTTTATGTATTTTGATTATATGTAGTAGTTAAGTAGGCAGTAAGTAGCACAGAAGGTACCAAACCGGTAAGCAGTACCTACTAATTTTGCCTACTGATCCCATAACGAGGAAGTCTTTGGCCCAGTTTCACAAGTTAAGTAACCCGGGGCGCAGTCTGCTCTTGGATGGTTGACCACAAGTGGCATAATGAACATCGAACTACTCCGTGCTTCGTAAGGCACTTAAAGCCTTTGGTCCTGGGCTCCCGATGGTCAATCTATGTTAGATGACTTTCGGAAGATTGACAAATCTGACATTAGTGTAGGCCACTTACACACACAAAAGACAAACAAAACACGTATCAAAATTTTAAAATTTCTAAACATATCCGAATTTAGCTCAAATTCTTGGAATTTTAAGATATCTCGTTTAAGTGTCAGTAAATTTCATCATATAAGAAATCTAGGTGTTACTACGTGCGTATTAGCACTTATTCTGTGGTGTTGCTGCTCAAGTTCAAAGTTCAAAATACTTATTTTATGTATATAACATATACCTACATACTATGACGTCTCTATTCCGAACGGTGCAGACAGGGCATTTAATATTCTGCGGCTCTGCAAACAGAGCCTAAGGCCGCAAGACTCAAAGGCCACTTTTAGCGTGATGGTGGGCGAGAAGGTGGAATAAGGAATCAAAGTAGTGATGGGTTAACAGCCGCATCGCCTATTTCCGCCCATCCCTTCAATCGGCCTCTACGATCTGCGCGGGGAGATCACAATTTTGATTCCGTGTTCCACCTCCTCGCCCACCGTTACTCTAAAAGTGGCTTTTGACTCCTGCGGCCCGGGGCCTTGTACGAAGAATAAGCACTAGTACTCACGTACAGAAGTCTCAGAAAACAAGAAAATAAATTCAAAGAAAACTCTACCTAATGTGGTAAGCGCTATGGTCTAATTAAGCTCGCGTCGGAACTCCTCAACTTCGTTTAGATACCTAAACATCCATTGCAAGCAAATTTCATTCTTATAACTCTTGAGAATCGATACATGTCATTGAATTTACCCCTCCGGAGTGTTCGCCGCGCGCATAGTATTAATTTAATGTAGGTATATAATTAAGATACAAAATTGTTGAACAAACCTTTGCAATTAGGCAAAGGAATGCCTCAGCTTGTGTTACCCCGGACCGGAGTCCGAGGTAACGTTGTTTTGTGGGCATCCCCCACTCCCTGTGTCGATGTGCGGGAGTTTTTGAAATGGGGGCTAAGGGATTTACATATTCTAAAAATGTAATTACAGTTCTAAAACTAATACAAACATTAAAATTAAAAAGCTTCTCAATGACTGAAATAATCAAAATTAATTGTAATATATGTAGTTGCACTTGTATTTGTACATGTACGTTACATTATAAAATCTCTAAGAGAGGTAAATAATTCAAGGGAATACGAAAAAAAAAAGTTCTCATACAAATCGAAGTAGTCACGCAAGTGATATCGTTACTACGGAAAATTAAAATTTTCTTTTAGTATTTCGACGTAAGTTTATTGGGAAAAGTAAAAAAAAATCATCCCTTAACATATTTGTACTTAGTAAAAAAGACATTGTTAAGAGTGTATAAATATGTGTACTTATTTAAAATGAATTCCTGAGTTTACTTTTTTTTCCTAATTTTAAAAATATAATTTCAGTTCTAAATCCTTCTAATAGCTTCGAATCAAATTCCCCGCAGCAAATTGTCTTCTCAACAAAGCGGTTTTATAGTTGACCTTGAAACTTCTTGTGCTAAGAACTATTCACTAGGCTCTCTCTACCCCGTACATAATAAAGACGTGATATGTATGCACATATTATAGGAAGGGAATTCTTTCAATACGATGATGGCCTGTGGTGTAATATGTACGAAATTGAAAACAATGAGTCAGGCGGCCGCGCCGCGATGCATTGTATATAACCGAGTGCGGCCCGCGCCTCGACGCCAGTTGTTTTGATCGAGGTTCACTGAAAGGGAGCTCTGCTCCCGCCAGTGAACTCTGTAATTTTGTTTCAAAGTTACATAAATTCGTGAGAACGCTGTGTCTTCTCAAAGAAAGTTATATGTTTGATTTGTTTCCTCGCAACATTCTACCTTGCACTGGTAAGTTAGTGTTTTTTTTATATATTTTTTTTAAATTTCTTTTTTGTAGCGTACGCCATTTTTCAAGTTTTAGTCTAAAAAGAAGTATCTACAATTATAATTATCAGTGTTTGTTCTTTATTCCACTATATTTTTGAAATGCCTGAACAGATTTGGATGTATCACAGTGTGACATAGTTAGCCTATATAAGTATGTTTATTTTATTTTATACTATCTACGAAATTCACTGCTTTTTCTCGTTTATTTTAAACTAGCTGCGATCCGCGGTGTTACTTGTGGATATAAAAAGTAGCCTATGTATTAATCTGGGGTGTCAGCTTCCTGCATACCAAATTTTATCAAAATTGGTTCAGCCATTTGCGTGTGAAGAAGTAAGAAACATACACACACACACACTCACTTACAATCCCTCGCTTTTTTGTTTACTTACACAAATTATACAATGTGTGAAAGGAACACATCCGTAATAAATCAAACCACGGGCTGTTCAAGATCACTATAGTATAATGAAATTTAAATAACAGCCAAAAAGCAAAACAAAAATTTTACATTCCTATACAAATTGCCCGAGCGGCTGCACACTTTTATATCGAAATGACCTTTTCTTTTTGCTATTCACTACCTATGTGATCTATCACTAATAAATAATAATATCTATCACTAATAAATAATATAATAATATATCACTAATAAATACTGATATAAACTGTCTGTCTTTATTATCTTATTTTATTATATTAAACTGTCTGTCTTTATTATCTTATATATTATTAGTTACCCACAAATTAAAAAGGTGACAACTATAAATTACGTGACACGGTAAGGAGGACGGACGGGGGCCACGATTTGTGACATTGTGTGGGAGGGATATTTTAGGCGTCACAATACAAAATCTTAATTTTTATATTTTCAGCTCTAACAGTAGAATACATCGTGATTTTTTCACCACCAGCCAAATTTTGGAGCAAATCCAGTCCATTACACTGAACTTCTTTCCATAAAAACATTTAACGGAGAATGAAAAAGTTTTCGGATTCGCATACAAATCAGCGCTCAGCCAAACAGATTTTGTATGGGAGGACGAAAATTTATTATAGATTTTTAATTAGTATCTTTTTTTAATAGAAAGTAGTTCAGTATCATGGACTAAACTTGCTCCAAAAAAATGAATTTAATAAAAAACTTAATTAAAAAATGCTTATAATAAAATCGTTTTTAAAAAACTTGTCCTAGGTATTCTAAACTGCCTTCTGCCTAAGACATAGTACTTACTTATCTTTGTTTCCTATATGTTTGTTTATGGTTTCTATGTTAACACAAGAAAACGTAACGTCATCATGGTCGCGAATATTTTTGGCGTTGTCTGCTGGAGTGCCTAATTTAAATAAATGTGTCGCCTATCATTTTCACCATTATCATTCATACATAATTATACATCGTATGCATATTTATGCATGTATTATAAACGTATAATCAATGTAGGTATCTGTAGGTTTTTTTTTAGAGTTTTCTAATTTTTCACCACCGATTTACATGTATAAGTAGTATTTATAAGGTTATTTGTTGGATTTATTAAGGTGAATGTTTTGCAGCGCAACAAAATCTCTGTTGATATTGTTGGTGATTTGATAATGTTCTTCCTTATGGTTGACTGGAAGAGAAGTATCAAGTTAAGACCGCCAACTGTATAATGAGATCAAAAACGTTTTTTCTTTTTATATGGGAGAGAATCACAACTTTCACAACACGGGCACGCACTAAAATCAATATGGACTCTATAGTCAAGTATCTTAGGAACAGTTTTGTGTGTTTTGTTTGTTCTCTTGTATTTTTACAAGCGTTTATATAGTTTCACCTGACCCGTTGTCTGTCTGTCTGTAATCAAATCTTGAAAATTAAGCTTGACCCATTTCCCGGTTTCCGATTGAGCTAAAATTTTGCACGCATACGTATATCGCGTGACAATACTGTGATGATGTGGAGCTGATCTGATACTAGAGCCGGAAAGTGGTCATTACCTTTCTGTGATAAAACGACATAACCCCACCGAGTTTGGACTCGATCGATTTGGCTTGAGGACCACTAAAAACCATTTAAGGTCATTGTTATAGCTAAAAGCTTGTCTATCAAATATATATTTTTTTTTTAATTTACTTGTTTTATCCTTTGTTTCGGTGGAAAAAAGATATTTTCATTCATTGACGTAAAAGTAACCTAACTAACAAAGGTACCTATTTTTACAGTTCTTAACAATTATGAGTAATTGAAAAATTAAGATAACATTTCTTTGATGCATATTATATAAGCTAACATAATGCTTACAATACAACTTAATGCTTTTGTTTCAGAAATAACAAATCGACGAAGTTGCAAATTGAAGATAATCCTAGTGCCGAATAACTAGCAGAGGCTAGGAGAGGCACCTAGGACATTGAGAAGAAAGAAGTTGTGTTGGCTGTGCTGTTAAACACAGCTAGCAAGAATAAAGTGAAGTTCGGACATTCAGTGTAAGACCTAATAATAACGCAAAAATGGTTAATTATTTCATTTACGCAAAAGACTATTCGGTCTCAACGGACGGAGTCGAGTATTTCAGTTAGTAACAGTTCAAAAGTGACGTAGAAAAAGTACAAAAAAAACTATTGGAAGCAGGAGAGTCGACTGAATCGAAAGTAATTTACCTACATTGGGGACTTGAATGTTACGAAACAGACGAAGAGTCAAGTGTAAAAACGTACATCGAACTACAAGGTAGATCTTTGTGCACACAGCCGGACACTATTATTGCATGGATACAAGAAAATTATGATATCTGTGGCGAAAAAAATAAAATTAAGTTACTGTATATTGTGACTGATGGTATGATTGAATCGGAAAGTGTAAGCACATGTTTTGATTTGAATGAAAAAATCGATTACGAAACAGTAGTTTTCCATGCATTCAATGAATGTTTGGAAGACATTGACCTTTCAGTAGCTGCGTCTTTTTTAAAGGGCCGCTGCATGGTTTATCGTAATTATGAACTTTTTGATAATGTTGATATATCTGAAGAGTTTGACTACGATACAATAAATTTAAATAACTTTGTAACTGAAAGAGAAAATTTAAAATCTTATATAAGATTGAAGTTTATCAATAAATTCAAACACGACGCTATTGCTTTACTAGAAATAGATAAATTGAAGAAGCTGCGAGACAGACTGTTTGCCGAACTGTCATTATCATCGCAAAAGAGAGAATCAAATTTAGAAACAAAAGACAGAATTGTATTTTTACGCGAATTTGTAGAGACAGATTGGTATAAAAATCTCAATGCTCCGGCGCGTGACATGAAGGTTGAAATTGAGAAATCAGTTTCAACTTTAATTAATTACATTGTCAGCGACACGAAATCTTACTCGTTTGACGCACTGAAATTCGAGACGAACTTTGTTGAAACTGTTAATGAAGAGGCGATTGTTGACGTCAATTTCAGCCCTGAACAAGAAATTGAATTCCCTGACATTATATTGTACGATGAAAAAGGGATACCTGTTATATTACTAACGGAATTGAATTTGCTTGACAAACTTATTTTTCATACAACAAAAGAAACAGACGCACGGGATCCAGTATCACCGGCCAGTTTTAATAAATTTAAATCTGCGATGGAGTGTCCGTTGTTTTTGTTAAACGATTCAGATATTAGCGAATCAATCGGTTACTTTTATACTTTAAATGTTTATAAACAATTATTGACAAACACTAATAAAACAGAGCCGCGTACTCGTAGACCGTTTCATGGCGGCCTAGTGCTAGTAGACACAGATGAGTTTGATAAATACAACGACTATATTTTGTCAGCGACTTATTTTAATTCTAAGAAAATACAGTACAATATAGCTCTGTTTTATTTCGTGTTATGGAAAAATTGTGAAAATAAGGAATGGATGGATAGAAATGTCGTTGAACAGTTCAAGAAATATGTGATGCGACGTATTAGTGCAACAAAGTGTAAAATTGGCCTCTCATCATTGCCACTCGATCCTCAGATAAAAACTTCGTTGCTTACCGCCCTGTGGTACTGTGTCGAACTATCGTCACGTATATTCAAAGATGATCCTCAAAATTTCACGCACGAACGTTTGAGAATGCATTATGGCGTAGCGCATGGTATGATCGAAATATTAGAGTATTTTAATTATGATTTAGACTTGAAGTTTATTAGAAATCGTAAAGATTTAATTAGACATGTCATGATTTTGAAAAAAATTCCGACTTACATAGACAAAATTTATTACTTGTTAGAAAGAATATTCGAATCAGTAAATGGTTTTCTCGTATGTAAAATAAATAAGCCATATAATTTAAACAAACTCAATTATTTAGAACTGGATCACAAAGCTATGTTGAACGATGACGTAATTGCAAAAGAAGTTCATTTAAATGACTTTGTACACTTAATGCATTTAAAAGACTGCAAAAGCACGTTTGGAATATGCGAAAAAACATTCCGACCCTTTTTTACTATTGATCAAAACAAGTCATTTTATACAGAATTATTTAGAACTACTAAAAAAGCAGTTATCAGTAACGACGACGACTGCGAGAAAATAACAATAACTTACGATGAAATCGATTGCCTTGAGTTGGATAAAATTTTGTCCACGTACAATTTATTCATTAAATGCGTCGAAGATTCTGGAAAATATCCCACTTTCCCTGAATACATCGATTATATCTCTAAGAAGAAAAAATACCATGGTGACTTGGTAACAATTTTCCCATCCGATTTTTATAGTGACGCAGAAGGCGTATATTCGCAATATGAGAACATAATGAAAACAGTTGATGTTAATACATTTATAAAGGCATCTAAAAAATATGCTAAACGATCCGAACGTATTAAAGCAGAAGAAATACTAAAGTTCAATAACGAAGAAGAAATTATTGAATTTATTTCTGGCGAGGAATCAAAAGTTAAATTAAAAGCCCCGGTTTTGTTGGTAAATAACACCATGGATCCGGGTCCTGAAGAAAGTCGACCAAATCGGCCCCGACCGATGGCGACACGTCGGAGACGACGGATTCCGCCGCGAGGTCATCGTTCGGGGCGGAACCCTAGGCGTGCTCCCAGGACTCTCGGCTCTGTATTGCCATGCAAAGAGGAGTCCTAGAGCTGAGCTCAGTTCGGACTACAAGGATGGAAATGGTAAAAGACAATACACCGCGAGTAACTTCGGAGAAATCGGAGTTCACCTCACGATACCCGTGAATCAACTACATGGGATGGGTGTTTATTTTTTCTTTCGCATTTACGGCCAATGAAAGTCATATTATCGCATCTTTTTGCTTACGGATTGTGACAAATTACAAGTCATGTAATTTTTTTTAAATTAATTTCGTCACGGTGGATTTTAATCATTTTGTGATTAAATGGTTTATGTATAATCGTAAGCTTTTAATAAAATTCTGTTTGCTTATTTGAAAGAAGAAATCTCAAGCATTTTGTGATTGTTATAATTATTTATTGTAAATGTATTTAAGTAAATAGGATCTTCCAAATGTATAAATGTATATAATTAGTTGTTAATATAATTTGTAACAGACATTGTTTAAAATGTTAAAACATTAAATTAAATATCTAAAATGTGTTATGTATTTTTATTACTTAGAATACCTTCTAATCTTAGTGTTTCCGATTAAATCCTTAATTATTGTCCTGCTTCAGAACCTGAAGATGAGATATGCTAGCCAAAACGGCTAAACGAATTGGAATGAAACTTTAGCATGTTGACAGCTCATTGCCAGGATTGAGGAGCTCGGCGGCCCAGCGGGAGTGCGCGTTAGCGCTTTCGCAAGTAAAGCAATACAGTACGCAGTTAGATGGGTGACCACAAGTGGCATAACATTTTCTGTAGCTCCTCTGTGCTTCGGAAGGCACGTATAAGCTTGTCATCATTGAATGGCAGTCGTTAAGCTATGTCAGATGCTTGTAGGCGGCTTGAAAAATCTGACACCAGGGTCGACCACTTACACACGCGAAAAACAAACTATTACCAGGATCCTCACTATTCAACAGCAAAGTCAAACATTTCTGACAATGCCACAAGAATGACGTATCGTGTTAATTCATTTACTCTAAAAGTTGTACGAAAGACGTTTGTAGCCACGTGACATTGCATCGTGGATACACAGGTACGTACGTATGTCGTACTGCTTATGGAGGCAAGTTCCTGTTCTATGAACCACGGTTATGCACAGGTGCAAACAATACGTATGTGGTCAATTTTTTTGGCTCATCATGAGATATTATTAAAAAGTATGGTATACGTATTTTTTCCTTTACTCTGATCAGCAAATGATGACGAGGATACAGCGCATTTCAATTTCTCGTGACGTCACGATCAGCCACCTTTTTTAACTGAAGGTGATGTATATCACCTCCACTTCCAAACTTCGAAACTAAATCTTCACTTCTTTCCTAAACGAAAAAATAAGGGTCCGGCCGCAACGGCCCTCATACCGCGTTGCGCTCGGCCGGGAAGCTCTCGAATTTTCATTTTTTTTTTGTCCGCGACGTTCTCGGACGTGACGTTCTCGTTTTATTTGATATATGATACAGTAAGGTTCTCAAAACTTTCTTTTAATTTCCTAATTTGTCCCCCAAAAATGACCCTTATTAAAAAATAATATTTATATACTACGCATATCTTTTTTTGGGTCATAGGATTAAACCATTCTACCAAATTTACCTGATTTGGTCTAGGAGGTTCGGAGCTAATTGGCTGTGACAGACGGACGGACTGACAGACGCTTGAGTGATCCTATAAGGGTTATGCTTTTTAATTTTTTGTACGGAATTCTAAAAACCCCCGACGACGCCATCTAGTGATAAGTGGCAAATTAAAAAGACCCCGACTTTCAAGCGTTAACCGCCAATAACTAAAACCTAACTGACCGAAACGGCTGTACCGATTTTCATCGAACATAGCTACGAACCACCGCAGGGGAACTTACTTTCACGTAAAAAAAAAACATAACAAAATCTGTCCGTCCCTTCAAATCCATCCCTTCGAGAGCTACGATGCCACGGCTAGCCTGCTGACAGATAGACATAAGCGGCAAAACTTAACACCCTCTTTTTTTTTCGAGGGTTATAAACAGCTATCGTATTACAGACACGATAGCTGTAACAAAAACCCTGTCCGATCCTTGCAGGAGTAAATCAGACCGTTAATATGAACAATGCTTGAAACTTGAAGAAAAAGTTTTGACAATTTCATTCAAATTGCCGGCCGAACACTTTAGTATGAAAATGACGTGATTTTTTTGGTGCCTAGGAAAATTTGTTCATATTGACGGTCTGAGTTGCACCTACAAGGATCGGACAGGGTTTTGTTACATATTGTATATAGAAAATAGTTCGACATCATGGACTGAACTTGTTTCAAAAAGTATAAAGTCACCCTGTACATACAGCATCTAACCCACATATTCATAAAAATCAACAATCGTTAAACCTTTTTAAGTTAAAACGTGTTTTGTCCCTTACCCTGTTTTCAATACCTATTTGACATTGCAAGAACAAAACAAAACATATTTTAACTAAAACAGGTTTAGCAAATGTATTTAACTTGTTATGAATAAGGGGGTAAAAGTATAAGCTAATTCAATAAATAAATATACATAAACATTTGAAAAAAAGTTATTCCACAACGTGAAAGAGACATAACCATAATAAATATCACTATAGTAATATGACATTAAAATGATAACCAAAACGCATAAAAAATCGTTATTTCCATACAAAAGTGTGTTGCCGCCCCGGTATTTGTATGTTAATGTCGATTTTTTTAAGTTTTTTGGTTGGTATTCTAATTTCATTATACTATATAGTGATCCAGTATAGGCCGTGGTTCTATTTATTACGGATATGTCCCTTTCACATTGAATACGTTGTCTGTTTGTTTTTCGCGTATAAGTGACCAACACTAGTGGACGAAAAATACAAGTACATACATGCAGACATACCGGATATAAATGTATTTCGTTTCCCCACTCCACTTATTTATAATAGCCTGATCACACCTACCGAGTAGAGCGGCGAGACAGTACCCTCGGAGCCTAGCGCTAGCACTCGGTGTGTGTAACACCTGAGCGCTCGGCCTAGAAACAGGCGAGATAGTCACTCGGACCCCGTTCTATTTACTATGCCAAGTACCCACCCCCGCTACCCCGTACTGTCTCGCTCACCCTCTCAAGAGATCTGAACACGCATTCGGCAACCACTTGCCACTCGTTACTCGCCATTTGCCATTCTACCGGGTATAATCTGTACTGACTAACTGTCTCACTGCAACTTCAAAAATACGTGTAAACCCTCACTCGGCCAGAGCACTGTCTCGGCCGAGTGGCATTTAACTGTCTCGTCTACTCGGTAGGTGAAATAAAGGCATTATTGATAAGGATTATCGCTTGCCCATTTCTTCGATATTAGAACTTTCCCTGTAAGCCGAAAGCCTGGGTGCTTTTGAATATTTATAGCAATAGAAAGTCAGTAGGTAAACTTTTGAATTGATTTATTAAAAATAAGTATGTACTTACATACATTGTTATATGTTCTATTAAGTATAACTACTATTTACAACTAACAATCATTTAAAATACTAATGTACATTTTGAAAATAAGGGATCTAATATTTACAACCATGTTTCAGTTATACATTTATCAGTCTTATAGGTATTACATTAAAATAACTTAAAAACTTACTTTTGACATAAACTAAAACTAAGTTAACTAATTAACTTATATAAAATTGTAATTAAAGATAAAATGCGCAAAAGGCTTGGATCTCATTGGTCAGCACGGAGCAGCACATTTCAACGCTGCTATCCTTTTGAAATCAAATTATATCGAAACATCTTTATTGTGGAACACAGGTAACAAACATTTCTTCAAATATCTATACAAGGTTTGTTTGTTTTTAAAAGCTATATGGCACACACATGAATAAAAAATACTATTTTAGAGAACAAGCTCAGTGCAAAAGTTGACTTATCCCAGATAGGGACCTCTTCCTGACTAGGATTGAAAGTAAATGGGTTTTACAAAACAAGGTAGCAAATATGTAATATTAAATAAATCAGGTCAAATGTTCAGCACGAATCTTCAGTCACATTCATAGAATAAAATCTAGTAAGTAATCAAGTAGATAACATTAAATAATATAATAACAAAACTAAAATATAATAACAATAATAATAACCAAGTAAACTGCCACAATTTCGGCTGCTATTGAGGACTGTCATCTCAATGGTATACTAAGGGATAGACCTCCATAGATGCAGCCATTTTACTTTTAAGATAAACAGGTACTAAAAGGCCTCTTCATGTTGGCTTTGGCCCCATGAACGCCTCAAAGGACCGGGTCCCCATAGACCCGTGGTTGACAAGCGTACCAACATAATATTTAAGTCAAATTATCTTTTAACTAAGCCCTACGTTACTCTTCAAACTATTTATGAACTTACTGTTTACAGTTTAAAGTAAGAACGTGAAGTTTTTCTTCGCATTTGCGAAAATCGGCCACTTTTGCCTAATGTGCGAAGAAAAACATCTTCTCCTCAACACTACCGTGCTGAGATATGGAAAGTACATCTTTCGGCAGCAGTCCAAGCCTGCTCGTATTCCGATGTATTAAACTTACAAAACGCCTGAACACTACCCTGAGGCCTTTTTCGTTCAAATATAGTGATAATTTCGATTCTGATACAAAAACTTGTATACCTTATGATTTCTTTCCATTTTCATATAAAATACAACTTTTTGTCTTTTACCTCTAATACAAGTTTATTTAATTATATCATCATCAATTGTTTCTTTGTGCACATTTGTGATAAACATCGGAATATTTCTAGATGCTGCTTTAAAATTGCATTCTGCATCTCTTGCCTACCTTTTGCGCGTACCTATTTTTATTACATTTTTTGTTACATTTATTTACTGGTTTTTTACGATATGACACTATTTGCCAGTCATCTTCCTGTTTATTGACATTATCATCATCATTCTCAGGCCGCAGTGGCCGCTCGTTATCAGTGATCGGTAGCGGCGCAGGCGACGGTATTTTCGCACCCTTTGAGTCGTTTATTTGGACCCGCGTAGCATAAGAAGCTTTGACTTTATCTATCGCGCACTGAAAACCTGTTAGGTCCCGCAACAGCTTTGCACAGTCCAGATGTTCCATCTCCAAACCCGGAACACGGTCTAGATTTTTAGCAACGAACACGGGAATTGCATCCTTTTCTGCGGATTTAAATAAGTTAATGATGTCCGCCAGGTCTCTTTGATCTTTACTTTTGTTTTTCGTAGTAATTTTGCGTAAATCTGTTGACACACAGTCGAAGAGCACTGACTTCGATTTTTTAATTTCGGCGCTGCTGAATTTCGCGCTACAGATCCGCACAAGAGATATTTCGTCAACCACCGACACACAATTCTGCAAATATTCCAGCAATTCGTCGATTACAATATTACAATTGTTACACTTCATATTATTTGTCATTTTTATTTTAATTTTAGATTCCTCACTAGAAATAAATTCGTTTATTTCTTTTTCGTTATTAAACTTTACTATGCCTTCTGCTTTAATACGTTCATTTCGTTTAACATATTTTTTAGATACTTCTATAAATGTTTTAACATCTACTGTTTTCATTATGTTTTCATATTGGGAATATACGCTTTCCGCATCAGTATAAAAATTTGATGGGAAAATGGTTACCAAATCGCCATGATATTTTTTTTTCTTGAGAATATATTCGATATATTCAGGAAAAGTAGGATATTTCGCGGAATCTTCAACACATTTTATAAATAAATTGTACGTAGACAAAATTTTCTTAAACTCAAGAGAATCAACTATGTCATAAGTTATTTTTACTTTCTTGTGATCGTCGTCGTTACTGATAACTACTTTTTTAATAGTTTTTAATAATTCTGTATAAAATGAATTGTTTTGGCCAATGGTAAAAAAGGGGCGTAATGTTTTTTCGCATATTTCAAATGTGTTTTTACAGTCTTTTAGATACATCAAGTGCACAAAGTCATTTAAATGAACTTCTTCCGCAATTACGTCGTCGCGCAACATTTCTTTGTGATTACATTTTAAGTAATTCAGTTTGTTTATATTATATGGCTTTTCGATTTCACATATAAGAAAGCCGCTTACAGATTTAAATATTCTTTGTAACAAATAATAAACTTTGTCTGTATGCGTTGGAATTTTTTTCAGAACCATAACATGTCTAATTAAATCTCGACGATCTGAAATAAACCTAAAATCTAAATCATAATTAAAATACTTTAATATTTCGATCATATAATGAGCCACACCGTAATGCATTCTTAAACGTTCATGCATAAAATTTTGAGAATCATCTTTGAATATACGTGATGATAATTCAACACAGTACCACAACGCAGTTGGCAACGAAGTCTTTTCTGTAGGATCTAGTGGCAGTGATGACAGTCCAATATTACACTTTGTTGTACTTATACGGCGCATTACATATTTCTTAAACTGTTTAACGACATTTCTATCCATCCATTGCTTATTTTCACAATTTTTCCACAACACGTAATAAAACAAACCAATATTGAAATGTACTTTCTTGGAATCAAAATATGTCGCCGACAAAATGTAGTCATTGTATTTATCAAATTCATCTGTGTCTACAAGCACCAGGCCGCCATGAAACGGTCTTCGAGTACGCGGCTCTGTCTTATTGGTGTTTGTTAATAATTGTTTATAAACATTTAATGTATAAAAGTAGCCAATTGACTCGCTAACATCTGAATCGTTTAACAAAAACAACGGACACTCCATCGCAGATTTAAATTTATTAAAACTGGCTGGTGTCACTGCATCCGTTACATCAGCTTCCTTGCTTGTATGAAAAATTATTTTGTCAAGCAAATTCAATTCCGTCAGTAATATAACAGGTATTCCTTTCTCATCATCCAGTATAATGTCAGGGAATTCAATTTCTTGTTCAGGGGTAAAATTGACGTCAACGATCGGTTCTTCTTGGACAGTCTTATCAAATGTAGTCTCTAATTTCAGTGCGTTAAACGAGTAAGATTTCGTGTCGCTCACAATGTAATTAATAAAAGTTGAAATTGATTTCTCAATATCGACCTTTATGTCATGTGTCGGAGCATTAAGATTTCTATACCAATGTGTCTTCACAAATTCGCTTAAAAAAACATTTCTGTCTTTTGTTTCCAAATTTACGTCTATCCTTTGTGACTTCCATGACAACTCGTTTAAAAGTCGATATCGCAACTTCTTCAAATTATTTACTTCTTGTAAGGCAACACTATCGTGTTTCAATTTACTAATAAATTTCAGTTTTATATAAGATTTTAAGTTATCTCTTTCCGTTTCAAAGTTATTGACATTTATTTTATCGTAATCAAATGTTGAAGAAATATCAATGTCATCGAAAAGTTTGTAATTACGATAAACTCTGCATCGGCTTTTAAAAAAAGATGCAGCTACTGAAAGGTCAATCCTTTTAAAGTTTGTATTAAATGCATGAAAAACAACCTTCTCGTAATGCATATTTTGATTCAATTGAAAACATTTGCTTATACTGTTCCTGCCTATCATACCATCAGTTATGACATAAAGCAACTTGATTGTATTGGTTTTACTGATATTATAATGTCTTTGTATGTATGAAATAATACAGTCTGGTTCTGTACCCATATGTCCACTTTCCCGTTTGACGTATGATTGTTTACATGCTTTTTCATCTACTTCGAAACACCTGTCTCCCCAGTGCAAGTAAATTATTTTCGATTCTTCCGGTTGCTTTCCGGAGGCTGATAGTTCTTTTTGTATTTCTTCTACATCACTTTTGAATTGATTGAAGGATTTCATTCCGCTGCCATGAAAATGCCTGTTTCCTTGCGTTGACCCCGAAAAGTCTTTTGCGTAAATGAAATAATGAACCATTTTTGCGTTGATATTGTTATATCACTGAACAACAAAACTTCAATTTTCTTCTCACTGTACCTTCTTTCTTCTTTGTTCTAGTTCTAGCTCGTCCCCGCTTTATGCATGGTCAGCTCAGCAAGTCATTCGGCCAGTTTCAAGTTAGGTATAACTTCCACGCTGCATAAATCTGGAATAACAGCATAAGTTCTATATGTTAATTATATTATGATTGTGAATGTTTAGAGGCAACAAAATTAAATGTCTAACTACATACATACAGCATGTAGGTTCTTACCTATTGAGAAGTCTGGTCTATTTTACTTACAATGGTAAGGTAATAAGCAACAAAAATTTTTAAACAAAAATTGAATAAAATTGTTATAAGCTTTTGTAATTAATACCTTATTCACGTTTTCAAATCAAGTGGCTTATCAGCTGTGGACGTGGTCACAGGTCAATACATAATGCCTAGTACGTATTATGCGGCCTACAAGTGAAGAGGGCTTGTAGTGTGGTCGGTAGGTTGGCCATTCCTAAGAATACTGGGCGATTTTTTTATTTTTCCAAGGATTTGTATTTTTTCTTACAATGTTTTGTTCTATTTCTATAAGTGATTCTGAACCTATTTAAATAATATGAACAATCTTGACATATCTTTTTATAAGAATATACAATTTACAAATGAATATCCTTGCACACTATTAAAAAAACTATGTAAATAATAGTATGTTTTTATAATTTATTTGTAACTAGCTGATGCCTGCGACTTCGTTCGCGTGGACTTTATGACTCCAGCGTATCTGCATCAGGTGTTCCATATCTTCGATTTTTATACTTTAACAAAAAACTTTTGCTAAACCCTAATTTTTATATTTCTTATAGTTTAGCTGGACCACTATGTTTTTGCATCAGGTGTTCCAAATATGGTGGCCAGTCTTAAGTGGTATATAAAAAAATAATATTCGAATCCGTCCAGAAATTCTCTAGATTAGCGTGTACACACAAGCAGACATTTTTAAAATTTTTACTCTATTGCTGTGGGTCCACCCGATTTTTTTTTTTGGAAATATATTGAATATTCGGGCACATTTTTTTACTGTTTTATTATATGTTTTGATTGGTATTGATGATTTGCAAAGGTAATGATTGATTTGTAAAATAAACCAATATTTATTTCAATAAAAACACATATCTAGATTGTAAACCTTAAGTAATTACCTTAAGAAATGGGGTATAGGGGGTGCAAAATCAATGTGAAATTATTTAATTTTAAAGTGAATGAACAAATAAATATTCTGTAAATATTTCAAACATCTACCTGTTACCGTTATTAATATTAAGCAAAAAACGGCCAATAAATCACGTTCGTTGTATGGGAGTCTCCCTTAAATATTTATTTAATTCTGTATTTAGTATTTCTTGTAAAAGCAACTACAGAAATACATCATATGTAAAAAATTTAACTGGCTATAGTTCGTTTGGTTAGGTATTTAAATAAATGTAAACAATCATGGCATATCTTTTATTGAAATAAACAATTTATAAATCAATACCTTTGCAAATTACAAATAAATTATGTAGTTTATAATTTATAAAATAAATAATTTGGAAATTGCGAAGGTATTGAATTAAATTGTATATTTCAATAAAAATACTTGTCAAGATTGTTTACATTATTTTAAATACCTAAAAATATGGACTATACCTAATTATAACGGTTCATAAGATACAGCCTACTGGCAGACAGACAGACGGACGGACAGAGAGCGGAGTCTTAGTAATTACCCTTTTTTATCCGTTGGGTATGAAACCCTGAAAATAGACCAGACTTTAAAATAGGTAATACCTAGGATGCCAAAAAAATAATAATTAAAAAGTAATAATTGTAGGTACTGATCTGGAGTAACCCCTATCGGCTACTTATATAACAGATTATACGCCGACTATTTATAGGCACATGCTTAAAAAAACAACATTAACTTACCGATCAAAAATAGTATAATTATGGAGAAACAAGTTCAAATATTAGTTTCTTCGTGAAGAAACGTTCTCAGAGGACCCCGGGCTCCGGAGCAACAGCCGAGGATGCAACCGGGAACTCCGGGAACACCACCACATGAACTCTCACAACCAACTATAACTTTTTAAAATATAATTATATTTTTTATTGGTAGAAGCCGACCGCTTCCCACCAAAATATAAACTGGCATTGATGGCTGTGGTGCCCTCAGTTATATACCGAAGTGCATCGCATGACTCATTGTTTTCAATTTCGTGCCTATTTCACCACAGGCTGAAATCGTATGAAAGTTGAACCCTCTTTCAAATATTATGAAATCTCATCCCTGACAAAATCTTCCCGCGCAAATCGTACGTCGCTATCTCCTTTGCACGTAAAGTAAGTGACAGAGATAGTGTGTAGGATTCTTCGAATATAAGTAAAAATACGTGGAAAATTACGTTTATTTCTTGAATTAATAACAAGATGGTTTCGTTTATGTCGAGCGAATTAATATAAAGGTAAGAATGAAAAAACCGGAGTGAAGGTTTCGAATCGGGTCCTTGTCGTTCTCCGTTCCTGGTGGTGTTTCGTGACGCCGATAGATGGAGCTTCAACATACCGCCGGCCTTGGAAGCACCGTCTTCCGAAGTAATAAATCGTCTCCTATTCTTCTTACTCCTCGTTTGGTTGCAGCGGGAGTGGGCAAATTTTGGAGAAGGCCCGTCGAATCACGCCGGTGGCCGTGCGAATATTAGCCACACGAGCGACGCCATCCTTTCCTGGCATGACTTCTATTATTCTTCCCAATTTCCACTTTAAAGGAGGAAGGTTATCCTCTTTAATGATGACTAGACTACCCAGCTTCAGGTCGGCACTGTGATGTTTCCACTTCGTCCTCTGCTGCAGCTCCGAAATGTACTCCTTTGACCATCTTTGCCAAAAATGTTGTCGTACTTGTTCCACACGATGATACCGAGTTAACTGACTGGTGGTCGTTGGCGTGAGATCTTCAGCAGCTGGCGAAGTCAGCGGTCGACCGATAAGGAAGTGGGCAGGGGTTAGAGGTAACATGTCGTTGGGGTCTGAGGATAGAGGAGATAGTGGACGGGAGTTTAGGACTGCCTCGATTTGTATTAACACAGTGCTAAACTCCTCGTAATCAAAGTTAGCAAGCCCAACGACTCGCTTTATATGAAACTTGTAAGACTTTACCCCCTGTTCCCAAAAACCCCCGAAATGGGATGCTCTGGGCGGAATGAGATGGAAGCGAATTCCATTGTTTGAAGCATAATCACTAATTATTTCCGAATTCTCATTAAAAAACAAAGAGAGTTCCTTATGAGAACCTACAAAATTTGTACCGTTATCAGAATAAATTTCGATCGGTTTTCCCCTGCGGGAAATAAAACGTTTGAAGGCCAGCACATAATCGTTCGTGGACAGGGTACCGACAAGTTCTAAATGTATCGCACGAGTAACCATACAAATAAATAAACATACATACCCTTTTACTAGTTGAGCTCCCCTGCCTTTACGGTTGAGGATATACACGGGGCCTAAATAATCCACAGCACATCTGGCATATGGAAAACTAGCTTCTAACCTCGATGAAGGAAGGTTTCCCATGATAGGCGTTAACGTTTTACACCTGAAGCGCGCACAAGTCATACACTGATGCACTACCTTTCGACACAGATTTCTACCACCTAGTGCCCACCACTGTTCACGCACGGAAGCTAGTAAAAACTGCGGTCCAGCATGTAATAAACGTCTATGCTCGCATTGAAACAAAAGTAATGTAAAACGATGTTTTGGACACAAAAGTATAGGATGCTTTTTGTTGTAATCGTAATTAGAATAACACAAACGTCCACCAACCCTAATTACACCATATTTATCCAAAAATACATTTAGGCTCGCAATTTGATTGAGTCTTTTCTTATCTTTCAATGATTTGACCGGTAAATTATTGGATAAACATCTATGCACTTCCGCAAACGATTGCAACTGAGCCGACCTTGACATGAGCCGAGTGGCTGCGGCGGTCTCGTCCGGCGACAATAAACCAGTTTTGCGAATATTTCCTTCCCTTTTGCACCTAAGATTATAAACAAATCGTAAGACGTATGCGGCCGTATGTATTAATCTGATATAGTTTGAAAATCGATTGAAATCTATAAAATCATTGTGTTCTACACAATTCAAGCTTACATTTTTGGACTTTAATTCAGGCAAATTTTCAGTATCGCTCAATAAATGCTTATGTTCTGACCAATCGGATTTAATGTCATGTAAACAAGATGGGCCGTGCCACCATAGTTCAGAGTTACGTAACGAGTTAAAATTGAGACCCCTTGACACTAAGTCGGCTGGATTCTCTGTACCTTTTATATGTAGCCATTGAGAATCTCCAGTTAACTCATTAATTTCTGTGACTCGATTTTGAACAAATGTTTTTAATAAGTGTGGGGACATTCGTAACCAACAAATTACTATAGTGGAGTCCGTCCAGAAGTAGACATGGTCAAAAGTTAATGACATGGAATCAACGATTTTTTTATACAATCTAGCTGCTGTTAATGAGCCCATCAGTTCAAGACGAGCAATGGTAAGTACCTTCAGTGGACAAACTCTACTCTTGGCGCATAATAATTTCACTACTACTCCGTTTTGATCATAAGTTCGCAAATACGCACAGGCACCGTATGCATCCTGCGATGCGTCAGAGAAAATATGAAGCTCAGTACGTGCAGTGTGCACGCTTCTCACGAACCTAGGTATTCTCAATTCATTCAGATCGTGTAGTGAATCCAAAAAATCTACCCACTTATCGTTCACGAACTGAGGTACCGGATCGTCCCAATCTAATTTGGATAGCCATAATTTTTGCAAAGTTATTTTGGCAATAATTACGGTTGGAGCTAAAAGGCCTAACGGGTCGTATATTTGCGATATTGTAGACAACATTTTGCGTTTGGTTAATGTTGTTTTATTGAATTCAATTCTAGTAGTGTAGTATAGTTCATCAGTGTCATTATGCCAACCTAATCCGAGAGTTTTGTTTTGAGTATAATCTCCAATGGCTAGATCTTTAGATTTGATTTGTGTGACATCGTAATTAAAAGTCCACTTTCTTAAATTAAAACAACCAGACTTCAGGACTCGTGAGAGTTTTTCACAAATATCCATGAGCACATTGGGATCGTCGTGACCTGTAATTAAGTCGTCAACAAACAGGTCGTCACGGATAACGCGAGCAATAATTTCGTCATTGCACTCATCTGCGAGTTGACGAATACAACGCATTGCTAAATAGGGAGCCGAAGCCGTCCCAAAGGAAACTGTATTTAGCCTGTATACTTGCAAAGTCTCATTAGGATTTTCTCTCCACAAAATAAGCTGCAAGTGCCGCTGATCAGGTTGTATAAGCACTTGACAAAACATTTTTTCCACGTCCGAACAAGCGACGTGTATATGTTGTCTAAAACGTAATAAAATAGCGAAAATATCGTTTTGAAGAGGCATACCTACGTGTTGAATGTCGTTTAATGATTTATTTGACGTTGTCTTAGAACTAGCGTCGAAAACTACTCTAAGTTTGGTAGTTAAACTATTTTCACGCAATACTCCATGATGAGGGAGGAAATAGTGTGGAAAACCATAATCGTTAGCTGGAGACATATACCCTAACCTCTCATAGTCGTGCATGAAATCTGAGTACATTCGTTTGTACTCAGGGTTTCGATTTAATTTGCGCTCTAAAGAATTGAACCTGTTTAAAGCTGTGCTAAATGAGTCACCTAACTTATCAGGCGATTCCTTTAACGGAATGCGAACCGAAAATCTCCCGTCTTTTTCTCGTTTAGTCGTATTATTGAAGTACTGTTCGCAATATAACTCGTCTTTCGTGAGAGGTTTTGATACATTGTCTACGTTCTCTATTTCCCAAAATTTACGAAGTTCCGTATCTAAACCTTGAGAAAAATGACAAGACACCTGATTATTTAAGCGCAATCCATCAATATAAATTGGACCGGATATTATCCAACCCAACTTCGTGCTATGTAAGTATGGGCCATTCGATAATCGTATTTTGTGTTCGTATAACAAATCCCAGAAACGATCTGCTCCTATCAGTAACTCGATTTCTAATGGGACGTCGAAGGTAGGATCGGCTAGTTGAAAATGACCCGGAATATCAAGCGCATCGAAATGTCTGGAGGGTAAGCGGCCAGTGATGCTTGGCAAAACTAGACACTGCACCGTCGTATTATATTCGCATACTTTCGATTGAAAATAAATAGTACATTGACTATTAGGATTTGAGACCGACTGTCCCACACCCATTAGTTGTATAGTGGACTCTATAAGAGTTAAATCTAAACGTTTCGCTAAATTTTCCGTAATTATGCAATATTGAGATCCGTTATCAAGAAGTGCTCTCACTGTGTGAAATACGTTGTTACTATCCAACACGTCTACTAGAGCTGTAGCGAGCAAAACAGTACCGCAAGATTGAGTTGAACTATCTACGGATAAAGTATCAATGCCTTTGTTCGAGACAGACGTATGAAGTGTAGTGCTACTTGCTTGCGATGTACCTGCGCTGCCGCCGCCGGCTATGGCTGCCGGGCGAACAGCTGATTCGTAACTTACACGACTGCTAGTATAAAGGCTAGGTTTAGGGTGCAACAACGTATTATGTTTGCACTTGCACATCTTACACGGGCCGAACAAACAATCGGTTGGTAGGTGTCCTGATCGTAAGCAGTTCACACATAATTGTTTCGAATCTACAATATTCTGTCGTTCTTTTATAGACATATTTAAAAACTCGCAACAGGTATAAAGGCTGTGGTCGCCTTTACACAATGGACAAACACGAACGTTGGTAGAAGTTTTATTACGGGTAGTCACAAAACTTTGTACCTGTTGCGATTTTGAGCGATATTTCGGTTCATTTTTCGTAAAAGTGGGGTTTACAACATTTCTGACGATACTTTTAGTGTGATTACTGTTGATCATCTCCAAGGTATCAGCTCGGTTACGCAAAAACTTTAATAACGTATCCAATTTTAATTTACTGTTCGAATCACCAAGCAAGCCAGATGCAAGAGAACCCTTGTATGACTCCCACTCGCGTTCTGTTGATAAATCGAGCTTTGTTGTAATAATATATATTAACAATGTATCCCAGTACTCAGTGGGCTCATTCAAGGTTTTAAGAGCTCGCAAATTACGTAAAACAGTGTCAATTAGCATTCTGATTTGCTTTGGCGACTCATTAGAGATGCTGGGAACAGTAAATAACGACTTTATATGATTATGTACTAAAAGACGTTCATTGTGGAACCGCATTTCTAACAGCTCCCATGCGTGGACATAGTTTGCACCAGTGAATTCTAAAGCACCAATTACTTGTAATGCACTACCACTAAGTGACGACCTTAGGTAATGAAACTTTTGTATATTATCTAAGTCTGTGCGATTATGAATCAGTGAAAAGTAGGAATTTTTAAATTCTAACCAACGATCACTTGAACCATCAAAGGAAACCAGCCTCAAATCAGGTAGTTTAGCATGTAAGGTAGCCTTTGGTTTTGAGTCTGCGACACACCCAGAACCGTGCTCATCCTCTAACAAACACTTAGCTACAGAAATAACCGAATAATACTGCTCTTCAAACGTTTCGCGGTATTCTATTTGATCGAAAATCTCATTGTCATCTGAAAAATGTTCAATTTTATTTTGAATTTTGTCGAACTCAACGTATACCGTTTCCAAATTTTGAACTCTCAGAGACAATTCAATTTTTTGTGATTTACTAAAAGAACTCTCATCTAACTTAGTTAAGTACTTATCAAAAGACGTAAGTTTTGATTTAAGAACACCTCTTTGTTTCCTAAGATCGGATAATGATATTTTCTTAAAATCGAATTCTCCTTTACCTGAAGGCGACTTACTACCTTCAGTACCGGCTGATTTTGGCAGATTAAGCTTCAAATTCTTTCCAGAGTCACTCATCTCGGTGATTTTTGAAAAAAGAAAGCAAAGTACTTACAGTTTTAATCGTTACCGTCGATGACGACAATTACTGACGTGTCGTTTGACTCACCAACTGAAATTCGAGAAATAACACTGTATTAGCACAAATCCAGACACTAGGAGGAGGATAACGGAAGGATTACCGACCAGACACGCTGCTTGCCGATATGATGCTGCACAAACTGCTTCTGGATTATTCTGGATTGTGGTATTCCCTCGCCTCGCCTTGTCTCGTATCGTATCGTATCGTATCTCCGCGTAGCCAGTTCAGATGTGGCGTTGAAGGACTAATTTTATGTGTAGGATTCTTCGAATATAAGTAAAAATACGTGGAAAATTACGTTTATTTCTTGAATTAATAACAAGATGGTTTCGTTTATGTCGAGCGAATTAATATAAAGGTAAGAATGAAAAAACCGGAGTGAAGGTTTCGAATCGGGTCCTTGTCGTTCTCCGTTCCTGGTGGTGTTTCGTGACGCCGATAGATGGAGCTTCAACAGATAGTCTGTACACCTCGCGTTCCACGTGACGCAGTTTACGGTAGTAAAATATTATCTATAAACGCTTTTTACTCAAGAGTACCTGAAGGTCAAAAGTCAAAAATCATTTATTTATCTTTGGATCATCATTTCAGCCACATAACGTCCACTGCAAGACATAGGCCTCTCCCAAGGATTTCCAAAATGACCGATCAAGAGCGGCCTGCATCCAGCGCTTTCCAGCGACCTTGGTCAAGTCTTCTGACCACTTTGTTGGTTGGGAGGCCTACGCTTCGCTTGCCAGTACGCGGTCGCCATTCGACCCGCCTTTTTGCCCCATCGGCCAACGGTTCTTCGCGCTATGTGTCCCGCCCACTGCCATTTTAACGAGCTAATCCGCTGGGCTATTTCAGTAACTTGTGTTCTCCTACTTTCCTCATTTCTAATTTGATCACGTAGAGAAACACCGAGCATTTGTATCACTTGATAATTGTCAATTTTTTTTGATTTTGTAATTGTTGTTGACGTCAGATCATTTACTTACAGCTACGTTTATTGCCGTTCCTTAAGAGTCAACCCAACCCGTCTTACTTTTCATACGAACGCTCGTACGTCATTATGGCGTTGCAACTGATGATCTTTCTTGAAAACTTTTGAACTAACAGGTATCTTGTGCGCTATTTCTAGGTTTCTATTGAAATAATAAATTAAAATTTGGAAAAACAAATTCAGTACACGCCTCCAAAACTCTGGTTTTTTGCACAAATTTTACCTGAACTTCGACTGTTCATAAAGTACTCATAAATTGTAAAATTCAAAAAATATTTCATTAGAAACCTCGCAAATGTAATAAACTTTTTAAATAACAATCATTTATTTCACACACTTGTAAGGCTTACTAAAAAAACGTATTTCCTGGAACTAGTTTTATAAAATTTCCGCACCCTATAAATAGTTAATATTCGTACAATGTATAGTTAATAATAATACTAATTTCATTCCATAGATTGCAAACCGTGCTCTTAGGCGCTATCTCTCCCTTTTTGTTTTGCCTCTTTTTCTAGTATTGCCCTGGATGAAAAAACGAGCTTTTCAAACTATGCTCACGTTGACGTCAGAGCGGCCGGGAAGGGCTGCCTTAAGCGCAAGTGCAGAAAAAGCATAAAAACTGCACTCCAGCATTTTCTCAAAAAAAAACTGATATTAAAATCAGATACGTGCAATGAGAATAAGTTATGTCATACCTAATTACAAATCGAGAAAAATGTCAAATTGGAAATTAATGTCGGTTTGTAAATTATGTACTTATACACATGTACCGAATGTGCTTAGGTACTTTAATTATGACATTTGTGATTGTACAAATACAAACTTTTAAGAGGGACCCGCGCCAAGCTCAAGCCAGACTGTTTTGTCTCTGAGGTAATAATTGCTTCCGTAATTAAAACTTAAAATTATATACTACCTTAAAAGACTCACTGACTGTTTTCAGCTTTATAATGTGGGGTAACTAAATCATTTATATTACTTAAGTTTTTATACCTACTATAGTGTTTTTTCTTACATTATATATCATATATTCAAATACAGACTTTTTACACACCAGCCAATGTTTGAAACAAGTTCAGTACTCAACTTCTTTCTCTATAAGAAAACTGATAAAAATTGTTCGTCCTTCCGCAAAAAATTCGTTTGGCCAAACGCTAATTTGTATGTTAAGTAAAATTTTTTTTCGCTTTTCGTTAATTGGCTTGTCAACTAAATAATTAAAATTTTTGTAGTTGGTTTTAATAGAAAATATAGACCATTTTAAGAAGGTAATTTTAATAAAAAAATTCTACGTGTTATCAGGATTTTTTTATATCATTTTAAAATTTGCACCGGAAGTGACGACACACAGCAATCAAAGTTTACAAATTTCCTATGCCTGCACAAAAAAAAACAATGACAACGGTCATCTGTCAATGTCACCTGTTTAAATTATTTTTGTTATATTGGTTGTAGTCGTTTGACATATATTGTTATAGGGAGATGACAGTACCATGGAATGATATGTACTTCATTAGACAGTACAGTACTGAAAGCGGAAATTGCCAATCTTCATCGTGACTTCACTTCCTCAAAAATGTTGACCTTGCTTGAAAATGAAGGTCATTTGGAGTTTTGCAAATATCTTAATAACTAAAACCTTATTTTAAAATCTGATTATAGAATGCTTCTACTAGAGGCTATTCCTCGAAAAGGTTTGTGAATAAGATCTTTTTTTCAAATTACTTGACTAGCGAATTGTTTTTATGAAAAGTGGTTCAGTATCATGAACATAACTTGGCAGGTGGGTAAAAGACATTGTATGACTGTATTACTGGGATGGTACAGAGAGTGTATCAATTTTCTTTAAAATATCTTAGGGATATCTCTCGATACTTAACCGTCAATGAAACGTTTTTGTAAAATAGAAATAGTTTGTACATCAGCTGCACTCCACCATAGAAGAATCCCGCAGGACTGACATCAGACTATGAAAGTAACTAAAGTTAACTAAACTGGTCCCTAAGGTGCTAAAAGGTACCTTAAACAACCCCTTAGCAACAAGCCTTATGTTTCTCGAACACAGTCCATTGGAGAATTTCATCATTCACGGATGATATCATAGCTACCTAATTAAAACTCGCTATCACAGGAAATAAACTAATTAGGTACCTAGTTACACAGGAAAAATATAACAGGCTGAGAGCGAGTCGAAATCGCGCGCGAGGGTTTCGTACCAATATCTATAAAAATCTCGTTTGTTGCATGGGAGCCTCACTTACATATTTATTTTATTCTCTTTTTAACCCCCGATGCAAAAAGAGGGGTGTTATAAGTTTGAAGCTTGCGTCTGTCAGTCTGTCTGTGGCATCCTAGCGCTCGATCGGATAGACCAATTTCGACACTTTTTTTACGTGTAAGCAGGTTCCATTGCAGTAGTTCTTAGCTGTTCTTAGCAGTATGTCTGGTAAAAAGCGATCTAGCAGTTTAGCTCTTTATCACCATCTAAACCATGGCTTCGGACAGACGGACAGGTGGACAATAGAGTAGGTTAAGTCCCGTTTTTACCTTTTGGCTACGGAACCCTAGAAAAAACACGTAAGTACTCATTATAATGAGTAAGTATTCGTAAAATATTTGGAACTAGAGGACTATTTCTAAGCAGTGTGAATTGAACATCGATGTAGTAAAGGAGTAAGTAACTTTATGGTCTATTATCTACATAAGATTTTTGTGTGCAGAATAAAGATTTTCTTTCTTTCTTTCATAAAATAAAAGGTACAACAGTCGTCTAATAGTGTCGTCCTATTTCTTTATCAAACCAAATTAGAGTTCATCACACAAGCTTGACACTGAAGTACTGAAAGGCGGATTTTTTTTTTTAAATTAGTTACATGAGTAAGACTTCATTACAAAAGTCAAAAGTCTTTTATTGATCTTTGGATATTTATATCACTTGATAATTGTCATTTCTTTTTTCTTTCGATTTCTTAATAGTTAGTTGTTGACGACAGATCATTTACTTACTACTAAGTTTACTGCCGCCTCCAAAGCGCAAGTACAGAAGAAGCGGTAACAAACTGTACTGCAGCATTTTCTCCAAAAACGTCAACTGGACTGAGAATACATTGCTATGTCATAATTATTAATTAAGAATGATGTCAAATTTGAAATTTATGTCAATTTGTAAATAAAGTGCATGTCCCGATTGTACTCAAATTATGTCATTTTTGTGTGTACAAATATAAACCTTTAAGAGGGATGCGCCAAGCTCAAGCCAGAAGTTCTTGCCTTTAAGATGATTATCGGTTCCGTAATAAGCCTTCTCACAAAGTACTTTCTTTACATAAGCTTTAAATTTTCTATCTGGCATATTAAGGACCGATTCTAGCAATTAATTTAAAATTTTAAACAGTTTCCCTTAAACGATTTACTGACTGTTTTTAGCCTATAATACGGGGTAACTAAATCATTTATGTTACCTAAGTTTCTACCCGTTAAATCACCTGTTTTATTGAATAAATCATTTTTTCCATACATAGGTACATTATATATTCAAATATGTACTGGGACAGTACAGTGAGTATATCAATTTACTTTAAAAAAAATCTCTTAGGGAGTCTTTCGATCCTAAATCGTAAATAAAACGAATTGCCCTTTTTTATAAAATATAAATAGTCTGTATATCAGCAGCACTCCCCCAGAGAAGAAACCCGTAGGACATCAGACTATGAAAGTAACTAAAGTAAACTAGTCTAGCAGTCGCAGTAGTTGTTACCAAACTGTGACGTCCCAATTTTTTTATATTTAATCAATTAAGAGCGCTATTCGACTTCAAGACATATCCCATTCATTGTATTCATCTTAGTAACCCATAAATCTTAGGAATAGTGGAAAATAAAAATATACAATCTCATTAAATTGTATCTTTCGCTAATTTTATGTCTGTTACAAAAAGAATTAGCATTAACAACAACCAAAAAAGTTATATAAAAATCGCATGTGCGACTTTTGGTAATATAAGTGTTGAATAGATTAGTTATATATGTGGGCCCCTAAGTAGTATAAGCCCAGGGCCTCCTAAACTCACAGTCCGGCCCTGCCGGCCACGTCTTATCCTTATCTATCGAATCACCTTCAAAGGATATTGAGCGTAACGAAATGACAATAAAGTCTAAGTTCGCAGGACAGAATAATACGATATTGTCGTTAGTTATTGTAAAAACTACCTATTATCCTGATGATCTAATTTAAGGAGTGAACTTTTTTGAATACGGAGATTAAAGCTTATGACTGAGTAAGCATCTATCATCAATTCGGTTACACGATTTTGATCTAAAATTATGCTCTTGTTCCAGAAATTCCCCACGTTGAACTTTCGTGACAGTGACAACATAGCGCAGCGCAGTAAGAAAATTATTATTAAAACATACAATTATCTTCCGGTATACTATAACGCAAAAATGGTTAACTATTTCATTTACGCAAAAGACTTTTCAGAGTCAACGGGTGGAAAAGATCATTTTCACAGTAACGGTATGAAAACTCTTCAGCAGTTTAAAAATGACGTGGAACAAATACAACAAGAACTTTTGACTGCCGGAGAAACACCGACTGAATCGAAAGTAATTTACTTGCACTGGGGAGATATTTGTTACGAAGTAGATGAAGATATATGTATGGCGGCATACAAGAATAAAGATTGTGGATACTCGTATATAAGTAAACAGCCGCAATCTATAATTGAATGGATACAGCTGAATGGATACTATGATATCTGTAAAAAAGACAACAAAATCAAGTTGCTGTATATCATAACTGATGGTTTGATTGGATACTCCGATAGTATAAAAAAATGTTTTAAAATGAATGAAAAAATGCATTACGAAATGGTTGTTTTCCATGCATTCAATAAAGACTTGAGAAAAGTTAACCTTTCAGTAGCTGCGTCTTTTTTTAAGAGACGCTGCATGGTTTATCGTAATAACGAACTTATTGATAACGTAAATATTTCTCAAGATTTTGACTACGATACCATGACTGTATCTAATTTTTTAAGCAAAAGAGATAACTTAAGGTCTTATGTTAAATTGAAGTTTATTTATAAATTTAAACATGATGCCATTGCTTTACTAGAAATAGATAAATTGAAGAATTTGCGAAATCGACTGTTTGTCGAGTTGTCATCAAAGCCAAAAAAGAGCGACGTTTTAGAAACAAAAGACAAAAAAGCATTTTTAAGCGAATTTTTAAAGACCGATTGGTATAAATACCTTAATACTCTGGCGCATGATAAAAAGGTCGAGATTGAGAAATCAATTTCGTCTTTGATAAATTACATTGTCAGGAACACGAAATCTTTCTCGTTTAACGCACTAAAATTCGAGACGAAATTTGATAAAACTGTTGAAGAAGAGCCGATTGTTGACGTCAATTTTACTCCTGAACAAGAAATTGAATTCCCTGACATTATTCTGGATGATGAGAAAGGAATACCTATTATATTATTAACTGAATTGAATTTACTTGATAAAATCATTTTCCATACAACAAAAGCCACCAATGTAGTGTCTCCAGCCAGTTTTAATAAATTTAAATCTGCGATGGAGTGTCCGTTGTTTTTGTTGCAAGATACAGATATTAGCGAATCAATCGGCTACTTTTATACTTTGACTGTTTATAAACAATTACTGAAAGAAACTGCAAAGAGAGATCCACATACACGAAGACCGTTTCATGGCGGCTTAGTGCTAATAGACACAGATGAATTTGATAAATACAACGACTATATATTGTCGGCGACATATTTTAATTTTAAGAAGATAAAGTATAATGTTGGTTTGTTCTATTTCGTGTTGTGGAAAAGTTGTGTAAATAAAGAATGGATGGATAGAAACGTATTACGACAGTTTAAAAAGTATGTAATGCGACGTATTAGTACTACAGTGTGTAAAATTAGTCTGTCGTCATTGCCACTACACCCTCCAGAAATAACTTCGTTACCAACTGCATTGAGGTACTGCGTAGAACTATCGTCACGTATCTTCAAAGATGATCCTCAGAATTACATGCAGGAACGTTTAAGAATGCATTACGGTATAGCGCAATACATGATCGAAATATTAAAGTATTTTGATTATGATTTAAATTTAGACTTTATTGAAAAACGTACAGATTTAATCAGACATGTTATGATTTTGAAAAGATATCCAACATATGTAGAGAAAGTTTATTATGTGTTAGAAAGAATATTTAAATCTGTAAACGGTTTTCTCATCGGTGAAATAGAAAAGCCATTTAATTTAAATAAACTTAATATCCTTAAATTGAATCACAAAGGTATGTTGAGTGACGATATAATTAAGGAGAAAGTCCATTTAAATGACTACGTCCACTTGATGCATTCTGAAAATCAATTGAGTAAATCAAAAGATACACATACTTTTACAATATGTGAAAAAACATTCCGTCCCTTTTTTACTATTGACAAAAACAAGTCATTTTATGCAGGATTAGCCGAGGTCACTAAAAAGGTAGTTATCAATGACGACGACGACGAAGAGAAAATAACAATAATTTATGATAAAATTGATTCGCTTGAATTTAATAAAATTTTATCGGCTTACAATTTTTTTATAAGGTTTGTCCAAAAAAATGAGAAATATCCTAATTTGCCTGAATACATCGAGTATATTTCCAAGAAGAAAAAATATCATGGTAATTTGGTTACAATTTTTCCACCCTGTGTTTATACTGACTTAGTAGAAGTATATTCACAATATGAAAACATAATGAGTAGAGTGGATGTTAATCAATTTATAGAAACATCTAAAAAATATATTAAACGATCTGAGCGTATAAAAGCAGAAGAAATAGTTAAGTTTAATGATGACGATGAAATTTTCAAATTTATTTCTAGTGAGGAATTGAAAGTTAACATAAAAAATGGATTTTAATTTACTGTTTCAATTTTATTATTATCATTTTATGATATGTACAATGTTTTATAAATTTTGTGGCAATATTTGAAATCCGAGGTTTACATTTCTCATTATTATATCCACAGATAAATAATATGGCGTATAGTTATCAAATGCATCATGCCTGGAAAAATATCCTTGTTTCATTTGGCAGATTATTTGAAAATATTGTATAAGAATTTTGCTTTGACAGCAACAATAGAGCGCATTAAAGTCGCATAACTTGACATCCGCCATTCGTACAGTTTTTGAGAATCTTTGCCACAAGCCGCCGCCCCCGAACTTATACAATATACAGATGATAGATAGATGCTATCTTTATTATATATAATTTTTATATAATATAGGTATTTAATGTATTATTTTCGGTTAGGTATATTTTAGAATTTGGTTATCTTATAATTTTAGGTTTTTTTTAAATTATTTATAATATATTCTACTTAGAAGATTTTACCCTATGTATATTATCCTATGTTTATAAAGTTTTTAGTCAAATAAACAATAATAGTTCGAAGTGTCCTTTATATTTTATTATCTATCTAATTGACGATTTCTTTGTATTGATATTCATTTTATCCCAAGATATGTTTTGTTAGCTGATAAAATAACAAATAATTTTATGTATTTTGATTATATGTAGTAGTTAAGTAGGCAGTAAGTAGCACAGAAGGTACCAAACCGGTAAGCAGTACCTACTAATTTTGCCTACTGATCCCATAACGAGGAAGTCTTTGGCCCAGTTTCACAAGTTAAGTAACCCGGGGCGCAGTCTGCTCTTGGATGGTTGACCACAAGTGGCATAATGAACATCGAACTACTCCGTGCTTCGTAAGGCACTTAAAGCCTTTGGTCCTGGGCTCCCGATGGTCAATCTATGTTAGATGACTTTCGGAAGATTGACAAATCTGACATTAGTGTAGGCCACTTACACACACAAAAGACAAACAAAACACGTATCAAAATTTTAAAATTTCTAAACATATCCGAATTTAGCTCAAATTCTTGGAATTTTAAGATATCTCGTTTAAGTGTCAGTAAATTTCATCATATAAGAAATCTAGGTGTTACTACGTGCGTATTAGCACTTATTCTGTGGTGTTGCTGCTCAAGTTCAAAGTTCAAAATACTTATTTTATGTATATAACATATACCTACATACTATGACGTCTCTATTCCGAACGGTGCAGACAGGGCATTTAATATTCTGCGGCTCTGCAAACAGAGCCTAAGGCCGCAAGACTCAAAGGCCACTTTTAGCGTGATGGTGGGCGAGAAGGTGGAATAAGGAATCAAAGTAGTGATGGGTTAACAGCCGCATCGCCTATTTCCGCCCATCCCTTCAATCGGCCTCTACGATCTGCGCGGGGAGATCACAATTTTGATTCCGTGTTCCACCTCCTCGCCCACCGTTACTCTAAAAGTGGCTTTTGACTCCTGCGGCCCGGGGCCTTGTACGAAGAATAAGCACTAGTACTCACGTACAGAAGTCTCAGAAAACAAGAAAATAAATTCAAAGAAAACTCTACCTAATGTGGTAAGCGCTATGGTCTAATTAAGCTCGCGTCGGAACTCCTCAACTTCGTTTAGATACCTAAACATCCATTGCAAGCAAATTTCATTCTTATAACTCTTGAGAATCGATACATGTCATTGAATTTACCCCTCCGGAGTGTTCGCCGCGCGCATAGTATTAATTTAATGTAGGTATATAATTAAGATACAAAATTGTTGAACAAACCTTTGCAATTAGGCAAAGGAATGCCTCAGCTTGTGTTACCCCGGACCGGAGTCCGAGGTAACGTTGTTTTGTGGGCATCCCCCACTCCCTGTGTCGATGTGCGGGAGTTTTTGAAATGGGGGCTAAGGGATTTACATATTCTAAAAATGTAATTACAGTTCTAAAACTAATACAAACATTAAAATTAAAAAGCTTCTCAATGACTGAAATAATCAAAATTAATTGTAATATATGTAGTTGCACTTGTATTTGTACATGTACGTTACATTATAAAATCTCTAAGAGAGGTAAATAATTCAAGGGAATACGAAAAAAAAAAAGTTCTCATACAAATCGAAGTAGTCACGCAAGTGATATCGTTACTACGGAAAATTAAAATTTTCTTTTAGTATTTCGACGTAAGTTTATTGGGAAAAGTAAAAAAAAATCATCCCTTAACATATTTGTACTTAGTAAAAAAGACATTGTTAAGAGTGTATAAATATGTGTACTTATTTAAAATGAATTCCTGAGTTTACTTTTTTTTCCTAATTTTAAAAATATAATTTCAGTTCTAAATCCTTCTAATAGCTTCGAATCAAATTCCCCGCAGCAAATTGTCTTCTCAACAAAGCGGTTTTATAGTTGACCTTGAAACTTCTTGTGCTAAGAACTATTCACTAGGCTCTCTCTACCCCGTACATAATAAAGACGTGATATGTATGCACATATTATAGGAAGGGAATTCTTTCAATACGATGATGGCCTGTGGTGTAATATGTACGAAATTGAAAACAATGAGTCAGGCGGCCGCGCCGCGATGCATTGTATATAACCGAGTGCGGCCCGCGCCTCGACGCCAGTTGTTTTGATCGAGGTTCACTGAAAGGGAGCTCTGCTCCCGCCAGTGAACTCTGTAATTTTGTTTCAAAGTTACATAAATTCGTGAGAACGCTGTGTCTTCTCAAAGAAAGTTATATGTTTGATTTGTTTCCTCGCAACATTCTACCTTGCACTGGTAAGTTAGTGTTTTTTTTATATATTTTTTTTAAATTTCTTTTTTGTAGCGTACGCCATTTTTCAAGTTTTAGTCTAAAAAGAAGTATCTACAATTATAATTATCAGTGTTTGTTCTTTATTCCACTATATTTTTGAAATGCCTGAACAGATTTGGATGTATCACAGTGTGACATAGTTAGCCTATATAAGTATGTTTATTTTATTTTATACTATCTACGAAATTCACTGCTTTTTCTCGTTTATTTTAAACTAGCTGCGATCCGCGGTGTTACTTGTGGATATAAAAAGTAGCCTATGTATTAATCTGGGGTGTCAGCTTCCTGCATACCAAATTTTATCAAAATTGGTTCAGCCATTTGCGTGTGAAGAAGTAAGAAACATACACACACACACTCACTTACAATCCCTCGCTTTTTTGTTTACTTACACAAATTATACAATGTGTGAAAGGAACACATCCGTAATAAATCAAACCACGGGCTGTTCAAGATCACTATAGTATAATGAAATTTAAATAACAGCCAAAAAGCAAAACAAAAATTTTACATTCCTATACAAATTGCCCGAGCGGCTGCACACTTTTATATCGAAATGACCTTTTCTTTTTGCTATTCACTACCTATGTGATCTATCACTAATAAATAATAATATCTATCACTAATAAATAATATAATAATATATCACTAATAAATACTGATATAAACTGTCTGTCTTTATTATCTTATTTTATTATATTAAACTGTCTGTCTTTATTATCTTTTATATTATTAGTTACCCACAAATTAAAAAGGTGACAACTATAAATTACGTGACACGGTAAGGAGGACGGACGGGGGCCACGATTTGTGACATTGTGTGGGAGGGATATTTTAGGCGTCACAATACAAAATCTTAATTTTTATATTTTCAGCTCTAACAGTAGAATACATCGTGATTTTTTCACCACCAGCCAAATTTTGGAGCAAATCCAGTCCATTACACTGAACTTCTTTCCATAAAAACATTTAACGGAGAATGAAAAAGTTTTCGGATTCGCATACAAATCAGCGCTCAGCCAAACAGATTTTGTATGGGAGGACGAAAATTTATTATAGATTTTTAATTAGTATCTTTTTTTAATAGAAAGTAGTTCAGTATCATGGACTAAACTTGCTCCAAAAAAATGAATTTAATAAAAAACTTAATTAAAAAATGCTTATAATAAAATCGTTTTTAAAAAACTTGTCCTAGGTATTCTAAACTGCCTTCTGCCTAAGACATAGTACTTACTTATCTTTGTTTCCTATATGTTTGTTTATGGTTTCTATGTTAACACAAGAAAACGTAACGTCATCATGGTCGCGAATATTTTTGGCGTTGTCTGCTGGAGTGCCTAATTTAAATAAATGTGTCACCTATCATTTTCACCATTATCATTCATACATAATTATACATCGTATGCATATTTATGCATGTATTATAAACGTATAATCAATGTAGGTATCCGTAGGTTTTTTTTTAGAGTTTTCTAATTTTTCACCACCGATTTACATGTATAAGTAGTATTTATAAGGTTATTTGTTGGATTTATTAAGGTGAATGTTTTGCAGCGCAACAAAATCTCTGTTGATATTGTTGGTGATTTGATAATGTTCTTCCTTATGGTTGACTGGAAGAGAAGTATCAAGTTAAGACCGCCAACTGTATAATGAGATCAAAAACGTTTTTTCTTTTTATATGGGAGAGAATCACAACTTTCACAACACGGGCACGCACTAAAATCAATATGGACTCTATAGTCAAGTATCTTAGGAACAGTTTTGTGTGTTTTGTTTGTTCTCTTGTATTTTTACAAGCGTTTATATAGTTTCACCTGACCCGTTGTCTGTCTGTCTGTAATCAAATCTTGAAAATTAAGCTTGACGCATTTCCCGGTTTCCGATTGAGCTAAAATTTTGCACGCATACGTATATCGCGTGACAATACTGTGATGATGTGGAGCTGATCTGATACTAGAGCCGGAAAGTGGTCATTACCTTTCTGTGATAAAACGACATAACCCCACCGAGTTTGGACTCGATCGATTTGGCTTGAGGACCACTAAAAACCATTTAAGGTCATTGTTATAGCTAAAAGCTTGTCTATCAAATATATATTTTTTTTTTAATTTACTTGTTTTATCCTTTGTTTCGGTGGAAAAAAGATATTTTCATTCATTGACGTAAAAGTAACCTAACTAACAAAGGTACCTATTTTTACAGTTCTTAACAATTATGAGTAATTGAAAAATTAAGATAACATTTCTTTGATGCATATTATATAAGCTAACATAATGCTTACAATACAACTTAATGCTTTTGTTTCAGAAATAACAAATCGACGAAGTTGCAAATTGAAGATAATCCTAGTGCCGAATAACTAGCAGAGGCTAGGAGAGGCACCTAGGACATTGAGAAGAAAGAAGTTGTGTTGGCTGTGCTGTTAAACACAGCTAGCAAGAATAAAGTGAAGTTCGGACATTCAGTGTAAGACCTAATAATAACGCAAAAATGGTTAATTATTTCATTTACGCAAAAGACTATTCGGTCTCAACGGACGGAGTCGAGTATTTTCATTCGAACGGAATAAAATCTCTTAAACAGTTCAAAAGTGACGTAGAAAAAGTACAAAAAAAACTATTGGAAGCAGGAGAGTCGACTGAATCGAAAGTAATTTACCTACACTGGGGACTTGAATGTTACGAAACAGACGAAGAGTCAAGTGTAAAAACGTACATCGAACTACAAGGTAGATCTTTGTGCACACAGCCGGACACTATTATTGCATGGATACAAGAAAATTATGATATCTGTGGCGAAAAAAATAAAATTAAGTTACTGTATATTGTGACTGATGGTATGATTGAATCGGAAAGTGTAAGCACATGTTTTGATTTGAATGAAAAAATCGATTACGAAACAGTAGTTTTCCATGCATTCAATGAATGTTTGGAAGACATTGACCTTTCAGTAGCTGCGTCTTTTTTAAAGGGCCGCTGCATGGTTTATCGTAATTATGAACTTTTTGATAATGTTGATATATCTGAAGAGTTTGACTACGATACAATAAATTTAAATAACTTTGTAACTGAAAGAGAAAATTTAAAATCTTATATAAGATTGAAGTTTATCAATAAATTCAAACACGACGCTATTGCTTTACTAGAAATAGATAAATTGAAGAAGCTGCGAGACAGACTGTTTGCCGAACTGTCATTATCATCGCAAAAGAGAGAATCAAATTTAGAAACAAATGACAGAATTGTATTTTTACGCGAATTTGTAGAGACAGATTGGTATAAAAATCTCAATGCTCCGGCGCGTGACATGAAGGTTGAAATTGAGAAATCAGTTTCAACTTTAATTAATTACATTGTCAGCGACACGAAATCTTACTCGTTTGACGCACTGAGATTCGAGACGAACTTTGTTGAAACTGTTAATGAAGAGGCGATTGTTGACGTCAATTTCAGCCCTGAACAAGAAATTGAATTCCCTGACATTATATTGTACGATGAAAAAGGGATACCTGTTATATTACTAACGGAATTGAATTTGCTTGACAAACTTATTTTTCATACAACAAAAGAAACAGACGCACGGGATCCAGTATCACCGGCCAGTTTTAATAAATTTAAATCTGCGATGGAGTGTCCGTTGTTTTTGTTAAACGATTCAGATATTAGCGAATCAATCGGTTACTTTTATACTTTAAATGTTTATAAACAATTATTGACAAACACTAATAAAACAGAGCCGCGTACTCGTAGACCGTTTCATGGCGGCCTAGTGCTAGTAGACACAGATGAGTTTGATAAATACAACGACTATATTTTGTCAGCGACTTATTTTAATTCTAAGAAAATACAGTACAATATAGCTCTGTTTTATTTCGTGTTATGGAAAAATTGTGAAAATAAGGAATGGATGGATAGAAATGTCGTTGAACAGTTCAAGAAATATGTGATGCGACGTATTAGTGCAACAAAGTGTAAAATTGGACTCTCATCATTGCCACTCGATCCTCAGATAAAAACTTCGTTGCTTACCGCCCTGTGGTACTGTGTCGAACTATCGTCACGTATATTCAAAGATGATCCTCAAAATTTCACGCACGAACGTTTGAGAATGCATTATGGCGTAGCGCATGGTATGATCGAAATATTAGAGTATTTTAATTATGATTTAGACTTGAAGTTTATTAGAAATCGTAAAGATTTAATTAGACATGTCATGATTTTGAAAAAAATTCCGACTTACATAGACAAAATTTATTACTTGTTAGAAAGAATATTCGAATCAGTAAATGGTTTTCTCGTATGTAAAATAAATAAGCCATATAATTTAAACAAACTCAATTATTTAGAACTGGATCACAAAGCTATGTTGAACGATGACGTAATTGCAAAAGAAGTTCATTTAAATGACTTTGTACACTTAATGCATTTAAAAGACTGCAAAAGCACGTTTGGAATATGCGAAAAAACATTCCGACCCTTTTTTACTATTGATCAAAACAAGTCATTTTATACAGAATTATTTAGAACTACTAAAAAAGCAGTTATCAGTAACGACGACGACTGCGAGAAAATAACAATAACTTACGATGAAATCGATTGCCTTGAGTTGGATAAAATTTTGTCCACGTACAATTTATTCATTAAATGCGTCGAAGATTCTGGAAAATATCCCACTTTCCCTGAATACATCGATTATATCTCTAAGAAGAAAAAATACCATGGTGACTTGGTAACAATTTTCCCATCCGATTTTTATAGTGACGCAGAAGGCGTATATTCGCAATATGAGAACATAATGAAAACAGTTGATGTTAATACATTTATAAAGGCATCTAAAAAATATGCTAAACGATCCGAACGTATTAAAGCAGAAGAAATACTAAAGTTCAATAACGAAGAAGAAATTATTGAATTTATTTCTGGCGAGGAATCAAAAGTTAAATTAAAAGCCCCGGTTTTGTTGGTAAATAACACCATGGATCCGGGTCCTGAAGAAAGTCGACCAAATCGGCCCCGACCGATGGCGACACGTCGGAGACGACGGATTCCGCCGCGAGGTCATCGTTCGGGGCGGAACCCTAGGCGTGCTCCCAGGACTCTCGGCTCTGTATTGCCATGCAAAGAGGAGTCCTAGAGCTGAGCTCAGTTCGGACTACAAGGATGGAAATGGTAAAAGACAATACACCGCGAGTAACTTCGGAGAAATCGGAGTTCACCTCACGATACCCGTGAATCAACTACATGGGATGGGTGTTTATTTTTTCTTTCGCATTTACGGCCAATGAAAGTCATATTATCGCATCTTTTTGCTTACGGATTGTGACAAATTACAAGTCATGTAATTTTTTTTAAATTAATTTCGTCACGGTGGATTTTAATCATTTTGTGATTAAATGGTTTATGTATAATCGTAAGCTTTTAATAAAATTCTGTTTGCTTATTTGAAAGAAGAAATCTCAAGCATTTTGTGATTGTTATAATTATTTATTGTAAATGTATTTAAGTAAATAGGATCTTCCAAATGTATAAATGTATATAATTAGTTGTTAATATAATTTGTAACAGACATTGTTTAAAATGTTAAAACATTAAATTAAATATCTAAAATGTGTTATGTATTTTTATTACTTAGAATACCTTCTAATCTTAGTGTTTCCGATTAAATCCTTAATTATTGTCCTGCTTCAGAACCTGAAGATGAGATATGCTAGCCAAAACGGCTAAACGAATTGGAATGAAACTTTAGCATGTTGACAGCTCATTGCCAGGATTGAGGAGCTCGGCGGCCCAGCGGGAGTGCGCGTTAGCGCTTTCGCAAGTAAAGCAATACAGTACGCAGTTAGATGGGTGACCACAAGTGGCATAACATTTTCTGTAGCTCCTCTGTGCTTCGGAAGGCACGTATAAGCTTGTCATCATTGAATGGCAGTCGTTAAGCTATGTCAGATGCTTGTAGGCGGCTTGAAAAATCTGACACCAGGGTCGACCACTTACACACGCGAAAAACAAACTATTACCAGGATCCTCACTATTCAACAGCAAAGTCAAACATTTCTGACAATGCCACAAGAATGACGTATCGTGTTAATTCATTTACTCTAAAAGTTGTACGAAAGACGTTTGTAGCCACGTGACATTGCATCGTGGATACACAGGTACGTACGTATGTCGTACTGCTTATGGAGGCAAGTTCCTGTTCTATGAACCACGGTTATGCACAGGTGCAAACAATACGTATGTGGTCAATTTTTTTGGCTCATCATGAGATATTATTAAAAAGTATGGTATACGTATTTTTTCCTTTACTCTGATCAGCAAATGATGACGAGGATACAGCGCATTTCAATTTCTCGTGACGTCACGATCAGCCACCTTTTTTAACTGAAGGTGATGTATATCACCTCCACTTCCAAACTTCGAAACTAAATCTTCACTTCTTTCCTAAACGAAAAAATAAGGGTCCGGCCGCAACGGCCCTCATACCGCGTTGCGCTCGGCCGGGAAGCTCTCGAATTTTCATTTTTTTTTGTCCGCGACGTTCTCGGACGTGACGTTCTCGTTTTATTTGATATATGATACAGTAAGGTTCTCAAAACTTTCTTTTAATTTCCTAATTTGTCCCCCAAAAATGACCCTTATTAAAAAATAATATTTATATACTACGCATATCTTTTTTTGGGTCATAGGATTAAACCATTCTACCAAATTTACCTGATTTGGTCTAGGAGGTTCGGAGCTAATTGGCTGTGACAGACGGACGGACTGACAGACGCTTGAGTGATCCTATAAGGGTTATGCTTTTTAATTTTTTGTACGGAATTCTAAAAACCCCCGACGACGCCATCTAGTGATAAGTGGCAAATTAAAAAGACCCCGACTTTCAAGCGTTAACCGCCAATAACTAAAACCTAACTGACCGAAACGGCTGTACCGATTTTCATCGAACATAGCTACGAACCACCGCAGGGGAACTTACTTTCACGTAAAAAAAAAACATAACAAAATCTGTCCGTCCCTTCAAATCCATCCCTTCGAGAGCTACGATGCCACGGCTAGCCTGCTGACAGATAGACATAAGCGGCAAAACTTAACACCCTCTTTTTTTTTCGAGGGTTATAAACAGCTATCGTATTACAGATACGATAGCTGTAACAAAAACCCTGTCCGATCCTTGCAGGAGTAAATCAGACCGTTAATATGAACAATGCTTGAAACTTGAAGAAAAAGTTTTGACAATTTCATTCAAATTGCCGGCCGAACACTTTAGTATGAAAAGGACGTGATTTTTTTGGTGCCTAGGAAAATTTGTTCATATTGACGGTCTGAGTTGCACCTACAAGGATCGGACAGGGTTTTGTTACATATTGTATATAGAAAATAGTTCGACATCATGGACTGAACTTGTTTCAAAAAGTATAAAGTCACCCTGTACATACAGCATCTAACCCACATATTCATAAAAATCAACAATCGTTAAACCTTTTTAAGTTAAAACGTGTTTTGTCCCTTACCCTGTTTTCAATACCTATTTGACATTGCAAGAACAAAACAAAACATATTTTAACAAAAACAGGTTTAGCAAATGTATTTAACTTGTTATGAATAAGGGGGTAAAAGTATAAGCTAATTCAATAAATAAATATACATAAACATTTAAAAAAATTTTTTTCCAAAACTTGAAAGGGAACATACCCGTAATAAATAGAACCACGGTCATACTAGATGACTATAGTCATATGACATTAAAATGATAACCAAAACGCATAAAAAAATCGTTATTTCCATACAAAAGTGTGCTGCCGCCCCGGTATTTGTATGTTAATGTCGATTTTTTTAAGTTTTTTGGTTGGTATTCTAATTTCATTATACTATATAGTGATCCAGTATAGGCCGTGGTTCTATTTATTACGGATATGTCCCTTTCACATTGAATACGTTGTCTGTTTGTTTTTCGCGTATAAGTGACCAACACTAGTGGACGAAAAATACAAGTACATACATACAGACATACCGGATATAAATGTATTTCGTTTCCCCACTCCACTTATTGATAATAGCCTGATCACACCTACCGAGTAGAGCGGCGAGACAGTACCCTCGGAGCCTAGCGCTAGCACTCGGTGTGTGTAAACACCTGAGCGCTCGGCCTAGAAACAGGCGAGATAGTCACTCGGACCCCGTTCTATTTACTATGCCAAGTACCCACCCCCGCTACTCCGTACTGTCTCGCTCGTCCACTCGTTAGATCTGAACACGCATTCGGCAACCACTTGCCACTCGTCACTCGCCATTTGCCATTTTACCGGGTATAATCTGTACTGACTAACTGTCTCACTGCAACTTCAAAAATACGTGTAAACCCTCACTTGGCCAGAGCACTGTCTCGGCCGAGTGGCATTTAACTGTCTCGTCTACTCGGTAGGAGAAATAAAGGCATTGCATTGTTGATAAGGATTTTCGCTCGGCCATTTCTTCTATATCAGAACTTTCCCTGTAAGCCGAAAGCCTGGGTGCTTTTGAATATTTATACACGTAGCAATAAAAAGTCAGTAGGTAAACTTTTGAATTGATTTATTTAAAAATAAGTATGTACTAACATACATTGTTATATGTTCTATTAAGTATAACTACTATTTACAACTAACAATCATTTAAAATACCAATGAACATTTTGAAAATAAGGGATCTAATATTTACAACCATGTTTCAGTTATACATTTATCAGTCTCATAGGTAATACATTAAAATAACTTAAAAACTTACTTTTGACATAAACTAAAACTAAGTTAACTAATTAACTTATATAAAATTGTAATTAAAGATAAAATGCGCAAAAGGCTTGGATCTCATTGGTCAGCACGGAGCAGCACATTTCAACGCTGCTATTCTTTTTAAATCAAATTATATCGAAACATCTTTATTGTGGAACACAGGTAACAAACATTTCTTCAAATATTTATACAAGGTTTGTTTGTTTTTAAAAAAAATAGTATTTTAGAGAACAAGCTCAGTGCAAAAGAGGAGGACTTTCTGACTAGGATTGAAAGTAAATGGGTTTTACAAAACAAGGTAACAAATAATATTAAATAAATCAGGTCAAATGTTCAGCACGAATCTTCAGTCACATTCATACAATGAAATCTAGTAAGTAATCAAGTAGAGAACATTAAATAATATAATAACAAAACTAAAATATAATAACAATAATAATTACCAAGTAAACTGCCACAAATTCGGCTGCTATTGAGGACTGTCCGGTAGTGCATCTCAATGGTATACTAAGGGATAGACCTCCATAGATGCAGCCATTTCACTTTTAAGATAAACAGGTACTAAAAGGCCTCTTCATGTTGGCTTTGGCCCCATGAACGCCTCAAAGGACCGGGTCCCCATGGACCCGTGGTTGAAGTCAAATTACCTTTTAAGGCGAAACTTGAATTTTTCGGAGTCCAGTGCTGCCCCCATTTGAAGTAAATTATTTGAAAGGAAACGGAGATTGTGTCTTGACTAAGCCCTACGATACTCTTCAAACTATTTATGAACTTACTGTTTATAGTTTAAAGTAAGAGCGTGAAGTTTTTCATCGCACATTTGCGAAAAACGGCCACTTTTGGCTAATGTGCGAAGAAAAACATCTTCTCAACACTACCGTGCTGAGATATGAAAAGTACATCTTTCGGCAGCAGTCCAAGCCTGCTCGTATTCCGATGTTTAAAACTTACAAAACGCCTGAACACTACCCTGAGGCCTTTTTCGTTCAAATATAGTGATAATTTCGATTCTGATAAAAAAACTTGTATACCTTATGATTTCTTTCCGTTTTCATATTTATTTTTTACCAAAAATACAACTTTTTGTCTTTTACCTCTAATTTATAATAAGTTTATTTAATTATATCATCATCAATTGTTTCTTTGTGTACATTTGTGAACATCGGAATTTTTCTAGATGCTGCTTTAAAATTGCATTCGGCATCTCTTGCCTACCTTTTGCGCGTACCTATTTTTATTACATTTTTTGTTACATTTATTTACTGGTTTTTTACGATATGACACTATTTGCCAGTCATCTTCCTGTTTATTGACATTATCATCATCAATCTCAGGCCGCAGTGGCCGCTCGTTATCAGTGATCGGTAGCGGCGCAGGCGACGGTATTTTCGCACCCTTTGAGTCGTTTATTTGGACCCGCGTAACATAAGAAGCTTTGACTTTATCTAACGCGCACTGAAAACCTGTTAGGTCCCGCAACAGCTTTGCACAGTCCAGATGTTCCATCTCCAAACCCGGAACACGGTCTAGATTTTTAGCAACGAACACGGGAATTTCATCTTTTTCTGCGGATTTAAATAAGTTAATAATGTCCGCCAGGTCTCTTTGATCTTTACTTTTCTTTTTCGTAGTAATTTTGCGTAAATCTGTTGACACACAGTCGAAGAGCATTGACTTCGATTTTTTAATTTCGGCGCTGCTGTATTTCGCACTACAGATCCGCACAAGAGATATTTCGTCAACCACCGACACACAATTCTGCAAATATGCCAGCAGTTCGTCGATTACAATATTACAATTGTTACACTTAATATTATTTGACATTTTTATTTTAATTTTAGATTCCTCACTAGAAATAAATTCGTTTATTTCTTTTTCGTTATTAAACTTTACTATGCCTTCTGCTTTAATACGTTCATTTCGTTTAACATATTTTTTAGATACTTCTATAAATGTTTTAACATCTACTGTTTTCATTATGTTTTCATACTGAGAATATACGCTTTCCGCGTCAGTATAAAAGATTGATGGGAAAATGGTTACCAAATGGCCATGATATTTTTTTTTCTTGAGAATATATTCGATGTATTCAGGAAAAGTAGGATATTTCGCGGAATCTTCAACACATTTTATAAATAAATTGTACGTAGACAAAACTTTCTTAAACTCAAGAGAATCAACTATATCATAAGTTATTTTTACTTTCTTGTGATCGTCGTCGTTACTGATAATTACTTTTTTAATAGTTTTTAATAATTCTGTATAAAATGACTTGTTTTGGCCAATAGTGAAAAAGGGACGTAATGTTTTTTCGCATATTTTAAACGTGTTTTTACAGTCTTTTAGATACATCAAGTGCACAAAGTCATTTAAATGAACTTCTTCCGCAATTACGTCGTCGCGCAACATTTCTTTGTGATTATATTTTAAGTAATTCAGTTTGTTTATATTATATGGCTTTTCGATTTCACATATAAGAAAGCCGCTTACAGATTTGAATATTCTTTGTAACAAATAATAAACTTTGTCTGTATGCGTTGGAATTTTTTTCAGAACCATAACATGTCTAATTAAATCTCGACGATCTGAAATAAACCTGAAATCTAAATCATAATTAAAATACTTTAATATTTCGATCATATAATGAGCCACACCGTAATGCATTCTTAAACGTTCATGCATAAAATTTTTAGAATCATCTTTGAATATACGTGATGATAATTCAACACAGTACCACAACGCAGTTGGCAACGAAGTCTTTTCTGTAGGATCTAGTGGCAGTGATGACAGTCCAATATTACACTTTGTTGTACTAATACGGCGCATTACATATTTCTTAAACTGTTTCACGACATTTCTATCCATCCATTGCTTATTTTCACAATTTTTCCACAACACGTAATAAAACAAACCAATATTGAAATGTACTTTCTTGGAATCAAAATATGTTGCCGACAAAATGTAGTCATTGTATTTATCAAATTCATCTGTGTCTACAAGCACCAGGCCGCCATGAAACGGTCTTCGAGTACGCGGCTCTGTCTTATTGGTGTTTGTTAATAATTGTTTATAAACATTTAATGTATAAAAGTAGCCAATTGACTCGCTAACATCTGAATCGTTTAACAAAAACAACGGACACTCCATCGCAGATTTAAATTTATTAAAACTGGCTGGTGTCACTGCATCCGTTACATCAGCTTCCTTGCTTGTATGAAAAATTATTTTGTCAAGCAAATTCAATTCCGTCAGTAATATAACAGGTATTCCTTTCTCATCATCCAGTATAATGTCAGGGAATTCAATTTCTTGTTCAGGGGTAAAATTGACGTCAACGATCGGTTCTTCTTGGACAGTCTTATCAAATGTAGTCTCTAATTTCAGTGCGTTAAACGAGTAAGATTTCTTATCGCTCACAATGTAATTAATAAAAGTTGAAATTGATTTCTCAATATCGACCTTTATGTCATGTGTCGGAGCATTAAGATTTCTATACCAATGTGTCTTCACAAATTCGCTTAAAAAAACATTTCTGTCTTTTGTTTCCAAATTTACGTCTATCCTTTGTGACTTCCATGACAACTCGTTTAAAAGTCGATATCGCAACTTCTTCAAATTATTTACTTCTTGTAAGGCAACACTATCGTGTTTCAATTTACTAATAAATTTCAGTTTTATATAAGATTTTAAGTTATCTCTTTCCGTTTCAAAGTTATTGACATTTATTTTATCGTAATCAAATGTTGAAGAAATATCAATGTCATCGAAAAGTTTGTAATTACGATAAACTCTGCATCGGCTTTTAAAAAAAGATGCAGCTACTGAAAGGTCAATCCTTTTAAAGTTTGTATTAAATGCATGGAAAACAACCTTCTCGTAATGCATATTTTGATTCAATTGGAAACATTTGCTTATACTGTTCCTGCCTATCATACCATCAGTTATGACATAAAGCAACTTGATTGTATTGGTTTTACTCATATTATAATGTCTTTGTATGTATGAAATAATACAGTCTGGTTCTGTACCCATATGTCCACTTTCCCGTTTGACGTATGATTGTTTACATGCTTTTTCATCTACTTCGAAACACCTGTCTCCCCAGTGCAAGTAAATTATTTTCGATTCTTCCGGTTGCTTTCCGGAGGCTGATAGTTCTTTTTGTATTTCTTCTACATCACTTTTGAATTGATTGAAGGATTTCATTCCGCTGCCATGAAAATGCCTGTTTCCTTGCGTTGACCCCGAAAAGTCTTTTGCGTAAATGAAATAATGAACCATTTTTGCGTTGATATTGTTATATCACTGAACAACAAAACTTCAATTTTCTTCTCACTGTACCTTCTTTCTTCTTTGTTCTAGTTCTAGCTCGTCCCCGCTTTATGCATGGTCAGCTCTGCAAGTCATTCGGCCAGTTTCAAGTTAGGCATAACTTCTACGCTGCATAAATCTGGAATAACAGCATAAGTTCTATATGTTAATTATATTATGATTGTGAATGTTTAGAGGCAACAAAATAATGTCTAACTACATACATACAGCATGTAGGTTCTTACCTATTTAGAAGTCTGATCTATTTTACCTACAATGAGGAAGGTAATAAGCAACAAAAATTTTAAAATAAAAATTGAATAAAATTGTTATAAGCTTTTGTAATTAATACCTTATTCACGTTTTCAAATCAAGTGGCTTATCAGCTGTGGACGTGGTCACAGGTCAATACATAATGCATAGTACGTATTATGCGGCCTACAAGTGAAGAGGGCTTGTTGTGTGGTCGGTAGGTTGGCCATTCATAAGAATACTGGGCGGTTTTTTTGATTTTACCAAAGATTTGTATTTTTTCTTACAATGTTTTGTTCTATTTCTATAAGTGATTCTGAACCTATTTAAATAATATGAACAATCTTGACATATCTTTTTATTAGAATATACAATTTACATATGAATATCCTTACACACTACTAAAAAACTATGTAAATAATAGTATGTTTTTATAATTTATAAAATAATTTATTTGTAACTAACTGATGCCTGCGACTTCGTTCGCGTGGACTTTATGACTCCAACGTATCTGCATCAGGTGTTCCATATCTTCGATTTTTATACTTTAACAAAAAATGCTCAACAACTTTTGCTAAACCCTAATTTTTATATTTCTTATAGTTTAGCTGGACCACTATGTTTTTGCATCAGGTGTTCCAAATATGGTGGCCAGTCTTAAGTGGTATATAAAAAAATAATATTCGAATCCGTCCAGAAATTCTCTAGATTAGCGTGTACACACAAGCAGACATTTTTAAAATTTTTACTCTATTGCTGTGGGTCCACCCGATTTTTTTTTTTTGGAAATATATTGAATATTCGGTCACATTTTTTTACTGTTTTATTATATGTTTTGATTGGTATTGATGATTTGCAAAGGTAATGATTGATTTGTAAAATAAACCAATATTTATTTCAATAAAAACACATGTCTAGATTGTAAACCTTAAGTAATTACCTTAAGAAATGGGGTATAGGGGGTGCAAAATCAATGTGAAATTATTTAATTTTAAAGTGAATGAACAAATAAATATTCTGTAAATATTTCAAACATCTACCTGTTACCGTTATTAATATTAAGCAAAAAACGGCCAACAAATCACGTTCGTTGTATGGGAGTCTCCCTTAAATATTTATTTAATTCTGTATTTAGTATTTCTTGTAAAAGCAACTACAGAAATACATCATATGTAAAAAATTTAACTGGCTATAGTTCATTTATTTAAATAAATGTAAACAATCATGGCATATCTTTTATTGAAATAAACAATTTATAAATCAATACCTTTGCAAATTACAAATAAATTATGTAGTTTATAATTTATAAAATAAATAATTTGGAAATTGCGAAGGTATTGAATTAAATTGTATATTTCAATAAAAATACTTGTCAAGATTGTTTACATTATTTTAAATACCTAAAAATATGGACTATACCTAATTATAACGGTTCATAAGATACAGCCTACTGGCAGACAGACAGACGGACGGACAGAGAGCGGAGTCTTAGTAATTACCCTTTTTTATCCGTTGGGTATGAAACCCTGAAAATAGACCAGACTTTAAAATAGGTAATACCTAGGATGCCAAAAAAATAATAATTAAAAAGTAATAATTGTAGGTACTGATCTGGAGTAACCCCTATCGGCTACTTATATAACAGATTATACGCCGACTATGTATAGGCACATGCTTAAAAAAACAACATTAACTTACCGATCAAAAATAGTATAATTATGGAGAAACAAGTTCAAATATTCGTTTCTTCGTGAAGAAACGTTCTCAGAGGACCCCGGGCTCCGGAGCAACAGCCGAGGATGCAACCGGGAACACCGGGAACACCACCACATGAACTCTCACAACACACTATAACTTTTTAAAATATAATTATATTTTTTATTGGTAGAAGCCGACCGCTTCCCACCAAAATATAAACTGGCATTGATATCTATGGTGCCCTCAGTTATATACCGAAGTGCATCGCATGACTCATTGTTTTCAATTTCGTGCGTATTTCATCACAGGTCGAAATCGTATGAAAGTTAAACCCTCTTTCAAATATTATGAAATCTCATCCCTGACAAAATCTTCCTGCGCAAATCGTACGTCGCTATCTCCTTTGCACGTAAAGTAAGTGACAGAGATAGTCTGTACACCTCGCGTTCCACGTGACGCAGTTTACGGTAGTAAAATATTATCTATAAACGGTTTTTACTCAAGAGTACCTGAAGGTCAAAAGTCAAAAATCATTTATTTATCTTTGGATCATCATTTCAGCCACATAACGTCCACTGCAAGACATAGGCCTCTCCCAAGGATTTCCAAAATGACCGATCAAGAGCGGCCTGCATCCAGCGCTTTCCAGCGACCTTGGTCAAGTCTTCTGACCACTTTGTTGGTTGGGAGGCCTACGCTTCGCTTGCCAGTACGCGGTCGCCATTCGACCCGCCTTTTTGCCCCATCGGCCAACGGTTCTTCGCGCTATGTGTCCCGCCCACTGCCATTTTAACGAGCTAATCCGCTGGGCTATGTCAGTAACTTGTGTTCTCCTACTTTCCTCATTTCTAATTTGATCACGTAGAGAAACACCGAGCATTTGTATCACTTGATAATTGTCAATTTTTTTTGATTTTGTAATAGTTGTTGACGTCAGATCATTTACTTACAGCTACGTTTATTGCCGTTCCTTAAGAGTCAACCCAACCCGTCTTACTTTTCATACGAACGCTCGTACGTGATTATGGCGTTGCAACTGATGATCTTTCTTGAAAACTTTTGAACTAACAGGTATCTTGTGCGCTATTTCTAGGTTTCTATTGAAATAATAAATTGAAATTTGGAAAAACAAATTCAGTACACGCCTCCAAAACTCTGGTTTTTTGCACAAATTTTACCTGAACTTCGACCGTTCATAAAGTACTCATAAATTGTAAAATTCAAAAAATATTTCATTAGAAACCTCGCAAATGTTATAAACTTTTTAAATAACAATCATTTATTTCACACACTTGTAAGGCTTACTGAAAAAACGTATTTCCTGGAACAAGTTTTATAAAATTTCCGCACCCTATAAATAGTTAATATTCGTACAATGTATAGTTAATAATAATACTAATTTCATTCCATAGATTGCAAACCGTGCCCTTAGGCGCTATCTCTCCCTTTTTGTTTTGCCTCTTTTTCTAGTATTGCCCTGGATGAAACAACGAGCTTTTTAAACTATGCTCGCGTTGACGTCAGAGCGGCCGGGAAGGGCCGCCTTAAGCGCAAGTGCAGAAAAAGCGGAAACAAACTGCACTCCAGCATTTTCTCAAAAAAAGACTCATATTGATGAAAATCAGATACGTGCACTGAGAATAAGTTATGTCATACCTAATTACAAATCGAGAAAAATGTCAAATTGGAAATTAATGTCGGTTTGTAGATTAAGTACTTATATACATGTACCGAATGTGCTTAGGTACTTAAATTATGACATTTGTGATTGTACAAATACAAACTTTTAAGAGGGACCCGCGCCGAGCTCAAGCCAGACTGTTTTGTCTCTGAGGTAATCATTGCTTCCGTAACTAAAACTTAAAACTTTATACAGTCTACCTTAAAAGACTCACTGACTGTTTTCAGCTTTATAATGTGGGGTAACTAAATCATTTATATTACTTAAGTTTTTATACCTACTATAGTGTTTTTTCTTACATTATATATCATATATTCAAATAAAGACTTTTTACACACCAGCCAATGTTTGAAACAAGTTCAGTACTCAACTTCTTTCTATAAGAAAACTGATAAAAATGTTCGTCCTTCCGCAAAAAATCCGTTTGGCCAAACGCTAATTTGTGTGTTAAGTAAATTTTTTTTTTGCTTTTCGTTAATTGTTTTTATGAAAAGTGGTTCAGTATCATGAACATAACTTGCTCCAAAAACTTGGCTGGTGGGTAAAAGACATTGTATGACTGTATTACTGGGATGGTACAGAGAGTGTATCAATTTTCTTTAAAATATCTTAGGAATATCTCTCGATACTTAACCGTCAATAAAACGTTTTTGTAAAATAGAAATAGTTTGTATATCAGCTGCACTCCACCATAGAAGAATCCCGCAGGACTGACATCAGACTATGAAAGTAACTAAGTTAACTAAACTGGTCCCTAAGGTGCTAAAAGGTACCTTAAACAACCCCTTAGCAACAAGCCTTATGTTTCTCGAACACGGTCCATTGGAGAATTTCATCATTCACGGATGATATCATAGCTACCTAATTAAAAACTCGCTATCACAGGAAATAAACTAATTAGGTACCTAGTTACTCAGGAAAAATATAACAGGCTGAGAGCCAGTCGAAATCGCGCGCGAGGGTTTCGTACCAATATCTATACAAATCTCGTTTGTTGCATGGGAGCCTCACTTAAATATTTATTATATTCTCTTTATAACCCCCGATGCAAAAAGAGGGGTGTTATAAGTTTGAAGCTTCCGTCTGTCAGTCTGTCTGTGGCATCCTAGCGCTCGAACGGATAAACCAATTTCGACACTTTTTTTACGTGTAAGCAGGTTCCATTGCAGTAGTTCTTAGCTGTTCTTATCAGTATGTCTGGTAAAAAGCGATCTAGCAGTTCAGCTCTTTATCACCATCTAAACCATGGCTTCGGACAGACGGACAGATGGACAATAGAGTAGGTTAAGTCCCGTTTTTACCTTTTGGCTATGGAACCCTAGAAAAAACACGTAAGTAATGAGTAAGTATTCGTTAAATATTTAGAACTAGAGGACTATTTCCAAGCAGTGTGAATTGAACATCGATGTAGTAAAGGAGTGAGCGTAGTAACTTTATGGTCTATTATCTACATAAGATTTTTGTGTGCGGAGTAAAGATTTTCTTTCTTTCTTTCATAAAATAAAAGGTACAATCGTCGTCCGATAGTGTCGTCCTATTTCTTTATCAAACCAAATTAGAGTTCATCACACAAGCTTGACACTGAAGTACTGAAAGGCGGATACGTATTAACGTCCGTCTTGCGTACCGCTTTTGGAGTAACCGCTGCGCCAGGCAGTGAATATTCAGTGAATAACTTCAGGCTTCTTATACCAGATTGGTAAGTACCCATTTTTTAACCGACAGTAAAAAAGTGTACCTAAGTATTTTTAACCCCCCACCAAAAAGAAAGATGTTATAAGTTCGAAGCTAATGACTTTCGGTCTGTACAGATGTCTACGTATTGAAACGAAGAGGTGAGGAGTTCTGACACGAGCTAAATCAAACCATAGCGCTAATCACATTAAGAAGATTTTTTTTTAAATTAGTTACATGAGTAAGACTTCATTACAAAAGTCAAAAAGTCAAAAAACATTTATTTATTTTTGGATATTTATATCACTTGATAATTTCAGATCATTTACTTACTACTAAGTTTACTGCCGCCTCCAAAGCGCAAGTACAGAAGAAGCGGTAACAAACTGTACTGCAGCATTTTCTCCAAAAACGTCAACCTTACAATTATACTGATATTAAAGTTAGATATGTGGACTGAGAATACATTGCTATGTCATAATTATTAATTAAGAATGATGTCAAATTTGAAATTTATGTCAATTTGTAAATAAAGTGCATGTCCCGATTGTACTCAAATTATGTCATTTTTGTGTGTACAAATATAAACCTTTAAGAGGGATGCGCCAAGCTCAAGCCAGAAGTTCTTGCCCTTAAGATGATTATCGGTTCCATAATAAGCCTTCTCACAAAGTACTTTCTTTACATAAGCTTTAAATTTTCTATCTGGCATATTAAGGACCGATTCTAGCAATTAATTTAAAACTTTAAACAGTTTCCCTTAAACGATTTACTGACTGTTTTTAGCCTATAATACGGGGTAACTAAATCATTTATGTTACCTAAGTTTCTACCCGTTAAATCACCTGTTTTATTAAATAAATCATTTTTTTCCCTACATAGGTACATTATATATTCAAATATGTACTGGGACAGTACAGTGAGCATATCAATTTTCTTAAAAAAAAAATCTCTTAGGGAGTCTCTCGATCCTAAATCGTAAATAAAACGAATTGCACTTTTTTTATAAAATATAAATAGTCTGTATATCAGCAGCACTCCCCCAGAGAAGAATCCCGTAGGACATCAGACTATGAAAGTAACTAAAGTAAACTAGTCTAGCAGTTGCAGTAGTTGTTACCAAACTGTGACGTCCCAATTTTTTGATATTTAATCAATTAAGAGCGCTATTTGACTTCAAGACATATCCCATTCATTGTATTCATCTTAGTAACCCATAAATCTTAGGAATAGTGGAAAATAAAAATATACAATCTCATTAAATTGTATCTTTCGCTAATTTTATGTCTGTTACAAAAAGAATTAGCATTAACAACAACCAAAAAAGTTATATAAAAATCGCATGTGCGACTTTTGGTAATATAAGTGTTGAATAGATTGGTTATATATGTGGGCCCCTAAGTAGTATAAGCCCAGGGCCTCCTAAACTCACAGTCCGGCCCTGCCGGCCACGTCTTATCCTTATCTATCGAATCACCTTCAAAGGATATTGAGCGTAACGAAATGACAATAAAGTCTAAGTTCGCAGGACAGAATAATACGATATTGTCGTTAGTTATTGTAAAAACTACCTATTATCCTGATGATCTAATTTAAGGAGTGAAGTTTTTTGAATACGGAGATTAAAGCTTATGACTGAGTAAGCATCTATCATCAATTCGGTTACACGATTTTGATCTAAAATTATGCTCTTGTTCCAGAAATTCCCCACGTTGAACTTTCGTGACAGTGACAACATAGCGCAGCGCAGTAAGAAAAATATTGTTAAAACATACAATTATCTTCCGGTATACTATAACGCAAAAATGGTTAACTATTTCATTTACGCAAAAGACTTTTCAGAGTCAACGGGTGGAAAAGATCATTTTCACAGTAACGGTATGAAAACTCTTCAGCAGTTTAAAAATGACGTGGAACAAATACAACAAGAATTTTTGACTGCCGGAGAAACACCGACTGAATCGAAAGTAATTTACTTGCACTGGGGAGATATTTGTTACGAAGTAGATGAAGATATATGTATGGCGGCATACAAGAATAAAGATTGTGGATACTCGTATATAAGTAAACAGCCGCAATCTATAATTGAATGGATACAGCTGAATGGATACTATGATATCTGTAAAAAAGACAACAAAATCAAGTTGCTGTATATCATAACTGACGGTTTGATTGGATACTCCGATAGTATAAAAAAATGTTTTAAAATGAATGAAAAAATGCATTACGAAATGGTTGTTTTCCATGCATTCAATAAAGACTTGAGAAAAGTTAACCTTTCAGTAGCTGCGTCTTTTTTTAAGAGACGCTGTATGATATATCGTAATTACGAACTTATTGATAACGTCGATATTTCTAAAGATCTTGACTACGATACCATGAATGTATCTAATTTTTTAAGCAAAAGAGATAACTTAAGGTCTTATGTTAAATTGAAGTTTATTTATAAATTTAAACATGATGCCATTGCTTTACTAGAAATAGATAAATTGAAGAATTTGCGAAATCGACTGTTTGTCGAGTTGTCATCAAAGCCAAAAAAGAGCGACGTTTTAGAAACAAAAGACAAAAAAGCATTTTTAAGCGAATTTTTAAAGACCGATTGGTATAAATACCTTAATACTCTGGCGCATGATAAAAAGGTCGAGATTGAGAAATCAATTTCGTCTTTGATAAATTACATTGTCAGGAACACGAAATCTTTCTCGTTTAACGCACTAAAATTCGAGACGAAATTTGATAAAACTGTTGAAGAAGAGCCGATTGTTGACGTCAATTTTACTCCTGAACAAGAAATTGAATTCCCTGACATTATTCTGGATGATGAGAAAGGAATACCTGTTATATTATTAACTGAATTGAATTTACTTGATAAAATCATTTTCCATACAACAAAAGCCACCAATGTAGTGTCTCCAGCCAGTTTTAATAAATTTAAATCTGCGATGGAGTGTCCGTTGTTTTTGTTGCAAGATACAGATATTAGCGAATCAATCGGCTACTTTTATACTTTGACTGTTTATAAACAATTACTGAAAGAAACTGCAAAGAGAGATCCACATACACGAAGACCGTTTCATGGCGGCTTAGTGCTAATAGACACAGATGAATTTGATAAATACAACGACTATATATTGTCGGCGACATATTTTAATTTTAAGAAGATAAAGTATAATGTTGGTTTGTTCTATTTCGTGTTGTGGAAAAGTTGTGTAAATAAAGAATGGATGGATAGAAACGTATTACGACAGTTTAAAAAGTATGTAATGCGACGTATTAGTACTACAGTGTGTAAAATTAGTCTGTCGTCATTGCCACTACACCCTCCAGAAATAACTTCGTTACCAACTGCATTGTGGTACTGCGTAGAACTATCGTCACGTATCTTCAAAGATGATCCTCAGAATTACATGCAGGAACGTTTAAGAATGCATTACGGTATAGCGCAATACATGATCGAAATATTAAAGTATTTTGATTATGATTTAAATTTAGACTTTATTGAAAAACGTACAGATTTAATCAGACATGTTATGATTTTGAAAAGATATCCAACATATGTAGAGAAAGTTTATTATGTGTTAGAAAGAATATTTAAATCTGTAAACGGTTTTCTCATCGGTGAAATAGAAAAGCCATTTAATTTAAATAAACTTAATATCCTTAAATTGAATCACAAAGGTATGTTGAGTGACGATATAATTAAGGAGAAAGTCCATTTAAATGACTACGTCCACTTGATGCATTCTGAAAATCAATTGAGTAAATCAAAAGATACACATACTTTTACAATATGTGAAAAAACATTCCGTCCCTTTTTTACTATTGACAAAAACAAGTCATTTTATGCAGGATTAGCCGAGGTCACTAAAAAGGTAGTTATCAATGACGACGACGACGAAGAGAAAATAACAATAATTTATGATAAAATTGATTCGCTTGAATTTAATAAAATTTTATCGGCTTACAATTTTTTTGTAAGGTTTGTCCAAAAAAATGAGAAATATCCTAATTTGCCTGAATACATCGAGTATATTTCCAAGAAGAAAAAATATCATGGTAATTTGGTTACAATTTTTCCACCCTGTGTTTATACTGACTTAGTAGAAGTATATTCACAATATGAAAACATAATGAGTAGAGTGGATGTTAATCAATTTATAGAAACATCTAAAAAATATATTAAACTATCTGAGCGTATAAAAGCAGAAGAAATAGTTAAGTTTAATGATGACGATGAAATTTTCAAATTTATTTCTAGTGAGGAATTGAAAGTTAACATAAAAAATGGATTTTAATTTACTGTTCAATTTCAATTTTATTATTATCATTTTATGATATGTACAATGTTTTATAAATTTTGTGGCAATATTTGAAATCCGAGGTTTACATTTCTCATTACTATATCCACAGATAAATAATATGGCGTATAGTTATCAAATGCATCATGCCTGGAAAAATATGCTTGTTTCATTTGGCAGATTATTTGAAAATATTGTATAAGAATTTTGCTTTGACAGCAACAATAGAGCGCATTAAAGTCGCATAACTTGACATCCGCCATTCGTACAGTTTTTGAGAATCTTTGCCACAAGCCGCCGCCCCCGAACTTATACAATATACAGATGATAGATAGATGCTATCTTTATTATATATAATTTTTATATAATATAGGTATTTAATGTATTATTTTCGGTTAGGTATATTTTAGAATTTGGTTATCTTATAATTTTAGGTTTTTTTTAAATTATTTATAATATATTCTACTTAGAAGTTTTTACCCTATGTATATTATCCTATGTTAATAAAGTTTTTAGTCAAATAAACAATAATAGTTCGAAGTGTCCTTTATATTTTATTATCTATCTAATTGACGATTTCTTTGTATTGATATTCATTTTATCCCAAGATATGTTTTGTTAGCTGATAAAATAACAAATAATTTTATGTATTTTGATTATATGTAGTAGTTAAGTAGGCAGTAAGTAGTACAGAAGGTACCAAACCGGTAAGCAGTACCTACTAATTTTGCCTACTGATCCCATAACGAGGAAGTCTTTGGCCCAGTTTCACAAGTTAAGTAACCCGGGGCGCAGTCTGCTCTTGGATGGTTGACCACAAGTGGCATAATGAACATCGAACTACTCCGTGCTTCGTAAGGCACTTAAAGCCTTTGGTCCTGGGCTCCCGATGGTCAATCTATGTTAGATGACTTTCGGAAGATTGACAAATCTGACATTAGTGTAGGCCACTTACACACACAAAAGACAAACAAAACACGTATCAAAATTTTAAAATTTCTAAACATATCCGAATTTAGCTCAAATTCTTGGAATTTTAGGATATCTCGTTTAAGTGTCAGTAAATTTCATCATATAAGAAATCTAGGTGTTACTACGTGCGTATTAGTACTTATTCTGTGGTGTTGCTGCTCAAGTTCAAAGTTCAAAATACTTATTTTATGTATATAACATATACCTACATACTATGACGTCTCTATTCCGAACGGTGCAGACAGGGCATTTAATATTCTGCGGCTCTGCAAACAGAGCCTAAGGCCGCAAGACTCAAAGGCCACTTTTAGCGTGATGTAAAGTAGTGATGGGTTAACAGCCGCATCGCCTATTTCCGCCCATCCCTTCAATCGGCTTCTACGATCTGCGCGGGGAGATCACAATTTTGATTCCGTGTTCCACCTCCTCGCCCACCGTTACTCTAAAAGTGGCTTTTGACTCCTGCGGCCCGGGGCCTTGTACGAAGAATAAGCACTAGTACTCACGTACAGAAGTCTCAGAAAACAAGAAAATAAATTCAAAGAAAACTCTACCTAATGTGGTAAGCGCTATGGTCTAATTAAGCTCGCGTCGGAACTCCTCACCTTCGTTTAGATACATAAACATCCATTGCAAGCAAATTTCATAAATGGACAGCAGGTGCCATATGAAAACACTGCTAAGTATCTTGGTATGACACTCGACGCGAAGCTTCGCTGGAAAGCCCACTTCAAAAAGAAAAGAGAGGAACTTGATATAAGATTCCAAAAGATTTACTGGCTGCTTGGAAGGAACTCTGCATTGTCAGTAAATAACAAAATACTACTTTATAAACAAGTCCTCATGCCAGTATGGACTTATGGTATACAGTTATGGGGTTGTACCAAACAAAGTAATATTGAAATAATTCAACGCTTCCAAAATAATGTACTGAAGGCCATTGTGAATGCGCCCTTGTATATAAGAATTGACGATCTACACCGGGACCTTAACATGCAGACCGTCAATCTTTATTGACGGTCTGCATGTTAAGGTCCCGGTGTAGATTATCAAGAAATACGCCGAAGCACATGAGTATAGACTGCTTCACCATGTGAATGTTGAGGCAATCCAGCTCCTCGACAACACGGACATAGTGCGACGTCTCAAAAGAACTAAACCGTTTGAACTAGTGTAATTTTAAAAAATACAGTGATATTATAGTGCATTGATGTGCCAATAGAGACACAAGAACAAAGTGCCTTCCCCTTAATAGAGACAGTAAGAAAAGTGCCGATGGACACATTCTTAGACAATAACGAATAAAACTAGGTCAATGTTAAATTACTTATTAGTCTGAGTTAAGGCTAGATTATAATATTATTAGCGTACTTATTTACTTTTGTAGGTACGTTAAGAAAAAAAAAAAAAAAAATTTCATTCTTATAACTCTTAAGAAACGATTCATGTCATTGAATTTTCCTCTCCGGAGTGTTCGCCGCGCGCATAGTATTAATTTAATGTAGGTATATAATTAAGATACAAAATTGTTGAACAAACCTTTGCAATTAGGCAAAGGAATGCCTCAGCTTGTGTTACCCCGGACCGGAGTCCGAGGTAACGTTGTTTTGTGGGCATCCCCCCACTCCCTGTGTCGATGTGCGGGAGTTTTTGAAATGGGGGCTAAGGGATTTACATATTCTAAAAATGTAATTACAGTTCTAAAACTAATACAAACATTAAAATTAAAAAGCTTCTCAATGACTGAAATAATCAAAATTAATTGTAATATATGTAGTTGCACTTGTATTTGTACATGTACGTTACATTATAAAATCTCTAAGAGAAGTAAATAATTCATGGGAATACGAAAAAAAAAAGTTCTCATACAAATCGAAGTAGTCACGCAAGTGATATCGTTACTACGGAAAATTAAAATTTTCTTTTAGTATTTCGATGTAAGTTTATTGGGAAAAGTAAAAAAATCATCCCTTAACATATTTGTACTTAATAAAAAAGACATTGTTAAGAGTGTATAAATATGTGTACTTATTTAAAATGAATTCCTGAGTTTACTTTTTTTTCCTAATTTTAAAAATATAAATTCAGTTCTAAATCCTTCTAATAGCTTCGAATCAAATTCCCCGCAGCAAATTGTTTTCTCAACAAAGCGGTTTTATAGTTGACCTTGAAACTTCTTGTGCTAAGAACTATTCACTAGGCTCTCTCTACCCCGTACATGATAAAGACGTGATATGTATGCACATATTATAGGAAGGGAATTCTTTCAATACGATGATGGCCTGTGGTGTAATATGTACGAAATTGAAAACAATGAGTCAGGCGGCCGCGCCGCGATGCATTGTATATAACCGAGTGCGGCCCGCGCCTCGACGCCAGTTGTTTTGATCGAGGTTCAGTGAAAGGGAGCTCTGCTCCCGCCAGTGAACTCTGTAATTTTGTTTCAGTTACATAAATTCGTGAGAACGCTGTGTCTTCTCAAAGAAAGTTATATGTTTGATTTGTTTCCTCGCAACATTCTACCTTGCACTGGTAAGTTAGTGTTTTTTTTATATTTTTTTTAAATTTCTTTTTTGTAGCGTACGCCATTTTTCAAGTTTTAGTCTAAAAAGAAGTATCTACAATTATAATTATCAGTGTTTGTTCTTTATTCCACTATATTTTTGAAATGCCTGAACAGATTTGGATGTATCACAGTGTGACATAGTTAGCCTATATAAGTATGTTTATTTTATTTTATACTATCTACGAAACTCACTGCTTTTTCTCGTTTATTTTAAACTAGCGCCCCCGCGGTGTTACTTGCGAATATAAAAAGTAGCCTATGTGTTAATCTGGGGTGTCAGCTTCCTGCATACCAAATTTTATCAAAATTGGTTCAGCCATTTGCGTGTGAAGAAGTAAGAAATATACACACACACACACTCACTTACAATCCCTCGCTTTTTTGTTTACTTACACAAATTATACAATGTGTGAAAGGAACACATCCGTAATAAATCAAACCACGGGCTGTTCAAGATCACTATAGTATAATGAAATTTAAATAACAGCCAAAAAGCAAAACAAAATTTTACATTCCTATACAAATTGCCCGAGCGGCTGCACACTTTTATATCGAAATGACCTTTTCTTTTTTGCTATTCACTACCTATGTGATCTATCACTAATAAATAATAATATCTATCACTAATAAATAATATAATAATATATCACTAATAAATACTGATATAAACTGTCTGTCTTTATTATCTTATAGTTACCCACAAATTAAAAAGGTGACAACTATAAATTACGTGACACGGTAAGGAGGACGGACAGGGGCCACGATTTGTGACATTGTGTAGGAGGGATCATAATATTTTAGGCGTCACAATACAAAATCTTAATTTTTATATTTTCAGCTCTAACAGTAGAATACATCGTGATTTTTTCACCACCAGCCAAATTTTGGAGCAAATCCAGTCCATTACACTGAACTTCTTTCCATAAAAACATTTAACGGAGAATGAAAAAGTTTTCGGTTTCGCATACAAGTCAGCGCTCAGCCAAACAGATTTTGTATGGGAGGACGAAAATTTGCTATAGATTTTTAATTAGTATCTTTTTTTAATAGAAAGTAGTTCAGTATCATGGACTAAACTTGCTCCAAAAATGTGAATTTAATAAAAAAATAATTAAAAAATGCTTATAATAAAACTTGTCCTAGATATTCTAAACTGCCTTCTGCCTAAGACATAGTACTTACTTATCTTTGTTTCCTATATGTTTGTTTATGGTTTCTATGTTAACACAAGAAAACGTAACGTCATCATGGTCGCGAATATTTTTTGCGTTGTCTGCTGGAGTGCCTAATTTAAATAAATGTGTCACCTATCATTTTCACCATTATCATTCATACATAATTATACATCGTATGCATATTTATGCATGTATTATAAACGTATAATCAATGTAGGTATCTGTAGGTTTTTTTTTAGAGTTTTCTAATTTTTCACCACCGATTTACATGTATAAGTAGTATTTATAAGGTTATGTGTTGGATTTATTAAGGTGAATGTTTTGCAGCGCAACAAAATCTCTGTTGATATTGTTGGTGATTTAATAATGTTCTTCCTTATGGTTGACTGGAAGAGACGTATCAAGTTAAGACCGCCAACTGTATAATGAGATCAAAAACGTTTTTTCTTTTTATATGGGAGAGAATCACAACTTTCACAACACGGGCACGCACTAAAATCAATATGGACTCTATAGTCAAGTATCTTAGGAACAGTTTTGTGTGTTTTGTTTGTTCTCTTGTATTTTTACAAGCGTTTATATAGTTTCACCTGACCCGTTGTCTGTCTGTCTGTAATCAAATCTTGAAAATTAAGCTTGACCCATTTCCCGGTTTCCGATTGAGCTAAAATTTTGCACGCATACGTATATCGCGTGACAATACTGTGATGATGTGGAGCTGATCTGATACTGGAGCCGGAAAGTGGTCATTAGCTTTCTGTGATAAAACGACATAACCCCACCGAGTTTGGACTCGATCGATTTGGCTTGAGGACCACTAAAAACCATTTTAGGTCATTGTTATAGCTAAAAGCTTGTCTATCAAATATATATTTTTTTTAATTTACTTGTTTTATCCGTTGTTTCGGTGGAAAAAAGATATTTTCATTCATTGACGTAAAAGTAACCTAACTAACAAAGGTACCTATTTTTACAGTTCTTAACAATTATGAGTAATTGAAAAATTAAGATAACATTTCTTTGATGCATATTATATAAGCTAACATAATGCTTACAATACAACTTAATGCTTTTGTTTCAGAAATAACAAATCGACGAAGTTGCAAATTGAAGATAATCCTAGTGCCGAATAACTAGCAGAGGCTAGGAGAGGCACCTAGGACATTGAGAAGAAAGAAGTTGTGTTGGCTGTGCTGTTAAACACAGCTAGCAAGAATAAAGTGAAGTTCGGACATTCAGTGTAAGACCTAATAATAACGCAAAAATGGTTAATTATTTCATTTACGCGAAAGACTATTCGGTCTCAACGGACGGAGTCGAGTATTTTCATTCGAACGGAATAAAATCTCTTAAACAGTTCAAAAGTGACGTAGAAAAAGTACAAAAGAAACTATTGGAAGCAGGAGAGTCGACTGAATCGAAAGTAATTTACCTACACTGGGGACTTGAATGTTACGAAACAGACGAAGAGTCAAGTGTAAAAACGTACATCGAACTACAAGGTAGATCTGTGGGCACACAGCCGGACACTATTATTGCATGGATACAAGAAAATTATGATATCTGTGGTGAAAAAAATAAAATTAAGTTACTGTATATTGTGACTGATGGTATGATAGAATCGGAAAGTGTAAGCACATGTTTTGATTTGAATGAAAAAATCGATTACGAAACAGTAGTTTTCCATGCATTCAATGAATGTTTGGAAGACATTGACCTTTCAGTAGCTGCGTCTTTTTTAAAGGGCCGCTGCATGATTTATCGTAATTATGAACTTTTTGATAATGTTGATATATCTGAAGAGTTTGACTACGATACAATAAATTTAAATAACTTTGTAACTGAAAGAGAAAATTTAAAATCTTATATAAGATTGAAGTTTATCAATAAATTCAAACACGACGCTATTGCTTTACGAGAAATAGATAAATTGAAGAAGCTGCGAGACAGACTGTTTGCCGAACTGTCATTATCATCGCAAAAGAGAGAATCAAATTTAGAAACAAAAGACAGAATTGTATTTTTACGCGAATTTGTAGAGACAGATTGGTATAAAAATCTCAATGCTCCGGCACGTGACATGAAGGTTGAAATTGAGAAATCAGTTTCAACTTTAATTAATTACATTGTCAGCGACACGAAATCTTACTCGTTTGACGCACTGAGATTCGAGACGAACTTTGTTGAAACTGTTAATAAAGAGGCGATTGTTGACGTCAATTTCAGCCCTGAACAAGAAATTGAATTCCCTGACATTATATTGTACGATGAAAAAGGGATACCTGTTATATTACTAACGGAATTGAATTTGCTTGACAAACTTATTTTTCATACAACAAAAGAAACAGACGCACGGGATCCAGTATCACCGGCCAGTTTTAATAAATTTAAATCTGCGATGGAGTGTCCGTTGTTTTTGTTAAACGATTCAGATATTAGCGAATCAATCGGTTACTTTTATACTTTAAATGTTTATAAACAATTATTGACAAACACTAATAAAACAGAGCCGCGTACTCGTAGACCGTTTCATGGCGGCCTAGTGCTAGTAGACACAGATGAGTTTGATAAATACAACGACTATATTTTGTCAGCGACTTATTTTAATTCTAAGAAAATACAGTACAATATAGCTTTGTTTTATTTCGTGTTATGGAAAAATTGTGAAAATAAGGAATGGATGGATAGAAATGTCGTTGAACAGTTCAAGAAATATGTGATGCGACGCATTAGTACAACAAAGTGTAAAATCGGACTGTCATCATTGCCACTTGATCCTCAAATAAAAACTTCGTTGCTTACCGCCCTGTGGTACTGTGTCGAACTATCGTCACGTATATTCAAAAATGATCCTCAACATTTCACGCACGAACGTCTGAGAATGCATTACGGGGTAGCGCATAGTATGATCGATATATTAGAGTATTTTAATTATGATTTAGATTTAAAGTTTATTTCAGATCGTAGAGATTTAATAAGACATGTTATGATTCTGAAAAAAATTCCAACACACATAGACAAAATTTATTACTTGTTAGAAAGAATATTCAAATCAGTAAATGGTTTTCTCGTGTGTGAAATAAATAAGCCGTATAATTTAAACAAACTCAATTATTTAGAACTGGATCACAAAGCTATGTTGAACGATGACGTAATTGCGAAAGAAGTTCATTTAAATGACTTTGTACACTTAATGCATTTAAAAGACTGCAAAAGCACGTTTGGAATATGCGAAAAAACATTCCGTCCCTTTTTTACTATTGATCAAAACAAGTCATTTTATACAGAATTATTTAGAACTACTAAAAAAGTAGTTATCAGTAATGACGACGACTACGAGAAAATAACAATAACTTATAATGACATCGATTGCCTTGAGTTGGATAAAATTTTGTCCACGTACAATTTATTTATTAAATGCGTCGAAGATTCTGGAAAATATCCCACTTTTCCGGAATACATCGATTACATCTCTAAGAAGAAAAAATACCATGGTGACTTGGTAACAATTTTTCCATCCAATTTTTATAATGACGCGGAAGGCGTGTATTCGCAATATGAGAACATAATGAAAACAGTTGATGTTAAAACATTTATAAAGGCATCTAAAAAATATGCTAAACGATCTGAACGTATAAAAGCAGAAGAAATACTAAAGTTCAATAACGAAGAAGAAATTAATGAATTTATTTCTGGCGAGGAATCAAAAGTTAAATTAAAAGCTCCGGTTGTGTTGGTGAGCAATACTAGTGATTCTAGTCCAAAAGAGAATCGGTCAAATCAGCCCCGACCGATGGCGACACGTCGGAGACGACGGGTTCCGCCGCGAGGTCATCGTTCGGGGCGGAACCCTAGGCGTGCTCCCCGGACTCTCGGCTCTGTATTGCCGTGCAGAGAGGAGGAGTCTTGGAGCTGAGCTCAGTGGGGACTCCAAGGGTGAAAATGTTAAAAGACAATTACACCGCGATTATTATTTCTATAGTGCTATATTTTAAACATTTTGTCAATACATAAATTATTATTACTTACAGATTTTGACAAATTATAATAGTCATGTATGTAAGTATTTTTAAATTAATTTCGTTACAGTGGATTTCAATGATTATGTAATTAAATGGTTTATGTATAATCATTAATCATAAGCTTTTTATAAAATTCCGTTTGTTTATTTGAAAAAAATCTCAAGCATCGTGTGATTGTTATAATTATTTATTGTAAATGTATTTAAGGAAATAGGATCTCACAATTGTAAAAATGTATATAATTAGTTGTTAATATAATTTGTAACAGACAATGTTTAAAATGTTAAAACATTAAATCAAATAGGTATTTTAAAAGTGTATTTTTATTACTTTGAATCCCTTCTAATCTTAGTATGTTTCCGATTAAATCCCTACTTATTGTGCTGCTTCAGAACCTTTAGATGAGATATGATAGCCAAAACAGCTGTACGAATTGGAATGAAACTTTAGCATGTTGACAGCTCATTACCAGGATTGAGGAGTTCGGCGGCCCAGCGGGAGTGCGCGTTAGCGCTTTCGCAAGTAAAGCAATACAGTTCGCAGTTAGATGGGTGGCCACAAGTGGCATAACATTTTCTGTAGCTCCTCTGTGCTTCGGAAGGCACGTATAAGCCTGTCATAATTGAATGGCAGTCGTTAAGCTGTGTCAGTTGCTTGTAGGCGGCTTAAAAAATCTGACACCAGGGTCGGCCACTTACTTACACACGCGAAAAACAACCCATTACCTCACTATACCCTCACTATTAAAAAGCATAGTCAAACATTTCTGACAATCCCACAAGAAAGACGTATCGTGTTAAGAGCGCGCATAAACCTAAGCAAATATCAGATTTCACCCGCGCACTTCACACACCCCGCTTCCGTCCATCGCTTTAGCCATGATACAATAAAACAAGGTATTCTCTTCCTGAGATGAAACAAGACTACGTCACGAAAAGTGTTGCTACTGCTTGTTCTTTTCAGTAAATCTAAGGACTTTCTAAATTAGTTCAAATTAGGTAAAATGTATTTTGCTCGGGTAATTCAACTACATACAGTAGCAAAACATCAAATTGACAAGTGTCATACTGACAGCCCGCCCTTTCATCGTTATAGTCTTCTCGCTCACACATATAGCTCTATTTCGTTCGGTAAAGAAATTACTGTGGTTTTCAAAACTTAAAAATGAGTGTTATTATCATGTAAATGACATCTGATCAAAGTTCTTGAAAATACTGAACTGAAATTTTTGTCTTTTAAATGTAAAATATAATGTTTAATTTAGCTTAAGATGTAAATCTGTATTGTTATTTGTAACATATCACATTAGGCTGGGTAGGGAGGACCAATACTGTACTGGGTTTATTTTATCGTTATCTTCCCAGCAGTGGTCATTCCGAAACGACAAATAACGTAAATTAAATAAAAGCTAGTTATAATAAAAATTGTACCTCTTAACTGAATTGTTTTTAACTATCATCTTTTTCCCCACTATAAAAGTTTGAGAACCGTTTCGCAACTGATGACGTATTCTTGTCTGTCACAGGAAGAGAATACCAGGCGAAGTATATTATTATATATACCATGGCTTCAGCGAAGTCGGTACCATAAATTAGAAAGAATACCTATATTCTAAGTAAAAATACAAGAACATACAGACATACCGGGTATAAATGTAAGTATTTCTTTTCCTCACAGGTTGCTAACCGCTTATTGATACCTAATAGCCTGATTACCCCTAGCGCGGTATAGTGGCGAGACAGTGCCCTCGGTCGGCCTTACGTAAAAAAAGCCTTTAAGCACAATCATATTTTTTATCGATACATTAACTTTGGTTTTTAGTTTATTGAAGAAGTCAAATTTAGAAGTAATAAAAAGTTTAAAAAATAATATTACCGTAATTTTTTTTTATAATTCTTAACTACTTTTGTTAAGAGGCTTATCTTTTGAACGTAATATTTGATATAGCATCCGAACAAATGTTCATATATAACGCCTACAAATGCGACATAAGTGACGTCACTCCTGTCCGGTCTTTCTAAGGCGCTCCGAGACGCCATCCCATGGCGGACGTGACTTTGTATCTTTATATCTTAAAGAGATTTTTGCAAGTTAGCAAGGTAGTTTTTTTATTGGACGTGTCTATTTTTAGTAACTCTTTCCATAGCGAATAAAAAAAACATCACCTTGCCTTACGTTTTCTTTCCGTTTTCATATTTATTTATTTCCAAAAACTTCTTTTGTTTTACCTCTAATACAAATATATTTAATTACATCATCATCTGTTGTTTCCTTATGAAATTTATGATAAACATCGAATTTTTTTCTATCTGCTGCTTTAAAATTTCATTCGGCATCTCTTGAAAATACCATAAACATGTACTTGAATTTTTCGTCCACTAGTGTTGGTCACTTATACTATTATTATAATACGGGTATGTCCCTTTAACGTTGTATATATCATTTTTGGTAGACATACCGGGTATAAATGTATTTCTTTTCCTCGCGGGTTGCTAGCCGCTTTTTGATAATAGCCTGGTCACACCTACCGAGTCAAGCGGTGAGACAGTGCCCTCGGGGCCTAGCTCTAGCACTCGGTGTGTGTAAACACCTGAGCGCTCGGCCTAGAAACAGGCGAGATAGTCACTCGGGCCCCGTTCTATTTACTATGCCAAGTACCCAATCCCGCTACCCCATACTGTCTCGCTCGTCCACTTGTTAGATCTGAACACGCATTCGGCAACCACTCGCCACTCGTCACTCGCCATTTGCCATTCTACCGGGTATAATCCGTACCGACTGTCTCACCGCAACTTCAAAAATACATGTAAACCCTCACTCGGTCAGAGCACTGTCTCTGCCGAGTGGCATTTTGCTGTCTCGCCACTCTACTCGGTAGGTGAATTAACTTAGGCATTATTGATAAGGACTCTCGCTCGCCCATTTCCTCGATCGTAGACCTTTTCCTGTAAGCCGAAACCCTGAGTGGTTTTGAGTAATTATAGCAATAAAAAGTAAGAAGGTAAACTTTTGAAATAATTTATTGAAAATAAGTGTGTACTTACATACATTTTTATATTTTCAATTGAGTATAAACACTATTTATGTACATTTTGAAAATTAGGGATCTAATATTTACAACCATGTTTCAGTCTTAAAGGTATTACATTAAAATAACATTAAAACTTACTTTCGATATAAACTAAATCTAAGTTTACTTATTAACTTATACAAAATTGTAATTAAAGCTAAATCGCGCAAAAGGCTTGGATCTCAATTGTCATCCATCACGGAGCAGCAATTTCACTTCCATAGAAGTAAAAAAATTTTTATACTCCTAAGTCTATGTGCACTTCTATGCTATCCTTTTCAAATTAAAACACATCGAATCATCTTAATTGTGGAAAAAAAAGTGAGATGTTTGCATCTATGGAGGTCTATGATCTATCCCTTAATGTACCATTGAGATGTACTAACGGACAGTCCTCCATAGCTGCTGAACTATTGCCAGTTTACTTGGTATTTATTATTATTTAATTTTAGATTTGTTATTGAATTGTATAATACTATAATAATACTTAATTACTTACTAGATTTTATTGTATAAATATGACTGAATATTTGTGCTGAACATTTGACCTGGTTTAATTAATATTATTTGTTAACTTGTTTTGTAAAACCTATTCCTTTCAATCCAAGATTGTCTGAAAGTGATCCCTATCTGGGATAAGTCCCCCTTTACACTGTGCTTGTTCTCCTAAACTGTAATTTTTTTATATATGTGTTAGGGTGCTTCTTATTTTTCGACTTTTGAAATGTTACCCAGTCACGTTGTGATTTGAATTTCTATTGTAAAATATGAATCAGTGTTTTTTATTTTAATATTTAGACCAAATTTAGGTCGCTACCAGTTGTCAAACCTTTGAAAAAACGTTGTATGGACATTTGACTATGGAGTCTCCTTAATCGATTAAAATTTGTTGTTATGTTACGTTTTATAGTGAAATATGCACAAAGGTATCCTTTAACTTCCTCCTTCCTTTCTTCACCTGGAGCAAATCAAATGTCTGCAATACGAGTTCACTAACTCCATAGAATTTCGACCTTTCGACACCACTGCAGCAAAAACCGGTATAAGATATTTATGTAGAATTTGTGCTCCTTTGGAGCCAAAATAAGTGAAAAGAAAACAAAATTGAAGTTGGAATCCTTAGTTGACAATTGAAGAAGTGAAGTTTTTCTACGCAGATTTGCGCAAAAACGGCCACTTTTGGCTAATGTGCATAAAAAACATCTTCTTCTCAACAATATCGCGCTGAGGTATGGAAAGTACATCTTTCGGCAGCAGTCCAAGCCTGCTCGTATTCCGATGTTTAAAACTTACTATTTTTCGTTCAAATAAAGTGATAATTTCGATTCTGATCCAGAAACTTGTATGCCTTATTATTTCTTTCCGTTTTCATTTTATTTTTTACCAAATATACAACTTCTTGTGTTCTACCTCTAATACAAGTATATTTTATTACATCATCATCTTTTGTTTCTTGAAACTTGTGATAAACATTGGATTTTTTTCTATCTGCTGCTTTAAGATTACATGCGGCATCTCTTGCCCAATCTTTTGCGTGTATAACGTGATTTATTCACTCGTTTTTTACGATATAACACTATTTGCCACTCTTCTTCCTGTTCAAAGACAATATCATCATCATTCTTAGGCCACAGTGGCCGCTCGTTATTAGTGATCGACAGCTGGTTAGGTGCCACAAGTCGTGTTTGCACCGGGGTCGAGTGAGATGGCGTTACAATCGTATTCGGCAGCGGTGCCGACCACGCCGACTGCGTTTGCGCGGGGCTAAGGTGAGGCGGTGCTATCGGTAGCGGCGCGGGCGACGGTATTTTCGCACCCTTTGAGTCGTTTATTTGGACCCGCGTAACATAAGAAGCTTTGACTTTATCTATCGCGCACTGCAAACCTGTTAGGTCCTGCAACAGCTTTGCACAGTCCTGATATTCCATCTCCAAACCCGGAATGCGGTCTAGATTTTTAGCAACGAACACGGGAATTTCATCTTTTTCTGCGGATTTAAATAAGTTAATGATGTCTGCCAGGTCTCTTTGACCTTTACCTCGATTTTTCCTCGTAATTTTGAGAAAATCTTTTGACACACAGCCGAAGAGCATTGATTTCGATTTTTTAATTTCGGCGCTGCTGTATTTCGCACTACAGATCCGCACAAGAGATATTTCGTCCACCACCGACACACAATTCTGCAAATATGACAGCATTTCGTCGATTACAATATTACAATTGCTACACTGCACACTATTCATTATATTTTTTGACATTTTTATTTTAATTTTAGATTCCTCACTAGAAATAAATTCGTTAATTTCTTTTTCGTTCTTGAATTTTACTATTTCTTCTGCTTTAATACGTTCATTTCGTTTAACATATCTTTTAGATACTTCTATAAATGTTTTAACATCTACTGTTTTCATTATGTTTTCATACTGAGAATAAACGCTTTCCGCGTCAGTATAAAAATTTGATGGAAAAATGGTTACCAAATCGCCATGATATTTTTTTTTCTTGTGAATATATTCGATGTATTCGAGAAAAGTAGGATATTTCGCGGAATCTTTTACGCATTTAATAAATAAATTGTACGTAGACAAAATTTTCTTAAACTCAAGAGAATCAACTACTTCATAAGTTATTTTTACTTTCTTGTGATCGTCGTCGTTACTGATAACTACTTTTTTAATAGTTTTTAATAATTCTGTATAAAATGACTTGTTTTGGCCAATAGTAAAAAAGGGACGTAATGTTTTGTCGCATATTTCAAACGTGTTTTTACAGTCTTTTAGATACATCAAGTGCACAAAGTCATTTAAATGAACTTTTTCCGCAATTACGTCGTCGCGCAATATTTCTTTGTAATTACATTTTAAGTAATTCAGTTTGTTTATATTATATGGCTTTTCGATTTCACATATAAGAAAGCCGCTAACAGATTTAAATATTCTTTGTAACAAATAATACACTTTGTCTGTATGCGTTGGAATTTTTTTCAGAACCATAACATGTCTAATTAAATCTCTACGATCTGAAATAAACTTAAAATCTAAATCGTAATTAAAATACTCTAGTATTTCGATCATACTATGCGCTACGCCGTAATGCATCCTCAAACGTTCGTGCGTGAAATGTTGAGGATCATCTTTAAATATACGTGACGATAGTTCGACACAGTACCACAGGGCGGTAAGCAACGAAGTTTTTACCTGAGGATCGAGTGGCAATGATGACAGTCCGATTTTACACTTTGTTGCACTAATACGTCGCATCACATATTTCTTGAACTGTTCAACGACATTTCTATCCATCCATTCTTTATTTTCACAATTTTTCCACAACACAAAATAAAACAGAGCTATATTATACTGTATTTTCTTGGAATTAAAATAAGTCGCTGACAAAATATAGTCGTTGTATTTATCAAACTCATCTGTGTCTACTAGCACTAGGCCGCCATGAAACGGTCTACGAGTACGCGGCTCTGTTTTATTAGTGTTTGTCAATAATTGTTTATAAACATTTAAAGTATAAAAGTAACCGATTGATTCGCTAATATCTGAATCTTTCAACAAAAACAACGGACACTCCATCGCAGATTTAAATTTATTAAAACTGGCCGGTGATACATCCAGTATCCGTGCGTCCGTTTCTTTTGTTGTATGAAAAATAATTTTATCAAGCAAATTCAATTCCGTTAGTAATATAACAGGTATTCCTTTCTCATCGTACAATATAATGTCAGGGAATTCAATTTCTTGTTCAGGGCTGAAATTGACGTCAACAATTGCTTCTTCATCAACAGTCTCAACAAAGTTCGTCTCAAATCTCAGAGCATCAAACGAGTAAGATTTCGTGTCGCTGACAATGTAATTAATCAAAGTTGAAACTGATTTCTCAATTTCAACCTTCATGTCACGTGCCGGATCATTGAGATTTTTATACCAATCTGTCTCTACAAATTCACGTAAAAATACAATTCTGTCTTTTGTTTCTAAATTTGATTCTCTCTTTTGTGATGACGATGACAGTTCGGCAAACAGTCTGTCTCGCAGCTTCTTCAATTTATCTATTTCTCTTAAAGCAATAGCGTCGTGTTTGGATTTATTAATGAACTTCAATCTTATATATGATTTTAAATTTTCTCTTTCAGTTACAAAGTTATTTAAATTTAATGTATCGTAGTCAAACTCTTCAGATATATCAACATTATCAAAAAGTTCATAATTACGATAAACCATGCAGCGGGCCTTTAAAAAAGACGCAGCTACTGAGAGGTCAATGTCTTCCAAACATTTATTGAATGCATGGAAAACTACTGTTTCGTAATCGATTTTTTCATTCAATGCAAAACATGTGCTTACACTTTCCGATTCTATCATACCATCAGTCACAATATACAGTAACTTAATTTTATTTTTCTCGCCACAAATATCATAATTGCGTTGTATCCATGCAATAATAGTGTCCGGCTGTGTGCCCATATTTCCACCTTGTTGTTCGATGTACGCTATTTTACTTGTCTCTTCGTCTACTTCGTAACATTCATCTCCCCAGTGTAGGTAAATTACTTTCGATTTAGTCGACTCTCCTGCTTTCAATAGTTTCTTTTTTATTTTTTTTACGTCGCTTTTGAACTGTTCAAGAGATTTCATTCCATTCGAATGAAAATACTCGACTCTGTCCGTTGAGCCCGAAAAGTCTTTTGCGTAAATAAAATAACTAACCATTTTTGCGTTGTTATTAGGTCTTACACTAAATGTCAGAACTTCACTTTTCTTCTTGCTAGCTGCGTTTAAAAGCACAGCAAACGCAATTTCATTCTTCTCAATGTCCTAGGTTTCGCTCCTAGCCTCTGAAACAAAAGCATTAAGTTTAATTGTAAACATTATGTTAGGTTACGTAATATATATTACGTCAAAAAAAAATTCCTTAGTTTTTCGATGACTCACATTCCTTAGAACTGTATAAATAGGTAACTTTGTTAGTTAGGTTACTTTTACGTCAATGAATAAAAATCTCTTTTTTCCACCGAAACAAAAGATAAAACAAGTAATTATTTAAAATAATATTTTAAAACAAGCTTTTATCTATAACAATAACCTAAAAAGGTTTATTGTGCTCCTCAAGACGAATCGATCGAGTCGAAACTCGGTGGGTTATTTCGTTTAATCATGCCTTTTTGACTCCCCCTCCACCGTGTCACAGTTGGTCACAATTTTAAGAACCCCACCCCCTAGTGTGACGTCACATTTTGGGATTCTTTTTATTTCCATCTTTCTTTTATGTTGTATACATGTTTACAATTACTGAACAATTATTCGAATGATACAGCAGATAAGCAATTATCTTTATAAAATTAATAAAATTCAACAAGCAAACCAAGCTACCGTAGACAGTCTGACTTTTTACCCACCAGCCAAATTTTTGCAGCAAGTTCAGTCCATGATACCGAACTACTTTCAATGAAAAAAAGTTATTACAATTAAAAATCGATACCAAATTTTCGTCCTCCTATACAAAATCTGTTTGGCCGAGCGCTGATTTGTATGCGAAACCGAAAACTTTTTTCATTCTTCGTTAATTGTTTTTATAGAAAGTAATTCAGTATCATGGACAGGAATCGCTGCAAAAATTTGGCTGGTGGTTAAAAAGTCACGATGTATTCTACTGTTAGAGCTAAAAATATTAAAAGTTTTTTTTTTATTTTCTTAGTCAGATTAGTTAGATATCGATTTTGTATTGTGACGCCAAGAATGTTATGATTCCTCCCACCCCTTGTCACAAAATGTCACAAATCGTGGCCCTCGTCCGTCCCCTTACCGTGTCACGTAATTTATGGATGTCCCTTTTTTAATTTATGGGTAACTATAAGATAATGATAAGACAGACTGTTTATATCGGTATTTATTAGTGATAAAGATCACATAGGTAGTGAATAACAATAAGATTAGGTACCTACATGATCAGTAATTTACTCATAAAGGTCATTCATAGATGACATGAAGTAAAAGTTGATTTTAGGTAACAAAAGTTCATTTTAGTTGCCTAAGTAAGTACCTACTACTTGTTACTTACACTTTAGTTGGTACGGCACCTAACACTCTTGTTAACTAAGTAATGTTTTGTAGGCAGCCGTTAGGTTCATATTATTATTGTTTCGTTTAGCAGACTGTACTACCTATATAGATGAATAAAGACACGTGTGTCACTGTCTCCAGTGGTACCTACCACTTATCATCTTATTATAATAATAAAAATAATAATCGTTTATTTTACCAACACAATTCCAGTACATAATATTTATTACATTATGTGAAAATTTACATTCACACGTGTTTATCCTGCCTGACTCGTTTGGAAGCCCATCCTCAAACTAGATGTTAACCTCAAGCAGTGTCAATAAAGGAGGGTCAGTGACATGGTGGTACGAATTACATTAGTTTGAAGTGTGATTTACTTCTTGCCCAACTAGAAGAGTCAGTTTTTGGGCAGAATCGGAATAATAACTTATTGACCGAGCGAGCGAAGCGAGAGAGGTCTCCGTTTCAACTTGGCCAAAAATGCTTTGGTATGTCTGTGTGTTCTCCTCTAGAGGTCGCATTTCTCAACCGATTGCCGTCAAATTTTGGGAGCAGGTTCGATAAACATATAAAATCGACAGTCGAGCCATTTTTTGGAAATTTTTGAAAATGACGGAGTTGGCACAATGGGCCTAAGCGCCTTTGAATTTTATGGCTCTTACGACCATTTTGTTTGTAGTGACAACGAAATAACAAAGGAATTATATTTTCTATTATAACATACATATGAATATTTTCACCAGCATTGTCAAAAGATGAATAGTCCGGTTTATTTATAAAGAGATCTGATCGACTTATGCGTCTAGAGTTCGAATATTACCGGAAGGTGTTCTCTTTTTAGTTCGATGTATTTTGCGACCGGTATTTGAAGTTTATTTTAAAAGTTTTTTAAAATTACAAATATATTTATTTGTTTTCTTGGGAATTATGTAATTACAGAAAACATTAGTTCAGTCAACTTTACCAAAATCACTAGTTTACCAAAATTTTATAAGACTTCATTTTCATAACTAAATCTGCAATCTCTACGAGCTCGCGAGGTCTACAGCTCACAGAGCCACTAGGTATTAATAAGTTATTATTCCGCTTCCGCTAAACACCTAATATTAATATTATTAGGTGGGCCGTATACAACGTAGAAGGGACACACCCGTAATAAATCGAACCACGGGCTATACTAGATCACTATAGTAGTAAGTATAATGAAGTTAGAATAAAAGTCAAAAAACAAACAAAAAAATGTCATTTCGATACAAAAGTGTGCAGCCGCTCGGGCAATTTGTAAGGAATGTCAAATTTTTGTTTTGCTTTTTGGCTGTTATTTAATCTCATTATACTATAGTAATCTAGAACAGCCCGTGGTTTGAGTTATTACGGATGTGTCCCTTCCACATTGCATAATTTGTGTAAGTAAACAAAAAATACATCCTGGTACGAATATTTATATTAAAGAATTAAAATATCAAATCACACTAATATTATAAAGGCAAAGGATTGTAAGTGTGTGTGTATGTATGTTTGTTACTTCTTCACGCGCAAGCGGCTGGACCAATTTTGATAAAATTCGGTATGCAGGAAGCTGACACCCCGGATTAACACATAGGCTACTTTTTATATCCGCGGGTAACACCGCAGGGCGCCGCTAGTTTAAAATAAATGAGAAAAAGCAGTGAATTTCGTAGATAGTATAAAATAAAATACACATTCTTATAAAGCCTAACTATGTCACACTGTGATACATCCAAATCTGTTCAGGCATTTCGAAAATATAGTGGAATAAAAAACGAACACTGAAAATATTAGATACCTAAATCATTTTAGACTAAAACTTGAAAAATGGCGCACGCTACAAAAAATTATAAAAAGAAACACTTACAAGTGCGAGGTAGAATGTTGCGAAGAAACAAGTCCACGTATAACTTTCTTTGAGAAGACACAGCTTTCTCACGAAATTCTGTAACTTTTTTAAACAAAATTACAGAGTTCACTGGCGGGAGCAGAGCTCCCTTTCAGTGAACCTCGATCAAAACAACTGGCGTTGAGGCGTGGGCCGCACTCGGTTATATATACAATGCATCGCGGCCCGGCCGCCTGACTCATTGTTTTCAATTTCGTACGTATTACACCACAGGCCATCATCGTATTGAAAGAATTCCCTTTCTATAATATGTGCATACATATCACGTCTTCATTATGTACGGGGTAAAGAGAGCCTGGAACCTGTCTTATACATACTCATACTATCTCGTCTTTATCTCAAATGAGACCGGCAGAGCTAGGCCCGTGTCGCTCTCCGTTTAGGTACCTATTGTTAGCATTTCCATAAATCAGCCGTGATTTAATTAATACTGGCAACCCAAAATGTAAGAAAATGGTAACACCGGCCACGCTGCTGTCAACTGTCAAGTTTGACATTAGAACAATTGCCGCGTTTTTATTAGGACTCGAGATGATTGTGTTAAAGTATTGAAATGTATTTATGATACAAATACAGAATATATAAGATTTATACGAGCTCCCAGGTTTTATCTAAAAGTACCCGAATGAGGAAGTGTGTGATACCCAGACGATCCAGAGATCGTAACACTATCGAAAATATACCTACATTATTACTATGCGGGCGGCGACCAATCCGCAGGGGATTTAGTTACATGAATCATTTGGCATGAGAAATAAGAATGAAAATGGCTTGCAATTAATGTCTAGGTATCTAAACAAACGTGAGGAGTTCTGACTCGAGCTAAATTAAACCATAGCGCTAACCACATCAAGTAAATATTTCTTTGAATTTCTTTTCTTGACTTCTGAGACTTCTGTACGTGAGTCCTAGTACTATTCTGTGGCAGAGCATTTTAGTTATTGCGGCTCCAAGCTGACAGATCCCAGGGCCACAAGAGTCAAAGGCCAGTTCTAGAGTAACGGTGGGCGAGGAGGTGGTAAACGAAATCAAAATTGTGATCTCCCCGCGCAGATCATAAAAGCCGATTGAAGGAATGGACGAAAATAGGCGATGCGGCTGGTAACCCATCACTAGTTCGATTCCTTATTCCACCTTCTCGCCCACCATCACGCTAAAAGTGGCCTTTGAGTTGCAATAAAGACGTGATAGTATGTAGGTATACGTTATATAAATAAAATGAGTATTTTGAACTTTGAACTTGAGCAGCAACACCACAGAATAAGTACTAATACACACGTAGTAACACCTAGATTTCTTAATATGATGAAATTTACTGACACTAGAACTAGATATCTTAAAATTCCAAGACTTTGAGCTAAACTCGGATATGTTTAGGAATTTTAAATGTAATCTTAACTTTATTTTGATACGATGTTTTGCTTGTTTTTTGTGTGTGTAAGTGATGTCAGATTTTCAAGCTGCCGAAAGTCATCTAACATAGCTTGACCACCGCACCGGGACCCTAGGACCAAAGGCTTTAAGTGCCTTCCGAAGCGCGGAGGAGTTCGATGTTTATCATGCCACATGTGGTCAACCATCCAAGTGCAGACTACGCCCCGGGTTGCTTAACTTGTGATAAACGCTAAAAATGCGTGTTCCCATACTGGGCCAAGGACCTCCTCGTTATGGGATCAGTAGGCACAATTAGTAGGTACTGCTTACCTGATTGGTACCTTCTGTACTACTTACTGCTTACTTATCTTCTACATCCAGGGTGTTTTTTAAATCACTGGCATCCTTTCTACTGTTGAGAGTACTCATGAATATGAGTACTTCTCGCCCAATCCCTCGATCGGCTTTTACGATCTGCGCGGAAAAAGAAGCAGCTGGTACATTCTACGTTTTTCCTTTTCTCCCAGACCAGCGTGGAAGATTTATAATTATGACATAACAATATAGTCTCAGTTCACGTATCTAATTTTAATATCCGATTTTTTTAAAATGCTGTAGTGCAGTTTGTTGCCGCTTTTTCTGCACTTAGGAAGCGGCAATAAACGTCATTATCATCATCCGAGCGTATTCCCGGTTGCATCCTCAGCGGTAACGCTTCAGAGCCTGGGGTCCGCTACCTAACCAAGGAGATTTGACGAGGTTACTAGTTTTTACACAGAGCGACTGCCGTCTGACCTCCACAAAACAAAGGGCAAACCAGGAACCAATCCTTGGATAGTTTGATGGTCAAACGCTAGGTGGCGTTCGGGACCCACAGTTTTACGTGCCTTCCGAAACACGGAATCATCTTTCTTTTCGGATAATCAGGTGATTCAAGCCTGCAATATCCTATCCAGACTGGAAACAACTTTTCACAAAGTATGCTTCCCAGTGGGAATCGAACCCATGACCTCCGGGTCACAAGGATAACTCCTTGACCACTGGACTACGGAGGCAGTCCAATAAACGTAGCTGTAAGTAAATCTAATCTGTACGCAATCAACACCTGTGTCTTAGTGGGATGGGTCTGCTTATTTGTAAATGTCTCAATAACTTACCTAGATGTTTATTTTAAAATATTCATAATCTATTTTCTTTTTATTAAGTTGTTTAGTATCATCTGTGGCGAAAGAGACTGAGTCCCATAACACAGGGAATCCTAATGTGGGACCCGTGATATCTTTATAACTATTTCTGTAAAATCTTTAAAGCAATAATGAATTATTATTATTATTTATATCTGACGTCAACAACTATTATAAAATAAAATAAAAATTGACAATTATCAAGTGATACAAATGCTCGGTGTTTCTCTACGTGATCGAATCAGAAATGAGGAAATTTGTAGGAGAACACAAGTTACTGACATAGCCCAGCGAATTAGCTCGTTAAAATGGCAGTGGGCGGGACACATAGCGCGAAGAACCGTTGGCCAATGGGGCAAAAATGTTTTCGAATAGCGACCGCGTACTGGCAAGCGAAGCGTAGGCCACCCACCAACAAGGTGGTCAGAAGACTCGACCAAGGTCGCTGGAAAGTGCTCGATGCGGGCCGCTGCTGATCGGTCATTTTGGAAATCCTTGGGAGAGGCCTATGTCCAGCAGTGGACGTTATGTGGCTGAAATGATGATGATGAAGTGATACAAATATCCAAAGATAAATAAATGACTTTTGACCTTCAGGTACTCTTGAGTAAAAAGCGTTTATAGATAATATTTTACTACCGTAAACTGAGTCACGCGGAACGCGACGTTTTCAATCTATCTCTGTCACATACTTTACGAGCAAAGGAGATAGCGTACGATTTGCGCGGGAAGATTTTGTCAGGGATGAGATTTCATAATATTCGAAAGAGGGTTCAACTTTGATACGATTTCAGCCTGTGGTGAAATACGCACGAAATTGAAAACAATGAGTCATGCGATGCACTTCGGTATATAACTGAGGGCACGACAGCCATCAATGCCAGTTTATATTTTGGTGGGAAGCGGTCGGCTTCCACCAATAAAAAATATAATTATATTTTGAAAAGTTCTAGTGGGTTATGAGAGTTCATGTGGTGGTGTTCCCGGAGTTCCCGGTTGCATCCTCGGCTGTTGCTCCGGAGCCCGGCGTCCTCTAAGAACATTTCTTCACGAAGAAACTAATATTTGAACTAGTTTCTCCACAATTATATTATTTTGGATCGGTAAGTTAAAGTTGTTTTTTTTAAGCATGTGCCTAGTAGTAGTCGGCGTTGTTCTGTTATTGTAGCCGATGGACTGGTTACTCCAGATCAGTACCTACAATTATTACTTTTAAAGTTTTTTTAAGCATTCTAGGTATTACCTATTTTAAAGTCTGGTCTTTTTTCAGGGTTTCGTACCAAACAGATAAAAAAGGGACCCTATTACTAAGACTCCGCTCTTTGACAGTCCGTCTGTCTGTCTGCCACTAGGCTGTATCTTATGAACCGTTATAACTAGCAAGACAGTTAAAATTTTCACAGATGGTGTATTCCTGTAGCCGCTTTTACAACAAGTACTAAAAACAGAATGAAATAAATATTTCAGGGAGACTCGTGATTTTTTTGCCGTTTTTGCTCAATATTAATACCGGCAACAGGTAGGCGCTTGAAATATTTACAGAATTTACTTTAAAATTAAATAATTACACATTAATTTGGCACCCCCTATACCCCATTTTACAATCTAGACATGTCTTTTTATTGAAATAAATATTGGTTCATTTTACAAATCAATCATTACCTATGCAAATCATCAATATCAATCAGCAATCAATACATATATAATAAAACAGTAAAAAAGTGCCCGAATATTGAATAAATTTCCAAAAAAAAATCGGATTGACCCATAGTAATAGAGTAAGAATTTTAAAAATGTCTGCCTGTTTGTACACGCTAATCTAGAGAATTTCTGGACAGATTCGAATTTTTTTATATAAATTTTAAGACTGGCCACCACATGGAACACCTGATGCAAAAACATAGTGGTCCAGCTCTACAAGAAATAAAAAAATGACGCTTTAGCAAAAGTTGTTGAGCATTTTTGTTGAGGTATAAAAATCGAACACCTCGAAGAACACCTGATGCAGATACGCCGGAGTCACGCAAACGAAGTCGCGGGCATCAGCTAGTTACAAATAAATTATTTTATAAATTATACAAAGATACTGTTATTTACATAGTTTTTTTGTAGTGTGTAAAAATATTAATTTGTAAAGTGTATATTTTAATAAAAACACATCTCAAGATTGTTTACATTATTTAAATGAGTTGAAAGTCAGAATCACTTATAGAAACAGAACTTAAAACTGTAAGAAAAAATACTTATCTTTTGTTAAATAAAAGAATCGCCCAGTATTCTTATCAATGGCCAACCTACCGACCACACAACAAACCCTCTTCACTTGTAGGCCGCATAATACGTACTAGGCATTATGTATTGACCTGTGACCACGTCCACAGCTGATAAGCCACTTGATTTGAAAACGTGAATAAAGTATTAATTACAAAAGCTTATAACAATTTTATTCAATTTTTGTTTAAAAATTTTTGTTGCTTATTACCTTACCATTGTAAGTAAAATAGACCAGACTTCTCAATAGGTAAGAACCTACATGCTGTATGTATGTAGTTAGACATTATTTTGTTGCCTCTAAACATTCACAATCATAATATAATTAACATATAGAACTTATGCTGTTATTCCAGATTTATGCAGCGTAGAAGTTATGCCTAACTTGAAACTGGCCGAATGACTTGCAGAGCTGACCATGCATAAAGCGGGGACGAGCTAGAACTAGAACAAAGAAGAAAGAAGGTACAGTGAGAAGAAAATTGAAGTTTTGTTGTTCAGTGATATAACAATATCAACGCAAAAATGGTTCATTATTTCATTTACGCAAAAGACTTTTCGGGGTCAACGCAAGGAAACAGGCATTTTCATGGCAGCGGAATGAAATCCTTCAATCAATTCAAAAGTGATGTAGAAGAAATACAAAAAGAACTATCAGCCTCCGGAAAGCAACCGGAAGAATCGAAAATAATTTACTTGCACTGGGGAGACAGGTGTTTCGAAGTAGATGAAAAAGCATGTAAACAATCATACGTCAAACGGGAAAGTGGACATATGGGTACAGAACCAGACTGTATTATTTCATACATACAAAGACATTATAATATCAGTAAAACCAATACAATCAAGTTGCTTTATGTCATAACTGATGGTATGATAGGCAGGAACAGTATAAGCAAATGTTTCCAATTGAATCAAAATATGCATTACGAGAAGGTTGTTTTTCATGCATTTAATACAAACTTGAAAAGCATCGACCTTTCAGTAGCTGCATCTTTTTTTAAAAGCCGATGCAGAGTTTATCGTAATTACAAACTTTTCGATGACATTGATATTTCTTCAACATTTGATTACGATAAAATAAATGTCAATAACTTTGAAACGGAAAGAGATAACTTAAAATCTTATATAAAACTGAAATTTATTAGTAAATTGAAACACGATAGTGTTGCCTTACAAGAAGTAAATAATTTGAAGAAGTTGCGATATCGACTTTTAAACGAGTTGTCATGGAAGTCACAAAGGATAGACGTAAATTTGGAAACAAAAGACAGAAATGTTTTTTTAAGCGAATTTGTGAAGACACATTGGTATAGAAATCTTAATGCTCCGACACATGACATAAAGGTCGATATTGAGAAATCAATTTCAACTTTTATTAATTACATTGTGAGCGACACGAAATCTTACTCGTTTAACGCACTGAAATTAGAGACTACATTTGATAAGACTGTCCAAGAAGAACCGATCGTTGACGTCAATTTTACCCCTGAACAAGAAATTGAATTCCCTGACATTATACTGGATGATGAGAAAGGAATACCTGTTATATTACTGACGGAATTGAATTTGCTTGACAAAATAATTTTTCATACAAGCAAGGAAGCTGATGTAACGGATGCAGTGACACCAGCCAGTTTTAATAAATTTAAATCTGCGATGGAGTGTCCGTTGTTTTTGTTAAACGATTCGGATGTTAGCGAGTCAATTGGCTACTTTTATACATTAAATGTTTATAAACAATTATTAACAAACACCAATAAAACAGAGCCGCGTACTCGAAGACCGTTTCATGGCGGCCTGGTGCTTGTAGACACAGATGAATTTGATAAATATAATGACTACATTTTGTCGGCGACATATTTTGGTTCCAAGAAAGTACATTTCAATATTGGTTTGTTTTATTACGTGTTGTGGAAAAATTGTGAAAATAAACAATGGATGGATAGCAATGTCGTTAAACAGTTTAAGAAATATGTAATGCGCCGTATTAGTACGACAAAGTGTAATATTGGACTGTCATCACTGCCACTTGATCCTACAGAAAAGACTTCGTTGCCAACTGCGTTGTGGTACTGTGTTGAATTATCATCACATATATTCAAAGATGATCCTCAAAATTTTATGCACGAGCGTTTAAGAATGCATTATGGCGTGGCTCATTATATGATCGAAATATTAAAGTATTTTAATTATGATTTAGATTTTAAGTTTATTTCAGATCGTAAAGATTTAATTAGACATGTTATGGTTCTGAAAAAAATTCCAACGCATACAGACAAAGTTTATTATTTGTTACAAAGAATATTTAAATCTGTTAGCGGCTTTCTTATATGTGAAATCGAAAAGCCATATAATATAAACAAACTGAATTACTTAAAATTTAATCACAAAGAAATGTTGCGCGACGACGTAATTGCGGAAAAAGTTCATTTAAATGACTTTGTGCACTTGATGTATCTAAAAGACTGTAAAAACACGTTTGAAATATGCGACAAAACATTACGTCCCTTTTTTACTATTGGCCAAAACAAGTCATTTTATACAGAATTATTAAAAACTATTAAAAAAGTAGTTATCAGTAACGACGACGATCACAAGAAAGTAAAAATAACTTATGAAGTAGTTGATTCTCTTGAGTTTAAGAAAATTTTGTCTACGTACAATTTATTTATTAAATGCGTAGAAGATTCCGAAAAATATCCTACTATTACTGAATACATCGAATATATTCTCAAGAAAAAAAAATATCATGGCGATTTGGTAACCATTTTCCCATCAAATTTTTATACTGATGCGGAAAGCGTATATTCCCAGTATGAAAACATAATGAAAACAGTAGATGTTAAAACATTTATAGAAGTATCTAAAAAATATGTTAAACGAAATGAACGTATTAAAGCAGAAGAAATAGTAAAATTCAAGAACGAAAAAGAAATAAATGAATTTATTTCTAGTGAGGAATCTAAAGTAAAAATAAAAATGTCAAATAATATGACGAATACTGTGCAGTGTAGCAATTGTAATATCGTAATCGACGAAATGCTGGCATATTTGCAGAATTGTGTGTCGGTGGTGGACGAAATATCTCTTGTGCGGATTTGTAGCGCGAAATACAGCAGCACCGAAATTAAAAAGTCGAAATCAATGCTCTTCGGCTGTGTGTCAACAGATTTACGCAAAATTACTACAAAAAACAGAGGTACAGATCAAAGAGACGTGGCGGACATCATTAACTTGTTGAAATCTGCAGAAAAGGATGAAATTCCCGTGTTCGTTGCTAAAAATCTAGACCGCATTCCGGGTTTGGGGATGGAACATCTGGACTGTGCAAAGCTGTTGCGGGACCTAACAGGTTTGCAGTGCGCGATAGATAAAGTCAAAGCTTCTTATGCTACGCGGGTCCAAATAAACGACTCAAAGGGTGCGATAATACCGTCGCCCGCGCCGCTACCGATAGCACCGCCTCACTCTAGGCCCGCGCGAACACAGTCGGCGTGGTCAGCACCGCTGCCGATTACGATTATAACGCCGTCTCACTCGACCCCGGTGCAAACACGACTTGTGGCACCTAACCAGCTGTCGATCACTGATAACGAGCGGCCACTGCGGCCTGAGAATGATGATGATATTGTCAATAAACAGGAAGATGAGTGGCCAATACTGTCATATTGTAAAAAAACCAGTAAATAAATATCGTTAAACAGACAAAAGGTAGGGCAAGAGATGCCGAATGAAATTTTGAAGCAGCAGATAGAAAAATTTCGATGTTTATAACAAATGTAGGCAAAGAAGGAACATATGATGATATAACAAAATATACTTGTATTAGAGGTAAAACACAAGAAGTTGTAAAAAATTAAATATAAAAACGAAGGAAATAATAAGGCATACAAGTTTTTGTATCAAAATCGAAATTATCATTATATTTTAACGAAAAATTTGGCCTTAGGGTAGTGTTCAGGCGTTTTGTAAGTTTTAAACATCGGAATACGAGCAGGCTTGGACTGCTGCCGAAAGATGTACTTTTCATATCTCAGCACAATAGTGTTGAGGAGAAGATGTTTTTCTTCGCACATTAGCCAAAAGTGGCCGTTTTTCGCAAATATGCGAAGAAAAACTTCACGTTCTTACTTTAAACGAAAATTGAAGAGTTACGTAGGGCGTCAAGAGAAAAATTTTGAATGATATCTCCGTTTCCTTTCAAATAATTTATTTTAAAATGGGGGCAGCACTGGACTTCGAAAAAAAAAGAATCCCTTTAAAAGATAATTTGATTAGAATATTATGTTGGTATGCTTTTCTGCCACTGGTCCATGGGGACTCGGTCCTTTATAGCGTTCAGGAGGCCAAAGCCAACATGAAGGGGCCTTTTATTAACTTTTTATCTAAAAAGTAAGATATTTGCATCTATGAAGGACTATTCCTTAATATACCATTGAGATGCACTAACGGACCGTCTTCCATAGCTGCGGAATTATTGCCAGCTTTCTTGGTTAAATCATTTTATTTTAGTTTTATTATTGAATTGTATAAAGTTACTTAATTACTTATTGGATTTTATTGTCTAAATATGACTGAATATTTGTGCTGAACATTTGACCTGGTTTAATTAATATTTGTTAACTTGTTTTATAAAACCTATTCTTTTCAATTCAAGATTGGCTGGAAAAGATCCCTAGCTGGGATAAGTCCGCCTTTGCACTGTGCTTGTTCTCTTTTTTGAAAATTGTTTGTTTTTATTTATGTGTGTGCAATATAGTTTTTATAAACAAACAAACCTGGTATATATTTGAAGATATGTCTTTTAACTGTGTTCCACAATAAAGATGATTCGATATAATTTGATTTGAAAAGAAAAGTAGCATAGATAATTGCTCTTCCGTGATGGCAAATGAGATCCAAGCCTTTTGCGCGTTTTAGCTTTAATTACATTTTGTATAAGGTAATTAGTAAACTTAGCTTTAGTTTATTGTCAAAAGTAAGTTTTAAAGTTATTTTAATGTACTACCTATAAGACTGATAAATGTTAATCTGAAACATGGTTGTAAATATTGGATCCCTAATTTTCAAAATGTACATTGGTATTTTAAATGATTGTTAGTTGTAATTAGTGTTTATACTTAATTGAAAATATAAAAATATATGTAAGTACATACTTCTTTTCAATAAATCATTTGAAAAGTTTACCTTCTTACTTTTTATTGCTATAAATACATCCACCCAAGGTTTCAGGAAAAGGTCTACGATCGAAGAAATGAGCGAGCGAGAATTGTTATCAATAATGCCTAAGTTATTCGTATTTTACCTACCGAGTAGAGTGGCGAGACAGTAAAATGCCACTCGGCCGAGACAGTCTGCGGCCGAGTGAGAGTTTACACCTATTTTTAAGTTGCGGTGAGACAGTCAGTACAGATTATACCCGGTAGAATGACAAATGGCGAGTAACAAGTGGCGAGTGGTTGCCGAATGCTCGTTCAGATCTAATGAGTGGACGAGCGAGACAGTACGGGGTAGCGGGGGTGGGTACTTGGCATGGTAAATAGAACGGGGCCCGAGTGACTATCTCGCCTGTTTCTAGGCCGAGCGCTCAGGTGTTTACACACACCGAGTGCTAGCGCTAGGCTCCGAGGGTACTGTCTCGCCGCTCTACTCGGTAGGTGTGACCAGGCTATTATTAATAAGCGGGTAGCAACCCGCGAGGAAAAGAAATACATTTATACCCGGTATGTCTGTATGTATGTACTTGTATTTTTCGTCCACCAGTGTTGGTCACTTATACGCGAAAAACAAAACGAAAAACAACATTTATACAACGTAAAAGGGACATTCCGTAATAAATCGAACCACAGGCTATACTGGATTACAATACTGTAATGAAAATAGAATATCAACCAAAAACCTTTCCCATACAAAATGCCGGGGCGGCTGCAAACTTTTGTATGGAATTAACGAATGTTTTTTGGCTATTATTTTAATGTCATTCATTATAGTCAGTGGCGGCGCCAGACCTAAACTTAATGCGGGCAAGGTACATTTCGCGAGGCCCTCTGATGGTGCAAGAAGAAGGGAATATAAAATCAAAAAGTTCCAACAAACCTAAATTGTGACATCGCGCGGGCTCCAGCACTCCTCCGCCTCTCTTCGGCGCAGTGGGGGGGGGCCCATGCCCATATATAAGGCGCGGCGGCCGGCGCTCGTCCTCCTTTTCTTCGGCTGCATCTCCAGCTAAGTAGTCCTTCTACCTAGAAGGGCTACTCAACGGATCTAGTGCCTATAACTCACGACCCTGACTACCTAATCTGTACCTAGTGTTCTTGTGAATTTTTGTAACTAATGTAATGTTCATTATACCTATCTCATTTGCCAATATCTAGTCTTTCCTTTATCTCATCTATCCCCCTAGATCCTAAATCTAGGTTTTACTAACCAAAACGGTACAAAATTTTAACTATACTCCTTTGAAACATTAATCAAAAATGAAAAAAAGTTAAAGTAACAAAAATTTTCTACTTTTGATTTTACTGATTTGGTTCGTAACTTGCTATATCTACTTCAATAGATTAACTGCCAAAGCTGCTTCATTCTCATTCATTTCATGCGCCAAGGAGAGGAAATAAGAAATAGTGGATTTTGGGTTTTCCATACTTTTTCAAATTTATTTTCGGTTGTGAGGCGCGAGGCCCTTTGCACAGCGAGGCCGTGGGCGGTGGCCCACAGCGCCCACGCCTTACGCCGCCTCTGATTATAGTATAGTGATAGTATAGCCCGTGGTTCTATTTATTAAGGGTATGTCCCTTTCACATTAGAGAATAACTTTTTTCAAATGTTTATATTTATTTATTGAACAAGTTTACACTTTTACCCCCTTATTCATAAAAAAATTACAAACGTTTGCTATACCTAATTTAGTGAAAAAATGTTTTGTCTCGTTCTTTCGATGCCAAATATTTAAACGAGGGAAAGGGACGAAACATGTTTTACCTAAAATAGGTTTAGCAAATGATTGTAAATTTTTATGAATATGAGGGTTAGACTATAGCTGTGTGTCCGGGTGACTTTATACCCACCAGATAAATTTTTGAAACAAGTTCAGTCCGTGATTCTGAACTACTTACTAAATACTTTCGTCCTCCCGTAGTACATTTGTGTGGTCGAGCGTTGATTTATGTTACGTATGGTACTGCGCATACTTTTTAGGGTTCCGTACCCAAAAGAGTAAAAACGGGACCCTACTTTAAAGAAATTAAAATAACAGTCAAAAAACAAACAAAAAATACAACCTTTTCATGTAAAAGTGTACAGCCGCCCGAAACTTGTATAAGGAAGTTGATTTTTTTTTTGCTTTTTGTCAATTATTTTTGTTCAATTATACTCGTATTACCTTAACTATACCTTCTACGTTATATAAATATTTTTTGGAATTTTCGCCTCTTTTTCGACGCACATTAGCTAACGCAGCAGCAGTTACCTCAAAATAAATCGATAGATACCATTTCTCTCTTTCTCCCTCTTTCACAACACTAGATTTTACCATCTACTGCGATCAAGCCATCTGCCCAGCGTGGTGATGAGTACCTGCCCTTATTTGGAGAGATGTTGAGTCCTGCAGTAGAATGTTATATCCTGATAAAGAAGGGAAAGTGGACTGGTGAAATCGGAAGACGGGTCGCAGGAAGGACGACAGGAAGACGGGACGGGTCGCAAGTTGCGCCGCGTAACAGCTAGTGATGGGCGGTGCATAGTTACTTAATCAACACATTTGAATATTTAGTCAGTAGATTGAGTAAATACCCGACAAATATCCGTAATTATTTTATATGAGTTGCGACTCATATTTATTTATATTCATTATTTCATAATTTGATAACAATTTTGAAACTTAAATCTAGTTTACACTTGCGATTCTTGTCGGAAAGTGTGTGCATAAGCTATAATATACTTAAAATGTAAGTAAACGTCAAATGCGACGCTAAAATATATGAAAATACCATACTAATCATACACTGAAAGTAGGCTTCTTTGACTTATTATCATTTTTTGCTGGGAGGTGTGCAAAGACGTAATTATATGTCAAAATAAGTAAACAGACATCAAATGCGATGCCAATATATGAGCACGCTCTATTTACTCTATTTATTAAATCTAGTGAGTAAATACTCAAATGGGTAGATCGAGTACTATCCACTGCCCATCTCTAGCTGTTACGCGACGCAACTTGCGCCCCGTTTGTTCCGGCACTTAACGACTGCCATTCAATGATGACAGGCTTATACATGTTTTACGAAGCACAGAGGAGCTACAGAAAATGTTATGCCACTTGCGGTCACCCATCTAACTGCGAACTGTATCGCTTTACTTGCGAAAGCGCTAGTAATGCACACTCCCGCTGGGCCGCCGAGCCTCTCAATCCTGGTAATGAGCTGTCAACATGCTAAAGTTTCATTTCAATTCGCACAGCCGTTTTGGCTATCATATCTCATCGTCAGGTTCTGAAGCAGCACAATAATTAGGGATTTAATCGGAAACACTAAGATTAGAAGGTATTCAAAGTAATAAAAATACATTTCACATTTTAAATATTCAATTTAATGTTTTAACATTTGAAACAATGTCCGTTTAAAATTATATTAACAACTAATTATATACATTTTTACAATTGTGAGATCCTATTTCAGTAAATACATTTACAATAAATACTTGTAACAATCTCAAAATGCTTGAGATTTCTTTTTTTAAATAAGCAAACGGAATTTTATTAAAAGCTTATGATTGATCATACATAAACCATTTAATCACATAATCATTAAAATCTAATGTGACGAAATTAATTAAAAAATATCTACTTACATACATGACTATAATAATTTTTCACAATCTGTAAGTAATAAAAATTTATGTCTTGACAAAATGTTTAAAATATAGCACTCGCAAAAAGATGCGATAGTTATAACTTTCATTGGCCGTAATGCGAAAGAAATAATAAACACCCATCCCATGTGGTTGATTCACGGCCACGGGTATCGTGAGGTGAACTCCGATTTCTCCGAAGTTACTCGCGGTGTATTGTATTTTAACATTTCCATCCTTCTAGTCCGAACTGAGCTTAGCTCCTCAGCAATCAGGCAATACAGAGCCGAGAGTCCTGGGAGCACGCCTAGGGTTCCGCCCCGAACGATGACCTCGCGGCGGAATCCGTCGTCTCCGACGTGTCGCCATCGGTCGGGGCCGATTTGGTCGACTTTCTTTAGGACCCGAATCCGTGGGATTATTTACCAACAAAACCGGGGCTTTTAATTTAACTTTTGATTCCTCGCCAGAAATAAATTCAATAATTTCTTCTTCGTTATTGAACTTTAGCATTTCTTCTGCTTTAATACGTTCAGATCGTTTAGCATATTTTTTAGATGCCTTTATAAATGTATTAACATCAACTGTTTTTATTATGTTCTCATATTGCGAATACACGCCTTCCGCGTCAGTATAAAAATTGGATGGGAAAATTGTTACCAAGTCACCATGGTATTTTTTCTTCTTAGAGATATAATCGATGTATTCAGGGAAAGTGGGATATTTTCCAGAATCTTCGACGCATTTAATAAATAAATTGTACGTGGACAAAATTTTATCCAACTCAAGGCAATCGATTTCATCATAAGTTATTGTTATTTTATCGCAGTCGTCGTCATTACTGATAACTACTTTTTTAGTAGTTCTAAATAATTCTGTATAAAATGACTTGTTTTGATCAATAGTAAAAAATGGTCGGAATGTTTTTTCGCATATTCCAAACGTGCTTTTGCAGTCTTTTAAATGCATTAAGTGTACAAAGTCATTTAAATGAACTTCTTTCGCAATTACGTCATCGTTCAACATAGCTTTGTGATCCAGTTCTAAAAAATTGAGTTTGTTTAAATTATATGGCTTATTTATTTCACATACGAGAAAACCATTTACCGATTTGAATATTCTTTCTAACAAGTAATAAATTTTGTCTATGTGTGTTGGAATTTTTTTCAAAATCATAACATGTCTTATTAAATCTCTACGATTTCTAATAAACTTCATATCTAAATCATAATTAAAATACTCTAGTATTTCGATCATACTATGCGCTACGCCGTAATGCATTCTCAAACGTTCGTGCGTGAAATGTTGAGGATCATCTTTGAATATACGTGACGATAGTTCGACACAGTACCACAGGGCGGTAAGCAACGAAGTTTTTACCTGAGGATCGAGTGGCAATGATGACAGTCCGATTTTACACTTTGTTGCACTAATACGTCGCATCACATATTTCTTGAACTGTTCAACGACATTTCTATCCATCCATTCCTTATTTTCACAATTTTTCCACAACACAAAATAAAACAGAGCTATATTATACTGTATTTTCTTGGAATTAAAATAAGTCGCCGACAAAATATAGTCGTTGTATTTATCAAACTCATCTGTGTCTACTAGCACTAGGCCGCCATGAAACGGTCTACGAGTACGCGGCTCTGTTTTATTAGTGTTTGTCAATAATTGTTTATAAACATTTAAAGTATAAAAGTAACCGATTGATTCGCTTATATCTGAATCTTTCAACAAAAACAACGGACACTCCATCGCAGATTTAAATTTATTAAAACTGGCCGGTGATACATCCAGTATCCGTGCGTCCGTTTCTTTTGTTGTATGAAAAATAATTTTATCAAGCAAATTCAATTCCGTTAATAATATAACAGGTATTCCTTTCTCATCGTACAATATAATGTCAGGGAATTCAATTTCTTGTTCAGGCCTGAAATTGACGTCAACAATCGCCTCTTCATCAACAGTCTCAACAAAGTTCGTCTCGAATCTCAGTGCGTCAAACGAGTAAGATTTCGTGTCGCTGACAATGTAATTAATCAAAGTTGAAACTGATTTCTCAATTTCAACCTTCATGTCACGTGCCGGAGCATTGAGATTTTTATACCAATCTGTCTCTACAAATTCACGTAAAAATACAATTCTGTCTTTTGTTTCTAAATTTAATTCTCTCCTTTGCGATGACGATGACAGTTCGGCAAACAGTCTGTCTCGCAACTTCTTCAATTTATCTATTTCTCGTAAAGCAATAGCGTCGTGTTTGAATTTATTAATGAACTTCAATCTTATATATGATTTTAAATTTTCTCTTTCAGTTACAAAGTTATTTAAATTTAATGTATCGTAGTCAAACTCTTCAGATACATCAACATTATCAAAAAGTTCATAATTACGATAAACCATGCAGCGGCCCTTTAAAAAAGACGCAGCTACTGAAAGGTCAATGTCTTCCAAACATTCATTGAATGCATGGAAAACTACTGTTTCGTAATCGATTTTTTCATTCAATGCAAAACATGTGCTTACACTTTCCGATTCTATCATACCATCAGTCACAATATACAGTAACTTAATCTTATTTTTCTCGCCACAGATATCATAATTTTGTTGTATCCATGCAATAATAGTGTCCGGCTGTGTGCCCATATTTCCACCTTGTAGTTCGATGTACGCTATTTCACTTGTCTCTTCGTCTATTTCATAACATTCATCTCCCCAGTGTAGGTAAATCACTTTGGATTCAGTCGACTCTCCTGCTTCCAATAGTTTCTTTTGTATTTTTTCTACGTCACTTTTGAACTGTTTAAGAGATTTCATTCCGTTCGAATGAAAATACTCGACTCCGTCCGTTGAGCCCGAAAAGTCTTTTGCGTAAATAAAATAATTAACCATTTTTGCGTTGTTATTAGGTCTTACACTGAATGTCAGAACTTCACTTTTCTTCTTGCTAGCTGTGTTTAAAAGCACCGCAAACACAACTTCTTTCTTCTTAATGTCCTAAGTGCCTTTCTAGCCTCTGCTAGTTATTCGGCACCAGAATTATCTTCAAAATGCAACTTAGTTGTAGGGTTATCTCTGAAACAAAAAACATAAAGTTGTAAGCATTTGCAATAAAACTGTGTTATCGATGTGTTGTTGGTTTTGCAATATGCATCTAAAAAACCTCTGTATTTTTTTTTAATGACTTATATTCCTTAGAACTGCATAAATAGGTATAACGTTAGTAATAAATAAATGAAAATCTCTTTATTCCACCAAAACAATAGGTAAAACAAGTAATTATTTTAAATATATTTTAAAAACAAGCTTTTTGCTATAGCAATGACCTTAAAAGATTTTTAGTGCTCCTCAAGACGAATCAGTCGAGTCCAAACTCGGTGGGGTTATGACGTTTTACCCCAGAAACTAAAATGACCACTTTCCAGCTTCATTATCAGATCAGCCATGCTTCCATAATATTGCATTATTGCATATACGTATGTGTGCAAAATTTCAGCTCAATCGGGAACTGGGAAATGGGTCAAATCTAATTTGCAAGATTTGATTACAGACAGACAGACAACGGGTCCGCTGAAACGAAATAAAGCCATCCTATATAAAAAAAACTTTATTGATCACAATGTACAATTGTTTACAATTGGCTAAAAGCGTTCTCTCCCAGTCAACCATAAGGGTAAACATTATCAAATCAACAACAATATCAAGAGAGATTTTGTTGCGCTGCAAAATATTTACCTAAATAAATCCAACACATAACCTTATAAATATACCTACATGTAATTCTGTAGCCAATCGGTGAAAAATTAGAAAACACTTAAAAAAATACGTACATACACCTACATTTATTATCCATACATACATACATAAATATGCATACAATCTATTATTATACAAGGTCTAACAAAATATACTGAAACAATTTTAAGGCCTTATAAGATCCATGACACTGAACAACTTTCCCCAAGGAACATATATCGAAATATTTTGTTAGACGTTATATATAAATGATGATGGTGAAAACCAGCGGTTCAGAGTTCGATCCCCGGTCAGGGCAAGTTGGAAAATGACCTTTTTCTAATTGTCCTGGGTCTTGGGTGTTTATATCAATACATCGTAAAAGGGACATCCCGTAATAAATCGAACCACAGGCTATATACTACATCACTTTAGTTAAATAAAATTAAAATATCACTTTAATAACCGAAAAAAATAAAATTTTGTAATTTCCCATACAATTTGCCTGGGCGGCTGCACACTTTAGTATGGGAAGGCCGAATTTTTTATTTTGTGTGGTTGCTGTCATTTCAATTTCATTATAGTATAGTGATCTAGATCTAGATATATATATATATATATATATCTAGTATACAGCGCCAAAAATATTCGCGACGATTAACATAGAAACCAGGCGGTTTTAGGCAAAATTATAATACCAGCGCTTCGTAACGACCACTGCTAAGAAAAAAACCTACTATTGGTCGCCTACTCGCGGGAAAGGCTTTGTTATATTATTATGTTTTAATTAACTAATTAATTACAAATTGCCAGGCCGACCATTATTGTATGAAAATGTAGATTTTTCTTTCGAGTTTCAAGCATTGGTCCCATAGGAAAAGTTGTTCATATTGACGGTCTGAGTGGCTCCTGCAAGGATCGGACAGGGTTTTCGTTACATATTGTTTAATTTGTTGTAAACAAAAAACATCGGACCACCTGGTACGCATATATTTATTAAAGAAAATCAAAATTTAAAATAAATGAGAAAAGCAGTAAATTTCGTAGATGATATAAGTAAAATAAAATAAACATACCTATATGGCCTAACTATGTCACAATGTGATACATCCAAATCTGTTCAGGCATTTCGAAAACATAGTGGAATAAAGAACGAACACTGAATATATTAGATACTCCTTTTTAGACTAAAACTTGAAAAATGGAGCACGCTACAAAAAAGACAACAATTATAAAAATAAAAAAAACACTAACTTACCAGTGCGAGGTAGAATGTTGCGAGGAAACAAATCCACATATAACTTTCTCCGAGAAGACACAGCTTTCTCACGAAATTCTGTAACTATTTAAACAAAATTACAGAGTTCACTGGCGGGAGCAGAGCTCCCTTTCAGTGAACCTCGATCAAAACAACTGGCGTCGAGGCGCGGGCCGCACTCGGTTATATACAATGCATCGCGGCGCGGCCGCCTGACTCATTGTTTTCAATTTCGTACATATTACACCACAGGCCATCATCGTATTGAAAGAATTCCTTTCCTATAACATGTGCATACATATCACGTCTTTATTATGTACGGGGTAGAGAGAGCCTGAAACCTATCTTATAATTATATACTCATACTATCATACATACATATATATAAACTCATATCGAAAATATACCTTCATTATTACTTCGCGCGCGGCGACCAATCCGCAGGGGATTTAATCACATGAATCGTTTGTCATGAGGAATAAGAATGAAATTAGCTTGCAAAGGATGTCTAGGTATCTAAACCAGTCTTTCCCAAAGTGGGCGATAACGCCCCCTTGTAGGCGCTGGAGGATTAAGAGGGGCGGTAACGGGCCTAGAATAAAGTTGGGGGGCGCTGATGTGATTTAAGCAATGAGTGATTTATAACTTCAGCTATTTCATATTTTAAAATTAACTGAAATTAAAATCCTCTTACTACACAACATCCATTTATTAGTTCATATTTTTATCCTTTTTTATTGTACAAATATAAACTAAAAATGTAATTAATATTTATTATTTTAATGCGTTCACAACGCTATTTATATCGTTAAAGGAATCAAACACTGAAAAAATTTCGTGTTTTAACGTTTCGCAGGTGAGGTCCCCACTTCCGATACTCTTTATTATTGTAAAATTGTATTATTATTGCTATTTTATTATTTAAAATTAACAATGTTCATTATTGTTATTTTTTATAAAAGATACTCTAATGTACTGGTGTATGTATTATTATTGCTCTCTCTTGTAAAAAAGTCTAGTTTAGAATATAGGTTGAATTAAACTACAGGCAAGACAAATATGTGATTCAGGTTTTTATGGTGAAAAAAAGGGGGGGCGCTACAAAATAACAGATTTTTTAAAGTGGGCGTTTGACAAAATAAGTTTGGGAACCTCTGAATTCTAAACGAAGGTGAAGAGTTCTGACGCGAGCTGAAGTAAACCATTGCCCTAACCATATTAAGTAAATATGTCTTTGAATTTATTTTCGTGACTTCTGAGTCTTCTGTACGTGAGTACTAGTGCTTATTCTGTGGCAGAGCATTTCAGTTTTTGCGGCTCCAAGCTGACAGCCCAGGGCCGCAGGAGTCGAAGGCTATTTCTAGAGTAACGGTGGACGAGGAGGTGGAAAACGGAATCAACATTGTGATTTCCCCGCGCACATCGTAGAAGCCGATTGAAGGGATGGGCGGAAATAGGCGAAGCGGCTGGAACCCATCACTATTTTGATTCCTTATTCCACCTTCTCGCCCACCACCACGCTAAAAGTGGTCTTACAGAGCCGCAGAACTTTAAATGCTCTGTCGGCCCCGTTAGTAATAGAGACGTGATAGTATGTAGGTATACGTTATATAAATAAAATAACATTTTGAACTTTGAACTTGAGCAGTAACACAAAAGAATCCTACTAGCACTCACGTAGTAGGTAACACCTAGATTTCTTAATATGATGAAATTTACTGACACTAGAACGAGATATCTTAAAATTCCAAGAATTTGAGCTAAACTCGGATATGTTTTGGTATTTTAAATGTAATCTTATCTTTATTATGATACGATGTTTTGTTTGTTTTTTGTGTGTGTAAGTGGATGATAGATTTTTCAAGCTGCCGAAAGTCACCTAACATAGATTGACCAACGGAACCCCAGGACCAGTGCCAGTGCCATTTTTCAAACGCGGAGTCACCTAAACGAATGGTATTTCCATTTAAAAAACCGTACCTACGATTAGTAACTCCGCATTTGAAAAATCACACCACTGCGCGCGCGATAACGAAGACGCAGCCCAAATATTCGGGACGATATCCAATAACGGCCCGGTCACATTAGCGTGTATCGTGTAATAGAATAGCACGAAGCTTCGTGACGAAAGGCGCAGGTGCGGCCCCAGCATTAAGTAATCTATACTATAATAAAAGAGTAAAAAAAATGTGTCTGTACTTTGAAAATTTTTCAAAAAAAAATATTTGGGGCTATGGAGATATAGTAATAGAGTAAGAAAATAAAAAAAATGTCTGTCTGTTTGTCTGTTTGTCTGTTTGTACACGCTAATCTCCGGAAATACTGGACGGATTCGAATGAAACTTTTTTTGTTATATAGCTGTGAAGCCTGGGCAACATATAGGCTATAATTGATTTTGGAAAATGGAACACATGATGCAGAACTATAATGGTCCAGCTAAACTATAAGAAATATTAAAATGCCGCCTTAGCAAAAGTTGTTATGTCTGATAAGAACTTTTTGTTGAGTTATAATACAACTGGCCAAGCGCGAGTCGGACGCGCGCGAAGGGTTTCGTACCATAATCTATGAAAAATCACGTTTGTAGTATGGGAGCCCCCCATAAATACTTATTTTATTCGATTTTTAGGGTTCCTTACCCAAATGGGTAGAAACGGGACCCTATTACTTAGACCGTCCGACTGTTTGTCTGTCTGTCACCAGGCTGTATCTCTATCTGTATCTCATGAACCATTATAGCTAGACAGTTGAAATTTTTATAGATGATGTTTTTTTTTTTGATGCCGCTGAACAAAAACATACTAAATCTATACTATAATAAAAGAGTAAAAAAAATATGTCTGTTCATTGAAAATTTTTCCAAAAAAAAGTTGTTTCGTCCGAAGAAGAAGTTATAAGTTCAGTATTTGCGGACCTTCAGAGCATAACACACCAGAAAAAATCTTGGTTATGTGAACGCGCCATATTGACACCAAAAAATTAGCAATACAAATCAATTAATAAAGAACTTATGACGCAAATTATTGTTAATTTCTTGGATAGTGTTGTTGACGACGCCACCAATTATCCAGTTGAGTTTCTTAATTCACTTGCAGCAAATGGACTCTCGGCTCACAAAATAAGTCTTAATGTCGGAGGGCCAATAATGCTGATGCGAAATTTGACTCCGCCGAAACTGTGTAACGGAACCCAACTTAATGTCTCAGCACTGTATGCCGAAGTTCAGCGACTGAATTTCAGCCAATGCATGCCTGCAATGTTATTTGCATTACTAGCAACACATAATGCCGAACTTCCGATGCTTTTGCCTGAATTGGACCCGTACCCGTACACGACCCGTACACGTACCCGTACACGTACCCGTACCCGTACCCATACCCGTACCCGTACCCGTACCCGTACCCGTACCCGTACCCGTACCCGTACCCGTACCCGTACCCGTACCCGTACCCGTACCCGTACCCGTACCCGTACCCGTACCCGTACCCGTACCCGTACCCGTACCCGTAGCCGTACCCGTTCCGCTCCCGCTCCCACTCCCGCTCCCGCTCCCGCTCCCGCTCCCGCTCCCGCTCCCTCTCCCGCACTCGCCGCCGCTCCCGCCGCCGCTTCCGCCGCCGCCGCCGCCGACGCCTACGCCGCCGCCGCCGCCGCCGCCGCCGCCGCCGCCGCAGCCGCCGCCGCCGCCGCTGCCGCCGCCGCCGCCGCTTCCGCCGACGCCACTGCCGCCGCCGCTCCCACCGCCGCCGCCGCCGCCGCCGCCGCCGCCGCCGCCGCCGCCGCTGCCGCCACCGCCGCCACTGCCGCCGCCGCTTCCGCCGACGCCGCTTCCACCGCCGCCGCCGCCGACGCCTACGCCGCTTCCGCCGCCGCCGCCGCCGCCACTGCCGCCGCCGCCGCCGCCGCCGCCGCTGCTGCCGTTACCGCTTCCGCTCCCGCTCCCGCTCCCGCTCCCGCTCCCGCTCCCTCTCCCGCACTCGCCGCCGCTCCCGCCGCCGCTTCCGCCGCCGCCGCCGCCGCCGCCGCCGCCGCCGCAGCCGCCGCCGCCGCCGCTGCCGCCGCCGCCGCCGCTTCCGCCGACGCCGCTTCCACCGCCGCCGCCGCCGACGCCTACGCCGCTTCCGCCGCCACCGCCACTGCCGCCGCCGCCACCGCCGCTGCCGCCGCCGTCGCCACTGCCGCCGCCGCTCCCACCGCCGCCGCCGCCGCCGCCGCCGCCGCCGCCGCCGCCGCCGCCGCCGCCGCCGCCGCCGCCGCCGCCGCTGCCGCCACCGCCGCCACTGCCGCCGCCGCTTCCGCCGACGCCGCTTCCACCGCCGCCGCCGCCGACGCCTACGCCGCTTCCGCCGCCGCCGCCGCCGCCACTGCCGCCGCCGCCGCCGCCGCCGCCGCTGCTGCCGTTACCGCTTCCGCTTCCGCTCCCGTTCCCTCTTCCACTTCCGTTCCCGTTCGCCGCAGACGCGCCAAAGACGGAAGATTAAATTCTCATTTTGGCACATCACTACTGTCCGGCGTTTCCACCGAACTTCAGCTTATTTAGTGTGTCATCCCCACCGAACTTTAGACACTGAACTTTAGCCGCTAAACTTCGGCATAGTCTGCTGAGACACTTAAAGTTTACTGTGAGTGGTGCCAGTGAAACTGTATTGATTCCGCGTATGCTACTCAACCCCAACAATTTTCCTTTTGAAAATACACAGTTCCATGTGTTTACTTGCTTTGCTATGAAAATAAGTCACAGTTTTAGAGGCTTAAAGCTGCTGATGTCGATCTAAGGACTGGTTTTTCGCATGGCCAACTTAATGTGGCTTTCTGCAGAGTTAGTAACACTTCAGCTCTTTTCATATTGGCTCCCGAAGGAAAGAATTAAAATAATATTGACTTTTAACTCCTAACACTGTTACAAGTACTTTCTTACCTCTCTCTATCTTTCTCTCTCTCTCTCATTAGTTGTTATTTATATTAATACGCCGGAGTTATAAAGTCCACGCGAACGAAGTCGCGGGCATCAGCTAGTATCATATAATGTACCATGTTTTTATGCAAATTTACCGTGCTTCATCTAACGGAAATCCTCTCCGTGGCGTAGTGGTCACCATGCTAGTCCGCCACCGAGGTTCCGGGTTCGATCCCCGGTCAGGGTAAATTGGAAAATGGCCTTTTTCAAATTGTCCGGGGTCTTGGGTGTTTATCTATAAATGTATTTGTTATAAAATATAGTATCGTTGAGATAGTATCCCATAACACAAGTCTCGAACTTACTTTGGAGCTAGCTCAAGCAGTGTAATTCGTCCCTATATATATATTTATTAGTTCGTAAAAAAAATAACGAAGCCGCTAGTATGCCGCAGCTTTATCGCGATAACTATTAAACGTACGAAGCTTCGCCGCGCATTGCATCGGGACGATAGATGCAGGTTCGGCCCAAAAGCATGATTGAGATAGCCCCAAAGTAAGTTCGAGATTTGTGTTATGGGATACTGCCTCGACGATACTATATTTTATAACAAATTCATATATTAGGTTGGGGAAAAAGTCTTTTCGCATTTTATATGAAAATTCAAAACATTTTTAACATAGTTTATTTACATTAACTGAAGTATCCCCTGACCGGGGATCGAACCCGGGACCTCTGGGTGGCGGACTAGCATGGTGAAGAAGTTAAAAACAAACGTCAAAATGAACGCTAGTGCGACCACGCAGAGCGAATTGTTAGCGTGCTTAAATCGTTTGATGTATCGCCACCCACGCGATAACGAAGACGCAGCCCGAATATTCAGGACGATACCCGATAACGACTGATTACATTTGCGTGTATCGTGTAATAGCACGAAGCTTCCATACATAATGCGTAAAAATGGAGTGGAACGATAAAATGGTGTTAAAATTTTTAGCTTTTTCTTTCTAGGTTTCTTTTGGGTTTCAATAAATGCATTATTTAATTGTTAGCACACATGTTAAAGAAAAGAAAGTCGTCGTCCATATTTAAAACACGTTAATGGCGCCATCTTGGATTATTGCCAGATAGTTCGTGAAAAATAACATTAGTGTACAAAACGTACGAAGATTCGCCGCGAATTGCTTCGGGACAATAGGCACAAGTGCGGCCGAAGCATTATTTCTATGGGTGTAAACTACAAATAAGTGCCGCAACAGACGGGACGCAAGTTGCGTCGCGTAACAGCTAGAGATGGGCAGTAGATAGTACTCAATCTACCCATTTGAGTATTTACTCACTAGATTTAATAATTAGAGTAAATAGAGCGTGCTCATATATTGACATCGCATTTGATGTCTGTTTACTTATTTTAACATAAAATAACGTCTTTGCACACCTCCCAGCAAAAAATTATAATTAGTCAAAGAAGCCTACTTTCAGTGTATGATTAGTATGGTATTTTCATATATTTTAGCGTCGCATTTAACGTTTACCGACATTTTAAACATATTATGGCATATACATACACTTTCCGACAAGAATTACAAGTGTGTACTAGATTTAAGTTTCAAAATTGTCATGAAAACATGAAATAATGAATATGAATATAAATATAAGTCGCAACTCATATAAATCAATCTACTCACCAAATGGATAAATTAGGATATTTATCGGGTATTTACTCAATCTACTGAGTAAATATTCAAATGGGTTGATTGAGTATTTATGCAACTCCCATCGCTAGCTGTTACGCGGCGCAACTTGCGCCCCGTCTGTTACGGCCCTAAATGTCAAAATTAGGTCGTAGGGATGTCAATTCTCCTCGAAATAGATTGTTTTCTGATCGATTCGAATCACAGCCAAATAAATCGATTGAGGAACATTGAGGTCTAATCTAACTAAAGGATCGACTTCTCCAAAAATGAGTTTTTAACCGATTATATTTAAAAAAATACATAACTTATATGTTAAATTTAAAGTAATTTGGAATGAGAAATGATAAAAAAAATCCTCGTTCGCCGGAGCATGTTCCTGGTTGCCTCAAAAAGCTTAGACATTAAGCATTCAAATATTTATGTATAATTATTTGAAATTGCGTCACAATGCTAGCAGTCAAAACCTATAAATATAATTCATATGTTTAAACAATATTTATAACGAAAAAGCCAATTAAAATCCTATAAGAACGATTTTGAACTCAAACGCGGACGAAGGCGCGGGTTAAAGCTAGTTAGTTATAAAAAAGATTTGCGATTCGAAATATAACGATTTTCTAGGGTACCTACCTAAAGTAAATGCGTTACTATGCGTTATGTTACGTGGCTATACGATTTAAAACAGATTTTAATGCCCTGGAAATTTGATTCTTCAATAAAACGATTAGAATCGACTGGAGATTTGATGATGATCTGAAATCGATCAGAAGTGCGATTTCTGAAACGCGGAGTCACCTAAACAAATGGTTTTCCCATACAAAAACCAAACGTTTAGGTGACTCCGCGTTTCAGAAATCGCACTTCAGTCAGTCATCGCCACGCCATCTAATCGGTCCAACCAATCAAATCCATTTTTTCGCCGTCTCAGAGAAATCGCTACCTTCGTAGTTTGTGCCAGAGAACTACGGTTTACATTGATATTTGAAAGTTATTTTAAAAAGTTATTTCTTCAACTAGCTAGGTACCTAATATTCCTAACCCAATATTGTAAGCAAATTTTGTTGTGCTGTAATTATACTCGTAATAAATGATTTTCCTTCCAGTTATAAAAATCGACATGAAGCCGGTACATGAAGCCCTGACTCCAATATCGTGGCTCGCCGGCCGGTGGGCTACTAAGGAAGGTCATGGCGTCTACCCGAATATACCCGATTTTCAATATCACGAAGACTTGGAGTTTATTTGTATTGGTAAGTTACTTAACCTATATTTTGATATTACCTTTTAAAAACTTCCTTTGTTGCGCATTTCCGGTGAGATCATAGCAAAAACAACATGATCTTTTCAGTTTTCAATACATAGTGATTGAAGATGAAGGCTTAAACAGTAAGACGCTATTCAGTCTTATAATAAAACCCAGATATTTATTTAATATCACACAACCACCGGTCAATGCCAACTTCATTTTGGGCGAATAATGGTTTAAACCTAGTAACAAAGTTAGTCTTTTTTATAATAATATGGATAAATAACTATACCAATGTGAAGCTGGGGTGGGCCAAATAAAATAACAATGAGAGATCTCTGCACAGTAGTCTTCCCCGATCTCTATTTGGCACTATCTCCATCCTTCTTCTTCCTTACCATTTCTCATTTGTTTATATGGGGTCAGGGCAGAATGTCTATCCTATACATTTTTCTTACTGGGAGTCATACCTTCATTTACTCTAAGGGCTTTCATATCATTTCATCTCCATTGAAAGTTTATTCAATTTGTAATTAATTTGTGGAGGTGGTCATTCCATTGTGTTCTTGACCCCTATTGTGACGATCATTTTAAGGACAATAATGTTTAACTTAGAGAAAAATTATCCATACATTACTATTCTTTCAGGTCAACCAATGTTCAACTTCTCATCTTTATCGAGGCACCCAGAGAAGCAAACTCCAATGCACCAAGAACGAGGCTTCCTCCGCATCAAACCCGGCACCAACGACCTAGCATTAATTGTTAGCCACAATTTTGGTCTCATATCTCTCGAAGAAGGAACTTGCGATGTTGAGAAGAAAGAAATTATTCTTGAAACTGTTAATGTAAGAAGAATGTCCTTCGCAAAACCTCCTGTTGTGAAGAAATTTAAACGAGAGATGAAATTAATCGCTCCGGACACTTTAGAAGTGACTTTATACATGGAGACAGAGAATACTCCTCTATCGGAACATTTGAAGGCAGTCTACAAAAAGATCAAGGAGTAAAGTATCTCCACAGTCTTAAATTGGATTTCTTGTGTATTCTCAGCACTCTTCAGACAATGAATATCCATCTTAGTGGAATGGAATATAGTTGCTGATTGTAGTAAAAATAAAATGCATTTGGTTATTAAGCCTGAACGTTGGATTTATCCAACAGATATTTTCGTACCCATTTCAGGATTGGATCGGAGAATCCAAGGTCTTCCTGGAATTTCAGTAAGAAAATTCACTGTCAGATAAATCTGATGATTGTCGTGAAAGGGTTAATCTATTACGTCATAAATGTCGCGTCGTGAACGAGACACGCAGAATGTTTGCAAGCAGTAGCTCAGATAAATTGTCAGAATGGTGCAAGTGAACTAGGCCTTATGTTCTTCATACATAAAGGCTAGACTGGTTTTGCCAGTTTGACTTCCTTATACACACATAATAAAATAATGTAAAAGGTTTGTTTATCTAATGCATAACATTTTGCATGATGTTAATTTTTCATATCATTTACGACTTAAGAATTTATTTCAAATGTGGGTGCCTTTCTTCACCAGTATGGAAAAAACGTTGAATGTAATTAAGCAATGTGTCAAACTGTAAATTCTCAAATCGCATTAAAAAGGCGTTCTGTCCATGAAAGTGTATGTTATTTTCATCCCTGAATATGTTTTGGCCTGTAACTTAACCTAAACATACTATACAATGTGGAAACAGTGTTGCCAGTCCCTGCGTCGGGTTTCGGACGATTCGCTATCTGAAATGGGACGATTTTTGGACAAAAAGGAAGGCTGGAGCAAAATCATATTTCGCCGCCCCATGTCGGTTTAAGCGACAGGGGGGGGGGGGGGAGCCATAGGGCTGGAGAAATATGATTTTGATCAAATTAAAAATAAACTAGCACAAAGTTAGTATGGAACGCCCCAACCTAAGTAATACATAAAAAAACAGTATTGTTTATTTCCATGCAGATTGTGGAGCGAGTGACCGCTACGTAAGCATTCATCAGATTAATCTTTGACTTTGCGGCGAACACACAGACAAAAAAAGCAATAGGTAGGTACGGAAGATAATCACACCATTCATACCATCCAGTGTCACTTTTTAGTAGCGAGCACTCAATCACAATTTATGTCTCACAGTCCCACCCCACTATCTATCGCTAACCTCACTGTCTGTTCACTAAAATCACTGTTATTGAGTAAACTCAACTTAATTTCAATAAAATAGGCAATTCAATTCAACTCAAACTCAACAAACAAAATTCAAGCACTTGCTTGCAATGAAGTGAAGTGGTATGTGTGTGGTGGTCTGTGGTACGGCTGCGGTGTGCCGGCCGGCCTAGCCTAGGTAGGAGTAGGACACAAAATTGTGTTTGTGTGCATGAAAGGAATGATAGGCAAGGCAAGCGATACGGGATCACTGCGCGTGGAAAAAGGATGGCAAAACAATATCGTCAGCAGTCTGAAGTTCTCGGATTACGCGCTGCACCTTTCTTACGTTTCGTTTCACTCATTTACTTACTTGATGAATAAAACGAAACGCATTATTTTTTTTGTAATGAAGTATTAAAAAATATATATTCTGTATGGCTATTTGAAAAATGGCTAAAAGGCAGATGAAAAACGCCGTAAAAAAAATAAAAAAAATAAAAAGATATTTGAAAAGGGACGGATTATATGAACGGACATCGAAGGGACGTTGCGATGTCTAAACGTACAAAAATCGTCCCTTTTGGGACGTTCTGGCAACGCTGTGTGGAAAGGACATACCTGTAATTTATCACCTTGGGCACAGTACTAGTCCACGGGCTATACAGCCCATAGGAAACGTTGTTCATATTGATGGTCTGAGTTGCTCCAAGGATCAGACAGGATTTTTGTTACTTATTGTATACAATGTGGAAGGGACATATCTGTAATAAAATAAATCGAACCACAGGCTATACTAGATCACTATAGTATGATGAAATTAAAATAACAACAATCACGAAAAAAAAATTGTGTCATTTCCATACAAAATTGTGCAGCCGCCCGGCAATTCGTATGGAAATGTCGATTATTTTTGTTATTTGGTTGTTATTTTAATTTCATTATTTATAGTGATCTAGTATAGCCCGTGGTTCGATTTATTACGGGTATGTCTCTACTCTCTTCCATGTTGTAGTTGGGCCCCCCCATGTAACGCGCCGTAATCTTTTTCTGTAACCCTCCCCCCTTTGTAACACAAATTATATAGTATGTCCAACTTTGTAAAAGGTGACGTAGGTAACCAATGAGCAAGAATTTGGTCTGAGGACGTAACCACCAAGTGAGTGACCATTTATTACCTAAAAGACACAATTATGTGGCGTAAAGTACCGGAAAGACGCTAAAATACCTTTGTTATCGTTTTAATCACGTTAGTTAACCTGTGTTAAATAACTAAGTAGAAAAAAACGTACAATTCAATCAGGAATCATAACGGTACTTTTTTATTTTACGTAAATTCAGCAAGAATCCTCCCGTAGGTTTTACATTTTTCAACTCAAATACCTACATCTTGTTTTAATTTGGTAAATATGCATACTTTTTATTCTGGCAGCACATTAACAACTGTCAAAGTAAAGTAAATGAGTGACAAATGTCAATGGGGTCAATGGTGACAACTTGACAAGTATAGCTGTCAAACAACAAAGTAGAAGTGGAATGGATCTGTGATGGAAATTGTGCAAAATGGCTGAGACAGAAACAGAAAATAACAGTATTATTAGATCCGATAGAAACAATAAAGGGACAGTGGGTATTAATGGACCCCGCCGAGTTACTATCTACAAAACTGAGACGGGATTTGGTTTCAACGTGCGCGGCCAAGTGTCCGAGGGCGGCCAGCTCAGATCGATCAACGGAGAACTGTATGCTCCTCTTCAGCATGTCAGCGCTGTTCTGGAGCAGGGAGCTGCAGAACAGGCAGGCATAAGGAAAGGGGACAGAATCCTTGAAGTGTGAGTACTTATAACCGTTTTTTAACCGAATTACGCGTGCGGGATTATGAAACTCCCATAGAATTTTCCCAGTATTGTTTGTCGTTTTCAACCTAGCAACGCGTTTCCCGCCGCTCCTATACGTGGAATAGGTCCGTGGGGTATGCTTTTGGCTTTGAGAAGGTGTTCTCATGTAGTTACAGAAATATTTACATATGCATAGTATGTATGATTCGTAAAACTAGTTTGTCTGCTTTAGCCGCCGAGATTTGAAGTCGCAAGCGAGCATTTGCATTATCAGCATATGTGATGGAATGCAGTATGTTTTTTTGTTGTTGTACTGAGTAAGCATCCAATATGAAATAGGTATTATTTTATCAAAATATTATTTTTCATTTGACAGTCCCTTGGTGGCTTTATTATTTTATATTGCATATTGCATATAAGTAAAGGCAGGTTTAGATGAAGACTATTTTGAGACGCCTATATTACGCTGCCAGTGTCTACCGTACAGCACATCTTCAGACCGTTTAGACAGTGACTATTTTCAGGCGCCTAAATCTCGCCGCAAGTGACATCAAACCGACACTAGTTGTTTACATGGTGCCTTTTCAGTACCAGTCATTAGCAAAATAGGCGCGGGGGCAGCAAGAGACGCGGGCGTAGGTCACTGGCGCCAAAATATAGGCGCATGTTCCATTCTGTGCCAGCGCTGGCATGCCGCAAAAAATGGCGCCAAAAGTGTTTATACGGTGCCTTTCTTAGGCGCCGTAATTTAGGCGGCTGAAAATAGTCTTAGTCTAAACCTGCCTTTACGGAACTATCTAACTATATATATTTAATATATGGATATACCTATAGGGACAAAGCACACTGATTGAGCTAGCCCCAAAGAATAAAAGAAGTTATGAATGGGATACTAACCCAACAATACTATATTCTATGACAAACTAGCTGCGCCCCATGGTGTTACCCGTGAAAAATATAGCCTATGTGTTAATCCAGGGCCTCAGCTTCCTGCTTACCAAATGTTATCAAAATTGGACCAGTCGTTTGCACATATAGAAATAACAAACATACACACACACACAAACTTTGGCATTAATAATATTAGTGTTATATACATACAGATGAACACCCAACACCCAGGACAGTTTGAAAAATGCCATTTCCAACTTGCCTTGGCCGGGGATTGATCCCAGAACTTCCGAACGGTGAACTAACTTGGTTACCATTATGCCACAGAGGTCCAATTTATTAAAACTTATGTACAAATACAATAGGGGAACAAACTAATAGCTATAGGTACTGTAAATTGAAACTGATAATAAAAATAAAATCAATAATTTATATAAAAACCAATCATGGTGGACCTGACGACAAATGGTTTCATCTATTGACCAAGTCAATCCTTACTAATATTATAAATGTGAAAGCGTGGATGTTTGTTACGCTTTCACGCAAAAACTACTTGACGAATAATCATAAAATTTTGTACACATATTCTGGGAGGTACTAGAAGTAACATAGGGTACTTTTTATTAAAAAATAAAAATATTTAAAAAAAAAAATTTGTCAACAAATATCAACATTTTCCAATTAAAATCCTCTTAGACATATTTTCGACTTCCACGCGGACGAAGTCGCGGGTTAAAGCTAGTATAATATACAGAGTATGTGTGAACCGGGTGTCATGATCAGAGGTCGGAATTAGGTAGAGTTATTTATGTACTTGCATTAAAATATATATGGATCTTACTGGGATTTCTAATGGACAATCCTGTGTTGCCAACAATATTACAAATGAACTATAATAAAAACCTTAGAGACAGATAAGACAGATAAAACAAAGTAAATTAACCTAGAATGTTTATTAGTATATACAAAAGTATTTTATTCGTTTTTACATATTGGCAACGTCATGTGCACTGGTTTAAATTGTGTAAAAGTAAATAACTTTTTTATTTAAGAAATCACAGGATATTTTTGTTCTTTTAAATTAATCCTGGGATTTGAGGTATATCCACTTTATTCTTTATCTGTATGAATTCAGTGTAAGTACATAAATAAATTTACCTAATTCCGACCTCTGGTCATGATAAAATGCTTTGAAAGATGACAAATCACACAGATTAAGCTAGCTACAAAATATATTTTGTTGAGAGAACATAAGTATGGACAGATAAAACATCCAACACCCAGGATAATTGGAAAATGGCCATTTTTTAGGGTTCCGTACCCAAAGGGTAAAATGGGACCCTATTACTAAGACTCCCCTATCTGTCTGTCTGTCTGTCACCAGGCTGTATCTGATGAACCGTGATAGGACAGCTAAACAGTTGAAATTTTCACAGATGATGTATTCCTGTTACTGCTATAACAGCAAATACTAAAAACAGAATTAAGACGAAGTGGTAGCTAAAGTGGCGCCCTCATTTGAAATAAATTGTTTAAAACTAAATATGGTGATAATTAAAAATTTGATTTGTAAGAATGTCTAGCAAGACCTTTAAACTATTTTATGAATAACCTTTGAAATTATTACTAATAGTCAGTCTAGTTTTAAAACTGTTTTTCGCCAAAAGTGGCCACTTTTGGCGAAATACAGTTTTAAAACTAGACAGACTACCAATATTACTTTCAAAGGTTATTCATAAAATAGTTTAAAGATCTTTCTAGACATTCATACAAACCAAATTTTTAATTATCACCATATTTAGTTTTAAACAATTTATTTCAAATGGGGGCGCCACTTTAGCTACCATTTCATCTTAAATAAATATCTAAGTAGGGCTCACATTCAACAAACATGATTTTTTAAAGATAATGGTATTGAACCCTTAGTGCGCGAGTCCAACTAGCTGCGCCCCGCGTTGTTACCCATGGAAAAAAAAGCCTATGTATTAATCCAGGGTGTCAGCTTCATACCAAATTTTATCAAAATTGGTCCAGCCGTTTGCGCGTAACAAGAAAGAATTAGTGAGATAGTGAGATCACTTCACATATTCACAAAATATTTGATTGTTTTATATTAAAACTTGTTCTGGCTGAGAATCAAACCCTGTACGTTCACAGTGGCAGATGACATGTTAACCATTACGCCATAGAGCTCCTTCCTCATTTCATTTATTTCTAGAAGCCTGTTGCTCACATACTGAAGGGTTATCTAGGTCATAATTAAGACAAAATTTTTAATGATATCTTCGTTTCCTTTCAAATATATTATTTCAAATGGGGGCAGCACTGAAAGCTGAAAAATTAATGTATCCCATTAAAGCCAATGATTTCAAGCACTGTTGAATTTTTTTATAAATCACTCTTCCTTTTTTATTTTAACTTTTTTCTGGTTGAGAATCAAACTCTGTGCCTTCACAGTGGCAGATTAGTATCTTGACCATTACCAGGCCTGTGTCACTCCCCATTTAGGTATCGAAAATAGACCTTTATTACTACTATGCGCGCGGCGTCCACTCTAGAGGGGAAAATGCAGTTACACGAATCTTTGCCCAAAGTAATCAGAATGAAATTGGCTTGCAATGGTTATCTAGGTATCTAAACGAAGAGGTGAGGAGTTTTGACGCGAGCTAAATTAAACCATATCGCTAACCACATTAAGTGGATATTTCTTTGAAATTATTTTCTGATTAAGAACTTTTTCTTCTGTAGGTGAGTACTAGTATTTATTCTGTGCCATAGAGCTCTTTCCTTATTTCATTTGTTTCCTGAAAACTGTTGCTCACATACTTATAAGATGTTTGTCAATTTGTATGGCTTCCTTTTAGCCTTGTATTAAACCTTACAGCCCACATAGTCACTTTTAATGATGTGAAGTAACATTAAAATCTGAATACATTTACATAGCTTTGATTATGCAAGTTGGAGCAAAATAAAAAAAGGCACACCAATTTTACAAGCTTTTATTAAACTTGCAATGTATCTTGTGTGTATGTTCGTTAAGGTCAAATCTTGCAACTCAATTTTCAACAAGTATCCTCAACTAATTGAGCTGAAATTTTGCATGTGACACACCTTACACCTCTCCCCGGTTCGCGCTGTGTGTAGGGTGTTGAGCGTTCGGCTGCAGTCGCCTTTTCAAGGCGAGAACGGGGAAGAGGTGCGGGGACGGGGAATGGGGTCGCATATCGCGCGGAACCTTGGAAATTCTGTTCTGTATGTTATATAAATTATGTGCCATTAGGGATAGGTAAATAAAGTGATAGTTTATGTTCGCATCTGGTCAAATTAAAAGAAAAATATTTTATTTAGCGTAAATTTACATCAGATGCATTAATAATTTTCAAAAATTAGTTTTACACCAAAATGGCACCACTCAGCATAAGGCAATGATGTGCCTTTACATCATGCCGCTTGTCTTCCATGTTACCAAGAGATAAGAGAGAAAGTACTACCAGATATCCACTGACAATGATCAAGTGAAAGCGAAACCATGTGATGTATAATACTATTGCCGATAATAATAATACATATTAAATAAAATAAAAAATTAATAAAAAATAAACAATAAAAATATATGTAGGTAAATATTAGGTTGGGGAAAAAGTCTTTTCGCATATAGTATGTATGAACTTGTAATAAAACCACTTTGGCTATACTATTTGTACCTGGCTGGTTTTGGTATTATTTAAAAGTTTATTCTTTATTTCTCGCTTACATGCACTTGTACTATAACATGGTTAGTAGGTAAATAAGTACATGAACCCTGGCAGGGTGTTGCGAACTTTAAGTATATAGTTGAGTTTATATAATAATAGTGATTTCAGAAATATTTCGTTTGGGATATGTCAGAAATTGTTAGTAGGTAACAAGTTAGTAATTGAATTGAATGTCAGCTGTTACATAAACTTATAAGTTAAGTATTAATTTCAGGGGAATTCTATTACATTTTAAATAAATTAAATTGGATGTGTTTTCTGATACATTAAAACATTTCAATTATCTCAAAAGTTTAAATTTTAAAGAAGATAATTCCAAATTCACATTAGGAAAATGCGTGATTTTCATTTGTTTTTCTTACCGTCAAGATGAGTGAATCTAATGAAGAAATTATTATATATATAAGCACAGAACTACTTTCTACCGATGATTAAACAATTGGATGTTCAGAAGATGACTTTTGTATTTTTTTTTAATTCTGTGTGATTGTGCAACTACCACAGCTGATAGTGATAGCGCATACTTGTCCTCATTAGGGATGCACTTTGCAACAGATAACGGGTTCAATACTTAGGGCAGGCCTTGAGTCTATTATGTTTTGACATGCAACAGATAACGGGTTCAATACTTAGGGCAGGCCTTGAGTCTATTATGTTTTGACATTAACTATTTTTAGTTGTATAGTTGATCGCAGTTTTTAACCTATTTACAAAAAGGAGGACGTTATCAATTCGCCGGGTCCTTTTTTTGTATGTTCTCGGATTATTTGAAGATGCGTGGACGGATTTAGAATTTTTTTATTTGTTTGAAACAGTATACTTTCCAGCTTGTCCCATAGAAATTTTATTTGAAAGAGTATACTTTCCAGGTTGTCCCATAGAAATTTTATTTGAAAGAGTTAACTTTCCAGGTGGTCCCATAGAAATTTTATTTGAAAGAGTATACTTTCCAGGTTGTCCCATAGAAATTTTATTTGAAAGAGTATACTTTCCAGGTTGTCCCATAGAAATTTTATTTGAAAGAGTATACTGTCCAGGTGGTCCCATAGAAATTTTATTTGAAAGAGTATACTTTCCAGGTTGTCCCATAGAATTTTTATTTGAAAGAGTATACTGTCCAGGTGGCCCCATAGAAATTTTATTTGAAAGAGTATACTGTCCAGGTGGTCCCATAGAAATTTTATTTGAAAGAATATACTGTCCAGGTGGTCCCATAGAAATATTATCAGAATCGGTTGTGTAGTTTAGTGTTAAATTACTTGAAGAGGGTTAGTTTTGCAAAATTATACTTATTTTAATTTCTTATAAACTTACTTTGAATATTGTTAAATGGTTTCATCATCACCATCATCATCAGCACAGAATAAGTATTAGTACTCACTCATCAGCGGCCCTTATATCTATTTCTGGATGTAGGCCTCCTCCATTCTTCTCCAACATTGGCGGTCTCTGGCTTTGGCCATCCTATTTGAGCCGCTTATCTCCGGCTTTGGCCATCCAATTTGAGCCGTTTGTCTCCTGGTATCGTCGACCTGTCTCATAGTGGCCGTCCTCTGGGGCTGGTGTCGGTACGCGGTCTTTAAAGAACAAAATTGAAGTTTGAGCCAGCCACGCGTTAAGAAGAACGTGGTCTCCATTCTTGTATTTTTTTTCGTTTATCGCTCAGGGCTCATTGGAGCGATATGTCCCGCCCATCTCCACTTGTGCTCCGTTAAGAGGGGCCTTCCCGTCTTACTTTTCATACAAACGCTCGTACGTGCTTATGGCGTTGTATCTGATCTTTCTTGAAAACTTTTGCACTCACAGGTATCTTGGGCGCTATTTCTAGGTTTCTATCGAATTAAAAAATTGAAATTTAGAAAAACATAGTTAGAATAAGACTCCAAAAATCTGCTTTTTTGCTCAAATTTTAGCTGAACTTCGACTTTTCATAAAGTACTCATAAATTGTAAAAGTAAAGAAAATATTTCGATACAAACCTCGTAAATGTAATGAACATTTTGAATACAAAACATTTATTTCACATACTTGTAAGGCTTACTGATAAACACGTATCACCTGGAACAAGTTTTATGAAATTTCCGCATCCTATAAATAGTTAATATTAGTTCAATGGATAGTTAATAATAATACTAATTTCATTTAGTAGAATGCAAACAATGCCCTTAGGCGCTATCTCTCTCTTTTTGGTTTGCCTCTTTTTCTAGCATTGCCCTGGATGAAACACCAAGCTTTTCAAACTATGCTCGCGTTGAAAACGGAGCGGCCGGAAAGGGCCGCCTTAAATGGTTTACTCAAGTCATTTAGTAGGTAAAGGCCGACTAAGTTTCGATCGATTTAGACGTTCATCATCAGGCCGGTGTTAGGAGCGGCGAATGACAGCCAGGATCAACGGCTTTACGTGCCTTCCGAAGCATAGAGGAGCTCGATAAATTTTTATGCCACTTGTGATGGTCACCCATCCAAGCGCGGACCACGTATAAGGTTCCTTAACTTGTGCTTAAGTTGTCAAAAAATTTAAAAAAACAAATTTGTATCACTTGATAATAATCACTTTTTCTTTCGATTTCATAATAGTGTCGCGTAGGGAGATGAAATGACTATCCCCAACCCCCAACCCACTCTCGTGACAATAGGTTTGTTGACGTCAGATCATTTACTCACAGCTAAGTTTACCGTCGCTTCCTAAGCGCCTGAAAGAAAGCGCTAGCTATGAATACTCCCACCGAGCTCCTAATTAATTATGTATTCTCCCATCTTCACGTTAATCAATCTATTCTCTCATGTAACAATTACTCAATGAATACCTAATGGGTGTTATAACAGCTAACTTGTTATCAGACGGGGCGTGGGACGCCGTAGGCGGTATTGCCCCAGTATTGAATTAGATAGACGTACTTTGAGAAAGGATTTATAAAAAATATTAATTCAAAAGTTCATTCTGTATCAGTAATAATTAGACCTTTACAGGCACTTTTACACGACAATAACTATAATCTGCAATACGTGCAGTGTATATTAAAATTTAATTTATTTTAAAAGAAAAGCTACGAATACTAGGGCTTCGCAACGACCACTGCTGAGAAGAAACGCTTAAAATCTCATAGTATATTCATTAGTTGCCTCCTCGCCGGAAGGGCTTTGTCATGTTATTATGCCTTTTGATTAATTAATACTTCAATATAATACAATGTTGACACATTATCACAGCATTATATAAGTATTACATACAGAATAGAATCTATCTCACAATATGCGTCCCCGTTCCCCGTCCTTGCACCTCTCCCCCGTTCTCGCCTTGTGGAGGGTGCTGTGGTGGTGGCGGGCGGCAGCGGGCGCCTCGACAGGGCGAGAACGGGGGAGAAGTTTGGGACGGGGAAAGGGGACGCATATTTCGCGGGACCCTAGGAGATTCCTTTCTGTGTGTAATACTTATATTAATTCTAAGATATTATAATATGTAATGAACATTTAATGCCGATGCATTAGGTATCACGTCTTTGACCCTAAGGACGTAAACAGGGCCAAGGGTCGTAAGGCTTAACTCACACCAGACGTAACTGCAGCGGCGGGCAGCGCACTTTCATTGCTAAACCATATTCACCTTTTTTCTTTTTTCGTAATGCACTGCGGTTAGTGAGCGTAGACACAGGACGTCGTTTACCTTGGTTATGGGGTAGACAGGGCTGACTGTGTGTACCCCGTAAAGAGGAGCTCGGTAGTCCGGCGGGAGTGCGCATTACTAGCGCTTTCGCTAGCTAAGCGACACCAGGCGTGGTCCGCACTTGGCCAGCAAGAATTTTTTTCAGGAAATTTTTCAACTAAGATTCTCGAAAAATGTTGAAAATTTCCCAAATTTCTGGAAATTTTCAAGGCAAGAAATTTCCGAGATCCGAAAAATTCTCGCCGGCGCATCACTAGTGACTACAAGTGGTATAAAAATTACTTGAGCTCGTCCATGCTTCGGAAGGGAAGCCACGTATAAGCCCAAGTTGGTCCCGACTGTCATCATTGTATGGCAGTCGTCAAGCTACGTCAGATGCTTAAGGGGCTACATGAATTTTTCGGGGTCCAGTGCTGCCCCCATTTTAAAAAGAAACGGAGATATCATTTAAAATTTGGTCTTGATCAGACCCTGGATAACCCTTCAAACTATTTTATAAACTACTGTTTACAATTTAAAGTGAGAACGTGAAGCTTTTCTACGAACAATTGCGTAAAACGGTCACTTTTGGCGTATGTCCGTAGTTGTTTCCCTGTTTCCCACAGGCGTAAGCAGAGACTATGCAATTCCACTAGCTACCTCTCCTTTTTGACGAACGTCTGCAAAATCTGGTCGCGGTACGTTCGTCGAGGACGACCCTGACTCATTCTTCCACTCACATTCGCTTTGTAAACCTTTTTAGTTAATCTCAGTGTGTGTTGGCCACTTACACACACGAAAAAAAACCTTTATTTCTATTTTTAATGCAATGCACTGCCGTTACAGTGTGAGATAAGCCTAAGATTCATAGGCTTCATTAAGGCTAGGTATTCCCAATGTAACATCACTTTGGCTCAATAATAAACTAACAAGTAGAAAGTTATGAAAGTCAAAAAAATATATACACTGTAGTTTACTTTATGTACTTGGACTATTTGTGGTTCAAAACATGATATCGCTAAATTTCCTCGATCAAAAAAAAAAAAACGGCAGCTGAAGCTAATTCGACGATTTTTGGATGTTTTATTGATTATTACAGAGTTTATGAAAACTTTACTTACAAAAAAAAAATGTCATATACTATAACTATTTCTGGTCTCTTTCTGGAAAATGATTACTTTATAATAAAAAAAAACGATAAAATCTACATTTCGCGTCCTTTCACGTTCATTCCCCGCCTCTCGTCCCTCAGTAAGACGAGATATGTAAAAGTCTGCGGGGTGCCTCGCAGATCGCCCCGCACCTCATCCGAGTGGGCCGTTAGACTACGGGGCCTTAAGCTGATAGTTGGCGTAGATACAGGACTTCCTGTACCTTTGGTATGGGGTAGACAGAGCTGACTCTGTGTACCTCGTTAAGGACTTAGTCGTGACACTGTATCTGTACACATTTGTCCCAAATTAACTGACACATTGCCCTCAATGATAACTAAACTATCGGAAAGCATACTACGCTGCAATTTAAGTGCAGTAATGTCATCATTACTCGTCTGTTACTAGTGCGTATCTATCGTGGATTTAGTTGTGTAATATCCGATCCATTGGTGTATTACATTTACTTAATATATAATAACTAATAAAATTATAAGTGTGTTATTACATTGTTCTTTAGTGTGTTGATTTATGAGAACTTTATTGTAGACTTTTTAATTAAAATGCTAAGTTAGATACGATAAACTTTAATGTAGTGTTGCGTCATTGTTATTTTTGCTTATGTAATAAGTATTGGATATTCATTTGAAAGTAAATAATTTTAAATTAAAAAAAAAAATAACTTAGACGTCTCTAAATTTTACAAGTGCTACAAAAAAGTGAACATAGTATGAGCACAAAATTCAGAACAAACAACGCTAATTGCGTAGTATGTGTTCGAATCTGAGATAAAACAGATTGTTTTACTTTTGAGTATTTATAAGACATATTTATTGACGGTTTGACTTTTTTTGAGATTCTCTTTAATATGCTCTGAATAAGTTTAAGAGAAAGAAGGTTGTATATCGTGTCAATGGTGAGTGAAACATACCAGAGGCTGCTGCCAACATGTCAGTGCACAGGGGCGGCGCGGGGGACTTTCGTTATTGTTTTTATTATTGCCCCAGCACCGGGTTCGAGATATACGACCTGGAGACTTCGGAATCCATAGCCTTACCCAGGTAATTTACATACAGATAAAAGTTAACAAATAAGGGCCTAAAATGACGGCGCTGCATTGAGGAAAATTTTGGAACTAAATTCAACATGGGACTGCCCATAACACAGATTAAAAAAACCGGTGACGCCATCATTTTAGGTCCACTAACTTAGTTGTTGATCTTTACATTATGATGGTTCCGTGTTATGGAAGGCAGTGATGTGCCCCGAACGCCATCTAGCGTTAGCTCAAACCTATCCAAGAATTGGTTATGGTCTACTTTTTGGATGCGGAGGTAAGACGACATCGCTCTGTGTAAAAACCAGTATCCTCGTCAAACCACCTAGGTTTGGTAGCGGACCCCGGGCTCTGAAGCGTAACCGCTGAGGATGCAACCGGGAATTCGCTCTGATGATGATGATGAAAGATACATTATCACGACTTTATCTCTGACGGGGTAGACAGAGCCTAGGGCCGTAAGACCCAAAGGCCACGCCTAGCGAATAATTATTCAACCGACTTCACCCCCAAACTACACAACCGATTTTGATAAAATTTCCATGGTACCACCTGGCAATTATACCCTTTCAAACAAAGAAAGAATTTCCAAATCGGTCCAGGCGTCTTCGATTAATCGGTGAACATACTCGTACATAAAAAACAAAAGATCTTTGGAAGTCGGTAAAAAGGAATCACAATCAAAAGCGATAGGTTGCTAGCCGAATGGCGCAATTAACATGATTGGAAGTAATTTATGTTAATGTTTTAATGCGTTCAAATAAATCTGATATGGTTGAGTTCAGCGATGGCTGATCCGTGCCTCAACTCGTGAACGGGTGCCGCCTGGACTGGTCAGCTCGGCTTCGCATTTTGTCTGAGTTTCTTTTGAGGCCTCACTTCAACCGTGGGAATGCTGTTCCAACACTGGATGATTGGTACCCACCAACCGGTGGCCGATACTTTTTCTATAACAATTTCCTCCACTGTTTGACATTGTACATCCAAAGTTTAACATCATATCGTTTTGTCTCATTATAAATTTTGTCCGTACGAATACAGAATAGTAAAAAAGGCGTTGAAAGTGGTGAGCCATCAAAAATAGTTTTTTTTTTTTGCTTTTACACAGCCTCGGCGTTAATAAGTAATAAAAGAAGTGTAAAATCTCCAAATCAAAGTCGGCACCGACTCAGCTTAATAATAGAAGATTTTAATTAACTTAATTTTTAATTGATTAACGCATTAGTTTTGCATAAAACCCCTTTTTCCAGAGCACTACGTATTTTTTTACGCGCTCGGTTAGGAATTATCGTGCATTTCACCTCACTGCTTCGCCCGAACACAATGTTAAGCGAGACAGCGAGGAGCTCGGTGGCCTGGTGGGAGTGCGCATTACTAGCGCTTTCGCAAGTAAAGCGACACCAGCGTGGTTCGTACTTGGATGGGTGACCACAAGTGGCAAAAAAAATTATCGAGCTCTTCCATGCTTCGGAAGGCACGAATAAGCCGTTGGTCCCGGCGGCCATCATTGTATGGCAGTCGTCAAGCTATGTCAGATGCCTTAAGGCAGCCTGAAAAATCAGATACCAGTGTTGGCTACTTACACACACGAAAAACAAACAGCGAGACAGCCGCCCGCACCCACCTGTGAGTTCGAGGCCGCGGCTAGTTCATCCGTAATCCCTTAGTACCTTTAACGACATCCATATGATGATAAATAGTTGCCAAAGCGGCCGATAGGGAGATGGAGTTTTACTTCTAAGCTAGGCTGGAAGCCACACGGCCTAGATCAAGCATACGCATATATTGTCAGGGCCGTATCATCCATAAGGCGGATTAGGCAACTGCCTAGAGGCCTTTTTCGGATGTGCAAGCACAAAAAAAAACTATTTTTAAAAATTAAGTTTGCATACTTCCTCTATAATTATATTAAATTCCTTTTTGTTCGACGCATGTTGTCAGTTGATAAAATAATTCTTAGTAGTAGAACTAAAACAAGTAATTATAAAAAATAAAACAAAACCCCAATTGTTGCAATATCACTAATTACATCAAAGTAACAGGATACCAAATTGGAGTCGATCTGATCGGCTGGACTTTTGTTATAAATATATATATATATATATATAAAAAGTAAGGAAAGGGTAAAAGAACGGGGCCCCGAGAATGGCATTGCCTAGGGACCATGACAGGGTTAATCCGGCCCTGTATATTGTAAACATCTCTGCACCTATTTGCGTTTGTTCTCAAAGAAGCTTTTATCCCTATCTAAACCCGTTCTCGCCATCGCTAATCATAAACATACGACCCTGCGTGTTATCTACGTCTATATTTATAACGATGATGCTGTTGTACAGTCGGCAGCACTTTAAGCTTTTTTTTACCCTTTTGTCGACTGTACAATACCTGTTTGCATTTGTTCTCAAAGAAGCTTATATGATTTATCCCAATCTAAACCCGTTACATCGCTAATCATCATAAATAAACAGACCTGCGCGTTATCTGCGTCTATATTTATAACGATGATGCTGTATAGTACAGTCGGCAGCACGTTAAGTTTTCCATTACCCTTTTGTAGACGGTACAGTAACTGATATAATATGATCAAAATCTGATTGACACTGTATAAACGGCATAGTTTGTCTTACTAAAAATAGATAAATAAATAAATATATAGGGACAAATAACACTGATTGAGCTAGCCCCAAAGTAAGTTCGAGACTTGTGTTATGGGATACTAACTCAACGATACTATATGTTATGACAAATACATATATAGATAAACATCCAAGACCCAGGACAGTTTGAAAAAGGTCATTTTTCAACTTGCCCTGACCGGGGATCGAACCCAGGACCTCTGGGTGGCGGACTAGCATGGTGACCACTACGCCACGGAGGTCGTCATATCAGATGATTATCAGTATACAATATGTAACAAAATCCCTGTCAAAAAAAGAAAACCGTCATTTTCATACAAAAGTATACATATATATAAACGAGTAAATTCCAATCCAACGGTCGGCCCGTCCGGCAAAACATGGGTGTTGCAGCACCCCAAATTGCCATAACCCCAAGCGCGCCCAAAGCCGAGGTTTCCCCCTTGGGAGCCCTTTGCGCTGCTGCTAGTAGTATATAAATATAGGAAGCCGGGCCTCTGGCCCGCTCCTCAAACCTTGTCCGGGTGAAATAGGAAATGCCGTCCGAGGCAAACTATTTACGTTAAAAAAAAAGATATTACACGTTTATTTCGGTTGCTTTGCTAGCCTGACCTTACAGATATTTTGTTCGAAATGCACCAATAATATAAAAATACCCATTGCTTGTGCAAACTATGCCGTTTATACAGTGTATTCGGAACATGAACTAGCGATAATTTAAAGACATGCTGTCGTCATCTATACGAACAACAAGTTCCTCCATTTTCATTTTTTTAATGGACGATTTTTGGGATAAAATCTATCCTATGTCCTTCCCTGGGTCTCTAACTATATTCATACTAAATTTCATCTAAATCGATTCCGTGGTTGAAGCGTGAAGAGGTTATAGACAAACAGAGTTACTTTCACATTTATAATTATTAGTATAGAAGAATGAATATTGGACACATTAAAAAGTTCAGAATTGATCGTACCCACCTGTCCTAATTTTAGAGCGTGACGTCATCGTCGACGTCACAATAGACGATAAAACGCTCCGTCCGAAACATCAAAATTATGACTCATATTGATTGCTTCAAGTTTATAGACGATTGATTTGTTTTGGGAATGGGTTTCGAACAAATTCGTTCTCGTTGATGCTGGGCGATTATTTGATAAGGGGATACTTGAATTTTAGGCGTCCAGTGCTGTCCCTATTTAAAATAAATTATTCGAAAGGAAAAGGAGATATCATTTAAAATTTTGGTCTCATCATGCTCTAGATAACCCTTCAAACTATTTTACGAAGAAAAGCTTCACGTTCTCTTTTTTTTTTTGTGAGAACACCTGGCGGTCATTTGGTCAATATATTCCGAAATCCTTTTAGCTTTTAAAGGAAATCGTTGGGGCGTATTTCTTGATTTCTCGCCGGATAAGGCCAGCTGCCAGGCAAGTATGATCAGGGCGACAATATTTATCCTTCAAATTTGTCGCATTTCGCGTAATTTACCGCAACAAACATAGACAAAATTGAGCGACAAAATAACTTTCATTCATAAAACTTATTTTAATCTCATGCCTAACTCCCGTGCGAGCATGGTTTTGACAGGTCAAAGTAGACATATCGACGGTTGGCAACGTGAAATCATGTAAATTTGTTGCCGATTTGCTACACCCACATAAGACTCAATTAAACCATTTTTAATCGTATTTTAAACAGTTATTCCATTGAACTAGTATTTAATGTATATTTACATATTGAAATGTAGGCAGACATCTTTAAACAGTATTATTGAAGTTTACAAACTTAAAAATATATTTAATTACGAAACTATAGCGCCATCTTTTGATGAATTCTACAACCACTCCGGCGACGGTGAATGCATACTACTCGGCGGTGGTATTTTCCTTTATGTTGGTTGTACGACATGAGGTTGAAACGTTCCGTTGCACATTCATTTTTATAATTTTAAATACTGTTTGGTTGCAATAATTTTCTAGGAATTATTACATACTTATATTATTCTTTTATCTATGGTGATTTTTTTACAAAACGCGTGTTTTAATATAAAATTATTATATTTTCTTAGCAGACATTAAAACACTGTTTAAAACCTGACTGCGTGTGACGACTCATTTTACTACGTGTCCATTCATGAACTTTATCTTGTCGTTACAGAGGGAAGATACGTAAATACCTTTCAGATAAAAACATCATACTAAGGCCGCAGAGCAATGATTTAATGAAAATAAAAATAAAATATATGCAGTCGAACATATAAACTCCTCCTTTTTCGAAGTCGGTTAAAAAACTTTAATATATTTTATTATTAAAAGAGATGTGAATATTCATAAACCTGAAAAGATTTTCCACTTGTGTTCCAACAAATTTAACGAGATGATCTACAAATAATTTTACAAAACTAAAAACCGATTTCACCCGCAAACTACACAACCGATTTTGATAAAATTTCCATGGTACCACCTTTCAAAGAAATAAAGAATTTTTTAAATCGGTCTAGGCGTCTTTGAATAATCGGTGAACAAAAAGGAAGGATTTTGGAAATCGGTTTAAAATCTTCAATAATTAAGCCGTGTCGGTGTGGACTTAGTTATGGAGATTTAAAGATTTAATTTCTTTTATTACTTATTTAATCTTCCCAGCAGTAGTCGTTCCGAAACGCTAGTAGTTTTTAGCTTTTGCACTACTATAACACTTAAAAAAATACCTTCAATTAGAGATAAATTTATCGTACATTAAATAAAAGTTTTTGACTTCGACTTTGAAGGTTTTCTTTCGTTGTTTCCAGAAACGGCGTGAACGTCGAAGGCTCCACGCACAGGCAGGTGGTCGACCTTATCAAGGCTGGCGGCGACTGCCTCACGTTGACAGTCATTTCGGTCACACCCAGGGTGAGTGGGTTTCTATAATGAACAGGGTGATTTTGCCGCCCCCCCCCCTCTCTAGCTATATTGAAATCTTGGAATCAGAATCAAACTCAAAACCGTAAGAAAGAAGACTTTTTTGTAGGCAGTTGTCAAGCTAGGCAAAGGTAAAAAAATAATACATATTTGGTATTGACAGGCCTATGTCACTCCCCGTTTAGGTATCGAAAATATACCTACATTACGCGCGCGGCGACCAATTCGAAGGTCAACATTCAGTTTCATGAGTCGTTTGTCCAGAGTAATGTATAGGTATCTAAACGAAGAGGTGAGGAGTTCTGACGCGAGCTAAATTAAACTATAGCGCTTACCACATTAAGTAGATATTTCTTTAAATTTCTTTTCTGTGTAAGACGTTCTGTACGTGAGTCATCATCATCATCCGAGCGTATTCCCGGTTGCATCCTCAGCGGTAACGCTTCAGAGCCCGGGGTCCGCTACCTAACCAAGGAGATTTGACGAGGTTACTGGTTTTTACACAGAGCGACTGCCGTCTGACCTCTACAACCCAAAGGGCAAACCAGGAACCAATCCTTGGATAGTTTGATGGTCAAACGCTTGGTGGCGTTCGGGACCCACAGTTTTACGTGCCTTCCGAAACACGGATTCATCTTTCTTTTCGGATAATCAGGTGATTCAAGCCTGCAATATCCTATCCAGACCGGAAACAACTTTTCACAAAGTATGCTTCCCAGTGGGAATCGAACCCATGACCTCCGGGTCACAAGGCGAACGCCTTGACCACTGGACCACGGAGGCAGTCAAACGTACGTTCTGTACGTGAGTACTAGTACTTATTCTGTGCTATTGTTTGGACAAAAATGTCACTTGTCTTTTATCACGTCCATTTTCAACGTTTTTAGATTTGTTAACTCTTCAAGCACCGATTGGCCCGATCGGGTCAAAAGAACAATTGAATTCAATTGTGTCTGCGATTTATGTGCTTGAAGGAATAATGCAGAAAAACTGATATTAAGATAGCTATTTGACTCCATGAAACTATAATAATAATAATAAATATAAATATATAGGGACAAATCACACTGATTGAGTTAGCCCTAAAGTAAGTTCAAGACTTGTGTTATGGGATACTAACTCAACGATACTATATTTTATAATAAATACTTAAATAGATAAACGTCCAAGACCCAGGACAATTTGAAAAAGGCCATTTTTCAACTTGCCCTGACCGGGAATCGAACCCAGGACCTCTGGGTGGCGGACTAGCATGGTGACCACAACATCACGGTTTGGTATTTCATACAACAAACAAATCCCATAGAAAATGATCGTTTTGACATTAACAAATAACCAGCCAAGTGCTATTTCCAAAGGTTCGTACTATCTATAAAAATCAAGTTTGTTGTTGGAAACCCCTCTTAATTATTTATTTGTTGTTATAGCGGCAACAGAAATACATAATCTGTAAAAATTTCAATTGTCTAGCTATGGCGGTTCATAAGATACAGGCTGGTGACAGATAGACAGTCAGACAGACGGACGGACGGAGAGCGGAGTCTTAGTAATTTTTACCCTTTGGGTACGGAACCCTAGAAATAACCTTCAAAAGGAAATAAATTCAATAATAATATTATTAAATACTTTATTAGAAGAAAAAGTAATACTGTACTCACTCTACCCTACCCTACCCTGTTTCGTAAAAACCTTTTCCTTTCAATCTAAGGTTGATGGTTGAACCGTTATACCTAGACAGTTGAAATTTTCACAGATGATGGATTTATGTTGCCGCTATAACAAAAAATACTAAAAAGAGAATAATTTAATGGTACGGAACCTTACGTGCGCGAGTCGATCTTTTAAAATGTGTGTACCATAAAGTTTTACAAACAAAGAAGCAACATTTCACATTGAGTATTTTTTTTAACCCTTTCACCGCGAACGTCGGATTTATCCGACAAACATTGTCGTGCCCATTCCGCGAGCGTCGGATATTTCCGACAAAATAAAAACCGCTCGTATCGCACATAACTTAAGTATCCACATCCCTTTTCGGTTGTAGGTATTTATTTTAGATTTCATACCCCTCACGCTGGGGGCACGGCAACTGATGTAAAGTCTCGCGGTGAAAGGGTTAATATGTTTTTTTTTTTTGTTGTGATAGGAAGCGGAGCGCCTCGAGCCATGCGACGACGGCTCGGCGCCCGTGGGCGTCATCGGCGGCGCCGCCAACTCCCGCGCCGCCGTGTACCAGCGCTACGACTACAGCGACAAGCGGTCTCTACCGGTCTCCATACCGGACTACCGCGTCGTCATGGAGCGGAACACGGGCCGCTCCTACATCGCCTTCAACGTGCACATGGCGGGGCGACACCTGTGCAGCCGCCGGTACAGGGAGTTCGCGGCTCTGCACCAGCAGTTGAGGAAGGAATTCCTTGGTAAGTGTCCTGTGATGATCAATATACTTGTATCGCGCTATAATATGTTCGAGCTTCCGAAAGTTGTATCTCGCTTCGCGTGGTATTTATTATATGATGCAATTCCAGGCCATGGCTTCTGAGTATTGTACTGCGCTTTGCGTGATATTGTATGATCCAGGCTATTGCTTCTGATCGTTATACCGCGCTTCGCGTAGTATTATGTTATGCTAGTAGTCATAGCTTCTGAATATTAAGCCGCATTCCGCGCGGTATTATATGATCGAGGCCATAGCTTCAGAACATTGTAGCGCTTCGCGTGGTATTATATGATCGAGGCTATAGCTTCTGAACTTTGTATCGCGCTTCGCGTGGTATTATATGATCGAGGCTATAGCTTCTGAACTTTGTATTGCGCTTCGCGTGGTATTATATGATCGAGGCTATAGCTTCTGAATTTTGTATCGCGCTTTGCGTGGTGTTATATGGTCAAGGCCTTAGCTTCTAAACATTGTATCGCGGTCCGCATGGTATAATATGTTCAAGGCTTCTGAACGCTGTATCGTGCTTCGCGCAGTATAATGTGGTCAGGGCGCCATACCCTCTGAAAATTGTTTGATTGAATTTACTACGCTGGAATCAGGCTGTAAAATATACGTACATACATCAAGAACGTCTGTATTCCATTCCAGGCTTTAACTTCCCGAAGTTGCCGGGCAAGTGGCCGTTCAACCTCAGCGAGCAGCAGCTGGACGCCCGCAGGAGGGGTCTCGAGCAGTATTTAGAAAAAGTGAGCATGGTCATAAATAATAATTACTAACGAAACAGATACCCAATACCATAGAAACTATTGGAGGCCCGTAAGTAGGCAAAACTGGAGTTGCGGGTAGGCACACAGAGATGGCAGCACACACGACTAGCAAAAAAGTGACAACGAAAGTGTTGAATATGCTTTAAAAATATTTATTGCATTTCATATAAGTAAGTCATGTTCAAGTAAGTAGTGCTACTTTATTTTAATAATAGTTTTATTTAATACCTATAGCGCCATCTAGTGAAAAGGAAGATTAATATGTTTATAAGGCGAAAGGTAGGCATGGTATGGTTTTATTACTAATTGTATGTCATTACATAGTATGTTGCTTGTACCTACGAATATTGACATATAAACTATCACAATTAATACTGCAAGACCCAAAATGCAGCTGCCTCCCCCCCCCCCCTCCGTACGCCCATGTGTCTATCAATTTTCATGAGATACAGTCTGGTGACAGACAGACGGACGGACAGTGGAGTCTAAGTAACAGGGGCCCGTTTTTACCCTTTGGTTATGGAACCCTAAATAAGAAAAAAATTGAAATAACAAACTCGTTTTCTAGGTGTGCGCGGTGCGGGTCATAGCAGAATCGGACGCGGTGCAGGAGTTCCTAACTGACTGCGACGACTCCTCCAACCCGTCCCCCGTGGAGCTGAAAGTCCTCCTCCCCGACAAGGAAGTGGTCACCGTGGCCGTACTCAAGTCCACCAACGCTGACGACGTGTACAGAGCGGTCTGCGACAAGATCAGCCTGCCCAAACACGTGCACAAGTACTTCTACCTGTTCGAGATACAGGAGTATAACTTTGGTAAGTAATGTCACCAACGATATCTATTTGTGGTACAGGAGTATAACTTTGGTAAGTAATGTCACCAACGATATCTATTTGTGGTACAGGAGTATAACTTTGGTAAGTAATGTCACCAACGATATCTATTTGTGGTACAGGATTATAACTTTGGTAAGTAATGTCACCAACGATATCTATTTGTGGTACAGGAGTATAACGTTGGTAAGTAATGTCACCAACGATATCTATTTGTGGTACAGGATTATAACTTTGGTAAGTAATGTCACCAACGATATCTATTTGTGGTACAGGAGTATAACGTTGGTAAGTAATGTCACCAACGATATCTATTTGTGGTACAGGATTATAACTTTGGTAAGTAATGTCACCAACGATATCTATTTGTGGTACAGGAGTATAACTTTGGTAATTAATGTCACCAACGATATCTATTTGTGGTACAGGAGTATAACTTTGGTAAGTAATGTCACCAAGAGATATCTATTTGTGGTACAGGAGTATAACTTTGGTAAGTAATGTCACCAACGATATCTATTTGAGGTACAGGAGTATAACTTTGGTAAGTAATGTCACCAACGATATCTATTTGTGGTACAGGAGTATAACTTTGGAAAGTAATGTCACCAACGATATCTATTTGTGGTACAGGATTATAACTTTGGTAAGTAATGTCACCAACGATATCTATTTGTGGTACAGGATTATAACTTTGGTAAGTAATGTCACCAACGATATCTATTTGTGGTACAGGAGTATAACTTTGGTAAGTAATGTCACGAACGATATCTATTTGTGGTACAGGATTATAACTTTGGTAAGTAATAATAATAATAATAATAATAAAGTTTATTTATTCAGACTATCGTCCACTTTGGTTAGTAACAATGCTATTCTTACCCTAATGTTAGTATTATAAAAAAAAAATTTTTATACTAAAGTCTACTCACTGCTGTACAATTCCATGTGAAACTGCACAGCAGCGATTGACGTATGCACAGTCCAGCCTGCTGGCCACCATTTTTAGGATGCTGTTGGGACTGGCCCGTACCCTACGTACCAGGGAAGCGCACCTCTTACGCATAATAGCATAAAAGCAATCTATTCGCGCTTCTGCAAACATTCCCGAAGCACTACAGAACTTAGGTAGCCCCATCAGCATCCTAAATGCATTATTATACTGGACGCGGAGGGCGCTGTACGATTTTTGGGTGAAAGTGGCCCATAGACCACATGTATAAAAAGATGTGCAATATGCTCGAAAAAGTGAAATTTTCACTTCGTTCGAGCATCGTGCAAATCTTCGGGCTATCATGTTTGCTCTAACCGACAGCGCCCTCCGTTCCCTCTCTATGTCAGCATCGTCTTTGAGATCGGAAGCAAGGATGTGGCCCAGGTATTTAACCTGGTAAACCCGTCGGAGCTTTACACCATTAAGCTCTACAGCCGGTATATTTACCACATCCCTGCCTCCGGCCCCAAAGACCATTATTTCACTTTTCTTCACATTATATATTAGACCATGGGATTTAGCATATGTTTCGCATATTTTTAAAAGCTTATTTAAACCACACGGGGACGCGCTCAACAATACCATGTCATCTGCATAACTTATATTGTTTACACAAACTTCATCTACATGACAACCAATACTGGTATTACTGAGCGTGACTATTAGTTCATTGATGTAAAGGTTGAAGAGCAACGGTGAAGACAACCCACCCTGTCTAACGCCGCATTCCAACCCGTACGACTCAGATAAACTATCTGCCCATTTAACATTGTTGACCTGGTTTTTGTACCAGAACTTAAAGATATTAATAAGCTCAGGAGGAACTTGAGCATTTTGAAGTTGCCCCCATAGGATGTCATAACAAACCAGGTCAAACGCAGTTGAAAGATCGAGGAAGCCAGAGTATACAGAGGTCTTACGCCTGGTATAGTACCTGACAGTATGCTTAACACACAAAATGGCAGACTCCGTTGACAGCCCTGGTCGAAATCCGAACTGGTTATCGTGAGGTTTGATGTAATTAGCCAGATGTGTATTAAGCATACTATCAAATACCTTAGACACAATTGTAGCTAGGGAGATTGGCCTATAATTGGTTTTATCAGATAGATCACCTGTTTTGTTCTTTACTATGGGTATCACTAAAGCCTTAATCATCTCTTTTGGCATGTATGAATGACTCAAGCATAGGTTAAAGAGCATGGCCAGCAGTCTCGGCAAGTGCGGGCCAGCGAACTGCAAGTGCTCAATACTGAGACCGTCATGCCCGGGAGATTTACCTCTGGTCATAGACCTTACTACCTTGTCTACCTCTTTTGCAGTAAATCTGATTCCCAGATTCATGCCACCCTCAACACTGAGCACCGAACGAGAAGGACCAAGCGGGGATTTTACCGTGAAATGGTCTTTAAAAATATTCGCTATGTCCTTCGCGTCATTCCTACCGTCTACACAAGTAGGGAGGCTAGGTCTTACGTTCATCCTCTTTGTGGCCTTCCAAAAAGACTGAAAATCATTTTTAGAATGATGTGAGGCCAGAATGTCCATTTTTATTTGTTCTTCGTGTGTTTGGCACCACTTTAATTTTGTTTTAAAGATTTTTCTAGCCTCACACATTTCATTGTAAACATAACCAACTCTTGGCCTTCCATACCACATCCAAAGTTCGAATTTCTTCCTAGCCTCCCTGTGCGCCTCACTGACATGCGTGTTCCATCCTATTACAATCTTTTTCCTTTTACGAACAAGCCCCCCACTAATAACTGCTGCTTTTGTTAATGCAGTGGTAATGTTATCATACAATCTGTCAATGATTTGCCTATGTTCTACAATATTGCAAGTTTGATCTGCACACCCCTCAAACTCCATAGGGAATTGAATGACCCTAAGCTTCTCATGACTTTCCTTACAGAATAATTCAATTTGTTCTTTACTTCTTTTTCCCCATAACACCTTGTTAGGAGTTGAAAGGGTTTTGTAACTCTTAGTTAACGAGGAAGTTTGTATTTACTTATATCAGTGTCCGATGTCCCTAAGTCCACATTTGAAATAAACATCGGTACTTTTCTATCGGCGGCTCGAAATTTCTCTTCGGGTTCGACTGTGCAATTGCCCATTTTCCCAGCAAAACGATATGCTAATCGAGTTTTTCTTCTTGTCACTGTTGTCCAATCATCATTCTCCTTAGATTCCTTATTAAGAATACTTGCATATGATTTGCGTTGCTGTACAGATTCAATCAGCTGTTCCGACTTGTTATTTATTGTCACCGACGATGACTCATTCCCCGCGTCGTCCGCGCGGCCTTCGTTAGCCGGCCGGTTTGTATTAAGCGAGCGCTCCGCATTAACTTTTTCGTTACTACCTTCTCTGTGTACTATGCTACGATATTGCAAATCATTTTTAGGTGATGAAGATATACATTTTGATGAATCATTTTGCTCATTTCTCGTAGATTCATTGAGATTAGACAATCCCATAGGCCCACTATCTAAGAAGGCCGCCCCTCTCCTCGTATTTACGTTATTGACCGAAAAGGGGGTGACAGAGTAATTCACCGTTTGAATTTGATTTTTCACCTCATCCAACTGGTCTTTCGTCACATAGGATCCCTTAATCTGCTCCAGTTCGTTTGTTACTTTTGCTAAGTCTTTAAGCAACTTAGACACATCTAGGTGGTCCATCGTTAAAGGAGGCAAGCGGTCCAATTTTCGGGCCGTAAAAATGGGCATCTCATTTTCATGCACCGATTTAAAAAGGGCGATGATATCAAATAGTTCACGATCTTCTTTCCCTTGTCCTTTACGCTCTTTTTTACGATAGTCTGCAGACAGCGATTCAAAAAGTAACGCCTTCGAATATTTTATTTCTTCACTGCTGAACACCGCCCTGCATATCTTTACAAGGGTTTCTTCGTCCGTGCTTGATATTTTATTCTGAATGTACGCAAGCAGCTCATCAATTACAATATTACAACTTGCACATTTAAGCGTTGTCATTTTCGCACATACGCACTATGAAAGTACGCAGCAACCGAATACACGCCCGCAGCGTAGCGATGCGCGCGCGTCACTGATGTCACCAACGATATCTATTTGTGGTACAGGAGTATAACTTTGGTAAGTAATGTCACCAACGATATCTATTTGTGGTATAGGAGTATAACTTTGGTAAGTAATGTCACCAACGATATCTATTTGTGGTACAGGATTATAACTTTGGTAAGTAATGTCACCAACTATATCTATTTGTGGTACAGGAGTATAACTTTGGTAAGTAATGTCACCAACGATATCTATTTGTGGTACAGGAGTATAACTTTGGTAAGTAATGTCACCAACGATATCTATTTGTGGTACAGGAGTATAACTTTGGTAAGTAATGTCACCAAGAGATATCTATTTGAGGTACAAGTGTATTTACTTTTAATGTCCCTCTGAGTGTTATAAATATATATAATATTTATCTAAGCGAAACGATCTTAAACTTGTTGAGTTTTCACGTCCCCCCTGGGTTACAAGTAGTATTTTACCCGTCCCCAGTAGGGGTCAAAGTCCTCTCAAGTCCATGAACGCTGAAATTGTATACAGAGCGGTCTGTGAAAAAATTAGCCTGCCCAAACATTTGCACAAGTACTTCTATCTGTTCGAGATACAGGAGTATTACTTTGGTAAGTAATGTCCCCCAGTGAGGTTTAAAGATCTATATATTTATTTACGCGAAATCAACTTTTGAAACAGGTTGAAAAAGGGTTTTGGTTCTTATCCCTAACGAAACAGACAGAGCATTTTAGTTTGTACGGTCTTAAGCATTCAGAGCCCAAGGCCGCAAGATTCAAAGGCCACTAAGCTGAGTGAGCGTAGCCACATCGCTTATCTACATAATCCGTATTTTCGTCCATTTCCTCGATCGGAATTTATGATCTCCGAAAAGAAATAGCTAGCTGTCAGGGTTCGGTACCTAAAGGGTAAAAACGGGGCCCTATTACTTAGACTCTGTCCGTCTGTCCGTCTGTCTGTCACCAGGCAGTAGCGTGTATTTCATACAGACACATAGAATTAATCTATCCTGTGCCACCCTAATATAATATCGGATAGTAAATGCTTGATATGCAGCCGTGCTCGTAATTTGCTACAAGGTATGGTATAATTACAGTATTATTATAAGTGGTCGGATAATCGGGCGTTTATGTACCTAAACTTCACGCGGTACATAAGACAGCGTTGATACAACCACCAACTGGATAAAAATGAATATCAATCTGTCTTAATGCAGCTTTGCTTTTATGGTTATAAACTCGTTTGAAAGTAGCCCCATTAAAAGTACGTAAGCAGTATTTAATTAAAATGTAATTATTTAGTCGCAATTACTTCTAAAAAAATTATAGGGAGGAAACATATTTAAGAAGTCAGCACTAGGTACTTATAGTAATTCCATAATAAATAATAATAATAAATATATAGGGACAAATTACACTGATTGAGCTAGCCCCAAAGTAAGTTCGAGACTTGTGTTATGGGATACTAACTCAACGATACTGTATTTTATAACAAATACATAATATAGATAAACATCCAGGACAATTTGAAAAAGGCCATTTTCCATATTGCCCTGACCGGGGATCGAACCCGGGACCTCTGGGTGGCGGACTAGCATGGTGACCACTACGCCACGGAGGTTGTCAATTCCATGAACAACTAGATAGTATCTAGCGTCTGTAGATAAACCGTAATAGCAAAGTTGCATTAAGAGAGATTGATATTTATTTTTATCAGGTTGGTGGTTGTATCAACGCTGTGTTATGTACCGCGTGAAGTTTAGGCAATTAAGAGCTTGATTATCCGATCGCTAATTATTATAAATGATATAAGCTATCGAGTCCATATAGTCACATCAAAAATTATCCAATATGGAGAGCCCATATGTCTCTGCCATTCACCTTTTTTTTTTTTAAATTTCAGAACGCAAGCTCCAGCCGAACGAGTGTCCGCACTCGCTTTACATCCAGAACTACTCGACGGCGTCCAGCAGCTGCCTGTCGCTGCGCAAGTGGCTGTTCAACCCGCAGCGGGAGATCGCCGTCGTCGGCGAGGACGCTAAGGCCGCCGCCTTCATATTCTGGCAGGTAGGAACCCTTTCATGCGGGACAAGCAAACAAAAAATTAAAAAAAAATAATTCCTAGCCAGTAATTAAACAATACAGGTTTCTGGGACCCACATAGTAAGCTTAGAAAAAGCCTGCGGCACGGGGACCCGCTCTTCCAAACACTTACCCTCAAATTCATAAAAAATAACAACCATCTGTTAAACCTATTTCAGTTAAAACATGTTTTGTCCCTTTCCCTCTTTTGAATATTTGACATCGAAAGAACGAGACAAAACATATTTTAACCAAAATAGGTTAGCAAACGTTTCTATTTTTTTATGAATAAGGGGGTTAGTATTAACATAGGCCTAGTTTACAACTAGATTTTAAAAAGTTACAGAATTTTTTAACCCTTTCAGCACGAACGTCGGATTTATCCGACAAACATTTTCGTGTCCAATCCGCGGGCGTCGGATATTTCCGACATAAAAAAAAACGCTCGTATTGCACACTACTTAACTATCCACATCCCTTTTCGGTTGTTGGTATTTATTTTAGATTTCATACCCCTCGCGCTGGGGGCACGGCAACTGATATAGTCTTGCGGTGAAAGGGTTAAAAAGTTGAGAGGAAAAAGAGGGTTGTTGTTAGTGTGACGCTAATGGATGTCTGTGGCATCGTAGCGCTCGAATGGACCGATTTCGATCCGGCTTCTTTTACATGAAAGCAACAATCAAAATGTTTGTCCAGGTAAAATTTGTGCAAAAAAGCAGATTTTTGGAGGCGTATACTGAACTTGTTTCTCCAAATATTCATTTTTTATTTCAATAGAAACCTAGAAATAGTGCACAAAATGTCTGTTAGCTTAAAAGTTTTCAAGAAAGATCACTTACAATGGCATAATCGCGTACGAGCGCTTGTATAAAAAATAAGGCGGGAAGTCCCCTCTTAACGCTTGATAGTCATGGCTTTCTCTAGCAAAATAATAGATGGCGCTACGAATTTTTTATTTTTTTATTTATTAGTACATATACAGTGAGTTAGGCTCATGAAATGATAAATTTTAAGAATAATAAATATAACTAGATAGCCTAACTAACCAATTATATAAGTACATAACATGTCTATTATAGCAAAAATCAAGTTATAAAACAAATTAACTAGTAAGTAAAAAAAAAAAAATAAATAAATAAATAAATAAATAAATAAAGAATGTCCATCTAGTGAAGAGAAGCGGAACTACCGATACGACATCGGTAGCTCCGCTACTCATTACTAGATGGTGTTCTTGACAATCGGGATTTTTAGGGATCCGTAGAAAAAATGAAAAAGAAAACGGAAACTTTATATAATCACTCGTGCGTCTGTCTGTCCGTCCGTTTATCACAGCTAATTTGCTCCGAATCTACTGGACCAAATCAGGTGAAATTTTGTAGGATGGTGTAATTCTATGACCCAAACATCGATGTGCAAAGTAAATATTTTTTTAAAGTAAGTGTCATTCTTATGGATAATTAAAAAAATAAAGAAAAGGTTTTTTGTCATATATCAAATGAAAGCGTTCGTTTTAAGGACCTCGAATGTATTTTTGTTTTTATTATAAAATAAATAGTTTTTAATTCTATTCATAAAAGACGACGAAAATTAACCATTCCCCCATGATCTCCAAAACAACAGATTCAAAAATTTTGAAAGATTACTCGTCTTCATCGATTATTGTTCATTGCCCGCAGATTACAGGAAAACGTATAAGAATTCTATCAATTGAAAATAAAGTGGTAACCTCAATATAATACGTTCAGTTGCGGAAAATAGTCCACTAAAACACCACTAGATGGCGCTTGTAGTAGTTCAACTTGCACTTGAATAAAATGAACTTTTTAGAGGGGGAATGCTATAAACTTGTTTTGTTAGTTACACTATGTATGTATATATGTTGAAAAAAAAAACTTGCAGGCGGTGGAAGACGTGAACCGAGGCGTGTGCGTGGCGGGCGCTCGCCTGTACCAGCTGAAGGCGCTGCAGGACGTGCGGAGGGCCGGAGACTACCTCGCGCTGGCGCGGACTCTCCCCGGCTACGGGGCCATAGCCTTCCCGCCCGCCAGGACTGACTGCAGGGCTATGCCTGCGCTCGCGCTCACTGTCGGTCAGTATGGACAGTTAAGCTTGATCTCTTTCAGATTGTCCTGGGTCTTGGATGTTTATCCATTTGTTTTAAAATATACCTATAGTATCGTTGAGTTAGTACCCCATAACACAAGTCTTGAATTTACTTTGGGGCTAGCTCAATTTGTGTGAGCTGTCCATATATATTCAGGACGCCGCCAGCGCTGTACACTCGCGGGTACATTGACGGGTTGCGTCAACAATTTTTGTTCATTATAAACGGCCTTAAGACGAAGTATTCATAATAGTATTTTATGCAACAGTTGTATAAGAAGGTTCATAAAATGCAAATGGCGCAGGCTACGATGCGAGCCTTGGCGAGCATCGTAAGGAGACGCCATCGAGCATTTTTTGACATACTTATACAACGTTGCATACAATACTTTTTCTACGACTACATTTACTAAAATAAATAAAGAAAAGTATGAAATACTACCATATGTTTGCTAGATACTAGGTATCTATGGAAGACTTAATTTTTTTTATTGACGTCTTCCTAGTGACCGAAAGCGCCATTTTTGAAACATGGAGTCACTTAAACGAATGTTTTTCATACAAAAAACCGTTTGTTCAGTGACTCCACGTTTGAAAAATGACACCATATGTTAAAATAACGATTTCATTATGTTGGCAGTATGGTAGATCTAAAGAAAAAAAGTTATAGGTCTATGGCTAGGAGTGTCGTTTTGGCGAAATAACGACGCATGTGCTATTATATTAGGAATAGACTATAGACTTTTCTGAAATCATATAATCTATGTTCTTATATTAGTGTTCGGGACCATTTAAAAGACAGATAACAGTACAGGAGTAGAAAAAATAGTTTAAAGGTCTTTCTAGACATTGATACAAATCAAATTTTTAATTATCACCATATTTAGTTTTAAACAATTTATTTCAAATAAGGGCGCCACTTTAGCTACCACTTCGTCTTAACACTCAACAACTAAACTTTTTTAATCAAAACTTAAAAGTAATTGTGAAGAAATATTTAATATGTATTTTGATTTATAATTTTTTATAAATACTCAAAGCAAATTAATGTTTGCAAAATATATTTATCAAGTATATGTAGCGGGAGCGAGGTGATATGCTCGACCGCAAAGGGAAGATCGTCCTTCCAGGCATGTGTGTTGTGCGGAGAACTGCTGCTACGACGGCATTTGCAACCAGAACTCTGAGATCGAGACGTAGAATACTGCTGGCGCCATCTCGTATGCTTCATGTGAACTATGTTGTCAGTTGTCGCTTCTTTGTTTGTGGTTGTAGTTTCTTGTAGTGACGTAGAAGTCATCTCATATATGTGGTGATCTCTGTGTATACTACAGTTTTCAACATTCACAAAAAAAAATGCAGTGGTTTTGACGACCTTTGTGGCTTAGCGATCACCATGCCAGGCGGCCACTCCGAAGGTTCCGGGTTCGATTCCCGGTCAGGTCAAGATGGTTTTTTTTTCATTGACCTGGATTTTGGGTGTTTATCTATTGGTTATAAAATAAAGTATCGTTTAGTTGGTGTCCCATAACACAAGTATCGAACTTACTTTGGGGCTAGCTCAATCTGTGTAATTTGTGCGTTTTTTTTTTTTTTTTTTTTTCGAATATGTAAGTGGCCAACACTGGTGTCAGATTTTTCAGGCTGTCTAAAGGCATCTGCCATACAATGATGACAGCCGAGACTAACAGCTCATACGTGCCTTCCGAAGCACGGAGGAGCTCGAGAAATTTTTGTGCCACTTGTGGCCACCCATCCAAGTGCGGACCACGCCCGGTGTCGCTTAACTTGCGAAAGCGCTAGTGATGCGCACTCCCGCCGGGCCACCGAGTCCATATAATAATTATTTATGTATATTTATTCTAAATTATACACCAGAAGCCCACACGACACGCTTTCAGGCTAGTTAACAACATGCAAATTGATGATATTTTGTTTTTCAGGTTGGACAGGACTGAAGCTAACAGCGTGCTGTGACCCGGAGTCGGGTGTGCCGGCCGGCGCGGAGCCCGCGCAGAGCGGCGAGGTCCGCTGGCGCGGCGTCGCGGGCTGGGCCGCGGACGACGACGCGGCCGCCTTAAGGCTCACGTACGCCGGACACGATCACCAGCCCAGGAGCGTCGTGCTGTACACGCCATATGTGAGTGAGAAAGAACGCAAGAAAGGAAGAAAATAAGTTTATTTAAATAAAATTCACAACACAATATAAACTACGAGATGGTTACGTCATATTCTACTAAAACGGTCTCCGCTCAGCATATGTCGCATATATGAGCTACGACGCTGGTCTTTCGAGGACGCCATTTATGAAATTACAGTATAATCTCACTAATCCGACACTTCGATAGATCGGCACGTCTCATAATCCCCTCCGCCCACGCCTCCCTCGCCCCTCTACACCTGTGCTGATTAAGAAAAAAGGGCAAAAGATAGTAGGACACGTCAAGACAATGGAACCAGGGCCAGGAAAACGTAAAACACTAAAAATTGACGATTGTCCAAAGATGGAAAACGCTCTTTACATGTGGTTCGTATAGCGGCGTTCTAAATACACTCCTATATCTGAAGAAATTCTAAAAGCCAAAGCAATCGAATTTTATAAAAAAGACATTACCACGTGAATTTAATACATTACATACATTTATTCTCTATGAAATGCTTTATTTTATTCATTACCTATAACTTTTTCAGTATAATCCAGTAATCCGAACGTTCCAATAATCCGGCACTCTCCGGTTTTTAATAGTGCCGGATTAGTGAGATTACACTGTACAATAAAAGTAATTATAAAATAAAATAGTTAGTATTGCTTCTATTCTTAGATACTAGATGGTGCTGTTTCATAGTTACAACTCGCTAGTAAAGTTTCAAAGAGGTCAAAAGTATAAATACTTATTTTAGAGTTCTGTCAGTATCGTAGCAAGTGGAGGTCCATAGTCTCTTCCTGCCCCTGTAAGAAACGGGCATGATAATTTGTATGTACATATGTAAATCAGCCGACTTATTTTGAGAGCAAGTTTAAATACTTCGTCGCGAAAACTCTTAACTGTCAAATCAAATTTATCCGCATTTGACATTCAATTTTTTTCATGTTGATATTTTTACAACATGCGAAAACTTGTTACTTGTGTTTCTAGATATTTAATTACTATTGCTTAAGTAGATATTACCTACAACTGTATTGGTTTTCCAAATAAAATTAGATAATTGTTGTTCACAATTTCATAGTTGATTCCATGAAATTTGTTCGCTTTAGATGACTGACTTGACTGTAACGCTTGCACTAAAATACTGAAAAATAAATACACATTCCTTGTAACTGAACGAACATTTGTGTTTTCTGTTACAGTATCAGTTCCTATGCAACTGCATGGATCGAATAGCAGAGGAGGCCACGTGGCCAGACACGGGCGACTAAATGTTCTCATAAAGTGAGAGAGGTACGAGGTTATACGCCATGACGCGCGGTTTGGTAGAAATCGTTAGCACTGGCAACACCAAAGAAATTACTAACAATCTAGAATGCTTACGCCGCTCTCGAAAAATATACCTAGACCCCTCCCTCCATCCCTTTCTACACAATTACACTTGCAGTGCGGGAAAGGGATGCAGGGAACTCTAGGTATATTTTTGGGAACGTCAGGTATTTAAACATAAGAATAATGGAAATATAAACTCTAAGTACGTGGCATTAGGTTTAATTTTCAATATTGTTTTTACGGAATTATTACTCGTAGCTTTTCTAGTTTGTATGTAATTTCTTTGGGCAACACTCTCGCGTAGACTTAATAATGTTAAAGAGATGAAAAGGTGGCCTGTTTTGTTTTTAAATAAAATTATAGGGATTATATTATACGACGTTATGTCTTAAGGCGGCCCTTCCCGGCGGCTCTGTCGTCAACGCGAGCATAGTTTGAAAAGCTTGTTTTTTCATCCAGGACAATGCTAGAAATAAAAGCAAACCAAATAGAGAGAGTTAGCGCCTTGGGGCACGTTTTCACTGTATTGAATGAAATTAGTATTATTATTAACTATCCATTGAACGAATATTAACTATTTATAGGGTGCGGATGTTTCATAAAACTTGGCCCAGGATATACGTTTTTGTCAGTAAACCTTACAAGTTTGTGAAATAAATGTTTTCTAATTTAAAATTTTCATTACATTTGCGAGGCTTCGATCGAAATATTTTTTTATTTTTACAATTTATGAGTACTTTATGAACGGTCGAAGTTCAGGTAAAAATTGTGCAAAAAAGCAGATTTTTGCAGGCGTATACTGAACTTGTTTTTCCAAATATTCAATTTTTATTTAGATAGAAACCCAGAAATAGTGCACAAGATATCAGTTAGCTCAAAAGTTTTCAAGAAAGATCACTTACAACAACATAATCGCGTACGAGCGCTTGTATGAAAAGTAAGGCGGGAAGGCCGCTCTTGAGAGAAATCGCGGACTAACTTTAATACTTGATTTACACGATTATCCAAAAATAATATATCTTAGATTTTTAAATAAGCGAAATGTGAATGAAGCATCGCTTATAGGCTAATTAATGCTAAAAGTCGTAAAAGTACATTATAACAAAAAAATTGGTTGGTATAAAAAAACGTCACATTAACGTCACTGACGTTAATGTGACGTAAAGCGAGATGTTGATTAGTTGTTTATTTCTGTGGAAAATGATTTTTATTAGTTCTAGAGTTACACTTAGGTGCGGAGACTCGAAAATTGACATTTAAGGGAAATTCAATGTAATAAGAGCAATTTTCACGCTCGTCTCACAGTGTCTAATTCGATGCTGATTTTATATGTAAAGAAATTAGATATTTATTGAAAACAGGCAGTGTATTAAATCAATAGTCAACATCAAAATTTTATACCAAGTCAGTCCGGGCTCAGTTTGCTCGTTGCACGAATCCCTAATTACATTGAGTCCTATACAAATAAGTGACGTACTTATCAGATTTAATATAAGAGGTTGATTTTACTTATAATATCAATAATTTGGGAAAACCAAGTGTTGCCAGAGTTGACAAATTCTACCAAACGGTCGCGATTCTTATAAAAATATATTAGTGTTTAAATATTTATCTAAATCGTTCCATCAGAACTATAATATTGTATATAGCTATTTGTGGTTATGTGGTATATCTTTAGGGTCAATTATGTATGGAGTCCTTAGATTTCTAGACGAAACGGCGGCTAAAGATTTTTTTTAATGTTTGGTATTCATTGGTGCTTCTAAAATTATTTTTTCGGAGCTCACATACTTATGGGTTTGATTCTGTCTATCTTGGACAGACAAATTCGCGCAATGAGGGTTTAAAAAAATATTTATATTAGTTTAATAAGCTATTGGACCGATTGCTGGACTGAAAAAAAAAGGTTTTTTTTGCCAATGACGGTTTTTGGATTGTCGATTGGACTTTGCGTCACTGTTCTGCTGTCTGATTTCCATATTTTTTGAAAACCTCAAATCCTAACGTGTTTGTTCTAGTTGTCCAAAGTTTGATCAAAGATTTACGTCTTGAATGACTTAGGGTTGGAATTCGCGAGAGAAAACGACGGTTCTGAGTTTCAGACGCTTCACCATCGCCGATTTCACGGGCTTTCCATCGCTCTCTCTCTCGCTCTATCAAATGACGGTTCTGAGTAACGAAAAAGGATATCAGCATAGAAATGTGATTTTCCGTGCTGCCAGATGAGTACCAATCCTTCATAAGTCATTCAGTTTGCGAGTCTCCTTCCGCTTCAACACCAGTTAATTTGATGATCAAGAAAATTGATACATAATTTATTCAATATTTTGCTGTGAAAAAATAGAAAATCGCCTTTTAACAGGCGCCGTTTCGTCTTTCGTCTAAACTATATTTAAACTCATTATAGGTAATAATAAATCATGTACTTACACTATTATAACGTTATTGAAATATCGAATGTCATTATACAATTTTTTAAATGTTACTTTTTAATTTTTCAATGTCTATTTGTTGTAAGCTCTATTTGAATTTTCGATGAAATTGTTATTTTCATATCAAAATAAGTATCGCTTTTCACTTAAATTATTCAAGGAAGATATAATACGCTTACTATGGAGCAATTGTATTGTAGATTTTTATAAATTATGTATTTTAATTTTTAAAGTTCAGTCTGTTATTCTGGACAATTTCTTCTACTAGGACAGATGGAGAAATTTTGTTTAAGACGAAGTGGTAGCTAAAGTGGCGCCCTCATTTGAAATAAATTGTTTAAAACTAAATATGGTGATAATTAAAAAAATTATTTGTATCGCTGTCTAGAAAGACCTTTAAACTATTTTATGAATAACCTTTGAAATTATTACTAATAGTTCGTCTAGTTTTAAAACGGGTTTTTGCCAAAAGTGGCCACGTTTGGCGAAAACCCGTTTTAAAACTAGACGAACTATTAGTAATAATTTCAAAGGTTATTCATAAAATAGTTTAATGGTCTTTCTAGACGATGATACGAATCAAATTTTAAATTATCACCATATTTAGTTTTAAACAATTTATTTCAAATGAGGGCGCCACTTTAGCTACCACTTCGTCTTAATGTATAAATAAGTGAGTGAACCTCGCCATATTGCGTAAAAAAATCGGAACAAAATTTTAAATGGGACCGCCCATGACACAGATTAAAAAACTTTCGGTGGCGTCCTCATTTTGGGTCCACTTACTAAGTTGTTGAACAGATTCAAAGATTCAAATATTTATTCAGTAATTAGACGTTTACAGGTACTTTCACATGTCAATAAGTATAATTTACGTTACGTGAAAAGTCTATTAAAATTTAATTTATTTTTAAAGAAAAGCTACCGATACCAGCTCTTCGTAACGACCATTGCTGAGAAGAAACGCCGAAAGAAACTAATTTTCATAGTATTGGTCGCCTACTCGTCAGAAGGTCTTTGAAGATAGATGAGATAAATGGTAAAAGAAACTCCTTTTAAATTGACGTGTAAGGTATCCACTAAGTGACGCGGGCGCATGCAACGGGTTAAGTTCATATCTGTCACAAACTCTACGAGCGACAGAGACAAGTGAGTGAAGTGAAGGATTCTGTTATCTCTTTTGCACATAGAGTTTGTGACAGAGACAGACTAAAACCCGCCGCGTGCGCCCGCGTCACTTAGCGGACGCTCTCAGGGACATACCCGCAATAAATCGATCCACGGGCTATATTAGATCACTAAAGTATAATAAAACTAAAAGAACAGTCAAAAATCAAAAGACATTGTAATACGAATTGTACTTTATTTTGTTCTTCGGTACGATGAAGTTATGTTGTCGCTCTTAGGTAGATTTTTTTCGCTTCGGTTCGCTTCGAAGTAATCGCTTTCGTAGCTCGCAGTGAACAAGCGTTGCGTGCTTTCGTTTCCCTTTATATGCGCCGGTTAAGTCGTCTACATTGCTCTCGAATATTCTCCATACTTGACGAATGTGTTTCGATGACAGGAAACATTGAGGTGCCGGTATGTATGTGTGAGTACATAAAAGTCCGAAAAACCGGCCAAAGAACTCTGGCCTTTATGCTGTAAAGATATAAGGCCTGTTTCGCTTGTACCACGACACACACTGGACTTCTATACGGTTATGCTCGCGAATATTCTGTGTTTATCTCGTTCGCGGCAATACCAAAGTGATCTAGTAATAGCCCTTGGTTCGATTTATGACTGGTATATCCTTTACCCGTATATTTATTGGGAAATGTAATCAGTAATCACTATCATGGATGATCTTATAAATATGTCATAATCATCATCATTTCAGCCGCATAACGTCCACTGCAGGACATAGGCCTCTCCCAAGGATTTCCAAAATGACCGATCTAGAGCGGCCTGCATCCAGCGCTTTCCAGCGACCTTAGTCAGGTCGTCAGACCACCTTGTGGGTGTCCTATGCTTCGCTTGCCAGTACGTGGTTGCCGTTCGAGAACCTTTTTGCCCCATCGGCCATCGGTTTGTCGCGCTATGAATATTACTTCACATATTTAAATTATAAATATGCGAAGTGGGGGGAAAAATCCGTATTTTTATTATATCTTCCATGCACAATTTGTGAAATCTGCCTTACACAGGAAAAGCAATGTTATCTAAGAGCCATAAAGTATAAAATTGCGTGATTAACAGGAAATACATATTTAAAACGGTGTAGCAATAAGCAGAAGTTACGGGACGGTATTCATTTTAGCAACCGCCTCTTACTTATAAGCGAGTATTTATGGTAGAGGTCGACGAATAAGTTAGTAGGCCTCGCAATGTTGCGAAAATAAATTAAACCTTTTGAGCGCCATAGGGATGTGGACTGGATAAAAAAAAAATATTTTTTTTAGTTCGTCTACTAGATTATCCAAAAATTAAGGATCCATATTTTTTCGTTTCTTCTTCTTCTTGGAGACACTCATGTGGTTTTCTTGGGAATGTAGTGCAGTGGTTTCCCCTTTAGCAAAGTATTAAAAATTCACAAAGATACAGCGTATCGAAGTTTCGGAGTGGGGCCGACTTTATCTTTGTTAAAAAATCGAAATTTAAGACGATGGGCGCCCTAATTTGAAATAAATTGTTTGAAACTAAATATGTTGATAATTAAAAATTTGTACCAATGTCTAGAAAGACATTTAAATTATTTTATGAATAACCATTGAAATTATTACTAAAAAGTGGCCACTTTTGGCGAAAAACAATTTTAAAACTAGACGCACTACCAATATTACTTTCAAAGGTTATGCTAGCCACTTCTGCTACCATTTCGTCTTAAGTGCGCTGCATCTTCGTCATTATTTGCCCGTCAGAGAAAATAAAAAATACATATATCATACTTCTTAATAATCTTTCTAATGACCCAATTTTTTTTCCGGATCTCCACATTCCTTTTGCCCCACTTTAGTTCCGTCACTAAAATGCCATTGACAACTAAAGTGGTCGAAGTTGTACAATTTTTAATAGGCTTGGCGTCGGGGGTAAAGTAACGTTAACAAGACCTGGCGTGCAAAAGGTTAACATGACACAGTAGAGGGTGACTTTTGACCACCAGCCAAATCTTTTGGAGCAAGTTGAGTCCAGGATAGTTAAATAGTTCCCAAAAAAAAAAATACAATTTTTTTTTCATTTTTTCATATTTTTTTCTTTCATTTTTCGTAATGGAAATGGAAAGTAATGGAGTATCATGGACTGAAATTGCTCCAAAAAGTTGGTTGGTGGGTAACCATTTCACTACGAACGTTGGATTTATCCGACAAAAAATTTTTTGTCCCCGTTTCGGGTTTAGTTCAAAGAATCCAAGGTCTTGTGATTTCAGTAAGAAAATTCACTGTCGGAAAAATACGACGTTCTCGGTGACAGGGTTAAACGTCAAACTGTATAAAAAAACAGTAGGTGGGCCCACCATTTCAGGGACACTAACCTACTTGTTGACCTACTAGCGTAGGGTAGTTAATTTGTTAGCAAAATTATCCTCGCCTTTGTCGAACCTTATTCGTTGTTGCGAAAAAAGCTGGGTATCTGAAAGCCTCGTCATAGTCATACTAGGGTTAAAGGCTGATTTACATGGATACAGTAGCTGGCGCTAGCATCACTGGATACTGGACTGGAATGAATTATGTTTACTTTAAGAGGCATTTCACATTTGGTTCGCAGTCTGCTTATATTTTTTTTTTTTTTTTTACAATTTATTGGTTTATTTTAATCTCACCTGATGAAAAGCGACGATGAAGACTAGGATGAAGCATGCCTATCCAAAAGATACCCATTCATAATGGAAAGTTTGAAGGGGTATTGGTATTGGTATTGGTATTGAATGTTAATGAAACAGCCAACCAAATGTGAAATGCCTCTTAATACAGTGCCAGAATTGGGTATTTTCCTGGGTCGAAAATAATTTATATTGATTATTCTTAATATTGTTTCTTTTAAATAAATCTTATCGCCACATAAGAAAATAAAAAAAAATAATGTCACTTGTCTTTGAACATTTTAATGTGACTTTAGATTTATTATTGCAGAAAAACTGATAATAAGAGCGCTATTTGACTCCGAAAAACTATGACGTCATCTGCCTTTATTTCATACATATCATCATATATGATTTGACTTGTTGGAAAATAGCGGATGCAGTGATGCTAGCGCCAGGTACTGTATAAATGTAAATCAGCCTTAATATTCATCACTTCAGGCACACGAAGTCCACTGCTGGACAAGGGATAAGAAACTTTAAGCGGTGGTTTTGGAAACATAATCGGTTTTATATTTTTGGTTGAGTGAATGTTATTTATTACAGGTATTATTGGAGACCGGAATTTTTGTTTAGATTTTGGCGTGGTTTTAAATATAAAACTACTTGACTATTACACGGCAATATGCATTACACGTAAAGTTAAATCATTGCCGCGTAATTTTGTATTTGACTAGGTTATTCATGTGGTTTGTGATCTCAATACTTGGAACGGTGGAAGAAACAGCACTGCCATGGAGGCTTGCATTGCTTAAGTTATCATTTTGAAGGGATAGCGTTTAGGCTGGTTTGACAGCTATGCGGGAGACCCGTACGGTTCGGCCTTGCTGAGAAACGAGACTGGTAAGATTGATCGGGTAGTCGCTTTCAAACGATGTTTCAGCGCCTCACGTGTCTCAGCTCCGGGAGCCCGTACGAGCACAGAATAAGTACAATACAATACAATACAAAAAACTTTATTGTACCAAAAGACATTTACGTATTCGGGATATTCGGAAGTACTAGTCATCACGTACAGAAGTCTCACTCAGCAAAGAAATTCAAAGAAATATCTACTCAATGTGGTTAGCGATATGGTTTAATTTAGTTTGCTTCAGAACTCCTCACCTCTTCGTTTAGATACGTAGACATCCATTGCAAGGCAATTTCATTCTTATTACTCTGGATTTTTATCATTTTCTTCTTATTATCCAGAGTAATAGCATAAATTAGAACCCTCCAGAGTGGTTGCGGCGGGTATAGTAATAATGTAGGTATATTTTCGATACCTAAACAGGGAGTGACACAGGACTGGTACGGGTCCCGTACGGGACGGATTTCCCGCATAGCTGTGACACCAGCTTATCTAGATGAAAGTAATGGCATGATATACCCAGCTTATATAATACTATGAAAATCCTTACATATCCATTAAACATTTCTTATTGTATGTAGAGTTAATATCACTATATGTTTCATTCGTTAACACGTTTACATTCAAAATGTAGTTGTTATGGTTAGTATAGTACAAATTTATGCTGGCTACGAAGTGTCATATGAATTTTCGAAATGAATATAACGTACAAATAACTGGCTAAGTGACAAACGCGAAGGAAACCGAAAGGTTCACCGACATCCGATTGGACCATGAACCGCTGGTCAACAGAATGTTTAAAGAATTAACTTTTCAAATCAAATCAAATCAAAATTGTTTATTGCACAACTGTATTATAATGTAGTATGTTTCATCAGTTTGCCCTTTCAGGCATGCAATAGTGGTATAACAATGTAATGACATTCTATTTAAGTATTCATCCAAAGGACTTTTCACCATCGAACGTTTCGCCAACATAACATGCATTCACTGACGTAAAGTTATGTTGGCGAAACGTTCGTGGGTGAAAAGTCCTTTGGATGAAAAATTAATAGGCTATATGACTTAGTTTGTATTTGGACAATATTTTATACCAATAACAAATAACACTAACAAGAAGCCGTTTTCCGAAAATAGAAAGTAAATTGGTTATTGAATGAGGCAGCAATTATCATTTTAAATATAAGAGTGGGATAGTGGTGGGGACATCTAATGACATGTCACGCGCGTGTATGTGCATCCTTTTTCTGTTATTTGACAGTTTCCCCTTCCACCGGATTTGAAAGGCCTAGAACTTGCTTATATTTGAGCGGAGTAAAATTATTATTTATGTTTTCGGTTTCGTATCATGTTTATTACTTTTTGACATGACTAAGAAAAAAAAAACGAGTCAAATACCGAATTGTTAAAGGATTCTGTCGACCAACGGTTCATGGACCAATCGAGTGTTGGTGAACCGTTTCAGTTTCAACGCGTGGTGCCTGATGTTTTTCCAACGTTTTTGTTTTCATTAAAAAGAAAAGCAGTATTATGTGAAATTGAGAATAGTGGGTGCCATAAAAAGTGAATTTGTACATAATGAGACTTCAAAAATTTGACTCCAGGCAGCACAGTGACGTCACGTCCAATCGATTGTTGTGATTGGACCATCAGTTGACAGGTTCTTTTGCTCCGTCAAATTTATCCAATCACAGCAGATTATTGGACCATACGTCACTGTGCTGTCATCTGGTGTACATTTTTGAAATGTCTCAGTGATTGATAGGTATCATGTAAATGCTTTAACTCTTTCTGGGACAGTTATTTCAGTAGACGATGCGGATCGAAAACCAATACTAATTTGATTCCTGTTCCTGCACGCCCAACATAACGCTGACTGTGGATTTTGGGTCTTGTTTTTATGATAATAGAGTCTTGTTTACCCCGTATGGGAGAAAGACGTTATAAATATATATGTAAGGGTCCCAGAAAGTGAATGTTGAAAGTTTAATTAATGATTTTTTTACATTAGACAAAGGCATATAAAATATTATATATAAAGTCCTACAAATTATAATGAAACTATTCAAACTATTCAGTCACTGATTGAATAACTATTCCCAAGCAATGTGCAATGTGAAAAGGACATACCCGTAATAAATCCAACCACAGGCTGTACTAGATCAATATAGTTTAATGGAATTATTATAACAGCCAAAACATTAAAAAAAACGGTTGTCTGTAAAGTCGGTTTACTGACGATAGTTGAACGTGGCAACGACCTAAGAAAATACTGATGAAATGCCGAACACGGAGGCCGATTGTGCCTCTTTGTCGCTCGTTGCGCGCTCTCGCTTGCACTTCAAGCCTTAAATGGAACGCCTCATAGCGAGGTAACGCCGCATGAGTCATGTTTTTTCGTGCGTGCAGCCGGCTCCATCGAATTATAAGACGGTGTCACGTCAAAAAAAAATCATTACCATACATTTACATTACCAGGCATTTCCATACAAAAGTGTGCAGCCGCCCGGGCAAGGAGTCAAAACTTTTTTTTTGGATTTTGGTTGTTATTCTAATTTCATTATACTATAGTGATATAGTACAGCCCGGGTTCGATGTATTACGGGTATGTCTCTTCCACGTTGTATATATCGAAATACGAAAAAAATATTTACTTTTCGTACTAACTCGGATCGTCTGATCGGTCAACTTTTATGAGAGGCAAATGATTATTTTTTGTATTTCGATATATGTTCCTTGGGGAAACTTCTTCAGTATCTTGGACTGAATTTAGCCTTTAAATAATTTCAATATATTTTTTTGGACCCTGTATATGTATGAAGGTTTTTATAACCACTATAATTTCATATGTTGAGCCGTCATAGTATACGTTCAGTTGCTCGGAGACATAGTATATATATGTTACAGTTGTAATTTTTATCGGTATGTTGGCAGCACGGCTTGATTGTGATCGTTTCGTATTACTATGTTATTTAAGATTATTTGTACTAGATTGTTAGAGAAATATGTAATGTTACTGCAGTGGTAGAAATGTTAGATTCGAATGTGTTTTGACGTGAAGACCTTTTTTTCTTGGGGTTTGGTTGGAGCAAAGAAAATAGCGGCCCGCCTGTTGCAATTCATTTATTCGCATCTGAGTACATACATTCGTTGGGTAAGGTAGCACAGGCCGGCACACTAGTGTCATCTTTCTAAATATGTATGAACTAAAGTACCTATTACTTGTGGAGGTTGGAAAGGTGTTTGCTAAGCGAGCCGCGTGTTATATTAGTGTAGGCACAACGCCCTAGATGGCGCTGTGTGTAATTTTGGCTGCTGTCGCTAGACAACCCGTTTATTTTTTATTTTTTCTGGTGTTTTTTGCTCTGTGTAAATGGGTCTTTACATCCAGTACATATTAGTACATCTTAGTCTATTCGTTCAATTGGTTGGAAGACGTCGGCGCGCTTAAAAGGCGGCATCGGTTTTTACAAAGACAAGGCCTTTATTATACATAAGATTTAACAAAATATACTGAAAGTATTTTGGTACGTACGTACTGAATTCACCAATTTTACTGAAATTGGTGAATTCAGTACGTACGAAATATGGCACGTATCGAAATGCGAAGAGATTTTTTTGACTTTTCATACAAACTTGATCAGCTGATCAGTCAACTTGTATCGGAGGCCAAACATTACTTTTCATATTTCGATACGTGTTTCTTAGGGAAAGTTGTTTACTATCACGGACTGAATACACTCTTAAAATAGTTTCAGTATAATTTGTTAGACCTTATATAATTTGGCAATATTGGCAATATTTTTTTTATTTACACATTCCTGCTACTGCAGTAATACACGAGTGTATTTTAAGTAGCTTTATATAAACTCTCATGACATCTTATGATGACAGTACTTAGTACCTAGATGTTGTAGGCGGCTCTTGCCCTAATTACGTCATAATTTAAGGGTCAAATTGGCTTAAACGGCCATTCAAGTTTTCTCGTTTTTAACCACAGAAAATGTTTTAAATATGCGTAGGGCGTACGCTAAACGACGCGGGCGCACGCGGCGGGTTTCAGTCTATCGATATCACAAACTCTAAGTGCGAAAGAGATAGCAGAACCCGTCGCGGGTCACCTGTCTCGGTCGTACGCAGAGTTTGTGACAGAGATCGATTAAATCCGTCGCGTGCGCCCGCGTCACTCAGCGAACGCCCTTAAATTTTTCCAGTGTACCAAAATTTTGCAGTAAATTTAGTCCATAGTACTAAAAAACTTATACTGTAGTATATAAAGACCTACCCTAAAATTTATATAAAGTAACAAGCGTTTGCTAAACCTATTTTAGATAAAACATGTTTTGTCCCTTTCCCTCTTTTTAATATTTGACATAGTGAGAACGAGACAAAACATATTTTAACTAAAAGAGGTTTTGCTAACGTTTGTATTTTTTTATGCATAAGGGGGCTAGAGTTTGTTTTACTTCTTAAAAAGAGTTTAAGGCCGAGTGTGATAAAATAATACGGTAGCGGCCAACCTCAGAAGAGCAAAAGAGATAGTGATCAAAGTGGCGAGTGTTTGTGCAAGACTTAATTTCATTTTAACCTTTGTCCGTCTCGCACGCACATTGAAATTTTCAAATTGTGTTATAGCCATATACAGGCCGACTGGTAAATCACATGTCATACTTAAGAACATTTATTTATTTATAAAACTTTATTAATCCACAACTAAAAATTGTTTACAATTGACGGACATAATAAATTGAAAACACGTTACGTCAAAAAATATAAAGTCAACAAAATACTTTTTAGAAAAATTTTATCAAATTAGTGCGCAAAATCTCAGAATGGTTCTTGCAAAACCGCGCGCTCGCTACACGCTCGGTACCTGCCTACAATGCGACACAAATAATTTGAACTAAAATGGCGAACTTCAAACCATTTGTACAAATTCCCGACACGTAAATTAAACCAAAATTGCGGTCGTCGGCGCATTATTTGTACCTGCGCCGATAACCGCCATTTTGGTCGGGAATTTGTACAAAAATGCTTTGAAGTCCGCCATTTTTGTTCAACTTATTTGTGTCGCATTTAACTCAACTCGGCTCGTTGTTAAACAGCTTGTCAGTGTCCACACTTCTTGTTTTTATTGGATAATTTGGTTAATTTTTAAGCAGCTATTTTTATATATTTGGAACGTGAATCGAGTACTGAGTGCCAGCTTTCAATACATAAGGTGATTTACTAGTTAGCCTGTAAAAGAAAAAACCTTTAGCAATTGTTAGAATATCAGGTACCTCATTTTACAGCTGCATGGACTTAACTTGCTGTGAAACATTGGCATATTGGAAAAAGGACCCTGTGAGTGTTTATCGTGTTTGATGTGATTATGTTGTATTCTAATTCATATCATATCTTCATTACCTTAGGGTTGGTTTTTACTGTTTTCACATAACTTATACGATATATCTGTTTTAACTTAAAACCCAGTGCATATTGAGTGTACTGCGTTTCAAGTCCTAACGTTGATTAGGCAGAACATAATCATGTTTTACATCGAAATGTATTATTTGCTTATGAAAATTGTGCAATAAAATGAATGAAGAAATTTGTAATCCCACTATTAAAATAGTAAAATGATGTTTCAAATATAAAGATACCTATTCATTGTTCTAGACGCTTCTGTAATATGCTTTTAGATAAATGATACCGTCGTCTAAATAGCAAAATCTTTTTTTGGAATTTTCAAAGGGGCGTTTTGATCTCAATAATATTTCTATCTCGCTTGCTCAATGTTTTTGTACAATACACATGAGTGAGACGACACTCTACTCAAATTGGGCGTTATTTTCACTGCTTGTAGATTGTTTTAGATGCAAAGATCCAAAAGTCGTCAAACGGCTGCAGTCTCATTCTAACATATTGTGTGTGAGCGAGATAGTAAACTATTATTTTACACATTTTAATAGGTTTACAAATGCAATGGTATTTTTTGATACAAATCTATTTATCCTATAGCTGTTACTTATACTCTTATTAAGAATTTGTAAGTTTAATATATTAGAAACAAGCGTAGATATGTTATGTTGAACTAAACTGTGTTTACAAGTAAGTATTTTTTGTCGCAAACTTTTATTATTATTTTTATTAGCACTTAAGTATCGTATTGAAATTCAATGAGTTAGGCTTTTTTACATTTCATCGTTATCTCAATCATAAGAATAATGATCGCCAAAAGGACTTAATAATATTTAAACGGTTTTGCTGAAAGTATAATAAGTGCCAGAAAATACGTCAATAGCGTTTATTGACCTCATTGTATTATTCGGTGCTCGAGTACTTAACTAACTCAATGACCTATTTTGTCATACTAACTGGCACCTACTATACTAATTAAAGTTTTTATTCTTATTATTTATTACGCATCAAAGTTTCAAATCATGTTATTTCTTATCAAAAATCATTAAACACTGTAAAATAATCCAACACTTGTACATTATATACATTCCAGTTTGAGTAGCCATTCACTGTTGTATGTTAATCTTGAATAACGTGTGGATTACATAGTTCGTCAAATAAATCAGTATAATGTATAGATTTTGCTTTAATAAATAAATTGTACTCAGTATTGTGTTTTATTTGTACATTCCGAATTACTTTTTTAAGTCAAAAGTAAATTATTTGGTACTGTAAAAAAAATAACACATCACAAAATAATGTCACTTCTCATCAAAATGTTTGTTTTGACGTTTAGAAAAAGTATCTTATTTGAGTTGTTGTTGTAGTGGATTAAGGATTCCATTATTTACTAGATATTTATTATTGATGGGTGCATATTAAGCGAAAGAGGTTTGTCAGGATCGTACCTAGTGGAGGTCCATAGTCTCTGCTCATACAGATTGAAGTAGTCACGTGATATCGTTACTATGAAAAATGCAAAAGAATTTGTCGTATTTCGATATATATTTATTGGGAAAAGTTATTTAAAATGATGGACTGAATCACCTCTTAAAATATTTGTACTTAATTAAAAAGAACTTTGTATATATATATATATATATATATATATATATATATATATATATATATATATATATATATATATATATATATATATATATATATATATATATATATATATCTAATATATATCTAATATAATAAAATTCTCGTGTCACAGTTTTCGTTGCCATACTCCTCCGAAACGGCTTGACCGATTTTGATGAAATTTTTTTGCTTATTCGGTATCTATGAGAATCGGCCAACATCTATTTTTCATCCCCCTAAATGTTAGGGGTAGTCCACCCCTAAATTTTTTTTTAATTTTTTAGACAAAATTTTTAATTTTTTTATGATACAACATACAAAAATACATACAATCCTCAATTTTGGCAAAACAACGTTTGCCGGTTCAGCTAGTAGATATATATATATATATATACTAAATATGTAAGGTGGGCTTAGCCCAAATAATTTCCAATTTTTTTTAAAAAGCAGCTCATGGGCCTGAACTGCACCCATAGGCTCTTGATAACTGTCAGTCTGTTACTCAACGGGACTAGGGTGTCGTTTAGACACTGTGACTTTACGGGTGTGGCGTTATGTAACAGTAACTTAGGGTAGGGATTGGGTGGGACACATCTGTCAGCACAGAACGGAGCTTTCGTATGCTGCTATTCTTTTCTATCGTTCAAAACCGTCATTTGCTAGAGCGAGAGAGAGTGACGGAGCGCATCAGCATGGTCGGTACATCTTTGGGTTCCGTGGCGTTTCGTCTCCCTTTCTCGCTCTAGCAAATGACGGTTCATCGACAGATTCAAAGATTCAAATGTTTATTCAGTAATTAGACCTTTACAGGCACTTTTACACGTCAATAAGTATAATTTACGTTACGTGTAAAGTATATATATTATAATATTCTTTAGCACATTCACTAACCATCTCATTTATACTTGACATTTACAGTGACTTGTTCTCAATCTCTCGTTCTATATTTGACTTACATAAACCTAAAAATGTGACTAAATAGATAAGTAGCTACCTATTGTTTGACTACCTAGGACGTTTTTAGAACCTAAGAATTTTGACTAAGCATGCTTACGTACTTCTTTTTACCTGCATGATAGTCCTTGACATACTTTAACCTTTTTTTTTTTTTTTTTTCGTTGTCAATTTATTAAACTTTTAAATCTTATATTATAATCTTAAAATTTAAAAATGTATTTAACGAGTACATATACTAATATTGTTAAATTCTATTCAATGTTTGCATCGCCACACCCAAAATGGGTACATGTATTACTGCACTTATATTTTACCACCTTAAGCAACATGTTAGCGAATAATAAATGAGTAAAATAAATGAGTATATTAAAAATAAATTAATTTTTAAAGAAAAGCTACCGATACCAGCGCTTCGTAACGATCACTGCTGAGAAGAACATTTTCACAGTATTGGTCGCCTACTCGCCAGAAGGGCTTTGTCATATTATTATTATTGTCTTTTAATTAATAAATACTTATAATATAATACAATGTTGACACATTATGACAAGTAATGCTTGCGAACAAGTTAACAAACATAAATTGCGTAATAAAAATTATTAAGTAGTCAAAAAAGCGAAGCCGAGCAGACCAGTCCCTCCCGGCAGCACCCGTTCACGAGTTGACGCACGGATCAGCCATAACACAAGTTTAAGCTTCTATATGGTCTAGCTCAATTAGTGTAATTTGTCCTTATATACAGTGTGTTCGGACATGAACTAGCGATAATTTAAAAAAAATGTATGGAGCAACAAATTTTATTTTCGCGATTTCGTAATTTTTTCCTTAGTTAAAAGTTGTTCGTATAGATGACGACAGCATGTCTTTAAATTATTGCTAGTTCATGACCGAACACACTGTATTTATTGTACGACTAGCTAGATAAAGAGTATGAAATATCTTCTAAGTCTGCATACCTTTTGTTGACGTAGGCATGCCAATGTCTGCCCGGCGCTAACTCGCCTCTCACGAGCGCGCGCGCCGCGCTAATCGAAACTGGCGAGCGATCATTACACATCACGTGTTTATTAGAAGGTTCTGATGCTTTGTGTACACTTCATACATGAATCTGCTGCGGCTCCATTGAAGATGGTGTTGGAATGGAAGCAATAGGATTTCGTCATTGCATTGACGCATCAACAGCTCAGAATTAATATAACAGAACAGAATCCCCTAAGGTCCCGCGCAATATGCGTCCCCGCACCTATCCCCCGTTCGCACCGTGTGGAAGGTGTTGAGAGGGCGACTGTAGGCCGTCTCGACAAGGCGAGAACGGGGGAGAGGTGTGAAGACGGAACGAGGACGCATATTGCGCGGGACTATAGGAGATTCCGGTATATGTCTAATACAAAGGGCGCACTATAAGTTTCCGGAACTGGCCACTTACATAAACAATATTTAAAAATTTATTGCAACATTTGAAAATAGAACTCTTTGGCTGTAGAATGCAGTTTGTTTCATCTGACTGTCTTTTGTTTTTACCTTGTGGCGCCATTTAAAAAATTGTGTGTCTGCATCAACATGGATTTAACTCGGGAAAATTTTCGTAGTATGATTTTCTACGATTTTAAGTGTAATTTGACAGCTCAACAGAGCATCGCTCGGCTTGAAACAGCTTTTGGCAATGAAGCACCATGCAAGACAACTGTTTATAGCTGGTTTGCAGAATTCAAGCGTGGTCGTATCAATCTCAGTGACGAATCTCGCAATGGTCGGCCGTCCACCGCTGTGACCAACAAAAACATCGATGCTGTGCGCCGTATGATTGAAACAGACAGGCATGTGACCTACCATGAAATTCGCGCATCCTTAGAAATAGGCATGAGTCAAATACAATTAATCCTACACAAACATTTGGGTGTGAGAAAGCTGTGCTCGCGGTGGATCCCACACAACTTGACCGAGGCTCAAAAAACGGACCGCGTCACTTGGTGCAGTGCCATACATACCAGATTCAACGAAGGTGCGTCAAATTTGGTGTGGGACATAGTAACAGGTGACGAAACATGGATTTATTGCTACGATCCCAAAACAAAGCAGCAATCGAGCGTATGGGTCTTTCAAGATGAGCCGAAACCAACCAAAGCGGCGCGCGTGAAAAGTGCATCTAAGCGGATGATTGCTTCTTTTTTTAATAAAACTGGACACGTGGCTACTGTTGCTTTAGAGAATCGTCGTACAGTGAATAGTGACTGGTACACGACCATTTGTTTGCCGGAAGTTATTGACGAACTCCGTAAAAATAACCGTAAACGCCGTATCATCCTGCACCACGACAATGCTAGTTCTCACACGGCCAGACAGACAAACGACTTTTTGAAGGCGAAAAATGTAGAACTCATGAGTCATCCTGCATACAGTCCCGACCTGGCACCTTGTGACTTTTTTCTGTTCCCAAAAATTAAGAACCAATTACGCGGTCAACGATTTTCATCACTAGAAGAGGCTGTCGAGGAGTATGAAAAACACGTTTCAGAGGTCACCACAGAGGAGTGGCACAAAAGTTTTCAAAACTGGTTTCATCGAATGAAAAAGTGCATAGACGCCAAGGGAGATTATTTTGAAAAACAATAAATTAATTTTGTACCTTTAATAGTATTTTTTCATATTCATTCCGGAAACTTATAGTGCGCCCCACGTACTTATATTAATTCTGTGTCAAGAGTCAAAAATACTTTAAGATACATTTTCACGTCTTCGTCCCTGACGGGTTAAACAGAGCCCAGGGCCGTTAGAATTATGCAACAAATTTCAAAGCGCTATAGGCGTAGGCTTAGCGTGCGCGAGTCGAACGACGCCTTACGCGATGCGAGTTTCGTCGCGCATCTTGGCTGCTTATGGTTAGACCCACAATCTTATTATAAAACTCGAACTAACTTAGGACTGTGTTTAAACCATTATTCACCCAAATGAAGTTGACAGTAACAAAAGAGAATATATAATAATATTTTGGGTGGATAATGGTTTAAACCAAGTAATAAAGTTAATTCGCGTTTTATAATAAGACGTTTACCGTCCGTCTTGTAACTATGCGTGAAGCGGTAAAACGAACCATTGCCCTATTTGATAATCTGGTGCCTAATCCCTTAATACCAGTAGTCACATGACCACGTACCCTGACCCCATCTGATAAGAGTTTTAGAGTCCAACTGAAGAGGATGTTGGTCGTATAAACTACATCATTGCACTCATTTTAGTGCACTTTAATTCCATAATTATACCTAGATAGACCCAAGGGCAGTAATACCCAAATGCAACGTTTAACGTGCTGGTGGGCAAAAAGAAAGAAAGGTAATCTTTATTCGGTATAAGTAAGTAATCCATTCACAAAAATTTTCAAAACTAATAAAAACCGACTTCATCTCCGAACTACGAGTACACAAACGAATTTGAAAAACAAAATGTGGTACCACCTGATAACCACCATGACCACCATCTTTTGACGTTTAAAAGAGCATGTGAAGGTCTAATTACTGAATAAACATTTGAATCTTTGACAAGTATACTCTTTCTAAATCAAAATGCTACAGGTGCATATGTAATGATTACCAAATTTTGATTTGTCCTTCATGTGATGAAAATTAAAAAAATATATATGTGAGAATTAAACCAGTTACCTAAATAAGTTGATAGATCTCAAATAAGAAAAAATTATGTGATTTTTTGAGAAATCCGAAGTTAAGTTAAAGAAAGAGAAGATATTTTTTTATTTCAGTTTACTAAATAAAGGTCATTTATATTAAATAAATGTGTTTTATTAAAAAATTTAACGATTATTTCTCAGTATATTTCAATTTAAAATGGGCTACAAGTGAAGTCCACGCGAGCACTCATGAACGTTTTAGAGGCGCGTGTACCGTAGTGCTAGACATAGAAAGTGATCTGGTGTCGTATGTTGAAAGATGACTAGGTTTGATTAAGACAATAATGAGGGCGTTTGTTGTACTCTTCACACCACAACGGGAAGAGAAGCAGCTGGTGCATTCTTCAACTTTTTTCTTTCCTCCCAGACTGGAACATTTTAGCTACGTAGGTACACTAGTAAAGCAGTTTCAGAGATTAGACTGCACAAACAACACACTCCCACATTACGCTCGCCATTGTTTAAGTTATCTGTTTGCATATCTCCGCTACTAATGATGGAGATAATCTGCGAGTCTACAACGGATTACGAGTACTTATAGTTAGTACTTAGCTACGGCGAATGGGGTGAAATATTTTTCGCCTTATATTGAGCAAGTCCTGAAAAGAGTAAGAGAGAGGAAAGATGGTAGGTCATCTGATACGACACGATGATTTCATAAAAACATCATTGAAGGTTTCATAAAAAACATTACTAGGTATCATATCCATTTTCAACGTGATTTTACATTGATTATTGCAGAAAACTATTTGACTTCAAGAAACTATGACGTCATTAGTCTGTATTTCATACAAATCTAGTTGGAAATATTTGTTATGACGTTTAGAAATAAAACCGGCCGGTTCCGTGCCATATAGGACTGACTAACATATCAACGCACAGCACAAACTGCTGGGTCTAAAGTCTCCAAATTTGGCACATAGTTTTCTTATGAGGTCTAGGGGTGCACTAAGAAAGCATTTTTCAAAATTCACCCCCTAAGGGGGTGAAACGGGGGTCCAAAGTTTGAATGGAGAAATAACATAAGTTTGACCATTTTATTGCAAGAATACTTCCGGCGGTAAATAAGTTAATAAGTATTCGAGGATGGATTTTTAAAAATGTATCCCCTAAGGGGGTGAAACGGGAGTCCAATGTTTGTATGGAGAAACAAGATTAGTTTGACCATTTTTAAAGCGTTCTGTCGGTCTAGCAAATGACAGGAACCGGAATGGAAACGAGAACGGGAACGGAAACGAGAACGGGAACGGAAACGAGAACGGGAACGGGAACGAGAAAAGAAGAAACTGACTGGTGACTAACTGACATATCAACGCACAGCCCAAACCGCTGGGTCTAGAGACTCTAAATTCGGCACGTAGATTCCTTATAAAGTGTAAGGATGCACTAAGAAAAGATTTTTCAAAACTCACCCCCCAAGGGGTGGAACGGGGGTCCAAAGTTTGTAAAAGAAACAAGATTAGTAAGATCAATTTACTCGAAACTTCGCACGAGTACTCCTGGCGGTAAGTAAAGTACGTGTTTAAGGATTTTCAAAATTCAACCTTTAGAGAGATTAAATGGGATGACCTGCTAGCTAGGCTATGCTGAAGCGTTCCGAGAGGGAGAAGGAATGGTAACAGGGACAGGCGGAACAAAGTTCACCGGGTCTGCTTGGTCTATAAATCTTTACATTATAATAAAGATTTAAACATGATTAATCTAAATCTTCTAAATATATATAACTCAAAGGTGACTGACTGACTGACATAGTGATCTATCAACGCACAGCCCAAACCACTGGACGGATCGGGCTGAAATTTGGTATGCAGGTAGATGTTATGACGTAGGCATCTGCTAAGAAAGGATTTTGATGAATTCTACCCCCAAGGGGATAAAATAGGGGATGAAAGTTTGTATGAAACTTTGCCAATTTTAAACCGATCGGGCGGAGACTTTGCATGCATAAAGCTACTATGACGTAGGCATCCCCTAAGAAAGGATTTTGATAAATTACACCCCTACGCGAGCGAAGCCGCGGGCAAAAGCTAGTTCATTTATAAAACCATAAATTGCTTTTATACGTTATTAAATCTTATTAGAACCATTTTCGACTTCTACGTGGACGAAGTCGCGGGTTAAAGCTAGTTATCTATAAAACAACAAGTTGGGAGCCCCCTTAAGTATTTATTTTATTCTGTTATTTACTAAGTATTTGTTGTTATAGCGGCAATAGAAATACATCATCTGCGAAAATTTCACGGTTCTTGAGATACAGCCTGGTAACAGACAGACGGACAGCGGGGTCTTAGTAATAGGGTCCCGTTCTCGAATCGTCCCGTTCTCAACTCGAATCAGATACTGTTTTTAAGGGTTCCGTACCCAAAGGTTTTATCTGATTCGAATTGCTAAAAAGTAGCGAATTGAATTCTGTAAAGACAATAAAATCAGAATTCAAAATTCAAATTTCAAATGTTTATTCAGTAAATAGACCTTTACAGGCACTTTTACACGTCAATAGGTATAATTTACGTTACGTGTAAAGTATATTAAAATTTTATTAATTTTTAAAGAAAAGCTACCGATACTGCAGCGAGTCGTAACAATAACGGCCACTGCTGAGAAAAAACGCCGAAAGAAACTCATTGTCACAAAAATCAGCGACTGAATTTGAATCGATGCAGCTGGTTTCTAAGAGCAAATGTTTTGAAGGACACACTACCTAGTCTGAGAAACCAGGGCGCGAAGCAATGGCGTCCTTAGCACAAATTCCCCGTTAACAATATAGTTAATGCGGCGCCGGTCTTATCCCTATATTAACACTTCCTGCAGACCACAGACGATCCAAATTAGATCGGGTTGCAACTTGCAACCCAAGCAGACAGCCCACGGGTAAGGTGATCCTGACAGTCATAAAGGGTAAATGTACCAAACAGAAAAATGTCTTAAAAATCCCTTTACCCTAGACTTTTCCATACAAACATAGTCTAGCTTTTATTTTGAATCGACATGCGAGATTTTGGCAGTATTTTGTATTTTTAAAGAAATTGCATATGTCTAAGCTTAAAACTAGTTTTCGTTAGTCAAATATGAACTTGAAAGAAAATATGAGAGTGTAGAAGTTTTCCATACTGATGGTCAAATATGATATTATAGTCTGTATTCTCTTTTAAGTTCATATTTTGACTGTGAAAACTAGTTATATGCCTTAAGAGGCTTTTCACATTTGGTTGGCTGTCTCGCTCGCACAATCAAACATTTTTAAAGATTATTAAAAAATGTGAGTCATTTGAAGAAAAGTGTTTCATAAACTTTTTAATATATTATATGTTAGATATTGTAGACATGTTTGTATATTGTGTAGACATTGACTACATCGAAAATAAGGTCATCAAAATTTAAAATTTTTGATATCCTTATTCTCGATACACACACACATAAACAATAAAAAAACATGTCTACAATATCTAACATATAATATATTAAAAAGTTTATGAAACACTTAGTGTGTTGAGTCACATTTTTTGATAATCTTTAAAAATGTTGATTGTGCGAGCGAGACATCCAACCAAATGTGAAAAGCCTCTTAATATATGCAATTTCTTTAAAATTACATAATTTCGCCAATATCTGACATGCTGTTTCAAAATAAAAACTAGACTAGGTACGTTTGTATGTCTAGTTTATTACTAATAGTCCGTCTAGTTTTAAAACGGGTTTTCGCCAAAAGTGGCCACTTTTGGCGAAAACCCGTTTTAAAACTAGACGGACTACCAATATTACTTTCAAAGGTTATTCATAAAATAGTTTAAAGGTCTTTCTAGACAGTGATACAAATCAAATTTTTAATTATCACCCTATTTAGTTTTAAACAATTTATTTCAAATGAGGGCGCCACTTTAGCTACCACTTCGTCTGTCGTTTCATTAGTTTCGGAGATTACGCGTACACTCAGACAGATTTTATTTTATAAAAGAAAATACTTTAAGTATCTTATATTTTACTCCCACAAGACTTCATTTTATTAATAAGTATGGATGGATATTATAGATGTTGTAATACTTATAGACTTGTTCTCACATGGCTATATAAAATCTACAAAATAAATTATACTATACCAGTCATAACAAATAAGAAATAACACATGGTCATTACATATTCTCCTATTAAAACCTTCGTACACAGGATCTACGGACCATAAGGTAACGTAAAACATGTAAGGTACCTATATCCATGTTTTTGTTTCGAAGCGTCATCATATCAACCGCTATCAACCTTTGAACTAAAACTTTTTTAGAGTTGATAAAAAATGTACGGGCGTTGACCTATACTAATTATAATTTTCTACAAAAACTTGTGTTTAGTTTTAAATCAGTACTCTAATCCTTATCCGCTTATCCAATATTTTGTTTTTATTACCGTATGGTAGTTGTTTTTAAATTAGAATCTATTAGTGATCAACTGGAGTCACAGTCTCGAAATGCCTAACTAAAGCACGTCATCCAGCATCAACAAACAAGTTATTATTTTTATCATTTTTAGGGTTCTGTAATAAACAAGGAACCCTTATAGTTTCGCCATGTCTGTCTGTCTGTCCGCGAATCTTTTCCGAGACTATAAGTACTAGAAACCTGTAGATTTTTGGTAGCTGCCTTACATGTAAAGTTGGAGTCAAAAATTTTTTCTCATCGTGTTAGGGATCGTTGAATAAGTCTTTCAAAAAAATTGTGAGCACCATTTTTTGATTTAGGGATCCGTTTCTGAAATATTTGGATTTATAGTGCAAATTCTTGTTGGAGTCAAGTGTCCCCCCATCTATCTATTAAAAGGTTGTACGGTCACGTGAAAAAATTCACGGCAGTAGTAGGTATATATAACGAAGTTTAAAGGAAAAATATCCTGCGGTCTGTGCAAAACACCAGACACAATAGTAAAACAATGCATGTCGACCGGATTCCGGTCTGCCCACAGACGAGAGGCTATCAGAGCTAAGTTGGGTCTAAAAATTAAAAAGTTATAGACGAACAAACTATAAACGTAAATGTACTCGGAAAAGTAAAAAAAATCTTACAAATTCAAAGATTCAAATGTTTATTCAGTTATTAGACCTTTACAGGCAGTTTTACACGTCAATAAGTATAATTTATGTTACGTGTAAAGTATATTAAAATTTAATTTATTTTTAAAGAAAAGCTACCGATACCAGCGCTTTGTAACGACCACTGCTGAGAAGAAACGCCGAAAGAAACTCATTTTCACAGTACTGGTCGCCTACTCGCCAGAAGGGCTTTTTCATATTATTATAATTGTCTTTTAATTAATAAATACTTATAATATAATACAATGTTGACACATTATAACATGTAATGCTTGCGAACAAGTAAACAAACATAAATTGCGTAATAAAAAATATTAAGCAGTCAATAAAAGCGAAGAAGATTCAATAAAATTTAAAAAGATTTTGTTGACATTTTTAGTAAAGTCGGCATTCTCACTACGGAATCCTACATTGCACGTAGCCCGACACGCATATGGCCGGTTACTTATGGTGTAGGTACAGAAAAAGCCACTTATTCAGACATTAGTAAAAACAACAATTTAAATAATAAGGGATTTGGTATAATTTAGGACCCTTAGTAATTTTAGTTGTTCAAATGACTGGTTTCTTAAAACATTTAGAGAAATAAGTATTCGTATGTACCAAAAGACTGCAAGAGAAAATTGAAGTTGGCTTATTTAAAAAAAAATATGTAGACAGGTATAACCCTTTTTTCTAGGCGAGTTGTTATGTTCTTATGTATGTTTCTATTCATAAAGGAACCTACTCAGAATCCGTATTAAATAGAAACTGGCCACCCAAGAGTCGTATTTCCCTCGATTCTTACCTAAAACTTAACTAATTTAATAAAAATCTGTCATGGCTCGCCTAAAGGTTTTACTCGAGTTAATTTTTCGTGTGTGTAAGTGGCCAACACTGGCGTCAGATTTTTCAAGCTGTCTAAAGGCATCTGACATAGCTTAACTTCCATATAATGATACGCGCTTTCCGAAGCAGGAAGGAGCGCAAGAAATTTTTATGCCACTTATGGTCACCAATCCAAGTGCGGACGACACCCGGTGTCGCTTTTCTTGCGAAAGCGCTAGTAATGCGCAATCCTACTGAGCCATCGAGCTCCTCAAACTTTTTGTACTTGAGTCAAGTAGAAAACAAAACACAGGTAAATATATAGACATTTGGTCAAGAACATAGATCTCTCCATTTTCTTAAGAGTCCGAATAAGACTTTCCCATACAAACGTAGTCTAATTTTTATTTTGAAACGGCATGTCAGATATTGGCGAAATTAAGTAATTTCAAATAAATTGCATACATTACTAGTTTTCACAGTCAAACTGTAAACTTAAAAGAAAATATAGTGTAAATATTATATTTGACCATCAGTATGGAAAACTTCTACACTCTCATATTTTCGTTCATATTTGACTGTCGAAAATAAGTTTTATGCCTAGATTTATGCAATTTCTTTAAAATAACAAAATACTGCCGAAATCTCACAGGTCATTTCAAAATAAAAGCTATACTACGTTTGTATGGAAAAGTCTAGGGTAAGGGGATTTTCTGTTTCGATTTAGAGATTGCAAAACAAATAAAGTTTGACCAAATATGTAGATGTGGCTAAAGAATCTATTTAAATTATGAAACTTTGAATGCGCGAACGATCAAATACCTATAAAATATGTTTTTATTCATATCATATCTCCTGCAAAGAGGTAATAGGGTCAACTGATAACTTTTATCATCGATATAAAACTGCAAACGAATATAAAGTAGGCACAACACCTTCGATGTTTCTTAGATTTAACGAGTATCTATCGTAAAGATCGAGGGACACTGACTTCTTATATTTTTTGGAACAAAGTTTCTTTTCGGGCGGTGCGTACTTGGCGGTTGCGGGTCGAAGGCAAAAAAAGTGACGGAAAATTCTTACCTACCCTAGGTAAGAATTTACCGTCACTTTTTTTGTAAACCCAACGTTAAACGCTTAAATATACAATATTTAGCAAAAACCCTGTCCGGTCCTTGTAGAAGCAACTCAGACCGTCAATATAAACAACTTTTTATATAGGACTAATGCTTGATATTCGAAAATAAAATCGACATTTTCATACAAACGTATTGTCGATTTTTTTCAGTTTCAAGCATTGATTCCTAAAGAAAAGTTGTTCATATTGACGGTCTGAGTTGCTCCTCCAAGGATCGGACAGGATTTTTGTTACAAATTGTAGAAGGAATGAAAAATTTGACGCATTTCCATTTAAATCTACCACAAACAAAAAAGAAATACTAATAAGCATAGACCTAATTTTTTTTCTAAATCTATGCTCATTAGTTGACTTACCCACTATACGTATTCTACTAGCAAGAATAAGCTCTTATTACAAGAATATAAAGTAGAAAGTAATTTAACATCCGAAAGCAAAGTTTTTGCGTATGTCACCGTTTCTATTGAGATAAATTTGTCGCCAGATCGAAGCACAGAATAAGTACTCACGTACAGGAGTCTTACTTAGAAAGGAAATTCAAAGAAATATCTACTAAATGTGGTTAGCGCTATGGTTTAATTTAGCTCGCGCCAGAAGTCCTCCCTTACCTCTTCGTTTAGATACCTAGACATCCATAACAAGCGAATTTCATTCTTATTATTCTTGACAAACGATTCATGTAACTGAATTTTCCCCTTCGAAGAGGTCGCCGCACGCATAGTAATAATGTAGGTATATTTTGGATACCTAAACGGAGAGTGACACAGGCCTGGTCGAAGTATGGAAGATGAAATTGTTCTCAGTGTCTCCACGCAATCCAGTGTGCGTCGCACCTACAGATTATGTGTTCAGTTTGATGGTACTCGAGTAAACGGTTAGATAATGAGCAGTGTGTAGTGAGTGCCTGCTCTTACCGCCGCCTCTCGCAGTGTGTGATCGATCGAATTGATCGTTTTCGGAAAAACTGCGTGCTGGGGAAATTCCTAGGAAATTCGGCTCCGGAATTTCGTATGTATTATTTATTATTTTGTTTTCGAAAAACCAATTTAAGGAAAAAAAACCAAAGAAATTTGGTTTATTGAACTTTCGATTTTTTAAGAAATTTGAATCCGTCATCAGAAATAATTATTTACTGCTAGTGAATGGGACGTTCGATGTTTTATTTTATATTTTTCGTGTGTATAAGTGGCTAACACTGGTGCCAGTTATTTCAAAATGCCTAAAGATATCTGACCGAGGTTGACGATTATCATAGAATGATGACAGCCGAGACGCCCGGTACATACGGCTTAACGTGCCTTCCGAAGCGCTGAGGAGCTAGAAATATCTAATCCCCAAACGTGACTCCCATGTTTATAATACGTCTTAGGTTCACCAACTTACATGTGTATTTCAACCCAATCGGTCCAGTAGTTTCGGGGAAAATTGGCTGTGACAGGCAAACAGACAGACGGACGAGTGATCCTTTTAAAAATTCCGTTTTTTTTTCTTTTGAAATACGGAATCCTGCAGAGAAAACCCATGATAAATAAAAAAGGTCACGTACCTGATGTACCTACTCAACTACTCATACATGTTAAAATTTCTGTGATTACTTGTATGGCATTAAAATTAACATGTCTCGTGTATTTATGTATAGTACATACGATATTTTTTCTGAAGTTTAAATATTTATTTAAAACGATTTCACCTCAAGTTATCTGATTTTATCTATAAATAAATATACAATGTCCTTTTTAATTAAGTACAAATATTTTAAGGGGTTATTCAGTCCATCATTTTGAACAACTTTGCCCAATAAATGTATATCGAAATACGAAAAAAATATTTAGGTTCTCATACAAATCGAAGTAGTCACGTGATATCGTTACTATGAAAAATGCAAATAAATTTTTCGTAATTCGTTATATATTTATTGGGAAAAGTTGTTCAAAATGATGGACTGAATCACCTCTTAAAATATTTGTACTTAATTTAAAAGGACATTGTATAGGGACAAATAACACTGATTGAGCTAGCCCCAAAGTAAGTTCGAGACTTGTGTTATGAGATACTAACTCAACGGTACTATATAATATAATAATAGTATTTTATGCAACAGTTGTATAAGGAGGGTTAAAAAATGCGAGTGGCGCAGGTTACGATGCGAGCCTTGGCGAGCATCGTAAATTGACGCCATCGAGCATTTTTTGACTACTTATACAAAGTTGCATACAATACTTTTTCTACGACTACATTTACTAAAATAAATACAAAAATAAACAAAGAAAAGTACGAAATACTACCATATATTTGGTAGATACTAGGTATCTATGGAAGACTTAATTTTTTTTATTGACGTCTTCCTAGTGACTAAAAGTGCCATTTTTGAAACATGGAGTCACTTAAACGAATGTTTTTCATACAAAAAACCGTTTGTTCAGTGACTTCACGTTTGAAAAATGGCACCATATGTTAAAATAACGATCTTATTATGTTGGCAGTGTGGTAGATCTGAAGAAAAAAGTTATAGGTCTATGCCTAGGAGTATCGTTTTGGCGAAATAACATGTGCTATTATATTAGGAATAGACTATAGACTTTTCTGACATCATATAATCTATGTTCTTATATTAGTGTTCGGGACCATTTAAAAGACAGATAACAGTACAGGAGTAGAAAAATACATATATAGATAAAAATCCAAGACCGGACAATTTGAAAAAAGCAATTTTTCAACTTGCCCTGACCGGGGATCGAACCCGGGACCTCTGGGTGGCGGACTAGCATGGTGACCACTACGCCACAGAGGTCGTATCAGTATATTGAGACTATGGCTATATTAGAAAGAAAGAAAAAAAAAATATTCAGTACAAATTTACATCAGTTGCATTACTAAATAACTAAAATTAGTTTTACACCGAAATGGCACCACTCAGCATAGGGCAATGATGTGCCTTTACATCATGCCGCTGGTCTTCCGTGGTACCAAGAGATAAGAGACAAAGCACTACCAGATATCCACTGACAATGATCAAGCCGAAACCATGTGATGTTTTTATACTATTGCCGGTAATAATAATACATAGTCTTCTTCTTATCGTGTCGCTGGCTCAAATTTCAAATTTTGTTCTTCCAATACGTCGCACTGACATAGCCCAGAGGATTAGTTCGTTGAAGTGGCAGTAGGCGGGACACATAGCGCGAAGAACCGATGGTCGATGAGGCAAAAAGGTTCTCGAATGGCGACCACGTACTGGCAAACGAAGCGTAGGACACCCACCCACAAGGTGGTCAGACGACCTGACCAAGGTCGCTGGAAAGCGCTGGATGCAGGCCGCTCTTGATCGGTCGTTTTGGAAATCTTTGGGAGAGGCCTATGTCTAGCAGTGGACGTTATGCGGCTGAAATGATGATGATGTTTATGAATACGTCGCTACTTTAACGCCTTCCTCCGAGGCAGAGTATAGGTCAAGCATGGTACAGCTGGTAGGGCACAAAGGGCATGAGAGGAGGTGCTTAGTCTGGTCGTCGTGTCCACTCTAGCACTGTGCTCCTGCTTGGTCAATGTAGCGCCAGCGCGCCAGATTGTGCCTACATCGACCTACCTCAGTTCAGAGGCGATTCAAGCTCTTCCATGTGGCCTAGACAGTTTATGACCTAGCGGTAATTCCTCTGACGGTTGGATATAATCGGGGTGTGGATTGTAATTAGTATTGTAATTAGAGTGTAGGCTCTTCTGATTTCACCCGTACCCGCATCGGGATATCATCAGAAATGCCGATGCGGGTAAGTAAGTCTAAGAACGATATAATCAAAAGGCTCGACGTGCTTCGAATATGTCGATGGAAACAAAAAAATAATTTAATTGCCTATACTATCCCATTGCTGGGCAAAGGCTTCCCTTCTTGTACGCCTTATGCGATAGACTTCCAGGTCTTGTCAAAAAGCGCCAGATCATCACACCACCTTGCCATTGGGTTACCTCTCTTGTGCCGCTAGCCTGGCTTACTTGACTTAAGGTCCTAAGGCCCCTAGGTGGGGCAGAGGGTTGCAACAGTCTTTCTCCATCGCGATCGGTCTTTGGCTACGCGCTTTACTTCGGGCGCCAACCAGCCTACCGGTACCCATTCTGTAGCAATCTTGCCCCACCTATCTGGATACATCCAACATACATGCCCTGCCCAGTTCCATTTAAGTTTAGATGCTTTTCTTCACAGTCTACTATCTTGTTTGGAACAAATGCTGGTGTTACGTACACGGTCTAATTTAACGCGGTTTAATTCTATGGCCTTCAACATTTATTTTTATTTATTATAATACATTTCAAAAAAAAACAGTTGAATGTTAATACAGCGCATTATAAACTTATATTAAGTTTTTCTTTGCACTAGATATTCACCGCGGGATATCATTCTCTCTGTCATCTGTTTAAAAATTACATATATATTAACATTGTCTCTTATAAGCAAATTATTTATTTATCATTGCCTTAGAAATATTTTTTTTTAATCAATCTAACCTGTCTGGCCAGCATGGAGAGCGTAGGCCAAATCATCTGGCTGCTATGGTCAAGTATGGCTCTGGTAGTACAGAGAGGGTCGTGCTAATGCAATTGAGATTAAAAATACCTGATGATGATGATAAATAATTGATTTGATAACACCCTGAAGTGAATTTCTGTTAAACTATTTTGCTGTTATGGTCGTACGTTTCAGTTATATTAGGGCCGTAACAGACGGGACGCAAGTTGCGCCGCGTAACAGCTAGTGATGGGAGTTGCATAAATACTCAATCAACCCATTTGAATATTTACTCAGTAGACTGAGTAAATACCCGATAAATATCCTAATTTATCCATTTGGTGAGTAGATTGATTTATATGAGTTGCGACTTATATTTATATTCATATTCATTATTTCATGTTTTCATGACAATTTTGAAACTTAAATCTAGTATACACTTGCAATTCTTGTCGGAAAGTGTGTGCGTACGCCATAATATGCTTAAAATGTTGATAAACGTTAAATGCGACGCTAAAATATATATAAATACCATACTAATCATGCACTGAAAGTAGGCTTCTTTGAATAATTATAATTTTTTCCTGCAAAGGCGTAATTTTATGTTAAAATAAGTAAACAGACATCAAATGCGATGTCAATATATGAGCACGCTCTATTTACTCGATTTATTAAATCTAGTGAGTAAATACTCAAATGGGGATTGAGTACTATCCATTACCCAACCCATCTCTAGCCGTTACGCGACGCAATTTGCGTCCCGTCTGTTGCGGCACTTATAGTACTCTATGGTCATACGATTATGGAATGCCCTTCCTGATAACATTATATTACTTTTTGTCTTAATAGATGTCTTGATAGTCATCTTGGCAAAAAAAAAATATAAAAAGGTCATTTAAATGTTTATTCAGTAATTAGACCTACTGGCACTACATAACACGTCAATAAGTATAATTTATATTACGTGTAATGTATGTTAAAATTTAAATTATTTTTAAAAAAACGCTACCGATACCAGCGCTTCGCAACGACCACTGCTGAGAAGAAACGCCGAAAGAAACTAATTTTCATTGTCAACTCGCCGGAATGGCTTTATCATACCTCTTATTATTGTATTTTGATTTATAAATACTAACTCCCATATTCATAAATTTTATCAAACCTTTCTTAGTTAAAATGTGTTTAGTCTCGTTCTTACTAAGTCAAATATTGAAAAGAAGGAAAGAGACAAAATATGTTTTAAATAAAATAAGTTTTTATGCAAACGAGTATGCAGTAGACCTAAAATTATAGTACACCAGTCGTATTAAAACCTGTGTTACAGGTAAAGCCATTTTAAATATAGGTAATTACGATTTTTTCGCAATATGTGAGGTCCACTAACTTACTTGTTAGCCTTTACGTACTAATTATATTATAATGATTGCATAACATAGACCACTAGGGAGCAGTCACACATGACAGGCATTAGCAGCATCACAATGAGACCTCGCTGATACAATGCACCCTTAATGAACAATCTGCATATGTTTGCTGCATCACACACGAGGTGTTTCAAACAGAGACATAGTCACGTAATATAATGGTCAATGTCAGATGAATACAATCTGTACCTTGCACAGACCAAGAATTTTTTTTACTGCGTAATAAGACCGAACTAGCAGAATGCGACAAAAAATATGCTAATGGTCACCCTCACTAGAGCAAAAGAGATAGCGATCACATTGACGTAAGCCAACTTTTGAATGAGTACTAAACTTCTGTATATATGTGTCACACGGAAATTGGATTTTTGGAATGAAGTTCCTTACGGCAGGCTTGGAGGAGATAGGGATTTTGCTGCGCGACCGAACTGAAAAAAATGTGATAGTAAAACCGTAAGGATGACCTCGTTAAATAAAACCGTTAAATGAGACGTGCGCAGGCGCGAATTGAGCACGATTTTTCTTTTGCAAATTGTGTCGATTCTACATTAGCCGAAGGAACTTCGTTCCTACCTGGTGTCCCACGACACCACATTTCTTTTTTTTTCTTATTGTAAACTGTGTTAATTTATAAGTTTTCTTACCTTAGAAAGAAGGTATTGTGCTTGTAGAAACGGATTGTTATGCGACAAAAAACAATACTCCTTAGAAAATCACGTTTTACAAGTAAATTAAGACTCACACATACATATACACAACAATTTATTTCTTGTCTCATTTCATAATAAGCTAGTGCCATCTTGTTACTTCTTAAATCTATGGTACATTGAGTTTAAAATTTGGTTTTTCAAAATACACCTTTGTAATCTTTATTTCTTCACCTTCTTATTAACCGACTGCGAAAACGGAGGAGGTTATCAGTTCGTCGCTATTTTTTTTATATATGTTCACCGATTATTCGGAAACGCCTGGACTGATTTCAATTCTTTTTTTGTTTCAAAGTGGTCCTATGGAAATTTTATCAAAATCAGTTGTAGTTTGGGGGCGAAGTCGGTTTTTAGTTTTGAAAAATTATCGTGTAAGTGGCCAACAGCACTCACTTTAAAATAGCTACTGTATAAAAGCACAGGGTAAGATCAGGAGGTACGATGGGTCTGAAATACCACTGGTAGGTACAATATTTTTAAGACTAACTAAAGGCATCTGTTGAATTTAAACTTCTTTTGAATAAAACTAGACCTAACTTGATATAACTAATTTTTGAAAACTCGAAACCAACTTTACCGATTTTGATAACATTTCTGTTGGACCGCCTGTCAAGAATGCCCTTTCAAATACATAAATAGAATTTTCTAGATCAGCCCAGGCGTCTACGAATAAAATCGGTGAACTGACATACAAAATAATCAACCAAGTGCAAGCCGGTCTCGCGAAGGACTCCGTACCAGCCCCACTTTAATATTTATTTTATTCTGTTTTTAGTATTTGTTGTTAACGCAGCAACAGAAAGTCATTATCTGTGAAAATTTCAACTGTCTAGCTATCACGGTTCATGAGATACAGCCTGATAATGGTGACAGACGGACGGACGGACAGCAGAGTCTTAATAATAGGGTCCCGTTTTTACTCTTTGGGTACGAAACCCTAAATACCGTGTCAGAGACGTGTCGCAGGCACCTCAGAAGTTATTCAATAAATATGTTTATGTACATTAAACATTTTCCTACACATAAATCCATAAAATGGCTAATTATTATAAATAACGACTTAGTATATAAAAAAATAATATATAACATATAAAATTATGTTAGGCATTATATATTTAAGTCATTCGTGATATTAGGTATTATTTAAATTAATAAAAGGAAAAGCGTTTAAAAAGGAATCACAAAATGGTTATTAGAACACTGCTTTTACTCCATAGCATATTGACTTTTGTGAGCGTAAAAAATAATATTTGGTTAGATGAAATTTTGTACCTATTTGATTAATAAATATTTGTTGTCTTTCACCAATTTAAACGATATTTTATAAGTTAAATTCATGTGACTGCATAAATATTTGCATGCCTTAGTTTAAGTTGAATACATGACACTAATTATTATAAATTGACATCTAATGTACTGTATTTGAGTAAATGAAATTATTCTTATACTTAATAAATAAAAGATTTCAAAGATTCAAATGTTTATTCAGTAATTAGACCTTTACAGACACTTTTACACGTCAATAAGTATAATTTATGTTACGTGTAAAGTATATTAATGTAAATTATATTAATGTAAAAAGTATGCCTAGGAGTCCAAGTAAAACAATCTCAAAACATGTCGGATAATGTAATCGCCAGCGCAGCCGTATAAAACACATAACGTTGACCAAATAGTAATAAAACTAACCACAACGCAGAGTTGATTACAGCACGAAACATTATGTAGTTCATATGTACTTTGTGAAATACTCATGTACTAAAACAAGATTCAAAGATTCAAATTCAAATGTTTATTCAGTAATTAGACCTTTACATGCACTTTTACACGTCAATAAGTATAATTTATGTTACGTGTAAAGTATATTAAAATTTAATTTATTTCAAAGAAAAGCTACCGCTACCAGCGCTTCGTAACGACCACTGCTGAGAAGAAACGCCGAAAGAAACTCATTTTCACAGTATCGGTCGCCTACTCGCCAGAAGGGCTTTGTCATATTATTATAATTGTCTTTTAATTAATAAATACTTATAATAAAATACAATGTTGACACATTTTAACATGTAATGCTTGCGAACAAGTAAACAAACATAAATTGCGTAATAAAATATGTTAAACAAGTGAAATATGTTGTTAAATATTATGGGACTGACCGCCATTGTTATTATTTTGAGCCAGAAAAATCAAGTAAAGGAGAAATATCGACTGCCTCCGTGGTCCAGTGGTCCACGGAGGCAGTCGATATTCGGTCGGTGGTGTACACAAGTAAATAAATATATAGGGACAAATAACAGTGACTGAGCTAGCCCCAAAGTAAGTTCGAGACTTGTGTTATGGGATACTGACTCAACGATACTATATTTTATAACAAATACATAATTATATACTCGTATATAAACATCGAAGACCCAGGAAAATTTGAAAAAGGCCATTTTCCAACTTGCCCTGACCGGGGGTCTAACCCGACCTCTGGGTGGCGGACTAGCATGGTGACCACCACACCACGGCTGTCGTCACCTCTTAGACCCCGGCTCGACTCATCTTGAGTAGAGCCTGGACCTAAGAACGGCTAACCTCTACCACGTTTCACAAACATCTCGTGACGCCGCATAATGAGGTGGGCATACAAATTGTGAATCTGAATGAGAGCCATTACAGTACAGCTTACAGTCAATTGCATAATGACACTTGTTATGTATGTATTAGGGTTAGTAATGGCATGGAATGTTTTCCTAAAGATGGCTTTTAACAGTTTTAACTATGGATAATAACACCAAACGACTATATAGAGTTAGACTTTTGGCAGACATGTATAGAGGATCTTCCATGCTGGTCTGGGAGAAACTAAAAATAGGTTTGATAAGCAAACGCTAGATGGCGTTCGGGACCCAAAGTTTATACGTACGTACTTCCGAAACACGGAATCATCTTTATTTTCGGATAAACAGGGTATTTAAGCCTGCAATATCCTAACCAGACTGGAAACAACTTTACACAAAGTATGCTTCCCAGTGGGATTTAAACCCACGACCTCCGTATCAAAAGGCGAACGCCTCGACGACGGGGGCAGTCTCATAGTTTACAGAAGATATAGAGCTATTAAAATCATACTGCACATGATGATAAACTTCAGGTACGCCATCTAATGATGAGAAGCGGAACTACCGATACGATTTGATATTCGTGGCGCCATCTATTATTTGCTAAAGAAAGCACTGACCTTTAAGCTTTAGCCCTCTATAACCTTTAAACGGCTGAAGCGATTTTGATTAAACATAGCTAAGAATCACCGCGAGGGAAATTGCTTTCACGTAAAAAATCCGCATCAAAATCGGGTTATCCGTTCGACAGCTACAATACCACAGACAGCTAGACAGACAGACATTTAGCGTCAAACTTGAAACAACCCTCTTTTTGTCGGGGGTTGAAAACAGACGGTTGTTAGAAGTCTACAAGCCCATTCCAACTGTTTTCATGTTTATACCATGTAAAAATAACCGGTCAAGTGCGTGTCGGGCCACACACAGCGTAGGGTTCCGTAGTTGCAAATGGCCACTTTGATTTCACGCCATTAAAACGTCTAAAAACTATTTTTCTATTGAATTTGTATGAACTTTTCCTTTTCCGAGTACATTTTATTAGTTGGGCGCATATAACTTTTTAATTTGTAAACCCTACTTAGTTCTGATAGTTTTCCTTTAAACTTCATTATATGTACTACTGCTGTGAATTTTTTCATATGTCCATAGATAGATGGGGGGGGGGGGGGGGACGTGACTCTAACAAAAATTTGCAATATAAAACCAAATATTTCAGAAACGGATCCCTAAAACGAACAATGATGTCCACAAGCATTGAGTCCTATTTTACTTGTATGGGAGCTACCCTAAAAAAAAATATACTCTTCAATATTTTATTATACCACTTTTTTGGTATGATCAATATACATTACACCTGTACAAAATTACAGCTTTCTAGTACTTATAGTCTCTGAGTAAAACCGCGGACAGACAGACAGACATGGCGAAATTATAAGGGTTCCTGGTAAGTACTACGGAACCCTAAAAAATGTTGCTCATTGATTTAGTTATAATTAGTATCATGGAGTATCTACTACCCTGAAAGCCTGCAATGAAGTAGTACGAGTAAGTATGGTGCGTGAGCGGGAACCTAAGCGATTCCTACATATAGTACAATCAGTACATGTATTTTATACAAACTGACATTAATTTCAAATTTGACATTTTTAATTAATAATTATGACATAGCAATGTATTCTCAGTCCACACATCTAATTTTAATATCAGTATAATTGTAAGGTTGACGTTTTTGGAGAAAATGCTGCAGTACAGTTTGTTACCGCTTCTTCTGTACTTGCGCTTTGGAGGCGGCAGTAAACTTAGTTGTAAGTAAATGATCTGACGTCAACAACTAACTATTAAGAAATCGAAAGAAAAAAGAAATGACAATTATCAAGTGATATAAATATCCAAAGATAAATAAATGATTTGACTTTGATTTTGACTTTGATACACTTTGTTCAGGGCGCTTAGGGTGTAAATAAATTAATAAATTAAAATTACTTGCATTGATAAAACCGCAACACAATGCCAGTGTGGCCATGGCGACCAGACTATGTCACACCTTCTCTCCTGCCCATTCTGCCCCACCAGCTGCACTAAACGTGACCTTTATGAGGCTATAGACAACGCTGTAAGAGTTGCATCATTTTGGAGGGAAAAATTTAATGTTTGAGCCAACGACACGACAAGAAGAAGGGTGTTAACAATAAACATACCAAAAGTCCTGACGTCTAAGAGATGAGCCGGAGCGAGGGGAGGGGGAAAAGTCCTCATTTTTATTTTATTTTACTGGTAGTGTTCAACTTAAAAAATAATTTTTAATTAAACTACAACCGTTTTATTATAAAAACAGGATTAACTTTGTTACTAGGTTTAAACCATTATTCGCCCAAATCAAGTTGACGTCTAGTAATATCACACAATCTCACCTGTCAATGCCAACTTGATTTGGGCGGATAATGGTTTAAACCTAGTAACAAAGTTAGTCCTGTTTTTATAATAAGACGGCAATAGTTTAATTACAATTTTCATTTTTAATTACGTTCTTGGTAGTCGATTTGTAGTGTAGGCCGAGTTACGCAATTAATTAATTTATTTTTATACTTAAGGAAACAACAAGATCTGCTAATGAAGTAGCTTACTAACGAGGTTGCTCATTGTATCATAATTAATAATGGTTCTGTACAAAAATACATGCTTGATTGTTCTAACTTCGAAATCAGGAAAATATAAAGGAAAAAAAGAATACAAAATATGTTTAATTATAAGTTTCAGTAATTTTAGTTTAATTACTGAAATAAATTAAAAAATATGAATTGAATATTGAGTTTATTTTATTCATGGCAACATAGTAGAAAATATTAATGCATTTATTAGATTCTAAATTTACATCCCTATAGGGGTGAAATAGGGGTTGCAAGTTTATATAAGTATATATGTAAAAAACCAATTAAAGATCCTATTAGAACCATTTTCGACTTCTACGCGGACGAAGTCGCGGGTAACAGCTAGTATGTTTATATAATATTCCTAAACAGTGCTAGTATTTTTACCGACTACGGAGGAGGAAATCAGTTTGTCAACTCGTGAACGGGTGCTGCCGGGGGGGACTGGTCAGCTCGGCTTCGCTTTTTTGACTACTTAATATTTTTTATTACGCAATTTATGTTTGTTTACTTGTTCGCAAGCATTACATGTTATAATGCGACCAATACTGTGAAAAAAACTGTTTCTTTCGGCGTTTCTTCTCAGCAGTGGTCGTTACGAAGCGCTGGTATCGGTGGCTTTTCTTTAAAAATAAATTAAATTTTAATATACTTTACACGTAACATAAATTATACTTATTGACGTGTAAAAGTGCCTGTAAAGGTCTATTAATTACTGAATAAACATTTGAATCTTTGAATCTTTGAATCGCGATCTTGTTTTTTTGTTGTGTTTATTTCACCAATTATTAAAAGACACCTGGACGATTTGAAAAAATCTTTTTTGTTTGAAAGGGTATACTTGTCAAGTGCTTCCATAGAATTTTGCGTAATTTGGGGGTGAAGTCGGTTTTTAGTTTTAAAAAAATAATTAAATTAAATTAAATTAAAATAGTTATTTTGAGTCTGTTTTGAGTAATAAATTTTAATACAAAATGTAATTTTTTTTAAAGGAAAGAAAAGAAGAGTTCATAATTATTAGTTCAGTTAGATATGTTTAGAGTTCCGTATTCAAAAAACGGGACTCTATAACTAAGACTCCACTGTCTGTCTGTCACCAGGCTGTAATATCGTGATCCCTGATAGCAATACAGTTGAAATTTTCACAGATGATGTATTTCTGTTGCCGCTTTAAGAACAAATTAATTAAAATAATATATTATGCAATTAGTGAATAAAGGACAGATTTACTTCGAAGACCGTAGATGTATCACGAGCAGGTGAAGGAGTCTAACGACTGAATCACGAGCGTAGCGAGTGATTCAAATGTTAGAATCCTGAGCAATGCGAGTGATTCATGGCCCTCGATGTAAATCCGTTTTATTTAAGAATTGCATACTATACTTTATACCATGACTACAAGAATAATTTTTTAAAACTAAAATCCGACTTCGTCACCAAACGACGAGTACACAACCGGTTTTAATAAAAAAAATATGGGACCTTAAAAAAAAAAGAATATTCTAAATCGGTACAAACGTCTTCGAATAAATCGATCAACATATATAAAACATAAGATTCCGACGAATTGATAACCTCCTCTTTTGGAAGTCGGTTAAAAAGGAAAATTTAAGCGAAAATAGACGTTTAATGAAGAAAAAAGAAGGTTAAATTAATTAAAATTAACATTAAAATTGGAACAATTACTAAAATTAAGAGTAAATTGTTCTAAATTCAAACATCAAAATAGTGAGTAAAAGTGCATTTTATTTACTGTTTTCAGTGAATAAAATAAACGTTTTAGAGGGGGAATGGTATAAACAAAATTGAATGAATATTTAAGTACGGCTCCCATACCACAAACGTGGTTTTTTAAAGATAATGGTACGGAACCCTTCGCACGCGAGTTCGACTTGCACTTGACCAGTTATATATAAAATTATAGATATTGCTGCCTTGTCCAGTACAAGAAGCAAGGAATCTTTTTTTTTGTGGAAACCTCCTTTCTTTTTATTTATTTATGAATACCAATAGTTTGACAACTTTCCCTCTACCTTTACGAATTGAACATGTCGCTTCGTCCATTTAATTACTGAGAGATAAATATTGTTTCATAGGGGAGGGGGGAAAGGGGCTTTGTCCAGCAATGGACTTCCTGTAGCGAATATGATGATGTGGATAGCTTTCGTTTGGAATTGTATTCAAAGATGTGAAAACTTTATTGAGAAAACTAAATTTAAGTTAAAACTAAAAAACATTTAACCAAAAAAAATACACATTTTGTGGTCCCACTAACATATCACCCCTCGGCGGCGTGGCCAAAAGGCTGGTAGTATTGCCACGTTGTATGGCAATGCTGATTCTTTTAAAGATATGTTAAGTAAATGGTTTTGTAGGTTTCCTCAATGATCTCTACTTACTCACCGGTTCAATAAGTACAAATCTATATTCGTCATGTAGTGACGTTTATTCGTAATTAAGCAAACGCTAAATATAACTTGAAATGTTTTTAAATTTTATTGTCTGCTCTGGCTTGACTTTATTTAGACTTTATTAGGCGGGAAATAAATTAAAATATGGTATAATTTTCAAGCAGAGTCTAAAGAAAACGTATTGCCATATCTTTTTTTTTATATCTGAAATAGGGTAGTATCCAGGGTAAAAAATAAATTATTTCGTACTGATAAGAGAATAAAACGTCACAAAATAATGTCACTTTTCATTGATCACATCCATTTTAACGTGATTATAGATTTATTATTGCTGAAAAACCGATAATTGGAGCGCTATTTGACTACAAGAAACGATGACGTCACGCCGTGCTATTTCAAACAAATGTCATAGGCGATGTTTGTTTTGACGTTTAGAAAAAAGTTCCTGATTTGACTTGTTGGAAACTAGCGGATTATGTAAATATAAATTATATTTGAATTCAATTAACAATTACGTAATGTTATTAATTTCAAAATAAAAACAAAACAACGTAGGATATTTTTTTCTCATTTACGGCTTTTTTTAACGTTATTTTTGCGCAAAATTTACGTAAATTTCTAGCGTTTCTACTAGTACATAGTACTTTTACTTAGTAGCCCTGAATAACAATCCTTACTGAAACTATGCTTCCCTATTTTTTTATTTATTTCTTTAACGATGGCTGATCCGTGCGTCAACTCGTGAACGGGTGCTGCCGGGAGGAACTGGTCAGCTCGGCTTCGCTTTTTTTGACTACTTAATATTTTTATTACGCAATTTATGTTTGTTAACTCATTCGCAAGCATTACATGTTAAATGTGTCAACATTGTATTATATTATAAGTATTTAATAATTAAAAGACGATAATAATAATATGACAAAGCCCTTCTGGCGAGTAGGCGACCAATACTGTGAAAATGAGTTTCTTTCGGCGTTTCTTCTTAGCAGTGGTCGTTACGAAGCGCTGGTATCGGTAGCTTTTCTTTAAAAATAAATTATATTTTAATATACTTTACACGTAACGTAAATTATACTTATTGACGTGTAAAAGTGCCTGTAAAGGTCTAATTACTGAATAAACATTTGAATCTTTGAATCTTTATTTATCGCTTACATGCACTCATACAGAAAACTGTAAGTAGGTAAGTACATGAACCCATTTAACGGCCCATCATGTGACTAAAGCATACGGTTACCACCGGCAATGGTTTCCAATCAGTCTAATTATAATTATCGTGATTTACGTTAATTTTCTGCCTCACGTTACCATGATGCCATACATTTTTGTTCGTTACATCACGTCGGTAAGCCTTTAGTTAAATCGCATTTGGCGGATAAAGACTCCAAAATATCGACTGTAATTTGTTAAAAACTAATTTTGTGAAACTGGTATTGATTATAGTTTCCTTGTTTATTATATGCTTTATCGAAAATATGCATACGGATTCAATGTGTGAACAGGGAACAATGTAATAATTCAATTTTATAGTGTCTGGTAGACTTTACGAAAAAAAAAAGAAATAAAAACTTATTAGCTGTAAACAAATTTTTAAAATGTGCTAAAAAAGTAAATGAAAGTTACAATCATTTAGTTAATTATTGACTTTCGTTTGCTTTTGTTTTTTTAACATTAAATACTTATTTGTTATTTAAATTGAAAGAATTAAAAAAAGTGAGAGTGTCAAGTGTCACAGATAAAAAATGAACTGTTTTCGTTGCTGCCAGACCGAAGACGTTAATTGTTTCTGGTGTATCTTCCACTTGGACTATTTTATTTATGGTATTCTTGTGATAATCGTATTGACAATATTCTTATATTTTATGTTTGCCTAATGGCCTTCAGACGGAATTATTACAGGTAATTTTTTTAGTTATCGTTTTTTAGTAAATATTTAAAAAACTGTGTCGCATGGTTATTTTAAAGAGGTAGTTATTAGCCTCTATCACGTGAAAAATTCAATCAATTGTTTTAGCTCATGCTACTGTAGGGTAAAACCAGGATAGATGCGCCACTTTTTGAAATTACTTTATATATCTTTGTACAAAAAGCAAGATTCTTTATTTCTGAAACGGGTAGTTACTTTGGTTCATTATCTTAAAATTTATGAAAGGAATAAACATTATCTTTGATATTTCCAGAGTATTGGCGATTTTTGCCGACGTCAAAATTTTGGGACAACATAATGGAAATTATGTTTAGGATAGATGCCCCGTCGAGAACGAGGAAATTTTTCCCGCAAAAACTTTGATCGCACCTAGCCGTCCCATGCAATCGCACAGGGATATGCAACTCGGTCAATTTAGTTGTAGTTGCAGAGTCTCTCGATAGATATATGAAATAACATGTATTTCATTTGCAAAACTAGAGTAATTGCAATCAAGGCAACTATCCCCTCGGGGCGACTATCCGGGTTTTACTCTATAAAGTTCTCTACTTATAAATGGATACTATACTGATTTTTTATAACAAACGTGATTTTTTATACTATACTATAAAAAATCACGTTTGTTGTATGGGAGCCCCACTTCAATATTTATTTTGTTCTGTTTTTAGTTATTATTACTATAACGGCAACAGAAATACATCATCTGCAAAAATATCAACTGTCTAGTTATCACGGTTCATAAGATACAGCCTAGTGATTGACAGATTTAAAAAGTTTGAAATAAAATGTAAGTATTTAAATACACAAAATAGCTAGTATTTCAATAAGTATATAAAAAACTGACTGTTCAAAAACAAATTGTCATTAATCTTAAAACTACCAAACAAATTGATATTTATTTATTCAATTTCATAATAATTTTAGCATTAATAAATACTTACTACAAATCGGCATGCCGTACCACTGTTTTCAGTTGTAATGCCCTATCTGCGGCCTTAGTACGATGTTTTATCTGAGAGGTCTTTATGTATCTTCCCTCTGTAGCGACAAGATAAAATTCATGAATGGAAACGTAGTAAAATGAGTCGTCACACGCAGGCAGGTTTTAAACAGTGTTTCTAATGTCTGCTAAGAAAAAATAATCATTTTAAATTAAAACACGCGTTTTGTAAAACAATCACCATAGATAAAACAATGATAAAAGTATGTAATAATTCCTAGAAAAAATATTGCAACTAAAGAGTATTTAAAATTATTAAAATGAAATGTTATAAAAATGAATGTGCAACGGAACGTTTCAACTCATGTCGTACAAGTCGTACAACCAACATAAAGGAAAATACCACCGCCGGAGTGGTTGTAGGATTCATCAAAAGATGGCGCTGTAGTTTCGTAATTAAATATATTTTTAAGTTTATAAACTTCAATAATACATTGTTTAAAGATGTCTGCCTACATTTCAATATGTAAATATACATTAAATACTAGTTCAATGGAATAACTGTTAAAAATACGATTAAAAATGGTATAATTGAGGTATAATTGAGCCTTATGTGGGTCTAGCAAATCGGCGACAAATTTACATGATTTCACGTTGCCAACCGTCGATATGTCTACGTTGACCTGTCAAAACCATGCTCGCACGGGAGTAAGGCATGAGATAAAATACGTTTTATGAATGAAAGTTATTTAGTCGCTCAATTTTGTCTATGTTTGTTGCGGTAAATTACGCGAAATGCGACAAATTTGAAGGATAAAATTTGTCGCCCTAATCATACTTGCCTCGCAGGGTTCATGTTGTATCTACTAATATAAGAAGTGACTGTATAGTGTAGTATAATATATGTACAATGTTAAAAGCAATAAATAAATTATAATTAAAATTGGAAAAAGACAGACAGCGGAGTAATAGGGTCCCGTTTTTATCCTTTGGGTACGGAACCCTAAAAATCACGTTTCTTGTATGGGAGCCCCTACTTAAATATTTATTTTAATATGTTGTATTTGTTGTTATAGCGGCAATCTCTGAAAATTTCAATTGTCTAGCTAATCACGGTTCATGAGATACAGCCTGGTGACATACAGACGGCTGGACAGACAGACGGAAGGACAGACAGACGGATGGACAGCGAAGTCTTAGTATCTAATAGGGTCCTGTTTTTACTCTTTAGGTACGGAACCCTAAAAATGGTGAAGTAGCCAGAGACTTAAAATAAGTTATTATTTTATTTAATCTTTTATCAATTATTTACTAGTTGTTGTTGTTGTTGTTGTATATCTTTATTGTACATAAACAGTTTACAATTATAAGAATAGTTACAAACCATATACTCTAGTACAAAGGCGGACTTATCCCATAATGGGATCTCTTACTGACAAAAACGTATCCTGGACCAAGTTTTATGAAACTTCCGCACCCTATAAATAGTTAATATTCGTTCAATGGATAGTTCATAATAATACTAATTCCATTCAATACAGTGCAAACCGTGCCCTAAGGCGCTATCTCTCTCTATTTGGTTTGCTTTTATTTATAGCATTGCCCTGGATGAAAACACAAGCTTTTCAAACTATGCTCGCGTTGACGACATAGCCGCCGGGAAGGGCCGCCTTAATAATAAAAGAGGTTCTCTATCTCTAGTTGATTCTTTATTATATTAAAAAGTGAGAAATAAAAATAATTGGTGTAATTACATATACACTTTTTACTAACAATAATTAATTAAGTAGGTACCTAAAATATTAGGTACAGTTGTACATACGAGTTATACAATTAAAAAAATTGAAGTATTTCTTATCGATATTCTGTTGAAATTACCAAGAATCATAACAAGTAATAAAAAAAAACGCCCAACTTTTTCAGTTTTATTTTTCCCTATAGATAAGTTTTATTCGTAAGTATATCTACACTATGTAACAAAAACCCTGTCTGATCCTTGTGGGAGCAACTCAGATCGTCAATATGAACAACTTTTCCTATACGACTAATGCTTGAAACTCGAAAAACAAAATCGAAATTTTCATAAAAATTGTCAGACCGGCCGAACACTTTTGTATGAAAATGGCGATTTTTCTTCGAGTTTCAAACATTGGTCGCATACGAAAAGTTGTTCATATTGACGGTCTGACTTGCTTCTATAAGGATCGTACAGGATTTTTGTTAAATCTAAATATATATAACTCAAAGGTGACTGACTTACTGACATAGTGATCTATCAACGCACAGCCCAAACCACTGGACGGATCGGGCTGAAATTTGGCATGCAGGTAGATGTTATGACGTAGGCATCCGCTAAGAAAGGATTTTGATCAATTCTACCCCCAAGGGGATAAAATAGGGGATGAAAGTTTGTATGAAACTTTGTCAATTTTAAACCGATCGGGCTGAGACTTTGCATGCATAAAGCTACTATGACGTAGGCATCCCTAAGAAAGGATTTAAAAAAAATTACACCCCTAAGCGAGCGAAGCCGCGGGCAAAAGCTAGTATTGTATATAGCTAACAAACAAAATAAAACAAACGACTTCTTATCTCCGAAGCTCTTCATCATTTCTTTATTTCACGAAATTGATATGGGGCCTAGGAAAGGCCTTCAAATAATAAGATTTTTGAGTACAAGCTTTTGTTGTAAGGCCTAAGTACTTATCAAGGTTTTAATAATAAAACGAAATAAGCCCAAACTCGATGCAGTTGCGTTGTTTCATTATAGAGTTCCTATGGCCACCTTCCAACTCCATCATCAGACCAGCTCCATGTCACCATAATATTGTATTGTCACGAGACATACATATGAGTGCTAAATTTCAACTCATTCAAAAACCGGGAAGTCAGTCGAATTTAACTTGCAAGATTTGATTACAGACAGACACACAACGGGACAGGTGAAACTAAATAAAAGCTTGTAAATAAGAAGAAAATAATAAGTATCTAAAATAAAAGCAGAACCAATAAATTAGTAGGTACGGTAGGCCTCAGAAGTGGAGTCCCAATTTCTTATACTAATTGTATGAGAAATTGAGACTCCACTTTTGAGGCTTACCGTACCTACCTCCTGTGCTACTAACTGCCTATCTACTACATAATATATTATCAAAATACTTAAAAAAAAATTTTTATCTGTCAGCTAACAAAACATATTTAAGGATAAAATGAAAGAATTACAATAGGAATTTAGTCCGTTAATTACATAGATAATAAAAAAATAATGGACACTTCTATTTCGGTTGTTCAAACTTGTTCAAATTTAAAAAGATAGCACTTATCTATCATCTAGATATTGTATAAGTTAGGGAGTGAGGACTTGTGGCAAAAATTGTATGAAGGCGTGACGTCAAATCATGCGATTTCAATGCTTGTCATTTTTTGTTAGTCAGGTCAGATGGGTTCATGCAGGGCAAAGCAAAATTCATGAACAATATTTTTAAATAATCTAAAGCCTAATGAAACCAACAATTTTTTTAAGACAAGATACATATTACATTTAAGAACTTTAAGCAAACACATTAATTAATTACAATAAAACTAAAAACTAAATTATATGGCCCAACGGACCGAAAGTTACATCAAAATAAATAATATTATTTGTGGATATAATCGTGAGAAATGCAATTGCCTCGCATTTTAATATTGCCACACATTTTGTAAAACATTCGGTACAATTCATAAAATGATAAAAATCAAATTGAAATTGAACAATAATTTAAAATCGTCTTTTTATGTTAACTTTCAATTCCTCGCTAGAAATAAATTTGTTAATTTCATCATCATCATTAAATTTAACTATTTCTTCTGCTTTAATACGCTCAGATCGTTTAACATATTTTTTAGATGTTTCTATAAATTGATTTACATTCACTCTACTCATTATATTTTCATATTGCGAATATACTTCTACTAAGTCAGTATAAACACAGGGTGGAAAAATTGTAACCAAATAACCATGATATGATTTCTTCTTGGAAATATACTCGATGTATTCAGGCAAACTCGGATATTTCTCATTATCTTGGACACACCTAATGAATAAATTGTAAGATGATAAAACTTTATCAAATTCAAGCGAATCGACTTTATCATAAATTATCTTTATTTTGTCTTGGTCGTCGTCATCATTGATTACCATCTTTTTAGTGACCTCGACTAATTCTGCATAAAATGACTTGTTTTGGTCAATGGTAAAAAAGGGACGGAATGTTTTTTCACATATTTCAACATGTTTATCTTTAGATTTACTCAATTCATTTTCATAATACAGCAAGTGGACATAGTCATTTAAATGAACTTTCGCTTCAATTAGATCGTCACGCAAAATACCTTTGTGATTTAATTTAAGGATATTAAGTTTATTTAAATTAAATGGCTTTTCTATTTCACCGATGAGAAAACCGTTTACAGATTTAAATATTCTTTGTAACAGATAATACACTTTCTCTGCATATTTTGGAATTCTTTTCAAAATCATAACATGTCTGATTAAATCTGTACGCTTTTCAATAAAGTCTAAATCTAAATCATAATCAAAATACTTTAATATTTCGATCATGTATTGCGCTATGTCGTAATGCATTCTTAAACGTTCCTGCGTGTAATTCTGAGGATCATCTTTGAAGATATGTGACGATAGTTCTACGCAGTACCACAAAGCATTTAGTAATGAAGTTTTTTCTGGAGGGTCTAATGGCAATGACGTCAGCCCAATTTTACACACTGTAGTACTAATACGTCGCATTACATACTTCTTAAACTGTCCCACTACGTTTCTATCCATCCATTCTTTATTTTCACAATTTTTCCACAACACGAAATAGAACAAACCAACATTATACTTTATCTTCTTGAAATTAAAATATGTCGCCGACAATATATAGTCGTTGTATTTATCAAATTCATCTGTGTCTATTAGCACTAAGCCGCCATGAAACGGTCTTCGTGTACGCGGCTCAGTCTTTTTAGTTTTTGTCAATAATTGTTTATAAACATTCAAAGTATAAAAGTAGCCGATTGATTCGCTTATATCTGAATCTTGCAGCAAAAACAACGGACACTCCATCGTAGATTTAAATTTATTAAAACTGGCTGGAGACACAACATTTGTGGCTTTTGTTGTATGGAAAATGATTTTGTCAAGCAAATTTAATTCAGTTAGTAATATAACAGGTATTCCTTTTTCATCATCTAGTATAATGTCAGGGAATTCAATTTCTTGTTCAGGAGTAAAATTGAAGTCAACAATCGGCTCTTCTTGAACAGTATTATTAAATTTCGTCTCGAATTTAAGTGCGTCAAACGAAAAAGATTTCGTGTCGCTGACAATGTAATTTATCAAAGTTGAAATGGATTTCTCAATCTCAACCTTCACATCATGTGCCTGAGCATTGAGATTTTTATACCAATCAGTCTTTAAAATGTGGCTTAAAAATGCATTTTTGTCTTTTGTTTCTAAAACCTCGCTCGTTTGTGGCTTCGATGACAACTCGGCAAACAGTCGATCTCGCAACTTTTTTAATTTATCTATTTCTTGTAAAGCAATGGCATTGTGTTTAAATGTATTAATAAACTTCAATTTAACATAAGACTTTAAGTTATGTCTTTCAGTGAGAAAATTAGATACATTCATGGTATCGTAGTCAAGATCTTTAGAAATATCGACGTTATCAATAAGTTCGTAATTACGATAAACCATGCAGCGTCTCTTAAAAAAAGACGCAGCTACTGAAAGGTTAATTTGACTCGAGTCTTCATTCAATGCATGGAATACAACCATTTCGTAATGCATTTTTTTGTTCAATTCAAAACATTTTTTTATACTTTTGGAGTATCCAATCTTACCATCAGTTATGATGTACAGCAACTTGATTTTGTTGTCTTTTCCACAGATATTATAGTATCCGTTCAACTGTATCCATTCAATAATAGTTTCCGTCTCTGTGCCCATATTTCCACACTCCTTTGACAAATATGACGTCAAACATACATCTTCATCTACTTCGTAACAAATATCTCCCCAGTGCAAGTAAATTACTTTCGATTCAGTCGGTGTTTCTCCGGCAGTCAAAAGTTCTTGTTGTATTTGTTCCACGTCATTTTTAAACTGCTGAAGAGTTTTCATACCGTTGCTGTGAAAGTGATCGTTTCCACCCGTTGAGCCCGAAAAGTCTTTTGCGTAAATGAAATAATTAACCATTTTTGCGTTATATACTGGAAGCTAAGTATGCTTTAACAATGTTTTTCTTACTGCACTGCGCTTTGTTGTCACTGCCATGAAAGTTCAACGTGGACAAATTTCTGGAACAAGAGTATCATATTTTAGGTCAAAATCATGTTACAGAAATGATGATAGGTAATAAATCATAATAATAATATTGAAGTCAAATAGTGCTATTAATTGATTTAATATCAAGAAAATATGACGTTATAGTCCGGTATTTCACCAAAATACCACAGAAAATGTTTATTTTGACGTTGAGAAATACCCGGCCAAGTGCGGGTCGAACTCCTGTACGAAGGGTTCCGTATCATCTTCAATAAAATTGAAGTATAGTTGTTGTGGAAGCCCCATTTTCATTATTCTGTTTTTAGTATTTTTTGTTATAGCGGCAACAGAAATAGGAAGGTGTGTGGAAATTTCAAATGTCTAGCTATCACGGTTCTGAGAGTCGTGAGATCTGTTAATGAGATCTTGTAAACTATAATTAAGTTGGTGATAAAGAGCTGATCTTGTCTAAACTGCTGGATCAATTTTTACCAAACCTAAGACCCACCGCAAGGAAACCTGCTTTCACGTAAAAACAAAACACGTCGGAATCGGGGCATCCGTTTAAGTGCTATGACGCCACAGACAGACCGACAGACAGACAGACAGACGTTAGCGTCAAATTTATAACACCCCTCTTTTTCCGTCGGGGGATAAAAAATAACGTATAATGTAAAGATGATAAGTTGTTGAGACAAATATAAGTAGGCTTGCTAAAACTAGCCAAGTTAAATGTTAAGATTCTTATAAATAAATTTCAATATTCTCTAAAATTTGAAAACAAATTGGCGGCCATTTAGGTCCCAATTCTTTTGTCGGATTTTGAACTTGGCTTCCATTTTTACATTTATGTTTTAGGGATGGGATATCATTACTTTTTGCACAGCAGTATGAGAAAGAAAAAATGCTTGCTTGTTTAATTTTGTTTGTCACTTTACTGAATAAAATCCTTTAATTGAAAAATTATCAAATTTACAAAATTCACCGTCTTTTTGATTTTTGTTTACGCGTGATATTCTACCTACCTAGATGCCAAATATCAACTTTCCAGATCATATGGAATGGACCTTTTTGTTTGATTATGGATAAATTGAAAAATAATCAAATCTACGAGATTTATTGATTTTGAATTTATCTTTTGTATACTCGTAATAGTCTATCTATATGCCAACTATCAACTTTTCAGGTCGTGTGCAAGTAGGTGACCTTTTTGATGATGGATAAGTGGTCTATTAAAAAAAAAGGCAAATCTACAAAATTCACTGCCTTCGGAATTGTTCCTTTGTATACGCGTATTAGTCTTCTCAGATGCCAAATATCAAGTTTCCAGGTCGCATGGAAGTAGGTTACCTTTTTGATGATGGATAAGTGGTCAATCACATTTTTCAGGTTTTTAAACGTTATTGTATTAATAACTGTTTGGACCACATTATTAAATTAATAAATAAATATATAGGGACAAATTACACTGATTGAGCTAGCCCCAAAGTAAGTTCGAGACTTGTGTTATGGGATACTAACTCAACGATACTATATTTTACAACATATACATATATAGATAGACATCCAAGACCGAGGACAATTTGAAAAAGACCATTTTCCAACTTGCCCTGACCGGGAATCGAACCCGGGACCTCTGGGTGGCGGACTAGTATGGTGACCACTACGCCACGGAGGTCGTCAAAATCGTTATTGAAATTGGTTTCGAAATGCGCTAGACGATTTTAATACATCTAGATGAGCTAGTAGAATTTACATAGGTTTCGAGTTGTAAAGTTGTCAAAAAGTCGATGTGGTTGGTGTAAATAAACGCACGGCTGCTGCGTCGCTAGTTCATTTTTTTAGGGTTCCGTAGTAAACAAGGAACCCTTATAGTTTCGCCATGTCTGTCTGTCTGTCCGTCCGCGGTTATACTCAGCGACTATAAGTACTAGAAAGCTGTGATTTGGCATGGCTATGTTTATTAATTATGCAGAAAAAGTGGTAAAAGTTTTTTTTTTAGGTTAGCTCCCATACAAGTAAAGTGAAAAGTCAACTTTTTTTGCTCGACTAACCAATCATGTGGGGTATCGTTAAATAGGTATTTTAAAAATATTACAGCTTAGTACGTCTTACAAATTAACAAGTTATAGGCGATCAACTTTTAAAATGTACTCGGAAAAGGAAAATTTCATACAAATTCAATAGAAAATTAGTATTTAGTTTTTAATGGCATGAACTAAAAGTTGGCATTCGTAACTACGGAACGCTACACTGCGCGTGGCCCGACACTTGGCCATTATTTCAACTTGGCTCGGACACGCGGCAGCGGCCAATATTTGTTTAAGGGCCGCAACAGACGGGGCGCAAGTTGCGCCGCGTAACAGCTAGTGATGGGAGTTGCATAAATTCTCAATCAACCCATTTTAATATTTACTCAGTAGATTGAGTAAATACCCGATAAATATCCAAATTTATCCATTTTGTGAGTAGATTGATTTATATGAGTTACGACTTATATTTATATTCATATTCATTATTTCGTGTTTTCATGACAATTTTGAAACTTAAATGTAGTATACACTTGCAATTCTTATCGAAAAGTGTGTGCATATGCCATAATATGCTTAGAATGTCGGTAAACGTTAAATGCGACGCTAAAATATATGAAAATACCATACTAATCATATACTGAAAGTAGGCTTCTTTGACTAATTATCATTTTTTGCTGGGAGGTGTGCAAAGACGTAACTTTATGTTAAAATAAGTAAACAGACATCAAATGCGATGTCAATATATGAGCACGCTCTATTTACTCTATTTATTAAATCTAGTGAGTAAATACTCAAATGGGTAGATTGAGTACTTTCCACTGCCCATCTCTAGCTGTTACGCGACGCAACTTGCGTCCTGTCTGTTGCGGCACTTACAGTCGGTTAAAAAAAATTGTTACATACCAATCTGATATAAAATATAGTAAAGCCACTTATACAAAGGCTATTGTAAATTTTAATAGTTATTAACTAAATATGAACTGTATGAAGCAGGACACTTCTTTTTTACATGGATTATCAATACACACTGGTTAAAATTGTTCACAGGAAGTTCTAAATAACCTACTTTGAATATACACTTTTTTTTCCCAGTGTATCTAGGTACCTACTTAGTTTATTTCCTGTGACAGTGAAATTACAATTAGGTACCAGTGATATCATCCGTGCATGATGAATTCGTCCAATGGATTGTGTTCGAGAAACAAAAGGTTTGTTGCTAAGGGGCTAGGTTAGGCACATTTTAGTACCTTAGATACCAGTTTAGTTAACTTACTTTTATAGTCTGATGTTCTACGGGATTCTATTATGGGGGAGTGCAGCTGATATACAGACTATTTTATTTTACAAAAAAGGGCAATTCGTTTCATTTACGGGTTAGGATCGAGAGACCCCTATAGATAAAAAAAATACTTACTGACACTCCCATCGTTATACATATTAGAAAGACTTTGTCAGAAAATGTTGTTTGTTAGAAAACCTCTATTTATCCAAATTAAAGATACACATGACCGAAACACGCGCTACAATATTTTTTTAAAACTAAAAACCGACTTCACCCCCAAACTACACAACCGATTTTGATATAATTTCCATGGTATTGCCTGGAAAGTATACCCTTTCAAACAAAAATGAATTTTTTAAATCGGTCCAGGCGTCTTTGAATAATCGGTGAACATACACAATAAAGGGTCGCGACGAATTGATAACCTCCTCCTTTTTTGGAAGTCTGTTAAAAATAGATTAAATTTACCGCCATCAAATTTGCAAATTTTTCAAAATAGTCCATACGCTAGGTCAATTAAGATATACAGGGTGTTTTTAAAATCATTGGCATCCTTCCTATTGGTGAAAGTACTCATGAATATGAGCAACTTTTTGTATGGGATCGACTCAATCCAACCGAAAAAAAAACAGCTGTTCCTTACATTTTGGGATTCAAAGTATTGTAAAATAGTATGGAACAGCTGATTTTTTTTTCGGTTGGATTGAGTTGGTCCCATACAAAATGTTGCTCATATTCATGAGTACTTCCACCAGTAGAAAGGATGCCAGTGATTTAAAAAACACACTGTATAATACGAATACAATTCCTTAATGCAAAAAAGCAGAACAGTAAGATACTATATTCAGATCACGTTTAAAATGACTACTGATCTCAGGCCTATAATTCTGTGGATGAATTCCTAAAGGACAAGTTTAGTACATAAATTAGCTTGTTGCCGCGTACGTTACCTCAATCTTACGTCTACGGAAAAATTTATCAAGTATACACGGGCTTTACTACATCACTATAGTATAATGAAATTAAAATAACAACCAAAAAAAATTTCGACATTCCCATACAAATTGCCCGAGCAGCTGAACACTTTGGTATGGAAGGGCTCGAAATTTTGTATTTCGACTTTTATTTTAATTTCATTTTATTAAAGTGATGTAATATAGCTCGTGGTTCGATTTATAACGAGTATGCCCCTTCCTCATCTAAATATATATAACTCAAAGGTGACTGACTGACTGACATAGTGATCTATCAACGCACAGCCCAAACCACTGCACGGATCGGGCTGAAATTTGGCATGCAGGTAGATGTTATGACGTAGGCATCCGCTAAGAAAGGATTTTGATCAATTCTACCCCCAAGGGGATAAAATAGGGGATGAAAGTTTGTATGAAACTTGTCAATTTTAAACCGATCGGGCTGAGACTTTGCATGCATAAAGCTACTATGACGTAGGCATGCCCTTAGAAAGGATTTTGATAAATTACACCCCTACGCGAGCGAAGCCGCGGGCAAAAGCTAGTTGTATGATAAATTAATACAATAATGAGTCTATATCTCAGTAATAATACTGATCTGCACAATATATTGATAATTTTTTGCTTACATATTTGCGAATAAATGATATATGATATTTTTTATATGAAAATTGATGTACTCTCTGTACCATGAGCCAAAGTTTTGCAGCAAGTTCTGCATCCGTGGTACGGAACTACTTTCCATAACAAGTTTATTTCCTAGTCAAATCAAAAAATCCCCGACTTTGAAGCACGCCATCTAGTGATGGGTAGCGGAACTACATATACGACTTGATATCCGTAGCGTTATATATTTTTGTGTGAGGAAAAGCCTTGACTTTCAAGCTTTGACCCCCAATAACTTTTAAACGGTTGAATCGATTTTCACCAAACAAGAGCTAAGAACCATCGCAAGGGAATTTGATTTTACCGATGTATCCGTTCGATGGCAGACAAACAGACGGACAGACATTCAGATAGACCGACAGACGTGAGCGTCAAACTTATAACTCGTTACACACATTGACCTGGATGTATTAAGTGACTCAATAAATGTATTTACGGACAATTTAATGATATATTTCAATTCAATTAATTATATAATTTGACATATTGTTAGTATAGAAATAGAACTCATTGACATTGTTTATTTCCAATTTTATATGAATATTGATGTGCAATGTGCATGTTCTCTATGGTTTTATGTTGGTCGACCATATTGACTATTAACCTGTAACACTCCACTTCAATTCTGCCCCAAACGCATAATAAATAAACATTCCTCTCAATTACTGGCCGGTTGACTGGAAGAGATCCCTATAAGGGATAAGACCGCCGTTTTATGTTTTTCTTTGTAACTGTGTTTTTTCTTATATACAATAAAGCTTTATAAACAAACAAAAACAAATAACATTATCATTGTATCTTTTTCTTGACGACAGTACAACTGCTTTGGTGAAACTGTAAATCTGTATGTGATTTATGAATAAATAATAATAATAAATAATAACATCCCTCTTTTGTGTTGGGGGTTAGAAACAATTAACTTTTTTAAAGAAATTAGTTCACTAACATGGAGTGAACTGGTACCAAATTTGGCTGGTGGGTAAAAATAACCGTGTATTTGAAAATATAATGCTTACATACATATTTTCACGCCTGTTTCCCATGGGGGTAGGCAGAGACTATAGATTTCCACTTGCTACGATCCTTTCAAACCTCTTTCGCTTCGTCAACATTCATTAATCTTTTCATAGGTGTTTTCCGGATATAGGTACTCCTTACTATACCTTTCTTCAGAACATCTGCAATTTGGTCGCAGAACGTTCGTCGGGGTCGACCCGGTCCGGTTCTCGCATCCACATCCGCACAATAAATATGTTTAGTGGGTCTTCTTTCATGCTTCCTCTCAACATGTCCAAACCACCTTAAAATTCCTTTCTCAATTTTTGTCACTACATACATTCTCTTTCACCCCACACCTCTCACGTAATATAATGTACGTAAGAAAAAAATTGCCTTGTTTCATAAAGTGGACAATTTAATCTTCTGGGCAGTTTAAAGTGGGCAGTAAATTTAATATTATTTTGAGTTTAAGAGAAAATCCGGCCTGCCCAGGTATCTCGTTGGCCCACTGTACTAACACTGTAGGTAGGTAATTACTTAGGGATATAATTGATGTGCGATCGACCGTACATAGAATATTAATCGAGCATTCTTGACATACGCACGAATCCTCAGCATCTCTTGATGCTGAGGTACCTAAGTACCTTCTAACAGCCTTGAGCTGTAGACGTCGCGAGTCTGTCTTTGCATCAAACCATCGACATAATATATCTAGACCAGCTGTCTTCAATAACGATCAATAACATCTCAAAGATCTTCGCTCCTCTAACAATTTCAAACTATTTTTGCCTGTTCACCGGAGTGGGTTCTTTACACATTCTTTCATAGTCCAAGCTATCAAACTATTTATGTCCGGAAGGCCCTCTTTTCATTTAAGAAACAGGTGAAGGCACACTTTCTTCAGAAACTGTCAGATAGATCATAGTGTATTTATGTAGTATATGTAGGTATTGTTTATCATAGTATATACTTAATAGCGTGTATTTTTTTGTATGTATTTTATTGTTTTGACATATAGTCTTTTTTTTCGCTATGTACATATTCAAGTTTTGCACTACCCCTGTCATTCTCTACATCACCCGTTTGGTTGACTGGTAGATAAGGCCTTAGGCTTTAAGTCCGCCATTACACTTGTATTTGTGTATGAAGTTAACTAAATAAATAAAAAAAAATACCGGCCGTGTATTTTTTTGGTAATTGACACTTATTGGGCTGCAGCGCTAAGTCTGCTTTGACATTGACCGAAATTGATAAAATATGATGTAAAAAATTAACTCCTATTGTTCCGCCATTTCGGAAAATTTCGAAAAAGTGAATTGGAAAATCTTTTATATTGCTCAAAAATTTTACGAGAATTAGTTGAGAAATGCGACCTGTAAGAAAGAACGGCCGTAAAACTGGAATTCGGATATTCGGAATTCGAAATCTAGGACACACGAAACGAAGTTTAAGCCATTAGTTTGAGTTATTTTTTTTTAATTTACTTTTTTGATAATCTTCTCAATATTATACTTCTTCTTATAATTATAATATCAGTATTATATCTTCTCAATATACCTATTATAATAAATGTATATTTTTTTCAAAACTAAAAACCAACTTCACCTCCAAACTACACAATCGATTTTGATAAAATTTATACGGGACCAACTGACGAGTATGCCCTTAAAAAAAATACAAGTCGGTTTAGGCTCAGTGAACTGACATAAAAAAAAGATTTCGACGAATTGATAACACCCTCCTTTTTGGAAGTCGGTTAAAAAACAGTTATAGGAAGTTAATTGTACCTACACTACAGTACAAACAAAAAACTTTATTGCACCAAATGAAATTTACAATTTCAGATATTTATAAAACAAGGACAAAATACAATGTCAATTTCAATTTTAATTAAATTTTTCCTAAAAACGAGACTATCGGAATACGGAAAATTTATTTTAAAACAATATATTCGGATATAAAAAGTTTAATTCAGGAAATGAAGCATTATTTTTTGCCAAAAAAATGTCCAGTCACGTTACAAACTAAACTTTTAAATTTTCGTCGAGGAAAGAGAAACATTAAATCCTTTGGAGAAGACATATAATGAGGTACAAGACGCGTTTATAACGCCGAAGCAATCTTTTACAGGCAACCAAAAAGAGAAATGTACCTACAAAGTATTTAGTTCAGCGAAATCCTTCTAAAGCAGGTAGCTACGGATTCATGATCTTGATATTTAATATCTATACGTATAATAATGTAGATAATACTCTGCAAACTCGACCTTGCGTCAACGACAAGCTCTACGTCACCATCGTTGTGTACACACGGGAGCAAGCAAACGCTAAATGATGTACTAATCATCTTCACCATAAACCATTGTTCGATGGCAATTTTTATGTAAAGTCATAAATCACTATTTTTCTGTATGAATACTTAGAATGAGCCCGGGCCATTAAAATCGAAGACTTAAGCGCGTAGGTTGAAAAAAAAATATCTAAATGTTAGCTGCAGCGTCTATTAATGATTTTTTCTACTCCTGTACTGTTATCTGTCTTTTAAATGGTCCCGAACACTAATATAAGAACATAGATTATATGATTTCAGAAAAGTCTATAGTCTATTCCTAATATAATAGCACATGTGTCGTTATTTCGCCAAAACGATACTCCTAGCCATAGACCTATAACTTTTTTTCTTTAGATCTACCATACTGCCAACATAATAAGATCGTTATTTTAACATATGGTGCCATTTTTCAAACGTGGAGTCACTGAACAAACGGTTTTTTGTATGAAAAACATTCGTTTAAGTGATTCCATGTTTCAAAAATGGCACTTTTAGTCACTAGGAAGACGTCAATAAAAAAAAATTAAGTCTTCCATAGATACCTAGTATCTACCAAAGATATGGTAGTATTTCGTACTTTTCTTTGTTTATTTTTGTATTTATTTTAGTAAATGTATTCGTAGAAAAAGTATTGTATGCAACGTTGTATAAGTATGTCAAAAATGCTCGATGTCGTCAATTTACGATGCTCGCCAAGGCTCGCATCGTAACCTGCGCCACTCGCATTTTTTAAACCTCCTTATACAACTGTTGCATAAAATACTAGATCACATTTTTGTCCTTCTCATTGGCTTTTACGAATTGTGTGAAAAGAAAAGCAGCTGGTATAATCTAAATATTTTTTCTACGGAATATGCATGAAAAAAAATATGTTAACATAAATATTCAAAAGTAAAGTACTAACAGTGAAAACAGAATAAAAATTGAATGAAAAGCGAACGAGATATAACGATTTTACGAAAATATGTCTATCTCACTCGCAAAAACGCTATTTTCTATGGCAAATGTTTAGATGATACGGACTTTGAGGTCACCAGACTAAATCGGACTTCTCTTTCCAATTGAAACTTTAAAGTATGACATATTCGTCGCTGATTAAGATATTTTCTAAATTATTTCATGCTTGTTTATTATGGTAAATAAGGATTTTATTAACTAATAAAAACGTGCATATTCCGTAACAATGGGTTTGCAAATATGTAGTTGTTGAAGTTAATGAGAACGTGAAGTTTCATTTTAAGCTGACTCATCTACAACCTACAAGTCAAAAATGATTTTTTGATTTTCATATATTTTTGAAGAGAAAACTTCTTTAGCGGTGTTGTACACTTTTTGTAATGGGTAAAAAATGTTAAACTCGCGTCAGGGCGTCAGGGCGTCAGGACACGGGACCTGATCGAAAATTCGTAAGACAGCCGGCGCAGCGCGGCGTAGGAGAGGAAGTATCCCTCTCTCTTTCTACGGCGCGGCGAAAATGTATGCCTGCGCCTGCTGTTTCATTCAGATGGCGCAGGGCGCTTGCGCGAATGTTCGTTTGTGTTTATGTTACAGCGTGCCACGCGCATCCATGAAAATGCACAACGTTAATATTCAAGTTTTCACTTCTGCCGGCACTCCCGGAGTGCAATACGTCGTTTTTTTTCAAATGGAAGTAGCACTAGTCCCCTAAATTCATGCTTCTCCTTAATGTTTTAGTAAACTATAACCGGTTTGAGCCTGCAGACTGAAAGATGAATGTCCTTAACATACGCTTTACATGATCACAAATATGGTACCTTCTAATTATTATGCTGACGATAATGCCCAAAATATTGTCATTTTCATAGTAGTTTAGCTTCAGTTGTTTGTGAGTTAAGTGTTTTCAACCAGTTCTGCTTATCATTCCAGGTAGCTATGAAATAAATTATGGAAGGCGGGGATTCGAGAAACAATCAGCCTTACAAAGATGTGGCTAGAGGACTTAACTCGCCCGAAATCCAGACCAATGAAGACATTCCATTTGTCGATGACTTCGTCGAACTCGATCATGTTAAACCAGATGAACCTATTCGACCAAAGAGGTACAGAGACGTTGAAAGAGGATATACAGATGACCCCAAGCCAAAAGGAGACGGGGTGATCCACGCTTCTGACTTAGGATCAGTACATTCCTCGCCAAATAGTGATACAATCGTTGTAAATACACCTGAAGGGACTCTATACGTGACTTTAGATCCTTATTCAAGCAAGCCTACTAGTCCAAGTACTCAATCTACTGATATTTCTGATGCGACGCCTAGCACGTCGAAGACGTTCGGTGTCAACGAGACAAACGCTTTGTTAGAGCAAGAGAGAGAAGACGCACGAAGAACGAATTTGAGACGCAACTCGATATCGATGCCAACGCTGAACAACCTGGAGGCAGAGGTACTCCGGCAGCAGTTCTTGAACAATCCACAAGATGGGGTGAGTTCTATTATTTTATTCCACCAGTAGTAAATAATATTCGTAAATGTCCTTAGCAGCGAGCACAACTTTAAAAGCGTAGGTATATGTAATATTTATTAAAAAGTGTAAAATCTTAAATTTTTAAGAGTAATTATAAATAATCTAAATTCAAGATAAAACGTTAGGAACAAATAATAATGAAGCTATAACTTTATAAAGTCAACATTCAAGTGAAAATAATATGTATATTAAGTATATTTTACTTTATCCATAATTTGTTTACATACTTCTCTTTACGATATGAGTAAGAAAACAAGTAATTACTAATTATCAAATGTTTAAGTGCAAATAAGGACGGGTTATTGACGTAAAATTAAGGACAGTTGAAATACCGTTTACAACTTGTCTTTATAGTTCGGCATCTCTCGACATGAAACGTCCAAATACGGCGTTGACAATCACCATAAAAGTATATGAGAATTTCTGTTTGCGAGTGCCCCAGTAGGTAAGGACATTGCCAAATAAAAAGATATGAGATAATACCAAAAAATCTCCATCGATACGTCATAAGACTTTTATCAAACAGGTGATAGCGGTTTGATAAAAGTGCCGGAAAGAAAATGGTCTCAGTTGCCATTATTTTCAATGTTAGTGTTGATGTGCAATTTAATTAAGAAACTGCATTAAGTGAAGTGAAAATTTGTGGGAAAGAATTGTGTGTTGTATTTAAAATTAACTCCAACCTTGGGGTTATAGATAACAGAGCTTATCTCCCTAAGTTTCTAAACAGTAGCCGCATTATCAATATTTGAGGATTTAGTTAAAATTTGCATTTCACGTGATGCTAGTAGGCTTAGGGATTGTGAAAAATGTGATAACATAGAAAATGAAGATAATGAATTTTCAAAGTTTAGATTGAGTGCATAAACTTTTATAAAATATTAAAAAATCTATGCAAAGTAATAGTGACAAAAGATGAAATAAGTGTATCTGTATATATTTTAAAGTGAACTGTTTATATACTCAATGTCTAAAATGTGGGCCAGAAAGAAACCCAACTTGAGGGTACACATACCTTCGTACCCTTATGAATATGTCGAAATGCCACCACAAACTAAAAGACTAATTCTTGAAGCAAACCGGACACCAAATGACATAAAATATATCGACGAAGATGACGCAGGACCATCCCTAGCCACTGTTCAAGATGGTGCATCTATTTCACCTTTAGATGGCATTAAAAATATAGATCGACCTGTAACACCTGAAGTTAAAATTGTAGGGCCAGAGGATATGAAAGATAATTATAAATATAAATTAGAGGAACAAGCAAAGGCTAAGGTGACTATTACTGAAGACAGTCCTGTCGAATTTAGAAAAAATCCAATGAGGAAACGGTCTATAACATTACCGCAAGGCCTGAAAGATTACGAGGCGATCCAAAATATGTACATCAATGCAGGAGTAAGTAAAATTGCTTTTATCTATGACTAAATTAAACATTATTAGGTACTGTGATAACTTTTGGCTGAATCTTCATGTTTCAATTGTTTTTTTCGTGTGTGTAAGTGCCCAGCACTGGTGTCAGATTTTTTTAGGCTGCCTAAAGGCAACTGACATAGCTTGACGACTGCCATACAATGATGACAGCCGGAACCATCGGCTTATACGTGCCTTCCGAAGAAGTTTATTTTTATAACGTAATTTATATTTGTTTACTTGTTCACAAGCATAACATGTTATATTGTGTCAATATTGTATTATATTATAAGTATTTATTAATAAAAAGACAATAATATTAATATGACAAAGCCATTCTGGCGGGTAGGCGACTAATACTGTAAAAATGAGTTTCTTTCGGCGTTTCTTCTCAGCAGTGGTCGTTACGAAGCGCTGGTATCGGAAGTTTTTCTTTAAAAATTAATTGAATTTTAATGTACATTACACGTTTGACGACCTCCGTGGCGTAGTGGTCACCATGCCAGTCCGCCACCCAGAGGTCCCGGGTTCGATCCCCGGTCAGGGCAAGTTGGAAAATGGCCTTTTTCAAATTGTCCTGGGTCTTGGATGTTTATCTATATATGTATTTGTTATAAAATATAGTATCGTTGAGTTAGTATCCCATAACACAAGTCTCGAACTTACTTTGGGGCTAGCTCAATCAGTGTTATGTGTCCCCATATACGTGGGGCGCACTATAAGTTTCCGGAATGAATATGAAAAAATACTATTAAAGGTAAAAAATTAATTTATTGTTTTTCTAAATAATCTCCCTTGGCGTCTATGCACTTTTTCATTCGATGAAACCAGTTTTGAAAACTTTTGTGCCACTCCTCTGTGGTGACCTCTGAAACGTGTTTTTCATACTCCTCGACAGCCTCTTCTGGTGATGAAAATCGTTGACCGCGTAATTGGTTCTTAATTTTTGGGAACAGAAAAAAGTCACAAGGTGCCAGGTCGGGACTGTATGCAGGATGACTCATGAGTTCTACATTTTTCGCCTTCAAAAAGTCGTTTGTCTGTCTGGCCGTGTGAGAACTAGCATTGTCGTGGTGCAGGATGATACGGCGTTTACGTTTATTTTTACGGAGTTCGTCAATAACTTCCGGCAAACAAATGGTCGTGTACCAGTCACTATTCACTGTACGACGATTCTCTAAAGCAACAGTAGCCACGTGTCCAGTTTTATTAAAAAAAGAAGCAATCATCCGCTTAGATGCACTTTTCACGCGCGCCACTTTGGTTGGTTTCGGCTCATCTTGAAAGACCCATACGCTCGATTGCTGCTTTGTTTTGGGATCGTAGCAATAAATCCATGTTTCGTCACCTGTTACTATGTCCCACACCAAATTTGACGCACCTTCGTTGAATCTGGTAAACATGGCACTGCACCATGTGACGCGGTCCATTTTTTGAGCCTCGGTCAAGTTGTGTGGGATCCACCGCGAGCACAGCTTTCTCACACCCAAATGTTTGTGTAGGATTAATTGTATTTGACTCATGCCTATTTCTAAGGATGCGCGAATTTCATGGTAGGTCACATGCCTGTCTGTTTCAATCATACGGCGCACAGCATCGATGTTTTTGTTGGTCACAGCGGTGGACGGCCGACCATCGTGAGATTCGTCACTGAGATTGATACGACCACGCTTGAATTCTGCAAACCAGCTATAAACAGTTGTCTTGCATGGTGCTTCATTGCCAAAAGCTGTTTCAAGCCGAGCGATGCTCTGTTGAGCTGTCAAATTACACTTAAAATCGTAGAAAATCATACTACGAAAATTTTCCCGAGTTAAATCCATGTTGATGCAGACACACAATTTTTTAAATGGCGCCACAAGGTAAAAACAAAAGACAGTCAGATGAAACAAACTGCATTCTACAGCTAAAGAGTTCTATTTTCAAATGTTGCAATAAAGTTTTAAATATTGTTTATGTAAGTGGCCAGTTCCGGAAACTTATAGTGCGCCCTATGTATTTATTATTTTATTAATATTTATTACGTAACGTAAATTATACCTATTGACGTGTAAAAGTGAAATACGAAATTTTATTTTGCATTTTTATAGTAACGATATCACGTGACTACTTCGATCTGTATGAGAACCTAAATATTTTTTTTCGTATTTCGATATATATTTATTGGGCAAAGTTGTTCAAAATGATGGACTGAATAACCCCTTAAAATATTTGTACTTAATTAAAAAGGACATTATATAGTACTATAGTGGGCACGATGGGCCTTGCCTGACGGATCCGACTTTTGAAAGCTGGTACCTGGCTTTGCTACCACCATTTCCAAGTGACGTTAATATATACCTGCTTCTTAAGAAGTACGTAGTTAATATTTATTAAGCACAAGCACGCTTCTTGACAATATACATGGATATGGAACAACGGAACGGTGAGATTGTGACATTGAAGGTCCCAGACGTCTATCTAAATTGTGTAACGACATCCGGTAGGGATGTGCAATCGCAGCTACTCCCAACTACCTACCTTCATAATGATACGTATATACCAATTACCTGTCTAACGGTTTCATTATAGTAGTTCCAAAAAGTATTCCCATTCATAAATTATACTCTTCAGAGAGTTACTATTTTAATCAAACAAAATTAACAAGAAGGAATGTCTACTAAACTTTTGGGTTATTTATAAGCTTCGTCGATAGGTAATAAGAAAGAATCGTTTATTTTTAGGCTGAAGATATGGCCACATCCTTAGTTTTTCAGTTCTTCCAAATAAGGCGAGAAACAATGAGTTAGTGAAAAGTATGTTGATAGGTATTCGTACTATGTCCGAAGATTTAAAAAAACTATACTATAATATATGCTATTTATTATCTAATTGGTGGAACTCCAAACAAATTAAATCTTTTCCATACATTATTAAAATTGTCAGTGCGGTCAATTTCTTTTAGCGATATAAGCATGACTTAGTTACAAATAGTCAAACATTTCAACGATAGTACGGCGTCTTCTTCAGGTGAATGAGTAGTGACTCCGTCAAGGTCAAGATGACGTTACAAATTCGATAATCGAAGCCTCGAGGTCCCCTCGGTCTCCCACCGCACTGTCCTATTTGCCTGGATTCAATTTGTCCGTGATCTTAGCTTCAGACTGAGCTCTGTCAAGTGCAAATCTAATTTTAAAGATTTCTGACTAGAATTTCTGGCAAAAGTGTGTGAAAAATTCGTAACATAACTTTGTGACTTTTTAATTCGTCTGACATCTAAATGCCTCAACTGCTATTCCAGATCAAATTCATTTTGACTGTAACTTCTAGTAGTGTAATTAAATGCATAAAATTTTGATCTGAACTTCGAGAATATTAATTTTTTGGCAACAGCTTAGGAAATCTATCAAATGCGCGGTCTTATACTTAAAATGTGTTTTCTTATTCTTTACTGATACTTTTTTTTTAAATTATAATCCCAATTTTGAAATTTGTTGAGCTTTACTAATGAAATGATTTCATGATCACAAGCAATGTATGAAGATTAGTCACTGATTCATTTATCCAACCAAGTTAAAGTACTAAAAGTGCATAAAGTTGTTATTGTAGTTATTATTTTAATATCCATTACTTTAAGTAATGGATAACGAATCGAAATTCAACGCGTTCGCGCACACATTCAAGTACCGCTCTCCTCTATGGATTGAGTCAGATACATCTAGCAGTGGAAGCAGCGGCGACGGTCGCGGGCTCGGCGACAGCGATGACAGCATCCGAAGCCAGAGCTCTGACAGTTCCAGCAGTATTAACAACTTCCTCGATAATAAGGTTAATTATCATCATATCCTTCCCATATGCCACTCCAAATTGCGTCGACAAAGCTAATAATAAATTTATCGAATACCTACGATTACTTTTGGTGGTCCATAAAATGCTTTCTGTAAATCATCTCTCCGCTGTGGATCGAGTATGACACGTGCAGCACTGCCAGCAGTGGCAACTGTTGTGTACTTGGCGACAGCGATTACAGCATCCGAAGCCAGAGCTCTGATAGTTACAGCAGTACCTAGATTATAAGGTTAATCATCATCATTTTTCTCCTTTCTTATCCCACTCTAAGTAGCGGCGTTATTCTAAACAGCTTCGTTAATGTGTCATTATTCTAAATTGATTGAATACGTATGTACGTTCTTGCATTATTGACGACTTCCTGGATAACAAGATTCCTAATCATTATTATTTTCTTTCTTCTTCAATCAATCAAATTTAGGTTACTTTTGGCTTTCGCGTATTTTGTCTGAGTTTTTAGTTGATGTATCTTAGATTACGCAATGCCACAATTCTTGTATCATGCATTAATATATGTTAAAATTCTCTGACAGGGGCTTAGAAAGTTTAACCAACTCCAGTGGTAACAATAACTATATACAACGTGGAAGGGACATACCCGTAATAAATCGAACTACAGGCTATACTAGATCACTATAGTATAATGAAATTTAGACAACAGACAAAACACAAAAAAATAATTCGGCCTCCCCATACAAAAGTGTGCAGCCGACCGGGCAATGTGTATGGGAATGTCGAAATTTTTTCGGTTATTTGGTTGTTATTTTAATTTCATTATACTATAGTGATCTAGTATAGCCCCTTATTTATTGCAGAATAACCCACACAATAGTAACCAGATTTTAGTTCTTCCATTGTAAAATATGCCTACCACCTTATTCATCCAAAACAATTACCTTTTCATTAATTAGATACTTAGTGTAGTATCATTTTCAGATTATTACGTTCTCTAAATAGAAAGATAATCTAAGATTTTCCAGGACGAGAATACATATTGCAACTAGTATTTCTCGTTTTTCCTTTATTCCTCGTATTAATAACGCGAAGTATGACATTAATTTGTTTGTCGACCTACTTTCTGCTAGTAAACATATACAACATGATGAGCTAGCCGCAATCTGTGTCCTTCCTTATCTTATGATGGCTGATTAGTAATTAATAGAGGACAACAAGGTGTTATTAAGATTTCCTTAGACATACATGTCTTTGTTTCCCTTGTCTTAAGAGGCCAAGGATAAGATTTTGCTTTCATATATGTCATAGCATGACAACTTTAGATTCAAAGATTCAAATGTTTATTCAGTAATTAGACCTTTACAGGCACTTTTACACGTCAAAAAGTATAATTTACGTTACGTGTCAAGTATATTAAAATTTAATTTATTTTTAATGAAAAGCTACCGATACCAGCGCTTCGCAACGTCCACTGTTGTACTGCAACATTTTCACAGTACCTATTGGTCGCCCACTCGCCAGAAGGGCTTTGTCATATTATTATAATTATCTTTTAATTATTAAATACTTATAATATAATACAATGTTGACACATTATAACATGAAATGCTTGCGAACAAGTATTACTTTAACTTAATGATAGCAGCCATAAAGAACCAACGGCTTAGCTCGATATCTAAATATATATAACTCAAAGGTGACTGACTGACTGACATTGTACATTTAAAGTTTAACATGATATCGTCTTGTCTAAATATATATAACTCAAAGGTGACTGACTGACTGACATAGTGATCTATCAACGCACAGCCCAAACCACTGGACGGATCGGGCTGAAATTTGGCATGTAGGTAGATGTTATGACGTAGGCATCCGCTAAGAAAGGATTTTGATCAATTCTACCCCTAAGGGGATAAAATAGGGGATGAAAGTTTGTATGAAACTTTGTCAATTTTAAACCAATCGGGCTGAGACTTTGCATGCATAAAGGCACTATGACGTAGGCATCCCCTAAGAAAGGATTTTGATAAATTACACCTCTACGCAAGCGAAGCCGCGGGCAAAAGGTAGTTAAGTTGAAATGTTTGAATAATTTCTACATTAACAATATTCGGATTGCACGTTTTTTTCTAAGCTGCCTTTTAGGCTTCATTGTAGCAAGGTAGTGTAGGTAGCAAGACATCAAAAGTATCTCAAACAGATTGTTATTTAAGAAAAAAGTTCACACGCACCGTTCTGTTAACTTGTTACAGCAGAACTAGTCATTATATATATCATAACATTTGTGCTATATATATGTATGTATATGTATATATTTTTTGTACCTTTATATGTATGTGTATGAGTATTTTACGAATGTATCTAAGTAAACTTGTATATATAATAGTGTATTTTAAGGACATCTTAAAGCGCCTATCGCTATTAAACTAATTTTTCTGTTTTCCCACAGATTGACTAGTAGAGAATGCATGAGCATTAAGTTCACCTTTCGTACCTTTGTGGTCAATAAAGATTTTAATAAATAAAGAAATAATAAGACCTTTGGAAGCAATAGGTGTCTACGAAAATTTGTTTTTTGAATTAATGCTTTAATTCCTTAAAAAATAAACAATATAACCTTTTTAAAAAATAAAGCACGGTCGGTTCTGCGTTTTGCACACTCTCGTCCGCAATACCTACTTTTTAGGCAAAGTGCAGGTTTTTAGGGTTCCGTAGTAAACAAGGGACTATTATAGTTTTGCCATGCCTATCTGTCTGTCTGTCCGGGATTCTACTCAGAGACTATATGTACTAGAAAGCTGTAATTTAGCATGAGTATGCATATTTATCATGCCAACAAAAAAAAAACTTTTTTTGGGCTCCCATACATGTATAGTGGTGGTTATTTTGTTTTCTTGTTTAACTCATCGTGTTTGGAATAGTTGAATAGGTCTTTCAAAAATATTTTGAGCTTTTGAACGCCTTTTTTTGATTTAGAGATCCGTTTTGGAAATATTTTGTTGTTGTTAATATTTAAATTATAATATTTTGTAAATTGCTAATTTTTGTAAGAGTCAAAGGTTCCCCCCCTCCCCCCTCTATCTACTAAACTGCTGTATATAGACACGTAAAAGAAATCGTGTCAATAGTATATATAACGAAATTTAAAGGAAAACTATCAGAGCTGAGAAGGGTGCACAAATTAAACAGTTATAGGCGACCAAGGTATAAAATGTACTCGGAACAGTAAAATTTCATACAAATTCCATAGAAAATTCGTTTTGTAGCTGCTTATAGTCCCGTAAACTCAGATTGGCTTTCGCAATTACGGAACTCTACACTGCGCGTGTCACGACACGCACTTGGCCGGTTATTTATAGCTAATCTTCACTCCTAGTGCCATCTATTGTGATCTACATGCGCTAAATTGATGCAACTCGTTTACAGAACACGCACAGTTTCACTTATGTGAACAAGGAGATATTATTTCTGTACTCTGTCGCTAGGTCCTCCGTACAATTTGGTTTTTTTTTTTTTGATTCTTTAGTTACATTTGACCACCTCCGTGGAGTAGTGGTCACCATGCTAGTCCGCCACCCACAGGTTTTGGGTTCTATAGGATAAGATGAAACATGGCTTTTTTCAAATTGTCCTGTACAAGTGTACAGCTCTCGAGACTCAAGCTAAGACTTGCATTTGTGTGTTAGTGCACACAGATAGTGTAGGCGAGACATCGGCCTGAAGCACGGCACGGCCCGCACCGGTTTGTACTGGTTTTTAAAACTCGACCTGAGTCGCGGCACGACCCTCGCGTGTCATCTCCTTCCCGAGCACTTTCCGCAGCTTGACGTTCCAGTGCTGTTGTGTTTGAATAATGCTCTAAGGTTTAAAATAATTAGAAAAATTCATTTATTTCCAGTAAAACATTGATTTTATTTTTATGTCATTTTTGATTGACTCTACTTTCGGCGTTCAGTTACAGTACGAGAACTGTATCAGGCTCATTATGAGGTAAGACAGATCCCATAAAAATGTAATGTATTAAGACAGGGCTTTATAACACTTCAGTCAAAAGAAACATGGCATCTTCTAAACTTAGAGACAATTATAAAATGCTTAAAGAATGACACTATTTGCCTGCATTCAATATGTACGAGTTTCGATCATCTGTACTTTATAACTAAATAAACAGCCACATTTTGATATACCCGACTTCACCCTATGAATGCAGACAAAAAGTAAAAAAGTGGTTGAAACCCCTAAACTACGAGGACATAGAACATTTTATACTTTAAATTATATAACAAACAGACAGACTGACTGACAAATTTCAAATCCTGGCACAGGCGTTCTTTTATGCTTAAAAGGAGGCTTCAATTAACTGGAGCTATGTATGTTAGTGATTGAAAAAAAAAAATATTATTATTATAAAATTGTGTAAAAATGTTTTATCTATGAAGTTATCAAATATCAAGAACATAAAAACTTAACACTATATTCCGCGTTTGATAAGCGGACTAAGATATAGATTTAATCTGCCATATGGTTGATAACAGCTCTCTTTTATAGATTAAAAAACCTCTCTGTTGCTTCTGAAGTGACAGTGGCTGTGTTTCCACTGTCACTGTCACCTTATTTTAAATTATCTTGAGTTGAAAGTGAGAACGCGAAGCTTTTCTTCGCACATTAGACAAGTGGCCGTTATTCGCTAATATCCGAAGAACAGCTACAAGTTTTTACTTTAAACTGTAAACAGTAGTTAATAATATAGTTTGAAGGGTTATCTAGGGTTTGATTAAGACAAAATTTTAATGATACCTCCGTTTTTCCAATAATTTATTTTAAATGGGGCACTTGTCCTCGAAAGATTAGCATTGGTCAGTACTAGTACTACTAAGTACATTACGTGCGAAGTGCATTTGGCTTCCAGGCAAGCAAAGAAGATCTTTTTTGCTGATCTTGGAGTAAGGAAAAAAGCTTATTCTCCTCGCGAGCAAGTCGTACAAGTCAACCAAAGGAACGGACGTAAACCTAAAAAACTAATCTATATTGGCAATGGGCTACCAATCTATCACTATTTACCTCACCTGTTTTCGTCAAACATCTCTAAGTACCTCAGTTGCCTGTAAGAGATTGCAGTTGCGATAAGGCCACCTTTTGACCTCTGTTTTATGTTATCCATTTTTATGTAACATTATGTTTTGGTGCAATAAAGATTTTAACTTACTAACTATTCATATATTGAAAACACTATTCTTGTCTTGACTCATATGTCATGCGATTAACAGAATCAGAATACATTTATTTATTTGTAATTTAATCTCAATCTGTAGCTTTCCTTAAAAATAAAAAAGTAAATTTTAATATACACGACACGTAACGTAAATTATACTTATACACGTTTAAATTACTAATTACTGACTAAACATTTAAATTTTGAATTTTGTTGAATCTTAGCTCTGTCCTCATACGTGAAGGTGTGTCCGTGTCATTGTTAACCACTAACACACAGTTTTTTATTGTCTACCACTTCACCTTTGGGACGTAAGGATGTCGAAAAGATGGTAGATAGGATGCAAATTTTATAAGACAAGTGTATCGAAAGAAATTAATTAATGTATTAAGTTATATAAAGTATATAAAATTATCTATTTATCTATTATTATATGAAAGTCTCTCTCTCTCTCATCTCAGCGTTTTCCCAGTTGCGTCGTCTGCTGCAAGCCTGAGAAGCCCGGGGTCCGCTTTCCGACTTTTTCTTCTCCACTTTGCACGGTCTTGAGCATCCTTGGTTGTAAGACGATTAGCTATATTATTATATGAAAGTAATCAATTTTAATTATAAACTTAAATGTTTAAATACGTATAATAAACATACTTAATCTATGATTGCATCATTGCTATTTCGCGAATGTGTCGTATTAAAAGCATTTGATGTGATCCCTTGTTTGTACTCTCATAATCACATTCAAAGGAGAGAAGTACTAACCTTGTAGTGCCATTAAAAACAACTATTCCCTTTTCAAATGTGTCTAATTATAGACCAGACGTGTGTCAGACACCCATGATTACCCACACACAATTAGCGCACTCATTAACAAGTGCATCGGTGCATTTGCGATCATCGTAGGCGCCTTCAATTCAGTGCTGACGTATGGTGCATCCAGTGCATCCAGATAAAGTCAGGTGTACGCGCAAGAAGAAGAATAAGTCTGAATAATTAGTGAATTCCGCTATCGCAGTTCAGACAACGAATATTTGCGTCAAAGTATTCGTATCGCCTAATCCTAATCGCCGTTTTCTACGTTTGAATTCAAAAATGGAAGTTCGAACGTACGATAGAGGCGCTGTTCATTTTTACATACGAAAGGTCGACGAAGGCGATACGAATATTTTGACGCAAATATTCGTCCTAAGGGTACAGTTAAAGTGAGGCATAATGCGCAAAAAGAAGAATAGTGATTGTATTCCGCTGACGCAGGTCAGACTTTGACACATTTCATCAGCACAATCATATACTTATAATCACTTCAATTCTTCTTTTTTGAACCCCTAATTTTTGTATATTTTTTTATAGAATTCTTTGTCAAGTTTACTCGTTATGTGCTTTTCAAATTTTCTCAAATAATGTAAACTGTCGATTTTTTAATTTGTCACCCATTGGTTCAGTTTCCACTATAACAATAGGAGCATCACCCTTTCTGTAGTGCTACTAATACCAGAAGTGCGATTTCTGAAACGCGGAGTCACCTAAAGGTATGGTTTTTGTATGGGAAAACCATTCGTTTAGGTGACTCCGCGTTTCAGAAATCGCACTTCAGAGCCATACTTAGCTAGAGGATTTGGCCTAGTACACTCTCCATGCCGACCAGATTCAAAAGGTTGGAGAGTAGCTTTGCATAACTATCGATAGTATCGAATACTGTCGATACTATCTAAATTCAGTAGTATCGATACTATCGATAGTTTTACCTTATATCAATAGTATTGCAAACTATTGACAATCGATAGTATATATATATATATATATTATATATCGATATTGAATATCGATAGTATCGGTTATTCGATACTATCGATATTGTGACTGTATTTCAAGGTCACGATAGTATCGATAGGCTATCGATATTTTATACTATTGCTTGCAACACTATTGGAGAGGTCTCATTGATATTTATAAGCTGTGTTTACATTGTATTTCCTAAGTCGCCTTCTACGACATACACGGGAAGACTTGTAGTGGTCCCATAAAGTTAGCCATAATTAATCGATGCAATTAACTAATCGAGTTTGGGCATAGAATTAATATAAGAATCGATGGGCTAGATTAATTTATCTGACTGACTGAGGAGCTCGGTGGCCCGGCGGGAGTGCGAATTACTAGCGCTTTCGCATGTAAAGTTACACCGGGCGTGGTCTGCACCTGGATGGGTCAAGTGGCATAAAAATATGTCGAGCTCCTCCGTGCTTTGGAAGGCACGTATAAGCCGGTGGTCCCGACCGTCATCATTGTATGGTAGTCGTTAATTTATGTCAGATTCCTGGAAAATTTGACTCCAGTGTTGGCCACTTAAACATATAAATAAATAAATAAATAAATAAATATATAGGGACAAATTACAGTGATTGAGTTAGCCCCAAAGTAAGTTAGAGACTTGTGTTATGGGATACTAACTCAACGATACTATATTTTACTACAAATACATATATAGATAAACACCCAAGACCCAGGACCATTTGAAAAAGGCCATTTTCCAACTTGCCCTGACCGGGGATCGAACCCGGAACCTCTGGGTGGCGGACTAGCATGGTGACCACTACGCCACAGAGGTCGTCTCACACATACGAAAACAAACAAGCATTACTCTGGACTGTGATGACACGCAGGGTGTGATGATGAAGCTAGTATGCTTTTATTACAGTAATATGCCTGTAAAAAACTTATTTTGAAAATTTGAAAATTTTGAAAATGACTTATTTAAATGTATATGACTCCACTTATTACATATCATTTGTATATTGTTTTTAACACACACATTGAAAATTGTAGAGGTAGGTAGAAGCTTTTTTGTTCGTGTCTGATTTTTGTATATATATCTTTTTGTGTGTGTGTGTTACAGCAGCAAAAAAAATAGTCTAATCTATCTATATCACATGCATGTATTAAGATGCCATGGTGTCATGAATTTTTATAATTTTATTTATAATATTTTATCATGTTATAAACAATCTTCTGTTTGGTTAATGATAGTGTCGGATTGTTAGCTCGTGGATTTAGGGTTCCTTAAATAGTGTACACTCAATAAATATATAATTATCTATTTCCTAGACGTAAGTACGAACTCTCACTATGAATGAAATATCATATTAGCAGTGCAACAATAACGAATAGTGATCCCGAGGAGGCTTTTAGCCTTTTTTTGAAGCCTAGACTATTAATTAAGGGGGTTGACAGGCTTAAAGCCAATAAAGGCTTTTAGTTTTTTAGGCTAGGTCTGTTAAATAGGCCCAACCTCAAGGACTATAAGTCTATATATGCTTATGTGCCGATGTTATTTTGGCGATATTTAAGTTTAATATGAATTTTCTTTTCTTTTTTCAAAATTAATTAAAAATCGGGGGATCGAACCCGGGACCTCCGGTGTATAAGCGTGGCATGATGACCAGGCCACAGAGGTCGTCAATGAACAATTTTAAGATAGTTTGGTACTTTCCAACCATTTAAATCGGATATTTTTTTCTAAACGTAAATACAAACATTTTATATGGAATTTGTATGAAATATTGACTAATGACGTCATAATTCCTGGAGTTAAATAGCGCTCTATCAGTTTGTTTTTTTGCAATAATAAATCTAAGATCACATTGAAAATACTAATCATGACCAGTGACTTTATTTAGTGACGTTTTATTTCAACAGTACCAGTCTAATTTATGTTTAACCTAGGAAAGTACCTAATACCCAATCATAGTTTTATTTCTCATGAAACATGGCGAAATACGAAGCATGGACCTCCGTCGTCCGGAAAACAGGAGCGTCCAAATAAATCTGTTTCTTTCATATCTAGCGGTGTTTTAGAGAATTATTTTCCGTAAGTAAACGTATTATAATTACTTTACCACTTTATTTTCAATGGATATAATTCTTATATACAAGCTTTTCCTTTAATATACAAGCAATGAGCTATTACGTTACATTTTTTTTTTCAAAATCTTTGGCTCGGTAGTTTCGGAGATCACATGGTAATGGTCAATTTTCGTCTTCTTTCATTAATAAAATCAAAACTATTTATTTAACAACATAAAGATAATATATTTGAGATCCTCATAACTCCCTTTCATTTGATATATGACAAAGTAAGGTTTGCAAATCTTTTTTTTAATTTCCTAATTTGTACCCCGACAATGACTCTTATTTTAGAATAAATATTTTGCACATCTTCTTTCTTATTTACTTTGCACATCTGTGTTTAGGTCATAATTAATAAAATCAAAACTATTTATTTTGCAACACAAACAAAAATATATTTGAGATCCTCATAACTCTCTTTTATTTGATAAATGACAAAGTAAGGTTAGCAAATCTTTTTTTTAATTTCTTAATTTGTATCCCGACAATGACCCTTATTTTAGAATAAATATTTGCACATCTTTTTACTTTCTTATTTACTTTGCACATCTGTATTTGGATCTTAGAATTACACTATCTAACGAAATTTCAACTGTTTTGGTCTAGTACAGTCTTTCCCAAAGTGGGCGATAACGCCCCCTTGTGGGCGCTGGAGGCTTTAAGGGGGCACTAACGGGCCCAGAATAAAGTTGGGGGGCGCTGATGTGATTTAAGCAATAAGTGATTTATAACTTCAGCTATTTCATATTTTAAATTTCACTGAAATTCAAATCCTCTTACTACACAACATCCATTTATTAGTTCATATTTATATCCTTTTTTATTGCACAAATATAAACTAAAAATGTAATTAATATTTATTATTTTAATGCGTTTACAACGCTATTTATATTTGTACGCGTTAAAGGAATCAAACACTGAAAAAAAATCGTGTTTTAAAGTTTCGCAGGTGAGGTCCCCACTTCCAATACTCTTTATTATTGTAAAATTGTATTATTATTGCTATTTTTTTATTTAAAATTAACAATGTTGATTATTGTTATTTTTTATAAAAGATACTCTAATGTACTGGTGTATGTATTATTATTGCTCTCTCGTTTAGAATATAGGTTGAATTAAACTACAGGCAAGACAAATATGTGATTCAGGTTTTTATGGTGAAAAAAATGGGGGGCGCTACAAAATAACTGATTTTTTAAAGTGGGCGTTTGACAAAATAAGTTTGGGAACCTCTGGTCTAGTAGATTCGGAGCAAATCGGCTGTGACAGAGGGACGGACAGACAGACGCACGAGTGATCCTATAAGGGTTCCGTTTTTTTTAATTTAATGTACGGAACCCTAAAAAAATCGCTACGAATTCATAACCTTCTCCTTGGTTGAAAACCAAGACAGAAACACACACATAGACACAGAGAAAAGTGACTTTAATGCTTCACTTTACTCCGGACAAAGTAACTACTTAATTAACCAATTCTATCCATATCATAAGGTAGAATGATAAACGTACACATTTTTGTTAATTACATATAGATATATACAAGTACATATATTGTTTGACGTTCTCATTAGTACAACAGATAATTTAGAGATCACTCTAGGCATGAACTGTGCTCGTGCGAAAACACGGAATTTTGCAAATTAAAAATGGTTTTCCTTGCCTGTAACAATGTTTATTATGGTCAGTGTGTGTCATATGAATATATCGGTTTTTAATGAAAATAACATTGTGTAGTGGGGAGAAATGAATTTAAATGTGCTTAAAATCTTAAGGGTAAGTAAGCGATAATTTTTACACTTTTCTAATTGAATCTTTTCAAGGTGTACTTTTTTAGGCGTTCTATTTTGCACATTTCTAATCGAATCTTCTCGAATATTTAATTAACGTGTTCATAACATGCCATGAAAAGCGCAAGTGATAGATGTTTCTATTTTTTTAATTTATCATATTTACAGGACAATAAAATAGTATCTACTTACTCTTTATCCACTTGGCCGGTATGCCAGACACAATAGTAAACCATACTTTTCGCGTAGATCTTACACATTGGCATAAAAGAGGTTTAACCACAGACTTGATAAGCATGTCCCTTGGGATTTTCTACGTTTCTTTCTAATATTCCGATCGTAAGAAATTCATTAGAAGAAAAGGGTAGAAATATTCGGCTTAGTTAAAAAAAAAATATGCCGAGTATACTGTCTGATTTGCTAGTCTCTCATCTATTGACTGCTCTACCTGGGAGAGAGAGAGAGAGAGAGAGAGTGTAAAGAAGCTGACACAATGTATATTTTTTTTTATTTACCAATTTATGTACACGGAACATTTATACAGAGAATACATCAAATAAAAGTCGTACAAAGGCACTACTTATCTCAAAAGAGATCTCTTCCAGTAGGCCTGTGAGAGGAGATGTTTATGTTAGAGAGGCATACAGGCGTGTTTATACATAAAATTTAATAAAGGAGGAAGAAAATGAAAATGACATAAAACTACACAAACTACATACAAACATACATTTATATACATACAATGTAGGTTCTGTAAATCCTAAATCTTTCTGTGGAAGTTATCTTCAGCAAACACTGAAAATAAATATTTAACATGTAAAATTACTTCAAATATTTGATGAAATAAATGTGAACGTAGTCAAAAACAGAATATTTTAAGACTCAATGAATATTATTATCAGTTTTAATGAAAACCTGCAAGTAGTAGGTGTCATATTTATGGGTTAAATATAATAATAATAATATGGTTTTATTTTTGGTCAATTTATACAACGTGAAAGGGCGTAATAAATGAAACCACGTTATACTAAATCACTTTAGAATAATTAAATTAAAAAATCAAACAAAAACACAAAAAAAAATCTTCAAATTGCCCGGGCGGCTGCAAACTTTTGTATGGAAATCCCGAAAAAAAAAAACTGTGTTTTGGCTGTTATTTCAATTTCATTGTACTTTATGGTAGTGATTTAGTATAATCCGTGCTTCAATTTATTAGGGGTATGTCCTTTCCACGTTGTTTAACTTGAATGGTTATAAAACTAATCAAAAAGTAAGTACATAAGTATTATTATTTAATACTAGCTTTTGCCCGCGGCTTCGCTCGCGTAAGGGTGTAATCTATCAAAATCCTTTCTTAGGGGATGCCTACGTCATAGTAGCTTTATGCATGCAAAGTCTCAGCCCGATCGGTTTTAAATTGACAAAGTTTAATACAAACTTTCATCCCCTATTTTATCCCCTTGGGGGTAGAATTGATCAAAATCCTTTCTTAGCGGATGCCTACGTCATAACATCTACCTGCATGCCAAACAGCCCGACCCGTCCTGTGCGTTGATAGATCACTATGTCAGTCAGTCAGTCACCTTTGAGTTATATATATTTAGATTCTTTGTTTCATTTTATTTTTTGCTCTCTAATCTTCTTCTTCTTATCGAGTCGATATGGCTCATATTAGATATTGTTAGACCAGAACCTAGCCACGGCAACCGCCCTGTCATTAGCCATATTCAGATCTGCCTTCGTACAAGGAATCGGGCAGTTGGGACATGACAAAAGATGGTCCATGGATTGTGTGACCCCACAGTCACACAAACTGTTGCCAGAGTTCCAACGCCATTTGGGTCTGCTCTCCCGGCATCGCCCTGTACCAGATCGGAGTCTGTTTAAAGATTTCCAAACAGCCCAGGGGAGATCCTTACCCGGGGGCAGCTTCTCGTCAGGTGGAATGTCAGATGGTGAGGACGGGTACATATTCATATATCTCTAACGTGTGGCCAACAATACTTATTTAGATTTTTAAAGGCGTTTGACATCTTCTTGCTTTGATTAACTGATCAACGATTTATGTAATAAAAGCCTTTAGCAAAGATTATAATATAAGGTACTTTCCGCGTACTATCGCTAGTTCGCCGGTCGGAGGGCAAGGTGGAAAATGGCCTTTTTCAATTTGTCTCGGGTCTTGGGTGTCTAGATAACTATTCATGATAAAATATAGTATCGTTGAGTTAGTATCCCATAACACAAGTTTAAGCTTACATTGGAACTAGCTCAAACAGTGTCATTTGTCCCTATATATAATTAGTTATTTATTTTATCACTTAATATATAATACAGACCCCAACTTCTATAAAGCTGCGCTTTGAAAAATAAAATATTTAAGTGTTTTAAGATAAAAAAAATATAATTTTCGCTTTTAATATAGTACAATGCCATAACCCAAAATCGATGGCGTTGCGTCGTTTCCTAACAAGATTCCTGTTTCCACCATCCGGCCCAACTAGTCGGCTTCTTGTCATAATAAAAAATATTGTACTTATACTATACTATACAGGGTTACTGGTAACTAATGCAAAACCTTTTAACATCGGAATCAAAATCCTAACATAATACAGATCCGCAAGAAAAAAATAAAAAAATCTAAGAAAAGAAATTGGAATCCCCATAGAAACTCGACCAGGTGATCAGTGAATTTGTATGGGAGGCCCATTTTATTTTCTGTAATTTTTGCCTTTTTTATGCAGATCTATAATGTGTTGGGGAGTTTGATTCTGATGTTAAAAGGTTTTGCGTTAGTTACCAGTAACCCTGTATACAATATGTAACAAAAACCCTGTCCGATCCTTGTAGGAGAAACTCAGACCGTCAATATGAACAACTTTTCCTATGGGACCAATGCTTGAAACTCGAAGAAAAAAACGACATTTTCATACAAAAGTGTTCGGCCGACCCGGCAATTTGCATGAAAATCACGATCTTTCATATTGATAGATAAATATGATAGATAGATAATTATTTTATTGATATCAAAAAGACACACATAATTACACTCACTCACATTAAATAAGTGCAGAATAAAAATAAATAAATAAATAATAAATATATACGGACAAATCACACTGATTGAGCTAGCCCCAAAGTAAGTTCGAGACTTGTGTTATGGGATACTAACTGAACGATACTATATTTTATAAGTTTTATAACAAATACATATATAGATAAACACCCAAGACCCAAGACAATTAGAAAAAGGTCATTTTCCAACTTGCCCTGACCGGGGATCGAACCCGGAACCTCTAGGTGGCGGACTAGCATGGTGACCACTACGCCACGGAGGTCGTCATAATAACAAATTAAACACAGTTAGTAAGGTACTAAGTATGTGACCGCATATTGACGGTCTAAGTTGCTCTTAAAAGGATCGGACAGGGTTTTTGTTACATATTGTATATATAGTACTTATTAAAATTTAAGCTCAATAGGTTGAGGACTAGTGGTTTAAAATTGAGTTGCAAGAGTTGACCCAAACAACAGGAAATATTGCAAGTTCCAAGGCTTTTAAAATGCATTTGATATTGCAATAAATTATTTTCAAGACAACGATTTATTGCACATGGTGTTCGATTTGTACCCTTGTTAGGGTTCCGTAGTGAACAAGGAACCCTTATAGTTTCGCCATGTCTGTCTGTCTGTCTGTCCGTCCGCGGTTTTACTCAGCGACTATAAGTACTAGAAAGCTGTAATTTGGCATGCATATTTATATTAAGTAGGCGGAAAAAACGGTAAAATAAAATATTGAAACAAAATTTTTTAGTGTAGCTCCCATACAAGTAAAGTAAAAAGTCAATTTTTTTTCACGATTTACCAATCATGTTGGGTATCGTTGAATAGGTCTTTTAAAAATATTGTGAGTTTAAACACCGTTTTTCGATTTTGGGATGTGTTTCTGAAATATTTGCATTTTAAGTGAAAAAAATTGTTACAGTCAAGTGTCCCCCCCATCTATCTGCTAAACGGTTACATATGGACACGTGAAAAAATTCACAGCTATAGGATATATAACGAAATTTAAAGGAAAACTATCAGAACTAAGTAGGGTTTACAAATTAAAAAGTTATAGGCGATCAACTTATAAAATGTACTCAGAAAAGGAAAATTTCATACAAATTCAATAGAAAATTAGTTTTTAGACGTTTTTAGTGGCATGAACTCAAAGTTATAAGCCAATTATTATAAATAAATTCCTATATACATAAATAGAGCATATCTGGCTTTTGTGGTTACAATATTAATATATTAATTAATATAATATGTATAGTTACTTATATGGGTTATCTCGTTATGACCTACCTTGTTGTAAGTTACAAATATTATGTGTTATAAAATATATTTAAAGGTAGGTAAATTCAATATTTTATGTTATCGAGCAACTAACTACGCGTAATATTTCATTTATTATACATCGACATTTTTTTCCTATTATTTTCATCTAGGTATATTTGATTCGCTACAATGATGTAATGAGTAATGTTTTTATAACTTTTTTTTTCTGAAATAAACTTGATTATTTATATTAACAAAAACTTGAAAAACGGAACCCTTATAGAATCACTCGTGTGTCTTTTATGTCCGTTCAAAGTCAAAGTCATTTTTTTTTATTCAATGTAGGATAAATTTATCTCTTATTGAAGGTAATTTTTTTTTTAATATTATTTTTGTGCTAAAGCTAAAAACTACTAGTCCGTCCGTTTGTGACAACCAATTTTCTCCGAATCTACTGCACCAAATCAGGTGAAATTTGGTAGGATGGTGTAATCCAATATCCCAAACACAAATGTGCAATGGAAATTTATTTTTAAATAAGGGTTATTTTCTGGCCACAAATTAGAAAAAAAAGTTTTGCAAACCTCACTGTGTCATATATCAAATTAAAGGGCTTGTTGTGAGGATCTCAAATATTTTTTATGATCTTTGTAAAATAAACAGTTTTGATTTAATTCATTAAAGAGGACATAAATTGACTGCTTCCCCTGATCTTCTAAACTACTGAGCCAAAAATTTTTTAAAGGAGTACGAAATATAGTTTATTGCTTGTAGATTACAGGAAAACCTGTGAGAATTTTATCAATTGAAAATATAGTGGAAAACTCAATATAATACGTTCAATTGCGGAAAATAGTTTACCAAAATACCACTAGATAGCGCTAGTAGTAGTTAACTCGCGTCTTACTGTAGGATTTCAAATTTGATATAATAAAACATTTCACTTAGGTATTGTATGGATCCCTCTTTAGGCGAGTTCAAATCGCACTTGGCTGGTTTATTCCATCTTAATGCCCATGCACCATCACGCTGTTTTTTTCGTGTATGTAAGTTGCCAACACTGGTGTCAGATTTTTCAGGCTGCCTAAAGGCATCTGACATAGCCTGACGACTGCCATACAATAATGACAGCCGGGACCAACGGCTTAAACGTTCCTTCCGAAGCACGGAGGAGCTCGAGAAATTTTTGTGCCACTTGTGGTCACCCATCCAAGTGCGGACCACGCCCGATGTCGCCGGGCCACCGAGCTCCTCCATCACTCTAAGCGAAGTCTTTGGGTCATACGGTTCTGGGCTCTGTCTACTCTATTAAGGAAAAAGACGTAACAATTTTTTTGCTTGCAGATACCGGAGCACCACCAAAGCTCGGGCTCCGCGTTCAGCGACGGCGACCAAGCCAACAACGAGGTTCTCTCCGACGATGACAGACCTAAGTAAGTTTATATCTGGATGATATATTTTTTTCATTAATTTACTTTCCAATACCGCTCGTTTTTATGGTTCCTTAGTAAACAAGGAACCCTTATAGTTTCGCCATGTCTGTCTGACTGTCTGTGCGGTCGCGGTTTTACTCAGAGACTATAAGTACTAGAAAGCTGTAATTCGGTATAGGTATGTATATAAATCATGGTAAAATGGTGGTAAAATAAAATAATGAAAAAAATAATAATTAGGTTAGCTCCCATACAAGTAAAGTAGGAGTATTTTTTTTTCTCGACTAACCCATCATGTGGTTTATCGTTGAATTAAGGTCTTTTAAAAATAATATGAACTTGTGAACGTCAATTTTCGATTTAGGGATCCGTGATTCAGTTTTATACTGCAAATTTTTGTTAGAATCAAGTTTATTTGTTTGTTTGTCTGTTACCTTTTCACTCTTCAACTACTGACACTATTTAGATAAAATTTGGTATGGATATAGTATAAAAAAATGATATATAAATATATAGGGACAAATTACACTGATTGAGCTAGCCCCAAAGTAAGTTCGAGACTTGTGTTGGGATACTAACTCAACGATAGTATATAACAACTACATATATATATATTTATATATAGATAAACACTCAAGACCCAGGACAATTTGAAAAAGCCATTTCCCAATTTGCCCTGACCGGGGATCGAACCCGGAACCTCTGGATGGCGGACTAGCATGGTATCCACTACGCCACGGAGGTCGTCAAACCAAGGGAAGGTCATGTGATAGTTTTTATCCCGAAATTCCCACGGGAAGCGAAGCCCGCGGGCACATCGAGTCCACTATAAAATCAGTGACTCTAAAATGGTGTCATGTATTTCGCAATAGCTTGGTAACGAGAGGTCTATCCTGCGGAAGGTCCGGTGGTCATCTCAAGGGTCCTTAATAAGGAAGCGTCTCGGTCGACGACCCCTTGCGGAATCAGTTGCAAACTGCACTTGCTAGCTCAATCTTATGACTCGACTGCTCCGAAGAGAGTACTGTACTTGTGTTGCCGAAAAGTCGAGAGTCATAATTTTCACATTGTACATTATATTAAACATTTTTTGTCTCTTTACATGCTCTTCCTTGGTTTTCTTATTCAGATCCAATATATGGATAATATTATTGGAATTTTAAATATAGTTTAATTTACATAGAGAATAAAAATGTTAGTTCCAAAATTTCAAATTAATTAATATAAAATAATAAAAATACGTCATTTAAAACCCGCTCCTTAACGTTTCTGGCGCAAAGGTGCCAGTACACTAGCGGCATTGCCGCGCTGTATTGCAATAGCCATCCTTTGCACCAAAAACGTGTGGGAGCGGGAGTCCCCGTTCTTTTCAGCTATGCGGTGCCCTAACTCGCTAATTAAACGCGTCTACGCCTCAGCAGCCCATAGTTTCCACAGCTATGGGCACAAAAGAGTAATGTGGCTCCATAGCCACTATTATATTAAACTAAACAACATGAACCCTGATTGGGCATTGCAACAGAAAACAATGGAACGACATGCGGATTTTTTGTTAGTATTTATTAATGCTAAAATTATTATGAACTTAATTAATTAAAGATCTATTTGTCTGGTAGTTTTTTAGATAATGTAAATTTATTTTTATACAATGTCAGTGTTTTGTTTACTTATTTAAATACTAGCTATATTTGTTTATTTAAATATCGTGTATCGTTCTTGCAATGGCAAATATTAAAAAAAAGAGTGTAAGGAACAAAAAGTTTAGCAAACGTTTCTAATCTTTTATGAATAATGGAAATAACTATAAAATATGAGCTAGGTTGGTTTTCGTTAAACACACAATCTTATTCTTTAACTTTTATGAAGTCAATTTCAGTTGTAGCGTAATCAAGTGATGCTTTCTATGTAGAGGACCAATATCAAGACACTGTTATTGTCTGATTTTTTATTTTCATTTTTGAAAAGTACAAATCAAACAGATTGTGCTAGCTCCAAAGTAAGTTCGAGACTTGTGTTATGGGATACTTACTCAACGATACTATGTTTTAAAACAAATAAATATAGGTATGTATACAATATATAACAAAAACCCAGTCCGACCCTTGTAGGAGCAACTCAGACCGTCAATATGAGCAACTTTTCCTATGGGACCAATGCTTGTTACTCGAAGAAAAAATCGACATTTTCATATAAATTGCTGGGCCGGCTGAACACTTTTGTTTGAAAATGTTGAATTTTTTTCGAGTTTCAAGCATTGGTCCCATAGGAAAAGTTGTTCATATTAACGATCTGAGTTGAACCTACAAAGATCGGACAGGTTTTTTTGTTACATATTGTATAGATAAACACCCAAGATTAAAGAGAACATTATATATACTGACAAGAACCAGGTCAATTTGAAATAAAAAAACATTTTCAATCTTGACCTGACCGGGGGATAGAACCCGGGACCTCCGGTGTGGCAATCTGGCATGTTGATCTCTAGGCCACAAGGTCGTCAATTCGTACCGTTGCTGTCAGAATTTCGTCCTAGATTCGATGACGTTTGTAGACGTAGAGTTATCATGTACTCTTCTGACCATTAATCAAGTTTAGAGGAGACACTGATAACGTAATGGGCAATATGTGTGTCAATTGCTTATATATTGTGAGAATATTAGTTAATAACACATACTCGTAAGGTAGATACGTCCTTTGCGTTTTATACTCATAGTATACTTGTGCAGTGTCAAATAAATTTTAACCCTTTCACCGAGAACATCGGATTTATCCGACAAACATTGTCGTGCCCATTCTGCGAGCGTCGGATATTTCCGACATAAAAGAAATGCTTGTATTGCACATAAGTATCCACATCCCTTTTTGGTTGTAGGATGTATTTATTTTAGATTTACTACCCCTCGAGCTGGGGGCACGTCAACTAATATAAAGTACCTCGGTGAAAGGGAATTGTAAGCATAGTAAACGGTTACTCACGTAGAGATTCAAGATTCAAAGATTCAAAGATTCAAAGATTCAAATGTTTATTCAGTAATTGGACCTTTACAGGCACTTTTACACGTCAATAAGTATAATTTATGTTACGTGTAAAGTATATTAAAATTTAATTTATTTTTTAAAGAAAAGCTACCGATAACAGCGCTTCGTAACGACCACTGCTGAGAAGAAACGCCGAAAGAAACTCATTTTCACAGTATTGGTCGCCTACTCGCCAGAAGGGCTTTGTCATATTATTATAATTGTCTTTTAATTAATAAATACTTATAATATAATACAATGTTGACACATTATAACATGTTATGCTTGCGAACAAGTAAACTAACATAAATTGCGTAATAAAAAATATTAAGTAGTCAAAAAAAGCGAAGCCGAGCTGACCAGTCCCTCCCGGCAGCACCCGTTCACGAGTTGACGCACGGATCAGCCATCGTTAAACTCAACCATATTAGAGGGAATCCAACGACCCGACCAGCGACGCCACCACCGAGAGTGAGTGTGTCTCGAGGCGCATCGTCTACGCACGTCCTCTAGTCACGATTCTGATGAAGACTTGCAGATGACGTCGAAACATTTCGGCCAGTAGCTGACTCTCAAATACGTGAGTAACCCGTTTAATTCATCCTAAACGTTACTTACTTACTTCTGAAGTCATCTGCTTTTCTATCGTGACTTCTGTTGTTGGCCGTCAACTTGTCCCTTAGCAAAGGCCTCCCCCAGCTGTCTTCATAGTATTCTGTGATTTTCTTCTCCCTTCAGCTGCTTTCTTGATTTCATCTTCCCATTTGCTCTGCCCTCCTTTTCTTCTTTTTCCATCACGAGGATACCACTCTGTAACGTCCTTAGGCCATTTATTTCTCTCACTTCTCAAAGTATGACCAATCCATTGTTAGTTTTATTGGTCACGATATATTTATATATATATATAACACGTGGAAGGGACAAACCCGTAATAAATCAAACCACGGGCTATACTAGATCACTATAACAGCCGAAATAAATTTAAAAAATCGACTTTTCCATACAAAAGTGTGAAGCCGCTCGGGCAATTTGTATGGGGATGTCGAAAATTTTTTTTGGTTATTTGGTTGTTGTTTTTAATTTCATGATACTATAGTAATGTAGTATAGCCCGTGGTTTGATTTATTACGGGTATGTCCCATCCACGTTGTATAGGTACAAATAACACTGATTGAGCTAGCCCCAAAATAAGTTCGAGACTTGTGTTATGGGATACTAACTCAACGATACTACTTATATTTTATAACAAATACATATATAGATAAACATCCAAGATCCAGGACAATTTGAAAGAGGCTATTTTCTTACTTGCCCTGACCGGCGATCAAACCCGAAACCTCCGGGTGGCAGGCTAGCATGGTGACCACGACGCCACGGAAGTCGTCAAAGTTTTAGTCAAAAACTAATTTTGAAATATCGGAATTTAAAGTTACTCCTTTCTCCATATTAATACTATATCACGTCTTCATTTCCATACGGTGTAAACAAGACCAATAATCGCAGGGAACGTTGAAACTTTTAAAAGGGGATACATACATTTTTCGCTGTCTCGTGACGGGCCCCGAAAAATTCATGTATCGCATTTGAAATAAATCATTAGAAAGGAAACAAAAATATCAATTAAATCTTTATCTTGACCAGCTCTAGATAACCCTTCAAACTATTTATGAACTACTGCTTGCAGTTTTAAGTAAGAACGTGAAGGCAAAATTTGCCGTTCGTTTTGAGAAGCTTCACTTTCTTACTTTTAAACTGTAAACAGTAGTTCTTAAAAAAAAAAGTTTGGTTATCAATTGCTTGGGCGAGACAACATTTTAAATGGTATCTCCGCTTCCTTTCAAATGATTGATTTCAAATGGGGGCAGCACTGCACCCGAGAAATTAATGTATCCCCTGCTGTGTGCGAACGAACCTACCCACAAGTCGGTCGTCAGCATTGCCTATATTTTTATTAGGCGTTACCGAGCCGTTGATTCTGCTAAGGCCATTGGGACTCTTGTGTTAGATTTATATGTATATAATATAATAACCGCTAAAGAGACTTGACTGCCTCCGTAGTCCAGTAGTCAAGGCGTTCGCCTTGAGACCCGGAGGTCATGGGTTCGATTCCCACTGGGAAGCATACTTTGTGAAAAGTTGTTTCCAGTTGGAAAGGATATTGCAGGCTTGAATCACCTGATTATCCGAAAAGAAAGATGATTCCGTGTTTCGGTAGGCACGTAAAACTGTGGGTCCCGAACGCCACCTAGCGTTTGATCATCAAACTATCCAAGGATTGGTTCCTGGTTTGCCCTTAGGGTTGTGGAGGTCAGACGGCAGTCGCTCTGTGTAAAAACCAGTAACCTCGTCAAATCTCCTTGGTTAGGTAGCGGACCCCGGGCTCTGAAGCGTTACTGCTGAGGATGCAACCGGGAATACGCTCGGATGATGATGGCATAACCGCTAAAGAGAGAACACTACAGCAATAAAGAATATTGAAGTTTAAGATAGTAAAAGAGGCATTCCACATTCATTTGACGTAGTAAATTTCTTATTCTCAAGTACATGACGACCTCCGTGGCGTAGTGGTCACCATGCTAGTCCGCCACCCGGAGGTCCCGGGTTCGATCCCCGGTCAGGGCAAGTTGGAAAATGGCCTTTTTCAAATTGTCCTGGGTCTTGGATGTTTATCTATATATGTATTTGTTATAAAATATAGTATCGTTGAGTTAGTATCCCATAACACAAGTCTCGAACTTACTTTGGGGCTAGCTCAATCATTGTTATAATAGTGTCCCTATATATTTATTTATTTATTTACATAGTAAATGTCTACACAATATAAAAACATGTCTAAAATAGCCACTTTATAATTACATTGAATGTTAATGTAACACTTTTCCTAAAAATGAGACACATTTTTAACGATCTTTAAAAACGTTTGATTGTGCGAGCAAGACAGCTAACCAAATGTGAAATGCCTCTTAAATTGTCTCAGCTAAGTACTTACTCGTACTTCTTTTCGATTGGCCTTTATTACAGAGTACATTATATATACTGCATTTATTTTCGGTCAATTTGTACCTAAGAGAAATCGAAAAACTTTTCTTTCTTGGATGTTTACCTATATATGTATTTGTTATAAAATATATCGTTGAGTTAGTATCCCATAACACAAGTCTCGAACTTACTTTGGGGCTAGCTAAAGACAATTATAATAATATGACAAAGCCCTTCTGGCGGGTAGGCGACCAATACTGTGAAAATGAGTTTCTTTCGGCGTTTCTTCTCAGCAGTGGTCGTTACGAAGCGCTGGTATCGGTAGCTTTTCTTTAAAAATAAATTAAATTTTAATATACTTTACACGTAACATAAATTATACTTATTGACGTGTAAAAGTGCCTGCAAAGGTTTAATTACTGAATAAACATTTGAATCTTTGAATCTTTAGCTCAATCGGTGTAATTTGTCCCCATATATATTTATTTATATTTTCGTTTTTCGAAATTTCTGTTCTGAGCAAGCAGTTCCATTGATCGTTCCTTCCATAGACCTAGATTTTTTTTGTTCCATCAATATTTATCTCCTTACAACCCTTCAAAGATTATTTCGCCATTTTTAACCCCGACGCAAAATGACTTTTCTTGTTATAAGTTTGACGTCAATGTGTGTATGTCTGTCTGTGGCAACGTAGCTCTCGAATGGATGTACTGATTTCATGGAATCGTTTCTTACGTGAAAGCAGGTTTCCTTGCAGTGGTTCTAAGCCAAGTTTGATAACAAACGGTTTAACCTTTCAGAAGTTATTGGGGGTGAACGCTTGACGCTCGGAGGATTTTTAATTTGCCTGGCCAGTAAACTTATTAAGTTTGTTTGTTAATTCGTTTGTTTGTTTGTTTGTTTGTAAAAGCTTTATTGTGCACACATAAATACAAAAATACAATTTAAGAGAACAAGCACAGACTTATCCCAGATAGGGATCTCTTCCAGTCAACCTTGAATTGAAAGAAATAGTTTTTACAAAAATATTAACACTATAAATAATTTTTTAAAACTAAAAACAGACTTTACCCCTAAACTATACAACCGATTTTGATAAAATTGGGATATGGGATCACCTTTTAAATGAAATAAGAATTTTTCAAATCGAACCTGACGTCTTCGAATAATTAGTGAAAACACATAAAAACAAGTAAATATAAAAAAAAATAAAACAAGCTTTTATCTAAAGTGCTCCTCAAGACAAATCAAACGATGGGTTGCGTCATTTCATTACGCAGTTTCTATGGCCGCCTTGCGGCTCTACCATCAGATCAGCTCCATGACATTATAATATTACACTGTCCCGCGATATACGTATGCGTGCAAAATTTCCGTTCAATCGGAAACCGGGAAGTGGGTTAAATTTAACTTGCAAGATTTGATTACAGACAGACAGACAGACCGACAGACAAGCTTGTGAAAAGAGTCCGACGAATAGACAGCGCTACTCCTTTTTCGAAGTTGGTTAAAAATTGCTAGGCGATAAAGCACTACAAGGGAGGTGGTGTAGGTACAGCGGTAAAAGTTCAATCCTAGTTAAGATGAAGTGGTAGCTAAAGTGGCGCCCTCATTTAAAATAAATTGTTTAAAACTAAATATGGTGATAATTCAAAATTTGATTTGTATAAATGTCGAGAAAGACCTTTAAACTATTTTATAAATAACCTTTGAAATGATTACTAATAGTCCGTCTAGTTTTAAAACTAGACGGACTACCAATATTACTTTCAAAGGTTACTCATAAAATAGTTTAAAGGTCTTTCTAGACATTTATACAAATCAAATTTTGAATTATCACCATATTTAGTTTTAAACAATTTATTTTAAATGAGGGCGCCACTTTAGCTACCACTTCGTCTTAACTGTACCAGTTGTTGTGGCCTGGGCCGATAGTGTTATCAGCTTGACTTTTCTTGACCGCTGTGGCCTAGCGGTCATCATGCCAGGCTATCACACCGGCGGTCCCGGGTTCGATCCCTGGTCAGGTCACGATGGAAAATGATCTTTTTCAAATTGATTTGGCTCTTGGATATTTATCTATATTATAAATTTGTTTTAAATAAAAATTAGTATCGTTGAGTTATTATCCCATGACATAAGTCTCGAACTTGCCTTGGGTTGTGCGGTGGGCCTAGCTCAATCTGTGTGATTTTTCCCTATATATTATTATTTTTATTTAAGGCTCGTTTCTCGTGAAAGAACTCTCTGGAATTATAAATATTGATATTTTTATACAATAAAAAAAGAGTGTTTTTATCATTCGAGAAACCTGTTCTATTATAATTTATAACTTACCTAACTGTAGATTTAGAATCATGATCTATATCTAAAAATAAAATAAAATTAGCATTAAATGTAGAATTTATATGTTTTATTAATGACTTTCAAGACTGGCATTCTTTTTGGAATAGAGTAAATGTCACACAAACCAATTTTACTAACGCAAAATACCTAATAAAAACATTATCTACTAGGTAAGTAAGTACCTTAAGTTTGTAGGTACAATCAATTTATTAACAGGAATGCGAGACGCTAATTTATAGTTTACCATCAAGATATTTTTCATGTCAAAAAACCGTATCGAAAAAAAAAAACTTAAGGATATAAATTTTATCAAAATCAGTAAATATATATGGACAAATAACACTGATTGAGCTAGCCCCAAAGTAAGTTTGAGACTTGTGTTATGAGATACTAACTCAACGATACTATATTTTATACCAAATACATATATAGATATACAATTTGAAAAAGGCCATTTTCCAACTTGCCCTGACCGGGGATCGAACCCTCGACCTCTGGGTGGCGGACTTGCATGGTGACCACTACGCCACGAAGGTATGTAGCTATTTTGATTTTATATAAAATGAGTAGAAAACACACATAATTTTATATAAACAAATTGTTGTGTATTTTTTGTGACTTTCCAGTGGTGTTTACGGTCATTGGTAAATCGGCTTATTGTAATTTTCTAATTAGTTCAACTATAAAGAATAAATAAATATGTAGGGACGAATCACACGAATTGAGCTAGCCCTAAAGTAAGCTTAAGCTTGTGTTATGGGATACTAACTCAACGATACTACATTATATGATAAATACATATATAGATAAACACCCAAGACTCAAAAACAATTTGAAAAAGGCCATTTTCGAACTTGTCCTGGCTGGGGATCGAACCCAGAACCTCCGGATTGGCGGTCTAGCGTGTTGACCATTACGCCAAAGAGGTTGTCAAGTAAAACTTATCTATCGAAACCTATAAATACCTAGTTATTGCTATTTGCGTCGCGCGCGCAAAATCAAACCAAACCCGTTGTATGCTAATCACTTTCCTCCATTAACATAGAATGTAGTAGCAATGCAGAAACGACTAGAAGTGTCGAAGAAATGTTATCCGCACGATCAAAACACCTGCGCCGTTTTAACGTACAAACAAAGGAATTACATACAAACTGTAGTCCATTATTTTAGATATTTAAAAGTATTAAAACAATCTTGACAGGTCTTTTTATTGAAATATACACTTTATAAACCAATACCTTTGCAAATTAAATTAAATTATTTATTTTATAAATTGTATTTTTTTTTGTAATTTGCATATTTCATTATTTAAACAATAAATAGTAAACGTTAGATGTTAAAAAATATAATATTGGTAAATTTAGTAAAACTGTAGATAATATTTAACACTAAACTATGGAACTTTAAAAATTAATTATATATAAATCCAAAAATAAATCAATTTATTAATTTCGTAAGTGATTAGGTAGGTTACTAATTAAGTCCTTTTAGATTTTCCAGTTTAGTCTGTTTTCTTTTTGTTAAATAAACAATATACCAACTTCATAAAAGAATAAACCTAACTTAACGTTGTACCTAACAACGTTATGATAGGTTTAAATTATTATTTTTTTAATTTAAAACTACTATGAGCTAACCATTAGGCAGTAAAGCTTTTAAATTTGTTTTATGAGGAAGCGTTTTCAATTGGATACTCCACATTACCTACTAGATAATAGAAAACTCCGTACCTAATTATAAACAGTAGTAATATAAGTAAGACTAAGAACTGATGTACAATATGAGTGCAATAAACAAATAGAATTAAAAAAAAAAACAATAAAATATCGCACGGTAAGCTATCGTATGTGTCATATGAAACCGCCGGCCGGTCAGTCGACTCTTGCGCATTTCCTAACGCACCCGTGCCCAAGAAAACTGCACACTTTTGTCGCGGACGAATACTTAATGTGCTTTCAAAAAATTTTGGTGAAATTGTCAAACGCACGTGTTGTTCTATTATCAAAGGAGTTATTTAAGAAATCAACTTACCTAAGTGGTTCATAGTTCCTTATTCACGGTTCAAATGTTAGTGATATTCACTAAAAAAATTGCAAGATTTTATAGTGAGTGAATTTATTGGGTGTTTGTGTTTTAAGGCATTTTTGAAGAACGCGTAACGACGTAAGTTATGCTTATATCTAAAATATACCTTTAATAAGGTTTATATTGAAATTTTTTTAAACTGCCGCGCTTTTGTAACAAGTATTAATGTAGGCATAAAATGAAAAGAAAGCGAGTTAGGTACGAGTGCCTAACTCGTACCTACGATGTACGAATCTCTTTTTTTCCTTTGCACAGAAAGTGCGAGAATTTAGATCATGTCAATAGTTATTGTGGCTAGCAACCCGCCACTATTTTTATTACCTTTTCTCTCCATACATACTAGGTATCACGTCTTTATCCATAATAGGCAGAGGTCGGAATTAGGTAGAGTTTTTTATGTATTTACACTAATTTCATACAGCGAAAGAATAAAGTGGATATGCCTCAAATCCCGGGATTAATTTTAAAGAGCAGAAAAATCGTGTGATTTCTTAAAAAAAAAGTTATTTGCTTCTACACAATTGAAACGACTGCACGCGCGACGTTGCCAATATGTTAAAACTAATATAAATACTTATAAAAGTTGTATATAATTATCTTTGTTTTATTTGTCTTATCTATCTCTAATGATTTTATGATTATTTATTTGTTATATTGTTGGCAACATGGGATTGTCCATTAGAAATTCCAGGAAGATCCACATTAATATCAACATTTCGATGCAAGTACATAAATAACTCTATCTAATTCCGACCTCTGCTAATAGGGCAGACAGAGGCTTTTCGGATCTAAGCAGGCAGAGCCCAAGGCCGCAAAACCAAAGGCCACTTTTAGCAGGAAGGTGATAAAGGAATCAAAATAGCAGATCGCCTACATGATTCGAATTTCCGCCCATTTCCTCGATCGGATTTTACGATCTGCTCGGGAAGAGCAGTTGTTACATTCTAGTTTTTTCTTTCTCCCAGACCTTCATGATATTCCCTTTTCTATTTACACTAAACGTCCATTTTCAAGCCTCACGTGGCCTTCATGCCCCGTGGCCTTGTTTGCCCAGAAGGAGACAAAAACGGGATAGTATTAGAATATAGAGCGCATCTTATCTACAATATGTAACAAAAACCCTGTCCGATCCTTGTAGGAGCAACTCAGACCGTCAATATGAACAACTTTTCTTTTAGAGCCAATGGTTGAAACTCGAAAAAAATCAACATTTACATACAAAAGTGTTCAGCGTGCCCGGCAAATTTGTATGTAAATGGCGATTTTTTCTTCGAGTTTCAAGCATTGGTCCCATAGGAAAAGTTGTTTATATTGACGGTCTGAGTCGCTCCTACAAGGATCGGACAGGGTTTTTGTTACATATTGTATGTCAGAGCCTATCTTCGTAAAGGTTCACATCTATATGTTTCTGTATTCTCGTAACAGACCTCTAGACGACAACATAATTTTTCATAACTAAAAAGCGACTTCGAACCCAAATTTCACTACCGATGTTGAAAATGTCTACGAGGCCATCTGACAAAAATGTCGTTTCAAACAAAAAAATAATTTTCCAAATTGGTCGAGGCGTCTTTGAGTAATCAGGGAACATACATAAAAAAACATATATTGATAACTTTCCCCTTTTTTGAAGCTGGTTAAACTTGTAGTTCGCTTCGTACTGTGAAATCGCGAACCCCATATCTTGTTAACCACTTGACCGATTTTGGTCGTGGGTCATGTCCGAATTTAAGAATTCTACCGAAATTCAGGAAGCTTCAATGAAAACTACTCGAGTTATTGTCCAACAAACAAACCTACACACAAACGCCGGATTGTTCAAGTAGGCTCGGACAGGCCTGGGGGGTTCCTCCAAAAGCGGCACGCAAGACGGACATCACTGCGTATCTACGGTTCAATGTCAAGCAACATTAATGTATAATGATAAAGCCTAATTTGGTTTGACATAGAAATGGGACGACACTTTAACCCCCCTGTGTCACTCCCCGTTAAGGTATCGAAAATATAGCTACACACATTATCACAAGCGCGTGGCGATCACCCCGGAGGAGAAAATTCAGTTACATGAATCGTTTGTCCAGAGTAATAAGAATGAAATTGGCTTGCAATGAATATCTAGTATCTAAACGAAGATAAATTAAACCATAGCACTAACTCATTGAGTAAATATTTCTTTGATATTATTTTCTCAGTAAGACTTCTGTACGTGAGTTCTAGTACTTATTCTGTGCCATAGCGCTGACCACGTTGAGTAAATATTTCTTTAAATAGTATTTAAAAGAGTACTACTTCTGTACTGAGTAAGACTTCTGGGGACACATTTCTACGAATGGTTTACGCGAGCGTTTCCAAATGGGTGCATTTTTGAAATGATCGTATGCGAAGTATTTGCACGAGTGCTTTTGACCACTCGTAATTTTGACATTTGTGGCGTAGACATGTCAAAGAAACCTTTCATGGAGAATCCGTTCCGATTCATGCTGCTTTTTCATTCATGGTGAAATTCTTAGAAAACCATAGACATATTTTCGATGTTTCCTGCGTAAAACAATATTGTTTTTAGCTGACACGACGGTTTCAAAAATACGGCCAAATGGTTTTCTACGCGAGGTTGAGTTAGAAAACTACACGTTTTGTGTTTCGTTGAGTCCTTAAATGAAAAATAGCACTCCTGTACGTGGGTACTAGTACTAATTCTGTGGCTCAGAGAACTTCGCTTGCTCGTTTAAAAATAATAAAGTTTAGATTAACACACGAGTATGTTTATAAGTTTTTATCTATTTAAATCGTTGACATATATCACAAAGAGTGTGGGACCTAGTATGCTGCCTTGAGGAACACCATAAGCAATTTGACGCTCTATTTATATTACCCACGTTTCGATTCTGAGAAAGTTTTTACTTCGTCAGTTGTTTTGCAAGGTTAATGTGACGTAGGATAGTTATAATAATTATGATTAGTTTCCTGTTTTGTTTTTGCGAGGGTTTCGAAATGAGGCTCTCTGACGTCACGAGAGCTGGTGTGATGGATGAACGAGGAAGTATGTTAATTTATTTTTAACATTTTGCAATGTTTTGTCCGATTGAAGGTAGTGTTTAGTTAATTAATTACCTTTGATCTAGCTCGACTAGATATCTTAATTACTTTAAATTATCATAAATACAAAAAATACATATCTAATACATAAACAATAATAATTTATAAATAATATATATGTATATATAACTATAATAATATATATATAATATTATATATATATATATATATATATATATATATATATATATATATATATATATATATATGTATATATATATATATGTAACTACATACATATACATTTAATATATGTAAAATAGTAAGAAACGATAAATTCTGCTAATTGATTATATACTTCCAAAAAGAAAATCAATTACTGCACAAAGTTGACCCAAAATGTCTGCTCATTTTATTCAGGGTACGTGGTCTATTTAGTTTCGACTTATATTGTTATTAGGTGAATTAATAAATATTTTTTTAACGGTAAAAACCGACTTCACCACCAAACTACGCAACCGATTTTGATAAAATTACTTTAGGACAACCTGACAAGTAGCCCTTTTGAAATCAAAAAGAATTTTCCAGATTGGTCTAAGCGTCTATAATGGGTATTTTCCTGGGTCACAAGTAAATTATTTTGTACAGATAAGAAAATGAAACGTTGCAGAATAATGTCAGTTATCTTTGAACATATACATTTTAATGTGATTTTAGATTTATTAAAGCAGAAAAACTGATAATAAGAGAGCTATTTGACTCCAAGAAACGATGACGTCATTTGCCTGTATTTCATACAAAATCCCATATAAAATGTTTGTTTTGACGTTTAGAAAAAAGTATCTGATTTGACCTGTTGGAAAATAGCGGATTAGGTAATCCATAGACCTAGATTTGGGCCATGTTAGGTAATCGGGGAACATACATCAAAAATATACATATATGTTCGAATTGATAACCTCCTCCTTTTCTGAAGTCGGTAAAATATACCTAGGTTTTTATAAATCTTTAATTTTTTTTTTCTCAGAATGTCGACTTTTAATCTGAATAATAAAATAAATAGGTAAGTATTTATGTAACGATTTATACATATAATATAAAATCTTTACACATAAATAAATTTGCTGACGCAAATAAATATTTAAATAGGTAAATAGCTACTAGAGATGTATTTCGAGTCGTATAATCATATTTATGTTTCAACAAATTTACATTTATTAATGAATGAATGCGTACTAATGATAAATAGGAATGTAATATACCTAATTATAATAATGATACTAATTATATTGACGTTAGCTCATGATTCTGATTTATCACTACCTTTTGGGTCAAAGCAATATCTATGTTTGATTTGTGGCGATCAAATGAATTAGGTATTTTATTAGTTACTGACTACTCTAGTTATTTACTTTTGAGATTCTGGGTTCGATTCTCGGCCAGGGCAAGTTGAAAATTTGCCGGATAGATCGGACTTACCACGATCATTATCATATTTTGTGTGGAACAACAAAAAACAATTCCCGAACGGATACCGTCAGTGTTGTGTGTATGTGGGACGCCCAACGCAGACGACAGACTAACACGACGCGCAAAAAGTCCGGCGCGGGTCGTGTGCGTTACTGACTATCACAGACTAAAAAGTGCGTCACGGATAGTCTGTCGTCTGCGTTGGGCCTTATGCAACAAACGACGAAGAAAGGTAGACCGATATACCCTTGACAGCCGAACATCCATCACAGTTCCTCAGTCTGCCAGCGACCATGACGGCAGAAGAGTCGTCGAAATATCTGGCTCAAAATGATAATAATCGCGGTAGGTACCTTAGTACCAATAACATTTATTGCGACCGTGAAACCCTAAAATCATATATTGATGGTTTTGGGTCATGAAAGTCTTGCTTGTACAAATAGTTAAAATTAACTGAATTTTTAATCTCTCTCCCTCTCTCATCTCAGCGTTTTCCCAGTTGCGTCCTCAGCTGACATACTGAGAAGCCCGGGGTCCGCTTTCTGACTTTTTCTTCTCCACTTTGCACGGTCTTGAGCATCCTTGGTTGTAAGACGAATTGAATTTTTAATATCTATATCTAAATTAAAAACTAAAAGTTTATTAGGCTATTGGACTTAGTTTTTTTGGACAATATTTTATACAAATAACAAATAACACTAACAAGAAGCCGTTTTCCGAAAATAGAAAGTAAATTGGTTATTAAATGAGTCAGCAATTATCATTTTAAATATAAGAGTGGGAGCATGGTGGGGACATCTCGCTATTTTTTTCGTAAGAGTGACACCTAGATAGTGACGTCACGCGGGTGTATGTGCATTCTTTTTCTGTTATTTGACAGTTTCCCCTTCCACCGGATTTGAAAGGCTTATAACTTGCTTGTTTTTGAGCGGAGTAAAATTATTATTTATGTTTTCGGTTTCGTATCATGTTACCTTTTGATATGAATAAGAAAAAAAAAGTCGAGTCAAACACCGAATTGTAATCATATTATTGTTTTAAATCCAGAAAATTATGTATTCGGTTTATTGAGTGATTCATAAATAAATTAGTAAAGTGTATAATTTCCTGCAATAGTAAACATTTAAACAAAATAAAGTTTTGAGTACCTGTCTTGGTCTAAAATAAATAATTTGGTATTGGAAAATAAAATTTCACAAAATATTGTCACTAGTTATGATGATATCCATTTTCAACGTGATTTCAGATGAGTAAGCATCTGTCTTTATCATCCTGATCATCATATTTAGAAATATTATCTTATGTATTCATCAATTGTATATATCAGTATATATTTATGTAAGTCTATGTAGGTATGTTTATTAATTTATTTATGTTTCTTGTAGGTATAAGTATTTATTTATTTTTGTATTGTACACGCCAATTACCTCTTTCTTCCCATTTCCTCTCGCGGGTCTGCTGGAAGAAATTTCTTTAGAAATAAGTATCACTTATGTACTATGTTAACTTTTATAAGGTTTTATTTGTAAATTTTCAAGTGTACATGAACTAATAAAATAAAATAAATAAAAAAAATCAATAATAAGAGCGCTATTTGACTCTAAGAAACTCTGACGTTATAACTTTGTATTTCATACAAATCCCACAAAAAATGTTTGTTTTTTTTGACATTTAGAAAAAAGTATCCGATTTGGTTGCTGGAAAGTACCGAATTATACATTACTAGCACTTTCGCACGTTAAATGACCCTGGGCGTGGTCGTTAATTGGACCACAAGTACCATAAAATGTGCGCTTCCGTGCTTGCGAAGACACGTCACCATTGGTACCGGCAGTGGCGTGCATTTAATACAGACAAATACAAATTTGTCTACCCTGTGCCACCCTAAAAATAAAAGCAAAGTGAGACATGTACCTATTTTCTTCGATATGGAGCCGTTCTTGTAATTTAGGTAATCATACCTAATTTACAATATGGGCTCCATATTTTATAAGGTATGCACTGATCAATATAATAAAATATCAAAAATAGTTATGCACGTCAATGGTAGAAATCGAGCTACGTAAGAAAGAAAGAAAGAAAGAATAGTACGTACACCAGTGTTGAGAAAAACTACACCAGTGGCCAACACTGGTGTAGTTTTTCTCAACACTCTTCCTACACACATGAACAACAGGATTTTGCCGCGAAATAAGTGCGTAAAATTAGGAAGGATCAGCGTCGCGGGCGTCTTGGATTCGCAAATGAGTAAGCATGGCCGGCTCCAATTCACAGTTTCCTCATTATGGCCACACTCCAGACAACTTGTATATCCAGTTTTGCCACGTCTTATACTTATGCTACTTATACCTACTTTCAAGATTGCTTCGTCTGTATCCAATACTTTTCTAACTTTTGTTTTAACCCAGTGTAGTAACTACCTAATTAAAGTTTTCGTAATTATGTCCTGTCTATTTTATTTATTTACAAAATTCATGTACACAAAGTACAAACATAGGAACTAACAAAGTAAGAACATTGAGTACATAGTTACTGTTTATTTCATATGAAATCTCTTCCAGCAGACCCAGGAGAATATGGTATAACAGTTAGAAAAAGGGCTTTTAGTCTCTGCAGCGAAGGTCGTTTTAGAACGAAGCCGATAGTAGATCGGTACGGATCTTTTGCAAAAACAACCAATGCTGCATTTTTCCATTTTATTTTGCTATATGGATTCTCTTATATATAGAGAAAGCAAAGTCCAAAAAGTTTGAAAAATAATGTGACATTGGTTATTTTTCCAACACACCCTTCCTTCTTAATTTAATAAATATTACAGTTATTGTAATAATATTAAACTTATTGACGTGATTACCTTATATATACGATTACCTTATATATATGAATACGCAAGCATATTCACTATTATACGACTAAATGATTATCATAAAATATCTGCGCAAATTTTTATGAATATGACAATACTACTTTAGCTCGTATATATAAACTAAACTATATATATATATATATATATATATATATATATATATATATATATATATATATATATATATATATAGGTTTAGTATTTTTGTATTGACTAATTGAAGCACAGAATAAGTACTAGTGTTTACGTACAGAACTCATAAATAAATTCAAAGAAATATCTACTTAATATCGATAGCGATATGGTTTAATTTAGCTCGCGTAAGGACTGAGCACCTATTCGTTTAGATACCTTGAAATCCATAGTAAGCCAATTTTATTCTTATAAATAAAAAAAAAAAATCGTTTATTGTCAGACAACTTAGTCCATAGAAATATTAATTAGGTTCATCAAATAAGAATAAAAATAAATTAAATTAAAATTAAAATTAAAATAAATCAGACTTATAACTCTGGACGATTCATATAACTGAATTTTCCACTCCGGAGTGGTCGCCGCGCGCACAGTAATAATGTAGGTATATTTTCGATACCTAACCTTCGTGACACAGGCCTGCTTCTACTAGCTAGGAGGAGTACAAATAACTTAGCGATTTCACAAGTTAAGCGACCTGGCGTAGTCCGCTCTTGGATAGGTGACCACAAGTGGCAAACAATTTCTCGAACTCCTCTGTGCTTCGGACGGCACGTATAAGCCGTTAGTCCCGTCATCGTAGTATGGAAGTCGTCAAGCTATGTCAGATGCCTTTGAAATTTTTTACACTTTTTACTTAAAAAACACAACTACAAAACTAGCTAGTTTATTATTGTAGAACGTTGTTTTAGCAGTGTCCGAAAATACCATTGCGTCATTCACGTAGATCTGAGTTTATTTAAAGATCACATTCTGAAACATTAGACTAAAAGTGTGTCATCCCGTGATTCTTTACGCATCGATGTGCTTATCTAATATTCTTCTGAGCCCATAAACACTATCACGTATTTATTCTAAATACGGTAGATAGAGCATTTTTGGTTTTGAAAGAAAGTAAAATACTTTATTTGGGGTATATAAAATTTACAGTTTAAATTGCTGCTCTTAGCAGACTGGGGTATTATTACTATGTTGGTACGCTTTTCAGCCACGGGTCCACGGGGACCCGGTCCTTTGAGGCGTTCATGGGGCCAAAACCAACATAAAGAGGCCTTTTAGTACCTTTTTATCTAAAAAGTGAGATGGCTGCATCTATGGAGGTTAATTACTATTACCCTTACTGTACCCTTAATGCACTATTGAGATGGTTTAACGGACAGTCCTCCATGGCTGCTGAATTATTGCCAAGAAGGGTTTGTTTATAAAGCTTTATTGTACATAAGAAAGAACACAGTTACAAATCAGAAAAGTATACATACAACGGCGGACTTATTCCTTATAGGGATCTCTTCCAGTCAATCAGCCAGTAATTGAGTATAAATATAAATATAAATATATACGGACAAATAACACTGATTGAGCTAGCCCCAAAGTAAGTTATAGACTTGTGTTATGGGATACTAACTCAACGATACTATATCTTATAACAAATACATATATAGATAAACATCCAAGACCCAGGACAATTTGAAAAAGGCCATTTTCCAACTTGCCCTGACCGGGGATCGAACCCGGGACCTCTGGGTGTTAAGGATTATACTTGGTTTGGGCTATGTGGATTGCATGTAAGTGGACCGGATAACTAGGTTATGGAGTGAGATACGGACATCTACCTAAAAATCTCTCACAACAATTTTTGCCTGGTAGATGGTGACTTTCTGCTCGTTGGCTACACTATTATTACTATTATCTTGGTACGCTTTTCAGCCACGGGTCCATGGGGACCCCGTCTTTTGAGGTGTTAATGGGGCCAAAGCCAACATGACGAGGCCTTTTAGTACCTTTTTATCTAAAACTTGAGATGGCTGCTATTATTATGTTGGTACGCTTTTCAGGAATGGGTCCATGGGGACCCGGTCCTTTGAGGCGTTTATTAATTTAACAGACTGAGTCCAAGTATGCAAGACCCAAAGGCCAGTTTTGCGTGATGGTGGAAAAGTAGATGAAACAAGAATCAAAAAAGTGTTTGTATCACCTATTAACAACATTTGAATTTTCACCCACTCTCTTTTATGATCTGCGTGGAAAGAGATGCAGCTAGTACATCTTACGATTGAACTAGTCGCGGGCTCGAACTCACAGGTGGGCGCGGCCTAAAAGCATACTGTCTCACCTAACATTGTGTTCTGGCGAAACAGTGAGGTGAAATGCACGATAAATTCATAGTAAACCGAGCGCGTATAAAATATGTAAAGTCCTTTGGGAAAAGGGGTTTTATGCAAAAACGACTGCATTAATCGATTACACATAAAGTTTAATAAAATCTTCGATAAATAAACCGTGTCGGTGTGGACTTAGTTTTGGTGATTTAACACTTCTTTTATTACTTATTTACGCCGAAAGTTGCGTGAAAATAAGCAAAAAAAAAACAATCTTTGATGGCTCATAACTTTTTGATGGCTTTTTATTTTACTATTCTGTATTCATACAGACAAAATTTATAATGAGACAAAACGGTATCATGTTAAACTTTGAATGTATAATGTCAAACAGTGGAGGAAATTCCCTCCGAAATGTGTATAGAAAAAGTATTGAATAGTTCGCTCTTAAGTTTTTTTTTGTCTGTAAAGCCAGCATGGAAGAAAATTAATACTATAACGAGGTTTTGGCGAAAATGAAGAAAACTGTTTGCGTTGGCACGTCACTTTATTGTAAATTACAAGCTTAGTACTTTTCGAGCTGCGAAACAGCCGTGCCAGTACAAAGTTTACGTCACTGGATGGAGCTTTCAGGTGGCAACCCACGAGTGGATGTACTACCTTGCTGCTAGTGAATTATGAATTATTGACACTGATTTTTTTTTTTTTTTTTATATGACAGACATAGGTTGCCTCGGACGGCATTTCCTATTTCACCCGGACAAGGTTTGAGGAGCGGGCCAGAGGCCCGGCTTCCTATATTTTTATACTACTAATTGACACTGATTGTATGAAGGACTTCTTAGGGTCTTGTAAAAAAAATAACCATAGCGTGTTCTAATTTGGTACAGCGCCATCTAGTTCTGTTTGTGGAAACTATTTGTTACAATACTAATTTAACTGCTTTTTCAGGACTCCACTCCGCTCCCCCCGCCGAGGTCCCAGGAGGCTAGGCAGGTCGGAATTCAGCATGGACGACGATGACTACTCCCCGAGTAACTCTGTCACCTCAGTAAACTCACTGGCCAGCTTGCTGAAGGAGAAACTGCAGGTATAAATATTTTATTTTTACTAGCCGCGTTTGTCACAATTCAATTTAATTAATTTATTGCATTTGATAATGTACATGTGTCTCAAAAGAAGGCGTCGGTCAACGCGCTATGGAGAGGGCTATATGCTCGGTGTTTCTCTACGTGATCGAGTCAGAAATGAGGAAATTCGTAGGAAAACAAAAGTCACTGACATAACCCAGCGGATTAGCTCGTTAAAATGGCAGTGGGTGGGACACATAGCGTAATGAACCGATGGCCGAGGGGGCAAAAGGTTCTCAAAAGGCAACCGCGTTCTGTCAAACGAAGCGCAGACACCCACCCACAAGGTGGTTAGACGACCTGACCCACGGGCGTACCCAAGTTCTGGGCCAGGGGGTGGCAAATCAGATTTAAATAGGTATTTTTTTATTATAAATGTTTTAATTAAACAATAATATCTAGGAATTCAAAAAGTAACTTTCAAGGGTCTTCAGCAAAATAGTTAATGATGTCTTCGACGGTTTTTTTTACATGATAGCAAATTTCCTTGCCGTGGTTCTTAGCTATGTTTGATAAAAATCGGTACAGTCGTTCAAAAGTTATTAGTTGTGAACACTTGAAAGTCGGTTTTTTTATTTGCCTGGCAAATAAACTTGTAATGTTGTTTATTGTATTGCAAATGGCAAAAAGTTCTTTGTCCTAACTTTTATTGACAAAAGTAGATAGTTAGTAGGGATGTAAACCAAATCCAGGGGGGGACAGCTGCCCCCCCCCCTCGGTACGCCCATGACCAGACCAAAATCGCTGGATTCAGCCCGCAATGGATCGGAAATTTTGAAAATCCTTGGGTGAGGCCTATTTCCAGCAGGAGAAGGAAATTATGGCAAGTATTATTACTTTTTGCGAATAGTTGTCAAGATGTAAGTATTTAATGTCAGTTCCACAGCTGGGTACAGATCGCGCAAAATAACTTGGCGGCTCGGAAGTTAGCTGCAAGTGACAGCGGGGTAGCTGGCGCCCGGCGCACCGTCCCCCCCAATCCTGTGTTCGTCTACTGCGCAGCGATCCGCGCGAAGTTCAGAGCCGCCGAGTTATTTGACGCGTACTGTAATAACTTTCAAAAAAGAGGAGGTTATCAATTCGTCGCGATATTTTTAATGTATGTTCACCGATTGTTCAAAAACGCCTGGACCAAATTGGCCAAGTGCGTGTCGGTAGTTACGAATTACGAATACCAACTTTGATTTCGTGCCACTAAAAACGTCTAAAACAAATTTTCTATTGAATTTGTTTGAAATTTTCCTTTTCCAAGTTCATTTTATAAGTTGATCGCCTATAACTTTTTAATTTGTAAACTTGTAAATTTCGTTATATTTACTATAGCTGTGAATTTTTTCACGTGTCCATCCATATATAACCGTTTAGCAGATAGAGGGTGGGGGGGGACACTTGTATCTAACAAAAATTTTCACTTTAAAACCAAATATTTCAGAAATGGATCCTTAAATCTAAAAACGGTGTTCACAAGCTCATAATATTTTTGAAAGACCAATTCAACGATACCACACATGATTGGTTAGTCTAGAAAATAAAATTGACTTTTGACTTTACTCGTATGGGAGCTAACCTAAAAAAAAAATTTTTCACTATTTTTTACACTACCACTTTTTCCGCATAATTAATATACATACCTTAACTAAATTACAGCTTTCTAGTACTTATAGTCGCTGAGTAAAACCGCGGACGGACAGACAGACAGACAGACATGGCGAAACTATAAGGGTTCCTTGTTTACTACGGAACCCTAAAAAATTGACAACACATAAAAATCTTCAGTTCGGGACCATACCTGACCAAATAATGGCTTACGTATCTTTTCTTATAATTAATCTTCAATTTCAGAGCATACCTCAGAAGATCCGCAAGAAACCGACCGATTACAAGCTGCGCGCGTTCGTGGGGCTAATGTTCCTAGCCGTGTCCTTCTTCATTGGGTTCGCCTACGTTCTGTACCACCAGCAGGCGCTGACCAAGGCCTACTTCCACAGCGTGCAGTTCAATGAACCCAAGAGGATGATCAGGATCTTCAATGCGGACGACGTCGAGATATTTAAAGCTAGCTTAGGTGAGATTACTCTTGTTTTAATCATTCTTCCATGGTGGCGTGAGAAAAATGGAAGGTCTAAGAATATATCAGCATTTTTTGAAATTTTCTAAAAATAATTATCCCGTCCCCCATACGGTTATACAAATGGCTCCCTCATGGAACTTGGCAAAACCTGAGGCCGAAGGCACAGCCACCCGCGAGGCCACAGGCCGAGATGTGGAGCGAAGCCGAATGCCGAGTTCTCCCCCCTTCCCCCCTTCCCCCCCAGCGCCCCCAAAAGCCAATTGACAGAACTGACGAAAAGTGAATAGTCGATACGGCTAGCAACCCGGCACTATTTTGATTTGCTTTTCCACTTTCTCGCCCACCATCTCGCTTAAAGTGGTCTCTGGGTATTGCAGACCTGGGCTCTATTTGCTTAGAGCTGTAAGACCTAAAATGCTCTGTTAGCCCCATTAGGGATAAATACGTGATAGTTTAGGTAAAGTGTATCCCACTAAAAACTTAAATGTGAAAATGGGAGCCAAGTTCAATATTCAATTAAATAATTGAGATTTAAAAGGCTGCCAGGTTCTGTAGGGAATTCTGAAATTGATTTATAATATTTTCAACATTTGACCTACCGAGTTGGATTACGCAGATTACGCTTAAGAGCTGTATTACTAGAAAGATCTGACCGTCTAATTCAATTGCGTTCCCTTTGCTTTAAAAATTTGAATTTGCTAAAATTATGTGTTCTATATATTTTCCAGCGGTTGGCATTGAAGGAAAAGTCAAGGCATATCCATGCCTCCCTAACGATCGACGGAAAGATGGCTCTGAATGCTTAGAGTGGCTTCACACGCTAAGGTTCTACCTGAAAAGCCTACCACATGACCCTGGAGTAGATAACACCACCTGCTACTCAGTGCATTGGAAGGCATTGAGAAAAGGTACTGCAAATAGAAAATAAAAACGAAACAGTTATTACTAGACTCTTGGCTTGCTTTTTGCAAGCAAAATATTCTAATTTATGAAATCAGCATACAATTTTTTATCACACTTCTCTTACCAAAATATTTGATGCAGGTCAAATATTGCCATTTTATGAAAGAAGATCTAATCATGTAATTAAATCATCGTTTTTTTAAATAGATTTTAAACTCAAGTTTTCTCTTTTAAATTTCAGATGTTTACCCCAATGATTGCTTCGACTGGAGCGACACCAAAGTCCACTGGTACGGTGGCGGCCAGTCGCTTAACTTGACTTGGCCCTTAGACAACGGTTCCATTGACTATACCCCTTTCATCACAGGCGACATCCAAAAATCCCAATGGAGCAACGTCTTGACGCGATATTTTATAAACTCCAAGGGAGCTGCTATAATTGTAGATGACGAAACGCCTCTGCAAGTATCAGTAAATAGAGGACAGAAAGCCCTCTGCATCAGAGCAAAATTCGATGACTTCGCATATGCGAACAGACTGACAGAATTCCCTGAAATGAGATACAATATCTGCACCTCAAGAGACATCAGATCTCTACACTCGTCTATCCATAACCATCGTAGGGCTCCTCTATGGGATGGTCTTAAACCAGCTGACATGTTAACTCTTGAGTCATTAATATCAGAACCAGTTTGGCAAATAGCACCTAGATTCAAACAGGAATTAACTTCTGAAACTATTTCAAAGTACACAGAAGATGTTATCAATTTGGGCTTTCTGAAACAAGGACATGTTCTTATCAACGAATTTTGGCAGAATGAAATTGGTGATTTAGCCGTTGATACAAGTCGGTTTTCTACGCTAAATATAACTGTTGATAAGCTACATAGAAGAGGGTTTAAAGTTGCTTTTACAGTACAACCGTTTATCAGTACTGAGAGTCCCAACTTTGCTGATTGTGTTCAAAAGAGGTTGCTTGTCAGTGAGAGGAATAGTGATAGGAGAATTCCTGCTTTGACACGATTCAAATCTTTAGCAAGTGCCGGTGTACTAGATATAACAAACAATAGATCAGTGCCTTGGATTCTAGAGAAATTACAAGCCGTTATTGAGGAGTATCACATAGACTCTTTCTACTTTGATTTAGGGTTAGGTTATGACATGCCACATTACTACGAGTGCGAGAAGCGGCTCATCAACCCAGATCAGTACAAGACTCACTTTACGAAAACTTTTGAGAAAGCCCTAAACATAATTGGAGTATCGTCAGCGATTTCTTTACCGAGACCACCGATATTTGTGTCCATGCCTCCATTTGAGTCTTCATGGGAAGCTTTGAGGAAGGTGATTCCTACTATGTTGACTTATAGTGTGAATGGGTATCCTTTCGTGATGCCTGGAGCTGTGGGGGGTGACATCTACTGGCCTGGCAGCGAGCAATTTTTGCCATCATCTAAAGGTTCCATAGAATCTAATGCAACAAACACCACGCAGGATAATGGTATAGACTTGCCGGAAAGGGAGCTGTATATGCGGTGGTTGCAAATGGCTACGTTTTTGCCTGTGATGAAATTCACGCACTTGCCCAGCAAATATAATGATGATAAAGTTCTGGAGATGGCGAAAAATTTGACGGCTTTGAGACAAAGATTGGTAAGTATACACTCAGACATTTTTAATACTAGAAAATAATATAAATAGGTTGGGGAAAAAGTCTTTTTGCATTTTATATGAAAATTCAAAACATTTTTTATTATAGTTTATTTACATGTAACTAAAGTATGTAGGTACCATTTTGTTCGATAACTTTTTGTCATCTTATAGGTAGGGACATGATCCCATTGCTATAGAAATTTTGGGTCTTCTGATCAAAAAACTGCGTCAAGTAGTTTTGGCAGTCCTCCCGTGATGTTAACCTGACACTGCCTAAATAATTCTGAAGAGACCGAAACAGGTGGAAATCTGAAGGTACCAGGTCAGGACTATACGGCGGATGCATTAACACCTCTCATCCAAACTCTCTTAATTTTTGCTGAGTGGTTAAAGATGTGTGAGGTCTAGCGTTATCATGATGATGAAAAACCACACCCCTTCTGTTGATTAATTCCGGCCGCTTTCTCTCAACTTCTTGCTTTAATCTTATCAGTTGTTCGCAGAAGAGTACTGAATCGATGGTCCTTCAAAAATGGTTCGGTCTTATTACGTCGTAATAAAGAATCACAAATGAGTAGACGGTTCATTAGGTATCTTTCAGAGAGCTCGTGAGGTACCCAAATATCGAGCTTTTTTGTGTACCCATTTTTTTTCAAATGCGCCAAAACTGTTTTGTGGTCAATTCCCAGTTCTTCAGCTACGTCGTAACTACTGATATGCCGATCTTGCTCCACTTTTTCAAATATAGCATTCATTTTATCCGTAACAGGGCGACCAGAGCGACGTGCATCTTTGACATCAAAATTTCCGGATTGAAAACGCTTAAACCAAATTTGTGCTACTCTCACAGACACTGCACTAGGTCCATAAACATCGCAAATTTTTTTCGCGGCTTGCGTTGCATTTTTACCTTTTTGGTAGTAAAATTTTAAAATGTATCAAATTTCTTCATTAGATTCACTCATCTTGACGGTAAGAAAAACAAATGAAAATCACGCATTTCCCTAATTTAAATTTGGAATTATCTTCTTTAAAATTTAAACTTTTAAATGATACCAAAACCAGCCAGGTACAAATAGTATAGCCGAAGTGGTTTTATTACAAGATATAAGAAGATATTCATACATACTATATGCGAAAAGACTTTTTCCCCAACCTAATAATATATGGTAAACCGTTCCAGTTTCGTAAAGCAAAAGTCTTGCGTACAGAACGATTTCAAAGATTTTTCACTCTTTAGTATATTAAGTATACTTAAATTGAGGAATAAGCCCGGGTGCACCGCTTTTCTGAGGCGCCATTTTCAAACAGGGCGTAAATATATTTCATAATTAAAATCAAAATCCATAGTGTAAGTATAATTAAGTAAGTATAATAAAAACATTAAATTACAAGTAAGAGTACTTTTGAAAACAATTTGATCATCATAACTTTGTGGGAGATTAAAATTAACTAAGTTCTCCCAGTCTACTTGAACAATCCGGAGTTTGGATGTATGTTTGACAATAACTTAAATATCTTTGATCGGAACTTCATGGGATTTGATAGGCGTGTAGATATAATCAATAGAATTTTTAATGTCGTACATAAGCCAAATCAGTTAAGGGGTTACTGAGTAATGGGGTTCGCGAGTTCAAAGTTCGGGGCGATCTTCTAGTTTATTTCTATAGATGTATAAAAGTGGTGTGATGATTTTTCCAGGTCACTCCCTTGCTCCTGAAATACAAGCGTGAGGCACTCGAAGAAGGTCTTCCTCTCGTCCGTCCTCTCTGGCTGGTGACCGGCGGAGACGCGGCCATGTACGTTCAGGACGAGTTTGCGATTGGGGATGAAATTGTCGTGGCACCGGTGCTGAATCCGGGGGACACTACCAGAGAAGGTAAGACACCCACTTGTTCTGATAATGCCACATTACATGTGGTCACGGCGATCAGATCATGCAGCATCTTCTCTCGTGTCCATCGTGCCCGACCGGCTGTACAGTCAGCCAACGAGATACCAGACCTCGCCCGCTAACTATATTTTTAATTTTCTATTAAACTCAAGATAATATTAACACGAAAATTTATATTTAGAAAAATTTAATTAAAATCTTTCTGAATGCACATTTTCATGTTAATATTATTTTGAATTGAAGAGAAAATCTAAATATATATAACTCAACGGTGACTGACTGACTGACATAGTGATCTATCAACGCACAGCCCAAACCACTGGACGGATCGAGCTGAAATTTGGCATGCAGGTAGATGTTATGACGTAGGCATCCGCTAAGAAAGGATTTTGATCAATTATAGCCCCAAGGGGATAAAATAAGGGATGAAAGTTTGTATGAAACTTTGTCAATTTTAAACCGATCGGGCTGAGACTTTGCATGCATAAAGCTACTATGACATAGGCATCCCCTAAAAAAGGATTTTGATAAATTACACCCCTACGCGAGCGAAGCCGCGGGCAAAAGCTAATTCAAGATATAGGTGGAGCGGTCAAGTATCTCTTTGGCTGACTGTACAAAAAACGTGAATCTCGGGGGTTACTCCATAAAATAATATATCCATAGAAGTCCGAAAGTGACCTCCTATTAATTCTCAGTCAAACCAAACTAGACTTTATTATTATACATTAATGCTCAATGTGGCTTGATACTGAATCGCAGATACGGAGTAACGTCCGCCTTGCGTACCGCTTTTGGAGTAACCCCCCAGTACTCGGCGTCGGTGAGAGGCATAAGGGCCGTACTAGACGGGGCGCAAGTTGCGCCGCGTAACAGCTAGTGATGGGCGGTGCATAAATACTCAATCAACCCATTTGAATATTTACTCAGTAGATTGAGTAAATGCCCGATAAATATCCTAATTTATCCATTTGGTGAGTAGATTGATTTATATGAGTTGCGACTCATATTTATATTCATATTCATTATTTCATGTTTTCATGACAATATTGGAACTTAAATCTAGTATACACTTGCGATTCTTGTCGGAACGTGTATGCATACGCCATAATATGCTTAAAATGTCGGTAAATATATGAAAATACCATACTAATCATACACTAAAACTAGGCATCTTTGACTTATTATCATTTTTTGCTGGGAGGTGTGCAAAGACGTAATTTTATGTTAAAATAAGTAAACAGACATTAAATGCGATGTCAATATATGAGTACGCTCTATTTACTCTATTTATTAAATCTAGTCAGTAAATACTCAAATAGATGGAGTACTATCCACCGCCCATCTCTAGCTGTTACGCGACGCAACTTGCGCCCCGTCTGTTGCGGCACTAAGAGTGGAAACTTACTGGAGGAGCAAAATATAGATAAGTTGAGCCAATCTACACGAAAAGAAGAAGGAGACGAACTGTTTGGTAACTATTTCATACAAATCTCCAAAGAGTCTTGGTCTCTCGTAGAAAATGTTTGCTTTGGCGTTAAGAACAAAATATCTGATTTGAAACAAGCGAATTTGCCTAATAATAATGATAATAACGTCACTGTTTCTATTTTAACCCCCGACATAAAAAGAGGGGTGTTATAAGTTTGATGCGAATGTCTGTTTGTGGCATCATAGCTCTCGAACAGATATTCAATTCAATTCAATTCAAATTCAATTCAATTCAAATATATCTTTATTATCATAGGATATTTATAATGTCTCTTAATAATCGTCACTTTGTTTTGTTGCACAATAATTGTTGACGTCAAAAAGTTACTTAGAGCTAAGTTTACTGCCGCCTCCAAAGCGCTAGTGCAGAAGAAGCGGTAACAAACTGCACTGCAGCATTTTCTCCAAGAACGTCAACTCACAATGAAATTAATATTTATAGTTGATTTGTGGATAGAGTATACATTGTTTGTTGTCATAATTTGAATTAATTTTTTTAATGTCGAAATTTTGAAATAATGTCAAATCAAGTTGTAATTTCAGTATGTACTTAATGTACCAGATTATGACCATTTCTGAGTATACTAATTTGATGCGCTTTTTTTTTGTTGTTGCGTGAAAGCTAGTTTCCTTGCGGTGGTTGTTAGCTATGTTTCATGGAAATCAGTTCAGCGGCTTAAAGCGGTAAACGGTTGATAGTCGTTTTTTTTTATTTGCCTGGCAAATAAACTAGTTTCATAAACTTTCAGCTACAAAAAATAATGCTTGAAATTCTAATGTTTACAGGCACTTTTACACGTCAATATTAAGTACTTTAATTTTTTTTAAAAAGTAAAGCTACCGATACCTCTGCTGAGAAGAAACGCCGAAAGACACCCATTTTCACGTATTGGTCGCTTATTCGCCATAAGGGATTTGTCATATTACTATTAATATGTCTTTTAATTAATAAATACTTATAATATAATACAATGTTGACACATTATAATATGTAATGCTTGCGAACAAGTAAACGAACTTATATAACGTAATGAAAATACTAAGTAGTCAAGCCAGCCTTTATATCTGAATACCACATTTTTACAAGCTTTTATTTAGTTTGTAACCTACCTACACACACCATATGATAGCATATATGCTATCATATGGTGTGTGTAGGTAGGTTACGTGTACCTACAGGAGATAAATAAAATAGCGTGTTCTTAGTTCCTTACCGTATTATTATAAAACCCAGACTAACTTTGTTACTAGGTTTAAACCATTATCCACCCAAAATGAAGTTGGCATTGACAGGTGAGATAGTGTGATATTACTAGATGTCAACTTGATTTGGTCGGATAATGGTTTAAACCTAGTAACAAAGTTAGGCTCAATTTACACTGCGGCGGAATCGAAGCGAAGCGACGAAATCGTACATAGCATAATGAACTTTATGCCAAGCGTATAATGTTCAAACTCTGGCGTTGCCGGCGGCGACGCGACGATTCGCTTGACTTCGGCGCGACTCCGCGCGTCGCCGCCGGCAACGCCAGAGTTTGAACATTATACTATTGACATAAAGGTCTTTATGCTATGTACGATTTCGTCGCTTCGCTTCGATTCCGCCGCAGTGTAAATTGAGCCTTAGTCTGGGTTTTATAATAAGACGGTTAAAGTTCAGGTTTACATACAATCGTTATGAGACGAAACAATGGCCTAATATGGTTGTGTTCCCGTTTCTGAGATGTATTTGTAGCTACGCGATGTATACTGTAGTGTGGCTACAAGTTACACCTGTCTGTCTCATCATCATCCGAGCGTATTCCCGGTTGCTTCCTCAGCAGTAACGCTTCAGAGCCCGGGGTCCGCTATCTTTACCAAGGAGATTTGACGAGGTTGCTGGTTTTTACACAGAGCGACTGCCGTCTGACCTCCACAACCCAAAGGGCAAACCAGGAACCAATCCTTGGATAGTTTGATGATCAAACGCTAGGTGGCGTTCGGGACCCACAGTTTTACGTGCCTTCCGAAACACGGAATCATCTTTCTTTTCGGATAATCAGGTGATTTAATCCTGCAATATCCTATCCAGACTGGAAACAACTTTTCACAAAGTATGCTTCCCAGTGGGAATCGAACCCATGACCTCCGGGTCACAAGGCGAACGCCTTGACCACTGGACCACGGAGGCAGTCTAGTCTAGTCTCTTACACCTGTCTGTCTGTCTGTCTGTAATCAAATCTTGCAAGTTAAATTTTACCCACTTTCAAGTTTCCGATTGAGCTGAAATTTTGCACGGATACGTATATCGCGTGACAATGCAATATTATGATGACGTGCAACTGATCTGATGATGGAACCGAAAGGTGGCCATAGGAACTCTGAAATGAAGCAATGTAACTCCATCGAGTTTGGGCTCGTTTGATTCAACTTGAGGAGCACTTTAAATTTTGAAATTGATTGTTTTAAATTTTTTTTTATAATTGCGTGTTTCAGTGTATCTCCCGGCGGGGTTGTGGCAAGACGGCATCGACGGTTCGCTTCGTAAGGGAAGCAGATGGATGCACGAGTATAAAGTGCCTTTGGACAAAGTTGCCTACTTCTTGAGGAAGCCCGACGACATGCGGTTCAGATGAGGAAGAGGAAAAATAAAAAACTATGTATTTACATGTCGGATCCTTTCACCGCGAATATGGGATTTATCCGATGAACATTGTCGTGCCCGTTCCACAAGTGTCGGATATTTCCGTCAAAAAATGCGCATTCCCTTTTTGGTTGTAGGTATTTCTTTTTGATTTACTACCCCTCGCTCTGGGGCACGGCATCTGATATAAAGTCTAGCGGTGAAAGGGTTAAATAAAAGTATATCTATCTATATATATGCAGGCCAATCTAGATCGGTCATTTTGGCTATCCTCAGGAGAGGCCTACGTCCAGCAGTGGACGTTATGCGGCTGAGATGATGATTATGATATCTATCTAGAGACCGACCGCTTTACGTAGGGCATGTATCACGCTACTCCCGCTCGCCGCCCGCACCTCCGTGAGTTCCCAAAGTCGCCATACCCCGCGCCCCTGTACCCTACAGGCGTAAACCTTAATAGCGGTTGGTCTGTAGTATTATACAAATGAAAGAGTATAATAGATATATACAATTATACATATATTTTTTTATTATTTTGTTTACTAAACCCGACATATATTTTTGCTAGACGATGTTGTGATGAAGCCAAAATTAGAACATGTTTAACACCTTTCGGGACACTCAGCCAAACACAATAAAATATGAATAAATTTATATCTATTAGCTTGAGCTGTCTCGGAAAGTGTTTATTGGCAAAAAAAACCACGAGTTGCACTCCGGGAGTGCCGGCAGAACTGAAAACTTGAATATTAACGTTGTGCATTTCCATGGATGCGCGTGGCACGCTGTAACATAAACACACACAAACATTCGCGCAAGCGCCCTGAGCCGCCTAAACAAAACAGCAGGTGCAAAAGAGAGGGGGATACTTCCTATTCTACGCCGCGCCGAGCGTCTTACGAATTTTCGATCAGTTCACGTGTCCTCACGCTATGACGCCCTGACGCGAGTTTAACATTTTTTACCCATACCAAAAACGGTGTACAACGCCGCTAAAAAAGTTTTCACTTCAAAAAGTGTGTCTTAAGCATTCCAACCAAATATTTAGTAGTAAATAGTGCTAGAATAAATTAAATACTTATTTGTCAAACCAGTATTAATAAATAATGACTAAAGAGTTAATATAGTAGGCCAGTTTAGAATATATTTACTAAAATTGTATACTTATGTAAATTAGTATATTAATATGCAAAAAAAAACAAGATGCATATTTTTGTAAAGTAGAACACAATGTGCTACAATGTAGGTACCGTGTTGACATAATTTTCTAGTGTAGTAAATTAACTTTCTATCATAACTTTACTATGGTACAAAGTTAAGCCCTTCCCCCAATCTGTCCCTTTGATCTTTTAAACTGCACAACGGATTTTAATGCGGTTTTCATTGACATGTAGAGCTTTTCTCCGGTAAGGTTTACAGACCCGTGTGAAACCAAAGAGGGGAAAAAAAAATAAAAAAAAAAAATTGAACGAGGGCCGGATTCGACCAAGCTGGAGTTAATTTTTACTCTAGAGTAACCTACTATTTGCTCCAATGTAAATGTAAGCCGATTTTGCATTCTTATAACATTTAAAATGCAAAAAATAAGGTTGCGAGGTGTTCGCAAGCTTACACGGTTAATTTTGGAGGTGTAATTATTAAAATCTTACAACTCAAATTGTGATGAAAAATTTGTCCTAAAAATTTGTTGTATATTGTTCTATATTATTAAGTACGTAATTTACTGTGTTGTGATAATAACATGTATTTTAAGATTATTTTAAGAATAAGTAGCGCAAAAAATTGTCGACCTCATAAATAATAAAAGAAATAAAACGAAAGCCCGTCTTCCAGTAATTTTAAGGGCTTTTTCAAAGGGAGCATGATATACGAGAATTAAAATTGAAGAATAAATAATGTATATATAAATGAAAAGAATAATTATACAATGTCCTTTTTAATTAAGTACAAATATTTTAAGAGGTGATTTAGTCCATCATTTTGAACAACTTTTCCCAATAAATATATATCGAAATACGAAAAATTTTTTTGCATTTTTCATAGTAACGATATCACGTGACTACTTCGATTTGTATGAGAACTTAAATATTTTTTTTCGTATTACGATATACATTTATTGGGCAAAGTTGTTCAAAATGATGAACTGAATAACCCCTTAAAATATTTGTACTTAATTAAAAAGGACATTGTATACCTACATAGAACAAAAAAAAACTGTTTCTTCACTTCTCTGCATCGCTGTCAATTGATTGGTAGAAAGCTGAAGCATTATAATTATAGACTCTGTTAATATTTTTTCTTAATAAAGTTGAATAAATAAATGAAACGATAGGTCATGAAGTTTGTCAAATGTGTAATGTTTAACCTTTTTAGAAAGTTATAAAATAACGCAGTTTAGTGTATATTTATTTAAAAATAAATGCCTTTTTGGGTACCCTTTACTCGAAACATTCCATTGCTATGTAATTAGTTAGATTAAGTAAATTTTCAGATAGTACCTTGAAGTGGAAAGTTTTTATTAGATAAAACCATTAAGAGGCTTTTTACATTTGGTTGGCTGTCTCGCTCGCACAATCAAACATTTTTAAAGATTACAAAAAAATGTGACTCATTAATTGTAGAAAAGTGTTTCACTAACTTTCAATATAGATATTGTGGATATTTTAAGGGCCGGAACAGACGGGGCGCAAGTTGCGCCGCGTAACAGCTAGTGATGGGCGGTGCATAATTACTAAATCAACCCATTTGAATATTTACTCAGTAGATTGAGTAAATACCCGAGAAATATTCGTATTTATCCATTTGGTGACTTGACTGATTTATATGAGTTGCGACTCATATTTATGTTTATATTCATTATTTCATGTTTTCATGAAAATTTTTATACTTAAACCTAGTTTACACTTGTAATTCTTGTCGGAAAGTGTGTGCATACGCTATAATATGCTTAAAATGTCGTTAAACGCTAAAAGTTAAATGCGACGCTAAAATATATGAAAATACCATACTAATCATACACTGAAAGTAGGATTCTTTGACTTACTATCATTTTTTGCTGGGAGGTGTGCAAAGACGTTATTTTATGTTAAAATAAGTAAAGAGACATCAAATGCGATGTCAATATATGAGCACGCTCTATTTATTAAATCTAGTAAGTAAATACTCAAATGGGTAGATTGAGTACTATCCACTGCCCATCTCTAGCTGTTACGCGACGCAACTTGCACCCCGTTTGTGCCGGCACTTAGACATGTATATTGTGTAGACATTGACTACATCGAAAGGTGGGTCATAAAATTTTTAAATTTTTGATGACCTATTTCTCGATACCCACACACATAAACAATAAAAAATCATGTCTACAATATCTAACATATAATTATATTAAAAGTTAGTGAAACACTTTTCTACAAATGAGTCACATTTTTTAATAATCTTTAAAAATGTTTGATTGTGCGTGCGAGACAGCCAACCATATGTAAAAGCCTCTTAATGATTTAAGTATGCTTTAGCTGTATGCATTGTACGTTGATATGTTTGCCTTAAGTGTTATAGAAATATTAGACAATATATTATTGAAATTTCTGTGTTTGTGACTATCACTGCCTGTAGATGTTTCAATTGAAATTAATAAAAATGTTACCTTGTTGTATTGTATATTTCTTAAGTACAAGACCTAAGTACGTCAAAAAGAATTATTCATGTGAATTGTTGCATTTAAAAAGAAAAATATAATAACAATCTATGATAAAAATTTTGTCTTTTATTTAGATCTCATCTACCAGGTCTAACAAAATATACTGAAACTAAGAATATTATAAGGGTAAGTATTTCAGTATATGATAATGAACAATTTTCCCCAAGAAAAATATAGCGAAATACGAAAATCTTTGTAGGAGCAACTCAGATCGTCAATATGAACAACTTTTCCTATGGGACCAATGAAACTCGAAGAAAAAATCGTCATTTTCATACAAATTGCCGGGCTGGCCGAAAACTTATGAAAATGTCGACTTTTTTTTCTACAAGGATCGGACAGAGTTTTTGTTACATCTTCTTCTTCTTCTTCTAAATATATATAACTCAAAGGTGACTGACTGACTGACATAGTGATCTATCAACGCACAGCCCAAACCACTGGACGGATCGGGCTGAAATTTGGCATGCAGGTAGATGTTATGACGTAGGCATCCGCTAAGAAAGGATTTTCATCAATTCTACCCCTAAAGGGATAAAATAGGGGATGAAAGTTTGTATGAAACTTTGTCAATTTAAAACCGATCGGGCTGAGACTTTGCATGCTTAAAGCTACTATGACGTAGGCATCTCCTAAGAAAGGATTTTGATAAATTACACCCCTACGTGAGCGAAGCCGCGGGCAAAAGCTAGTATTGTATATACACTTAAAATTTCTATGCTGGACTGGGAGAAAAATAAAATATTTGAATGTACTGTCTTTCACCCCGAACCGGCAAAAATAACGATGCTGCTAGCGTCACATCACTATTTCACTTTTCCCACGGTTTCGCCCACTATCCCGCAAAAAGTCGCCTAAAAATGTGGCTCCGTCTGCTCCATAGGGATAAAGACAGGCAAGCGTGTGTATGGTAAACTTCCAGTCATTGGACATTTACAGTCATTGGACAAAACTCAATAAAATCTTATTTATTAAGGTTGCTTTCAAAACGGGAACACTGCAGCTACTGAGTAAAAAAGCTGCAGTGGACGGAACACCGTATAAATCTTTCTAATTATTTAATTGTGTTCTGGCTAATGACTGTTAGCGTCCAATGACGGGAAGTTAAGGGCCGTAACAGACGGGGCGCAAGTTACGCCGCGTAACAGCTAGTGATGGGAGTTGCATAAATACTCAATCAAACCATTTGAATATCTACTCAGTAGATTGAGTAAAAACCCGATAAATATCCTAATTTATGCATTTGGTGAGTAGATTGATTTATATGAGTTGCGACTTATATTTATATTCATATTCATTATTTCATGTTTTCATGACAATTTTGAAACTTAAATCTAATATACACTTGCAATTCTTGTCGGAAAGTGTGTGCATACGCCGTAATATGCTTAAAATGTAGGTAAACGTTAAATGCGACGCTAAAATATATGAAAATACCATACTAATCATACACTGAAAGTAGGCTTCTTTGAATAATTATCATTTTTTGCTGGGAGGTGTGCAAAGAGGTAATTTGATGTTAAAATAAGTAAAAAGACATCAAATGCGATGTCAATATATGAGCACGCTCTATTTATTCTATTTATTAAATCTAGTGAGTAAATACTCAAATGGGTAGATTGAGTACTATCCACTGCCCATCTCTAGCTGTTACGCGACGCAACTTGCGTCCCGTCTGTTGCGGCACTAACTCACTTAAAATAAAAACCCATCAACATTTTATGTTTTTATTACTTGTAATGACTCGTACACGTTCATCAAACACGCTGATGGAGAATAGCGACATGACTGATACAATGAATGGCTTACTTTAAATTACATAATACAATAATTATCGTAAATATCTAATACCCACTAAAGGCTGGGTACGTCACTGCTTTCATTTCAAATACTTTTATTCTCTCAAAAAGACATTAAAATAAAATTTCTAAACGAAAATATTTAATGGTTTAAGTTCCTATAACTCTTCAATTTGCTGGAAAAAATATGCAAGTCTAGCTTTATAATCCGTCTCGAATTGCAAAAAGTGGCTAAGAATCTACTTTAGGTACCGAATTTCAAAGTGAGACCTTCATATCTTACATGTTCTCATTTAATAAAATAACAATAATTAGACATTAATTTTGTATAAACATTTTTGTTCACGTAATCTTGAACTGGCATCATTCATCAACAAATGCGGAATTAAATATTCAGAATGATTATATTTTCTTATTTTTTTAATGCAATTTCACATAAACTAAGTTATCTCATATAGATTATTAGATATATTATAACTACACATATAGATATTAGATATATGTTAACTACATATAAATGCAGTTAAATAGACTTTACAAAAAAATTTAGAAGGTAAAATTAAACTTACGAAAGTTAGCAAATATCATAATAAAATTAATAATTTGAATGACATTGACTTTAAGAAATTTTTATTTTCATGTTCATATTTGAGAAAATAATTTACTTATTACAAATGCAGGCAGCACGTTACAGCCTTAAGGACCATAATCATTATTTAAATTATTAAATAGTTATTAAGGTCGGCACTTATGTTTACGACAAAAAATTGGTCGGAAATTTCGCTTGTAAGCTTACAATTTAGTGATAAATTTTTGTCGTAAAAAAGTAGTTTTAGCGGCAATCCATTAATTTTATTTTAATTTAGAGAATTTCAATTTTAATCTTAAAGGCAAAGAAATATACAGGCCTTTTTTAATGCACAAGTTTTCACAGTAATGCCAGCCTATGATGATTTTATTTACGTTTCTCAGGGCAAGTTGAAAAAACAACAACCACCCGGCACAAAATTTGATCAGCTAATCACGAATTTGTATCAGATGTCAAACATCTTTTGCCTTTTCTTCTAGATAATATTCAGAAAGAGTATTATTGACAGACCTTCCTGTAAAAATTTGCGCAGAAATAAAATTATCTGTCTATCAGATTTTGAATGAAAGCCATCTATCAGTTCTCCATACCAAAACGTGTTACACTTTATTAAAATAGAGGAACAATAAAAAAAAAAGTAAATTTTATTATGAGGAGATGTTGTTCCCAGTATATTAAAATTAATCCCCTTTTGGCTAGACCGGCAGATATTCAGGCTATAATTTCGTATGTGCATCGCTTCTAATTTAATTACATTTAATGTAAAGGCAATGTACATCAAACGTAAAATCAGAGCCTGAAATTCCGTCAGTGTGCGTCCAGCCTTACACGCAAATTCGTATCTCAATTCAATACTCGCCTAGCATTTTCTTAGCACCACAAAAGCTTACACACATACTCTCTTATTCATAAAAATATTAAACGTATGATAAACCTGTTTTATTTAAAATATGTTTTGTCTCGTTCTTTCCATGTCAAATATTGAAAATATAAAATAGGTTACCAAATATTTGATATTTTTATGAATAATAGTGTAAGTTTGTAGCCACATCAGACATCGCTTACGTCACCGAAGTTTCAGCAGCGTAATTGGTAGATGGACTCAGCAGAAATTTCGGTTTGACCAAAAAAGTGCAATGTCTGCAATGCGCACTGAGAGTACCTACGGGCAAAAAAATATTTTGTTTTGATATAGATAAGTCACGGGACAAAAATATTGACAGAAAAAAAACCTTTTTGATGCAGAATAATCGGCAATTATCACGAGTGTCGTATTTTTGCTGAGCGTATTGCTGCCGAAGTTCAGTCGCGTAAATTTGGCTGTTGTGGAAACACGCTTACTTTGTCGTCATATATGAAACTGCCATTTTTTTCTTAAAAAATTGCAGTTTTATAACACAACCTGTTATGTACCTACCTAGCAACACCATGGGCAATTGTTAACTTAAAAAGCATAAAGTATATGAACATTATTTAATGTACTTATGTTTTAAGTAAATAACACAATAAAAGAATTAATCCCAAGCCATTTCCCTCTTTTTGTTTGTCTAGAAAATGTATTAAAAACTGAAAACTTTATTACTGAATTGGTCATTCATGATGCGCAAGCGCCTACCACAAACTTAACTATATTGTAAGGCTACGGCAACGAGCTTCTAGCGTTTTATATTTTTTCTTAGGCGAACTCGTTATTCATATTAAATTCTCATACTATTCATATTAAATTCCGTGTAATAAATAATGTTTTAACATGTTGTCATCGCAATTACCGTTTAAAAATGTACGGTCACCCAATATTTTTATCATGACATCCTCTGAGGCGTACTGGTTAACACTCCAGTCCGCCACTTATGTTCTATTCGATCCCCGGCCAGCGCCGATGGAAAATGACCTCTTTCAAATTGTCCTGGGTATTCGGGTTATCTATACATAATTTTATTTCAAATATAGATTCGTTGAGTTACTATTTCATAACACAAGTTTAATACCGACTTAATTTGGGGCTAGCTCAATCTGTGCGATCTGTCCCTGTATATTTATTTATTTTTTACATATATTAAAGTATTTTGCAATAGTTCAGTGGAACTAGTGGTTAGAGCGAGTCGTAATGTTGACGCAGCGACAGCGCTATTTAGACGCAACGCGCGGTGAGCCCGCTCTTACCTGAGTTACATAGTGTTTTTTTTTTTTTTTCTGAACTTGTAGGCAATAAAAATTCTGTATATTTTTTTTCTTGCTTTGTTGCCTATAGAATCATTGCACAGCGCATCATGATGACTAATTCAAAGATCGATTTATTGTAGAAATAATTTCGGTAAATGTTGAAGTAAAATATTATATTTTTGTTCCATAAACCTGGCAATGATAATTACAAATTTAGTTTCTCTATAATTAAAAAAAAATATTACCTGAACATTAAACATTTTTGTTTAACCCAAAATTTTCTGAATAAATGAAGTTTGATATTCCCATCCCCTATTAAGTACCACTCTTAAAATTGTTAACGAATACCTTTAAGGTAAATTAATTATAATTAAACAAGTAGTTTATTAGAACAGTTGGAAGAATACAACATTTAATAATTTCCATAATGATTTATTTCTCGGAGCTATTGATGTTCACTAAGCTGATACAATCCTTAATGTTATAACATTTTAATATTCCTAGTAATATGCATTAGAGTTCTAGCTATAAAATACAATAGTAAACTTTAGGGCAGGCTCCCAGCCAGCCAAACATGAGTGGCTGAAATGATTATAAGCCTTAAATTATACATAACATTCGAAGCTTCTATTTTGTCATTGCCGATGCGATGGCGTAAATAAATTGACAGGTTTTAAAGCTGCTAAATAAGCGCGTATAGCAAATCACAGGGCGAAGTTAGTTCTTATAAAACAGTGAATTATTCAATGGAAGGCATGTGAAATAAATATTATTTAAAGAAATCTCGCATCGGCTCTGACCACACCACTCTCTCGGCCTGAAGCCGCTCCCTGTGTCATCCCATCCACAACTACCTAAGCATGAATCCATTTTAATCAAAACATTATTATTTTATTGTGCTCGCTTCAAACAACACACATAAACACATACTATAATATATTTAATGTTAACTATAAAATAAATTCTCATTCGTACTTTCATAAAAATAAATATGCATAATACAATATTTTTATGTATTAATTAACATTTTTAGTTTATTTTTTATGTTAATACATTGTGCTGGTGCGTTCAAATGTTTCGCTATTTCACTATGGTTAGAAGGTTGGCAAAGTAAGCGAGAGACGGTGACTTTAATTGGCTTAATCTATGGATGACTTAAAAGTAATTGACTCATAACCTTCATTTGATATTTGGCAGACAAACGGAAAGGAACGCCGGTGCCGCGGGGGGTATAGCCGCGCAGCTTACTTGCTAAATGGTAAAACGATACCATATGTGAAAATATTTCTAATAGTGTGACAACCCTAGCGCACCGTACCGCGTAGATCTTTACGCCCAGAGGGCGACAGGGGTGCGGGGCCGCGGCACTCCCGCTGTCGACCCCCCGCACCCCGCACCTCACACATCCGACGACGGAGTTGCACACTTTCAGAATTATTTATACACATGACAATACAATGATTCAGTATATCACATTCGCTCACAAACATCCCAACGCAACGGTTTACTTGTAAAACAAATAATCTAATGGAGTACTTTTTACCTATAATTACATGAGGATTTAGGTTCGTTCCATTGAAAAAGTATTAGAAACTCTATAACTCAATTGAAACAGGAACGCATTACGACATCTACGTCTTCATAAGTATTTGGGTCTTCTCGACTAGAAATTTAAATAAATACAACAACAGACCAAAATAAAAACGCCAAAAAAAAACAAAACGAGATTCGTTTATCACTTACGATTCGAATAAAATTTATAACACGTATTTAAGTAATATAACTATGTTATAGTTAACTTCGACGCAACAAGCAAGTTCAACTAAACAAAGGTAAATAGAGTGTTCCATTTGTAATTATAGTTCTACTAAAACATTTATTTTATATGGGATAAGCTCTCTATCGTTTTAGGCTCATTGTTATTCTAGAAAAACAGAGATCACTTCTTGTGGCGATCGGCCGTTAAAAGCGCGTTTGAAGACATTCGGAAAACATAAGAACAAATTCAGAAGTGCAGGTTTTTCTGAACATCTTCGTATGCCTTGCAGATACTTTCAAATATCGAATTCCTCATATATAAAGTCTACAGTTGTTTTTTTCAACGGGCGATCAGTTAGCTTGCATGTAACTGTATCAAAACGCGTAAAAACAAGCTCGGATTAAAAAATCTGTAGAACAAGTTTATCTTACGTCTAATGGATTATTTTATATCACTCGTCGGTTACAGATAAAGACAGAAGTCATCTTTGTCGTTCTAGATTCGTGTAACAACAGACACATCACTTTTAACAAATTATAAGACAGGTAGCGCCGTGGCACTTTCTGTCGAACGACTATCATTTTAAGAATGTCTTTATAAGACCATTTTGTTAAATATATCTTATTTATTCAAACTTTGATTATACAAAAGTACATCAGGTAATCTTACTCGTCAAAGATGTTATCGTTATATTCCTTCGGAACCGTATACGTCCTACAAAGCGTTAGCTAAAAACAATCGTGCTCGCTAATTTTATATTTTCATTTCAAAATTTACAATGTGATAGCAAAATAATTTTCAAAATTTTTGATATCGCACAAGCAGTGTTTTGGCTAAACAAAATGGACTGGTTACGCTACAAAATTGTGTATAAAAGCACTACTGATTGTATAAGACCAATTTTTAAATGTCATCAGAAATATATTTTAAATGGCATGTACTATTTTTAATGAAAGCTACTAGAAAACAGTTTTAGAAAAAAATGGACGTTTTTGTTCTTAGGTCGAGAATTGGTTATTGACTTTGAACTGGATGCGGTTAAGGACTTTGTCGTTTCGGAGTTGGGGCCGGTGCCGGCGCAGCGTTGCTCGCCTAACCAGCACTTGTTTCGTATATGTCTTCATTATTAACTACGATTTTATCAAACTCTTTAGCAGTCTGTTAATTGCATTCAAATATCACAAAATGTCTAAGTGAATCTATTTGCAAACTATCTCATGCGAAGTAGTGGCCGGAGTGCTCACAGCTGGGATGCTCTAGCTAGCTTCCTTCTTTATCACAGCCTTTTTTTTTCTAACAACAATTAACTTCCTTCAGTTCCCGCCTTAGAGAGCATCCCTCGCTGGATGCGTGGCTCACTTCTTCGATGAGAAGGCTACAAATAGACCCGACACCTAGAACTCGAGTCTGTAGGCCGCACACGAAGTCTCGTGGTCTTGCAGGTTGATGGTGCAGCGGGAAGCTGACGGGGAGAGATCGATCTTGTACTTCTCCAGCGCTTCTTCGTTTTCAGTCACCCAGTAGCCAAGGACATCCGTGTCGTACGTGGGAATTATCGTAACCTCTGAAAAAAAAAGACAAAATCGGGTTAGGTACTGTTCAGTTTGAAATTTCGGGTATTTTAATGACTTGTAAATTAACTTCCGTCTCATTTCTGTTGCATAGGTTGACCATTGCCATTCAGCATGGTAACTTGGCAAAAAAAATGTAAAGGGGCCGGGTTGGTATATTTTAGTATTTGGTTTTAATTGTTTGCTTTTTATAAAATGATTTTAAATACGATTTCTTTATGTGACTACATGTGCAGAAATACAAAATATATTTTTTGAATCAAACTAGATTTAAAACAAAAGAAACCCACCTAAATCTTTATCTTCCCAAGTTTTCTTGGCATCCAACAGGGCATTATAGATTTCTTTGGAAGGCTCAGTGCCTGAGAATACGTAATACCGAGCTCGTACGCGTTTGAAGAAATCTAGCGCAGAGTAATACGAGTTGCCGTGGTGAGGCACGTACGTCAGTTCCATGTACACGGGAGCTGGGACCTTCTTCTTGCTCGGAGACTCTGAGGCGCGACTCTTCGCCTCTTTACTCTTCTCTTGGTTAATTTTATTCTTGTTAAGCACGCTTGAAGGTACTTGTTTCTTGGGCGTACTTTTCCCGTCAGGTTGAGTAGGCGCTCCCACTGGACTTGGCAAACCGAGTGGCTTGCCCCATGACTCTATAGGATCTTTCGATCGCGATTCAGTTTTGTGCTCAACACTTTCAACCTTCGATTCCTTTTTGCTACTCGTCGAAGACGAACTAGATTCTGTCACCTTCTTTGCCTCTGACTTGAGATCTTTAAGAGTTATAATAGTCTCCTCTTTAGAAGATTTTTGATGACTCGAACTTGAGTGGCTTTGATCATCATATTCGTATTTAGCTGTTATATTCTTTATAACTTCAGAGCCACTAACTTTCTTATAATCTTCTATAGCTTTCTCAAAATGTTCATCCGCTTCTTTCAAAAATGTAGCATCCGACGATTTCGACTTACTCGAACTGCTATGCATTGTAAATTCAGATTGCATTTTCTCATGAGATAAGAAATCGTCAGTCAATTTAGATAATGGTTTATCAACTACGTGAATTCCAGTCTTAACTTCTGAATGAGTGGACGATGTACATGAATCGTCTTCTGGCAGTTGTCCGTATATTGAACAGGACATTGGGTCTTGTGCTGCTGAAGAAACGAATTCATGCTTATCAAACATCATATCATCACTGGCTTCTCGTTGAGGAGGTAACTTCGAATCAAGTTCGAAGCTAAGGTTAGATCTTGGCGAATGTGCAATCTGTGACTTTGTGCTGCTTGGACTTCCTTGACCATCGTCATCGCTGTAGTACATTCCGCTACTTTCAGTTCCCCATATATGAGTAGCAGCCCTTGAGCCTCGCGAACTAATGTCTGATGGTGGAGATGATATTCCAGGATGGTCTAAATCATCACTAGCTGCAGACGAACTTCTCATATCACCAGTCTTTGAAGAAAGTTTCGAAAAAGATTTTTCACTTTCACCTCTATCGATAGTTTCTTCAAACTCTTCTTTGAATTCTGATATAGTTGTCTTAGTTGATTTTGTCGTTTTAGTAACGCCATCACTACCTTTGCTAACAGTTGTTGTTTCTACTGTTATTTTGACTTTCTCCGGACTTATGATTTCTTTTGTTGTAAGAACAGTAATTGTTTGCGTTATTTCATTATCTCCTTCATGGATAACTTTTGTAAATGTTTCAGTGTCGGTTGTTATTTCCCCAACGGGAGAACGTTGCTTCTTTGGTTTGGTTTCTTGTAACTGTTGTGTCTGTTCCAGTGGCAGTTCTTGAACGATTGGTTTTTCTTCGATTACAGGTTGTTTTTCAATTTCTTCCAATTCCTCTGGCGTCCAGTCATCTAATCCAGTGCCTAATGGCAAATAAGTTATTTGTGTTCGAACGTCTTTTGTTATTTCAACTGAACCATCAACTTTTTCATTTTCTGTTAAGGTTTCAGTAACAGTTTTAACTGCAATTTCATTTGTTTCATTGTTCTTTAATTCTTCTTTTGTAACATGCGTGGTTACAGTTTGGGTTATTTTTTGTCCATTTTGTTCAATAGTGTTGACTTTCTTATCAACTGATGATTTTATTTTACCCGTGGCATGCAATCCCTGCAACGCGGCCTGTAAATCATTATCTGACGTTTTTTGAAACTCAGAAATAGTAATTTTAACATCCTTGGTAGTTTCTGTTGATCCATCGGGATATTCATCTACAGTAATTGTCTCTACAGTTGTTCTTACTCTTCTTATATTTTTATCAGAACTCGCTAAAGTTTCACGTTTAGTTTTGGTTGTGATTGTCCGTTTAATTGTAACCGAGCCTTGTTTTATTAGTTCATTTTGGACGTCGGAATCTTCAGAAGTATCTTCTACAATTTCAGAATCATCAATATAAGATTGCGGAGGTTCAGTATCACTTTGAGACTGTAACGGCTTGAGAAATACATCAGCGATTGATACTTTCTCGCTTTTTTTGGTAATAACGGTGCCATCCGGATGCTCATCCTCGATTATTGTTTTGATGGTAGTTTTAATTTTCTTGGAGTTTATTGACTTATTTTCAAATTCTTGACGAATAGTAGTGACAGTAGTTTTCCGTATAATCATCATTCCATTTTCTACTACTTTATCAGTTTCACAAGAAGATTGTTCATCTGGCTGTCCTAACGGCAAGTAACCTTCCAAGTTTTCATCAAATGTTTCGATACCATGATCAGCTACAGAGACTTTCACATCCTTAGTTACTTCTGTTACTCCATTGGGCAAGAACGTTTCGGTAACAGTTTCGGTGGTTATTTTGACTTTCTTGCGTGACCGATCATGAGATGCAAATACTTGTTTAGTTGTAGTTGTTGTGACTATTTGTTTTACTGATTTACCATCTCTTGTGACTTGATTTTCTTGTTTATCGACAGCAATGGTTTTGTCTTCTTCTAAATAAGGAAAATCTTTGAGATCATGGGATTGAGCAATGTTATCTATTTCTATATCACTAATGGATGTACTTGTATCAACTGTTGTCTTTGACGATCCATCAGGATATCTATCAGTCGTTGTGACTGTTGTAATTGTTTTTAATTTTCTCAAGACACCGTTGCTATCCGAGTATTTAATTTTGACTATACGAGTATTTATTGTTCTGGTGATTGTAAAATCTTTTTCTTTTATTTTTTCTGTTGTGCTACTTTCACTTGATTCAGGTTCACTCTCAGGGATCAACTCTTTAAGAATTTCATCTACTTTTCTACTTTCTGGTGTAGGGTCTTGAGATTCTTCTAAGTGACTAGGTTTTTCTTGAATTTCTTCTGTTGATTGCAAATCTTTCGGTACACCTTCAGAAATCAATCCTTTAAGTGGTAAATCTTTTTTTTGTTGCATTGAAGCATTTATCTCGTCAAGCTCTTTTGCGGTTATCATTGAAGTATCTTTAATTTGGTCTACCAGCGTTTCATCAATTAATGATACTTTTTCACTTGTTTTAGTTATAACTGAACCATCGGGATATTCGTCTTCGGTTACCGTTTTAGTAGTAATTTTAGTCCGTTTTGTATTGTTGACTCGATTACCAAATACTTGTTTGATCGTGGTAGTAGTAATTTTTCTCTTCACCAATACATTGTTTTCTTTGACTGTCTGTAAATCAGTAACAGTGTCTTGTTCAGGGCTACTTAATTCTTCAAATCCTTCCAAAGTTTCTTCTTCTGCATCTATTTCATAATCTGACACAGTGACCTTCACATCTTTGGTAACTTCAGTTATACCATCTGGCCTACAAGTTTCGGTAATGGTTTCTAATGTCGTTTTTATTTTTTTCTTTGACTTGTCTTTGGTTGATAAAATTTCTTTTTTAGATGTTGTTGTTATAATTTGCAGTACACTTTTTCCATTAACGACAATACTTTTTTCCTGTTTATCTACTGTTACTGACTTATCTTCCAATTCAGTAAAGTCTACAAGCTCAGAAGATTCTATGGTATCTTCTATTTCTAAATCAGTCAGTGAGGTACTGCTATCTACTCTGGAAGTAGAAGAGCCATCTGGGTATTCATCAATGGTAGTAGTTGTAGTAACAGTCTTTAATTTTCGAGGTGTCCCTTTTGAGTCAACATACTTGGTTTTGAGAACTCTTGTAGTAATAGTTCGTTTAATTGTTACGTTTTCTTGGACTATTTCTTCTGTTTTTGTAGTAAAACTTTCTTCGGGTTCTTCATGAATACTAAATTCACTTAAAATTTTGTCAAGATTGCTACTAGAATCTAAAATTATCTCTTCAGTTTTGACTTCTACATTCTTTTGCACATCTTTTGATCCATCGGGATATTCCTTAGTTATATTAGTTTCTACTGTAGTTTTGATTATCTTCTTGCTGTCATCTACTTTGACTGTCTCTTTTTTAGTTATTGTTGTGATAGTTTCTATTATGTCTATATTATTAACCTTTACAATTCTTTTGCTCACATCAGTGTCAATAATTGTATCCTCTATGTTGTCATCTGATTCATCGAATTCCTTCACAAATTCAGATTTAGTTTTTAATTCAATATCATCAGGAGTTTTCTTGCTTACATCAGAAAAATCTAATTCATGAATGCTTTCAGCTGTGTCTTTTGATTGAGTTGACAACGTTTCTTCTTCAGGTTCAAAATAATCTCTCTCCTGCCTTATGTCTTTTGTATATAGATCCATCTGCGAGGTAGAACGGAGACTGGAAGAACATTCGGAAAGTAAAGTCTGTGTATCTTTTGTAGTAGTAGTTGAACCATCTGAACCTTTGCTCAATGTTGTTGTTTCAATTGTTGTTTTAATGTTTTGTGGTGTTCCGTCTTCCCTTGAAATAACTTCTTTAGTGGTTACTGTAGTAATTGTTTGTGTTACAACATTTTCACCTTCTTTGATTATTTTCGTTACCGTGTCAGTTTCAGTTTTGATTTTTCCCATTGTTTGCATAAGAGAAACCAAATCAGGGTCAGAACCTTCAACGTCAGCTAATGATTTTACGAATTTAGGCAGTTTTTCAGTTGATGTTGAAATCTTTTGAGTCAAAACATCTTCGCCAACATGTACCACTTTGGTTATAGTTTCGTCGCTACCGTCAGATTTGTCGTATGTTACTTCACTTTGTACACCATCACTTACTTTCACATCTTGGAAGTTGCTTGGAGTTTTTGGCAATGGACTTACAGGAACTGTAGGAGGTGTAGATACTCGATCAAAATCTGGTTGAGCAGCTAAAGTTTCAGTTTTTATTCCTTGTTGAACATGATCTTCGCTAAATGCTTTGTGAATGGACTCGATGAGATGCACAGCGCTATTTACAACGCTATCTGTAAGTATTTGAGGTCTTGACTTCTCATCCGAGGAATGAATATAATCAATATCTGTAGGTATACTGTGTAACCCAGAATCAGATGTCTCAGACAAATATGTGTCTTCTTTTGGAGAATCACTATCTCTCAAAGGTATCTTTTTAAACAAGCTTCCATCATCAGTGATAGTTTTAGTTTCACTTTCTTTTAATGTGGTAGTTTCGTCATCTGTTTTCTGACTGCTGATAGATTGTAATGAATCTGTGCAACTGCTCAAATCATCTTTTACATCTTTTGAGAATAAATCTTTTTCGATTGTCTTCTTGTCCCCTTTTTCTGTACTTTCAAAACTATGTTTTTCTTCTAGACTTACTTCTTTAGATACATCTTCAGAACTACTTCCATGTAACAATGTATGACTTAAACTATCACGTGCTACACCACTGTCAATTGTTGACATTGATGCCAGTTTATCATCAAAAGTAAAGGATTCTTCACCAATAGATCTTTTACTAATTTTGTGCTTAGTTTCATCTATTTCTTTAATTGAACTAAACTCAGATTTTGAAACATGCTCCCTTTCCTCTTTTAACAATTCTTCAGTAAGAGCAATTGACTTTTTTTTCTCAGTGATTTTAGTTGAATGAGATGTTCCCATTCCATTTTCTTTGTATTCTATTTGGCTATCTTCACTCACTGAATCTCCATTTTCATAAGTATGACTTGCAGAAGTTGTTATGCTTTGTTTTGTTTCAGTGAACTCCCTATGTTGCTTTGTAGTTTCTGAGTGGATATCACCATCTGTTATATCTGTGATTGTAACAGTGCTGTCAATAGATGAACTGGAAGAACCATCTGGATATTGATCTGTACTGCTAATAGTAATCACAGTTTTAAGTTTTCTCAGTATACCGGAACTATCAGCATATTTAGTTTTGATAATTTTCGTTATGATTGTTCTTGTAATAATTATAGTTTCCTTTACTATTTCTTCAATATCAGTTGTAACAGTTTCTTCAGGTTGACCAAAAACTGTCAAGTCTTTGAGTTGTTCAAGAGCTTCTGTGTCGTCAACACTCGATTGCTTCGAAGTGCTTTCCTTTTCAGAGTATTGCTCTTTGGACTTGTCTGCGAATTTTAATTTGTCAAAATCTAATGCAGAAACCACCTTTTCTGGGCTTGAGTCTTTTGACTCATCTAAAACTAATTCAGGGCTAGGAATGTCAAATTTGTCATTTAGGTCTTTCTCAGGACTTGGCTCCTTGGATTTGTCTGTCACTGATGCAGTAGTCTCTTTCTTTGAGCTTGGCTCCTTTGATTTGTGTAAAACATCTTTCTCAGGAGTCAGTGCCTTTTGCTTGTCAAGTGTTAGTGCAGCGGTCTCTTTTTCGACGCTTGGCTCCTTGGATGTCACTGTTGATGGTACATTAGTCTCTTTCTCTGGGCTTGAATCATTTGATTTGTGTCGAACATCTATCTCAGGAGTTGGTTCCTCTGATTTGTCACGCGTTAGTGCAGCAGCCTCTTTTACAGGGCTTAGCTCCTTGGATTTATCTGACACCGGTACAGAAGTCTCTATGTCTGTGCTAGGCTCTTTTGATTTGTGTAAATTATCTTTCTCAGGACTTGGTTCCTGTGGCTTTTCAAACGTTGGTGCACCAGTTTCTTTTTCAGGGCTTGGCTCCTTGGATTTGTCTTTCACTGATACATTCTCGTTCACAGGAGTTGCTTCCTTAGATTTTTTCGAAACATCTTTCTCGGGGCTTGGTTCTTTTGATTTTTGAAGGGCCTCTTCATGAATTTGTTTGTGTTCTGAAGACTTAAGAGTGATTCCTATTGATTTAAAAAGAACAGGCTCAATCGTGTGCTCTAGTTCTTTTGTTGGAGCAACAACATCCTTCTTAGAGCTTGACTCCTTTGATTCGTCTGTCATAGTTACAAAAGTCTCCTTTTCCGAACTTGGTTCCTTGGCCTTGTTAAGGGTATCACTATCTTGGCTTGGTACCTTGAATTTGTTAAGAATATCTTTCTCGGGAGTTGGCTCGTTGGACTTATGAAGGACATCTTTTTCGAGGCTTGACTCCTTTGATTTGTCTGTCATGGTTACAAAAGTCTCCTTTTCGGGACTTGGCTCCTCAACCTTGTTAAGGACATCACTATCTAGGCTTGGTTCTTTGAATTTGTCAAGGACATCTTTTTCGGGAGTTGGCACCTTTGATTTATAATGAACATGTTTCTCTGGGCTTGGTTCCTTGGATTTATCAAGTAACCCTGGTGCATCCATATTCTTCTCAGGGCTAGGTTCTTTAAACATGTGTTGGGCAGCTTTTTCCGGGCTAGGTTCCTTAGACTTGTGTAAGACATCTTTCTCTGGGCTAGGTTCCTTAGACTTGTATAAAACTGAGACAGCCATTTCTTTATCTGGACAGGGCTCTTTCAATTTGTCTAGAACTAAGGCAGATTTGTGTAGGTCAGTGGTTGGTTCTTTCGGTTTTAGAGCGTCCTCTGCAGAAATTGGTTCCTTCGATTTGTCGTGAACTGGCGACAGGGCGTCATTTTCAGGGGTTGGTTCCTTTGATATGTTATGAACTGATGTCAATGAGTCCTTTTCAGGAGTGGGTTCCTTCGATCTGTCATGAATTCGTGACAGGGTGTCCTTCTCAGGGGTTAATTTTTTCGTTTTGTCGTGAACTGGAGACAGAGTGTCCTTTTCAGGGGTTGGTTCCCTTGATTTATCGTGAACTGGTGACAAGGCGTACTTTTCAGGGGTTGGTTCCCTTGATTTGTTGTGAACTAGTGACAGGGCATCCTTTTCAAACATTGATTCCTTCGATTTATCTTGAACAGGCGACAAGGTATCCTTTTCAGATCTTGACTCCTTTAACGTATCGTGAACAATTGCAGTTGTATCTAAAATTGGCAAAGACTTAAAAATACTTGTTGCCACTTCTTTGGCAAAACTAGGTTCAATTGATTTTTCTATCAATGTTTTCTTATCTATTTCGGCGCTAGTTATTATTGATTCATCCATCACTAAATCTGGACTAGTTGTATCAGATCTCTGTAGGCATTCTTCTTTAGAACTAACTTTTTCTGGCTTCTCCTGTAGTTTGGACTTGTCAATTACCAATGCAGAAATTTCTTCAATGCCCTTTTCAAGCGTGGGCTCTTTGGACTTGTCAGCAACAACCTCCGGTACGTCTTTCTCAGATATGAGTTCTTTGGACTTGTCAACAACGACAGCTGGTACCTCTTTATCAGGTGTGGGCTCTTTGGACTTGTCAGCAACCACAACTGATACGTCTTTATCACGCGTGGGCTCTTTGAACTCATTAGCAACTATCGCTGGTACTTCTTTTTCAGGCGTGGGCTCTTTGGATTTGTGTGCAACTACCACTGGTACATTTTTTTCAGGCGTGGGCTCTTTCGACTTGTCAGCAATTACCGCTTGCACTTCTTTTTCAAGTGTGGGCTCTTTGGACTTATCAGCAACAACCTCTGGTACGTCTTTCTCAGGTGTTTCCTTCCTGAACTTGTCTGCGACTACTGCTGATACGTCTTTCTCAGGCGTAGGCTCTTTAGACTTGTCTAAGACTACTGCTGGTACGTCTTTCTCAGGCGTGGGCTTTTTGGACTTGTCAGCAACCACCTCTGGTACGTCTTTCTCGGGTGTTGGCTCCTTGGACTTGTCTGAAACTACTGCTGGTACGTCTTTCTCAGGCGTGGACTCTTTAAACTTGTGTGCAACAACCTCTGGTACGTCTTTTACAGGCGTGGGCTCTTTGGACTTGTCAGCAACCACCACTGGTACGTCTTTCTCGGGTGTTGGCTCCTTGGACTTGTCTGAAACTACTGCTGGTACTTCTTTCTCAGGCGTGGGCTCTTTGGACTTGTCAGCAACCACCTCTGGTACGTCTTTCTCGGGTGTTGGCTCCTTGGACTTGTCTGAAACTACTGCTGGTACGTCTTTCTCAGGCGTGGACTCTTTAAACTTGTGTGCAACAACCTCTGGTACTTCTTTCTCAGGCGTGGACTCTTTGGACTTGTCAGCAACCACCTTTGGTACCTCTTTCTCATGTGTGAGTTCTTTGGACTTGTCTGAGACTTCTGGTGATATGTCTTTCTCAGGCGTTGGCTCTTTGGACTTGTCAGCGACTACCTCTGGTACGTATTTTTCAGGTGTGGGCTCTTTAGACTTGTCTGAAACTACTGTTGGTAAGTCTTTTACAGGCGTGGGCTCTTCGGACTTGTCTGAGACTCCTGCTGATAGGTCTTTCTCAGGCGCTGGCTCTTTGGACTTGTCAGCAACCAAACATGGTACGTCTTTCTCAGGTGTCGTCTCTTTGGACTTCTCTAAGACTACCGCTGGTACGTCTTTCTCAGGCGTTGGCTCTTTGGACTTGTCAGCAACCACCTCTGGTACGTCTTTCTCAGGCATGGGCTCTTTGGATTTGTCAGCAACCACCTGTGGTACGTCTTTCTCAGATGTGGGCACTATGGACTTGTCTGAGATTTCTGGTGAAATGTCTTTCTCTGGCGATTTTTTAGGTGTGGGCTCTTTAGACTTGTCTAAAACTGCTGTTGGTAAGTCTTTCTCAGGCGTGGACTTGTCATCAATCACTACTGATAGGTCTTTCTCGGGTGTCGGCTCTTTTGACTTCTCTGAGACTACTGCTGGTACGTCTTTCTTAGGCGTTGGTACTTTGGACTTGTCAGCAACCACCTCTGGTAAGTCTTTCACAGGCGTGAGCTCTTTGGACTTATCTAAGACTACTGCTAGTACGTCTTTCTCAGGCGTGGGCTCTTTGCACTTGTGAGCAACCACCTCTGGTACGTCTTTCTCAGGCGTGGGCTTTTTGGACTTGTCAGCAACCACCTCTTGTACATCTTTCTCAGGAGTTGGCTCCTCAGACTTGTCTGAGACTACTGCTGGTAAATCTTTCTCAGGCGTGGGCTCTTTGGACTTGTGAGCAACCACCTCTGATACGTCTTTCTCAGGCGTTAACTCTTTAGACTTGTCAGTCATTATCGCTGGTACTTCTTTCTCAGGCGTTAAATCTTTGGATTTGTCAGCAACCACCTCTTGAAAGTATTTGTCAGGCACGGGCTCTTTGGACTTGTGAGCAACCACCTCTGATACGTCTTTCTCAGGCGTTAACTCTTTAGACTTGTCAGTCATTATCGCTGGTACTTCTTTCTCAGGCGTTAAATCTTTGGATTTGTCGGCAACCACCTCTTGAAAGTCTTTGTCAGGCACGGGCTCTTTGGACTTGTATAAGACTTCTGCTGGTACGTCTTTCTCAGGTGTGGGCTCCTTGGACTTATCTGAGACTACTGCTGGTACGTCTTTCTCAGGCGTGGGCTTTTTGGACTTGTCAGCAACCACCTCTGGTACATCTTTCTCAGGAGTTGGCTCCTCAGACTTGTCTGAGACTACTGCTGGTACGTCTTTCTCAGGCGTGGGCACTTTGGACTTGTCAGCCACAACCGCTGGTACGTCTTTCTCAGGTGTTGGCTCCTTGGACTTGTCTGGGACTACTGCTAGTACGTCTTTCTCAGGCGTTAACTCTTTGGACTTGACAGCAAGCACCTCTGGTTTGTCTTTCTCAGGCGTTGGCTCCTTGGACTTTTGTGAGGCTACTGCTGGTATATCTTTCTCAGGCGTGGGCTTTTTGGACATGTCAGCCACAACCGTTGGTTCGTCTTTCTCAGGTGTTGGCTCCTTAGACTTGACTGAGTCTACTGCTGGTACATCTTTCTCAGGCGTGGGCTCTATTGACTTGGCAGCAACCACCTCTGGTACGTCTTTCTCAGGTGTGGGCTCTTTGGACTTGTCTAAGACTAATGCTGGTACGTCTTTCTCAGGCATGGGCACTTTGGACTTGGCAGCCACCACCGCTGGTACGTCTTTCTCAGGTGTTGGCTCCTTGGACTTGTCTAAGACTACTGTTGGCACGTCTTTCTCAGGCGAGGGCTCTTTGGACTTTTCAGCAACCACCTCTGGTATGTCTTTCTCAGGTGTTGGCTCATTGGACCTGTCTGAGACAACAGCTGGTACGTCTTTTTCAGGCATGGGTTCATTGGACCTGTCAGCAACCACCTCTGGTATGTCTTTCTCAGGTGTTGGCTCCTTGGACTTGTCTGAGACTACTGCTGGTACGTCTTTCTCAGGCGTAGGCTCTTTGGAGTTGTCTAAGACTACTGCTGGTACGTCTTTCTCAGGCGTGGGCTCTTTGGACTTGTCAGCAACCACCTCTGGTACTTCTTTCTCAGGTGTTGGCTCCTTGGACTTGTCTGAGACTACAGCTGGTACGTCTTTCTCAGGCGAGGGCTCTTTGAACTTGTCAGCAACCACCTCTGGTATGTCTTTCTCAGGTGTTGGCTCCTTGGACTTGTTTGACACTACTGCTGGTACATCTTTCTCAGGCGTGGGCTCTTTGGACTTTTCTAAGACTACGGCTGGTACGTCTTTCTCAGGCGAGGGCTCTTTGGACTTGTCAGCAACCACCTCTGGTATGTCTTTCTCAGGTGTTGGCTCCTTGGACCTGTCTGAGACTACTGCTGGTACATCTTTCTCAGGCGTGGGCTCTTTGGACTTGTCTAGGACTACTGCTGGTACGTCTTTCTCAGGCGAGGGCTCTTTGGACTTGTCAGCAACCACCTCTGGTATGTTTTTCTCAGGTGTTGGCTCCTTGGACTTGTCTGAGACTACCGCTGGTACATCGTTTTCAGGTGTGGGTTCTTTAGACTTTTCTAAGACTACTGTTGGTGCGTCTTTCTCAGGCGTGGGCTCTTTGGACTTGTCTGAGACTACAGCTGGTACGTCTTTCTCAGGCGAGGGCTCTTTGGATTTGTCAGCAACCACCTCTGGTACGTCTTTCTCAGGTGTTAGCTCCTTGGACTTGACTGAGTCTACTGCTGGTACATCTTTTTCAGGTGTGGGTTCTTTAGACTTTTCTAAGACTACTGTTGGTGCGTTTTTCTCAGGCGTGGGCTCTTTGGACTTGTCTGAGACTACTGCTGGTACGTCTTTCTCAGGCGAGGGATCTTTGGATTTGTCAGCAACTACCTCTGGTACTTCTTTCTCAGGTGTTGGCTCCTTGGACTTATCTGAGACTACTGCTGGTACTTCTTTCTCAGGTGTTGGCTCCTTGGACTTGTCTGAGACTACTGCTGGTACGTCTTTCTCAGGCGAGGGCTCTTTGGATTTGTCAGCAACCACCTCTGGTACTTCTTTCTCAGGTGTTGGCTCCTTGGACTTGTCTGAGACTACTGCTGGTACATCTTTCTCAGGCGTGGGCTCTTTGGACTTGTCTAAGACTACTGCTGGTACGTCTTTCTCAGGCGTGGGCTCTTTGGATTTGTCAGCAACCACCTCTGGTACGTCTTTCTCAGGTGTTGGCTCCTTGGACTTGACTGAGTCTACTGCTGGTACATCTTTTTCAGGTGTGGGTTCTTTAGACTTTTCTAAGACTACTGTTGGTGCGTCTTTCTCAGGCGTGGGCTCTTTGGACTTGTCTGAGACTACTGCTGGTACGTCTTTCTCAGGCGAGGGCTCTTTGGACTTGTCAGCAACCACCTCTGGTACTTCTTTCTCAGGTGTTGGCTCCTTGGACTTGTCTGAGACTACGGCTGGTACGTCTTTCTCAGGCGAGGGCTCTTTGGACTTGTCAGCAACCACCTCTGGTATGTCTTTCTCAGGTGTTGGCTCCTTGGACTTGTCTGACACTACTGCTGGTACATCTTTTTCAGGCGTGGGCTCTTTGGACTTGTCTAAGACTACTGCTGGTACGTCTTTCTCAGGCGAGGGCTCTTTGGACTTGTCAGCAACCACCTCTGGTATGTCTTTCTCAGGTGTTGGCTCCTTGGACTTGTCTGACACTACTGCTGGTACTTCTTTCTCAGGTGTTGGCTCCTTGGACTTGTCTGAGACTACTGCTGGTACGTCTTTCTCAGGCGAGGGCTCTTTGGATTTGTCAGCAACCACCTCTGGTACTTCTTTCTCAGGTGTTGGCTCCTTGGACTTGTCTGAGACTACTGCTGGTACATCTTTCTCAGGCGTGGGCTCTTTGGACTTGTCTAAGACTACTGCTGGTACGTCTTTCTCAGGCGTGGGCTCTTTGGATTTGTCAGCAACCACCTCTGGTACGTCTTTCTCAGGTGTTGGCTCCTTGGACTTGACTGAGTCTACTGCTGGTACATCTTTTTCAGGTGTGGGTTCTTTAGACTTTTCTAAGACTACTGTTGGTGCGTCTTTCTCAGGCGTGGGCTCTTTGGACTTGTCTGAGACTACTGCTGGTACGTCTTTCTCAGGCGAGGGCTCTTTGGACTTGTCAGCAACCACCTCTGGTACTTCTTTCTCAGGTGTTGGCTCCTTGGACTTGTCTGAGACTACGGCTGGTACGTCTTTCTCAGGCGAGGGCTCTTTGGACTTGTCAGCAACCACCTCTGGTATGTCTTTCTCAGGTGTTGGCTCCTTGGACTTGTCTGACACTACTGCTGGTACATCTTTTTCAGGCGTGGGCTCTTTGGACTTGTCTAAGACTACTGCTGGTACGTCTTTCTCAGGCGAGGGCTCTTTGGACTTGTCAGCAACCACCTCTGGTATGTCTTTCTCAGGTGTTGGCTCCTTGGACCTGTCTGAGACTACTGCTGGTACGTCTTTCTCAGGCGAGGGCTCTTTGGACTTGTCAGCAACCACCTCTGGTATGTCTTTCTCAGGTGTTGGCTCCTTGGACTGGTCTGAGACTACGGCTGGTACGTCTTTCTCAGGTGTGGGCTCTTTGGACTTGTCAGCCACCACCGCTAGTAAGTCTTCCTCAGGCGTGGGCTCTTTGGACTTGTCAGCAACCACCTCTGGTATGTCTTTCTCAGGTGTTGGCTCCTTGGACTTGTCTGACACTACTGCTGGTTCATCTTTTTCAGGCGTGGGCTCTTTGGACTTGTCTAAGACTACTGCTGGTACGTCTTTCTCAGGCGAGGGCTCTTTGGACTTGTCAGCAACCACCTCTGGTATGTCTTTCTCAGGTGTTGGCTCCTTGGACCTGTCTGAGACTACTGCTGGTACATCTTTCTCAGGCGTGGGCTCTTTGGACTTGTCTAAGACTACTGCTGGTACGTCTTTTTTAGGCGAGGGCTCTTTGGACTTGTCAGCAACCACCTCTGGTATGTCTTTCTCAGGTGTTGGCTCCTTGGACTGGTCTGAGACTACCGCTGGTACGTCTTTCTCAGTCGTTGGCTCTTTGGATTTGTCAGCCACCACCGCTGGTACTTCTTTTTCAGGCGAGGGCTCTTTGGACTTGTCAGCTAACACCTCTGGTACGTCTTTCTCAGGTGTTGGATCCTTGGACTTGTCTGAGACTACTGCTGGTACATCTTTCTCAGGCGTGGGCTCTTTGGGCTTGTCTAAGACTACTGCTGGTACGTCTTTCTCAGGCGTTGGCTCTTTGGACTTGTCAGCCACCACCACTGGTACGTCTTTTTCTGGCGAGGGCTCTTTGGACTTGTCAGCAACCACCTCTGGTATGTCTTTCTCAGGTGTTGGCTCCTTGGACTTGACTGACACTTCAGCTGGTACGTCTTTCTCAGGCGTGGGCTCTTTGGACTTGTCTGAGACTACGGCTGGTACGTCTTTCTCAGGCGTGGGCTCTTTGGACTTGTCAGCCACCACCACTGGTACGTCTTTTTCTGGCGAGGGCTCTTTGGACTTGTCAGCAACCACCTCTGGTATGTCTTTCTCAGGTGTTGGCTCCTTGGACTTGACTGACACTACAGCTGGTACGTCTTTCTCAGGCGTGGGCTCTTTGGACTTGTCTGAGACTACGGCTGGTACGTCTTTCTCAGGCGTGGGCTCTTTGGACTTGTCAGCCACCACCACTGGTACGTCTTTCTCAGGTGTTGGCTCCTTGGACTTGACTGAGACTACAGCTGGTACGTCTTTCTCAGGCGTGGGCTCTTTGGACTTGTCTGAGACTACGGCTGGTACGTCTTTCTCAGGCGTGGGCTCTTTGGACTTGTCACCCACCACCGCTGGTACGTCTTTCTCAAGTGTTGGCTCCATGAACTTGTCTGAAACTACCGCTGGTACGTCTTTCTCAGGCGTGGGGTCTTTGGACTTGTCAGCAACCAACTCTGGTATGACTTTCTCAAGTGTTGGCTCCTTGGACTTGTCTGAAACTACCGCTGGTACGTCTTTCTCAGGCGTGGGGTCTTTGGACTTGTCAGCCACCACCTCTGGTACGTCTTTCTCAGGCAAGGGCTCTTTGGACTTGTCAGCAACCACTTTTGGTATGTCTTTCTCAGGTGTTGGCTCCTTGGACTTGTTTGACACTACTGCTGGTAAGTCTATCTCAGGAGTGGGCCCTTTGGACTTGGCAGCCACTACCGCTGGTAAGTCTTTCTCAGGCGTGGGCTCTTTGGACTTGTCAGCAACCACCTCTGGTACGTCTTTCTCAGGCGATGGCTCTTTGGACCTGTCTAAGACTGCTGCTGGTACGTCTTTCTCAGGTGTGGGCTCTTTGGACTTGTCAGCCACCACCGCTGGTACGTCTTTCTCAAGTGTTGGCTCCATGGACTTGTCTGAAACTACCGCTGGTACGTCTTTCTCAGGCGTGGGGTCTTTGGACTTGTCAGCAACCACCTCTGGTATGTCTTTCTCAAGTGTTGGCTCCTTGGACTTGTCTGAAACTACCGCTGGTACGTCTTTCTCAGGCGTGGGGTCTTTGGACTTGTCAGCAACCACCTCTGGTATGTCTTTCTCAGGTGTTGGCTCCTTGGACTTGTCTGACACTACTGCTGGTAAGTCTATCTCAGGAGTGGGCCCTTTGGACTTGGCAGCCACTACCGCTGGTAAGTCTTTCTCAGGCGTGGGCTCTTTGGACTTGTCAGCAACCACCTCTGGTACGTCTTTCTCAGGCGTGGGCTCTTTGGACTTGTCAGCCACTACCGCTGGTATGTCTTTCTCAGGTGTTGGCACCTTGGACCTGTCTGAGACTACTGCTGGTACATCTTTCTCAGGCGTGGGCTCTTTGGACTTGTCAGCAACCACCTCTGGTATGTCTTTCTCAGGTGTTGGCTCCTTGGACTTGTCTGAGACTACTGCTGGTAAGTCTATCTCAGGAGTGGGCCCTTTGGACTTGGCAGCCACTACCGCTGGTAAGTCTTTCTCAGGCGTGGGCTCTTTGGACTTGTCAGCAACCACCTCTGGTACGTCTTTCTCAGGCGTGGGCTCTTCGGACTTGTCAGCCACTACTGCTGGTACATATTTCTCAGGTGTTGGCTCCTTGGACTTGTCTAAGACTACTGCTGGTACGTCTTTCTCAGGCGAGGGCTCTTTGGACTTGTCAGCCACCACCGCTGGTATGTCTTTCTCAGGTGTTGGCTCCTTGGACCTGTCTGAGACTACTGCTGGTACATCTTTCTCAGGCGTGGGCTCTTTGGACTTGTCAGCAACCACCTCTGGTATGTCTTTCTCAGGTGTTGACTCCTTGGACTTGTCTGAGACTACTACTGGTACATCTTTCTCAGGCGTGGGCTCTTTGGACTTGTCTAAGACTACTGCTGGTACGTCTTTCTCAGGCGAGGGCTCTTTGGATTTGTCAGCAACCACCTCTGGTATGTCTTTCTCAGGTGTTGGCTCCTTGGACTTCTCTGAGACTACTGCTGGTACATCTTTCTCAGGCGTGGGCTCTTTGGACTTGTCTAAGACTACTGCTGGTACGTCTTTCTCAGGCGAGGGCTCTTTGGACTTGTCAGCCACTACTGCTGGTACATCTTTCTCAGGCGTGGGCTCTTTGGACTTGTCTAAGACTACTGCTGGTACGTCTTTCTCAGGCGAGGGCTCTTTGGATTTGTCAGCAACCACCTCTGGTATGTCTTTCTCAGGTGTTGGCTCCTTGGACTTGTCTGAGACTACCGCTGGTACGTCTTTCTCAGGCGTGGGCTCTTTGGACTTGTCAGCAACCACCTCTGGTATGTCTTTCTCAGGTGTTGGCTCCTTGGACTTGACTGAGACTACAGCTGCTACGTCTTTCTCAGGCGTGGGCTCTTTGGACTTGTCTAAGACTACTGCTGGTACGTCTTTCTCAGGCGTGGGCTCTTTGGACTTGTCAGCAACCACCTCTGGTACGTCTTTCTCAGGTGTTGGCTCCTTTGACTTGTCTGAGACTACGGCTGGTACGTCTTTCTCAGGTGTGGGCTCTTTGGACTTGTCAGCCACCACCGCTAGTAAGTCTTCCTCAGGCGTGGGCTCTTTGGACTTGTCAGCAACCACCTCTGGTATGTCTTTCTTAGGTGTTGGCTCCTTGGACTTGTCTGAGACTGCTGCTGGTACATCTTTCTCAGGCGTGGGCTCTTTGGACTTGTCTAAGACTACTGCTAGTACGTCTTTCTCAGGCGTGGGCTCTTTGGACTTGTCGGCAACCACCTCTGGTATGTCTTTCTCAGGTGTTGGCTCCTTGGACTTGTCTGAGACTGCTGCTGGTACGTCTTTCTCAGGCGTGGGCTCTTTGGACTTGTCTGCAACCACCTCTGGTACGTCTTTCTCTGGTGTTGGCTCTTTGAACTCTTCTGAGACTACGGCTGGTACGTCTTTCTCAGGCGAGGGCTCTTTGGACTTGTCAGCAACCACCTCTGGTATGTCTTTCTCAGGTGTTGGTTCCTTGGACCTGTCTGAGACTACTGCTGGTACGTCTTTCTCAGGCGTGGGTTCTTTGGACTTCTCAGCAACCACCTCTGGTATGTCTTTCTTAGGTGTTGGCTCCTTGGACTTGTCTGAGACTGCTGCTGGTACATCTTTCTCAGGCGTGGGCTCTTTGGACTTGTCTAAGACTACTGCTAGTACGTCTTTCTCAGGCGTGGGCTCTTTGGACTTGTTGGCAACCACATCTGGTATGTCTTTTTCAGGTGTTGGCTCCTTGGACTTGTCTGAGACTGCTGCTGGTACGTCTTTCTCAGGCGTGGGCTCTTTGGACTTGTCTGCAACCACCTCTGGTACGTCTTTCTCAGGTGTTGGCTCCTTGAACTCTTCTGAGACTACGGCTGGTACGTCTTTCTCAGGCGAGGGCTCTTTGGACTTGTCAGCAACCACCTCTGGTATGTCTTTCTCAGGTGTTGGCTCCTTGGACTTGTCTGAGACTACTGCTGGTACGTCTTTCTCAGGCGTGGGCTCTTTGAACTTGTCTAAGACTACTGCTGGTACGTCTTTCTCAGGAGTGGGCCCTTTGGACTTGTCAGCAACCACCGCTGGTACGTCTTTCTCAGGCGTGGGCTCTTTGGATTTGTCAGCAACCACCTCTGGTATATCTTTCTCAGGTGTTGGCTCCTTGGACTTGTCTGACACTACTGCTGGTAAGTCTTTCTCAGGAGTGGGCCCTTTGGACTTGGCAGCCTCCACCGCTGGTACGTCTTTCTCAGGTGTTGGTTCCTTGGACCTATCTGAGACTACTGCTGGTACGTCTTTCTCAGGCGTGGGTTCTTTGGACTTCTCAGCAACCACCTCTGGTACGTCTTTCTCAGGCGTGGGCTCTTTGGATTTGTCAGCAACCACCTCTGGTACATCTTTCTCAGGTGTTGGTTCCTTGGACCTCTCTGACACTACTGCTGGTACGTCTTTTTCAGGCATGGGTTCATTGGACTTGTCAGCAACTACCTCTGGTACGTCTTTCTCAGGCGTTGGCTTCTTGGACTTGTCTGAGACTACTGCTGGTACGTCTTTCTCTGGCGTGGGCTCTTTTGACTTGTCAGCCACCACCGCTGGCACATCTTTCTCAGGCGTGGGCTCTTTGCACTTGTCAGCAACCACCTCTGGTACGTCTTTCTCAGGCGTGGGCTCTTTGGACTTGTCAGCCACCACCGCTGGTACATCTTTCTCAGGTGTTGGCTCCTTGGACTTGTCTGAGACTACTGTTGGTAAATCTATCACAGGAGTGGGCTCTTTGGACTTGGCAGCCACTACCGCTGGTATGTCTTTCTCAGGCGTGGGCTCTTTGGACTTGTCAGCAACCACCTCTGGTATGTCTTTCTCAGGTGTTAGCACCTTGGACTTGTCTGAGACTACTGCTGGTATGTCTTTCTCAGGCGTGGACTCTTTGGACTTGTCAGCAACCACCTCTGGTATGTCTTTCTCAGGTGTTGGCTCCTTGGACTTGTCTGAGACTACAGCTGGTATGTCTTTCTCAGGCGTGGACTCTTTGGACTTGTCAGCAACCACCTCTGGTTCGTCTTTCTCAGGTGTTGGCTCCATGGACTTGTCTAAGACTACTGCTGGTGAGTCTTTTTCAGGCATGTGTTCTTTGGACTTGTCAGCAACTACCTCTGGTACGTCTTTCTCAGATGTTGTCTCTTTGTACTTGTCAGCAACCACCTCTGGTACGAATTTCTCAGGTGTTGGTTCCTTGGACCTGTCTGAGACTACTGCTGGTACGTCTTTCTCAGGCGTTGGCTCTTTGGACTTGTCAACTATTACCGCTTGTACGTCTTTCTCAGGCGTGGGCTCTTTGGATTTGTGAGCAACCACCTCTGGTACGTCTTTTTCAGGTGTTGGTTCCTTGGACCTGTGTGAGACTACTGCTGGTACGTCTTTCTCAGGCGTGGGTTCTTTGGACTTGTCAGCAACCACCTCTGTTACGTCTTTTTCAGATGTTGGATCCTTGGACTTGTCTGAAACAACTGCTTGTACGTATTTCTCAGGCATGGGCTCTTTGGACTTGTCAGCCACCACCGTTGGTACGTCTTTCTCAGGCGTGGGTACTTTGGACTTGTCAGCAGCCACCTCTGGTACGTCTTTCTCAGGTGTTGGCTCCATGTACTTGTCTAAATCTACTGCTGGTACGTCTTTTTCAGGTGTGGGCTCTTTAGACTTGTCTAAGACTACTGCTGGTACGTCTTTCTCAGGCGAGGGCTCTTTGGACTTGTCAGCTACCACCTCTGGTATGTCTTTTTCAGGTGTGGGCTCTTTAGACTTGTCTAAGACTACTGCTGGTGCGTCTTTCTCAGGCGTGGGCTCTTTGGTCCTGTCAGCCACCACCGCTGGTACGTCTTTCTCAGGTGTTGGCTCCTTGGACTTGTCTGAGACTACAGCTGGCTCGTCTTTCTCAGGCGAGGGCTCTTTGGATTTATCAGCTACCACCTCTGGTACGTCTTTCTCAGGTGTTGGCTCCTTGGACTTGACTGAGTCTACTGCTGGTTCATCTTTTTCAGGTGTGGGTTCTTTAGACTTTTCTAAGACTACTGTTGGTGCGTCTTTCTCAGGCGTGGGCTGTTTGGACTTATCCGAGACCACCACTGGAACGTCTTTCTCAGGTATTGGCTCCTTGGATTTATTATCAAATTTTATATCTTTCGCAGGTGTTAATTCTTTGGATGTGTCATCAACCACCGCTGTTTTATCCCTTTCTTGGCCGGGTTCCTTCGTACTGTCTGCAACTGGGACGACCAGACCTTTGTCTGGGCTGGATTCTTTGAACTTTTCTAAAACTGGCGCCGACAAATCTTTCTCTAAGTTAGGTCCCTTTGACTTTTCCACAACCATTACTGATTCATCTTGTTCGGTTGTGGGTTTTTTGCTTAGAACCTCCTTTTCAGGCGTAGGTTCCTTGTCCTTGTCTGCGATCTCTGCTGGTATTTCTTTTTGAGGTATTGGTTCCTTGCTTAAAACCTCTTTAACAGGCGTAGGTTCCTTAGCTTTGTCTGAAACCGCTTCAGGCACTTTATTCTCAGATGGGGGTTCCTTGCTTAGAACCTTCTTTTCAGGCGTAGGTTCCTTGCTCTTGTCTGCACCCACTACTGGCATTTCTTTCTCAGGTGTAAGTTCCTTGCTTAGAAACTCCTTTTCAGGCGTTGGTTCCTTGGACTTGTGTGCTACTAATGCTGGAACGTCTTTCTCAGGTGTCAATTCCTTGTTTATAACCTCTTCTTCAGGCGTAGGTTCTTTAGCCTTATCTGCAGCCACTACGGGCACTTCTTTCTCAGGTGTGTGTTCCTTGCTTAGAACCTCCTTTTCGGGAATAAATTCCTTGGCCTTGTCTGCGATCACTACTGGCTCCTCTTTTTCAGGCGTAGGTTCCTTGCTAAAAACCTCTTTTTCAGACGTAAGTTCCTTGGCCTTGTTTGCACCCACTACTATTTCCTCTTTCTCTGGTGTAATTTCCTTGCTTAACTCATTCTTTTCAGGCATTATTTTCTTGGCTTTGTCTGCAACCACTGCTGGTAACAGTTTCTCGGGCGTTGGTTCCTTACTAAGAATCTCCTTTTCAGGCGTAGGTTCTTTGAACTTGTGTGCCAGTGTTACTGGTGCTTCTTTGTCAGATATAAGTTCCTTGCTTAAGACTTTTTCCTCAGTTGTAGGTTCCTTGCTTAGAACCTCCTTTTCAGGTGTGGTTTCTTTGCTTAGAACCTCCTTTTCAGTTGTGGGTTCCTTAGACTTGTCTACAACCACTGCTGGTACGTCCTTATCGGGTGTTTGTTCCTTTGACTTGTATAGAACCTCTTTTTCAAGTGTGAGTTCTTTGCTTTGAATTTGTTTTTCAGGCATGGGTTCCTTGGACTCTTCTACAACCACTGCTGGTTCGTCCTTCTCAAGTGTGGGTTTTTTGCCTAGAATTTCCTTTTCAGATGTGAGTTCCTTGCTTAAAACTTCTACATCAGGTGAAGGTTTTTTGGACTTGTCTTCAACCACTGCTGATACGTCCTTTTCAGGTGTCGGTTCTTTGCCTAGAACCTCCTTTTCAGGTGTGGATTCCTTACTTAGAACTTCCTTCTTATGCGTGGGTTCCACGGACTTGTCTTCAACTATTAATGGTCCGTCCTTCTCAGGTGTGGGTTCCTTGCTTAAAAGCTCTTTTGCCGGTGTAAGTTCTTTGTCCTTTTGAAGGCTTGGAGCAGTAGATTTTTCTAATATCTCAAAAATTTGGGACGATGTTTTAAATCCTTTACTTTCATGTCCTTTCTCAATAGAGGATTCCTTCAATTTGGTTTTCATGATTACACTCATTTCTTTTTCCGGGCAAAGATTTTCTAATGTTTCTATCGGTAATATGTCCTCTTCATCAAGGAAATCGTCTAATAAGGAAACGTCTTTGATATCATCTATCCATACTTTGTTGCGGATACTTTTACTGGATTCTCCACCAAATTCTTCATCAATAGTAGTCACAACTTCAACATTTTTGAATTTTTTTGGCTCTCCGTTTAGGTTTGCAAAAACTGTTTTAAATATTTGCGAAATAACTGTTCGGCTTACTTTTACGGATCCCTTTGTAATAATCTCCGATGTTGTAGCTATAAGTTCTTTTGGTTTACTATAGGCTTTGAAGCCTTTTAACTCAGGCACATCTTCAAAGACAATAGATGGGATATCTGTCTCTAAACTCGAATGCTTAGATTTGACCAAATCCTTTTCGATATTTTCAGGGGTTGAATTCCGAGACCTGTCTAAGATGCTCTTTTCTAGACTTGATTCTTTTGATTTGTCCAATACCTCCTTTTCAGGGCTTGGATCTTTAGATTTGTCCAAGAGCTTTTCTGGACTTGTTTCTTTTGATGTGTCCAATAGCTTTTTTTCAGGGCTTGGTTCTTTAGATTTGTCCAATACCTCTTTCTCAGGGCTTGGTTCTTTAGATTTGTCCAATACTTCTTTTTCGGGGCTTGGGTCTTTAGATTTGTCCAACACCTTTTCTGGACTTGGTTCTTTTGATTTGTCAGAGAGCTCTTTCTCAGGGCTTGGTTCTTTTGATTTGTCCAATACCTCTTTTTCAGGGCTTGGCTCTTTAGATTTATCCAAGACCTTTTCAGGGCTAGGTTCTTTTGATTTGCCCAATAGCTCTTTTTTAGGGCTTGGCTCCTTAGATTTGTCCGAGACCCTTTCTGGACTTGAGTCTTTTGATTTGCTTAGATCATTTGATTTTAACAAGATGTCTTTCTCAGGGCGTGGTTCTTTTGACTCTTGTAGTAAATCATTCTCAGAGCTTTGTTCTTTGGCTTCGTGTATTAAATCCTTTGAAGGGCTTGGTTCCCTTGATTTTTCTAAAATATCTTTTTCAGGAGTGCTTGGTTGTGATGCATCCACAGCAGGGATTATCTCTTTTTGTGGTGAAGATTCTTTGATCACCTCTAGGACTGCTGCAATTTCTTTTTCTATTGAAGGTTCTTTAGATTCGCCCTGACTATCCTCATTTAACACTTGTCTTTGTAGAGAAGGCTCTTTTGATTTGTCCATCATTTTCTCAGGGCTTGGCTCCCTGGATTTCTCTAGATTTTTTTTCTCAAGGCTTGGTTCCTTGGATTTGTCAACGATTTCATTTTCTACTCTTGACTCTATTTTCGTGTCTAGAACCACCTTTTCAGGACTAGGTTCCTTGAATTTGTGCAAGATCTCTTTCTCAGGACTTAGTTTTTTGGATTTGTCTAACATATTTTCAGTGCTTGGTTCTTTAGATTTAAACACTATTTCCTTCTCAGGAGAAGATTCCTTTAATTTTTCCTTTAGAAGCACTTCTGCTTCCTTCTCAGGAGTAGGTTTCTTTGATTTATCTTTAGAAACCACTTCTAAGTCTTTTTCTGGACTGGGTTCCTTTGACTTAGCTAGTATATAATTTTCAGGTAAGGGTTCCTTGTGCTTAGTTAAAACCTCTTTTTCAGGTGTAGGTTCTTTTGATTTCTCCCGTGAAATACCTTCCACCTCTTTTTGGGGACTGGTTTCTTTGGACTCAGCCAGGATTCCTTTTTCATTTACAGGGCTTGATGTTTCGTGTGATCGTAATTCAACAACAGAATGCTTTTCCAGAGATTCAATTTCTTCAACAGGACTTTTATCTTTAAGTTGAATATTTTGATTGACGGTTTCCAGTAAAGAAACATGTTCTTTTACATCGGACACAGTAACGTCGATTTCTATTCTAGTACTGCATTTACCATCTGGCTCTTCATCAGTCAATTTAATGATTGTAACAGTCTTTACTTTCTTAGGGATTACCTTTGAGTCAGCATATATAGTGTGGATTACTTGCGTGATAACAGACCGAGTTAAAGTGTTAGTGCCCTTCATAATTTTCTCCGCCTTTGTAGTAATTGATTTTACAGGTTCACCATAAATGGAGAAACCAATCAATTGTGCTGAAAACTTGTTTTCTTTGTCCATTAATTCTTTTTCTTCTTTGTCTGTTAGTTTAAGATCCGCAACAGTTACATCTGAATCTTCCTTTGAAACAGGCTCAATAAAATCAAGCAAAGACAAGTCTTCATTAATATCAGACACTGTGACCTCACGGTCAATGTTAGTGGTTGTTTTGTTCAAAGAATCTTCGTCAGTTGTGGTGACGAAATTAATAGTCTTAACTTTTTGAGGCAAACCATGAGCATTAGCATATACTGTTTTGATAACTCTTGTTGTTATTGTTCGGGTAATAATGATAGCCCCTCGCGTGATTTGTTCTGTTTTAGTCGATGAAAACTCAACTGGTTTGCTGTAAACAGTAAAACCTATCAACTCTTTTAAATAATCATCATCAACTAAATCTTCGTAAGTATTTATTTCTCCACCATCGATATATGTCATCATTCCTCCATTTTCCTGTAAAGGTGCATCTTTTTCTAGACTGACTTGCATTTTATCAAGTTTGTCAGAAATAAGTTCTTTAGATTTATCAAGTGCTTCAAAGCTAAGTTTTGAAATAGACGATTGAAGAACATCAAGCTCATCTTTTAAGGTTTTAGTTGTAGTACCAATAGAAAAATCTTCATCGAGTTTTTCTTTTTCACTTTCGTCGTCTTGGTCTTTTTCTGAGAGAAATTGAACTTTTCCCTCTTTGGCAGATATTGGTTCAGTTTTTGATGGAAGTGAAAACTTATCTTTCTCAATATCGTTTTCAATATGTTCAGTATCTTGTACTGATATAGGACTTACTATTTTTTTCTTTGCTTCAGTAACAATATCTTTAGTGTCACTTAAATCTTCAATGACTTGTTCTTCTTTTTCATCAAGTTCTTGTTTTAAATCTTTTATCTGAGCTAATATCTCTTTACTAGGTTCTTCTACAAGAACTTCGTGGAGACCAGCTTCAGGCTTTTTCAATGTTTTTTCATCGATGGTGAATTTAGAGGGAATAGGTCTGTCATCTAATTGAGATAACATTTGTGCTGTTGAAATGATATCTGTAGTTTCTTTTTTTTTTAGATCAGCCATTTTTTCTTCCAATTTTTCTAGCGTCCGTGCTGTATCTAATGTGATACTTAATTTTTTCTCAGGCTTGATTTCTTCGTCGACATATTCTACCTTTAATTTATCGTGATCATCTTTTATTGAGGTAGCTAACTCTATAACTTCTAGTATTTCGTCATGTTTTATTTTGGCCGCATCGATCTCATCTGCAATTATTTTGTCCTGTTGAGGCTTATCTTCTCCAATTTCACGCTTAGTCCTTTTGCCTTCACTTAAAACGGTCTTATCAGAAGGTTCGCTTATATCTTCTGAAGTTATAGATCTTACTGGAGATGCTTCTTTTTGTATTTCAATAGCGTCGGCTTTCTTATCTAAAATTTTATCAGTCTGTATTTCTTTTTGAATACTCGTATCTATGACTTCTTTTTCACCAATTATGAACATTTTTGTAGCTTCTATTGCTCCTGTCAAAACTGTGTCAGCTCCTGATAACCCATCTGGAGATTTTCGTATTGTAGGAGACTTTTCGGCAATAATTTCATCTAAGCTTTTGTCTGATTTTAATACTTCAGCCACATCAGCAACAATTTTTTCAATGTCTATTGGACTAAGGGGCGGTTTTTCAGACATTTCTAGTTTACGAGCTTCTTCAATTTCTTTTTCGACGTCTTCTGGTATGGAAGGTATTTTTTCTGGCATGCATGGAATCTCTTCTATAATAATTATGTCATCTTTGATAGGTGAATCTACTGTTGTTATGTGTGTTTCTCGCAATTTTTCTGTATATTGCCCATAATTGTAATCACCGCTGTCGTATTCCTTTACAGTTTCTAAATCTTTTGTTGGCATTGGGCAAATCTTCATTTGTTCATGGTACATCGGGGATTCTGGCGCTGAGCCTGGAGTAACGGTTACAAGCTCTGCATGTGAAGCGCGTTGAACGGTTTTTACAATCACATCATCTTGTATCGCCTTTGATTCTTTAAAAGTACTAGCTTTGTCGTGATCGTGCAACGGTAAATCTTTAGGAACTTTGATCTCATGCACGAAACCTACATCTGGCTTGCGCTTAAAAACGTCATCTTCACTAGGTGTTTTCTTTTCTTCATATGTTCTGTAGTCTACTACTTCATGCAAGGGAAGGTCAGCGACTTCATCGGGAGTTTTAACAATTTCTCTGATTGGAGCAGGAACAGATTCTAATTTAGGACTTTTTTCAATCGACGTAGGTTTTATAATATCCCCTAAGACTTGCGGTAGCACCACTTCTTTAATTTCCTCTTGAATGTGTTTTTCTTCGATTTGACGGTCTTCCTTAATATCATCAAGAGTTATACGTTCGTCTTCAGGAAGTGTAGGTGCTGTAGTAGCTCCAGATTCAAAAGTAGTTGATATTTTTTCATCGGGATGCGATTCTTGAACTATATTTAATTCAAATGAGTCTTTTTGTTTTGCAACACCACTTTTACTATCAGAAGTTTTCTTTTCACTGCTTATGTCTTGTTTTTCTTCAACACTTACAGAATGTTCTTTCGATTCCAATAGTTTAGTTTCAGTTTCCTGAGCTTCCTTTTCTATTTTAGATATAGGTTCGTCAGGTTTGGCCTTTTCAAGTATAGTTTCATCTTTTTTCTTTTCAGACTCTTGTTTGTCCTTTGCATGTTTATGTAATTCATCTTCCTGCTCTTGTTCTCGGCTGCTTTCCCGATCAGCGACTGAGTCTTCGGTATATTGGTCTACTTCTTCTTTTTCTATTATTAAATATTCTTCTTCAAATTCTCCGTCGGCAGTCGTCTCAGTCTTTGTATCGTCAATTAAGCAAGTAATTTTTTCAATATCCGAACGCCCCACGTATTCAATTTTTTCTTCAGCCTCGCTATCTCTATTAAAAACAGCTTCTATTTCTCTCACGATTTCTTGTTCTTCCCTCTCATCTAACTCCTGTTGCTTAATGTCATCTAGAGATTTAGAAGTATCTTCATCAGATTTCTTTGCGTCCTTCAAAATATCCTCATAATTAACTCTTTGTAAACCTTTTAATTTGGAAGTATCGGCTTTGATTGATTTAATTGACTTTGAAGGACTTTTCATAGCTTTAAGTCCTTTCACGGGTGATGCTAGTGGTCTAGGTCTCCGGGATATTGGTTCCCGTTTAGCCTTTGGTTCCTTTTTATCAGTAACTTTTTGCCCTAGATCCCTTTTTGGTGAGGCTTGTTTATATTTTGATTCTACAACCCTACGATTACTCGCTTCTTTGGCACTTTTGGCAGGTGTGCTACCTGGACTCATTTTTCTTACTTTCGTTTTGACTTTATCTTTTGTTGCTTGTACTGTTGATGATGTCATTTTAGCATCAACAGATTTTTTAGGGGTAGTTGGAGGTGATTTTTTGTCTTCTGATACAATCTTTTTGTCAATAGCGCTAGAAGTCGGTCGCTTTTCTGTCTTTTGTGCAGATCGATGACTCATCTTACTTCTTGTTATTGAACTTGTTAACTCAGTCCTAGTTCGAGCTTCAGATTTCTTTTTGGTTTCAGTTCTTATTTTGTCACTATCAACTTTTTTGCTTTCAGAAACTTTTGCTGCAAAGTCTTTTGTTTCATCAGTCTTATCAGTACGTTTAGGTTTTTTGTCTACAATTTTATCTTTTTTCTTAACGTCCTTCTTCTTAGGTAAGTCATCTATCACAGTGCTCTCATATTGAGCAATCTTATCTTCTAGTTTTGATTCTATTCTGGCAGTAATAGCTTCTTGTAAAACTGATTCAATTTTCTTGTCTTCTCCGTCCACTAATTCGCTGAGCAATTTGTTATCTATTACGTTTTTAGAATCCGTAACATCTTTGTTGTCTTTTGCCGGTGGTTCGGGTTCTACAATTTTTTCGTCTTTCATTTTCTCCGTGATGATACTTTTTTCTTTACTCGCTTTGGTTGCTTGTTTCGTCATCCTACTTGTTGTCGTCGTCGTAGTGGTAGTAGGGGGAGGCGCCGCTGCCGCTGCCATCTGTCGCCCTGTACACGTCGGGTGTTGAAGGAATTCTAAATGCTTCAGCTTTTCTAGGCCTTCGAATATTTTGTGTTGGGGAGTGGATCCGGGGAACATGATCCTGGTTATCGTATCGTCAGGGTTGGCTGGTCGCCACACGAGAAGAGCACATATTGACACGAGGTTGGGGATTGGGAAGTTAAACTGTCCAGACGCACTTGCACCTTCAAATAGTTTCTGTTCACTATTATGCCACTTTTTCAAAAATTCTCGAACATATTTGGAGTCCTTGGACGGATTTAGTACGTACATGTCGAGGGTACCTGAAACCAGTAAAATATCAAATCAGACTATAAGTTATTGCACCAAAAAAAAAAAAAGATTACAGGTACTGATTAGTATAAGTTAAACGACTGAATTAACAGTAAACATTTTTATGACAAATTATATTGAAATTAATATCCGAAGAAGTAGTACATATGCAAGTAGATTATTAGATGAGCAAATATTTTTTTAATTTGTGTTAAGGAGAATTTCTGTACAGTCCAGCTGATCGCAGTCGAACGCAATCGGCAGAAGGCGATTGCGAATGGCCGTGATACACGGAAATCTACCTAAACCTAGAACGGGTTATTTGGATGGATAGAATAGTAAAGATGGTAGGTCAAGAGGGTTCAGTTGGGGTCTGCTTTTAATTATTTTCCAAATTGAGTTAATTGGATTTTATAATGTAAAATAGATGTAGCTTATTGTTACAGGGCCAAAGCGGCACAGAATAATACTTTTATGCGAAGACCTCGCGGTGAAGGAGAGATGGCGCTCGTATTTTCACGAGCTGCTGAACCAGCAGCATAAAGAGGTGCAGCCACCGGACCTCCCTCCAAATCAAGGATTAGTGCCACCAATAACGCCTGAGGAAGTCCACTCAGCTCTTCACTGCATGAAGGAGTTATCGGAGCCGATGGAGTGCTTTTACCTTTTTAACCGCATACTCCTCACCGGTAAAATCCCTGACCAATGGAGACTGAGTATTATTACTCCAGTCTTTAAAGGAAAGGAATCGGTGCAAGAGTGCAGCAACTACCGCGGTATAAAGGTCACGTCCCACACCATGAAGCTCTTTGAGAGGATAATAGACTCTCGGATCCGACAGGAGCGTGCAATCTCGGAGTGTCAGTATGGATTTCGCCCCGGCCTAGGCACTGCGGACCCTATCTTTGCTTTAAGAGTCATCATGGAGAAATACAGGGCAAAGAATATGCCTCTCCATTTTCTGTTTTTGGATATGGAGAAGGCCTTTGACTGTGTTCTCCGAGAGATGATCTGGTGGGCTCTGAGGTACAAAGGGGTGCCAAAGATCTATATTTACATAATCCGCGATATATACCGCGATTCCGAGTCCATAGTTAGGACTGCTGTTGGTGACTCCAAACCCTTCTCCGTTACAGTCGGGGTTCACCAAGGCTCGGTTCTCAGTCCACGCCTGTTCAGTGTGATATTAGACGAAGTGTCTGTCAGCATCAGAGACACACACGAGCAAACTCCATGGCTGCTTGTGTATGCTGACCATATCGCACTGGCGGAAGCGGACAGAGGGAGACTGGTGCGACGCGCAAATGTGTGGAGGGAGTCGCTTGAAAACGGTGGTCTAAAGCTAAATGTGCGAAGACTGAATACATGGCTTGCAATGCTACAGATCCCCCACCCGTACGGGCCAGTTTAAATACTTGGCATCTATACTTCACGCGTCCGGAGACATCGATGCAGACGTCAAGGCCCGTATATCTGCCGCATGGGCAAAGTGGCGGGAGGTAACTGGTGTCATTTGTGCAGGAGTTGCGTGTCACGGAGATGTAAATGCTGCGTTGGATATGCGGAGTGTCACGGAGAGATCGTGTGAGAAACACCCGCATCCGTGGCAGCCTTCATGTCCGTGACATAGCAGACAAACTGCAAGAAATTTGCTTACGCTGATACGGTCACGTCCTACAAAAGCCGGCAAGTTACGTGGGAAACAATGTATAGCCGAGCCCGGCAGGCGGGGTGGACCCAAGAAGTGTTGGCTTGACGTCATCAAGGATGATATGCGTGTTAATCGTCTTACAACTAAGGATGCTCAAGACCGTGCAAAGTGGAGAAGAAAAAGTCGGAAAGCGGACCCCGGTCTTCTCAGCATTGCAGCTGAGGACGCAACTGGGAAAACGCTGAGATGAGAGAGAGAGAGAGAGAGAGAGAGAGAGAGAGAGAGAGATGTAGTTTATTGTTATGAAAGCTTATGTTTAGGTAAATTTGGATTTTAGATACAATGGAGTATAAACCTTTTTCCACCATCACGAAAAAAGGCCTTTGAATCTTGCATCGTTGGGCTCTATCTGCTTAAGTTTGGTTATAGCAATACCTAAAATGCTCTGTTTGCCCCATTATGGAAAAAAAAAACGAGACAATATGTCTTTAAGGCGGCCCTTCCCGGCCGCTATCTCGTCAATGCGAGCATAGTTTGAAAAACCTATTGTTTCATCCAGGAGAATGCTAGAAAAAGAGGCAAACCAAAAAAAGAGAAATTGCGTCTGAGGGCTCGGTTTGCATTCGATTGAGCGAAATTACTATTATTATTAACTACCTATCAATTGAACAAATATTAACTATTCGCAGGGTGCGGATATTTCCTAAAACTTGTTCCAGGTGATACGTGTTTATCAGTTATCCTTACAAGTGTGTGAAATAAATGTTTTTTATTTAAAATTTTCATTTCATTTGCAAGGTTTCTATCGAAATGTTTACAATTTATGAGTACTTTATAAACGGTCAAAGTTCAAGTAAAATTTGTGCAAACAGCAGATTTTTAGAGGCCTATACTGGATTTGTTTCTTAAAATTCAAAATTTTTATTTCGGTAGAAACCTAGAAATAGCGCACAAGATACCTGTTAGTTCAAAAATTTTCAAGAAAAATCTGTTACTACGCCGTAATCACGTACGAGCGTTTGTATGAAAAGTAACACGGGAAGGTCGCTCTTAAGCGCCCTATCGCAAATTAATTAACTTCTGTTTTTCCTAAAAGCTTACTGGTAGAGCTTTTTGAACCATTGTTGTCAATAAAGACATAAATAAATAAATATGTATGTATATTGTAAGTACAAATTGTCATGAATTTCAAATTTGAAGTCATCGTCATCAAAATTTCGAGGAACTGGAAAACCATAGCTCGTCACGGGCCAAGGTAGCCAAGAGACTAGCAAATCTTGGTACAGCAAGTATAAATAGTAACTATTGGGCTGCAGCATTAAAAAATTTTGTTACCGCTTCTTCTGTACTTGCGCTTAGGAAGCGGCAGTAAACTTAGCTGTAAGTAAAATGATCTGTTTAGTTACTTTCATAGTCTGATGTCCTACAGGATTATTCTATGGGAGAGCAGCTGATATACAGACTATTTTTATCTTATAAAAAAGGGCAATTCGTTTTATTTTCAATTTAGGATCGAGAGACTCCCTAAGAGAATTTTTCAATAAAATTGATATACTCACTTTCAAAAGTAAAAAAAAAGTCAAAAATCATTTATTTATCTTTGGATATTTATATCACTTGATAATTGTCATTTCGTTTTTCTTTCGATTTCTTAAAAGTTAGTTGTTAACGTCAGATCATTTACTTACAACTAAGTTTACTGCCGCCTCCAAAGCGCAAGTACAGAAGAAGCGGAACATATTTGAAAATATAAATGATTTAGTTACCCCGTAATATAGGTTAAAAACAGTCAGTAAATCGTTTAAGGGAAACTGTATAATAAATTGCCAGAATCGGTCCTTGATATGCCAGATAGAAAATTTAAAGTCTATGTAAAGAAAATACTTTGTGAGAAGGCTTATCACGGAAAGTCTGGCTCGAGCTTGGCGCGGGTCCCTCTTAAAGGTTTGTATTTCACACTCAAAAATGACATAATTTGAGTACAATCGGTACATGTACTTTATTTACAAATTGACATTCATTTAAATTTTGACATCATTCTAAATTAATAATTATGACATAACAATGTATTCTCAGTCCACATATCTAGATTTATAAGGTTGACGATTTTGGAGAAAATGTTGCAGTAGTTTGTTAAGAAATCGACAATTATCAAGAGATACAAAGATAAATAAATGATTTTTGACTTTGATTCTGACGTCAACAACTACCTATTATGAAATCGAAAGGAAAATGGACAAAAATTAGGTACCGTTAAGAAAGTAAAACGCTACAAAATAATGTCACTTGTCATGATCACATCCATCTCAAATTTGATTTTAGATTTATTGCAGAAAAACTTATACTAGGAGCGCTATTTGACCCAAGAAACCAAGACGTCATTAGTCTATATTTATGTTTGTCTCTATATATTGTTGAAAAAAAGTGAAATATCCAAATAAAAAAATGATTTTTGTCTTTGACTTTTTGGAACGTACCATGTCCAACTTTGTGGTACAGGTTGATGGGCTCCGGGCTGCGGTAGCAGTGCTGTGGCTTGAGGTTGAGGTGCCGAAGGTCCGCCATCATGTCCGAGCCCTCTTGTAGGAGCGACACCAGCAGGGGGTCGGCGTCCTTGTCACCGTCGGGACTTGCTATTGCCCGCCGTTCCTGGAAATCACAACAAAATGTTCAGCATTCGGAAACTAGTACACACTCATTTAATAGGCATGACGAATGCAAAAATAGTATATTATGCAATTAGTGAATAAAGGACGGATTTACTTCGAGGGTCATAGATAAATCCCGAGCAGGTGAAGGATTCTAACGACTGAATCACGACCGTAGGGAGTGACTTATGATGATTGAATCACGAGCGTAGCCAGTGATTCAAGTGTTAGAATCCTGAGCAATGCGAGTGATTCATGGCCCTCGATCTAAATCCGCTTTATTCAAGAATTGCATACTATACTTTATACCATGACTACGAGAATAATTTTTCAAAACTAAAAACCGACTTCACCACCAAACTACAAAACCGGTTTTAATAAAAAAATTATGGGACCACCTGACAGGTATTCCCTTAAAAAAAAAAGAATATTCTAAATCGGCACAAACGGCTTCGAATAAATCGATCAACATATATAAAACAAAAGGTTCCGACGAATTGATAACCTTCTCTTTTGGAAGTCGGTTAAAAAGAAAAATTTAAGCGAAAATAGACATTCAATGAAGAAAAAAGAAGGTTAAATTAATTAAAATGGACTTTAAAATTGGAACAATTACTAAAGTTAAGAGTAAATTGTTCTTAATTCAAACATCAAAATAGTGAGTAAAAGTGCATTTTATAACTGTTTTCAGTGAATAAAATAAACTTTTGAGATGAGGAATGGTATAAAAGATATTTAGCCCATCGGTTAGATTATTAAAAAATTATGTTCACGTATTTTTTCTTTACTCTGAGAAAAAGAAAATTACAATGATACAGCGAATCGAAATTTTGCATGACGTTCCTTGTAGGCACGATTTTTACTTAGCGGTGACATCGCAAGCCCCCTCTCCCGAACTTTGATGCTCCGTATCTTTGAGAATTTTTACTTTGGTAAACTAAAAAAATGTGGGTCAATTAGGTTTGGATAATCTAAAAGGCGGACTAATTATGACTACAATCATATTTTTCTGACTTCTGTGTTTAGGAAGCGGCAGTAAACTTAGCTCTAAGTAACCATTTGACGGCAACAATTGTGCAACAAAACAGAGTGACATTATGACGAGATTTTATAAAATACACCTATGATAAGAATAATATATTTCGATCTGAATTAAATTTGAATTTGACCCCGAATTTGCACGGGTATGTGAAAAGAAAATGTACTGCATATTAGTGAAAACCGAATCAAAATCGATCCAGTCGTTTTTGAGTTCTTACAGACAGATACATATACAATGTGACGATGAAGTCTCTCGTAACTCGTTGCGCTAAAATAATTGCATGGTTTACGGCCTGGCCACAGCTTCTGGCGGTGCGGTGCGCGGTGCGTCAGGAGGCGCGGCGAGCGGCGTGATTTGCGGTGGTGAGCCACAGCTCGGCTTGTTGCGACGGCGCTAGCGGTGGACGTGTGGCGGGAAGATCTTCCCTTTGGGGCGGTCGAGCATATCACTTCGCTCCCGCTACAGTGGTGACCCCGACGTGATTGAAAGCAACCTTCTTCATCATCAGCAGCCAAGCAGCCTTCTTCAGCATCGTCGAACTCTGTCATCATTGCTCCTCTCTCTCACTCAATATTGGTCAGCAGCAGTCTCACAGCAAGCCAGCGCAACGGGTCAATCTTCAGGTCCATCGCAGCCGACTCACCGAGCTTCCTGGTCCTGATACCAAGCACCCACAACTCACTCGACGACTTCAGCGACAAGCGCATCCCCCGTAGCATCGCACCCTGGATCTGAGGCATCTACTCTCTAGCGTGGCACTCCGGCAGGACATAATTCCGGCGCCAACAAAGTCGACAACGCTCTACATAGTCTCGACTCACCGCAGACTACGAGCACGCTCAGCACGGTCTCGACTCACCGCAGGCCACGAGCAAGCAATTCACTTCCGACTCACTGGAAGGCTCCCGAATCACTAGGACAGAATCATCTGGCACTTGCAAGCTACGACTTGAAGCACAGACTGCACTTGAAAAAGCTATCAGACCTTCAGTCTTGGGAGGGAGTCCTGTGGCGACCTCTACGGCCACTACGAGTAACTACAATCAAGAGACAACCGACAATATAGTCCACAAGAAGCATATGAGATGGCGCCAGCAGAGTATCCTACATCTCGATCTCAGAGTTCGCCCGATTCGCTGCATATATACAACTTCCGACGATACACCGTCGGAGCCGCGGTTCCCCAGGCGCAACAACATGCCTGGCGGGAAGATCTTCCCTTTGTGGCGGTCGAGCATATAACTTCGCTCCCGCTACAGACGTATAAGGAGAACGGCTTACTATTAAAATGGACGGAAATTTTTATTTTACTTCGTCCCGATTTTTTTTTATAACAGGTTTATATTTAAGGATGTTTTTACATCCATATCTTCTCAGTATTTTACTTATAAATTGTTCCGTATCCAAAAACAAAATGGTTTATTTCGGTCGCGCGATGCCGAATGCGTCGCACCGCTTTTGGCTGTGGCCAGGGGGTCATGGCTTCGCAAGCGTCTCTTTTACAAGTTTTTTTTTTTACTTGCAATGTATCTTGTATGGTTGTTTATGTCAAATCTTGCAACTTAATTTTCAACCAGTTATCCTCAACCGATTGAGCTGAAATTTTGCATACTTGTGTAAGTCGGATGACAATACAATATTAGAGCTGTTCTGATGATGGAGCCGGGAGATATTCGACGGAACTCAGTTGTAAAACAACATGACCTCATTGAGTGGGACTCGTTTGATTTGTCTCCACAATCACTTTATGGTAGACAATGTCTAGGGTCTGATCACGGAGACGGAAGGTGGTCGATAGAATTCAGTGATAAAATGACGAAATTCATCGAATTTGAGCTTATTTTATTTGTTTTAAAAGTACTTTGGCCTCACAGTAAAAGGTTGCACAATAAAATATTTTTTTAGAAAGACTTCTTTATCTTATTTAATATCAAATAACGACAGCTAAGATAGTGAATATGAACAATGAGTAATGTATTCACATCTTATTTTTGTAGTTAGCCAGTCCCCTTATCCTAGACTTTTCCATACAAACGTAGTCTACGTTTTATTTTGAAACGACATGTCAGATTTCGGTAAAAAAAAAAATTTAAAGAAATTGCAATTATAGATCGGTTAAGGAATAACGGCAATGACCACCGCGCTGAGTCGTATCTGATGCAACGCATATCGCTTGCAATACAACGGGGAAATGCCGCAAGCGTCATGGGCACATTTGCATCAGGTACGATTCGGGGCGGATTTAGTCCGGTAGCGCTAGCTAATTTTAAGGGTATAACTTACAAGAACTCTAGATATGCTTATTTCTTGCCTCTGAATAGAGTCGTATCTAAAGAGCTTATTATTTCGATTTGTGTCACTTTCGGGGTCTGCGTTTCGGGAAATTTATTGATTTGTGACTGTTTTATTTAATTTCATACTAAATCGACAAAATTGATTTAAAGTTGTAAAATGGAATAGTATTGTATCAAACGTAGCCAGACTAGTGTGCAAAACTATTTGTGTCACCCTTTGTCCACTGCAAACTGGCTAAGGGCCCATGTATAAAAACAGTACCAAAAAGATAATTAGAGTTGAAAAAAATAATACAACATATCAGTAACAACTAAATATACCCCTTGTATTCATTTGTGTCACATTAGTCCAGGCATTCTTATTTATTTTAATAATTTTGATTTTCCAAGCAAAATACGCTTCAAAAGAAAATTAGAATCATTAGAGTTTATATATTTAGTATCATAAATTTATAAAACATTGACATTCTGAGTTTGTGTCACTTTCATCAAGAAAATAAGTATAAAACACAAAAAAACATGTTTGCCCTTAAAGTAGACAAGTGTTCGACGGCGCGCGAAAGACGACGGCAACGTGTCCAGTGCGGGGGTTATGTTTTTGCACACTCTAGACTACGATATTTCATTCAATCTATGAAGAGATAGATTATAAATCCTAACTTATGTCAAATAACGGAATACTGGCTCATATTAGGTACTTAAATATATGTTACTCCGTAAGAAGTTCGTGACATAATCACTTTCATAAATACGAACTGCTTTAATACTTACAAACTATTGCTAACAAACGGTTTACTCAACTGTGCCTAACTAGCTGGAGATAACGTCGTTTATCGTTATTACGGCATAGTGCGTGTGGTACACGGGTGGTGGCGCCTAGTATTATTACTTGTGACGAACGATAGGGTTCACACATTCCTACATGGGATGACAATAAATTGTAGTAGGTGAAAGTTATGTAATGTTGTATGGCAAAGAAACACTTGCAGTTATAAATATATAAGGACAAATTATACAGAGTGCATTTGAAATAAGTAGCATAAATTTAACTTATTAACATACTCCCATAAAGGATATTTTGTACGGCAACAACACTGCAATTAATGCAGTAATTAAATAGTATCAAAAAGTAAGAAAAATTACCAAAGTATCAAAACACTTGAGACGCGCGCACGTATTGTGTATACTTACGAGCCGTGAGGTCATAGAACCCGCCGCACACAGCCACGGACTCAACTGAGCCACTGAGCGGGAGCGGGCGGCCGGCGTATAAAAGTAGACTTTAGAGTGGGTACGTGAATAAGGCTTAAAATCGAGTAGGGACGGGTGGAGTCACACGAACGCTTGAGAATGGTAGGTTATTCAAGGTTACGTTTGAAGTAGGAACGCATGTTAGTGTACTTCGGTGCGACGAAATTGATACTATTATAATTTATTTATTTTTTTGAAAGTTTTATGACGATTAGATTTTTTTATTTATTTATAATTGCAGTAATGGTATCTATCAAAGAGTTACACTCTTTGATGGATACCATTAATGCTAGTCATAAGTCATAAGTCATTTATTCGCAACATGTAAGCAAAAAGTTAACATTATATTATGCAGATCAACATTTACCCAGTTTGGGCGTAGCAAAAACAAATAAGAAACAATATATACACGTTATTCAAATATTTTATACCTACTTAATTTATTTTTTCCGTGGACGTGAGATTGAGGTAACACACGCTACAAACTAATTTATTTACTGAACTTTAAGAATTTATCTACAGAATAATAGGCCTTTGAGATCAGTAATAATTTTAAGCGTGATCTGAATATTGTGTCTTTTTGTTCTACTTTTATGCTTTCAGGAATTGTATTATATATCTTAATTGACATAACGTACGGACTATTTTGAAACATTTGCATATTTGATATCGGTAGATTTAATTTATTTTTGTGGCGCGTATTTCTGTCATGTGTATCTTTAATTTGGATAAATAGATGTTTATGTTTTCTTACAAACAAGGCTGTTTCAAAAATGTATAACGACGGGAGCGTCAGTATATTTTTTTCAATAAAGAATGGCTTGCAGCTATTTGGGACCCGAATATTCGTAAGTATGCGCACGCACTTTTTCTGCATCACAAACAAATCGTGGGCATCTACACTATTTCCCCACAAAATAATCCCGTAACGTAACCACGAATGAGCGTACGCGTAATATGCCGATAATGCAGTGTCATAGTTAGTGTTTACTTTTAATATACCCAGTGCATAAACGAATCTGGTTAGTTTTGTTTTTATTTTAGAGATATGATTTTTCAAGTTTATATGCGAGTCAATAGTTATTCCTAGGAGATCTAATTGATTAACTTCGTCTATGGTTATATCATCGATTTGTAGATTTAGAGTTAATGCATTTTTTTGTGGTGGTCTAAATTGAATAATTTTAGTTTTTTTTAATTTATTTCTAGGTTTTGTGAGTCTAGAAATGCTCTCAGTGTATTTACCGCGTCATTTAGCACAGCGCATGCTTCGCTTGAATTTTTGCTCTGAAACAACAATGAGACATCGTCCGCATACATAACGCATAGGCTCTTTTCATCCGGGAATAGTCGGGGCAGGTTGTTAATGTATACGAGAAACAATACACATCCAAGCACGCTTCCTTGTGGTATTGAACTATTTGTTATTCGATGAGTAGATTTAATTAGCTCCAGTTCATTTGTATCTTTATTATTAAATTCAATTTGTACAAATTGTTTCCGGTCCTTTAGATATGAGCTTAGCCATTTGTGCGCTTGACCACGTATCCCTACGTCGTGTAACCTATCCAAAAGAATTTTGTGACAGACTTTGTCATAGGCTTTTGTCATGTCCAGGAGAAGCCCGACACCGTATTTTCTATTATTTATGTGGGTCAGCACTTTTTGTGTATAATGGTAGACGGCGAGGTCAGTCGACCGTTGTTTTTTAAACCCGAATTGATTTTCATCAAAGATGCGATAATTATTGAAAAAAATATTTAATCTAAATGTCATTGCTTGTTCAAAAATTTTTGATATTGTCGATGGGATTGAAATTGGTCTAAAGTTTGCGGGATCATTTGGATCTCCTTTTTTAAAGATTGGTATTACTGTTGAAATTTTTAAGTTTTCCGGAAATTGTCCTTCGTCAAATGATTGATTAATCAGTTTTACCAGGGGCGGTGTCAATTCATTTGCACATTGCTTTATAAGTGTCGAAGGTAATTTATCGTGCCCAAAACTATGTTTATTTTTTAATTTTTTGATGATATTGTAAACTTCACGTTCATCTACGTATGAGAGATACATCGTGTTAGTGACGCAGTGTGCCGGCCGTGGCGCTCGCGCACCTACTGAGTTGCCACTGTTGCCAGGCGGCGCTTGCGCCCCTGTGCTGTCCGCGTTTTTACGTAACAGGTCTTTTCTTTGTTCACCTATCGATGCAAAATAATCGTTGAATGTACTGGCTATTGAGTGCGGACAGTTTATTTCCGTACCATTAATTTTTAGGGTTATGTTTTTAGTGTCGCGGATGTGATTATCTGTAACGTTTTTTATAATTTTCCACATTGTTTTTGTTTTATTTTTAGATTTTTTCATTTCGTTTGAGTACCCGATTATTTTGGATTTTTTAACGCATTTTTTAAGAATTTTTCCGTACTTTTTGCAATGATTTTTTAGAATCTGATGCTTTTGAGGGATCGCAGAAAGAACCGATTGCATCATGCTTGTTTTCCCATGCGTTGTAAATGTGAGTAACTAGCGCTACCCCCGCATCGGTGGTCGATTTCCCTCCAGTAAAACCAAACTGCTGGCTATGAAAAAGGTTATGGGTGATAAAGTGATGTTGCATTTGATTAAGCATTATCTTTTCAAACACTTTGCTCAAAACTGGCAAAATGGAGATAGGTCTATAATTACCAGGATCTGTTCTTACCCCCTTTTTAAATAAAGGAATCAATTTACTGCATTTTATTAAATTTGGAAAAATACCTTCATCAATGCATTCATTAAAAATTCATTCAAATTCAATCATTGTATGATTAGTATGGTGGTGTCATATATTTTAGTATCGCATATGACGTGTACCTTAATTTTAAGCTTATTATAGCACTAGTGATCTGCCGTTACCGGTAACTTAATCGAGTCGAGTATTTTCCCAGTAACGTTACTGTTAACATTCCCAAAAAGTAGTAATATAAGGTAACATAGAAAAACAATTTTTTCAATATATTTCATTTGTGATTATCAGTGATACGATAAGACTTCTACCACTTCTAGTTTAAATGCAACCAAAATTATAATTCTAAATATTATTTTACATATATTACTAGTAACTTACCGAGTAAGTTTCGAAAAACTTACTGAGTAACTTACCATACAGTAACTTTCTGGGTATTTTCTCTATGTTACTATCAAGTTATTTAGTAAATTTCTTGACAAGTTTCTGTTTGGGAATATAAAAAGTAAGTTTTCTCTCTCTCTCTCTCTTTCTCTCTCTCTGTTTGTCGTCAATTTGTATCTTTTTTTGGATGTATGTTGGCGAAAGTAAAAAAGATCTCTCTTCTGAAGCAGAAGTAGTTGGGATAGATACTATTTTTATTGCTTATTGTCCCAAACACGATTTAGAGAAAAGCGTTTCCCATCATGAGAGTGATAATTTGCCAAATTACAGCTTTCTAGTACTCATAGTCTCTGAGTAAAACCGCAGACAGGGACGACGAAACTATAAGGGTTTGCTATGGATCCCTAGGAATCGAAACAATGATGGGTTGCTCGCCGCATCACCTATTAACATGGTTCGCATTTTCGCCTATTCCCTCGAACGGCTTTTACGATCTGCGCGGGAAGAGAAGCAGCTTGGAAGAGTGTACGTGCGCATTTTAAGCAATATTACATAGATAAATTAACAAGATAAGAACAAGACGATATCTATTAAACAAAATATTCCCCTATAGTAAAGTACTGGTAACGGTAATTTAATGCGGGACATCATTGGTTTGCACGCTCTTTCCAACAGGTGTTGTGAAGAATTTACTTATAATATATAATATAATCTAAGATTAAAGATTCAAAGATTCAAATGTTTATCTGAATAACTGATAATTAGACCTTTACAGGCACTTTTACACGTCAATAAGTATAATCTATGTTACGTGTAAAGTATATTAAAATTTAATTAATTTTTAAAGAAAAGCTACCGATACCAGCGCTTCGTAACGACCACTGCTGAGAAGAAACGCCGAAAGAAACTCATTTTCACAGTATTGGTCGCCTACTCGCCAGAAGGGCTTTGTCATATTATTATTATTGTCTTTTAATTAATAAATACTTATATTATAATCAGTGGTCGGATAATCGGATGTATATTTACCTAAAGCTGAGATGTTGGCAGTTATGGAGTGCACTTTTGTATCTGAAAACTCCCGGGATTCCGGAATCGACAAAATTTTGTGTTTTGATTATGGAATTAAATCGGGTAGGGTGTACATTTCCTTAAGTTCAGGTGTTGGCTAATATGGAATGCACTTTTGTATCGATTGTAAATCTCGCGATTCCGATCGAATTTAATGCTTTTTAACTATGGAATCGGATGCCGGCTAATTTTGTAAAGCAGGTTACCAAACTAGTATAGATGTCATGTCACGATGAGTAATTATCTTTCTTCTCTCCACATAGCGACAAACAACTTGGTGTCTTGAGTTTCGTTAAAAAATGTTTATGTGTAGTACTGCGAAACTAATAAACATTTCATAATGAGTGCGAGTGATACGGCAAATTATATACCTGCTTGTATGCAGGTAGTGACCCGAAAGTAGTTCCTTTTGTTCATTTAATGACATTCGTCGCTTTGCCGGATTTTGTATTTAAAAAATATGTTTTAAGAAGCCGATTCCATAATTTCCTAGCCAAAAATTAACTTTAGGCAAATATGCATCCGATTATCCGACCACTGATTATAATACAATGTTGACACATTATTATTGATGTGTATAAATATAATGCTTGCGAACATGTAAATAAATATAAATTGCGTAGAAAAAAATAAAAAAAATATTAAATAGTCAAAAAAGTGAAGCCGAGTTGACCAGTCCCTCCCGGCAGCACCCGTTCACGAGTTGACGTACGGATCAGCCATTGTTAAACTCAACCACATTAGAGGGAATCCAACGACCCGACCAGCGACGCCACCACCGGATTGGACATTTTAGTGAGCATGAAAAACCCGAACTCGCAGACCTTTTCAAGAGAAAATATTAGTTATATGTTGGTCACCTATTGATCGCAGAGCATTTAAATGTTTTTACAGTAAGCTTATTATGGTAACAGAAAATGCAGCTTTTTTATGTTTCATGTGTGGAGTGTAATGGAAAATGTTTAGGAAGTATCCAAGCGTTTTTATCATTGATAGTACGCATTATTCAATAAAACTTTTTTAACATGTATTTTAAATTATGCCATTGGTAGGTTAACGATTGCGTCAGGAAGTTTATTAAATAATGTTATACCTAGACCTAAGAGTGACTTTCTAGTTTTAGCAAGCCGAAATTTAGGCGTATGAAGCTGATTTTTGTTGCGCGTATTATAACTGTGAACATCACTATTTTTCTTGAAATTATTTAACCTAGATTTAACAAAAAGAAGATTGTCGTAAATACATTGAGATGTCACAGTAAGAATATTTATAGATTTAAATAACTCTCTTAAGGAATCGCGTGATTTTGTAGCACAGAGAAAGCATGTATTTTAGCCGCTTTACCCCATAAGAGCAAGCCATATGACATTATGCTGTGAAAATAACTAAAGTATACTAGCCTAGCAGTTTTAACGTTAGTACACCGTCTGATCACCTCACAGCATATGCTGCCGAACTAAGTTTCTTGACAGTGGCCTCAATATGTTTATCCCATTTTAAGTTCCAGTCTAGAGTTATGCCTAAAAATTTGGTGTTGGGTACCCATTCTAGAACTTGGCCATTAAGACTCAAAGGTATGTGAGTATTGGGTTTATTCAATAGTGAAAAATTAACGCACTTAGTCTTTTGTGTGTTTAAGGCCAGATTATTAGTCGTGAACCAATCTACTTACCAGTCAACTTACAGGTGGTGCTGTCAGGTGGTGCAAAAACTCCAAAATTAAAAACTCAGAGCACTTTTATTATAACAAAATACTAACCTACGTGCATATCTACGTTACCACAGAATAATAAATAATATAATAATAAGTGGTTCTTAGCTACGATTGATAAACATCGGTTGGGCCGTTTTGTAGTTTACTTCAGTCAAATATTGGATGTTGCTACGGATATTCATTCTATTATACAGTTCCTCCACCCATCACTAAATGGCGTTTACATATGAAACTATTGAAAGTCAGGATTTTTTTAATTTACCTGGCAAATAAACTTGTGTTTGTGTGAATTGAGTATATGTACGTATACCTAAACAAGTTTGTATATGTTCATTGTCAAAAATAAACAGGAAGAACTGCATTAGCTTGATTGAATGAAACCCATGCTTATAATAAATAACCAAAATTGTGAACAACGTCCCTATTTTTTTATGCCGATTGATACAGTCAACCATAACAATCAAATTTTTTTAAATAAATATATCGTTTTGTACAAATCTTACATGAGAAGAATCCGCGTTCTCAGAAGCAGCACATAAGAACCTACTCGTGCTAAGGTTAAAGTAGTGCCGGTCATCATCGTTAGGTAGAACAGACACACGGAGAACAAACAATATACACCTCTACCGATAAATCAAACATACTTACTAACATAAAAGACACGTGAAAAAAATGATCCTTCTTTTGCAGTTGTTGCACACATAAGTACATCATTCAAGGAACCTTTGTAAAAAACATGTTGGTCACTGACACATACGGAAAAAATAATCAAAGTACTTCTAAATGAAGCTTTTGTCAGAACCTATAAAATAACAAGATATAAGTTTAAAAAACTAATACCCGACTACGCCAGTCATATGTTATATTATACTCTAAATTTATTGTATTTAACATTTGTTATATACGTTTTTTGCATACAAATTAGTAGCTACGTCACCCGGACAATAATGACGAATCGATTATATGTATATGTATATTTTGTGAAAATTGAACAAGCGATTTGGATGCTACGGGGAAACAGACATACATACACACCCACATACATAGACTGCTAAAATCACTACCCTTCCTCATGGCTTTGCCGTAGTCAGCTAAAAATCCAAAATAATTAGTGACGCGCGCTGCGGCCGGCGCGGCGGACAGATACTGTGCCGGTATGCCACGCACACACCCGTCCCCGCGTACCCATGCGTGCCCCCACGCTCGCCCTGTCTTCTCGCGCACTTTGAGATTTGGCGCGGAAATATTTAATTTTTTTCAAATAATAAGATTGCCTGGATGGAGATGACACAAACTACGAATTGGGTTTTATCACACTACAATAATGAAAAAGACGAAACTCTAATAACACTAATAATCTTTTGTGTCTTTTACAGAGTATTGAATTAAAAAAATAAAATACAATAAGATATCGTGGATGAAATGTGACACAAAACATTTTGAAACACATATATTAGTGCTCTATGGCGTGTAATACCTATTTATCCAATTCTAATATTCTTAAAGAGCTATTTGAGCGAAATATTAAGTATTCGTGAAATGACACTGATCCTATGGCCAGATGATGACACAAAAAGCTTTTGTACATCAGACACCACGTAGTTATTGTCATGCAAGTGAAAAATTCATCTCTAATTTTCTTTTCATCTCATAATGTTCGAAAAGGCAAATACCTAAATTTCTACCCAAGCAAACATCGAAGATGACACAACGTCATGTTTTAGGTTGGTCAAGGGGTCTAGAAACTATATGCGAAAAATCGAAATATCTAATATTCTTGAAACTTAAAAACCTAGCGCTACCGGACTAATTGTTTGACTGACGTACTCAACGTCAAAATTAATTGAAATGTATAAAAAAATAATAATAATAAATTTATATTTAAGGGATATTTTTTATTTATAATAGTATGTTTGTATGTAATTTATTTTTTTAAATACCTGTTTAAGTTAATTTTAGTTTTATATTAACTGTAAATTTTAACCCTTTCGTGAATAAAATAAAAATTAGTTATTTTAATCTAAAATCACTTCGAAAATGGATATGATCAATTACAAGTGGCATTATTTTCTGACTCTTTATTTTCTAAACAGTACCAAATAATTTATTATTGATCCAGTAAAATACCCAACCAGATAATGTGGAACAGAAGTACATATTGATTGATTATAGATCTAGGTTTAAAATTGGTTTCCTAAAGTAAAATTTTGAACTGTAAATAAATAAGGTTGTAGAAGTTTTCCATACTGATGGTCAAATATGATATGATACACTATATTCTCTTTCAGGTTCGTATTTTATAACTGTGAAAACTAGTTTTATGCATAAACTAGCTTTTGCCCGCGGCTTCGCTCGCGTAGGGGTGTAATTTATCAAAATTCTTTCTTAGGGGATGCCTACGTCATAGTAGCTTTATGCATGCAAAGTCTCAGCCCGATCGGTTTAAATTGACAAAGTTTCATATAAACTTTCATCCCCTATTCTATCCCCTTGGGGGTAGAATTGATCAAAATCCTTTCTTAGCGGATGCCTACGTCATAACATCTACCCGCATGCCAAATTTCAGCCCGATCCGTCCAGTGGTTTGGGCTGTGCGTTGATAGATCACTATGTCAGTCAGTCATAGCATATATCAAAACAAAACAGACTACGATCGTATGGGAAAGTCAGATTCTGTCTAGGATAAGGGGACTCTTAATTTCTTTTTCAGCATAAAGAAACCAACGTGAAAATATTCACTAACCATCTTCCAAAAAGGAGGAGTTAATCAATTCGTCATGATTTTTTTATGTATGTTCATTGATTATTCGAAGAACTGGACCGATTTGGAAAAGTATTTTTTTAAACGGTTTTTTTTTTACAATTTATTGGTTTAAACATTTGTCCTCAATCTCATCTGATAGTAAGCGACGATGAAGACTAGGATGAAGCATGCCTATCCAAAAGATACCCATTCAATCTACTTTTGAATGTCCCGGGGCTGTACTTCTCTGGGAATATAGACGCAGGCAGTTCATTCCACACCTTAGCTACTCGAACCAAAAAGGAATTGTCAAAGCCTTTAGTTCGAGACTTAGGTATTTCAACGATCTAGGTGGTCCCATAAAAAATATCAAAATCGGTTGACTAGTTTGGTAGTGAAGTCGGTTTTTGGTTTTGAAAAATTATCTCAACATAAAAAAAAACAAAATGAAAAGGTCCACTTATCCTACGTTTTCCTCAAAAAAAAAAAAGACGAACTATCTTTAAAAGATTCTCACCTCCAACCGCTCACATATTAAACAATATACACGAGTCACTTATACCCACAGGTTATACCTAATGATCACTTTCACAATGGTCAGTACAAACAGAGTACCAACGTTCGTCCTAGGTCTACCAGCTAAGGTGACTGGGAGCTGACACCCGCGCTCTGCTGAGCATGGTCCGGCAGTACATTGATCAACACAAGTTATATTAAAGGAATAATATTTGTATATCACCCTCTACTTAGCAAGAAAGAAAGAAGGAAGTTTACAAGTTCATTCGCCGGGCAAATTAAAAACCCCCGATTTTCAAAAACACCATCTAGTGATGAGTAGCGAATCTACATATTCAAAATTGGTATCCGTAGTGCGTATCTCTTATATTTGCTAAGCGAATTAAAATATACTATATGATTTGAAATCATTTTAAAATAATATAGTATGTAACTTTGACTTCCGCAAAGCAACACCTGAATCTATTAACTAATCAAATTAAAATAACTGGCGAAGTGCTAGTCGGACTTTCTCACGAAAGGTTCCGTACCATTATCTATACAAAGCCACGTTTGCTGTATGGGAAATCCACTTAAATATTTATTTTATTCTGATTTGAGTATTTGCTGTTATAGCGGCAACAGAAATACATTATCTGTGAAATTTTCAACTATCCAGCTATCACGGATCATGAGATACACCCTAGTGACGGCGGCGGATTGTAGAGTCTTAGTAATAGTCCGGGACCCTTTGGGTACGGAACTCTAAAAACTATGTTTAGCTGTGTTACTTTAAAATTCCGAATAAAGGTCATATATTTGTACATATTGCTGGTCTTCATCTTAAATGCTGGTCTTGAGAAAAGAAAAAACTTAGACCGTACCACAGAATAAGTACTAGTGCTTACGTACAGAAGTCTTACTCAGAAATTAAATTCAAAGGAATATCTACTTAATGTGGTTAGCGCTATGGTTTAATTTAGCTCGCGTCAGAACTTCACACCTCTTCGTTTAGAAACCTAGACATGCATTGCATCATTTTTATCACTCTGGAGTCTGGACAAACGATTCATGCAACTGAATTTTCCCCTTCGAAGTGGTAGCCGCGCGCATAGTAATAATGTAGGTATATTTTCGATACCTAAAAGGGGAGTGACACAGACCTGACCGTACCAGCTGCATCTTTTTCCGCCCAGGTCGTTGAGCTTATCGAGGGAACAAAGAAATTCAAAGAAATATCAACTCAATAAGCGATATGGTTTAATTTAGCTCGCGTCTGAGCTCAGCATATATTCGTTTAGATACGTAGAAATCCATTGCATTCTTATTACTGTGACCAACGATTCATAACAGGTAGGTAACCTACATAAAACCGATTCAGTTAGCGGCGGATTTAGTACTGAATTTCCCACTCCGGAACGGTCGCCATGCGTAGGTATATTTTCGATATCTAAACGGGGAGTGACACAGGCCTAAATGTAGACAGAGCTAAATGTTGTTGCCTGTAACTCAATAATTTCATCACATTAATTAATAATGAAGTGACGCAGTGTAATCGGTTACCCGCGCCCAATGAAGTGTGTCCCCCTGGGTCAGGTTACCACGGACGGCCTTGCCAGCCGACGACTTGGCGCCAAGGCATTCCACTGCCGTGTACAAAAGAAATATAAGTACTTAATAAAAAAATTTTTTTTTTAACGTTTCAAAGAACGAGATTACTGTGTTAAGGGGCTACATGAATTTTCCGGGGTCCAGTGCTGCCCCCATTTGTAGTGAGAACATGAAGCTTTTCTATGCACATACGCCAAAAGAGGCCGTTTTTCGCAATTGTGCGTAGAAAAGCTTTACGTTCTCACTTTAAACTGTAAACAATAGTTCATAAAATAGTTTGAAGGGTTATCTAGGGTCTGATCAAGACAAAATTTTAAATAAAATCTCCGTTTCCTTTTACTAGATTTATTTCAAATGGGGGCAGCACTGGACCCCGGAAAATTCATGTAGCCCCTTAATAAGTTTATTAATACAAATGAAATAAGCCCACATTCGATGGAGTGGCATCGTTTTATTACTGAGTTCCGTCGACTTACTTCCGTCTCCGTGATCAGACCCTGGCATCGTCTACCATAAAGTGCTCGCCAAGAGAAATCAAATGAGTCCTACTCAATGAGGTTATGTTGTTACGTCGTATATCTCCCGGGTCCATCATCGAATCCATAATATTGTATTCGCTTGTCAAGTAATTTGAAAAAAGATCTAATTCGCAAACCTTTTCGAGGAATAGCCTCTAGGAGAAGCTTTCTCTAATCAGATTTTAAAATAAGTTCTTAGGTATTAAGATATTTGCAAAACTCCAAATGACCTTCATTTTCAAGCAAGGTCAACATATTTGAGGAAGTGAAGTCACGATGAAGATTGGCAATTTCCGCTTTCAGTACTGTACTGTCTAATGAAGTACATATAATTCCATGGTACTGTCACTGTCACTGTCATCTCCCTATAACAATATATGTCAAACGACTACAACCAACATAACAAAAATAATTTAAACAGGTGACATTGACAGATGACCGTTGTCATTGTATTTTTTATGGGCAGGCATAGGAAAAATGTAAACTTTGATTGCTGTGTGTCGTCACTTCCGGTGCAAATTTTAAAATGATATAAAAAAATCCTGTTAACACGCAGAATTTTTTTATTCAAATTACCTTCTTAAAATGGTCTATATTTTCTATTAAAACCAACTACAAAAATTTTTAATTATTTAGTTGACAAGCCAATAATTGTCAGCCGATATACAAGTATGCAAAATTTCAGCACTATCTGTTAAGGCAATTGGTTGAAAATTGAGAAGCAAGATTTGACCTAAACAAACATACATACAAGATACATTGTGAGTAATATGGCTTACCTGATGATAAATGGTAACCATGGTCTATTGACTGCAACATTAAAAGTGCTACACGGAGGTTGCTGGGGTTCCATTTTTGAAACGCGGAGTCACCTAAACGAATGGCTTTTCGATACAAAAAAAAAAACGTTTATTTAGTGACTCCACGTTTAAAAAATGGCCCTTCTTACCCTAAATAAATCTATTTATGCCCCTTTTCAAGAGTCTCATAATAAAGCTGATAAGAGTAAACAGTAAACGTGGGAGAAAATTTCTCCGAAACCGTATTCAAAGTTACTGAAATAGTATGCTCGACCGATAGTATGATCACAAAAGGAAGTTATGCGCCTGAAAAACATGGTTTACTTTTTTATTTTGAATTGACATGCATATGTTGCCTCGGACGGCATTTCCTACTTCACCGGACAAGGTTTGAGGAGCGAGCCAGAGGCCCGGCTTCCTATATTTATAAACTACTAATCGTAGCAGCAGCGCAAAGGGCTCCCAAGGGGGAAACCTCGGCTTTACGGTGCTGTGACGGAGGGGTATATATGTAGCCGAACGTAGAAACTCTCATAGTGTGTTGCGGGATGTTCACAGCTGATAGAGGCCACTCACCTCCAGGTTACAGAAGAAGTGTCCAATCTGCGGGTAGACATTGGCCTGGGCCTTCCTGCGTAGGACCGCGGCCATGCCTGACACCGAGCAGTTGTTGATCCTGGTGAACAGCACCGCGTCGAGGCGGTCCAGGTGGCGGGCGAAATCCCACCAGCAAGCCTTGCGGGCGAAGCCGCCGTCAACTGGAATATTGGAGGCATTTGGTTACAAATTATAAATTGTCTCTATCAAAATAGAAGAAACCAATTTAACCAATTAAACAGGCCAAGTGCGAGTCGGTCTCGCGCACGATAGGTTCCGTACCATTATCCATCAAAAAAATCACATTTGGTGTATGTATGGGAGCTCCACTTAAATATTTATTTTACTCTGTTATTAGTACCTACTAGTTGTTATAGCGGCAATTGAAATACATCATCTGGGAAAATTTCAACCGTCTAGCCATCACGGTTTTTGAGCTACAGTCTGGTGACAGGGCCCAGTGGCGTAGCATGGGGGGGGCGGAGGGTGCGGTCCGCACCGGGCGGCACTTTGCCGGCGGCGGCGCAGCGGAGGTGGCAGTTAGAAAAAAAAAAAAATTTAGAAAAAAAAAATTAAAATTTAAAAAAAAGTTAATTTCTTTCAGTGTTTTTTTCGTCATTTTTTTTTATGTTACCAAATACCCAGATACCTATGCAGGTTCTATGCATAGGTGATGCAAGCGCAAGGTTTCTCAATAACTATTATTTAGGAAACTTATTTCGTTTCAATGTTATTTTAAATAAATATGTCTCCTTACGCATTCTTTGTACTTCACCGTAATACGGTAATGACAGACCGTCGTTTCACAAGGCATTGATGACTTTGAGTAAAAAGCAAGATATAAAAACAAGCTTGCGGATTGTTGCCCCAATTTGTCGATTTCGCGGCTTCTCGTATGAAACTACGTACATATTGATATTATGCGTATCTAGTTTGCAGTATAGATCCTTTGATGAATACTTAGGCAGTATATATTAATATAATAGTTGGTAAACGGCCTTTTGAGCTAAAAGCTAAAGCTGGTAAAAAAAACAGCGTCTAAAACTAATAAATGTACTCTTTTTACCATGCCCAAATTTTTTATAATGGATTACAAAAATAAGAGGGCGGCAAATTTGGAATCCGCACCGGGTGCAAGTGACCTATGCTACGCCACTGTGACAGGCACACAGACAGATGAACGGACAGCGAAGTCTTAGGAATAGGCTCCCGTTTTTACTCTTTGGGTACGGAACTCTGAGAAACCTAAAAACTATCTTATTAGGTTAATTAAAAAACCCTGACTTTCCATTCAAGAGCCAACCAGCAAGAAATTTAAACGGCGGGCCCGATTTTTATCAAACAGAACTACTGCAAGTGAACTTGCTTCGAAATCGGTCCGTCCGTTCGGGAACTACGAAGTCACAGATAGACAGACGGACAGTCAGACAGACATTAGCGTCAAACTTTTAACACCCTTTTTTTGTCGGGGGTTAAAAAGTTAAACAGTTCTCTTATTGAGTGTCTTAATAACCACTGATGTAAAATTTTTCAAGCTGCCGAAAGGCATCTGACCTAGCTTGACGACTGCCATACAATGAGGACAGCTGGGACGGCTTTACATGTGTTCTGCAGTACGGAGAAGCTCAAGAATTTTTATGCCACTTGTGGTCACCCAATCAAGCGTCGACTACACTCAGTATTTCTTAACTTGGGAAATCGCGATTCGTACTCACACCGGGCGAACGAGCTCCAAAGCCCTATTTATTGACCGAGCGAGCGAAGCGTCTCAGTTTCGAGTGACCAAAAATGCTTTTGTCCGGCTTTCAGTTTGTCTGTCCGTCTGGTTGCATTTCGCAAACGATTCTTGAGAAATATTGTGAAAAGGTTCGAAAATTACCTATGTAGAATTTTTTTGTCAATTCAGTTTTTCTAATTTTTTTTTCAAAATGTTTTCATTGGGCTTATTCGTTAATGGGGGTTGAAAACTAAAAAAAAATATTTGAGCCATTACAAAATTTAAAAAAAAGTCATAATTTTTTTTCGTTACCGTTATTAAGACGCAACTTTTTTGTGGACAAGTTTTTTTTTCGGATATGCTTTAACGGGTCGGGGTGACTTGAGAGGTCTACAGCTTACAGAGGCCCCCTTTATACCTAAGCTTCGCGTGAGTCTATTTCCCATATACAAAAAAATCCTTTACTACAAGTAATTATTACAAAAACAAAATAAAAACCCGACTGATTTTTTTTTGTATTTTTATTATTATTATTTTGATATACCTAGTTCTCTCTCACAGTAAATACGAATCTAACGACACTTCTCAAGCTAAAATCCGTCGAACCATTCAGGCTGCAGAGCGTACCAAACAATTATACATACATACATACATAAATACATACTCTCGAAAAACATTACCCTCATTCTGGCGCAGTTGAGTAAAAAGGGTGGTAATTTTGTTCTCAATCCAAAGGCGAAAGTATGCACCTTCCTTTACCACCCAAAGTGTTTATGTTTACAAATATCTTTTCGAGGAATACTTAACCTTAAGAAGTCGGTTAATTCGATATCACCACTTTCGCAGTAACTTGACACTGAGCGGAGAGCTTTCAGACGAACCAATAAAGCTGTTGGCACGGCACCAACGGAACTGAGCCAAGGCCGAGGAGGTTGTCACGTTAAGTTGTCACTTATCAAGGGTATAAATATCAGAGTAAACCAGACTTAGGATAATTTCTATACGATTTTTTATCTGTTTGGGAGAAAATATAAAATATAATACGTTCCAGCTGTTTTTCTAAGTCGACCTCCGTGGCGTAGTGGTAGCACGTAGCACCATGCTAGTCCGCCACTCAGAGGTTCCGAGTTTGATCCCCGGTCTGGGCAAGTTGGAAAATGGCCTTTTTCAAATTATCCCCTCATGGATACAAACCAAACGACCAGGCCTCCAGTACCCGGCAGCCCTGCTATTCCTGACTCCGGTAGCGGTCATGGTAACGGCGGGGCAGGGGGGCGGGGGGCTTAGCGTAGGATACCCACCCAGAAGGTGGTCAGACGATCTGACCAAGGTCGCTAGAAAGCGCTGGATGCAGGCCGCTCTTGATCGGTCATTTTGGAAATCCTTGGGATAGGCCTATGTCCAGCAGTGGAAATTGCCTGGGGTCTTGGATTTTTATCTGTATATGTATTTATTATAAAATATAGTATCATTGAGTTAGTATCCCATAACACAAGTCTCGAACTTACTTTGGGGGTAGTTCAATCTGTGTTATTTGTCCCTACATAATACATGTATTTATAATTTCATTTCTTACCGCGCAGATCGCTAAAGTCGATCAAGGGAATGGGCGGTAAGTTTCCAAACTAAAAACCGACTTCACCCCCAAACTATACAACCGATTTTGATATAATTTCCATGGTAAAACCTGGAATGTAATACCCTTTTAAACAAAATTATTCTTGTAAAACACATACAGATAATACTATGAATAACAGATCAAACAGCGGCAGTGTTGGCTCTCCATCGATGGAAACAAAACTGAAACGCGCACTTGATTGGAAAATAAATTGGAGTTGGACGTTCGCCGACAGTTCGTCTGTCCATACCAGATCAGTTTGAACACTGATAAATAAAATGAACGACCCTTTTAAACAAAAAAAATATTTTAATGAAATTGTTCCAGGCGTTCGAATATCCAGTGAACATAAATGAAAAAGGATTGCGACGATAAATCTTCTCCTCTTTGGAAGTAAGTTAAAACTGTAAAATAAAGACCGAAAACTGAAATGAATATCTACAGGAAGGTTAAAACGCCTACCCATGCAACGCTGAGGCGGGTCAATAAAGTTAAGATTCAAAGATTCAAATGTTTATTCAGTAATTAGACCCTTACAGGTACTTTTACACGTTAATAAGTATAATTTATGTTACATGTAAAGTATATTAAAATTTAATTTATTTTTAAAGAAAAGCTACCGATACCAGCGCTTCGTAACGACCACTGCTGAGAAGAAACGCCGAAAGAAACTCATTTTCACAGTATTGGTCGCCTACTCGCCAGAAGGGCTTTGTCATATTATTATTATTGTCTTTTAATTAATAAATACTTATAATAAAATAAAATGTTGGCACATTATATAATGTAATGCTTGCTAACAAGTAAACAAACATAAATTGCGTAATAAAAATTATTAAGTAGTCAAAAAAGCGAAGCCGAGCAGACCAATCCCTGCCGGCAGCACCCGTTCACGAGTTGACGCACGGATCAGCCATCGTAAGTTATATATCCTATCCATATGGTTGAGTGGAAAATTGTATGATTTTTATAACAAAAACGACGATATTAATTTTACTACCCCCAAACAAAAAGAGGAGTGTTCTAAGCTTGACGTGTCTGTGTTTGTCTGTGACATGTTAATGCATAATCTAATTAGTCGATTTTGATGCTGTTTATATTTTGTTAAATTGCCTTAATCGATATAGTTCTTAGATGTTCAATGGAAATCGGTACAGTGGCTCAAAAGTTATTGGGGGTGAACGCTCTAAAGTCAGGGCTTTTTTTTGCAAGTAAACTTTTGACGACCTCCGTGGAGTAGTGGTCACTATGCTAGTCCGCCACCCAGAGGTTCCGGGTTCGATCCCCGGTCAAGGCACGTTGGAAAATGGCCTTTTTAAATTGTCCTGGGTCATGGATGTTTATCTATAGCATATGTTTTTGTTATAAAATATAGTATCGTTGAGACAGTATCCCATAACACAAGTCTTGAACTTACTTTGGGGCTAGCTCAATCAGTGTTATATGTGCCTATATATTTATTTATAAAAAAGAATATGGTGTCGTGGGACACCAGGTAGGAACGAAGTTCCTTCGGCTAATGTAGAATCGACACAATGTGTATACGACTGTCGCGCCTGCGCACGTCTCATTTAACGGTTTTATTTAACGAGGTCATCCTTACGGTTTTACTATCACATTTTTTTCAGTTCGGCCGCGCAGCAAAATCCCTATCTCCTCCAAGCCTGCCGTAAGGAACTTCGTTCCAATAAAAGAACTTGTACAGCAATTGTATTAACAGATGTTCAATAAACAACAGCACAACACAATGCATATCACAATAGTGAAAACGACCGTTTTGAGTCGTATAGTGGCTTCTAGGGAATATTGCTTTTTTCTCCCAAGCGAGTAACCGGGACGCTCCGGGGCACATCCGAGATTTTACGGATATTCCATCAGCTATTGGCTGCGTGCCAGATGCTAGCTGGGTACGCCTCGATGGAAATGCCGAAGGCCTTATCGAAAGGATGATGTAGCTAGTTCGGACTTTGATAAAATAGTTATTGTTGGTTTGTTTGAGCTCATCCTAATATCTGGATGTTTTCTAAAATAACCTTACCTAAACCGAGATATTTTTCCTGTACTGCTGTGACCTACCTGTGATACTGTAGCTGCTACACATTCATACTTTACGTGATTTAAGTGTAACAACGTAATGAATTAACGCAATATAACAAAGCACAAATGAATACCTACGAACATATCAATCAGTGTAATTTGTCCTTAAATTATAAATTTATTTATTTATTATATCACATTGATTGAGGAGCTCGGTGGCTCGGCGTAAGTGCGCATTACTAGCGCTTTACCAAGTAAACAGTCACCGGGCGTGTTCCGCATTTAGTTGAAGACCAAAACTGGCAAAAAATAAATCTTGGGCTCCACCGTGCTTCGGAAGGCACGTATACGCCATTGGTCTCGGATGTCATCGTTGTCAAGCTATTTCAGATGCTTTTAGGCAGCGTGAAAAGCCTGTAGGGTAAGTAAGTATCATTCAGATAATTAGAAAAATAAAACATTATTCAGATCGCTGATACGCTCTATTAGGGCAAGTTTGAAAATGGCCTTTTTCAAATTGTTCTGGGTCTTGGATGTTTCTCTATTTATGTATTTATTATAAAATATAGTATCGTTGAGTTAGTATCCCATAACACAAGTCTCGAATTTACTTTGGGGCTAGCTCAATCAGTGTTATTTGTCCCTATATGTTTATTTATTTATTTATTCTGTTACATAATATATACTAATTTGCATTGAATAAAATATTTTTCTTTGTTTCTATTGCTCTTTTAGTCTTATTTAGGCACCTATTCTTAAAAAAATAATAAAGTAAAAGTAAATATTTATTCTAATGAAACAAATATGTACAGATGTATATCAGATCAAACGACGTCAATATTTGCTCTCCATCTATTAAAACAAAACCAGAATGCGCACTCTATGGCTGGGAATCCATGTACGGAAATTCAGAGACTGATTTTATATACATTGCTGGTTTTGTAATGATACAATTTTGACCGATCTTTACAAAACAGGCAATGTATATAGAAACAGTATCTTAATTCAGTATAGTGTATTCCCAGCCTATGGGTTATAATTCTATGCTTGTATATTCTAACCCCCAAATTCATAAAAAAATACAAACATTTGCTAAACCTATTTTAGGTTAATTTGTTTTGTCTCGTTCTTTCAATGTCAAATATTGAGAAGAGGAAAAGTGACAAAACATGTTTTAGCTAAAATAGGTTTAGCGAATATGAGGGTAAATGTTTGTTCTATGCGCGCATTTGATTTAAAAACAAAAAGAGTTGCACGATCGGCGACAGTTCAACTGTCAATACCATATCACTCGGACGGAACACTGATATGCTGGAGTTTTACACTCTATTTGCTGTTTTACACACTAAATATCCCTTCTTTATTCTCGAAAAACAAAGTTAAATGAGTAAATATTTATTCTGATGAAACAAATACAGATAATACTATGAATAACAGATCAAACAGCGTCAGTATTTGCTCTTTATCGATGGAAACAAAACTGGAACGATCATTTGATTGGAAAATAAATTGGAGTTGGACGTTCGTCGACAGTTCGTCTGTCCATATCAGATCAGTTTGAACACTGATATGCTGGAGTTTTACACTATATTGCTATATATATATATTTATATTTATATATATAATAGTCTTTTTTTCTTGAAAAACAAAGCTAACAGAGTGAATAGTATGAATAACAGTATACAACGTCAATATATAAATTGTTTCTACAGCAGTCCTAGCCTCAGTCATCCTGATATATATATTTATTTGTATGTATATTACGTATATATTTATTAATATATATATATATATATATATATATATATATATATATATATATATATGTATATGTATATGTACCCCTATACGTATATTGTATTTTATGTATGTTGATATATATATTCTATGTTTAATGGTTTATTCTTGTATTTGTACTTATATAGATATTTTGTTAACTAGATCATGAATTTCATCACGCCAGCCACACATATTTTCCGCTTGGTCTAATGGTTTACCAGGAGAGATTGCCGTATGACATTAGGTCCGCCTCTTGTTTATTTTTTTTTACTGTGCAATAAAGTTTAAATAAATAATTTTTTGCTCTCCATCGATGGAAACAAAATTGGAACGCACACTTGATTGAAACATAAATTGGAGTGGGATATTCGGCTACAGTTCGACTGTCAATACCAGATGAGTCTGAACACTGATATGTTTTATTGCAGTTGCAACGTTTTTTACCATTGCCAACTTAATAACAGAATTCGTGACGGTCCTATCAACATTTTTAGACGGTTCGAGATCTCAAAGTGACGCCTCTCCAAATATTTTTGCTTAAAATTAGGTAGGTAGGTATCTTTAGTCTAGTAAGTACAATGCAATTCAAATAAGTTACTTTGGCGGACTTTAAAGCATTTTTGTACAGATTCCCGACACGTAAATTGAACCGAAATGGCGGTCGTCGGCGCATTATTTGTACCTGCGCTGATATCCGCCATTTTTGTTCAATCTACGTGCTGAGAATTTGTACAAAAATGCTTTGAAGTCCGCCATTTTTGTTCAACTTGTTTATGTCGCATTGTATACGTTTGTATTGTATCGTGTTTCACTAGTTGTATCGTGTTGTTCTAATCCAACCTGTAGTTCTAACGGGAAATCATTATTATGAATTCATCGATGTCTAAGTTTAGCGTTTTGAGGGTTCCGTGACCAAAGGGTATAAACGGGACCCTATTACTAAGATTCCACTGTCTATCTGTCTATCACCAGGCTGTATATAACGAACCGTAATAACTAGACAGATTAAATTTTCACAGATGATGTATTTCTATTGCCGCTATTACAACCAATACAAAAAACGGAGTAAAATAAATATTTAAGTTGAGCTCTCCTACAACAAACATGACTTTTTATAGATAATGGTACGGAACCCTACGTGCACGACTCCCACTCCCACTTGGCCGTTTTTTTAATAATTCACGCGCTGTTATCTAACGGCAGTACTGGCCCAATCGAAAAGAAGTTATAAAAAAATTGTACTACTTCTTTGCACTTGTATTGCTTAAACCCTTTCACCGCGAGACTTTATATCAGTTGCCGTGCCCCCAGCGCGAGGGGTATGAAATCTAAAATAAATACCTACAATCAAAAGGGGATGTGGATACTTAAGTTATGTGCAATACGAAAAGTTTTTTTTGGTCGGAAATATCCGACGCTCGCGGAATAGGCACGACAATGTTAGCGGTGAAAGGGTTAAAGCAACTTGTGTTATTATGTTATTACTAACAATTTTAACAACCTTCAAGAACAAGCGTATTCCGGAGATTATGTTCCTATATTTGTGTTCTGATATTCCCAAAGTTGAGGTTGTTGAGATCGCAAACTTTATGTTAAGACCTGTTTTGTTGTTAGATACTAACACTTTCGTAAGAGAGCTGTCGTAACTTTAAACTTAGGGAATTCAGGAGATTTCCAGAACATCAGAGTATCGTGTTCTTAAATGTTGAAAACCAATTTATACTATAGTATGTGGTATACCACAGCCTACAACTGCTTTAAACGTATAGTTTATTCCCCGTATACACGGCAATGTCACACACATTCTCCCGCAGCTCAACATACTCAACAAGACGAGAACGGGGGAGAGGTGCGAGGACAGGGAACGGAGACGCATATAACGCGGGACCCTAAGAAGTCAAAGCAAAAAAAAAACCAGGACCGCAAGTCTCAAAGGTCACTTTTAGCGTGATGGTTGCAGAGAAGATGGAAAAAGGAATCAAAACAGTGATGGGTTGCTAACCGCATTGCATATTAAAACTATTCGTATTTTCGCCCATTCCCTCGATCGGCATTAACGTCTGATGTAGGAGCTCGGTGGCCCAGTGGGAGTGCGCATTTCTAGCACTTTCGCAAGTAAAGCGACATGGATGGGTGACCGCAAGTGGCATAAAAATTTCTCGGGCTCCTCCGTGCTTCGGAAGACACGTATAAGCCGATGGTCCCGGCTGTCAGCATTGTTTTGCAGTCGTTAAGCTATGTCAGATGCCTTTAGGCAGCCTGAAAAATCTGACACCAGTGTTGGCCACTTACACACACCAAAAACAAACAACAACGTCTGCATGGAAAGAAAAGCAGTTGGTACATTCTAAGTTTTTCCTTTTGTCCCAAATCAGAATGGAAATCCATTTAATTTTTTAATATCACCTAGAATATTGATGATTGATCAAGCAGAATTTTAGAAGTTCGCTCGCTTCATTTGCTCGTTTAATTCGCTACTTACCAACAAGTCAAATCCGATCCTTTTTAAAACGTCAAAACAAACATAACAGTTTAATAAAATACAGGCTAATGACGTTATAATTTCTTGGAGTCAAATGTTTTTTTTTTGCATTAGTAAATTTTAAATCACGTTGAAAATGGATATATCAATGACAAGTGACATTATTTTATGATGGTTTATTTTCTTAACAGTACCTAATAAATCAGTGTTTCTATCTATACGCGATCGAATTAGAAATGAGGAGATTCGTAGGAGAACGAAGGTCACCGATATAGCCAAGCGGATTAGCACATAGTGCAAAGATCCGATGGCCGATGGCTCAGAAAGGTTCTCGAATGGCGGCCATGTACCGGCAAGCGCAGCGTAGAATAGATGCTAGATGATCGGATGACCTGAGCAAGGTCGTTTGAAAATCGTTGAGGGAGGCCTATGTCCAGCAGTGGACTTCCTGTGGCTGATATGAGATGATGATGATGACCTAATAATTTATTTTTGGCGTAGGAACATACCCAACTATGTTCGATTTGTATCAGTATCTACTCATATATGTAACGTAGACCCTAAGTGTGGTGTTGTCCAAACAATGACCTACTTATTGTCCAGCCCAAAAAGCGCCACGTCCTGCACATTGCAGGACCTTAATGAGCCAAATGACCGAGGAGTCGCCGTGGCCAAACACTGGTCAAATTAATTATTATTAAATTATACCTATAGCCTTTCGATTCGAGAAAAAGAAGACCCTATTTATAATTACAGGGAAGTCAACAAGTTCCCGATCAATTAATGTACGGTCCTGTCCTGTACACATGTTTACACAAGTTGTGTGCTGTAACTTGACTCAACAAGCTCTTAGTTGTGGGATGTAGTAAACAACAAACAAGGTAACAATGTAGGTATCAATAGTCGGAAAATCACCAAGTCAAGCATCATACTCATGTTGTTCATCTAGTTATTTTTCAATTTTCAGGGTATTTTTCGTGGAAAAAGAAGTGAGAAACATGTTTTTCTTGACGGGAGAAACTAGAATGCAATTATGAGTGAAAATTTTGAAAAAAATATTGTATTTTTAATTCAGTTTTAATTTCAAGGCCGGAGTTTTAAGCAAACAAAATGCATGCTTATTAGAACCTCTTAGCTTGTTTGGAATTTAAATTTAAATTAAATCCAAAAACATTGTAAATACAGCTTAAACAGTTATTGATTGATATATTGCCATTTGAAAACCAACATTTTAGTGACTGACTCACTGACTTAAAGTATAAATATTATTAAGTTTAGTTAGTTAAGTTAATTTTACCTGTTCCTGCCATCTCATCCCAACTGATATTATAAACGCGAGAGTTTGTATATATATATATATATATATATATATATATATATATATATATATATACAAACTCAGAGATTATAGATTTGTTTGGTTTGTTTGTAACCTCTTCACGCTTCAATCACTGAACCTATTTAGATGAAATTTCGTATGGGTATACTTAAAGAAAGAGAAGGACATGGGATAGTTTCTGTCTCAAAATTCCCACGGGGAACGAAGCCCACGGGCACAGCTAATAAATTATAATTCTAAACTTATAAAAGTATATGGAACTTGGCTCCCATTTTCACATTTATGTTTTTGGTGGGATATAGACTCACCGAGCATGTTGAAGCCATTGATGCCGAAGAGCGCGGCGTCGCCCTGCCCTCCTGGGAAGACGTAGAGCGTGGGGTGACTGAACCTGATGTTGCCTACCACATCGCTCGACACCAGGAGCTGGTCGAGGCTCGCTGGCACCACGTATGGTTCTAGGTATGCTGTGGACAAAAATTTCACACTTTAAAATATGTACGACGTAAAATAAGTCAGGGACGTGTGTCAAAATTATTGCATCAAGATAGCTTGCTATTGATTTATTAAGTTAAGGACGTGTTTACAAAAAATATTAAAATTGGTCATTTGCCGGTTCATTTTCTGATAAATTCATTAAACTTCATAAAGTTTTGCGGGTACTTAACAGTACATTACACCTTGAACAATAATTGGTATTATTTTATTTTATGTGAAAAGTCGTATTTTATGCTATAAAATAAGTTTTTCCAAGCCTCTTTTCGCAAAAACCACGAAAACAGGGTAAGGTTTGAGTAAAAAAAAAACTAGTAGTTTGAGGATTATTCTTAAAAAGAAAAATACTAGCATATAAAACAGATAATCATCATTTGATGGTGTTGAAAATTCTATAAAATTTCAACTAAAATTATACAAAATAATAATTATCACTTTCACTCGTTCGCTTTTCTATAGTATAAAGTGACGAAAATTTCGAATGGAACCTCAGACAGCGCCTGTGCGCCATTGTGAAAGGACGTCCCCGTGTCGCTCGGCAGCAAAATTCTGCGGACGAATACATCGCTGTGCAGATAGAAAGACTTAGTTAGACCAACTAGTTTTGATACAGAAAACTAAGTACCTACGTATTTTTTTTACCTTGTTACGAAAATTAATTTTGGGAAAGTTTCGAATCTTAAAAAACTTTTTAAATAAGGTTTTCACTAGTGCTACAGTCCTAGATGAAGTCCAGAGTCCTGATGATGGAGCCGGAAAGTTACCATAGGAACTCGGCAACGAAACCATGTAACCCGGTCGAGTTTGGGCTTGTTTGGATTGTCTTCACTAGTATTCTAGTTCTAGATGAAATCCAGAGTCCTGATGATAGAGCCGCAAGGTTGCCATAGGAACTCTGCTACGAAATCATGTAACCCGGTCGAGTTTGGGCTTGTTTGGTTTTTCTTCACTAGTATTCTAGTTCTAGATGAAATCCAGAATCCTGATGATGGAGCCGCAAGGTTGCCATAGGAACTCTGCAGCGAAACCATGTAACCCGGTCGAGTTTGGGCTTGTTTGGATTGTCTTCACTAGTATTCTAGTTCTAGATTAAATCCAGAGTCCTGATGATGGAGCCGCAAGGTTGCCATAGGAACTCTACAACGAAACCATGTAACCCGGCCGAGTTTGGGCTTGTTTAGTTTGTCTTCACTAATAATCTAATTCTAGATGAAATTTAGAGTCCTGATGATGGAGCCGCAAGGTTGCCATAGGAACTCTACAACGAAACCATGTAACCCGGTCGAGTTTGGGCTTGTTTGGTTTGTCTTCACTAGTATTCTAGTTCTAGATAAAATCCAGAGTCCTGATGATGGAGCCGCAAGGGAACTCTGCAACGAAACCATATAACCCGGTCGAGTTTGGGCTTGTTTGGTTTGCCTTCACTAATAATCTAGTTCTAGATGAAATCCAGAGTCCTGATGATGGAGCCGCAAGGTTGCCATAGGAACTCTACAACGAAACCATGTAACCCATTCGAGTTTGGGCTTGTTTGGTTTGTCTTCACTAGTATTCTAGTTCTAGATGAAATCCAGAGTCCTGATGATAGAGCCGCAAGGTTGCCATAGGAACTCTGCAACGAAACCATGTAACCCGGTCGAGTTTGGGCTTGTTTGGTTTGTCTTCACTAGTATTCTAGTTCTAGATGAAATCCAGAGTCCTGATGATGGAGCCGGAAGGTTGCCATAAGAACTCTGTAAAAAAACCATGTAACCCTCTTGAGTTTGGGGTTTTTTGGTTTATCTTCACTAGCACTCTAGTGTTATATGAATTCCAGAATCCTGATGGAGCCGAAAGGTTGCCATAGGAACCCGTAATGAAACGACGTAACCCCATAGCAACTCGATGGGATTTACGTCATTATTGCAGATATGATCTAATATGTAATGATTATGGTGTATGATGCCTGTCTGTTTTATTTATTATACACGAATAAAAATATTTATTGTTTAATACTTAAGTATTGTTTTAGATCCCACCGCATAAAGCATTCGGAAAGTTGAATGTTGTATGAAATTGCAACCAAAAATATTTTTTATTCTTTAATATTTATTAACGATAAATAGGAGGAATTCCTAACAATGAAAAAAGTCCGGCATTTTTAAAGTTTTCATCCTTTCCCCATTGCGGAAGATGGCGAAGTTCCAAACCTGATTTATTTGACTAGTAGGTAACTTCCAAGATCATATCTCGGCAACCTCTTGACAGATTAGGCTCGTGTTCGAAATTAAAAATTCTTTTGGCTGCTTCTACATGCATGCCAAATTTAATGAAGCTCCAATAAAAACTACTCGAGTTATCGTCGAACAAACATATGTATATACATAAATTAGGTACAAACGCCGTATTGTTCATACAAACGCCGGATTGTTCATGTAGACTCTTGAGAACATCGCTCGCGTCGCCCGCTCGTTCAAAAATCTCATTGTGTCATGTCTCATCTCATCTCACCCTACCTTATTTTATTTTGAGGTATATACCTATTTGAATAATCCGGCATAATGCTTTTTAGTTAACGTGAGAATTTGTAAGGAACTTTGTTAAAAAAAGGCACTCAAAATTTTTTCTCCGTATGGGAGGCAATATGCCACGCATACCAAGTAATGCAAACCGTTTTCTCGTATTTGGCCCAAAGGCTTTCTATAGCCATTCAAAGGGGTAATGCCACGAGCATTATGGGGACCTTTGGGCCGGGTACGAACCGCAGGGGTTTGTTTGACTGATTTATAATACCTACATACTTATTTGACGAAGCATGTTGCGGATTTATTGCTGTAAACTTTTGACGAAGCATGTTGCGGATATACTTTTGTAATCTTTTTTTAAAGAATCGAATTGAACAGAAATTCACAAGTGTTACTTTACACCCATCCTTTTTTTCGTTGGCGGTTAAAATGAAACAAATTGAAAGTTTTTTAAATTACGACTCATAATAATGACTATGCCAGTAAAAAAAAATATCCATGTTACTAAAATATTAGCTCTATAATTCAATCAGCTATACAGAATAAAAAAATCTAATGTAAAAATAAAAATATTTAAAAAAAGTATCAAGATTTGTTAGTTCTATAGATTTTCTCAGAGCGTGCGTCGCTGTTTGCGTGTGCCCTGCGCATGTAGTAGTACAATTCAATACCTAAAATTGTAGCGCGTCTTTTCGTAAATGCGTCCTTAACAAGTTGATTTGCAGGCAAATTAAAAACCCCCGACAAGGTCATCTAGTGATAAGTCACATCATCATTTTGTTGGTCGCCCGGTTTGCCTCGGCCATTTGGTATCCAGCTTGTGGTAATGGTTGCCATCTTTCGGGATGCATGTGGCAGACGTGTTCCGCCCAGTCCCACTTCAGTTTGGCTGCTTTTACTCCTACATCAGTTATCTTAGTGATAGATCGCAGTGTGGTGTTTCTTATGAGATATTAATATAAATATATTTATTGCGTATAAATAGGAGCCGATCCTTATCAGTGCTCAAGCAAAAAGCCTATTCGTGTACGTCGTTACAGTCTAGATTCAGTCTCGAAATCAGCACAAATTACCATACAAATTGACTCCGAGATTCATTAGCATTTCAGATTGATATCCTGAAAGGTCTGAGTTCAACTTTATCTTCGAGCGTTTCCTTGTTGCTAAGTCAGCTGGGTGGTTCAAATAAGATTCCTGATTTTGATCGTGTTGAGTGGATAAGTATAGTTTATACCGTTCATGTACAGGGAATTGCTTTTAATCAACAAGTTTTTTTTTCAAATATAGGTTATTCACCAAAAAGCATATTGTCAAAAACAAAAAATAATCGGTCTACGAGTATCAGTCGTACATGGGAGGTTAGGACGACTTAAGAATAGGTTATGGACGAGTTAATAAAGTGACGGGATAGGAAATGGACAAGTTAGGAAAGTGGACAAAGTCAACATATGGAAAATTAGGTAACAAAAACTAAAGTCAAAATTAAATTATAGCCACTTCTCTTAACCGAAATAAATGTGTAAAAATTAAACACCTGCTTTTATATCTCGTGAATTTTAAGAGATTTAAGTACAATTATTAAAGTTTCAATTGTTCTGTATAAAAAATTTAATCCTTTTATGTGTAAGTACCATCGATTTCCTTTGCATAATGTTAATCTTCAATCAAAACTCAAATTCACCTTTCACGAGAGAGCTTCCTTTAGCTATTGTAACATTTTAGTTCAGTAAAGTCTTATTAAATTCACTTTCTTGGCAACATACGACCTAGATCCAGGCACCCTAATAACCATTTTCACCTCGGGCTCAGGCGACCTAATCAATGACCTGGGAAACCTGCATATTTCCGCCCTACTAACTCCACGTCTTATTAATCCATTTTAAGCCTTACCTTAGAGGTTTAATGTTGAAAATGGCATAACATTTTCAATTTACCGACACACGCTCGTAACGAGTCGGTTTAATTATGTCATAAGTTAAGCGTATCTTTTAAATTGCTTTATAAAACGAGCCCGAGGATGATAAAGTGGGGTTAAGATTTTTAATGTGTATTTTGAGCTTATTCGATGTAGATAGAAGGTGGATTATTTAAAATTACAGTTTTTATATAATTTACTTATATAGAGATGATGACAGGGTCTTAAAAATTATTAATATTTTCTTCTGTCCGTTTATTTAGTCCATAAGATAATCCAAAAGTATTATATCTTTAGTTATTCCAATGCCTTAGTTATACGATTTTTTTTCGATGATGTGGGAAAAGAAAATAGATGTGTACAAATTGTTTGTAGAGTCTTGTGATTTAAGTTAGCAAATATATGTTTGAATCTTTGAATTAGCTTATAAAGAATATGGTATGTATGCCTAAATAAAATTTTATAAAAAAGTGGTAAAATCGTACAATATAAGTACCTACTACTTTACTAGTCTAATTGAAAAGTTTAAGACGCTACGTAAGTACGTTTATAAATACATACAAACATTCATAAAGTGAGCATGCAGACCCTCTCACATCCGCTATTTCATTCACTTTATTCGAGGCGTTTAACATTGCAGTGCAGTCTGGTTTTTTACGTCTCTACAGAAGAAATTTCCTGCAGAATATTTCATAAAATGAAACCGTTTTATGTAGTTTCTCCCTAAAATAACGTAAAACTTAAAAGAAAATAAGAAAACGAACATGAATATATGGAGTCCGCTATTTTATTCACTTCATTTGGACCTCGCCACACTGTGTGCAATAACAACCAGCCTTTTCCAGGAAAGTTCTTCATGTTATGGAACGCTTACGTATTTTCATTTAACAAGACAATAAACAATAAATAAATTTTCCCTCAAAAGGTTGGCTGGAAGAGATTGCATTTATAGCGATAAGTCCGCCTTTGTGCCTATATTGTTTCTTGTTGTTTTGTAGTTTTTGTGTGTCTATTATGGTGCAATAAAGTTGAATTGTATTGTAAACTCTATCATCAACCACCTAAAAAGCACGAGAAATCGAATCTAATCAATCTATGAATCTGCTATTTTATTTATTTAATTTGAACCAAATTTAGAACACTGGATGCGATACAACCGGGATTTTTTACAATTTAACGTTAATAAGACTCCTTCAAGCTATCTCATTTCTAGAAAAATATTTCATGAAATAGAACCGTTTTACGAAGTTTCTTTTTACAAGGTTGTAAAATATAGTATGTATACTGTACATTTATGTGTAAGTTTATTCTAAGTTGTATTTTTGTAGTTAACATTTATATATAATTTGTACAGTACCTTTCTGTAATTCAAATTGTACCACTTTTTGCCCCAAACGCTTGATAAATAAACATTCCTCTCAATTACGGCTCGTTGACTGAAAGAGATCCCTGTACGGGATAAGTCCGCCGTTGTAGTTTTACTTTTCTAATTTGTATCTGTGTTCTTTCTTATGTACAATTAAGCTTTATAAACAAACAACACGCGTTTTGAGGATGATCGTCTAAACCGATCGAGACATTTTGGCCTCCTTTGACTACACTATGTGAGTTAAACCGTGTTAAAAATACCTAGTTATGTCATTTCACGTTTGTTTCAACAACATTATAAGTTGTAAACACTACCCTTGCATACATACATACATATAAAAACACGCTTATTTTCCACAAGGGCAGGCTGAGACTGTGAACCCCCACTTGGTCCGAATCAAACAGACCTCTTTCGCTTCATCTACTCTCCTCATCTCTCATCATTTTCTTAATACATGCCCTTCGGTTACGGGTACGATCCCCGGGCAGATCAAGACGGAAAATGATCTTTTTCAGGTCGTGTAGTTTGTCCGTATATATTTCTTAACTATAATATATTTATTTATGAGAAATGGAAAATGCAAACCTCCCGTCTGTTAAATCATTCACTTAATTTAAACCTTGCAATATACCCCGCTTTTTCACGACTCAACGGAAGCCACTTCAAACCATCGCATTTCCAGCGGAGTATTTCATGAAATGGAACCGTTTTACTCGATGCCTCTTAATGCTACTTCACTGACTCATTGAAGGCGGAGGCTGAATACAAACTAGTAAATGGCTTCTGTATATAGCTGAGAACAAATACTTGATTTCGCATAAGATGAATAATTTCGTTTTATATATTCGAGTATCCATCATCCAAGTGGTCGACGTAGCAAGGAAGAGTGCCAGATTGAAATGGGACTGGGCGGGTCACGTTTGCCGAATGGCGCCGGACAGATGGGCTCACATAACGACCATGTGGATTCCAGAAGACGGGAAACGATCAAGGGAAGGCCTAAAATGAGATGGAGTAACGACCTGTCTGCTTTCAACAAGGATTGGAAAGAAGTAGCTAAAGATCGAAACAGCTGGAAACAACAAGGGGAGGCCTTTGCCCAGGACCTGAACGCACAGAAAAAAAAATCCGACTATGAAAAATAGACATTCTCCGTAAATCCATTAATAAGTGCTTACGAACACATAAAGTTTGTCAAATATGTAGAAGAGTTCCAAGTTACAACCGTATAAGTAGACGTGAAAACATATGACGAGGTAAAGAACTTGGCAGAGAAAATAGAGACAGGCAGCAATTATCATTTGAAATATAAAAGTGGGAGCGTGGTGGGGACATCTCGCTATCTCTTTCGTAAGCGTGACACCTAATGACAGTGACGTCACGCGGGTGTATGTGCATCGTTTTTCTGTTATTTGACAGTTTCCCCTTCCACCGGATTTGAAAGGCTTATAACTTGCTTATTTTTGAGCGTAGTAAAATTATTATTATTGTTTTCGGTTTCGTATTGTAATGTGCGAATTGGAAATAAATGGCTTTATTATTATTATTATTCTCTTTATTTATTTTAAATATTCTTAGATTAGATTTTTTTATACAAGATCTATAAAAAGAAAAATATAAAAAAATCTACAAAATATACACACTTTATAAAAAAACCTAATCTAGCTGCCCACTGGCAGCGGGGCTTTAAGGCCCAAGCTACCGGTGGTTAGGACCGCAGAGAGAGAAACCTCCTGACAATGCGTGCCGTGTCCAGGAGTACTGCCTTCTGTATCTGACCCTTGATCCAGCCATCTAGCGAGAGAGTCTTGAGGTGTTGATCAAGACTCTTCGCTATAAGACCGTTCGCCGATACGACTATCGGGACAACGATCGTTGAATCCACATTCCACATGGCAGTCACCTCGTGGGCCAAGTCAAGGTACTTACTAAGCTTGTCCTTCTCGGCCTTCACGAGGTTCTCGTCATGCGGAATGGTGATGTCAACAAGCACTGTCTGGCGCATCAATCGATCTGTCAGCACGATATCAGGCTTATTGGCGACAATAGTCCTATCCGTGATGACAGATCGATCCCAATAGAGCGTGGCACGACCATTTTCGAGAACCGGCATCGGTGTGTACTTATAGTACGGTACCTCAGATTGTACAAGTCCGTATCGAAGAGCAAGCTGCTGGTGAATAATTCTGGCTACGAGGTTATGTCTGTGCAAGTACTCACCGTTAGCCAGATGAGAACAACCAGAGATTATATGCCTGATAGACTCTCCGGGACGTCGACATGCTCGACAGACGTCAACCGTACCGTCCCTCAGGATATATCTCCGATAGTTGTTCGTCATCATGACTTCGTCTGCAATTGCGCAGGCAAAACCTTCAGTTTCCCCAAAGAGGTCACCGAAACGTAGCCAGTTCACCGATGCAAGCTGATCCACATCGGGTCCTGTTAAGGCCCGATAGAACCGCCCGTGGAGCTCCTTGCTCTTCCATACGTTCATGCGATCCTCGGTACTTAACACCGTTGGTTTGCGCCAGTTCTCATTTGCCAAGGAGAGCGGCGTGAGGCCCTTGTCTACTGCCACAACATCACGATGCAAGCCACACTCACTGTTAAGGAAGTACTCCCTAAGGCTGCAAACCTCGCGGTTGTGGAGAGTCTTAGCATTTAAGAAGCCTCGACCTCCACGCTTCCGCGGGATGTACAGTCTCATAACAGATGAGCGTGGGTGTAGCATACGAAATGTTGTGAGCAGTAGGCGGACCTTTCTATCCAGAGCATCCAGCTCAGTCTGAGTCCACCTTAGTATGCCAAAGGAGTATATGAGTAGGGGCATCACCCAGGCGTTGAAGGCACGCGTCTTATTTCCTCCTGACAAAAGACTTTTAAGTACTTTTGTCAGTCGGCTAAAGAAGCGTTCCTTCACCGCCTGTTTTATGTCCCCATCCATAATACCCAATGACTGTGACATACTAAGGTATTTGTAGGTTTCCGGCTCCGAGAGAGTCTTGATCGTTATTGTCTCAGAAAGCTGTAAATTTGTAGAATTTACAACCTTCCCCCGCTGTACATGCATAACCGCACATTTATCTACACCAAACTCCATCTTGATGGCACTACTAAAAACTTCTGTAATTTTTAGTAGTTTCACCAAGTCAGCACGTTTTTGTGTAAATAGCTTTAGGTCATCCATGTACAGTAGGTGAGAAATAACTTCACCCTCTCTTCTGAGCCGGTAGTCCAGTCCTGAGTCCTTTAGCATAGTGCTAAGAGGATTCAGGGCTAGACAGAACCATAACGGACTTAAACTGTCACCCTGGAAAATGCCTCGCTCAATCCTTAAATAGTCTGACGGATCTGAGGGACTATTTCCACAACCTGGTTGACAAAGGACTGTGATCCACTGCCTCATACAAGTGCTCAGAAAGGATCTTAAAGTTGTATAAACTTTGTACAACTCCAATGTCCTTTCCAGCCATGAATGAGGCACCGAATCATAGGCCTTCTTATAATCAATCCAAGCAGTAGAAAGAGCCGCCTTATTCCGTCGAACTTGTTGGCTAATGGTCATGTCGATGAGGAGGAGCTCTTTAGTACCACGGGACCCAACCTTACATCCATTTTGAGTTGGGGCCAAAATTTTACTAGCAACAATGTGCCTATTAATTTTTGTTCCCAAAATGGATGTAAGGAGCTTGTATAATGTCGGCAAGCACGTGATGGGTCTGTAGTTTTTCGGATCCGTGGTACTACCTGACTAATAGAGCAGAAAGGTGATACCCGTTGTAAGGAAAGTGGGAAGTGAAGCTAGCTCTAGGGCGTGTTGAAATTGCTCCGCCAAGCGTTCGTGTGAGCTTCGAAACCATTTTATCCAAAAGTTGTGCAATCCATCCGGCCCAGGAGATTTCCAGTTATGTGCCGTACGAATTGCACAACTTACGTCATCGGGGCTGATAGTGACAGCCCCCATGGCTTCGATATCCTCACACTCACGCCCGACGACACTAATCCAATCGCCCTCCGTGTGTTCAACCGGCACCGACCAGATGCTACGCCAGAAATTAATCATAGCAGAAGAATCCGGTGGCTGCTCGTCGAACACACGTTGATCAGTTCCCTCCCATTTCCGGTATACCTTTTTTTGGTCACTTTGGTAGAGGCGATTCTGCTGGAATCGATCCAGACGCTCCCTTATTATTATTATTATTATCATGTTACTTTTCTAATATGAATGAATAAGAAAAAAATCGATTCAAATACCGAATTCTATGCGACACTTTATCGTTTTAACCCCCGACAAAAAAGAGGGGAGTTATAAATTTGACGCTAACGTCTGTCTGTGTGCAAGTCTGTGGCATCGTAGCGCTCGAACGGAAGGACCGATTTAAGTGCAGTTTTTTTAAAAGCAACTTCATTTGCGGTGATTCTCAATCATGTTTGATGAAAATCGATTCAGTCGTTTAAAGTTATTAGATTTTAACGCTTCAAAGTTGGGTTTGTAATTTACCTCATGTCAATTTACCTCTTTCATGTAGCTAATTATTATCGGCTACATGTATGAGAAATGGGTCTGCTATTGTGTGGTAATCGTATATGTAGTGATAATTTACTTAGCGATTATTTACACAATGGCTATATATAGCTATATAAATTATTATTATTATAAGTTTAATACATATTTTAGATTAGTATCACTTTGCCGATAAACTGCATGGCAGTTTGGCAAAATAAATTTAAATGTAAATTAGATTTAAGTTTTTGGAGAAAAATAATTTAAAAAAAAAAACCTGAAAAACTGTAGATGGCGCTACTGATACAATTTTATGTAGTTCCGCTACTTATCACTAGATGATGTCGGCGGGGGTTTTCAATTTGCCTGCAAATCAACTTGTTAATTTTATATAAATATAACGGACTTTGTACAAATGTGGTTGGAAAATTTTGTTATAACTTAATTACGTGCAGTACCCAACCACATAAGGCTGTGTTAAGCTATGTATAATTGTCTTTTATGCAGAATTATGCCGTATGACTATTCACATAATATCAGAATGAAAACATGTCTGATCTTGTGTATGGAAATAAAACGTTCCTTGCTAGCCAGCGAATAAAACAATATATCTCCTCCAGCCAACTAAGAATCTGATAAGAGTACATGAGTACAACAAGAAAGAGAAGATATAAAAACAAATCTGTATACTGCTGAGAACAACGTAAAAATATCGTCCTACCAGGACCGTAACAATAAAAGTAAATGTGTTGTCTTTGGCATGACGTTGCTGCCTCTATATAAAGCAGCGGCCCTATGTTGCTTTCTCTCTTCTCGCTGTCATCTAATGATCGTGCGCAAGTCTCTACTAGCACGTAAGATTTACGTAAGAATATTTGTAATTTGTATAGTGCTCTGGATTCAGAAATACAGTGTTGCAGTGGTTATACCATCTTTCAATCAGCTCCCAGCAGGCTTCCCACCTTCTTCAGCACATAAATAAAAAAGAACCTAAATAACCACATGGACAAAGCGCAAGCGGCGTCCAATAGGAGATATGATTTAACAAATAACAAACTTACGTAATATTTATACTCTATTTATACAATAGTTTAAACAAATATGCCTACAAATTATAATTTATGTTTAATCATAAACCAATATTCGGTGACCAAGCTAGCATTATGGCAGCACTGATGACGTTATTGGAAATTCCTCTTCGAGTAGCGTCGATAGATACATAAATATAGGTACTAAAATATACCACTATGTTTTCCTTTGACGGATCCCGTGAAATTGGCCAGTCGTCCGTGAAACTGATATCATATTTTGGAAGCTTGTTTTATGCTATAAGGCAGCCCTTCCCGATCGCTCTGTTTTTAACGCGTGCATAGTTTGAAAAGCTTGGTGTTTCATCCAGGGCAATGCTAGAAAAAGAGGCAAACCAAAAATAGAGAGATAGCGGCTAAGGGCATAGTTTTCATTCTATTAAATGAAATCAGTATTATTATTAACTATCCATTGAACGAATATTAACTATTCATAGGGTGCGGAAATTTCATAAAACTTGTTCCAGGAGATACGTGTTTATCAGTAAGCCTTACAAGTATGTAAAATAAATGTTTTGTATTCAAAATTTTCATTACATTTGCAAGGTTTGTATCGAAATATTTTCTTTATTTTTACAATTTATGAATACTTTATGAACGGTCGAAGTTCGGCTAAAATTTGTGCAAAAAAGCAGATTTTTGGAGGCTTATACTGACTTTGTTTTTGTACATTTCAATTTTTTATTTCAATAAAAACCTAGAAAAAGCGCCCAAGATACCTGTGAGTTCAAAAGTTTTCAAGAAAGATCAGATACAACACCATAATCACGTACGGGCGTTTGTATGAAAAGTAAGGCGGGAAGGCCGCTCTTAAACACAGATTGAAAAATATTTTTCCAGTTTACTTAATCAGCGAAATATTTTGATAGAAACTATAGACGCTTAGGAGGGATCCCACTCACATTCCAAGGCAGGCACTGGAATGGACTCCTCAGGGCAAGAGGAAGCGTGGTCGACCAATGCAGACCTGGCGACGGTCGGTAACAGCGGAAATGAAGACAATCGGGCTATCTCGGCCTGAAGTAAAGCGCGTTGCTCAAGACAGAACGAGGTGGAGAAGGACTGTAGCGGCCCTCTGCCCCACCCAGGGGACATCTATCTTTAAATATATATAACTCAAAGGTGACTGACTGACTCACATAGTGATCTATCAACGCACAGCTCAAACCACTGGACGGATCGGGCTGAAATTTGGCATGCAGGTAGATGTTATGTCGTAGGCATCCGCTAAGAAAGGATTTCGATCAATTCTACCCCCAAGGGGATAAAATAGGGGATGAAAGTTTGTGTGAAACTTTGTCAATTTTAAACCGATCGGGCTGAGACTTTGCATGCATAAAGTTACTATGACGTAGACATCCCCTAAGAAAGGATTTTGATAAATTAAACCCCTACGCGAGCGAAGTCGCGGGCAAAAGCTAGTAGGACAATAAGTCAAGTCATAGACGCTGAGTTTTCAGAGACATATTTAGGGGGGCTCCCCAACAAACGTGATTTTTCATAGATTGTGGTACGAAACCCTTCGTACGTGAGTCCGACTCGCACTTGGCTGGTTCTATAATACCTGAACAAAGAAATTCTCAGACTAAACATTTTTTAATAATGTGTCATTTCTATATTTCATAGTTTAGCTGGACCATTATGGTTCTGCATCATGTTTTCCATTTTTCAAAATCAATTATAGCCTATGTGTTGCCCAGGCCTAGCAGCATTATAACAAAAAACCTTTCATTCGAATCCGTCCAGTATTTCCGGAGATTAGCGTGTGCAACAGACAAACAGACTACATATGAAACCGACTTCGGAAAAGGAGGTTGTATGTTCGATTGTATTTTTTTTAATGTATGTTCGCCGATAACTCTGTCAATAGTGGACCGATTTTCAAAATTCTTTTTTTTAATTCTTATTTCTATGTTTCCATCGCCCTAAATATTTTTTTTAGAAATAGATTCAATGTACAGACATATTCTTTTTACTGTTTTATTATATGTACTTATAGATAAGCATGTATGAAAAGAGTAATGATTGTTGACGAAGCAAAAGACGTTTGCAAGGATCGTAGCAAGTGGAAATCTATAGTCTCTCCCGCCTACCCCCATGGGAAACAGGCGTGAAAATATGTATGTATGTATGTATTTAAAAAAGACATACATGTATAAATTCAAACAATGTCAATGTAAAAATAGTCTAGGAGAAAGGAAAAAAGAAACGATGTACCAGCTGCTTCTCTTTCCGCGTAGATCGTAAAATCCGATAAAGGGAATGGACGAGATTTGTATCACGTTACGCGCACGTTTTAATCACGCGATGCGGCTGGCAACTTCTCACTATTTTGATTCCTATTTCCATTTTAACGCCCACCATCACGCTAAGCGTGGCCTTTGGGTCTTATAGCCTAGGCTTTGACTACCCCATCAGGTTAGAAAATTCATAAAAGTAAAATTAAGGGGCTACCTGAATTTTCCGGGGTCCTGTGCCCCATTTGAAATAAATCATTTGATATAGGGAACGGAGACATCATTTAAAATTTTGCCTTGACCAGGCACTAGACAACCCTTCAATCTATTTTATGAACTTCTGTTTACAGTTTAAAGTTAGAACGTGTAGCTTTTCTACGCATAATGGCGAAAAACGGCCACTTTTGGCGTATGTGCGTAAAAAAGCTTCACTTTCTCACTTTAAATTATAAACAGCAGTTCATAAATAGTTTAAAAGGTTATCTAGTGCCTAGTCAAGACAAAATTTTAAATGATGTCACCGTTTCGTATCAAATGATTCATTTCAAGTGGGGGCAGCACTGGACCCCTAAAAAATTCAGGTATCCCCTTAAAAGTTGTGTCTTGAATATTTGAAATGTCAAAGACTGTATTGTAAATTCTATTAGGTCTACGGAAAACAAATTTCTCTAAGGTAAACGAAGTAAATGTAAGTTTTTTCACTTCAGTCATCCATCAGGAGAAATTAGGCTCCTCCAGCGCCATTAGCATTTCATCTGTTAGGAGCCTCCCTTAATTCAATTACAAATTCATTACGATGATGTTCAGCCTAAAAATCGATTTCTAGGAACGTAAGGCAGTCTCATTGGTTGGAGATTGGTGAAAGTAATGATGTTAGGTTGGGATCTCACATTTCTCAAATGTAAAGTGAATAAATATATTCTTAACCCCCGACAAAAGAGGGGTGTTATAAGTTGTAAACTATGTTTACGTCACGTCACTTTTTTCCGTCCTTACTACGAAAGTAACTTAGTTCCAATCGAATGTTGCACGACACTCACGTTCTTTTTTGCTAAAAATAAAAAAAAAAGAAATTTGCAATGCAACTTTGCTATTTAATACATGACCAAAAATAAATAGAGAAACGAAGTTACTTGAGGACTGTTCAATTTGTTTCGAGTACTATTCATTGTCCCACAGGAGTTGGAACGATAAAATGATGACGACACAGAATTGGAAGTCGTAAATCTTAGATAGACAATGCAATCCTGTTACATCTTTGTTCAAGAGCTCTACAGTACAAATTAACGACGGTATGGAATAAGTCAAATCCTCGTTTAGGTTCACCACACGAATGTCGATTTCTTCTGTATACTTACTTTTTACAGATATCATCCCCGCTTGATTGAAAAATTTCCGCTAAAAGTCAAGGAATTACTTAAAATAACAAATATTTATTCAAACTTTCTCCTTTATTTGCTTAAGCCGCAAAATACAAAATGCTCTGTTTGTCAAATTAGAGATATAACGCAATATGTAAAATGTGTGTAAATCCTTTGCAGACACTTTCTCATGTCAGTAAAAAAAGACCTAAGCTTTATTTATTTAATCTTTATTTTCCATACAAATGATATTATCAGAAGTACCCGTAACCGGAGAGCATGCATGAAGAGAGTGATGAGTGAAGGCGAAGTGAAAGAGGTCTGTTAGGATCGTAACAAGTGGAGGTCCATTGTCTCTGCCTACCCCTGAAGAAAGGCGTGCTAAATATAATATGTAAACACAAATTGTACAGAACAATAGGCGAACTTAACCCTAAAAGTGTAGAAAGTCAACTTTTGGATTATACAGACGGTCTAAATGTGTCGAGTTATTAAATTCGTATTTTTGATGCACAAATCGCATTTTTATGAAACTCCACATCTGTAGTTTACATAGTTTATCACCGTAGGTTATTTCTCGGCAATTCTGCGGCCGCCATTGAAGTACTGAGATGGCGGAACAACCCTATTACAGACAAGTCTTCTTGAGCTTTGAACGAAGGAAATTATTCTTATAACCTTCAAGAAGTTCTATAAATGCGTATTATAAAGGTTTATGGTTAGTGGAGCGAACCTTTATTTTCCTAGTGCTGGGTAAAGAGGCCGTTTTTTTAGATCTCTACTCGGCTTTTTCTCCAGCATGCCACCCATCGCCTTATAAAACATAATTATTTATCTTCCTTGTCACTAGATGGCGCTAGAGGTATTTATTAAAACATTAAAATCTTTTTTTAAAATATTATTTGAATAAAGCAGTACTCTAATTAATTAGACACGACTTATAAGAAATGCAATAAATATTTTGAAAGCATATTTAACACTTTCTTTGTCACTTTTTTGCTAGTCGTGTCGTGTGTTCTGCCATCTCTGTGTCCGCAACTCCGGTTTTGGCCCTAAAATAGTTTATATGGCGTTGTGAATCTGTTACGTTGATAATTATATTATCTTTGCCTCCAGCCAACACCACGTTTATAACCTTTTTATTATATTTTTATATAAAAAAATTATAATTCATTACTTTGGTAACAAAGTGGACTCCCGAAGATGGCCGAAGAAAAAGAGGTTGAAAGCGGCACACGAACGAGATATTTGAAAGGAGATGGGGGAGACCTTTGCCCAGCAGTGGCCAGTAGAGGTTAAAAAAATTGTTTGAACTATACTTTGACCATCTAACTACGTGGAATAGATCATTACCTACGCCTACGTGCTAGCGTTGCAGTGTCAAGAAAGATTGAGTGCAACGAATTGTTACTAAAGTCTATTTTGGTTTGACATCTTAATAGAACGACAGTATCGGACGGCTGTCGTGTCATTTAATATAGTAACGCTGCAGCCGCAGTGCGTTCATAGCACAGGCGACCTCAAAGATCAACGAATAACTGACAGACATGCGACACAATGAATTACATTGAATTGAATTGAAATTTGATTTTAATTGAATCAAATTTGAATTGAATATGCCCATGACACCTGTCGCCGACAGTCGGCGTCCTGTGTCGCATGTAGAGATGGGTTTATGCCCGGGCATATTGAGCGCATTGCATAAATGCCGAATAAATGTCCGTAAAGCCGAATAAATGACCATTGCGAGGGCAAATCATTTACAGAATTTTTATTTACTTTTTCATTAAAATAGCTACATTTCAGTACGCACAAAAAATAATTAGATTATGAGTAATAAATTGACACTGAAAAACCAGCAACCGCGTTTAATGACTTAGTCAGAGAAGGCAAACTTTCACTCTTTCGGCTGTTAAGTCGAGTTGACGCAACATGAAAACTAGAATTACGATGCCACAGACAGACAAACCGATAGAATGACTGTCGGTCTGTCTATCTGTATCTCTGTCAAACTAATAACACCCATCTTTTTTGTAAGGGGTCTGAAACTGTTGCACAATGACCTCCGTCTGTCGCCGACGGTCGCCGACTTTCGCGCGACACAGGTCGCGAACTGCCGCAGGCATATTGCTCGTCTGTTAGAGCTCTTACGAGCCACTAGAACGAAATTATAGAGTAGAAGTGTAATGACAATTTACTAACGTATGGAGCAGTTGTAAAAGCAATTTAAACTCTGTAACCACGTTAAAGTTATAACTAGTTCTACCCAACTGTGTGTAGTTACTATGAGCTATTGCTGGCAATAATTAAGTAAACCCTTCTGCTTATTGTGGTGTTATGTTTGGTTGGATTTCTGAAGCTGATATTTATTTATTTATAAAACTTTATTGATCCACAATATACAGTTGTTTACAACGGTACTTAACGCTAAAAGCGTTCTCTCCCAGTCAACTATAGGATAAACAGAGATTTAGTTGCGGCGCAGTATAGTTACTAAATAAATCCTTATAAATATACCTACATTTATTATATGTATATACATACATAAACATAAATACAATATATAAAAATAATGAATGATGATGGTGAAAATGAAATATACACTATTTTAGAAGATGAAAGTGTACTTTTCTTTTAAAAGAAAATTTACTTGAAATGTATGTGATGTCAACGGGTAAAGCCTTCCAGAGCCGTGAAGCTTGTAGGATAAAGAAGTTTGCCATAAAAGTTGTGCCATGTAGAGGAATAGAAAGAAGACGAGTATCGGCAGAGCTAAGTTGCCGATCATGAGTGTCGGACAGAAATTTAAATTTGCATTTTAGATATGTATGTTATTATTTATTTTTGATATGTACGTTACCTAGCGTTAAAATAATTTATTTCTGAACTTTCATTTGAACTGTACTAAAAACAAGTAATTAGTTAACTAAAAACGACCAAGTGCGAGTCGGAATCGCGCACGCGAAGGATTCCGTACCATTATCTAAAAAGAAATCACGTTTGTTGTTTAAAAGCCCATCTAAAATTTTTATTTTATTCTATTTTTAGTATTTGTTGTTATAGCGGCAACAGAAATACATCATCTGTGAAAATTTCAACTATCTTACGATACGATTCATGAGATACAGCCTAGTGACTGACAGACAGACAAACGGGCGGACTACAATTAAAACAATAAACTTAGTTTTAAGTGCTCCTCAACTCGGTTGGGTTATGCTGTTTTATCACAGAGATTCTAATGCCATAGCCAACTTTAGGCTTCACCATGACATCAGATTATACAATATTGCATTATTGCATAGTAACATGAGTACCACGATATTGCATTGTCACCTAACTTACACATTAGTTTGTGCAGTTTTAGCTCAATCAAATAATATTTAGGAATTGGGTCTAATTTAGCTTGTAAACAAGTAATAATTTACAAAAATAATAAAAACATGTTTTTATCTGAAACAATGAACTTTAAAGTTTAAAATGCTTCTCAAGAGGAATCAAACGAGCCCAAACTCGATGGGGCTGTGTCCGTTCCATTACAGAGTTCGTAGGGCCTCGGGCTCCATCATCAGATCAGCTCCATGTAATCATAATATTGCATTGTCACGCGATATACGTTTGCTTGCAAAACTTCAGCTCAATGGATAGCCGGGAAATGGGAATTTAATTTTGCAAGATTTGATTACAGACAGACAGATAACGGGACAGGTGAAATCTAACAAAAGCTTGCAAAACATAGGCACGGGCAAATAGGCGAGTACAAAGTTTGAAGTGTAAACCGCTTTAGGCGGCTAAAGTAATTTTCTGGTCTGGTTTGGTGTGTAACTTATGCAAATGTATGCAGATATAAAATCCAAAATGGAGAAGTGTAGCACAATTTGAATACTCAAGTGCTGGAAAACTTCGTCTTTGTCGTCCTAATTTTAAACAAGGGCATTAAAACAATTATTAAGGGCAGTACCTAGGCCACAGAATAAGGACACAGAGAAAGTAAATTCAAAGAAATATCTACTTAATTATTCTTTGAATTTAATTTAGCTCTGTGGTTTAATTTAGCTCGCGTCAGAACTCCTTACCTCTAAGTTTTATGTGAAAGCAAACTCCTTTGCGGTGGTTCTTAGCTATGTTTGATGAAAATCTGTTCAACCGTTTAAAAGTTATTGGGCTTTGCGCTTGAAAGTCGGGGTTTTTAATAATAGATGGCGTTTCGGATATCAATTCCACTTAACATTGGTTGGAATGTCCATTTGGAGGTAGACCGCTACAGAGGAATAGGAAGACCGAAAAAGACGAGGGAAGAATGTGTAAGGACAGATATGAAGGAACGAGGGGCTAGCTTAAATATGGTGAATGACAGAAAGAAGTGGAAACAGTTGACATACAGAGCCGACCATTTTTTATGTTATAGTGCGGCAAACGAACAAGCGGGTAACCTGATGGTAAGTGATCACCGCTGCCCATGGACAACTGCAACACCAGGGGTGTAACAGAAGCGTTGCCGGCCTTTCAGGAAGATAAAGACTCGTTTTTTGAAGGTTTCAATGTCGTATCGGTCCGGGAACACTGCTGCAGGGTTTATTTCAAATAGGGAAGTGGCTAGGAAAATGATAATCGGTTGGAATGTGTAGTTTTGCCACTCAGCAGTAGATGGTGTAGCTGGTTTTTTTTTCAATTTGCCTGGCAAATAAACTTTACCTTTCTTTTGCCCACTGCTGAGCATGGGTGTCTTTTTGTCCACGCCACCCACCGCACTTAGATGAGTTTTACAACCTCCGTGGCGTAGTGGTCACCGTCCACTAGTCCGCCACCCAGATGTCCCGGGTTCGATCCGGGGTCAGGGCAAGTTGGAAAATGATCTTTTCCAAATTGTCCTGGGTCTTGGATGTTTATCTATATATGTATTTGTTATAAAATATAGTATCGTTAAGTTAGTATCCCATAACACAAATCTCGAACTTACTTTGGGGCTAGCTCAATCAGTGTTATTTGTCCCTAATAGATATTTATTTATATCCTTTGCGAGTTCTGAGCTAGCGCCTGATTTGGTCCGCTATTGGTAAAGAATTGATTTGCGTTGAGTTCAAAGTATGTTCTTCTGATTCCGGGTCAGTTTTATTTAACAGCATATACCGGTTCAAAAATAATTTACTTATAAAGAACCTGACAACTAATGAATATTATACAAACATGAGAATAACGCAGAAAGGCGAACGCAAAAAGGCCAATTTGATTATATACGTTTCCATTTCATTGGAAGCTTTTCATTCGGGGTGACGTCAGCATGACTTATAAAATACATAAGAATAGGCATATATTTACCACACACGCAAAATGTTATTTCGAATTGATTCGTACAAATTTATTTTATAGCGTTTGACTTTTTTTTTACAATATATTGGTTTAGGCATTTGTCCTCAATCTCACCTGATGGTAAGCGACGATGAAGACTAGGATGAAGCATGCCTATCCAAAAGATACCCATTCAATCTACTTTTGAATGTCCCGGGACTGTACTTCTCTGGGAATATAGACACAGGCAGTTCATTCCACACCTTAGCTACTCGAACCAAAAAGGAATTGTCGAAGCGTTTAGTTCGAGACTTAGGTATTTCAACGACAAAGGGGTGAAACCCCTGTCTGCGCCTCGTAGTCCGATAAAGAAATGGCCTCACCATTTCTCTATCGGAATACGAGGCGCGAAAGACTACAGGCTTCACAAGATCAAAAAGAGCCTTCGAACACTCTCCAAAATGTATCCTATAAAAAACCGATAAGCAGGCTACTTTGCGACGATGCTCTAGGGACTGCAATTTTCTATTCGACTTGCACGTTTTCATCAGAATACGTATATTATTATTATTAAAAACATGAATAAAAGCAAATATTGGAGGAGTAGGATTCTAAATTACTAACAACGTCTATTGCTGGTCTAATTGAGATGAGTTTGTAACTCACAGCGCCATACTATGTGTACACAATTTGTAACTTTGCGCTCGTCAAATTAACTTGTGCTGCTGGTTACGGATATTAAATGGTCGGAGCAAATACTTTATTGAGTTTTTGTTTTGATTAAAACTAACTTGAGACACACACATTATCAACAAGCACGGGCTACTCACGTAAAGAGTCAACTACTGACCAACATGTTTCGACCTCATCCGGAGCTCTTCATCAGGGCGAATATGACGCGCATACACGAAGCCGTTACGCGACACACTGATGTTAGAGGTGAGTCGCACAGGCGGCGGTGCGAGCGATCGCTCGCTTCGCTCGTAGCGACATCAGTGTGTCGCGTAGTAGCGACATCAGTGTGTCGCGTAACGGCTTCGTGTATGCGCGTCAAATTTGCCCTGATGAAGACCTCGGGATGAGATCGCAACATGACGGACAGTAGCTGACTCTCTAGGTGAGTAACCCGTGCTTGTAAATAATGTACTTTATTGAGCAAGTGTACTGGTATTATTTACGAATTAACAAAAACATTACATTTCAAACATAAAAAAGCAAATAATGGAGGAGTAAGATTACTAACAATATTCTATTGCTGGTCTAATTGAGATGAGTTTGTAACTTACAGCGCCATAATTTGTGCAGTCTGAAATGCAACCGCCGCTAACTTTGTCCACAATTTGTAACTTTGCGCTCGTCAAATTTGATCTTTTGCTGTTAGTTACCATGCGTTCTTCGGATATTATATGGTTGGAGCAAATACTTCATAGAGCGACCGTAGTTACTGGTGTTATTTACGAGTGACTATGTTTGTACTGAAGTTATTTGGAGTTATTGATATTGCTATGGGTTAATGCAGCAGATATAAATACCATATTTGTTTTACAAAAACGCGTTGTTAGATACATATATAAATTAGGTGCTAGAGAGTCTCTAAGGGAACTTTTTAAAGACATTAATATTTTGACTCTCCCTTCACAATTCATCTATGCGGACATTATGTACGTGCGTCAAAATATACATTTATATAAGAAAAATTGTGATATTCATAGTATTAACACTAGAAATAAAAATAAATAAGCTATCTCAGCTTTTCGGTTGCAAAAAACAAAAAAATCTTTTGTGGGTCTTGGCTTACGCCTCTATAATAAGATTCCAGATAATGTAGTAGCGTTACCATTATCTAAGTTTAAGACTGCCATTAAAAATCATTTAATCAAAAATGCGTATTATCATGTAAATGACTATTTATCACAATTCTTGGAAATAGATAACTGTAAATTTTAATTGTATTGTTTAAATATATAGCATAATGTATACCTAGCTAAAGTGTAAATCTGTATCTATTGTAACTGTAATATAGCCCATCAGGCTGGGTAGGGACCAATACTGATCTGGGTTTCTTTCGGCGTAATCTTCCCAGCAGTGGTCGTTCCGAAACGCTAGTAGTTATTAGCTTAAGAACTAAAATAATATTTAAAAAAAAAATACTTTCAATAAGAGATAAATTTATCCTACATTGAATAAAAAATTTTGACTTTGACTTTGACTTTGACTTTAAGATTGCAAAATACACCGACATATTTTATTGGCGATGTGTAATGCAACCGCCGCTAACTTTGTTTACAATTTGGAACTTTACACTTGTCAAATTAACTTATGCTGCTAGTTACTGTGCGCATCTATGGATGTTATATGGTTGGAGCAAATACTTTATTGAGAAACTGTATTGGTATTATTTACGAATTATTATCATTTTACACTATAAAATACACAAATACATACAACAAATACACATATAAAAACTAAGCAAATAATGGAGGAGTAGGCTTCTAAATTACTTACTAACAATGTCTATTGCTAGTCTATTGTGATGAGTTTGTAACTCACAGCGTTATACTTTGTGCGGTATGAAATGCAACTGCCGCTAACTTTGTCCACAATTTGTAACTTTGCGCTCGTCAAATTAACTTATGCTGTTAGTTACAGTGCCGGATATTATATGATTGGAGCAAAAACTTCATAAAGCAACCGTAGTTACTGATATTATTTACTAGTGTCTATAAGACGGTTATCAAAGGATGCAACAACAAAAACTAGAAAACGCCATAAAATGATGATGTGATGAGGAGATGGACAGGCCACATGCTCACAGAGGATATTTTTTTTTTACAGATTTAACAGAATGGAAACAGAAATTTCAAAAAAATCGGCGAAAAGGAAGACCAATGAAGCGTTGGTCTGATGATACAAAAAAGATTGGGGACCCGTTATGGCAGAGAACAGCAAAATTCAGAGAAGCTTGGAAGAAGCTAGAGGAGGCCTTTGTGTCCCAAGACACGCCGACTAAGGCTGGCAGTAAAAGCCATATAAATAAATAAATGTTTTATAATTATTTCGCCAACAATGTTTATTGAGATGAGATACTAAAACACATCGCCATATTTTGTTGGCGATGTGTAATGCTATCGTCGCTAACATTGCCCCAATTTTTTATTTCACAGTCGCAAATTAACGAATATTTGACAGAGATGGAACTTGAAGTAAAAAGAAATAAATAAATCAAAGTTTAAAACTAAGACACAGAATTAATTTATGTAGTACATTCAGAACGGAAACTCCTAATAAAGTCCCGCGAAATATGCGTCCCCGTTCCCCGTCCCCAAACCTCTCCACAGTTCTCGGCTTGTCGCGTGTGTTGGCTTGGGAGGCGAACACACACATTGACGTGTGTACGGATGTATAGTTTCGTTTGTAGTAGTAGAAGACACAAATGATACTTCGTTTTTATGAAGTGCCATACCTGTGCCTAAGATGTAAGTTAGACACACGAAGGAAAAAGTAGATAATTTTTACCACGCTTTATCATTTTAAATAAAACTCCTCCTGTCCCTTGCCATAATTAATCTTAATCTAAATATATATAACTCAAAGGTAACTGACTGACTGACATAGTGATCTATCAACGCACAGCCCAAACCACTGGGCGGATCGGGCTGAAATTTGGCATGCAGGTAGATGTTATGACGTAGGCATCCGCTAAGAAAGGATTTTGATCAATTCCACCCCTACGCGAGCGAAGCCGCGGGCAAAAGCTAGTAAAATTATATGTTTCCTAACTACATTATTCAAACCACATCAAATAAAGAGATCGATAGAGCCGAAACTAAAGTCCGTATTAAACTCAAGGTTGCAGGTCGTAAAACAAAGTATTAAATCACCGGTGGAGTCACGGCAGCGTTTTTGGCTCGTAAAATACCGAGGTCCTACCCAAAGCAAAGTAGGTTAAAGTTATGGGATACAATGTAAACAGCAGCAGAAACAACAGTCTTTTAAATAAAGGCCTTCGCCTATTAATCCTACTCTCCTTCATTTCATTAACCTGTTTTGTCCCATTGATGGGGAAATAGGTCTCGCCCATCTTCTTCCACTTAGATATTTATTTCCTGTATTAGGCTCGACCATTCTTTTTTAACCCCCTACAAAAAAGAGAGGTATTATAAGCTCGATGCTAATGTCTGTCGGCCTGTCTATCTGTGGTATCGTAGAGCTTGAACAAATGGACCGATTTCGATGCGATTTTTTTAAAGTGAAAGCAAGAACCCTTGCGGTTGTTCTATGTTTAATGAGAAACTGTTCTGCTGTTTAAAAGTTATTAGGGTTTAACATTTAAAATTCAGGGATTTCCCTAGCAAATAATAGATGGCGTTACGAATATAGTGTAGTTCCGCTATTCATCACTAGATGGCGTTGTTGACAGTTGTAGGTTTTTTTTTATTTGCCAATTTATAGGATGCGTCGAGATCGTCTCGTCAACGCTATTTTGGCCTACCCGAGCAACGGTAACGATCTTTAGGCAACCACTCCGTTACGATTTGGCCCATCTCTCTGCTGTACATCCTTTCGAGATGTCGTGCCCAATTCCACTGTAGCATGGCCATTTTATGACCCACATCAACGATTCGAGCAAATTGTAACTTTTGGTATTTTAGCTATCCTTTTAACTCCTAGCACACTTCTCTCCTTTGCTCTCTGATAAACCTTGAGTTTGGACCTACTCTAAGTGGCTATAATAAATAGGTTGGGCAGGTATGGGCATGTTATGAGGACAGACCTCCTCATAACATGCCCATAAATTTCGAAGTCCCCTTATTTGCAAGGGGACTTCAAAATGGAGTCAGACCAAGGACACCGTTGGAGGAATTGTGTAAAGGATATCTTCAATCTTCCAAGAAGGGAATAAGAGAAAGTTCGGCTATGGACAGAACATTATCATGCTTATGTATTTCCGGTTGCATCATCAGCGGTAGCGCTTCAGAGACCCCGGGCTCTGAAGCGCTACGGGTTTTACTTTACGAGGTTACTGGTTTTTTGAAAAGAGCGATTGCCGTCTGGCCTCTGCAACCCAAAGGGTAGGCTAGGTAGTTGGAAAGGTTTGAATAAACGCTGTTCGGGACCCACAGGTTAAACGTGCCTTCCAAAACACGGAATCTTCTTTATTTTTCATATAGTCACGTGATTCAAGCCAACGGACTTTTGACTACGGACAGAATACAATGGCAAAATTTGACATTCTGCGCCTACCTAATACTTGGACAAGGCAGAAGAAGGATCTACTCGACTACCATTCTCTTTTGTCTCTAACTAAATACTCTTCCATGCTGGCTTAAGAGACAAGAAAAAACATAGGATGTACCTTTTCGCGTCGATCGTAAAAGTCGACCTAGGGAGTAGGCAAATGTGGACATAGACATAGACATAGATTTATTTGATCTAAAAACACACATAATACATAATAAAAATCATTATACACAAAGAGGAAATAACATAGTTTTTATTCTTATGTGCGCTTTAGCAGATCAAATGGGCCGTGGCTCAGTGTATAGTTTACTCATACAAAATATGAGTAAAACACTGATATTCTGCCACACCACTTGAAGGATCTGACTAAAAGATATTTACTTGTAAAATATAATATGATGAACCGCTGAATGCATTAAGAATTTGACATCAACAATTTTAATAAATAAAATTTGGTTTCATGAAAATGCTATTATTAGATTAAAATTAAATTAAAATTAATTAAAGAAAATGGCATTAAATTATAATATAATGTGGTCATTTGGTACTTCCTATAAGTAGTAGGGAAGCTAAGCATCACTATTTTATAGGCTTTTTTATAGTTTCACATGTCTTGTTGTCTGTCTGTAATCAATTTGACCCACTTTTCGATTTCGGATTGAGCTAAAATTTTGCACGCATACGTATATCGCGAGATAATGCAATATTATGATGACATGGAGCTGATCTGATGATGGAGCCGGAAGGTGGCTATAGAAACTTTGTAATGAAACAACTCCATCGATTTGGGCTCGTTTAATTCGTCTCGAGGATCACTTAAAACTTTTAAGTTATTGTTTTAGATTTTTTTTCGTGTGCAAGTGACCAACACTGGTCCAGATTTTTCAGGCTGCCTAATGGCTTGAGAATGATGACAGTCGGTACCAACAGCTTATACGTGCCTTCCAAAGCACGGCGGAGCTCGAGAAAATCTAAAGCCACTTGTGGTCACCCATCCAAGAGCGGACCACGCCCGGTAATTCTTTTCTTGGTGAAGCGGTAGTAATGCGCACTACCGCCAGGCCATCGAAATCGAAAAGAATTAGTACTGCGCCCACCTTGTTTCAAATGATTTTTCCTCCACCCAAAGGTTGGCTGGAAGAGATTACATTTATAGCGATAAGTCCGCCTTTGTGCCTATATTGTTTCTTGTTGTTTTGTAATTTTTGTGTGTCTATTAAGGTGCAATAAAGTTGATTTGTATTTTATTGTATTGTATTATCATTGTTTTATTTAAAAGCATGTTTATTTGTTTAGTAACTACTTGTTTTAAACTAATTTTTCAAATGCTAGCCCACCATCACGTTAAAAGTGGACTTTATGGGTTTATGGGCCAAGGATCTGTCTATCCTGTAAGCGATAAAGTAAAGCGTGATTAGAATGTATACTTTACCATACCTACCTAAATTAAAATAGTCCTTCAAGCATATTGATCCTACCTCATTACCTGTGTGACCTACTTCTCACTGAATCATTTATGATGCCTCAATTTGGACTAATTATAACCTGTAGTCATCAATTAAGCCTGAACTAACTAACAGAACTAACTAACTGACAGATATGCCTTCTGGCTTGGAAATGTTCTGAGTCTAATTATTCCAGTAAGCTGTGCATTAATGAAAGCGACACCCTTATTTGATATGATTTATACTCCATTAAATCTTCATTCCTAACATTCAGTTAAAAATAAAATAATTCTAAAAAAATTTATAAATAAACATATTTTTTAAGCAACAACTTCGACAACTAGACTCTGATGCAGTAGATAGTTCATAAAATAAATTGATAGGCCGTCAAAAAATTTGAAAATTTTGGATTTGATCAAGGAATGACAATCTTTTTTGTTTAAACCATTAATAAAATAAAGAAATAATTCTATTTTGTTTAAATTTTAAACTGTAGCTGAATATAATTGAATCAAGAGTAAAGAATAATTTATTATACAATAGATAACAGTGATGTTAATAAATGTATGTTAATTGTATATATAATTGTATTTGCATTGTATAATTGTAGCGAATAAGATCAATCGAAAAGCGTACAAAAGATGAAAAATTCGAAATACGATTAATTTAGTTTGAAGACAAAAGTCTTCTGATAGTGTAAAAATCCAATGAAGGCTGAATGGAATGGAATCCTCCCAACTGAATTCAATAACGACGGCGTATCCCGGATTCCATCTACGCACGTCGCCTTGAGAGGTTCTAGTGTCTTGAATGTGTATGACGTAGAAACACTTATAGTACATCTCCTAACACTGAGAAAAAGAATAGTTGAAGCAGTTTTGCTACTTGCGGTTTGGTTTGTAGACAACACACTTTTGTTCTAATTGGCAGAACCATGTAGTTGCATGTCAAAAACGACAACTACTTATAATTAAAAATTGTATACTAAAATTTCAATGATCAAAATAAAATAAAATCTTTTTTATCGCCCTAAAGGACAAGACTGAAAGCATTTTAATTTATGAAAGCATATGCCAAATGCCAAAGTCAATGTTTAGTATGATTGCGGGCGCGTGTGCAAAAACGGGGATATAAATAGTGTTGCCGAAAACTGGATACTTTTACAATCGACAGTTTCAATCGAAAAATGCCAAACGATCAAAAGTCCCTATCGATATTATTGTTAGTTTATTTTGTTCTTAGTTTAGTTTGTTGATAGGTAGTATCGATCGATGACTATGAACAAACTATAATAGTTTGTTCATAGTAATATAAACATAGTAATTTTAATAGTTTCGGTTACCAACCGAACAGTATCGGTAATCAACCGAATAGTATGGGTTAACATCCGTTACTCTCGATAGTATTGGTACTTCGATAGTCTACCGATAGGCTTTCGATAGTAGAATATCAAGCGGTAACACTAGATCAAAACAGTTGCTAGCCGCCTATTGATCCTCGATTGACATTTGTAATTCCTTAGATTTTCCCAATTCCCTCAAAAAAAGCTGGTACATTCTATGCTTTTTCTTGTGTCCCAGATCAATATAAAAATTCGGAGCTACTTAAATACTGTGCCATTTCATTCGTAGGTGAATAACTCTACAACTAACTTCAACTCGACATCTCGAAGTGACAACCCAAAACTTCGCATACATCACAAAGTTTAGATTCATGTAAATGTCATCACGTCAATTCACGTCACGGCCCTAATGACGCACATTGAAACAAGTTTGCCAGTAGTTGAACACAATAGTACAACCATCGCTATTCGTTGTACGGAGTGCTACAAAGTAAACGTTTAAAATCAGAGTTTCAAGTGGTAACAGAGGTACTTCGAAACAAATTTACAAATCTGAAACTAAACTCCTGTACAAACTAAGGGTCTCTTGAACATGGGATCCCGCTGGGTGAAGACTTGACACATCTATTTAAGTCACAGGAGTATAGTTATAACTCTATAGAACAAACCGATCGTAGGTATCAGTTTCAACCTTCAGTGAATGAGGTACATTGTCATTTTGTTTAATTAAACCTGGACAAAACAGCTGTCTTTGGCATCGTAAATCTCGAACGGATAGAACACCACAAAGTTTAGATCCATACAAATGACACAATGTACAGCCTTCGCTATTTGTTGTACAGAGTGTTGCAACGTAAACGCTCAAAATCTGAGTTTCATGTGATGGAGTTACTTTTGTGTTTGTGTGTTTTTTAAGTTTGACGCCAATGTCTGTTTGTCTGTCGAAAAGATGGACCGATCTCGATGCGATTTCTAAACGTGAAAGCAAGTTTCCTTGCGGTGGTTCTTAGCTATGTTTGATGAAAATCGGTTTAGCGGTTCAAAAGTTATTGGAGGTGAAAGCTTAAAAGTCGAGGGTTTTTTAATTTGCCTGGCAAATTAACTTGCGTGTTTATATGTACTAGGATTTTGGGCGATACTTAAAATGAACACTGTTAACTTGTGACACCATTACAAATTTACCTACAACCAAATAACTCTATAATCCTTTACTATTTTTTTTTGGTTCATCTATCTTCTATCTTCTTCTTCTATCCTCTTCTTCTTCTTCTATCTTCTATCTTCTTCTTCTTCTTCTAAATATATATAACTCAAAGGTGACTGACTGACTGACATAGTGATCTATCAACGCACAGCCCAAACCACTGGACGGATCGGGTTGAAATTTGGCATGCAAGTAGATGTTATGACGTGCATCCGCTAAGAAAGGATTTTGATCAATTCTACCCCCAAGGGGATAAAATAGGGGATGAAAGTTTGTATGAAACTTTGTCAATTTTAAACGGATCGGGCTGAGACTTTGCATGCATAAAGCTACTATGACGTAGGCATCCCGTAAGAAAGGATTTTGATAAATTCCACCCCTACGCGAGCGAAGACGCGGTCAAAAGCTAGTTAACTTATAAATTATATTAGTGTCATCAACTTGCCTGCAAAATGTTCAGCAGTAAATTATATGTAATGTAGGCATTAGTTAAAAGTTCTTTTGTAGATTGATGAATAACATTTCTTTATAATAACTACGTTGGCAAAAAGGCATACGGCCCACCTAATTTTTGGTTACTATAGCCTATGAGACACCATTAGTACCACAAAACGTTTTATAAATTCAACTTAATGGTCCGGAAGGCTTAAAGCCTTAAAGATCATGAATTAGAATAGGATTAAGCATTTCCGAAACGTTCCATTAAGGCCTAAGAAAGTAACATTATGTAATTCTATTCTTTCACAAAACAAGCCTCTCCGTAAACTGCTCGCCATAGCAACTAGGACAAGAGAGATCGTTAGCTATGAATACAGCCAGGTTGAATTTGAATGAGCCCCGATGAGGAGTTACTTCCTAACAATATCCTGCTAAAATAATGGTAGCCTAGGAAACAACATGATGCAATTCTATTGTTTTACAAAACGAGTCACTTCGTAAACTACTAAGCATAGTAAGCAAATGGGACAAGGGAGATCGTTAAATTTGTGTACAGCCATGTTGAGTTTGAGTGAGCCTCGATGAGGACTTACTTTCTAAGAATATCCTGCTAATAAAATGTAAGCTTGCAACATGGTTTAAAAAGGTTTGTAATTGTATATTATATGTGTAAATGTATGTTAAATTTATTGAGTTTATTGTTGCTTTAGATATTTTATTTTTTTTCCTTCTTAGTCAGTTGCATCACCTTCTTTGTCTTTCTCACATTCCTCTCCATCCACTGGTTGTCTGAAAGACATCGCTTTAAGCGATAAGACCACCCATTGTACTCATTTAATTTAAAATTATTACTTTGTTACATTTTTCTTTTGGTGTACAATATTAAAGAGTTATCTATTTATCTATCTATCTATCTATAAACATTTGAATCTTTGAATCATTGAATCTCCGTAAACTACTCGAAATAGCAAGCCATGGGGGGCAAGGGAGATCGTTAGCTTTAAGTACAGCCAGGTTGAGTTTCATTTAGCCCCGATGTGGAGCTACTTCCTAACCTGCCAATATAATGAAAGTCTAGGAAACATAATGATGCAATTCTATTGTCGTACAATACGGGCCTTTCCGTAAACTTCTCAGCATAACAAGCAACAGGGACAAGGGAGATCGATAGCTTTGAGTGCCAGATTGAGTTTGCATAAGCCCCGATGAGCAGTAACTTCTTAACAATATCCTGCTAATAATTGCAAGCCCAGAATTGACATGCAATTCTACTGTCGCACAATACGAGCACCTCTCCGTAAACTAATTGGTAAACAAAGGGAGATCGTTAGTGGGTAAAGGCAGGTTGAGTTTACATGAGCCCTGATGAGGAGTTACACGTAACCAGAGTTGGGCGTAGTTAACTACTATTGTGTAGTTTGATTACAAATTACAATTACATGTAGTTAACTACAAGTAGTTGAAATTACATTAAATTTAACTACAACAATTGAAGCTACTGTAGTTGTAATTTGTAATTGTAATTATAACGTAATAAAGTAGTTATAACTACAAATTACAATACCGCGGGCGTGTGTTAAAGGTGTTGTATTTCGAAATTATAAGTGTAAAAAGTTGTAAGCAAGAAACAAAAATTTATGAGTAAGTAAATCTTTATAAAATTTGTAGTTTCAAAAAGTAGTTTGTGATTGTGATTAAAACTACTTTTTGTAGTTTATAGTTCAACTACCTTTTTCAATTACTTTTTATAATTTTGTAGTTGCGATTACTAACTACAAAATGTAATTGTAGTTAGTAATTAGTAGTTTAATTACATTTTGCCCAACTCTGCACGTAACAACAATAGTAGCAGGCTATTGTTGTTACGTGTAACTCCTCATCAGGGCTAAATTATGAAAGTTCCGATATTTCTATATCGGTAAAATATATAGGTTAAAAATAAGTTGATAGTACGCAAACTAAACAATAAAATTTGAAATGATGAAGAAATACCACGTGAGCGGGACTTTAAGCAACGTGATCCAAAAAGCATATATATTTTACTTTTAGGATTTTGGAAAGAAAAACGAAACCTTTAGGTATCAAATGATCGATGATGATTGATGACAAACACTAGAAGTAATATATATGGGCATAACCACGCATTACTTTGTTTTTATTTTTCTAAATTTATTTTGATTTATAACATTACATTACATCTATACCCTCACTTTATTAGGAGAAGCTTAAATTGGCTTTTCGACCAAGTTTGTTCTTGGACAATATTTTAAAGGAACAAAAAAATATATTAACACCAAACAACAAACAACACTTTTTTTTAAATAGCAAGGAAATTAGTCAATAAACGAGGCAGCAAAAGCATTTTAAACATTGAGAGCGTGGTAGGGACATCGCGCTATCTTTTTCGTACGCGCAAATCCTAATGGCAGTGACGTCATACGGGTATATCTGCATCCTTATTCAGTTACTTAACAGTTTCCTCTTTCACCGGACTTGAAAGGCTTATAACTTGATTATTGTTGAGCTGATTAAAATAATAACTTTTGTTTTCGTTTTCGTATTATTATTACTTTTTGATATTATTATTTTTCAACCACCGATTGGCCAGATCCGGCCGAAAGAACAATTGAATTCAATTGTGTCTGTGCTTGGCGGATTAAGAAAAAGAATTAAGTTAAATACCGTATTCCAAACGTGGACTCATGTCAGGTTAGTGAAAACAAGAACTTACCGATAAAATCCTTGATGGCTTGCGAGCCAGAATCCAGTATGTCAGTAGGGTTGACTCTAATCTTGCAGTGTTTGACGAATGGCATATCAGGGAGCTTGGACCACTCGCCGCCACCACTCGTGGAGCAATGGATGTCGATCGAGATGGAATTCTCGTACGCGCGGATCACGCGCTGCACTTCATTCTCTTGGTATGCGTCTGTGAAGTCAGCTAGGGAAAATGTCCCGTCCTGTAACAAACAGAAACATATGAATGAGTAAACTAGGCGTGGCTCTGTGAGCTGTGGACCTCGCGAGTCCCCCCGGCCCGGTAATTTTTTTTATGTTATAGGGCGGCAAACGAACAAGCCGATTACCTGATGGTAAGTGATCACCGCTGCCCATGGACAACTGCAACACCAGGGGTATAACAGAAGCGTTACAGGCCTTTCAGGAAGATATAGACTCGTTTTTTAAAGGTTTCAATGTCGTATCGGTCCGGGAACACTGCAGCAGCAAGTTGATTCCACAGTTCGGTCGTACGTGGCAAAAAGTTCCTTTTAAAACTTACGGTGGTTGATTGCCAACTATCCAAGTGTTGTGGATGAAATTTTAATTTCAGGCGGGTGGTGCGGTGGTAAAATTTTGCAGCAGGTATTAAGTCGAACAATTAGAGCATTCCCCATGATGAATGCGATAAAAAATGTACAAGGATGTAACATCCCTACGTAGAGCCAAAGGATCGAGACGGCCGACGATATTCACATAGTCGATTATACAAGTTGCGCGATTTTAAATACGGTCAAAAGGAAGAAGTTTATTGAAATAACAAGTTTATTTGCTAGGCAAATTGAAAACCCCCGACGACACCATCTAGTGATAAATTCTACTTTCTTCTAGTTCTTATGCAGAACTACATAATATTCTAATCAGTAGCGCCATCTATGACTTTCCAGGTAAATTACAAATCTTGTTCACGATTTGTAATTTCATCATCGAAAACTCATGTGAAAAACCGCATTGAAATCGGTCCATCCGTTTAGATAGACACACAGACAGACAGGCAGACCGACACGCAAACAGACAGACGTTAGCGTCAAACTTATTACACCCCTCTTTTTCTATGGGTCATAAAAACGAATTGAAACCCTTAAAAAAATAAATAAACGGCCAAGTGCGAATCGGACTCAAGCACTTAGGGTTCCGTACCATTATCTATAAAAATCACGTTTGTTGTATGGGATGGGAGCCACACTTAAATATTTATTTTATACTGTATTTAGTATTTGTTGTTAAAACGTCAACAGAAATACATTATTTGTGAAAATTTCAACTGTATAGCTATCACGGTTCATGAGATACAGCTTGGTGACAGACGTACAGGCAGACGAAAGGACAGCGAAGTCTTAGTTATAAGGTCCTGTTTTTACCCTTTAGATAGGGAAACTAACAAAAATACCAAATGAGTACTATACTAACATATAAAAACTTTACCAAGATAGCCGGCAGTGATGTCCAAATTGTCCATGATTTTCGGGAAGTTTAAAACGAAGTTTAATAAATGTAACGTCTTTACTTGGCGAGCAACTAGTAAAAAAAATCACAACAAACACTGTTTATTCTGCAATCACCAGTCACTTCGGTGATTAACTTTACTCATGCGTATTATCTCGTATTGTATTGAAAACATCAGCGTTAATAGTTTATTTTTCAGGAAAACAAATGAAATGTTATTAAACACGCGGGAATGATGCAATCGAAAAAAAAAGAAAACAATTTAGCGTCAAGCGTCACTTGTTCATTATTATTTTTTTACATTTTCTGTGTGGCCAGTGATTTCTTACTATTTTAAATTTATTTAGTAAAGAGTTTTTGATTGTAAGCCATTTCTATCCGACTTCAAAAGAGGATGTGCACAATTCAGTTTATTTTTGTTTGTGTTTATAATTGTTACCTCAGATTTCCGTCCAGATATATTTATATTCTGATGAACAAATAGAAACGGAATGAAGCCAAAGGGCAGAGCGATAAATAAATAAAGGTTTAATCATGTTCGAAATGGCTGCCATTTCGTGAGTAAATATTGAAAGAGCAAAATGGAGTGAAAACACACACGTCGATATTATCGACTTTACTCTAAATCGTCTGTATTGTTTTATTTGAGGCGTACATACGGTTAGCTGTGACTGCCTCCGTGGTCCAGTGGTCAAGGCGTTCGCCTTGTGACCCGGAGGTCATGGGTTCGATTCCCACTGGGAAACATACTTCGTGCAAAGTTGTTTCCAGTCTGGATAGGATATTGCAGGCTTGAATCACCTGATTATCCGAAAAGAAAGATGATTCCGTGTTTCGGAAGGCACGTAAAACTGTGGGTCCCGAACGCCACCTAGCGTTTGATCATCAAACTATCGAAGGATTGGTTCCTGGTTTGCCCTTTGGGTTGTGGAGGTCAGACGGCAGTCGCTCTGTGTAAAAACCAGTAACCTCGTCAAATCTCCTTGGTTAGGTAGCGGACCCCGGGCTCTGAAGCGTTACTGTTGAGGATGCAACTGGGAATACGCTCGGATGATGATGATGATGATGACATACGGTTAACTGTATTTGAAATGGAAAACGAAGGAAATGTAGTTATTAGGTTAATGAACTGAACAAGCTATTGAAGCCAGCGAAGTTCTCCGAGTCTACTTGAACGATGCGCCGTTTGTATGTATGTATGTAAGTATGTATGTTCGATAAGAACATGAGTTGTTTTGACCAGAGCTTTATGAAATAGGGAAGATTCATTTTTTTTCGTTATGCTATGGAAATAGTTCCAAAAAATAGGCACGTCCAAGAATAAAAATACCTTGTTAACCGAAAATCTCTTTAGGATATAAGAGTTACAAAGTCACGCCCGCCTTTGGACGGCATCTCGGAGCGCCTTAGAAAGACCGGACAGGAGTGACGTCACTTATGTCGGATTTGTAGGCGAGATGTAAGAACATTTGTTCTGGTGCTATATCAAATATTGCGTTTACAGGATTGGCCCCATAATAAACGTTATTTTTTTAAGAAAATGCAATGGTAACATTATTTTTAAACTTTTTATTACTTCTGAAATTGACTTGTTCGATCAACTAAAAACCAAAGTTAATGAATCGATAAAAAAAATAAAATTTTGCATTAAGTCTTTTTGACATCATACTTAAAAATCAGAGAAGATGCATAATGAGTAAGTAGATCAAATCTATTCATTATGCATCTTCTTTATACATTAGTAGTGTAAAGAAGCTAAAACAATTTTTAAGCTTGAACATGAGCCATATCGGTCTAGGGGTTGCCGTGATATGGGGTTTGCGAGTTGACAGTTTGGGGCGCACTGCTAGTTATAATAATGTAAATAGGCAAATTGTTTTGACTTTTAGAAAGGATTTCAATGGCCTAGCAGGCGAGTATTTGTTACGTTAAGACGAAGTGGTAGCTAAAGTGGCGCCCTCATTTGCAATAAATTGTTTAAAACTAAATATGGTGATAATTAAAAATTTGATTTGTATAAATGTCTAGCAAGACCTTTAAACTATTTTTTGAATAAGTAATATTGGTAGTCTGTCTTGTTATAATACTGTTTTTTGCCAAAAGTGGCCACTTTTGTCAAAAACAGTTTTAAAACTAGACGGACTAATAGTAATAATTTCAAAGGTTATTCATAAATTAGTTTAAAGGTCTTTCTAGACATTTATACAAATCAAATTTTTAATTATCACCCTATTTAGTTTTAAACAATTTATTGCAAATGAGGGCGCCACTTTAGCTACCACTTCGTCTTAAGGCTGTCCGCTAATAAAACTGCTGCCCTTGTTAAAAATAAATTATTCTTTTCCAAAATCGAAGATGAGAATTAAAATATTATTGGGATTTATAAAAAGTTTAACTTGTTTTGAATCCCTTTATTAGGAACTGGATGGGATTGAACCTGGTAAATTTTTGAGTACTGTTGCTTACGACAAGTTTATTTGCCAGGAAAATTTAAAAAAAAAACCCAACGACGCCACCTAGGGATAAATGGCGGAACTACATACTCCGTGGAATCGATATTCGCCATCTATTATTTGCCAGGTAAAAAAAACTCCAACTTTCAAGCAGAAAATTCCCATTTCATCAAAAATCAATCATCAAGGCAACTTGCTCCCACGTAAAAAGTCCCACCAAATTCGGTCCATCCGTTCGAGAGCTATGATGCCACAGATCGACAGACATTAGCGTCAAACTTATAACACCTTCAATGGTTCTGGGTTCGAGCCCCAGCCAGGGCAAGTTTAAAATGACCTTTTTCAATTTGTCCTTGGTCTTGAGTGTTTATCTATATATGTATTTATTATAAAATATAGTACCGTTGAGTTAGTATCCCATAACACAAGTCTCGAACGTACTTTGCGGCTAGCTCAAACTGTGTGATTTGTCCTTATTTATTTATTATTTATTTTAACTTTAGTTGAATGTCGGGGGTTAAAAATTGATTTCAACAATGGCGGTTGTATAAATATAGTAAATCTCATATTGAGTATTACCATACAATAAATATTAGTACTATTACACACTTGAAACAAAATATTGAAGAAAAATTATAATAAAAGTACTTAAAAATTAATTAATCTAAATTAATGATTGAATGGGTATCTTTTGGATAGGCATGCTTCATCCTAGTCTTCATCGTTTCTTACCATCAGGTGAGATTGAGGACAAATGCCTAAACAAATATATTGTAAAAAAAAAAATTAAATTCTAAAGAAAATAAAATAAAAGAAAAGGCACCAAATATGAAATGTCCTCCTCAAATGCATCTGACCGAGGCAAAGTACCCTCACTGGCAGCGTTGCCTCGCTGAATAGCAAGACTAATTCTTTGGGCATGGAAGCTGCCTACTCTGAAGTCTCCTGTTGCCTCAACCAGACCCGCAGACAAATCTCTTATAACCTTTTTATATTTAAAGTTTAATTTCAATCGGCATGACGACTGGAAAAAAAATTTAACCCATCCGTATATTTTCTTTTCCCTGAAAAACAATAAATTACAAAATACAGCGCATTGAAATTTCGCATGACGTCACAGCTACGTACGATTTTTAAACAGAGATGACGTCGCAAGCCCCCACTCCGAAACAGCTGCGTATCTTTGTTAATTTTTAGGGTTCCGTAGTAAACAAGGAACCCTTATAGTTTCGCCATGTCTGTCTGTCTGCCCGTCCGCGGTTTTCCTCAGAGACTATAAGTACTAGAAAGCTGTAATTCGGTATAGGTATGTATATAAATCATGGTAAAATGGTGGTAAAATAAAATAATGAAAAAAAAATTTAGGGTAGCTCCTATACAAGTAAAGTAAAAGTATTTTTTTTTTCTCGAAATTTAAACGAAAACTATCAGAGCTAACTAAGGTTTACAAATTAAAAAGTTATAGTTGATTAACTTATAAAATGTACTCGGAAAAGGAAAATTTCATACAAATTCAATAGAAAATTCGTTTTTAGACGTTTTTAGTGGCATGAACTCAAAGTTGGCGTTCGTAACTACAAAACCCTACTGCGCGTGGCCCGACAGGCATTTGGCCAATTTTAGGTACTTTTTTGGCAAACTGAAAAATATGGGTCCATTAGTTTTGGATAATCTAAAAGACGGAGTAATTACAATTGTACTTTTCTAACCCTGTCTTCACCCCTATTGTATATGTTCTCAGTGCGATGTTTTATCATGTGTTATTTTGGAATTTTGTACATATTTTTTCTGTATGTGTGTGACTATAGCAACAAATAAACATCTTATCTATCTATCTATTGTACATATTTATTTTCTACTCAATACTCACAACTCAAAACTCTACCTAACTCACAGGCCTACTGGAAGAGATTTCTATTGAGATGAGTACTGTAGTGCCTTTGTACAATTTTTATTGGTAAATAAATAATATGTTGTGTATCTCATTTAGGTCGTTCATGTCGATTGGTTTTATCTTGTTTCTAAGCCAGCATGACACTGGAATCGCATCCTACGGCGGAAATTAAAGAGCAGGCTGTGCCGCTAACCTAAATATCGACAGTACATACGTATTAAGACGAAGTGGTAGCTAAAGTGTCGCCCTCATTTGAAATAAATTGTTTAAAACTAAATATGGTGATAATTAAAAATTTGATTTGTATAAATGTCTAGAAAGACCTTTAAACTATTTTATGAATAACCTTTGAAAGTAATATTGGTAGTTCGTCTAGCTTTAAAACTGTTTTTCGCCAAAAGTGGCCACTGTTGGCAAAAAACAGTTTAAAGCTAGACGGACTATTAGTAATAATTTCAAACGTTATTCATAAAATAGTTTAAAGGTATTTGGAGACATTTATACAAATAAAATTTTTAATTATCACCATATTTAGTTTTAAACAATTTATTTCAAATGAGGTCGCCACTTTAGCTAACACTTCGACTTAATAGGTGATAGTTCAATATGTATTTTGGATGCTCTATTGACTAGGTATATATGCGACCTAATTAGAACTCTTTCCAGTAATATTGATTGACGACCTCCGTGGCGTAGTGGTCACCATGCTAGTCCGCCACCCAGAGGTCCCGGGTTCGATTCCCGGTCAGGATAAGTTGGAAAATGGTCTTTTTCAAATTGTCCTGGGTCTTGGATGTTTATCTATATATGTATATGTTGTAAAATATAGTATCGTTGAGTTAGTATCCCATAACACAAGTCTCGAACTTACTTTGGGGCTAGCTCAATCAGTGTAATTTGTCCCTATATATTTATTAATTTATTTGTTGATGGAAACGATTACGTAATACGAGGAATGTAAAAAACTTTGCACTGCACATACCTCTTAGGCACAGATATATAAAATAAATAAAATAACATGTAATTATTTAAAAAAAATGCCTTTTATATAGTGTTACTCTCAGAATTAAGACAAATCTAATGACACCTCTCAAGGTTATCCATCAAGCCGTTCAGGCTGCAGAGCGTGCCAAACATTAGAATTTTGCGCCAAAAATCCGCCATTTTGTTTTTTTTTATTATTTTATTTTAATATACCCAGTGTCACTCTTACAGTAAATACAAAGCTAACGACACATCTCAAGCTACAATCCGTTCAGGCTGCAGAGCGTGCCACACATTAGAATTTTGCGCCAAAAATCAGCCATTTTGTTTTTTATTTTTATTTTGATATACTCTGTGTCACTCTTACAGTAAATACTATTACTAATTGTATATGTGCCTGTCAATATAAGTTTTATTATACTAAATTTAATACAATTTGATCTAAATTTGTTTAAAATTTTAATTTACTTATTACTATTTAAATAATCTAAATTTAATTAACGTATTTTTTAATTCGCAATTTTCCAACAAGTCAAATCAGATACTTTATTCTAAACGTCATAACAAAATGTTTCTATGGGATTTGTATGTAATACAGGAAGATGACGTCATAGTTTCTTGGAGTCTAATAGCGCTCTTATTTCCGCAATAATAAATCTAAAACCACGTTAAAATCGATATGTTCAGAGGCAAGTGACATTATTTTTCGGCTTTTTGTTTTCTTATCGGTACAAATAATTTATTTTTAACCCAGGAAAATAAATAAATAAACATATAGGGACAAATAACACTGATTGAGCTAGCCCCAAAGTTCGAAACTTGCGTTATGGGATACTAACTCAACGATACTATATTTTATAATAAATACATATACAGATAAACATCCAAGACCCAGGAAAATTTGAAAAAGGCCATTTTCCAACTTATCCTGACCGGGGATCGAACCCGGGACCTCTGGGTGGCGGACTGGCATGGTGACCACTCCGCCACAGAGATCGTCCAATATCCGATTAACTATGCGACCTAATTAGCTCTCTTCCCTCGTATTGGATATCTATTTGCTGACACGGAAACTAAAAAGACTCACATACATAGTGTCAAATTGCCTCCGTGATCCAGTGGTCAAGGCGTTCGCCTTGTGACCCGGAGGTCATGGGTTCGATTCCCACTGGGAAGCATACTTTGTGAAAAGTTGTCTCCGGTCTGGATAGGATATTGCAGGCTTGAATCACCTGATTATCCGAAAAGAAAGATAATTCCGTGTTTCGGAAGGCACGTAAAACTGTGGGTCCCGAACGCCACCTATATAGCGTTTGACCATCAAACTATCCAAGGATGGGTTCCTGGTTTGCCCTTTGGGTTGTGGAGGTCAGACGGCAGTCGCTCTGTGTAAAAACCAGTAACCTCGTCAAATCTCCTTGGTTAGGTAGCGGACCCCGGGCTTTGAAGCGTTACCGCTGTGGATGCAACCGGGAATACGTGAGGATGATGATGATGACATAGTGTCAGATCATCTTTGAGGCTGAGTAGGCAACTGCCTCTTGTCGGCTATCAAGAGGAGCCTAACTTTTAAACGCAGATCCTTTTCCGACGATACGGACGAGGGCTAGGCGACAAAAAGTGTAAGATTTTTCATTTTTTCCACCCGAATTATGGGTAACGTAACATCAATTGTTGATCCATGGCAAGAACGTTTGTAACTGGCGATGAACGTGGAGGTTCTGCCCTACAGCCCGCTTGCGGGGCCTATCGACTAATGAAAACGGTTTCCCGAATGCGGGCCCTGTGGCATGCGTTCTAGAAATCTCCCGCACTCCGCATTCGGGCCCTATCGACCAGTGAAATTGCGACATTAAAGTGAAAGGAACATAATTTCATAGCTTTGACTTTCTCGTCCATAGCTCAGTTGGTAGAGCGTATGGCTGAGATGGGCGATGCTTTCGGTTTAAACTAATATTATATACATATTTTTCAATTTTATTGTTTTTTAATTTATTATCATTAATTAATGAAAAAGTGTAAGATTTTTCTTTCACTTTTTGTCTTTTAAAGTAACTATCTTGCACTAAATCGGTATAAGTGGAAATATATGGGTGAGACCTTTGCTTAGGTTATCTGTCCCTACAGGCCGAAAAAATATGGCCCTAGAACACGATGGGCGGACGATCTAATGGCTTATATGAAGGACTGGTGTACGGTAGTCACTACCAAAGAAGAACCGAGGCCTTTGCCCAAAAATGGGATACCATAGACGAGATAGAGAGAACTGAGGTTGCTTTTGTTTTTTTATTTCGTGTGCGTAAGTTGCCAACACTGGTGTCAGATTTTTCAGGCTGCCTAAGGACAGCTGACATAGCTTGACGACTGTTATAAAATAATGACAGCCGGGACCAACGGCTTATAAGTGACTTTCGAAGCACGGAAGAGCTCGAAAATTTTTTTATGCCACTTGTTGTCACCCATCCCGGTGTCTCTTTACTTGCGAAAACGCTCGTAATGCACACGAAATAACAGAGGTACGAAGAATAACGGCAGAGAAGAATGGAGGAGCGAACGATTGTCTTGAAAATAAACGGAGATGTGAAGAACAGTGGTGTGAAATAACAGAACTGCGAAGAAAAATTGTAAGAACGTGCCCTTTTATAAAAAATCTGGTTCATATTTTTGAACACTAACTGAATTTTTAAATCAGCCATCTAGTGAGTATAACCTACCAATTTTAGGAGTGCAGAACTTTAATCAGTTTGACAGATAAATCAGTGCTCCTAAAACAGGTTACATGGTAATATGTAATATGATGATTTTTTCATAAATATGGCGATATGTAACTTTGCTTTTTAACCGACTTTCAAAAAGGAGGAGGTAATCAATTCGTCAGAATCTTTTTTTATGTATGTTCACCGATTATTCGAAGACGCCTGGGCCGATTCGGAAAATTCTTTTTTGTTTGAAAGGGTATACTTGTCACGTAGTCCCATAGACATTTTATCAAAATCGGTTGAGTAGTTTGAGGGTTAAGTCGATTCTTAGTTTTGAAAAAATATTATCAAACAATCGCAAACCAAAAATGATGTATTACATAAAATATAATACCAAGTAAACCCCCCAAAGTATCCAGCAGGTACTTCATAAACGGCCATGTTTTAATCCTGAAAATGTTTTTCCTTGTTTATTTCTACAACAGAAAATACTGGGAATCTTTGTTAATTATCAGCCTTCAATTCCAGCCAACTTATTCATATTGTGCGAGTACAAAATGGGCGAGTCCATATGTTCATTGTTCATTCTGGTTGGAATAAAAAATATTGACGACCTCCGTGGTGGCGTAGTGGTCACCATGCTCTAGTCCGCATTCGATCAGAGAGGTCCCGGGTTCGATCCCCGGTCAGGGCATGTTGGAAAATGGCTATTTTTAAATTGTCCTGGGTCTTGAATGTTTATCTATATATGTATTTGTTATAAAATATAGTATCGTTGAGTTAGTATCCCATAACACAAGTCTCGAATTTACTTTGGGGCTAGCTCAATCAGGGTAATTTGTCCCTATGTATTTAAAAAAAAGTATGAAAGTACCTGCTTTTTATATAGGTAGTAGATTTTGTATTGAGTAAAAATGTAATAAGAAATTGGTCGTCACGAAGCGCTGGTATCGGTAGCTTTTCTTTAAAAATAAATTAAATTTTAATATACTTCACACGTTACATAAATTATACCTTTTAACGTGTAAAAGTGCCTGTGAAGGTCTAATTACTGAATAAACATTTGTAAAGAAAAGAAAAAAAGAACTTAACAATATAAATTAAGATAAACAAATACAACAAATTTAGCTTTTATAATGGACCGTTTATATTTTTTAATTTCATTTACTATTTTATTTTCGTTATTATTTAAAAAGTTTATGTTCTTAATAAAAAACATTAATTACACATAATTTTTAACGAAGTAGTACAAATACAGATTCCAGAAGGGATCTCTTCTTTCTTTTTACATGTATGCTTACTTGAAACAATTTTTTTCAGTATTATTTTATTTTAGTACTTACTTTCTTAAGCATACATAAATTTGTTTAAAAAGTTAGCTTTCTAAGCTGGCTTAATATTCCTGGATCAACCAAGAAATGATCCAAATAAGAAATATGTCATTTAACTCGCCCAATGTAACTTTTTCCTCAATCTCGAATGGCCGAGTCCCTGCTTTGAACTTAAATGGATTACGTAGTTAAAATGGCGGATCATCCAACTGAAACTTCGTTACCAGGGATCACAACATAATGAGGTAAAATAATTATTTACATTTAAAAAGTACATTTTAGTTCTAATTAATGAAGCTAGATAAAACATCTCCGAGTACCTCGTTTGTCTGGAAGAGATTGTGATGCAATTACCTTTTGAATCATTTATCTGTATGTTTTGGTGGAATATAATTTTAAACTAACTAGGTTGCGAGTACACTTGTGTATGTAATAAGTACTGAGATTTTGGAAATCTTTAACCTTTTTAGAATTTTAACATTTGACTTATATATATTTGTACACGACACCATTTTAATTCCTATGTTTAGGGTAAGGGGCAGTCCAGTGATTATTTTTGAAGAGGTTCAAACCATAATACCATTTTTATCAATTTTTACTGACTTTGGGAATAAAGTACCTTTTTTGAAAATAAAATATAAACTGCAAGGAGATAAGTGTGTGTTTAACCAATAAAAGTAGGTATTATGTGTTTATCAAAGCGAACGGTGCTTACATAAAATTGATCCGACATAAATCAATAAAAGCCAATATATGTCAGACTCATCCAATTTACCTCAATACCACGCTCAGTGGAATAATTCAATTGTCCGTTTATTTAAGCAGAAGATATGTTATCATTTTATCAAATATTCATCGTTAATATAAATTATGGAATGTATAAATGTATTTTCATATCACGTGAGTGAAATGCACGGGAAATTTTACTTTATCTATGTATTTGTAATATGCAATATGTAAGTTTAGAGTAACAGCCATTGCTGTTTTCTTTCTTATACATACAAATAGCTAAATACCATTGTATATTTATTATACCTTTTATATTTTTGACGACCTCCGTGGCGTAGTGGTTACCATGCTAGTCCGCCACCCAGAGGTCCCGGGTTCGATCCCCGGTCAGGGCAAGTTGGCAAATGACCTTCTTCAAATTGTAATGGGTCTTGGATGTTTATCTATATATGTTTTTGTTATAAAATATAGTATCGTTGAGTTAGTATCCCATAACACAAGTCTCGGACTTACTTAGGGGCTAGCTCAATCTGTGTAATTTGTCCCTATATATTTATTTATTTTTTATTTATTATACCATTATATATTTCTACACATGCTTAAAAGTTATACCCCCCTCTCCCCTTCCTTATAATTACTTAGTATATCGGTAATGTGAAGATAATTTAAAATAAGTTACAGATAAAATATTCAGTGTATTTATGAAAAATACTAGTTTTAATCCGTGAATGTACACAGCATTTAAACTTAATAAGTAAGATGTTTTTCTTATTTATTTTAATTGAATTCGTATCGAATAGTCTTAAGACGAAGTGGTAGCTAAAGTGGCGCCCTCATTTGAAATAAATTGTTTAAAACTAAATATGGTGATAATTAAAAATTTGATGTGTATAAATGTCTAGAAAGACCTTTAAACTATTTTATGAATAACCTTTGAAATTATTACTAATAGTCCGTCTAGTTTTAAAACTGTTTTAAAACAAGATGGACTACTAATATTACTTTCAAAAGTTATTCATAAAACAGTTTAAAGGTCTTTCTAGACATTTATATAAATCAAATTTTTAATTATCGCCATATTTCGTTTTAAACAATTTATTTCAAATGAGGGCGCCACTTTAGCTACCACTTCGTCTTAAATGCAAACAGTCTTATTATAAAACCCAGACTAACTTTGTTACTAGGTTTAAACCAATAACCGACCAAATCAAGTTGATATCTAGTAATATTACACTATCATCTGCCAATGTCAACTTCTTTGGGCGGATAATGGTTTAAACCTAGTAACAAAGTTAGTCTCGGTTTAATAATAAGCCGGAAATAGTCTATGAAGAAACTCATATATTTACTGTCTAAATCGCATGTCGTCATTACATAATAAAAAGTGGTCTTATTAATGTGTAGTATAAGTGTATTAAACATAAATCTTTCTGTTCTATTTTTACTTTATGATGGATGGGCAACAAACGGCAGCTCGGTTCCACAAAATTAGAGATTAATTTCCACGAAATACGAGTAGCTACGGCACCTTAAATGGGTTTTCGATGTTTCATTTACGCTGAGATGGGAATACTCGTATAAGTTGAGATTGGATTTATTTTCTCTAAAAACAAATATATCATGTTACTGGCCGGAGCTATAAAAGTATTTTTTCTTTATAAATAAACCTTTACATTTTAAGCCTGTTGGTGTGTCCCACTGCTGAGCAAAGGCCTCCCCTTCTTTTATCCACAGATCCCTGTCTATAGCAACTATTTAATAACGCAGTTCATCATCATCCGAGCGTATTCCCGGTTGCATCCTCAGAAGTAACGCTTCAGAGCCCGGGGTCCACTACCTAACCAAGGAGATTTGACGAGGTTACTGGTTTTTACACAGAGCGACTGCCGTCTGACCTCCACAACCCAAAGGGCAAACTAGGAACCAATCCTTGGATAGTTTGATGATCAAACGCTAGGTGGCGTTCGGGACCCACAGTTTTACGTGCCTTCCGAAACACGGAATCATCTTTCTTTTCGGATAATCAGGTGATTCAAGCCTGCAATATCCTATCCAGACTGGAAACAACTTTTAACAAAGTATGTTTCCCAGTGGGAATCGAACCCATGACCTCCGGGTCACAAGGCGAACGCCTTGACCACTGGACTACGGAGGCAGTCAAACGGAGGTATTTAATAACGCAGTTAAAACAATATTACTCAAACACCACATAATATTTGAATTATTCCCTTTAAGTTTATTAGTATTTATTTATTCATTTATTAATAAAATGTATTATTATTTAATATTATAAAAATAAAAATAAAGTTCTCAGTGAAGCCTTTCAAACAGTCCATTTGCATTAGGATGATAAGGAGTTTTGATATGGTATACAATTTATAATATCTTACGACATGGATTCAACCGAACCTAACTGAGAGTGACAACGCAAATGTGTACAGTGCTTTTGTTCAACAAGTTGCATATAGTGTTAAAAACAATATGTAGCAGAAATCACAAACATTTTTCCAAAAGATAAGTCTTCAGTTTGTTATTAAATATGTAAGTAACAAACTGAAGGCTTACCTTTTGAAGGTAATGTTTGTATTCCTTGGATTAATTTTGTGTTTTATTATGTTTATTCTTTTTTTTATGAAAACTTTAAATTCGAACACAAATATATCTTTTTGAATTAAATTCAATAAAAGAATAAAATAAATTTACCTGCATGACCCAGGATCCGTTGCCGGCGAACGTATACCCGGCGTGTACTAAATGTCGGTGCCTTGTGAACGAGCTGAGGAGGTTCCTCATACACTGCATCAGTGTGTTCATCTGTGGATGGATCAGGATCTCCGTCACCAGGTTCTCTGAAGCGTATTGGATAAGACGCTCGCCTGCAACAAACAGATGAACAAATTTAAGTATAAAACATTAACTTTGCACTTAAATTAGTGAACGAGACCTGTTTATAATATGCAATCCTGAGGATTGCACTTTTCTCTCTGACGACCTCCGTGGCGTCGTGGTCACCATGCTAGTCCGCCACCTAGAGGTCCCGGGTTCGATCCCCGGTCAGGGCAAGTTGGAAAATGGCCTTTTTCAAATTGTCCTGGGTCTTGGATGTTTATCTATATATGTATTTGTCATAAAATATAGTATCGTTGAGTTAGTATCCCATAACACAAGTCTATAACTTACTTTGGGGCTAGCTCAATCAGTGTTATTTGTCCCTATATATTTATTTATTTATTATTTATTTATTTATTTCTATGCCGCTATCCTTTTCTGTCGCTCAGAACCGTCATTCGCTAGAGCGAGATAGAGCTATGGAAAGATTAAGAATGGCCAAGCCTGTATCACTTCCCGTTTGGGTATCGAAAATATCCTACATTATTGCTATGCACGTGGCGATTATCCAGGAGGGGAAAATTCAGTTACATGCATCATTTGTCAAGAGTAATAAAACTGGCCAAGTGCGAGTTAAACTCGCGTGGAGAGGGTTCCGTACAATATCAAAGATTTTTCGTAAGTGAACGTATTATATTGAGTGTTCCACTTTATTTTCAAAACTTAACATTGGAGTTAAAAAATATGTTCTCCCACACATTCCACCTGCAAATGTAAGTTGGTACGCACAATATTGAGTGATTTACCTGTTATTTTAATATCATGGACTTCTTATAGGTTTTCCTATAATCTATAAGGAGAAAACTAATTTCTGTATTTTTTTCAAAATTTTAGGTTCAGTAGTTTCGGAGATAAGGGGGGGGGAATGGTCAATTTTCGTCTATTTTCTTGAATAACTCGGAAACTATTTATTTTAAAATTACAAAAAAATACATTTAAGATCTTCTCGACAAGACCTTTCATTTGATATGCCACACGATGCAGTTTTCAGATTTTTTTTTTAATTTTCCCCTTCCCCCCCAAAAATGGCCCCCCACATACAGATTTCATCTGCTCACGTCACACTTCTGTGTTTGGGTCACAGGAATTGATATGTGTACCAAATTTCAACTTAATCGGTCTAATAGATTCGGAGATAATTGACTGTAAGCGACGGACGGACAGACACACGAGTGATCCTATAAGGGTTCCGTTTTTGTATTCAGACGTACGGAACCCTAAAAATGAAATTGGCTTGCAATGGATGCAATGAGATGATATCTAAACAAAGAGGTGAGGAGTACTGACGCGAGCTAAATTAAATCATAGCGCTAATTACATTAAGTAGATATTTCTTTGAATGTCTCTTCTGACTAAGACTTCTGTACGTAAGTACTAGTATTTCTGAGGCATGGCCGGTGCTGGCTGCTTAACCCAAGTCTTATAATTTTTCAAAACTAAAATCTAGCTTAAACCCCAAACTACATAACTGATATTGATAAAATTTGTATGGGGTCACCTGATATGTACTCTTTCAAAGAATTTTCCAAATTGGTCTAGGCGTCTTCGAGTAATAGGGAACGTACATAAAAAAAACATAGGTACATTCGAATTGATAACATACCTTTTTTGAAGTCGGTTAAAATAGTTTTCTTTTAGGAAAGATAGGAAAGAGTTTTTTTTTCAACATTAAAAAGGTCAATTAAGTTTTGTTTTAGCTAAATTTTTAACTATCTAGCCTACCTAAAATAAGACCATTTTAATCTCAGTCCAATCTTACAGTTTAACAGTGACAATAAAAGATCACGAAAAATGCTCAGAAAATTGCTGAGCTCGGCATAAAAGAGCTTCAATTGAAGCAACGAATAAAAGCTATCTGGTTGGATTGGGTTAGACGGATCGACGGCATTCATCCGCGGCCGGCCTGTCCGATAACGGCGATAATGGCAGAATGGCGGACGGTATGGCGGAATGGCGGATGATATGGTGGAATGGCGCTTAAGAATTCAGTGTTCGGTGGTTAGTTTATGTAAGTTTTGTTCTTACAGTATTTCGATGAGAACTGACAGAATATAAAAAAAAAAAACTTCACGAGTGTCAGAATCTTATATTGTAACATTTTGGTACCTTAAAATCTAACTTAAATAGGCATACAAATAATTTACACCATTCATTTTTAATTAATTAACACAACATTCTTTATAATCACTACTTACCAGAATTAGGTAGAGTTATTTATGTACACGTTACACTGATTTCATACAGCGAAAGAATGAAGTGGATATGCCTCAAATCCCGAGATTATAAGATCACGTGATTTAAAAAAAAAAAGTTATTACTTTAACACAATTCAAACCACAGCACGCGCGACGTTGCCAATATGTGAAAACGAATAAAATAACTAATAAAAATTGTATGTTAGTTAGCTTTGTTTTATTTGTCTTAAGGGTTTTATTATTATTTATTTGTAATATTGTTGGCAACACGAGATTGTCCATTAGAAATCCCGGTAAGATCCATATTAATATGAACATTTTGATGGAAGTACATAAATAACCGTACCGAATTCCGACCTCTGCTACGAGTACTTACAAATATATATATTTTTTAATTAAATGGCGTTTGTTACCGTAAGTTTAGTTTATAAAAAATGATTACTATGTGGTTACAGTTCACGAGTAATATACCTTTTCATATATTGGTAAAAAAAAATACGTCCCATATAAACTTCAATTAGCTCATAAAATTTAAAGAAGTAGATTATTTTTATCCTATTATGCTAATTATGTTTTGTTTGGTACAAATAAATTATGTGGAATGTTTATTATCAGTAACATTGAATGACCATGTTAAGGACATTTACTGGTTTTTTTATTATAATTGTGTTAACTACATTAATTTGATTAAAATAATTTTCATATTTGACCGATCGAGCGAAGCGTCCCAGTTTTGAGATTGGCCAAAAATGCTTTTGTCCGGCTGTCAGTCTGTCTGTCCGGCTGTTCTCGCCTACAGGTCGCATTTCTCAACCGATTCTCGTGAAATTTTGTAAGAAGGTTCGAATATAATATAGATATTTTTATCGATTAAGATTTTCGAAATTTTTCAAAATCACGGACACATGAGCGTTGCAAATTTAATCATATTTCAAACTATATTAGGGCTGAATTCAGTCCATGACACTGAACAACTTTTCCCAGTTAACATATACAATATGTAACAAAAACCCTGTCCGATCCTTGTAGAAGCAACTCAGACCGTCAAAATGAACAACTTTTCCCATGGATCCAATTCTTGAAACTCAAAAAAAATCGACCGAACACTATTGTATGAAAATGACTTTTTTCTCGAGTTTCAAGAATTGGTCCCATAGGAAAAGTTGTTTACATCGACGGTCTGTGTTGCTTCTACAAGGATCGGACAGGGTTTTTGTTACATTATTGTATATTAAAATGTTTAACGTTCCATATTAGTTAACCTATCAGATGATCTGAGTTTCTATGTAGGTAAAGCAAAAACATATATTTCATATTTCGACATTTTTTATAAAAAAATTAAATAAGAGAAGAATTTAAATTTATTTCGAAAGCCCCGTTTAAACATGCATACGAGTACATTCAATCGCTGGGTTGTCTAAGGAAACTTCAAAAACTTCGCTCGTTCGTTCAATTAGTTTAGCGCGGCATGTCGTGCTCGCCAAACATTCCTTCTTCTCGTGTAGTAGATCTTCACTGCATCTCTAGTTGATTTTTTTAAAAGAAACCAAATTACCAAAGGTAGCATTCTGAACTGTGTATAAATATTTAAATAAAAAATCATTACATCAAAATCGTCATGTAAATGATTAAATTCTACAATTTTGATGGACAAACACAAAACCAGAAACCAGTTTATAACTAAGCTTATGTCACAGAATACAGCTACTCCTACCAGAGACGTCACTTGCTGTACAACGGAGCGCCGCGCTGAAGACGACATTACTGAAGCTACTATATTGATGTACATTACTACATTTAGAATAAACAAAATGCCCATACTGGCGCCCTCAAATATGTAAACTCTAAACCTATAAAAAGTATAGGACGTTATCAAACTACCAGAAATCCTGTGAATGATCTTGAACATGGTGAACATCCCAATTATGAAGATCGTGACCTTTCGCTTCTCGGCCGTTATTCTGGTCATGTTCACGAACACCAGTTTGATGTGAGCGACCAGTAGCGAGCACAGCGAGCAGCACAAGTGCAGTAATAAATAGTCAAAAACAAGTCTTCTGTTTGAAAAACTGGTTAAATATAAAAGAAAATATCTGAAGTCTCTGTCGTTTACTCTAAGGGATAACTCCCAAATTAAGTCGTCTAGTATCGGATGCAGCGAGTGCACTATTCCCACAAAGATCTGTAGCAAGCCGATGTAGGTCGGCACGGTCCGCACCCGCGGACACAGGCTCCAGATCGTCACCAACGCCGCAAACCCGACGAACTGCATCACTGCTAACACTATTGTGATCACTCCCTCAACATGCATATAAGAGAAAAATTGTATAGCCATTATTAAAAAGATCAGTGTTACTTGAGTAAATATCGTCTATCAGCTCTTCTGACGCTTAAGTGATGTTTGTCTTCTTCGTGTTTTCCTCCAAACGTAAGTTGCAGCAATAATTCTCAAGAAACAAACTTCAACAATAAGTTGTTCACTTCGAAATTCAATGTTTATTTTCACTGGGAACTTCTTTTTTTACAATGTCCTTATCGCGGACGTGAGTTCATTATATCTAGTATTTTTTATTTTGAATTTGCTTAAAAACACGTATAATTGCGTAAGCAGTTTAAATGCCCGACGTTTCACTTCGTGTGATGCAAATAGCGAATGCCATTGAAAGATTTGTATCAACACATAACTTATCACTACCATAATCAGTTATTTAAAATTTAATTAAAATATAATTATCGCTACTAAAAATCGCTAAATCTGCCCTGGTTTTGTTTATGAAATCCAGAACTTTCGTTGACACTCTATTGAATAAGTTGAAAAAGTTCAACAATAATTTTATAAGACCTCTGTGGCACATTGGTAATGACACTAGTCTGTTACTTGAAGGCTCTGGGTTCGATCTTCAAGAGCAAATTGCAAAAGGGTCTTTATCAAATCGAACTCGGTCTTGAGTGATTCTAAAAACGTCGTCATATGATCTTCATTGACATAGAGAAGGCCTATGGTAGAATATCTAGACAAGCTTAAATAAATCTGGTTGTACCAGGGAGCGGACAGGTTCGAGGTAAGAGTTGGATTACACCAGGGTTCTGCGCCAAGTCCGTACCGGCGACGACGCTCCCTGGTGCATGTTATTCGTGAACGAATATATTTCCAAAAAACCTTTGCGACGATGGACACATAGTAAATGATACAGTAAAAATTAAAAAAAATTCTATCTGCTTGTTTGTCTGTTTGTACACGCTTTTCTCTGGAAATACTAGTCAGGTGCGAATAAAACTTTTTTTGATATATAGCTGTTAAGCCTGGGCAACAAAAAGGGTATAATTAATTTTGGAAATTGGAACACCTTAATGCAAGACCACAATGGTCTAGCTAAACTATAAGAAATATACAAATTACGTAGCAAAAGATCAGCTTGATGAGCATTTTTTTTTTGTTACATAAAAATAACACCTGATGCGTTCTGCATCAGGTGTTTATATTTCATTACTCTATATTTCAACCACACCAATATGGCGTAATGCTCTGGGGTAACAGCACCGATGCTGATGATCTTCTAATTATGCAGAAAAAGTGTATACGAATATTATGTAACCTACCGTACAGACACACCTGCCAACCTTTCTTTATAAAACATAATATTCTTACACTTCCCTCAATCTACATATTTGAATTATGCTCATTCGTAAGAAAATATATTCTTTCAACAAGTAAAAGACACTCACACAATAAACACACGACACAAAAACAGACTAGCGATACCGGTAAGTAAAACTAAAGGACAAGACTTAGAAATGTATAAAAAGGGTCCGTACTTAAGCGCAATCAAGATGTACAATAAACTGCCAAAACTAATTACATTGGAAGAAAATGATAAAAATTCTGTAAAAAATTAAAAGGGCTACTATTGTCAAAGGGGTATTACTCGGTTAACGAATATTTAAATGACAAACTATAATAAGCGTTTTAAAGAAAGACTCAATAAACACAATATATCTGCGTAGGTACTCGTAGTTTTAGTTCCAGTTTCCAGTTTCAAGTTGCATCTGACCAACGCACTTGCAGTAATTATATTTACAATAATTATATTTTTTTGTCTGTAAACACCTATTACTAACTTTTTGTTGACATTTAACTTATTGTATTTTTACCTATTTTTGAAGATTCAAAATCTAATTTATATCTTCTAACCATTGACATCAATTGAACTTACTCTTAATTTATGTTAATTATCTTCTTGTCTTGATTATAAATACTATTATTATTATATAAACTCAAATAATTCCTATAAGTTTGCAACACCCTGCCAGGGTTCATGTACTTACCTACTAACCATCTTCTGTATGAGTGCATGAAAGCGAGTAATAAAGAAATAAAAAATAATACTGACAACATATAAGACTGCTAAAAGTATTTTCTCATGTATCTATATTAGTTCATATAATAATTTCTACCTTTGCTCGGTTACTTTTTTGATGAAAATCAATTTTGAACCTCGTCACAACCGTTGAGAGCCGTTTCTGAGATCTTCATTATACATTGTCCTTTTTAATTAAGTACAAATATTTTAAGGGGTTATTCAGTCCATCATTTTGAACAACTTTGCCCAATAAATGTATATCGAAATACGATAAAAAATATTTAGGTTCTCATATAGATCGAAGTAGTCACGTGATATCGTTACTACGAAAAATGCAAAAAAATTTTTCGTATTTCGATATATATTTATTGGGAAAAGTTGTTCAAAATGATGGACTGAATCACCTCTTAAAATATTTGTACTTAATTAAAAAGGACATTGTATATATTAATATATATAATTGCTCGTTTAAAGTATAGGATGTTAATATGCCGGAGTCATAAAGTCCACGCGTACAAAATCGCGGGCATCAGGTAGTTTAAATCTTTTCACTTAAAAAAAGTGTCTATTTTCAAAGCAACCTTTATCAAGGCGCTTCAAAGGAAACTGAAGGGATTCGTTTATGTTAAATGTAATCCTCCTTCCGGAAGTAATATTAGCTCATCCCTGCTCGGTCAAGGTCTATGCCAGGGTGTCCCTTTTGTCCCCTCTGTCGGGGCTCATGAAGATTTATCTCCGCAAAAACGAAAAGAAAGCAAGGGAACGTCGGCGAAGAAATGTGGACATTAATATAAATTGCTGGGTTGTTTGGACTGTCATATTTCAGGGCTGGAATTTATTCTTATTGAACGGGTGAGCAAACTTTTTCGAGTCTTCTTAAACACACTGACGTTTTAATATAAGAACGAACATATGTTCTATAATAGGACTGCTTCAGTTTGGGCGTGTTCGGATGACACGTGCCAAGCCCACGCCTAGCGCATGCCTAGCGCATGCCTAGCACATGCCTAGCGCATATTGAAAATTTTGAAATTTGTTGTATTTTATTTTTTTATTTATTTTTTTATATATATGGACCAATTACACTGATTGAGCTAGCCCCAAAGTAAGTTCGAGACTTGTGTTATAAGATACTAACTCAACGACACTATATTTCATAATAAATACATACATCTATAGATAAACATCCAAGACCCAGAACAATTTAAAAAAGGCCATTTTTAACTTGTCCTTACCGCTAATCGAACCCGGAATAGGTGGCGGACTAGCATGGTGACCACTACGCCACGGAGGTCGTTCAACGCACGGTCGCCACTCATCAATACAACCCAAGTTGCATTAACCGAAGTCAACACGCACACGCCTCGCTTACGCCACGCACTCGCATTGCTTCCGCCTTACCTCCGCCTTGCGCCCGCCTGGCGCTTGCCCCGATTGGACTTCGGTAAATGCTATTTGAGTTGTATTCATGTGTGATAGGACGCAAATTATATGTAAAAAATTCAAACCGCCCTTGTCATGCGCTAGGCGTGGGCTTCGTGTGCGCGTGTCGTCTGAACGTGCCCATGTCGAATAGAATAAATAAATAAATATATAGGACTAATAACACTGATTGAGCTAGCCTCAAAATAAGTTCGAGACTTGTGTTATGGGATACTAACTCAACGATACCATATTTTATATCAAATACATATATAGATAAGCATCCAAGACCCAGGACAACTTGAAAAAGGCCATTTTCCAACTTGCCCTGACCGGGGATCGAACCCGGGGCCTCTGGGTGGCGGGCTAGCATGGTGACCACTACGCCACGGAGGTCGTCAAATAATATAAAAATATATAATAAGAAATAGCAGAAGCACTTTTAGCTTCTGACGTCATCCTTCCCTGGGAATTAAAGTGTGCGAAAGGTTTGAAAAACGGCTGCCATACAAGTTCTGCTCACCTTGGGAATACAGTGGTTTAGTGGCCTCTTAAGACATACACAGAAATAGACGGAGAGGTCCTTTTCTAGACAAAAACCACACGTCCGATTAAGCTGAGTCGTTAACAGCACGAAATGTTATTAACCGTTAAACCATTATAACTTTTATGGGTTATTAATAACCTTTAAATTAATAACAGAACAATAAGCTGACGTGAGCAATTGTTTTTAAAAGGATCCATGATTAATGACTCTCCCGAAGCATTTTAAAAGAGTTTTCGCAGCATATTTTTATTTATTTTCATACAATATCGTATGGGCTAATTGGTTTGCAGAAAAAAATACTAAAATGGCATGGATTTTCACGGCAGCTCGAACGGAATGGTTTCATTTTGTTCGAACAAAATCGTGACGGCTTTTTTGTAAAAAAAAAGCATTGGCAAAAATGTGAACTAGTGAATGTTCTTTTTTTGCGAATACGACGAACGTACAAAGATATATAGTCTTCATATAAGTTCTTCTTCTAGGTCACAGGCTTTCTATTGATCAAAATAAGGTTCGAGAAAACTTTGACACGGCCGGTAAAAAGCGCCTGAAAAGCTGTTAAACTTCTTTTTATGTGGAAATGCTAATACCATACCTAAGTTCTTATTCGGGCAAATAAAAAGTGTAATACCGAACGCCTTGAAACATTGAAAGGCAGAGACATCACATTTACATTTTGTTGCTCGTGTAAATCTGAAGGCGCTTCGAGACCGTAAAGATCTAGAGTCTAGATCTTTACGGTTTCGAAGCGCCTTCAGAGCCCCATCTGTCTAGATTCTAGACAGATGGGGCTCCGCGGAATGTGCTAAATTGTGCGAAAATAAATTGTTATTTTACGACCTCTGCGGCTTAGCAGTCATCATGCCATGGTGTGACTTTGAGGTCCTGGGTTCGATCCTCGGTCGGGTCAAGATAGAACATGATCTTTTTCAGATCGAACTGGGTCTTGGATGTTTATCTATATATGTATTTGTTACAAAATATAGTATCGTTGAGTTAGTACTCCCACAAGTATTTTGGGGCGAGCTTAATCTGTGTGATTTGTCCGTATTTGCAATATGTAACAAAAACCCTGCCTGATCCTTGTAAGAGCAACTCAGACCGTCAAAATGAACAACTTTTTTGGGACCAATGCTTTAAACTCGAAATAAATCGTCATTTTCATACAAATTGCATAAATTTTTCAGAATTACGCTATAAAACATTAGTTTCTGCTTACGAATAACCACCTATAGCTTGGACGCTTGCTTAGTCTTCATATTAGTGGTAAAATAGTTAATGGAATTTATTGAGAGATTAACTTGTTAGTTCTCTCAATAAAAAAATTGGGGATACGTTGCTACCCATTACTATATTATATATATAGGGACAAATTACACTGATTTGATTTGCTAAAAGTGGCCTTGAGGTCTTGCGGCACGGGTTTTGGTCTGCTTAGATCAAGACCCAGAATGCTCTTTAACACCATTAAAGGCGTGATAGTGTATGCACATTTGTAGTATACTAAGTATACGTACGACCAACATTTAAATAAATAAATATAAAATCGTTTATTTCAGATGACAGGATCCATAATTGTGTTAGTGTTACGTTGATTGCGTTCATACATTTAAAGTTTGGAGTGGGTTTTAAATATCACCCTCTATATAAAATACGCCCATAAGGGAGAAGTATAGGGATCTGCTAACGTCGTCAAGACGCTATTACAGCTAGCCCGCACTGTTTATAAGCGAGGTGTTTTTTTTTTTGCGAAGAATGCTGCAAAGCCGTCAATTTGGCACTCAGCCGATGCGCTACAAGAACAAGGTAACCCCAGCATCATCTTGGAGATGTCATTATATTGTATTCGCAACCGACGTTTTGGTAATTTGTTATCTTAACCTACAGACGCGTCATCATCATTATCCGAGCGTATTTCCGGTTGAATCCTCAGCGGTAACGCTTCAGGGCTCGGGGTCCGCTTCCTAACCTAGGTGATTTGACGAGGTTACTCGTTTTTTACACAGAGCGACTGCCGTCTGACCTCCGCGCCCCAAACGGTAGACCAGAACCTTGTATAGGTTTGATGAGCAAACGCTAGATGGCGTTCAGAACCCACAGTTTATACATGCCTTCCGAAACTTAGTTTATAGACGCTTATGTCACATAAAAGAGCCAACTTTGAATCAAAATTTAAGTCTGATCTCCGCAACCCAAAGCGTAGACAGAACCTTGGATAGGTTGTATGAGCAAACGCTAGATGGCGTTCGGGACCCAAAGTTTATTCACGCCTTCCAAAACTTAGCCTATAGACGCCTATGTAACCGTAAAATTTCACATAAAAGAGCCAACACTGAGTCAAAGTTTAAGCGAGTGGTCTTTAGAACACCTTCCAGCTATTCATAAGAGCACAAAGAAACAAATTGTTTGGGCTACAATGAGTTTATTAAGCTTTGTGCATACAATACGAGCGGAAAAGCCTTCGGTCCCCACACAGAACACCGAGAGTCCAGAAGTAACCCTCGGGGTAAATGTCTTACATCACATACTTATTTATTTTATGCAGAGTCTAGCAAAATATACTAAAACTCATTTCTACGCACATACGCCAAAAGTGGCTGTTTTCTCAATTGTGCGTAGGAAAGCTTCAAGTTCTCACTTTCAGCTATAAACATTAGTTTATAAAATAGTTATCTATTGCGTAGTTAAGACCAAATTTTAAATGATGTTTCCTATCAAATGATTTATTTCAAATGGGGGCAGCACTGGACCCCAGAAAATTCAGGTATCCCCTTAAACTGTAAACAGTAGTTCTTAAAATAGTTTGAAGGGTTATCTAGGGCTTGGTCAAGACAAAATTTTAAATGATATCTCCGTTTTCTTTCAAATTATCTATTTCAAATGAGGGCAGCACTGGACCCTAAAAATTCATATATTTTTAAAATTTACGAAAAAATCAAATTGGTTATGGTTTTATACAATTTTTGTTTGTGAAGTCCCGAAGCAGAATCATGACTATGATAGTACTAGAAAACATGAAAGGTAATCATTCCATTTCAAACCTTGAAATGGGATAAAGGATGAATAAATGTATGTGAGGATAATATGGGAGATCTCCGTCAGGAATACATTATTAATAATATTTTTCTCAAACATGCTCGGAAATGTAAGCATTATTGTAGTAAAAAGAGGACACGAAGTTTGTAATTCTTGGTCCAGCAAAGTAATGCACGAGGCATTACTTTGCTGGACTAGGCCAGGAAAGTAGTATGAAAATTCATTCCTGGCCGCTACTTAAAACGAAAAGACGAATAAAGTGTATTCAGAATGACGAGACAGTGACATTGACGTTTCAGATGACAGTTCTGTTTTTACAAACAAAAACAAAGACATTAAGCGTTTAATTCCATAACTTGTCATACAGCCAATTGCTACCACATAATTAAAAATCACTCTTTAAGACGACGTGGTAGCTAAAGTGGCGCCCTCATTTGAAATAAATTGTTTAAAACTAAATAAGGTGATAATAAAAAAATTGATTTGTATAAATGTCTAGAAAGACCTTTAAACTATTTTATGAATAACCTTTGAAAGTAATATTGGTAGTCCGTCTAGTCTGTTTTTCGCCAAAAGTGGCCACTTTTGGCGAAAAACAGTTTTAAAACTAGACGGACTATTAGTAATAATTTTAAAGGTTACTCATAAAATCAATTTATTTCAAATGAGGGCGCCACTTTAGCTACCACTTCGTCTTAAGCATTATTTATATTCTAATGACCACAATTTCATTAAAATTATGTTGTTATAAAATCACGCGAAAATATGCTTAATTTTCGTTGCGATAAGAAAAAAAATCTGCGGTATTACATTTTTTGCGTAAAATATGACGGGGCTGTATTGCAAGGTATTGGCAAGGTAATACCTTTAGGCACAGACTTAATATAAGCATTACATAAAGAATGGAATCTCCTGAGGTCCCAAGCAATATGCGTCCCCATTCCCCGTCCTCGGACCTTAATCCCGTTCTCGCCTTGAGCGGGCGGCTGTGGGCGAACACACACACATTGCCGAGTGCACGGATTCATAGTTTCGTTTGTAGTAGTGTAGGCGGCGGCAATGATACTCCGCTTCTATGAAGTGTGACCTGTGCTCCAGGTATAGAAATATGTGTATATACATACATAAAATATGTGATATTATATCTCTGATGATAATTGACAAGTGACATTATTTTGTGATATTCATTTATTCTCTAACACCCTTTTTCATAAAAAATTACAAATCTATTTTAGTTAAAATATGTTTTGTTTCGTTCTTATAATGGCAAATTTTGAAAAGAGGAAAAGAGACAAAACATGTTTCAACTAAATAGGTTTAGCAAATGGTTATTATTTTTTATGAATACGAGGGTTAATCTTTTCAGTCGAAAATAATTTATTTTGATCCTGGTTACTACCCTATTTTATAAGTATTGTTTAACGCAATATTGTACAACGAATAAAATTAATTCCTCAAATCCATGTATGGGTCTCGGATTACGTGCCGCCGACCGAAATAATTAAATTCGCAACACTAGCCAACATTGTACGCCGAAATTTAATCAATCGGATCATGTATCATTTTAATCCCTTCGTTTAATCCTGGGTACATTTTGACCTAGTAAGTAGGAATGTAGACCCTCACGTTTAAGGGCGCGTTCAGACGACACGGGCTTGCCAAGCCCACGCCTTGCGCACGACAAGCGCGGTTTGAATTTGTTGCATACGAGTATAATTTGAGTCCTATCACACATTAATACAACTCAAGTCCGAAGTACTGAAGTTCAGTTGGGGTGAGCGCCGGGCGGGCGCAAGGCGGAGGCAAGGCGGTAGCAAAGCGAAGCCAAGGCGGGTGCTTGGCGTAGGCGAGGTGTGCGCGTGTTGACTTCGGTTAATGCAATTTTAGTTGTATTGTTGTGTGATAGGTCTCAAATTGAAGTTAGCTAAAAAAAAATTTTATTTTCGAGGCGCGCTAGGCATGTGCTAGGCATGCGCTAGGCATGTGCTAGGCATGTGCTAGGCATGTGCTAGGCATGTGCTATGCATGTGCTAGGCATGTGTTAGGCATGCGCTAGGCGTGGGCTCGAAAGAAGAGCACAGGCGCAAAAAAAATCCACGAAACTAAGTGAACCAGGGTAAGGGATATTATTCTAATAAGTTCGTCAGTTAGATTTTCAAATCTGTTATTTTTGGATAATCTGACGAATATTTTTCGGTTTATTAAATTAGCTGAATTCACAGAGATTTGTGATATCACCGACTTAATGTTTGAGAGTTTTGGTACTAATTGTTCCTTTTTTTAAATCATGTCCAACAAATTTTTCAATATTTTTCATACAAAATATAGTTTTTAGAACTAAAACCCATCTACGGGATGATTCTGTAAGAATTCTTGTTGAAAAATACGTTTAACAAGTGAATGCAAGCACAGCAGGGAGAAACAGTGAGTAATGTATACAATATGTAACAAAAACCCTGTCCGATCTTTGTAGGAGCAAGTCAGACCTTCAATATGAACAACTTTTCCTATGGGACCAATGCTTGAAACTCGGAGAAAAATTGACATTTTCATACAAATTGCCGGGACGGCCGAACACTTTTGTATGAAAATGTTGATTTTTTTTTGAGTTTCAAGCATTGGTCCTATAGCGAAAGTTGTTCATATTGAGGGTCTGAGTTGCTCCTACAAAGATCGGACAGGGTACTGTTACATATTGTATAAACTATCACGTTTTAATCCCTAGTGGGGAAGAAAGAGTCCAAGAGGAAAGCCAACACAGCTTAACTCTTCGTAATACGCAAATTGTAAAACTATAAAATTGTTTTCTACTCCTGTACTGTTATCTGTCTTTTAAATGGTCCCGAACACTAATATAAGAACATAGATTATATGATTTCAGAAACGTCTATAGTCTATTCCTAATATAATAGCACATGTGTCGTTATTTCGCTAAAACGATACTCCTAGCCATAGACCTATAATTTTTTTTCTTTAGATCTGCCATACTGCCAACATAATAAAATCGTTATTTTAACATATGGTGCCATTTTTCAAACGTGGGGTCACTGAACAAACGGTTTTTTGAATGAAAAAACATTCGTTTAAGTGATTCCATGTTTCAAAAATGGCACTTTTGGTCACTAGGAAGACGTCAATAAAAAAATTAAGTCTTCCATAGATACCTAGTATCTAGCAAACATATGGTAGTATTTCATACTTTTCTTTGTTTATTTTTGTATTTATTTTAGTAAATGTAGTCGTAGAAAAAGTATTGTATGCAACGTTGTATAAGTATGTCAAAAAATGCTTGATGGCGTCTCCTTACGATGCTCGCCAAGCCTCGCATCGTAACCTGCGCCACTCACATTTTATAAACCTTCTTATAAAACTGTTGCATAAAATACTATTCTACAACGGAGTTGAATCTAAGTCCGACCTACTCGTAAAATGGCGACACGGCTTAGCAACGAATCTGCAAACCCTCTCGATGATTGTATAAAACCTATTGGTATTTGACTGGCTGGGCTGAGCACCAACTATTGGCAAACCACTACAACGATATTGGAAAAGGTCTTTCCTGGCAGATTTTCTGCTTTCTGCACTAGCGTGGTATTCAAATTCTTAGTACCTACGGATATTTAGTTTTCGTTTCGTTCGGGAATTCGTTTTTTATGCGCATTTTGTCTTTTGGTCTTATTATAACGGTACAAAAGTCTAGTGATTTTAAATCTTCTAATATTTACGACATCAAATTTTTCAGTTCTGAAATTTTTAGCTCATTCGAATATCACAACCAATCAAATTATAACATTGAATGAATTATGAAACGTTGCCACTATTCTGGGTACGTTGCCTTAATTACTTCTTACAATTACTTCTTACAATTACTTCTCACAATCACTTCTCACAATGACTTCTTACAACAACTTCTTACACTTACTTCTTACAATTACTTCTCGCAATTACTTATTACAATGACTTCTTACAATTACTGGCTCCATCAACGGAGAACTCAATTACAAAACAACATTACCTCATTGAGTAGAACTCGGTTGATTTATTTTGACGAGCTCTTTATGGTAGACCATGTCTAGGGTCTGATCACGGAGTCGGAAGACAGTCCAATAGAATAATAGAACAATAGAACTCAGTAATAATACAACGCAACTCCTCCGAGCTTATATAATTTGTCTTATTAATTACTTTGGCCTCGCAATAAAAGCTTGTACTAAAAATGAACTTATTTACTTCTAAAGATATCTGTAATTCAAACCCACACCAATAAATACCTTTTTGTCTGGAAACTAATATTTAAGCTACACATTAAATTTCATCAAAACTTGAGCAAGATATCCAGAAGCTTCCCCGTCAATCCTGGCAATCCCTTTATCCCGGGAACTTAACACCGTGATTTTGGGGCAATCTAACCCCCATCGGGAAGTGTGGGTGTTTTGGGAACGAAACCGCATTAATCTATTTGGGGCAGATTGAATTCATGATATGAAATAAGCTTTTAATCTTTTAGATAATTTAAAACTTAATAGTAACGTAGATATTTTTTCACGAGAGCGTCAATAAATCTTTCTTATAAAAGTATTCTCAAGAGGCTACCTGAATTTTTCGGGGTCCAGTGCTGCCCCAATTTGAAATAAATCATATAAAAAGAAACGGAAATATTATAAAAAATGGCCTTGATATAACTCTAGATAAACCTTTAATTCTTTTCAAGCGATTTATTTCAAATGGGGGCAGCACTGGAACTCGAAAAATGCAGGTAGCCCTTTAATATGAGGGTTCCGTACAATAACAAAGATTTTCCGTAAGTGAACGTATCATATTGAGTAACCACTTTATTTTCAATTGATATAATTGAGGAAAAAAAAAATTTCAATTGATAGAATTCAAATATTATTTTTTCTTGTAATCTGCAAGCAATTAACTATATCTTTTATTTTTTTTCAATATTTTAGGCACAATAGTTTCGGAGATCAGGTATGGTCAATTTTCGTCTTCTTTCAAGAATAAAATCAAAACTGTTAATTTTACAATATTGAAAAAAATATATTTGAAATCCTCATAACGAGCCCTTTCATTTGATTATTATAATATGACACAGTGAAACTTGCAAATCATTTTTTTTATTTCCTAATTTGTCCCTCGAAAATCACCTTTATTTAAAAAAAATATTTATCAACTTTGCACGACTGTTCTTGGGTCATAGGATTACACCATCTTACCAAATTTCACCTGAGTCCAGTAAATTCGGAGCAAAATGGCTGTGATAGACGGACTCACGAGTGATCCTATAAGGGTTCCGTTTTTTCATTTTTTGTATGGAACCCTAATAAAAGAAGAGCTATCTCATATATCGCTGTCCTTATCTATTACTACTACTTCGCCCCGAACTGAGAACTTGCGAGCGTTACTTCTTCATTCTTACCAAATTTCACAAAGCTCCAACCAAAAATACTCGAGTAATCGTCGAACAAACGTACATACTTCGCTCGATCGTTTAATATACATTTTTAAGACAATTTAAAAAAAAAATTATTATTTGTCCATTTAGTGTTAAGTATTTGACTCACGTGCACGTTTTGGGTAACTGTAAGTGCACGGGTTAATCTAAATATATATAACTCAAAGGTGACTGACTGACTGACATAGTGATCTATCAACGCACAGCCTAAACCACTGGACGGATCAGGTTGAAATTTGGCATGCAGATAGATGTTATGACGTAGGCATCCGCTAAAAAAGGATTTTGATCAACTCTACCCCCAAGGGGATAAAATAGGGGATGAAATTTTGTATGAAACTTTGCCAATTTTAAACCGATCGGGCTGAGACTTAGCATGCATAAAGCTACTATGACGTAGGCATCCCTTAAGAAAGGATTTTGATAAATTACACCCCTACGCGACCGAAGCCGCGGGTAAAACCTAGTTTTTATCAATAAAGAATAAATTTTCATCATCATTTTCATAATTTGCAGCTTTTTTCATATTTCCCATTACTGGGAATAAGCCGCTCTCAATGAATACTATAATTATACCATAATTTTAAGTTTTAGCCAAATTAAGATATTACTCACAGTTGTGCCATGCTAGTTTGCCTTTTTAATCAAAGAATAAAAAAATCGTTCCAACTAGTGTAGTGACAATAAAAAAATAATACTTAGTGCGGTCATAGTGCAATAATTAAAGACACACGAACAAAGTACCTTCCCCTTAATAGAGTCAGTAAGAAAAGTGCCGATGGACACATTCTTATACTATTGCTTATGAAACGAGGTCTATGTGAAATTACTAATTACTCTTAGATTAATAAGCTAGATTGTAATAAAATTAGCGTACTTATTTAACAGTATGTAGGTACGTTAAGAAAGTGAAAAAAAAGCGCAGATCGTAGGAGCCGATCGAGGGAATGTGTGAAAATGCTAATAATTTAATAGGCGATACGGATAGCAACCCACCACTATTTTGATTCCCTTTCTACCTTCTCGGACTCAAGTCTGCTTAGAGCCGCAAGTGCCATGCAAAGTGCCCTGTCTGTCCCGTTGGTTATAAAGACGTGATAATATGTATGTATCTAACTAATTCTCTTTAAAAACTGATTTCCAATGAAACCCATACTCATTGCGAGTTTATGTGTTTATCATCCCCACTACCATTCTCTAAACAATTCCCACACATCATTTGGGTGACAATTAAGGATTGTTTACACACCTTTACAACCTCAGCCCAGTCATTAACGTTTATCGCAGTTTCCAGCCATTAGGTAAAGGTCACATTGGGTGAGTAGGCTAGGCGAGTGAGGCAGTATCATTGCCGAATGAATCCTTTAGGGTGACATTATTTTAAAACATGTTATAATTTCTATCACATAATGTTAAGATAGATATAAAGTGGATATAAATAAATTAAGTAATAAATGAGTAAGTTGATGACATCCTACAATCCATAGCTGTGTGGCTAAGTCCAGTGCTTTTTATTTTAACTAAAAATATTCATGCCTAGTGTTCCCGAGGACTATAGGCTTTTAGCCCTAAATTTAAGCCTATCGGTCCTCTTTTAGGGCTATGTAATTTTTAAAAGCCTATGAGCCTAAAAAGCCTTTCTTATGACTGTAGGTTTTTTTTTAAAGTAATAGGCTTATATTTCGGCGAAAGCCATTTTTTTGTATCAGCCTGAGTAAGACATAATAATTATGAATAATGGATTTATTTTATTTTTAATTAATATTGAAAATAGAAAAGAAAATTCATATTTTACTTAAATATCGCCAATACAACATCGAACCAAAAGCCTATAAAGGCTCATAGTCCTTTAGGCTCGCCTATTGATCAGCCCTAGCCTAAAGGACTAAAAGCCTTTATAGGCTTTTAGCTTGTCAAGCCCCTTGATTAGTAGTCTAGGCTTCAAAAAAAGGCTAAAAGCCTATAGTCCTCGGGATTACTATCATGCCTCGCAAAATGGAGAAAAAAAGCCAAAATCATTATTTTAGACGTATGAGACGTTTGAGGTTAGGATATTTAGTAGCACTCTAACTAACAAGTATTAAATGTCACGTATATTCTCACCTTTAGGATACTAATGAATTCCATGCATTATCGCATGATATTAAAGGGGTTGTTATTGTAAAACACATTAATATCCTCGACCTAGTAATTATCATTTAGCTCGGTGCAAGCCATTGAGCAGGGATCACGGTGAGCAAATCGAGTCGGGTAAGCTTTATCAAGCAATTAGACTACGCTTACTCCTAAATACATAACACATTATCAAGGAGATGTTATGTATTTCTATCATCATTATCCTTATGATTGTCCCACATTACTTGCGTAATATTATTTTTTATTTATTAGTTATCGTCCTTTATTTTGAATTATTAGGCAAGAATTATATAAAGTGGGCTATGTAGTCGAATAAGACGGCTATAGTTATTTCATAATATAGATTTGCTATCGATTTTTTTCGAGCTACCTAAAAAATTTACGAAGTTTAATAACTGTCATCTAGTGACAACAGTCATTTCATACTAGTGAACTAGTGTGCAGGTTTTCTTACAAGATGTTTTCCTTCACCGAAAGCAAGTAGTGTTAATTAAAATTGACGGAGTTAATTAATTTTTGTTTTTTCTTAATGTTGACTGGTAGTGAATGCATTAACATTAAGACCACAGTACCATGCCCACCCATCACGATGTAGCATTATTTTTTCTCTTCCTTGTCTCTAGATGGCACTATAGGTATTTATTAAAACATTAAAATATTGTATTACTGTTACTTGAATGAAGTAGTTCTCTTTTTAATTAAATATGACTTATAAGAAATGCAATGAACATTTTTAAAGCATATTCAACAATTTCTTTGTCACTTTTTTCCTAGTCGTGTGTGCTGCCATCTCTGTGCGCCTACCCGCAACTCCTGTTTTGCCTACTAACTCCAATAGTTTCTATGGCATTGGGTATCTGTTACGTTAGTAATTATATTATCTTTGACAGTACGTGCCTTTGTGGTCAATAATAATAAAAATTAAATAAACTCAGAGGTACAAATTGCGCCTAATGAGGATCAAATTCGTGCCTCATAGACGCACAGTTAGTGGTTATACCACTTAGCAACCACCGTTCTGATACACAAGCAACAATATGCTCGCCACTGGCCTCGCCTTTAAACTAACCCTATATAAACTCTCCATTACCAGGACCCACTGAGCCAGAAAGGAGATAAAGCGACTTTGTGACTTTGGAACGATTAAAGTATTGTTTCCCGCAGACTTTTATGGCACATGAAAAGTATCTTAGGATTTCCAGCATTTTGTGGAGTACGTCGTAAATGTTATGGTGTAACTTTTCAGAATATCTGAAAGTTTAAATGATAAACTGTTTCTGTAAAATATTTAAATATGTTTATATGGGGTTCTTAAGGTTGAACTAATCGATACTTTTTCTATACAAATTTCGGAAAGATTTCCTACACTGTTTGACATGATATCGTTTCGTCTCATTATAAATTTTGACTGTACGTATTCAGAATAGTAAAATAAAAATCCAATCAAAAGTTATAAGCTATCAAATATTAGTTTCTTTTTGCTTATTTTTACGCAACTCTCGGCGTAAATGATTAATAAAAGGAGTGTAAAATCTCCAAAACAAAAACCATACAAACTTAATTATCAAAAATTTTAATGAACTTGATTTGTAATTGATTAATCCAATAGTTTTTGCATAAAACCTCTTTGCCCAAAAGAATTTACGTAAATTTTTGCGCGTTAGGTTTATCATGAATTTATCGTGCATTTCATCTCACTGTTTCGCCCGAACGCAATGTTAGGTGAGACAGCATGCTTTTAGGCCGCGCCCACCTGTGAGTTCGAGCCAGCGACTAGTTCAACCTTAAATCACATATAGTAATTTTTCAAAACTTGAATAATACTTCAACATGGCGCTACGGAAGTCAATTCCACTTAACATAGGTTGGAATATGTAGTTCCGCCTCTTATCGCTAGATGGTATGTTAACAGGGGTTTTTAGGGTTCCGTACCCAAAGGGTAAGAACGGGACCAAGTTATTAAGACTTCGTTGTCCGTTCGTCCGTCCGTCGGTCACCAGGCTGTGATCTCATGAACCGTGATAGCTAGACACCCGAAATTTTCACAGATGATGTATATATGTTGCCGCTATAAAAATAAATACTAAAAACAAAACGAAACATATGTTTAAGTAGGGCTCCGGTACAACAAACGTGGTTTTTTTTATAGAAAATGGTACGGAACCCTTCGTGCGCGAATCCGACCCGTTATTTTATTTGCCTGGCAAAAACTTTTGATAAGTTACGCTCTCTGTTTCGTAGAAACAGAACTTTACATTTCATGACTATAGTATTGAGTAATATTGAAGTTTCTCTCCAGTTGGCTTCCAAAAGCCTCTCAAGTTGGCGCATATCTATTTAGATGCAAATGCGATGCAGAACTGAAATGAGAAACTGATAGCCGAAGTTTTAAGTTGAACGTTTAACGCCATGAAGTTTTAAAACAAGAAGGTGAGAAAACATCTTTAAATTTAAATCCACTGGTAAACAGCAAATGGCCATACATTTTAAATAAATTAATTAATATAAATAAATAAATATATAGGGACAAATAACACTGATTGAGCTAGCCCCAAAGTAAGTTCGAGACTTGTGTTATGGGATACTAACTCAACGATACTATATTTTATAATAAATACATATATAAATAAACATCCAAGACCCAGGGCAATTTGAAAAGGACCATTTTCCAATTTGCCCTGACCGGGGATCCAACCCGGGACCTCTGGGTGGCGGACTAGCATGGTGACTACTACGCTACGGAGGTCGTCTAAAATTATATATCGTTGAATAGAATCATCATCATCATCATTCGAGCGCATTCCCGGTTGCATCTTCAGCGGTGATGCTTCAGAGCCCGGGGTCCGTTACCTATCCTAGTAATTTCGAGACTAACTCGATTTGACGCGATTACTGGTTTTTACACAGAGCGACTGCCTTCTGACCTCTGCAACCCAAGAGATATACCCGCAGATATATATCAAGTCTGTGGGTATACCAGGACTTGGATAGGTTTGATGATAAAACGCTAGATGGCGTTCGTGACCCACAGTTTGTACGTGCATTCAGAAACACGGAATCATCTTCCTTTTTTAGGGTTCCGTACGTCTGAATACAAAAACGGAACCCTTATAGGATCACTCGTGTGTCTGTCCGTCCGTCGCTTACAGTCAATTATCTCCGAATCTATTAGACCGATTAAGTTGAAATTTGGTACACATATCAATTCCTGTGACCCAAACACAGAGGTGTGACGTGAGCAGATGAAATCTGTATATGGGGGGTCATTTTTGGGGGGGAAGGGGAAAATTAAAAAAAAAAATTCTGAAAACTGCATCGTGTGGCATATCAAATGAAAGGTCTTGTCGAGAAGATCTTAAATGTATTTTTTTGTAATTTTAAAATAAATAGTTTCCGAGTTATTCAAGAAAATAGACGAAAATTGACCATTCCCCCCCCCTTATCTCCGAAACTACTGAACCTAAAATTTTGAAAAAAATACAGAAATTAGTTTTCTCCTTATAGATTATAGGAAAACCTATAAGAAGTCCATGATATTAAAATAACATGGTAAATCACTCAATATTGTGCGTACCAACTTACATTTGCAGGTGGAATGTGTGGGAGAACATATTTTTTAACTCCAATGTTAAGTTTTGAAAATAAAGTGGAACACTCAATATAATACGTTCACTTACGAAAAATCTTTGATATTGTACGGAACCCTCTCCACGCGAGTTTAACTCGCACTTGGCCAGTTTTTGATAATCAAGTGATTCAAGCCTGCAACCTTAACAGATTGGAAACAACTTTTCACAAAGTATGCTTCCCAGTGGGAATTTAGAAGGACCCCCGTCAATCCAGCCAATCCATTCATCCCGGGAACTTAACACCGTAATGTAGTAGATAAGCGTCAAACTTATATTATTTCACCCCTCTTTTATTATCGGGGGTTAAAACAACAACAAAACATGCACTCGGTACATGCAGTCAGATTATGGAACTCATTACCACCTGCTTGCTCTATACGTGATTCTAAAACGATTTCTGTATTAAAAAGACGAGTAAACGATAATTATTTAATGGAATCATCTTAATTGTAGTTTGTATTTTAATTTTTAATTTTATTTATTTAATTAATTGCACTTTAGACATCTTAAGATGCAACAAAAGGTACAACTTAATGCTGAGCATTGTTTACCAGTTCACCTTTGGGACGTAGCAGTAAAATGGTAGGTAGGGTGCAAATTTAATTAGATAAGTATATCGAAATTAATGAATTAGGATGTTTTTAATTACATAAACTTTACACAAAATATCTATATGAATGTAAATATTTAAAAAATTAAGTAATAAATGCAAATTATAAACCTAAATGTATATAAATACGTATAATAAACATACTTATACTATTATTGCAGCCTTGCTTTTTCGCGATAGTGTCGAGTTACAAGCATCTTGAAGTGATTCCTTGTTTGTGCTCTCATTATGTTATCGGGAAGGGCATTCCAAAGACGTATGGCCTTGACAGCAAAAGAATTAGAGAGAAATCCAGTACGGTGAGGTGAATGTATATATTGTATTTTCTTCTAAATAGACATATGTATTTATTTGAGTATATGTATAATATACGTATGTATATGTATGTTTACTTGTAGTTAGTGTAATTTTATGTAATTTGGTTCTCTTCTTCCTTATGAACACGTCTGTATGCCTCTTTTAAATAAGCGTCTCCTCTCACAGGCCTATTGGAAGAGATCTCTTTTGAGATAAATAGGTGCCTTTGTACAACTTTTATTTCATGTATTCTCTGTATAAATTTTCCGTGCACATAAATTGGTAAATAAATAAAATAAACAAACAAACATATGTCCTGGTCTTATGATGGAAGGTGGCCTTTGCTTACATATGTTTTTTTCCAAGAAATATTACGCAATGAGTATGAAAGATGACAAATTCACATTCAATTTCAATGTTTCATTTTTCCATACCATCACTCAGTATTATTTGTGCCAAGTCCCAAGGGCGTGAGTGGAAAAGTTACGAACGAAATGTTATTATTGCGGCCACCGGGGAATAAAGCTTTTATTTATTTACTAGCTGAGCCCGTGGGCTTCGCTCCCCGTGGGAATTTCGATATAAAAACTATCTTTTGTCCTTCCTTTGGTCTTAAACTATATTTACACTAAATTTGGTCTAAATAGGTTCAGTGATTAAAGCGTGAAGAGGTAACAAATATACAAAGTCATTTTCGCATTCGCATAATATTAGTTGGTATTGTTAGGATTAGGATTTAAAACTTTATTTACTAATAATAAGATGTATAAAAGGCGGACTTAAGAATCCCCTTACTCTAGACATTTCCATACAAACGTAGTTTACGCTTTATTTTGAAATGACATGTCAGTTTTCTGTTAAAAGAATAGTAATTTTAAAGAAATTGCAATTATCTAGGGTTATAATTGGTTTCTTACGGTAAAATTATGAACTGAAAAGAGATTATAAGGGTGTAGAAGTTTTCCATACTGATGGTCAAATATAATATGATACACTATATTCTCTTTTAAGTTCATATTTTAACTGTGAAGACTAGTTATATGCCTAAATATATGCAATTTCTTTGAAATGACATAATTTTGCCCATATCTGACATATCGTCTTGAAATAAAACGTAGAATAAAACTTTCGGGATAAATAGAAATTCAGGTGTATGCAAGTTTTATAATATTGTAGTTTTACAGACGAGCCAAGCTGCAGTAATACAGTATGTATACTGCTTTCCTTTTCGGTTGCTCTGAACCGTCAATTGCTAGAGTGAAAGAGAGAGCGAAGGAACACCGCGGAACCGGAAATGCTTATGCGTTCCGTCACACTCTCTCGCTCTAGCAAATGACGGTTCTGTGCGACAGAAATGGATAGCAGCATGGAAAAGTGCTATTCCGTGCTGCCAAATGAGTTCAAACACTGTTTTTCAACCTTCTCGCCCACCATCACACTAAAAGTGGCCTTTGAGCCTTGCGGTCTTTGGCTCTGTCTGCCTGCTGAATGCTCTATGTGTCCTATCAGGGATTAAAACATGATAGTGTTGATATGCATGTTATCTCAATCTTTGAAACCGGATAGCATTAGGAAATGCCATCCGGGACTTGCGAATGGATATCTTGCGAGACTAGAAAGCGCTTGTCTATATTTTTATTTTATCTATTCACATAATATATATGTCAAACAAAATATGCTGAAACTATTTAAGGGGGAACTTAGACCATAATATTGAACAACTTTCCCTAAGAAATATTTTATTAAGAAACAATTAAAAAAATACTTCCCAGAGAGACTCGGTTCGTGTGTTGCCGTACAGCCCGGCCACTTTCGATTTTGTAACTTTTAAATAGACGTAAAATATAGAGGAAGAGCAGCGTATTTGGAATAGTGCAGAAAATTTGGGATAGTCGTGTTTATAAAGTACAGATGACATCTGTGTTTTTTCGTGGTACATTTAACATAACATGACGTATCAACTGATTGAGATCTAATGACAGGGCGCCATAATCAAAACAACACGCTTTAATCTACATATTCCTTTAAAACAAACTTGTATTCCAAATACACTGCACTTCCTCTACTTTCTATACACATTTGACGTACCTACCTATAAGAGATAAAGGTACCCCAATTCGTCTGCAAATTGGATTGTGGAGTTTTTCTTGACGTCCTGAACTTAAAAATTGAATTGCAGACGCATTTTAAATTGGAATGGAAAACTTGTAAGTAGTTAGTTAGGTACTTTGAATAAGCAATTTATTACTCGACTACGGCAAAACCAAATGAAAGGGTAATGGTTTTAGCAGTCTATGTATGTACAATGCCGTCGGCGCATGTTTAATTGGAGATAAAAGTGTTAAAAGAGATTTTTTGGTAGTTCTTCAAAGCTGAAATCATTTCTATCTGCAGTTCGGATAGAAATGTTACAGAAATGCGATTCTAAACGGACAAACAACGTACAACAACGACTGCATTTTTGTTCGACTACGTGCCGGGTATTGTGTGTCGGGATTTATGTCTGTTCCCCCGTGGTATCTAAACCGCTAGTCCAATTTTCAGAAATGAAATGACCATCGATTCGTTATTTTTGTTCGGCTGACAAAATTGTAGTATAAGTTTTATACGAAATGGGTACAAATCCAGTGGAGTATCAAGTTAAGGGTCTTAATTAGCACATTTGAAATATATATACCTTATTAGCCGTGCTGAAAATGACCTCCGTAATAGAGTTTTAGTTTTTTAACCTATATCTTTTCACTTTGAATATGTTAAAGATATTTTTTTTTTTTTTTACAATTTATTGGTTTAGGCATTTGTCCTCAATCTCACCTGATGGAAAGCGACGATGAAGACTAGGATGAAGCATGCCTATCCAAAAGATACCCATTCAATCTACTTTTGAATGTCCCGGGGCTGTACTTCTCTGGGAATATAGACGCAGGCAGTTCATTCCACACCTTAGCTACTCGAACCAAAAAGGAATTGTCAAAGCGTTTAGTTCGAGACTTAGGTATTTCAACGACAAAGGGGTGAAACCCCTGTCCGCGCCTCGTAGTCCGATAGAGAAATGGTGAGGGTTTCACGAGATCAAAAAGAGCCTTCGAACACTCTCCAAAATGTATCCTATAGAAAACCGATAAGCAGGCTACTCTGCGACGATGCTCTAGGGACTGCAATTTTCTATTCGAAAGCTCATCGCTGTTTATAAGCCTGCGGGCTCTTCGGTCAACAGAGTCTAGTGCCTCAAGTTGGTATTTAGCGGAGCCATTCCACAAGTGACTGCAGTACTCCATGCAGGAGCGAACCTGGGCTGTATAAAGATTAAGTAGCCGTTCAGGGCTGAAGTACCGCCGGACCCTAGAAATGACGCCCAACTTCCTGGAAGCAGTCAGTGCCATCGACTCTATCTGTTGGCCGAAGTTGAGTTTGGCCGTAATGCTGATGCCTAAAAGCCCAAGATGGTCAACTATCGGCAAGGAAACACCTTGGAAAGTGGGTGTAAGTTGGAAGTTACTCTTTTTTGCAGAAAAGAGACACGCCTGGGTTTTGGACGGGTTGAACTTCACAAGATTGGCGTCACCCCAATCCGACACCCCCTGTAATTTCAAGTTAACTCGTTCAATCATAGACTCTCTCAGTGACTGGATTTCTTGTGGACTTGTACGGGCATTGGACATATAACTCTCTACAACGGTGCTGTCATCGGCGTAGCCAATAATGCCTGATGTCAGAAGGTCATTAATGTGCAGTAGGAACAAGGTTGCAGAGAGAACAGATCCCTGAGGTACCCCGGCATTAATAGCCATTAGGTCAGAAGAGCAGCCTTCTACAACCACTCGAATCGACCGTTCCCTCAGGAAATCGGATATCCAGCTACATAGGTTTGCTGATATACCATACGCTAGAAGCTTACTTAAGAGAGCTTCGTGCCAGACCCGGTCAAAAGCCTTGGACATATCGAGTGAAACGGCAATTGCCTCACCGTGACCCTCTAAGGCTTCGCTCCATAGATGCGTGACATATATCAATAAGTCACCGGTTGAGCGACCCTTCCGAAACCCATATTGACTGTCACTAAGGAGCTCGTTGGTTTCCAGATATGCCAGGAGACGATTGTTCAATACACGTTCCATAATCTTGCATAATATTGACGTGATTGCTATAGGTCGATAATTGGCCGGGTCGGAGCGGCTTCCCTTTTTAGGAACAGGTTGTACGTTGGCAAGCTTCCAGGAACTCGGGACCATGCCAGTCTCCAGAGAAAGTCGGTAGAGGCGTGTCAGAATAGGGGACAACTCGGGTGCGCAGCGCTTTAAAACCACTGCTGGAATACCATCAGGTCCACTAGCCTTGTTCACGTCCAGACTTAGCATGCATTTAAGAACCTCTTTTTGGTGGATTTGTACGTCTTGCATCTTGGGGCCGAACGGAGGTAACTGAGGTGGACTTTTACCTTTACTATCTAGACGCGAACAATCTGCAAAAAGATTAGCAAACAAGTCTGCTTTCTCTTTTGCGCTATGAGCCAGAGAACCGTCAGGCTTTTGCAGAGGTGGCAGTATTGGGCGACAGAAGTTCATCTCAACCGACTTAGCAAGAGACCAGAATGCTTTACTTCCTGAGGGACAAGAAGCAATCTTGTCTCCAATACGACCAACGTGATCGAAACGAGCCTTTCTGAACACTTTTTTGCAAGACTTGGCAGCAGCGTTATATGCTTTCTTCGTGTCGTGTAGATCAGCAGCTTTGCTTTTGCGAGCATCAGCCCAGGCCAAGTATGCTTATATAGTTAAGATATAGTTAGTTCGCATTGCTTTTCGATTTTTATTTCATTTCCTTCTTATTTAGGCAGTTAGAAAATGACACAGGCGTTTACCACTAACACAAGCGAAAATAACTTTCCATTCTGACCTTTGCCTATAACATTTTTTATACAGGGAACAAAATTTACTGAAAAGAACAACAACATTATTTTCTTGTAGTTTGATATATTCCCTTTATATCAAACTACAAGAAAACAATGTTGACGTCCTTACAAGTAGACCGATCAGCTGATCCGAGTCTCTTTGAGGAGTATTTTTTTTTCTAGTTTCTATATACAAATGTTTCTTGGGGAAAGTTGTTCAGTATAATGGTCTGAGTTTCCCCTTAAATAGATTCAGTATATTTTGTTACATATTATATTTTATGTGAATAGATAAAATAAGAATATAGACCCGCGCTTTCTAGTCTCGCAAGATATCCATTCGCAAGTCCCGGATGGCATTTCCGAATGCTATCCGGTTTTGAAGAGGCCTTTGGTGCCGGTATACTCCTGCCAAAAGATTTAAACACAATTTTAGGCCAATTACACAAAAATGAAGAAAATAACTGGTCAAGCGCGAGTCGGACTCGCGCACAAAGGATTCCGTACCATTATTTATAAAAAAAAAACACATTTGTTGTATGGGAGCCCCCTTGAATATTTGTTGCACGCCTAATAAGCGGAGCGTTGAGGTTGTGCATTATTCTCGACATGTCAGGGTCAATTATGTTTCTGGGCTTAAACTGTCTCTATTTTTTTTTGTTATAGAGGCAACAGAAATACACAATCTGTGAAAATTTCAACTGTCTAGCTATCACGGTTCATGAGATACAGCCTGGTGACAGACAGATGTACGGACCAACAGCGGAGTCTTAAGAATATTGTCCCGATTTTACCCTTTGGGTACTTAACCTTAAAAACTGTATCGCTACAGCCTGGTGACAGACAGATGTACGGACCAAGCGGAGTCTTAATAATAGGGTCCTGTTTTACCATTTGGGCACGGAACCTTAAAAACTAGCAAAGCTACATTTCGATCTAATATTGTAATGCTATTTTTCTATAAAATAACCTCGATCAAAAAGCTAAAACCAATTTGTGAGCGAGTGCTTGGACCATTTACCTTGATAAAAGCACTTCGTCACTATCCATCACAGCATAACAGTGCACTTAATAAGATACATGAGCGATAGCCATGGATTTATATAGGGGTTGTGTTGCCTCATAGCCTGTGGCAGATTTACCAATAGGCTAAGTAGGCTAAAGCCTAGGGCGGCACATTTTATGGGCGGCAAATTTTAGACCAGTTTTTTTTAATGTATATTCACCAATTATTCGAAGAGGCCTAAACCGATTTGGAAAATTCTTCTTTTGTTTATATATACTTGTCAAGTGGTCCAGAGTTGGGCAAAATGTAATTAAAATACTAATTACTAACTACAATTACTTTTTGTAGTTAGTAATTGCAACTACATAATTACAAAAAGTAATTGAAAAGTAGTTAATAAAACTACAAAAAGTAGTTGTAATCACAATTACAAACTTCTTTTTGAAACTACAAGTTTTATAAAGATTTACTTACTTATAAATTTTCGTTTCTTGCTTACAACTTTTTACACTTACAATTTCAAAATACAACACCTTTAACACACACCCACGATGTTAAATTTTTATTGTAATTTGTAGTTATAACTACTTAATTACAATTACAAATTACAACTACAGTAGTTTCAATTGTTGTAGTTAAATTTAATGTTATTTCAACTACTTGTAGTTGACTACATGTAATTGTAATTTGCAATCAAACTACACAGTGGTTGTTAACTAAGCCCAACTCTGAAGTGGTCCTATAGAAATTTTATCAAAATAGGTTGTGTAGTTTAGGGATGAAGTAGGTTCTTAGTTTTGAAAAATTATACATACAAACATATTTTCACGCCTGTTTCCCATGGGGTAAGCATAGACTACAGATTTCCTCTTGCTACGATCCTGACAAATTACATCATGATATTTCGATTTTGTAAACACAGCAGGGGCGCAATATATTAAGACTAGTGGCGGCCAATGTGTTAATCCGCAACTGCTCATCATCATGCGAGCGTATTCCCGGTTGCATCCTCAGCAGTAACGCTTCAGAGCCCGGGGTCCGCTACCTAACCAAGGAGATTTGACGAGGTTACTGGTTTTCACACAGAGCGACTGCCGTCTGACCTCCACAACCCAAAGTGCAAACCAGGAACCAACCCTTGGATAGTTTGATGATCAAACGCTAGGTGGCATTCGGGACCCACAGTTTTACGTGCCTTCCGAAATACGGAATCATCTTTCTTTTCGGATAATCAGGTGATTCAAGCCTGCTATTGCAGGCTTGAATCACCTGATGAATGAATGAATCCTATCCAGACTGGAAACAACTTTTCACAAAGTATGCTTCCCAGTGGGAATCGAACCCATGACCTCCGGGTCACAAGGCGAACGCCTTGACCACTGGACTACGGAGGCAGTCTGAAGTTAATCCGCAACTGCTCATAGCGTCATTGAATGACGACTGCCATACATTAATGACAGCCGACCAACGGCTTAAAATGTCTTCCGAACGGAGGAGCTCGACAGATGCCACTTGTGGTCACCAATCTAAGTGCGGACTACGCCCTGGGCCCTGGGGTTCCTTTATTTACAAGGTAAGTATGAAGCGCACTCCCATCAGGCAAATGAGCTCCATTTTCCACGTACACAAGATCTCTTTCACACATTCATGTTATAAATAAATAAATAAATATATAGGGACAAATCACACTAATTGAATCAGCCCCAAAGTAAGTTCGAGACTTGTGTTATGGGATACTAACTCAACGATACTATATTTTATAACATATACATATATAGATAAACATTCCAAGACCCAGGACAATTTGAAAAAGACCATTTTCCAACTTGATCTGACCGGGGATCGAACCCGGGACCTCTGGGTGGCTGACTAGCATGGTGACCACTACGCCACGGAGGTCGTCTTATTTGGTAAGAGTCTTTTGTATTGGCTGTAAACAATAAAGACGTCGTTAATGTTTGTTGTTTTTCGTGTGTGTAAGGGGCCAACACTGGTGTCAGATTTTTAGGTTGCCTAAAGGCATCTGACATAGCTTGACGACTGCCATACAATGATGACAGCCGGGACCATACGTGCCTTCCGAAGCACGGAGGAGCTCGAGAATTTTTTTGCCACTTGTGGTCACCCATCCAAGTGCGGGCCACGCCCGGTGTCGCTTAACTTGCGAAAGCGCTAGTAACGCTCACTCCCGCCGGGCCACTGAGCTCCTCTTCGTTAATAATATTCTAATATCACATAATTATTAATGTATAAATCTTGGGTCAGCTCTAATTGACCGAGCGATTAGCCAAAAATGCTTTTGTCCGTCTGTCTGTCTGTCCGGCTGTTCTCGCCTACAGGTCGCATTTCTCAACCGATACTCGTCAAATTTTGTGAGAAGATTCGAAAAGTACATTAAATTTTACAGCCCATTTGAAAATTTTCAAAATGTTGAAAATGGGTGGTTGAAAACTGTAACAACATCATATTTCAGCCATTTCTAAAATTTTTCAAAAATGTCCTAAAACTTTATTGTAAACCTAAACAACTGTAACAATATCATATTTCAGCCATATCGAAAAAAGTTAAAGAAGTCATAAGAATTTTTTGTTAACCTTATAAAGACGCAACTTTTTTTTTTCTTAAAAACCTTTTATCCGATAACTTCAACGGGTTGGGGTGACTCGCGTGGTATACTTAAAGCTCACAGATCCACTAGCCGTGTAAAATCTAGCTTTATTTCACAATTAACCTGGACTAGATTTTCGAAAACTCGATCGAATATCCTTGAAAGCAATTTGTTATAAACCGTCTAGGTTACCCGTATTTAATCTTCTCTATAGCGTTCAGTAGCCTACAGTTACTGCCGATAAGACATATGATGGTGATTACTTACGATCGTATTACTAGAATCCGGGCTCTATTCTGGTACCTGAAGTAAAGGAGGTATAGAATAGGATAACAAAGGACCATAATGAAGCTAACGACATAGAAACGTGGCCGACATAGAAAGATCATTTTAAATTTAAACTTCACTGAAATAATTTTGACTCGACAAAAAAACAAAGTATTGTTGAGAGATATGACTTTGACTGCCACCTTGGTCCAGTGGTCTAGGCGTACGTCTTGTGATTATGGGATTCAAACCCACGACCTCCGGCGTGGGATCGAATCCCACTGGGGAGCATTCTTTGTAAAAAGTCCTTTCCAGTCTGGTTAAGAAATTGCAGAGTTGAAAAATGATTTCGTGTTTCAGAAGGTACGAATAAACTATGGGTCCTGAAGGCCATTTAGCGTTTGCTCTCAAACCTATCCAAGGATTGGTTCTGGTCTACCCCTTGGATTGCGGAGGTCAGACGGCAGTCGCTCTGTGTAAAACCAGTCACATCACCTCGTCAAATCACTAGGTTAGGTTATAGCGGACCCCGGACTCTAAAACGTTACCGCTGAGGATGCAACCAGGAATACGGGAGGAAGATGATGATGAGGTAACACGTATAATAGAGAGAGAAGAATAGCATTACTCTATCTCTTCTGGGTGTTTATCTATATATGTATTTGTCATAAAATATAGTATCGTTGAGTTAGTATCTCATAACACATAAGTCTCGAACTTACTTTGGGGCTAGCTCAATCTGTGTGATTTGTGGATGCCATAAGATGACAAAATGGAAGGACAAAACATGCTATAACTGCATTCCCAAAGAGATTTAACGGGTGGTGGTCAGTGTAAAGCTTTTTTTGTAGTATTCACACAGTAGTACAGTTGTCGTCAGGCAGACAGTCGGTCGTAAAATTACAGCGGAATCATTCGAAGTCTACTACTTTTCAAATTTGCTTTATTTTTAGCATACTTGAGTGACCAGTTACATGCATAATAATTATCATACCTATTTGGAATTGTAAAGAGGATTTTGCTATGTAAACGTAAAGAAATGAGGTTAAATTTTAAAGAAGGGCAAAAATACGCTACTATTAAGGAAAAGTCGATTAAAATATGCAAGAGATTCTAGAAAGCGCGACGAGTCAGAATTACTAATAAGGTGAAGTTAAGTCACAATGCTGCGAAGAACAACAAAGTTTGTTATTAATCAGCCTCGAACTCCGATCCGATTTTAGCATTAAGAATAAAAAGGCAAAGTTCTCTTACAATATTAATGAATGTAGAAGTGTGTTCGTCTGTCTGTCCGTCTGTCTGTCTCCAGGCCGTATCCCATGAACCGTAATTGCTAGACTGTTAAAATTTTTACAAACGATGTATATTCCGTGCCTCTTCAAAAAGAAATACTAAAAATAGCATATAATAAATATTAAAGTGGGACTCCCATACAAAAAACGTGTTGTTTTTTTAGATTTTGGTACGGAACCCTTTGTGCGCGAGCCTGACGCGCTCTTGGCCGGTTATTTTCTTGATTACCGTCAAAACAAAGCAACGGTTGAATGTGATGTCACATAGTGCAAACCCGCAATACCCAAAATGCTCTATCTGCCCAAGTAGAGATAAAGACGTAATAGTTTACGTATGTATGTATATAATAGTACAATAGTACATTATTAACCAAGGGGATAAAGCAGTGTGTTCTGTCGCGGGTGACGACTTAAATCGCGAGCGCAACGAAGTACTCGAGGTTTACTCGCAAGAGGAGCGAGGGTGTTAAATGCTTAAATCACGAGCGAAGCGAGGGAATTAGGACGAGTCCTGAGTGTAGCGACGGATTTAAGTTCACCCAAGACTAAGACAGCTTTATCACCAAGAAAAATACTACTTTTCGTACCATTTGCGAAAAAAAAACAATAATAACAAGAGACAAGCATTTATTAAAATACTTTAATTAATTTTTATCCAGTTACATAAAAAGTAAAAAATGTTTTAAGTTGTAAATAAATATAGGTACGCAGAAAACTTGGCTGTATGTGTGAGACGCAAATGACCCTTTGCTTTTTCTTTTTGGTAAACTAAACAGCTGGTGTAAACCAACAATGACATGACTTGATTTAGTTTATTTTATTGTATGAAATTTAAGTTGTTTTGTGGATTTTGCGGATACATGTTGTCAATTCAAAATCGTTATTTTTTTTACGCTTAACAATATAGAAATGATTTCAGTTCAGTATACATTTCGGTAAGTATTCCAAACTTAAACCACATACTCCCTCTAGAAGACGAATAAAATTCAGTACAATTTTCTTTCCCTGTTTTCATTCTTGGTCTAGAGGCTGAATGAAATTCAGTACATATTTCTTTCCCTGATTTTAACAGATTAAAAATGACTTTTTTGAGCAAGTAGTACGAAAAATAAATTAAAACAATACGTTACAGCTTCAAGTAATGTAACCGAATCAAGTAAAAAGGAGCTCGTTCGCTGCAACGAGATTTTAATTCACAAGGTTACAGATAGTAAAATACGAGTACCAGGATAGTGCTCGCTGAGGAATGGGAATGAAGAATTTTATGAGAGTGTCGGAATTGGATACTTAGCAGACTTGAGTTTTATTCCTGTGGATTTTAATCAAAAGTGAAAATATGTTTGCTTTTACGCGGCACTATTTAAAACTTGCATACAAGTATGTATGTGAGATTGATATTTTTACTTAAGGTTTTATAAACGCATACAAAAAAATTAATGCGACTGAATGAATGAAAAAGAGGAAGAAATGAATAATCTTGAGATGGTTCTCTCTCTACTCGCTCAACCCTAGCCGACACCACGTACGCTGGGTGTTCTTGTAAGATTTTTGAAAAATACGATCGTGGTCCGCAAATTCCGCAAAATACGTTCGTGGTCCACAATAAGGATTGTCCTGGAGCTCTTCTTTAATTTGCCCGCCTCCATCCCACATGTATAAGCTATATATACTATTTATAATTCGTATTCTTATCTGTAAAAAAATTGGACGTAGCAGATGCTTTTATTTCCGTGCAAATCTTAAAAGCCGATCGAGAGAATTGGCTAAAATAAGATCATGATAAAATAGGCGAATAGGTTGCAAGTAAAGCGCTGAATGCAGGCCGCTTCCGATCGGCCGTTTTGGAAATCCCTGGGGGAGGCCTTTGTCCAGCAGTGGACTTCCTATGTCTGATATGATAATGATGACAAAAATTGGCTATGGGGCTAGAAAAAATAAACGATTTAGCTATAATTTTACCTGCCTGATGTTAACCAACTTCAGGAATGCATTTCTGTGAAAAGTTTTACCTGCTAGTATATTTTATTTTAACCTTAATTTGTACACACGTTACATGTTCTGCTTCGATTGCTACCCAGATTATAAAAGTTGATCCTTTTATGGGATTCGACAGGGGTTATTACTAATTAAGCAATGTGATGAAAGGTCTTCATCCTGGGTAAGTTATTGTGGCCAAAAAAGAAAAAGCAATAGAGAAACCACTAACTGGATCAGCAGATTGTGTAAAAGCATATAGCTAAGGTGATACCTAGTATCGACGACTGCGTAGCTTGACAGTGAATATATCTTGACGATTTCATTGAAGGTAAAATATTAAAGAAGAGGACAGTATAAATAAGATGTTTTGCTAAGCAACTATCATAATGTCACGGATCAATGAAAGAACGTGACCTTTATCACAATGTAGGGGTAGATATGGGGGGACACTCTTCTAAAGAAACAACGCATGACACCGACGACAAAGGCCCGGGAAATGTCAAAGCTATGTCATGGTATAAAGAAAATACAAAAGAATAACTTAAAAATACATACCTGTTGATTTCATCATCTCCTAATGTGGTTTCCAGGCAATAGGGCCACTCCATGACTTCTTGAGAATATCGTAAGAGGCCACTAAAGGACTAAGCACTTATAACTAGTGCTACATACGCATTTCAAAGGAGGGTTGACGTCGGGCGGTATTATGTGAAAATTTCCGCACGCTTGAGGATTGACTTCAAGGCAGGCGGTCGGTCTTAAAACCATAGCCAAATCGCTAAATGGTTAGGTATTGTGTTGTTTTCTCCATTTCATGTGTGATAGAAATCAAATTATATGACACCAATTTCAAAAATTGCCCTAGGCCTGGGCTTGGCATACGCTAGGCGTGGGCTGGGCGTGCGCGTGTCATCCGAATATGCCCTTAATAACTGTGACTAGGTATTCTAGGTTAGGTACTCGTATTTGTAGGTAGATTTTAAAGATTTCCCAGGAAATGTCTTTGTAAAAGTTTTAAAGCTCTTTTTACCCATTGAAGATAAGGACCTGGACTTCATTTTTCCAGCCTTTAGCCACCCATTGTTGGGTACAGGCCGCTTCATAGTGTTTCCATGTCCACATCCAGGTCTAGCCCAATATTTTGTAGATATAATACAATACAATACTCTTTAATGCACCATAAACAAAAGTCATTGGTCCAGCACATAGGTAGCCTCCCAACATTTCTCCGGCCAGGCTTAGGTCTCCATTCTTCAATTGAACGCGTCCAACGACCATTTTCTTTTCTATTCATGTGTCCAGACCATCTCTACTTCAACTTGGTCACTATTACTGCGACATCAGTTAATCCAGTACGTTACTCCAGTCCAGTGCGTAAAGACCTGATCATCTTCTTCGCCTTCTCCCTATTAGGGGTCAGCTCTGCATGTCAACTCCCTCATATGGTTTTCTATCATTTACCATATCTGTACTAATCCCCCTCTTCTCCATGTCCCGCTACGCACATTCCCCCCACGTCTTTCTAGATCGTCTTCTATCTCTGTGGCCATCCACCTTTAAGCTAACCATTTTATTTCCCAGATGTCTTTTCATCGTGTATATTTTATTAAATGTAATGTCATTCTATTCCCTCTATATTTTACGGAAGCAAAAGGCCATTTAGCAGGAACAAATACATAAATCGTCGATAACGGCTCTAATCGGCCAGAAAGAAACACAAAAGACGCCTGCTGTGTCAAGATACTTTCAAAGGCTGTGTTTTCTGATAAAGCGCTTTAATAAACCCTGAGAAGGGATTAAAGAAAAGTTTTATGCTAAGTTCGTGCCTTTTGCTTTATTAAAGAATGATTTCTTGATTTTCCTCCAAACTGATTTAAAGAGTGTGGATTTTTTTTAATACAGCGGTTAAGCTATTCTATATTCATAGATGTAATGTATCTATATTAAGCATGTGTCACTCCCCGATTAGGTATCGAAAATATACCTACATTATTACTATGCGCGCGGTGACCACTTCGTAGGGGAAAATTCAGTTACATGAATCGTTTGTCCAGAGAAATAAGAATAAAATACGCTATGGATGTCTAGGTATCTAAACGAAGAGGTGAGGAGTTCTGACGTGAGCTAAATATTAAACCTTTGCGCTAAACACACATTAAATGGAAATTTGAATTTCTTTTCAGAGTAAGAAAGACTCCTGGACGTATTCTGTACCTATATCTTAAAATTATACAAAAAATGCTCCTACGATGCCCTGCAACTGCTTGGGGACATGCTCGTTACACACATTGACCTGGATTTATTTAGTGACTTAATAAATGTGTAAATGAACAATTTATTGACATACCTTAATTCAATTAATTATTTAATTTGACATATTGTTAGTATAGAAATAGAACTCATTGACATTGTTTATTTCCAATTTTATATGAAAATCGATTGATGTGCATTCTCTATATGTTTTAATGTTATTCGGCCATATTGACTTTTAACCTATCATATTATCATTGTACCTATTTCTTGACTACAGTGCAGATGCTTTGGTGAATAACTGTTAATCTATATGTGATTTATGAATAAAATAATAAATAAATAATAATACGTAAACGTTTTTTATCATCCTTGAAATAAATAATGAGGCCTTCATCTGTTACTGAAAATGTTCTTAACTAAGTACCATCTTTACATTATTGGAGTCGCCCAATTTATCTTCCCACCCAGAGCCCTTATCTGCAATCCGTCATTCTGTCGGCGGCTGACCGCTGGAGCGTAGGCTTTCGCTTTACCATTTAATATTTTTAACCAACTTCAAGAAAGAGGAGGTTATCAATTCGACTGGTACGTTTTTTTTAGTATGTTGTTACGCGATATCTTCACCACTTGCGAATCGATTTTGATGATTTTGTTATGAAGCGAAAACTTCTATAAGACGAACTGGTAGCTAAAGTGGCGCCCTCGTTTGAAATAAATTGTTTAAAACTAAATATGGTGATAATAAAAATTTGATTTGTATTACTGTCTAGAAAGACCTTTAAACTATTTTATGAATAACCTTTGAAAGTAATATTGGTAGTCCGTCTAGTTTTAAAACGGGTTTTTGCCAAAAGTGGCCACTTTTGGCGAAAACCCGTTTTAAAACTAGACGGACTATTAGTAATAATTTAAAAGGTTATTCATAAAATATATAGTGATACAAATCAAATTTTTAATTATCACCATATTTAGTTTTAAACAATTTATTTCAAATGAGGGCGCCACTTTAGCTACCACTTCGTCTTAAGCGCGTTGGACACTTTTTGAGATGGGAAAACAACATTCAACTCGCGCCACTGTTACCTTTACCGTAACTGACATGAAGTTTTCACTTCTGTCGGCACTCCCGGAGTGCTTTTTATTTGAAAGCCTCTAGTAACAAGTTGGTCCTATATTAATTTGGTGAAGATATGATAAAGATATAATAGAGAACTTTAACTTCAAAAAAAGATTTATGCTAAACATCATTTCAGCCGCACATCGTACACTGCTGGACATAGGCCTCTCCCAAGGATTTTCAAAATGACCGATCAAGAGCGGCCTGCATCCAGCGCTTTCCAGCGACCATGGTCAGGTCGTCTGACCACCTTGTGGGTGGGTGTGTACTGTCATACTGAACTCCGACTTTTAAATATTGATGTACGGGACTTCGAAAGTGTCTGTATGAAATTTCGAAATTTGCTATGAAGAAACTTTCGAATTTCCGAACATCGATATATTAAAAGTCTGGGTTCAGTCGGGTGGATGTCCTACGCTTCGCTTGCCAGTACGCGGTCGCCATTCGAGAACCTTTTTGCCCCATCAGCCATCGGTTCATTTATACTATTGTTACTTACCATATCTGGCCTCCTCCCCCTCGGGTGCCTGCGCCGTGAGGGTGGCCAGTTCCTTCTCCAAGTCGACCTGGTGCTCGCCGCAGTCCCATGATAGCAGCCCTGTAACAACATATAGAAATAGGTTTTAACATATGTGTGTGGTCTTCAATTCAAAACTTGAGGAGTTCGGTGGCCTGGGGGGAGTGCTCATTACTAGTGCTTTCGCAAGTAAAGCGACATCGGGCGTGGTTCGCACCTGGATCGGTGACCAAAAGTGGCATAAAATTTCTCGAGCTCCTCCGTACTTTGAAAGGCGCGTATAAGCCGTTGGTCCTGCCTGTTATCATTGTTTGGCAATCGTCAGCTATGTCAGATGCCTTTAGGCAGCCTGGAATATCTGACACTAGTGTTGGTTGGCCATTTACACATACTAATAAAAAATCAAACCTAAACTCTATCAGAAGTTTATTAAAAACCTGGATGGCTTTTTTCCTATACTTTCTCATGACGGGAAGGGGGGGGGGGGATGGTTATGGGAGTTCGTTATTTCTTTATGACCTATTTCGTAATTGCGAAAAACGGCCACTTTTGGCATATGTGCGTAGAAAAGCTTCATATTCTCACTTTAAAGTGTAAACAGTAGTTCATAAAATAGTTTGAAGGGTTATCAAGACAAAATTTTGAATGATATCTCCGTTTTCTTGCAAATGATTTATTTAAAATGGGGGCAGCACTGGAACCCGGAAAATTCATGCCCCTTAAGAGCGAACTAGTCTATACTTTTTCTATATAAATTTCGGAGGAGACTTCCTACACTGTTTGACATTGTACATTCAAAGTTTAACTTAATATTGTTTTGTCTGATAATAAATGTTGTTTGTATGGATACAGAATAGTAAAATAAAAAGCCATTAAAAAGATATAAGCCATCAAACATAAATTTTTTTTTGCTTATTTTTACGCAAATTTCGGCGTCAATAAGTAATAAAAGAAGTATAAAATATCCAAAACTAAGTCCACACCGACACGGCTTATTTATCGAAGATTTGAATAAACTTTATTTGTAATCGATTAATGCAGTTATTTTTGTATAAACCCCTTCTCCCAAAGGACTTTACGTATTTTTTTACTATAAATTTATCGTGCATTTCACCGCACTGCTTCGCTCGAGCACAATGTTAGGTGAGACAGCATGTTGTTAGGCCGCGCCCACCTGTGAGTTCTGTCCCGCGACTAGTTCAACCTTGATTCATGAAACAATAAATAAATCCTTGTAATTATGTCTAATTACAAAGATTTATTTATTACCGCTAGATCGCCAATCTGGAGGTTCTGGGTTCAATCCCCAGCAGGGGCAAGTTGGAAAATAGCCTTTTTCAAATTGTCCTGGGTCTTGGGTGTTTATCTATACATTTATTTATCATAAAATATAGTATCGTTGGGTTAGTATCTCATAACACAAGCATAAGCTTACTTTGGGGCTAGCTCAATCTGTGTGATTTGTTCGTATATATTTATGTAACATGTATAAAGACAATTTATTTCGGACAAAGTAGAGGTCGTGGTTTTGTAAGAGGTCAGGAGAAACCAAAAGCAAAGAACAAAGCCGTCAAAAACATTTCGAATAACTTCCCGTCTTTTTCAATATAAATATTTACGCCAACATCCGTGTTCCTAGTTGTTCCACAGTTTCCTTATTGCTTCCGGACCCGGGGGATGTTGTGGAGGGATGTGCATAATTACACTACCCGACCACGGGATGTAGAATGTTTTGGTAGTGATCACAACTACATCTTATGTCGTTATAAAGTAGAGTACTATTTTACAAGATTTTATTTAGTGTCGCACCCGTCCCATTGTCCGCACTTAAATCTTGCAAGCTAAATTATTGGACTTACACTTTGCATTATTGGATTGAGAAACTTCACATGCTTATGTTTGGCGACCTCCGTGGCGTTGTGGTCACCATGCTGGTCCGCCACCCAGAGGTTCCAGTTTCGATCCCCGGTCAGGGTAAGTTGGAAAATGGCCTTTTTCAAATTGTCCTGGGTCTAAGGTATTTATCTATATATGTATTTGTTATAAAATATAGTATCGTTAAGTTAGTATCCCATAACACAACTCTCGAACTTACTTTGGGGCTAGCTCAATCAGATTGGTACCATAGTATTAATACTATGGTACCAATTGGCCATAGCATCTCTGTGATAAAACAACATAGTCCCACCCCACCGAGCTCGATTGATTTTCTAGTTTATTATTTTAAAGGTAAAAGTTTTTTTTTTAATTACTTGTTAATATTTGAGAAAATGCGAGATTACCTTATTTTGACATAAAACGGATAATTGTGATGTCACGGGGATGTTCTCATAATAAATCATAAGTAGCTCATATGTATGAAGAGATTGATGAGTGTAAATGAAGCGAAAGAGGTCTGTCAGAATCGTAGCAAGTAGAGGTCCGTAGTCTCTGCCTGACCCTGTGGGAAACAGGCGTGATATTATGTATGTATGTGTGTAAGTAGCTATACTTTTATAAAGTGATAAACTTCTTGAAAGGTACCGTAGGAAAGATCCAACGCATCCCCTCGTGTTGATGTTATAACAACCGAATAAAGAACAAGCATAAACATCTCGCTATACTACTGCATTCTTATAATTTATAAGCCCCTAGTCGTCAAGCGTTTAAGAGAGGTGTGCGCGCTCATTATCTTCACCAATTGTCATAGAGTATTATATACAGGGTGTTTTTAAAATCATTGGCATCCTTTCTACTGGTGAAAGTACTTATGAATATGAGCAACTTTTTGTACGGGACCGACTCAATCCAACCGAAAAAAAATCAGCTGTTCCATACATTTTGGGATTCTAAGTATTGTAAAATAGTATGGAACAGCTGATTTTTTTCGGTTGGATTGAGTTGGTCCCATACAAAATGTTGCTCATATTCATGAGTACTTTCACCAGTAGAAAGGATGCCAGTGATTTAAAAAAACACCCTGTATATTTATGTAGTCTATGTAGGGTTTATGAATTTATGCAATATTTGTGTATTTTTACATGTATGTTTATGAATATATAGTTGAGTATATAAATGAATAAAATTATAGTTAAATTAGAATGTACCATGTCGTCCAAAATAAGCTTTTACCGCATCACCTGTAGTTTGACTGGTAGAAAAGGCCTTGGGCCTTAAGTCCGCCTGATACAATTTTGTAATAAAGTTAAATAAATAAATAAAAAATACATTCTTAAGGTTGTCTGAGGACAGGCAAGTCGCGAAACCACATTTTAATCAGACATTCGATCCTGGGCCATGAAACAACATAGCCGAGTAAAGCAAAATTTTGCCGTTGGGCGTTGAATCCGCTTTTCAGGCTCCACCGAACAGCGATTTAATCCGGTCACGGCGGCCACAATTGAGGCCAGAGCGGCCATTGTCCGCAGGCGCGGGTGCCGCTAATATCTCAGAGATAACACTGCGGCCTTATTGTTAGAGAAAGAGGATGATGCGATGCTTAATAAAGATGAATAAAAAGTGCCAACTGCCTCCATGGTCCAGTTTTTTGATCACTTATTCATTTATATAATAAACCTAATAGAAAAAGTTTTTCTTATTTTTTATTCCCAACAAAATATATCAATAAATTTTAACTTTACGGTCAAGGATTTCGCCTTGTGATTCGGACGTCGTGGGTTCGAATCCCACTGGGAAGCATACTTTGTGAAAAGTTGTTTCCAGGCTGGTTTGGATATTGCAGGCTTGAATTACTTGACTATCCAACGTAAAAATGATTCCGTGTTTCGGAAGGCACATATAAACTGTGAGTCCCGAACGCTACCTAGCGTTTGCTCATCAAACCTATCCCAGGATTAGTTCTGGTCTACCGTTTGGGTTGCGGATGTCAGACAGAAGTTGTTCTGTGTAAAAACCAGTAACCTCGTCAAATCACCTTGGTTAGGTAGCGGACCACCAGATGCAACCGGGAATACGGGAGAATGATGATGATAACACTGCGGCCTGAAGCCAGGCCGTGAAAATGAATGGAAAGTTTCGGTACTTGGTGCGCGCGTATCGAGTCACATTCGCCCTGAGGAAGACCTCCGTATAAGGTCGAAACATGTCGGCCAGCAGCTGACTTGCTTCCTGAGTAATCTGTATATCGCATATCAATAATATCTGGGTTTAACATTACTTTTAAAATGAATGAAAGGATAAAAAAACCCCATGACTCCCCTACTTTCAGAAATCTATACAATTATTATAGAAACTGCTTGAAGGGGTATTTGAGTCTTGCTGCAATAGGCTCTGGTTGCTTAGAGCCACAAGACCCAAAATGCTATGCCCGTTCACTCATATATTTTTGATACCAAAACGGGGAGTGAGACAGGCCTGGTATATGTAATTTTTATTTTCTCTAATCAGCAAATAACGACGAAGGTACGATTAGCTACGACTATTAACCAAAGGTGACGTAAATCACCCCTTACCTCAAAACTTTGAAGCGCTGATTTTTAGAAATTTTTAATTCTTTGCTAAACGAAAAATGTGTCTTCTATTTTTGAATAATCTAGTTGCCAGACTTTAGAGAATAATTTTTACCCATGCAGTCCACATTACTATTACGTCCGTCGATTCTTCTCGAGCGGTAGTATTTCCAACCGATTATCTTGAAAGAGAGTAGTTTATCACGTCTATATCCCTTAAGAATCCCCTTACTCTAGACTTTCCCATACAAACGTAGTCTACGTTTTATTTTGAAACAACATGTCGGATATGGAAAAAAAATGTAATTTAAAAGAAATTGCAATTATCTAGGGTTATAATTGGTTTCCGACAATAATTTTATGAACTTAAAAGAGAATATAGTGTATTATATCATATTTGACCATCAGTATGGAAACCTTCTACACCCTTATATTTTCTTTCCAGTTCATAATTTTACCGTCGGAAACCAATTATAACCCTAGATAATTGCAATTCCTTTAAAATTACAATTTTTTACCGAAGTCAGACATATAGTTTCAAAATAAAACGTAGACTACGTTTGTATGGAAAAGTCTAGACGTGATAAACTACTCTCTTTCAAGATAATCGGTTGGAAATACTACCGCTCGAGAAGAACCGACGGACGTAATATGTAGTAACGGGACTGCATGGGTAAAAATTATTCTCTTAGTCCGGCAACTAGATTATACAAAAATAGAAGACACATTTTTCGTTTAGCAAAGAATTAAAAATTTCTAAAAATCAGCGCTTCAAAGTTTTGAGGTAAGGGGTGATTTACGTCACCTTTGGTTAACAGTCGTAGCTAATCGTACCTTCGTCGTTATTTGCTGATTAGAGAAAATAAAAATTACATATACCAGGCCTGTCTCACTCGCCGTTTTGGTATCAAAAATATATGAGTGAAATTGGCTTGCAAACGATATCTGGGTATCTAAACGAAGAGGTGAGGAGTTCTGACGCGAGCTAAATTAAGCCATAACACTGACCACACTAAGCAGATATTTCTTTGATTTTTTTTCCGAGGAAGACTTATGTATGTGAGTACTAGTACTTATTCTGTGACCATACTTTTAAATAATCGATCGAATGGGAAATTAAATTTTTACCCAAACTGGCCGCTCGCTGGTTACGAGTCTCGCTTGTAGTCTAATATTTCTACGTTTTCTATCCCCATGTTGAATTCCAACGCCATTTTGAAAAATAACTTACCGTCTCACTTATTTGCACCTTAGTAATCAAGCTGTATCTGTATGACGAAATAATAACTCTCCGTGTATGATTTGTGAAGAAAACACGACGTCTATTTACCCAGCTGTTTAAGTATAAAAATAACACCAGACATGGAAATGGTCTCTTCGAGAGTGGTCCTAAAAAGGTGACGTCGTATAAACATATAATATGTGAAAGATATAACAAATAACAATTAAGATGCCTAGGTCACCATTTTTTAATCAGGTATAAGTCAGACCTTTTTAAAAACTTCTTAAAAACGTTTATAAGTGCAATTCCAAATTCTTGAAATGTGTTTAAAAATGGTTTAGCGAAGTGCTATTAAACGGAGTAGCTTTGTGAAATTCAAGTGAATTTCAAATAAAGTCTCAGTGAAGTATTCTTTGTCCCAGTGAAATATTAAAAGGGTTTTTTAAATTTCAGATCGTTATCGTCTCTGGCATTTTGTGTGTCATTTGGAGCTGCGGACTGGGGCTAGGTTTTATGTCTAGTTTTTTAGACCAAAATGCCGAGAACAATCATTCGACTTTCAGCAAAAGATTACAGAAAAACATTGGTAAGTTTATATACTTACTCTATTGTTTTACGTAATAGAGATGTGGACTTAAACATTTTATTTGGCACATTAGATTAAATAGGTTATTAAAAAGTAGGATATACATTATCTTTTCTTTTCTCTGATAAGCAATAAATTTCGCGTGACTTCACGATCAGCTACGGTGACCTAAATCACCCCGACTCCGAAACTTCGATTTTTTTGTCAATTTTTAGTACTTTGCTAAACAAAAAATATTAGGGTTCTTTATTTTTAGACAATCTAGTTGACGGACTAATAAAATAATATATTTTTACCCAGTCTACATCCCTATTTATTTAGGTACTTATTTATTACTTATTTTTCTAAAGTAAGTATACTTTTACCGAATGGCGGACTTAAGGCTTAGAGCATTTTCTCTCAGTTAACCATGATTATCCCTAAGCAGTGAAATCATCTAGATACCTAAGTTGTATATCTAAATAAATACGAAAACATGTATACATAAATAAATACGAGTGGACTCAATTATAATTTTATAAAGTACTTAACAACTTAGAAATAAATTATGCTAAGATTCCTTATACTTACAAAGTTTACAAATTAATGTGAATTTTCTCGCAATAACTCAAACGAAGATGCCTTTGAACATAATTATCGCTCATTAAAAAAGGAACTTGTGAAAATTAAAACTGGAAAGATAAGACGAGCCGTCGTGATGAGTGAAATTTATTTCATTTCAGGCACCGCCGGGGAGATATCCTTCCTGCCAGCAATCGTTATCATACCCTGCATCATGCAAAAGAGAGGCCGAAAGATGGCCATCTATGCGACAACACTACCTCTCTTACTCAGCTGGATAATAAGCTTCTACATTAAAAACTTTGGCTGCATCATAACAGTTAATGTTTTACATAACATTGCATTAGGTGGAGCAGTCGCAACGAGTAGTGTCATCATATCAGAATACTGCGATCCAAACTACAGAAGCATGTTCCTAATGCTAGAAACAGCTATGATGTCATTTGGAATATTACTAGGCCATATATCAGGAATGCTAGCATGTTGGGGACTTATTTCAACAATCGGAGTTTTGACGTCAATAATAGCTTTATCAGCAATTTACTTTTCTCCGGAAAGCCCTTATTGGCTGACTTCTCAAGGGCATATAATAAAAGGCACCGAATCTTTTTATCAGCTGAGAGGGGCCCATGAGGACGCATTGAAGGAGTTAGACGTCTTGCTTATATCACAGAAAAAGAAATTGCAACTGAAGGCTTTAAAGCCTATAAGAAGATTGGATCTCCGAGAAAAGATAACGGATTATCTCAAATCTCTATTAAAAGCTGATTTTCTTAAGCCCCTCTCCATTATGATATTGTTGTTCAGTTTTGTCGGTTTCGGTGGCGAAAACGTCGTTTCAAATTATTCGTTGAGACACGTTTTCAATTTAACTAATGGGAAGTACATTGGGACTATTATTTTAGATGTCATGACGTTAATATGTTCTTTGACCGCTTGTGTATTGATTCAGATTGTTAAAAGGAAAACTTTGTTCTTGTTTACTGGATCGTTTTCTATTATTTTCTTAGCAATGACGTCGGTTTTATTAATTTTACAATCATTTGAACTATTTGCAAAGGATTATCTTTGGTTAGTTTTGAGTTTTATCACTGGTTTTGTAATGTTCATGTCTTTGGGTACTAGTGCTTTGCCGTTTTCAATTTTAGGAGAGATCTTTCCAATGTCTTACAAAGGTGTTGGTAGTTCTCTCACTTGTGCATACCTTTGGGCATTTGGTAATAGTGTCTTAAAATGGATTCCCACTTTAACAGTTTATGTCGGGATACATGGTATATTGTTGCTAACTTTAGTAACAATGAGTGCAATTTTATATATAGTCAATAAAATATTGCCCGAAACCGATACAAAAAATCTTATAGAAATAGAAGAAATATTAAATTTTACGAACGACGATGCTGAAACAGAATTTGAAGATAACAACACTTTTGATAAATTGAAGCTTTTTATTGAGGTCTAAGTAAATAAGAATGAAGGCGCTTTGTTTCCTTCACAAATAAGTACGATGTCCATGAAATTGTGTAATCTTTTTGCTTTTTCTTATCGTGTTGCTTTTCTTCCAGTGCTTTTATAAAAATCCCAGATTACATTTCTCTTTTTTAAACATTGAATTTATGTTTCAACTGAAGAATAAATGGTTCTGATAAACGAATCCCGAATATTTTAATTGGCAAAGTTGCCAGAATCACGCTGGCTACCTGCGACTGAACTTCAACGAATTTATTAGGACCTTTATGAATTGAATTAAACAATCTTTGTTTCCAATTCATTTCCAAGTCGAAGATAGAAAGCGCTGGCCGCATAACTGATAGAATAAACTTTGAAGTGTATTTAAGAGACGATAGAAAACAACAGTTATTACTGCTTTACAGCTAAATGGGGTCTTTAAATGTTGGACTCACACTGTATTAAATTCAGATTTTAAGCAATATACTTTTTCTGTTTTATTATGTATGATGGAATTCAGTTTCATTATTATTATACTTTGTAATCAATTATGAAATATTAATATAATGCAGGCGCGTGTTGTTATAATATGTTGCTGCTCGAAGCTATGTACCTACGCCCCATATGGCGGTCTAGCAAATTCATTCGTAGAGTAAAGCTCAAAATCTTCCGTTCCAACGAGAAAATAGTCCTACTATATGGGTGCGAAACGTTGAAGGTCACCAAAAACATCACACAGTAAATGTGTAACAGGATTAGTTGTTTAAGTCCTGATGTCGCCTTATTTTGGGTTTATTTTGGAACCGCCTTTGTTTTGTCAACCTTGGCCTATTACTTTAACGTATGTTGTCATCACAAGGCTGTGTTATGTATGGCGATCGACATGTTCCGATAACGTCTGACGAGGGGTAGACAGACGATCAGCTATTTTAAGAACAAGATGTAGATTGCTTGGGGATTTTCTTAATAGGAAATAACAGAATTTGAATAAGAGTCTACCCAAAATTATCATCATCATCAATGAATTTAAGAACTCTGTTCTTATCGTCGCCGTATTTTCCATGTCTCCTTATTTATTAAATGCTTCTTCTTCTTCGTCGTGTCGATGAATAAATTACATCAAATTACACCCGACCAGTAGGAAGCCACAGCAACAGCATTGTCTGTGCATTGTTACAAATCGGCCATTGAACATGAAGCAGGGCATGAGGGACAGCAAAGAAGATGTCGCATTGTCTGTCTTAGTTGGCCACACTGACACCTTGGGTTGTAGTTTGCCCTGTTGTTTTAAATGCTTGACCTCTCTTTTTGCATTTTCTTTTACTTCAGCCATGAACGACCTTCTTGGTCTTCCTTTCTTAATATTGATTTCACTATTTGTAAATTTAAGTAATTTAAGCATCTACTATGATATCAATATTACCAAATTACATTGTGTGGTCACAAACATAAAAATATCTCGAAGTTTTTCGCTCATTAGATTCATTAGGCAGTAAGCAGCCCTTGAGCTTCAGATTTATGCCTCTTGGCTAATTAAAAAAATCTGAAATCAGCGTTGGCCACTTCAGACACAAGAAAATGAATAAAAAGACTTTTTTTACAACTTCAAATAACCTACTTTTCTTAAATTTGGCGTGAGTGGATTAAACTATCACAGGTTTCATTAGAGACAACCTATTGAACTGTCTTTTAAAACTCTTAAATATTCTGGTTATACCACTTTGTTAACCCATAGGTACATTACTGGTAACACTCATTAATTAAATAAGGTACTTTTTAATTAAGTACATATTTAAAGGGGCTATTCCATCATTTTGAGCAATGTTTTCCATTAAATGTAAGCATATCGAAGGACGATAAAAATTAGGTTCTCTCACAAATCAAACTAGTCACGAGACCTCGTCACGAAGAGGAGTGTTTTTTTTTTTTTAAATTTAGCTATCCATATATTGAGAGAAAATCCTTGACATGACGGACTGCATCACTCCTTAAAATATTTGTTCTGAATTAAAAAATACACTTGAATAATGTATACCTAAACACTATTAACTTAAAGGTTGGATCTAGCCCTAGAAGTATTTAGATGAGAAGACACTGCGTAGGTTCCGAAACCCAGCCTATCGAAATCAAATGGGTTGCAACATCTCTTTCTCAAAGCTGGAACCACCCGACTCAATCAATGTAACATAGACCCAGTTTTCAATTCGTCTAAAATGAATACGTGCACAATGCACAATATGTGCACACATAACACATATATAATAGACATTGCATATTGCACCAGGTATTGAAAGACTCAGTGGCGCTCAGGTGCATTCAGGATATAGGTTAATAGAATGAGCCCAGCCCCGGCCTACATTTGAGGTACACTTGTAGCTTTAAGCTGTATAATGCATTCTTTAGCAGGCGCTAGTCGTACAAAGGCTGTATAACGTCTTGGGAAGTGATGTGAAAGAACATTAAATATTTGTTATGAGCGGACTTTAAAAATGTTTTCTAAAGTGCAGCTTTGTATTTTCCTGTTGCAGAATAATAAATAATCTCAGTTCTTGCAGGAATCTTGCAGGAATATACTGTTATTTAAGTTCAGTGAAAAATGTCAAGCAAAGTGATTGAAATAGGTTAGAATCCCATATAATTTTTAAATCCCCAACACACAACCGATTTTGATAAAATTTATATGGGGACCACATGACAAGCATGCCCTGTCAAACAAAAAAAAAACAAAAACGATCTAAGCTATTCGAAGACGCTTAGACCGATTTTTTGGACTTGGATGATTGGATTGACGACCTCCGTGGCGTAGTGGTCACAATGCTAGTCCGCCACCCAGAGGTCCCGGGTTCGATCCCCGGTCAGGGCAAGTTGGAAAATGGCCTTTTTCAAATTGTTCTGGGTCTTGGATGCTTATCTATATATGTATTTGTTATAAAATATAGTATCGTTTAGTTAGCATCCCATAACACAAGTCTCGAACTTACTTTGGTGCTAGCTCACTCAGTGTAATTTTTCCCTATATATTTATATATTTATATTTATTATTATTATAGATTTGGATATTTTTTCTCGACATTAAAAAAGTTTCCGACGAATTGATAACCTCCTCTTTTTTAAATCGGTAAAAAATGTGTATGTGTATGTGATGTAGTTATGTATGTATAGTTTTTTAAATATCTAGTACGTACTTGCTTCTGCCTTTTTAATTGAATGAATATCCTCTCAATTTATCGCAGGTTGACTGGAAGAGATCCCTGTATGGGATAAGTCCACCATTGTATATTTGCTCTTTCGAATTTTTTGTACTATATTTTGTTCTTTGGTACAATAAAGTTAACAAACAAACAAAAAATTGATAGTAATTTTTTCTTCTGGATTGAATTTCATTTGATAATTTGGTAAAAAAGCTAAAAAATCTGTTACAATATGAAAAACTCCGGTTTCTAAACATAACACACCTAAATAATGTAACCAGGCCTATACTTACACGAAATGAAATTAAGTGTTACATCGATGCGTTTAAAAAATGAAACATGTAATAATTTGTCTGCATAAACACCTTGCAATTTCAAAATTAATTGAATACTCACAAATGAAACTAATTAATTCCAAAATGGCTGCGTCAGCTTACAGAAGAGGCTTTATTTCTGATTAGTAATTAAATTACAAATTAGGACCATCGCAGTCTCAGTGACATTGAAATATGTTGTATTCCGATCTTGTTTTCTTAACCTATGCTGTCCCATTGTTGGACAATGGTATCTCCACTTGTCCTTTTGTCTCAACCATCCTTAAAAAAATGCGCCGAGATCGTTTCGCTAACTCTTTCTTGGCCAACCTGGTAACCTCGCTCTCACTGATTCCGTATACCAAACTAAATCTTTTTACGACTATCAGAGTCTAAAACTGTCGTGAGATTTGCGGCCAAGAACAAGACTACTCCACTTTTTAACCGCCTTTCAAAAAGGAAGAGGTTATCAATTCGTCGCGATCTTATTTTTTATGTATGTTCGCCGATTATTCGTTCGCTTGCTTGTCATGTGGTCCTATAGAAATTTTAATAAAATCAGTTTGGGGTGAAGTCGGTTAGGTATTAGTTTTGAAATATTCTTATGGAAGTCGTAAGAAGCGACCTCTTTTCACACGTTCCACCATTTTGTTTCTACTTTGAAATGTCTTCGGCATCATGGTTCGACATTGACATGAATAAGACACGTCTGCGGAGAAAAACAAGCTGGAAAGCGTACCCTGTACCTATCCGTTAAGACAGACCGACAGAAATTACAGTCAAACTTATAACACCCCTCTTTTTTGTTGAGGGTTAAAATTGGCACATGTGAACATAGCTGCTATGCGTCTAAATTGCGTCTAAATTGCAGTGAAAAGCCACATTGAGCGCTACAAAATGATATTAAGTAATTCTATGAGGTATATTTTGGTTTGGCATTGAAATAGGGCGAGTTTATTGGAAGACTATCCTTTTTTATCCAGAGCGCAAATTTAACTATTTATTTACAAAACAAATACATTATCACGATTCTATCCCTTCTTCGTCTTTTAGAAATCTTCCTTCGTGTCGATGGCTCACATAGTTAAATTTTTCTTCCAGAGTGATGCCACTCTTACACCGTTGTCCAAGGCCTCATAAAGGTCACGTTTCGTGCAGCTGGTGGGGCACGATGGGCAAGAAAGGAGGTGTGACATAGTCTGATCCCTACGGCTACACTGGCATTGTGTAGTAGATTTATCAACGTAACGCCATCGGGGCAAGTTATGCCTGCATCGGCCTGCCTCAGTTTAGTTTAGGGTATTCCATGTGGCCTAAGGAGTTCATGACCCGGGAGCAGTTCCTCTGAATGTGATATCAAATCAGAAGGAGGTGGTATTGGTTGCGTCACATTTCGAGTCGAGAGGATTTTGGGTCGCCTTCAAGCAGTTTTGTGTTTATAAAACTATTACGGCTTATAAGACGACTATCATAGTGTAGAGTTCCATATAGTACCTTATCCCTAAATGCCACATTTAGCTTGAAGGTGAAAAGATTAATCAGAGTAGTGTTGAATGAGTTGCCAACAGCACGCCTATAGACATACTTTGCCGCAATGAAGTCACAGCGATTCAACGAAATTGTACATAGCATAATGAACTTTATGTCAATCGTATAATGTTCCAATTAAGGCGTTGTCAGCAGCGAAGTCACGCCAAAGTCAAGCGAATCGGCGCGACTCACTCGGCGCGTCGCTGCCGGCAACGCCATAGTTTCTAGCTTCGCTTCGATTCCGCCGCAGTGTAAATTGAGCCTTATGATTTTCACCCATTCCCTCGATAAGCTTTTCCGATCCGCGTGGAAAGAAAAGCAGCTGCAATATTGTATCTAACCTTTTTTTTACTCCCAGACCAGTAAAAATCGAAATCATATCTATAAGTAAAGCTCTTGTTTAAATTTAATCATAGTTTGGTGGTTATCTTCGAAAATCTAGGCAAACTTGTAAGTACACCGTCCTAAGTAGATTTAGTTTGGGGATCAGAGATTTATGTAAGTGTTCAAACTTGGTTAGGCTGGCAAGAAGTCTGGACTTTGGTAATAACAAGTTAGGCAATTTTGATCTTTATTAAATAACTAGCCGGAAACCCCGGTTTCGCAAGTCCTTTGTTAGCTGTGTAAAGCTTTCCAAAGAAAACTCTTTATGTTGTTAGATACTAAATAAGTAATGAGTGTTGACGAAGCAAAAGAGGTTTGCAAGGATCGTAGCAAGTGGAAATCTAGTCTCTGCCTACCCCCTGGGAAACATGCGTGAAAATATGTACATATATATGTATGTTGTTACTAAAAACCACATCCAAACTGAATTGTTTATGAGAACTAGCCAGGAATAAGCCGTTTAGTCTTCTCATAGTTCCTTTATAAAGGTAAGGTAAATCCTTGTAATATATTAAAGAGAATCTAAATCTATATAACTCAAAGATGACTGACTGACTTACATAGTGATCTATCAACGCACAGCCCTAACCACTGAACGGACGGGCTGAAATTTGGCATGCAGGTAGATGTTATGACGTAGGCATCCGCTAAGAAAGGATTTTGATCAATTCTACCCCCAAGGGGATAAAATAGGGGATGAAAGTTTGTATGAAACTTTGTCAATTTTAAACCGATCGGGCTGAGACTTTGCATGCATAAAGCTACTATGACGTAGGCATCCCCTAAGAAAGGATTTTGATCAATTACACCCCTACGCGAGCGAAGCCGCGGGCAAAAGCTAGTATTTTATATGCATAAAAAGGTAAGAATTTTGACAAAGCATAATTTTTGGTTAAACATATTTTTATTTCTTCCAACGCAAAATATGTTTTTGAAAAATGGCGGATTTAACGCTAACAGTGTGTATTTATTATGTGTAATTAAAAGGGGGTCTCAACCCGAAAATGAGTAAACATACTAATCAATGTGAACAACTTTTACGATTTCAGGGATGGTCCCATAGTAAAAGTTGTTCACATTATTTAGTATGCTGCCTCCCTTTCGGGTTACCCCCTTTCCGTTACACATTGTATACACCAATCAAAGATTACAATATAATAAGACCCAGTCAACCATTCAATTGTAGTCTTATTTCGATAGTATTTAGTAGGTAAATAAACATTTTCCAATGCACTATTTAAGACAAAGTGGTAGCTGAAGTGGCGCCCTCATTAAAAATTTGATTTGTATCAATGTCTAGAAAGACCTTTATACTATTTTATGAATAACCTTTGAAATTATTACTAATAGTCCGTCTAGTTTTAAAACTGTTTTTTTTTGCCAATATTACTTTCGAAGTACATTCATAAAATAGTTTAAAGATCTTTCTAGACATTGATACAAATCAAATTTTTTTGTCACCATATTTAGATTTAAACAATTTATTTCAAATGAGGGCGCCACTTTAGCTACCACTTCGTCTTAATATGTATACACGTAAATACAAGTGGAAAAATTAACTTATGAAATTGTGACATCGCGCGGGCTCCAGCACTCCTCCGCCCCACTTCGGCGCAGCGGGGGGGGCCCATGCCCATATATAAGGCGCGGCGGCCGGCGCTCGTGCTCTGCTAACTACATCCCGGAGCACAACCCTCGCCGACTCACCGGCAGACGTCCGAGGCATGTTCTCTCTGATTCCGATGACCAGATTATGGCTGACATGGTCCAATTCGATACCTCTGCGGCTCCGAGTAGCCAGAGGAACCTCGCGGTCCGACCCCCCCGCATTCGTCGTAATCGAATACGTAGGCGTAGGAACATTAGCTCGTTCACTAGGTACCGCCCGGCGGTACCTGGACGATTTGCGTCCTAAGTAGGCCCTTCTGGCACCGTAGCTTCGGCCCTTCCGGCAAAACATGGGTGTTGCAGCACCCCAAAATTTTGCCATAATCCCTAGCGCGCCCAAAGCCGAGGTTTTCCCCTTGGGAGCCCTTTGCGCTGCTGCTAGTAGTATAAAAATATAGGAAGCCGGGCCTCTGGCCCGCTCCTCAAACCTTGTCCGGGTGAAATAGGAAATGCCGTCCGAGGCAACCTATGTCTGTCATGTCAAAAAAAAAAAAAACGCTCCTGCTCTCTTTTCTTCGGCTGCATCTCAAGCTAAGTAGTTCTTCTACCTAGAAGGGCTACTCTACGGATCTAGTGCCTGTAACTCACGACCCTGACTAACTAATCTGTACCTAGTGTTCTTGTGAATCTTTGTAACTAATGTAATGTAATAGTTGTTCATTATACCTGTCTCATTTGCCAATATCTAGTCTTTCCTTTATCTCATCTATCCTCCTAGATCCTAAATCTAGGTTTTACTAACCAAAACGGTACAAAATCACAAATGAACAAATCAAGTAAACTCAAATCAATCAATGTTTGATTGGAATCTTTCGCAAAAATCGCAAAAAAGGTACACAAGTTATGGACGCTTGATCGACTTATAATCGATGGATGACGGAATACTGGCCTTTCCTTGGCTAATGTTTAACGAATCGAACGAATGAACTAATTTTTGCACGTAATCACACTAATATTATAAAGGCGAAAGTTTGTGAGTGTGTGTGTGTAAGTTGGTTACTTCTTTACGCGCAAACGGCTGGGCCAATTTTGATAAAATTTGGTATGCAGGAAGCTGACATCCTGCATTAACACATAGGCTACTTTTTATGGTAACACCGCGGGGCGCAGCTAGTGAGTGACTTTATAATTTGAGAAATGATTTTCACACGAAAAGTAGGTAAATGAACTGTCGGTAAAGCGTTCACCGAGATTTTGTCTGTTTGAAATTTGAATCGAGGAATAGACTTAATCTAGAAGCGAACTAGCCGATACTTTTTCTATACAAATTTCGGAGGGGATTTCCTCCACTGTTTAATATTGTACATGCAAAGTGTAATGATATCGTTTTGTCTGATTATAAATTTTGTCTGTATGGAAACAGAATAGTAAAAAAGCCATTAAAAAGTTATGAGCCATCAAAGATTCGTTTTTTTTGTTCTTTTTTTTTACCCAACTTTCGGTGTAAATAATTAATCAAAGTTTAAAATCGCCAAAACGAAGTCCACACCGACACGGCTTAGGTATTTATTGAAAATTTTAATAAACTTTATGTGTAATCGATTAATGCAGTGGTTTTTAATAAAACCCCTTTTCCCAAAGGACTTTACGTATTTTTTACGCGCTCAGTTTACTAAGAATTTATCGTGCATTTCACCTCACTGCTCCGCCCAAACACAATGTTAGGTGAGACAGCATGCTTTTAGGCCGCGCCCACCTGTGAGTTTTGGCCCGGGACTAGTTCAACCTAAAAGAAGGAAGAATTGTCAAATTGTGGTTGGATTGTGGAAGTGTTATATTAATAAATATAAATATTTAAATTAATAAGTTTTCGTTATTAACTCCCGAAAAATAGGGGTGATATAAGTTTAACGTGTGTGTTTGTGTTCACATTGTAGCGCCTTAAAAGGAATGCACCGATTTTGATGATAAAAACTAGTTCACTGGTTTAAAAGTGGGGTGGTGAAAGTGGGGGTGAGCAACCCAAAGTATGCAAGTATGCCTGAGTGTAGTATCAAATGAAAGGGTAAATATTTTTGATAAATAAAATGGGTCTAATGGATATCGGTTCAGCCGTTCAAAAGTTATTGGGGTTATTCAAAAGTTATTAATATATCCTAATTCTTGAAGGGTTTTTTAAATAATAACGAATGAACTTGTTTTGAAGTAAGCTACCAATACTAAAAACACTTTATTAAAGCTGATGATACTCATGTTGTTACAGAAGGGTTCTGTCTATCTGGCAGGATCTTGATGCTCCGAATTTCATTTGGCATAACATACTTGACAGAATTTTATCAAAAATAAAACATTTCAAACGCGTAAAAAATATTTCATTTAATTATGTGTCCGAATATACAAAATAGCATACTTTATGATGTCAGAATTTTATTTAGTACAATTACCTTTTACATACATTATGTTTCGCATATTTTGTTTTAGAATAATTTTTAATTAGAATTACTTTCATTTGAAATAATTTCTTTTGACCTTCTAAGGCATAATTTCATCTACAATACAAAGCATAATAATGAAAACCATAATCTTTAAAATCTATACAATTGATCTTAAACACATAAAATAGCATTCCGATTTTACTCAGTTAGGGCAAAAATATAGGTTATGTTATGTTAGAATTGCGACCATCCTACGGTAGACAGCCTTTTCATACTATGATATATTTTTTTATTACAGGAAGTAAAAACTACATATAATTGTAATCAACTGTTTAATTTTAATTTTAAACACATAAAGTAACCAAATAACTAGAAGAAAATTATATTAAATCATGATTCTGCATTGAAATAACTATACGTATGAATAAAATACCAAAAGGCGATTCTGACTGCAAACTTTCTGCAATATAAAGATTCTACTTTTAGATTATTATGGCTTTACAATTAATGCTCTAAGATTATTCTGATTTATAATATTATTGGTTTTGAAACTATTATAAATGAGTAAATGTCAAACTATTTTCTACGAAATGACTTTCTGTTAACCGCTGTTATGCATAATAATATTATAACATAAAAAAATCAACTATAAAGGGGGACCGTTAAAGAAGTCGTGGTCTAAACTCGAACAATCAATGTTTCAGACAGCTTCACTATCAGATAAAGTCGGAATGAGGGACTTTCACTCAAAAAAATATAGTTCTGAATTTCTGAAGCTCAACCATTGATTAACCAGCCGTCGCGCAAAGCGCGTGTTGCTCTTTTCCATTACACAAAAGCATTTAAGACCAATTTATAAATGTGGCTTATAAGAATGATTTCAAAAAAAAAATAAGAAAGAACTGCAATATTTGTAATTTTTAGTTTGCGTTACAAATCCTTTTTTAACGTAAAATTATTTCCTGCAAAAAAATTCAGCGCTATTATTGCATGCAGCCACAGTTATAAAACATTCCAACCCCATTCTACAAAAATGTAATTGAATAAGTCAGTGACCTGTTATATAATGACTGGATCATAGGTCAACCTATTCGTATTTTCGCTCTCGGCGAATACGAATCTAATGAATAATTTAATTTTCGAACGAACGCCGCCATCTTCAATTTGAGAGCACCAATGGAGGATTATTGATTTGTAATTGGCTTATTTAATATTCGAATTCACTTCGTGTTTTTTAACAACAGTTGCACTGTATTTTCTTGTTTGTACTAGTGCAAACGAGTAGTTTAAAATTTAAATGTACTATTTACATAAGTAATAAAAATATCGACAGACAGATAACGCAACATCAACCATTCATTTTGTGTAAGAATTTTACAGACATTATTATAAAATTATTTTTTTTATTTGTGAAGAATACTTGGACGACCTCCGTGGCGTAGTGGTCACCATGCTAGTCCGCCATCCAGAGGTCCGGGGTTCGATTCCCGGTCAGGGCAAGTTGGAAAATGGCCTTTTCCAAATTGTCCTGGGTCTTGGATGTTTATATATATATATGTATATTATACAAGTCTCAAACTTACTTTGGGTATGGCTCAATCAGTGTTATTTGTCTCTATATATTTATTTATTTTAATACCCAGCACAAAATTTGTAACTGAATTTCTTTAAACATAAACATTTTAGTATAGTCTGAAATAATCACTAAATTGATTTAACATTTTTTTATAATGTGGCGTTGATTATGCTGGGTCTATATTATACCTCTATGCGTTATAAAATACATCTAGTGATAAATATATCATAAAAAAAATAGATTGCAAAGTGACACGAAAATTAAGCTCTCATCCTATCTCAATCGCACTTGCATTTTTAATTTAGCTGTGTTGCTTGGAGCCCGGGCTGATCGTAAACAGACCTCCACCAGGTATCAGCGTTAGAAGCCCGATAGTAACCCCCAAATAAAATAAATAATAAACATCTATTCATACATATAAAAATGTAACTGATCGCTTCTTTACTGTACCTGGAAGATATAATAATTATGTTTGAGAGAAAATATTATATGAGGCCTTTATCAACGCAATAGAACCCAAAACAATGATTGTTAGAAATTTTGCATAAAATCGTAATTGTTCATGCCCGTAATTTATGCCGTGACCTTCACCTCCCGAAACCCAGTCCTTTATTTTGAGTACCTGTAACAAAAACAAATTTAAATTAGTATGTTTTGAGTAAAAGTTCTGTGTTTTAATAGAAACTTTTACAAAGAGAATTTCTGCTGCCTCATTGAAAAACAAAATGAATTTGGAGAGTAAATGAAAATCTCTATTGATAACAACTTTTCCGATCAGCGTCTAGTGATTTTTTCTGTGTTATTCATCAGATAATCATGGACATTGACGAGATAATTATGACTTGATGTTTCTTTCGCATTTACTGTTATGTACAAGCAGTGGCGTAGCGTGCCTTGGCAGGGTATAAAAATTTGTTTGGCGGCCCTTAGGCAGAGGGATTATCACAAAAGACAAAAAAATTGGCATAAACTTAAAAGACATATTTGTGCATCATTATCTATCTGTCAATCTTTTTCCAAAATTTTAAAAATTCCCATTATTCCCCGTTAAAGTAAATGACTTAAACGGGAAAATCCCGCAGCCCGCGATAACCGATGTAGGGTGCCGCCAACTTTTGACTGCACGCTTTATGCGGGAAAAAAGGATAAAGCTTTTTCTGACATTTGTCATTTCTGAAATTAATAAAAAATTGGGCAGTTTTTATTAAATTTTGCTTACTTGCGCACGTTGGCGGACCCCGTGGCCCGGGGCCCCCGTATAATTGATACGGTAGCTAGGCCCTTGTGTACAAGCGACAAACGTATTGTAACTTAGGCTCCTACCAGCGAGTACCATATACAACAACAGCTGGGAACTACTTATATTTTATTTATTGTTACCCTTCTATTTGTGATCCTGGCAATAAATAAATAAATAAATATATAGAGACAAATTACACTGATTGACCTTGACCCCAAAGTAAGTTCCGAGACTTTTCGAGACAAAGTAAGTGTTATGGGATACTAACTCAACGATACTATATTTTATAACAAATATTATATAAAAATGTTGTATAAAAATAACAACGAGTTACTTAGGTTTTTGACGTGTGTATACACGTCAAAAACCTAAGTAACTCGTTGTTATTGTTTGCATTGTTCAGTTTGTTCATGATTTGTTCAGTTGATCTCAACAACTGAACAAATCAAATCATCAAATATGAATATTAGACAGTGACAAGAGTAAGCAGCTTGAATCGGAAGGATGAAATGGTTTAGAACCAGAATAAAAAAAATCAAATGTTTATTCAGTAGGTAATTATAGACCTTTACAGAGATACTTATACACAAATCAATCATGAGAATTGAACTGAAATCGTAAATAACTAAGAAACAAAAGACAAATTGCAAACAGTAATTTATGCAAGACGACAGCATCAGTATTCAAATTGGATGAAAATTACTACCCTGGCACTGTTACTAAGTTTAGTACTCCCCTAATAGCGGCCAAATGAAACACCTTTGACATTTAGGTTTCTAGTTCCATGTTGACATTAGGCATAGAATTAATACAGGGTGTTACAGTTTGGCTGCGCTGATATATATATACATTTTTCAAGCGTGTTTCTTGTATAGATACATTAGTGTATTTTTCTTTTGTTTGCAAGGACCGTAGCATGTGGAAATCCATAGTATTTGCCTGCATGGAAAACAGGCGTGAAAACATGTATGTATCTATATTTTGAACTTATTTTGATGTTGAGTAAAGTGTTGCTTTTACCTTTATTGACCTAGTAAGTGCTAAACGCGAGCAAAACGTTTCGTTTCGACTTGGACAAAGATACTTTATTAAATAAATGATATTTTGACGTGAGAACGTCTTATAAATCGATTAATGCCGGCTGCACGCACGAAAAATTGTCACGTTCCACCTGGAGTGCTATTTTTCATTAAAGGACTCACCGAAACACAAAACGTGTAGTTTTCCAACTCACCGCTCGCGTAGAAAACCATTTGGCCATATTTTTGAAACCGTTGTGTCAGCTAAAAACAGTATTGGTTTACGTAGAAAACATCGAAAATATGTCTATGGTTTTCTAAGAATTTCACCATGAATAAATAATTGGCCAAGTGCGTGTCGGGCCACGCGCAGTGTAGGGTTTCGTAGTTACGAATGCCAACTGTGAGCTCATGCCACTAAAAACGTCTAAAAACTAATTTTCTATTGAATTTGTATAAAATTTTCCTTTTCTAAATACATTTTATAAGTTGATCGCCTATAACTTTTTAATTTGTAAACCCTACTTAGCTCTAATAATTTTCATTTAAATTTTGTTATATTTTCTATAGCTGTTAATTTTTTCACGTGTCCATATATAACCGTTTAGTAGATAGAGGGGGGGGGGACACTTACTTGACTCTAACAAAAATTTTCACTTTAAAACCAAAAATTTCAGAAACAGATCCCTAAATTGAAAAACGATGTTCGCAAGCTCATAATATTTTTGAAAGACCTATTCAACGATACCCCACATGATTGGTTAGTCGACAAAATAAAATTGACTTTTGACTTTACTTGTATCCCATACAAGTAAAGTCAAAAGTCAATTTTATTTTGTCTACCTTTAGCTACCCAAAAAAAAAATATTTCAAAGTTTTACTTTACCACTTTTTCCGCATGATTAATAAACATACCTATACCAAATTACAGCTTTCTACTACTTATAGTCGCTGAGTAAAACCGCGGACGGACAGACAGACAGACATGGCGAAACTATAAGGGTTCCTTGTTTACTATGGAACCCTAAAAAGCAGCATGAATTGGAACGGATTCTCCATGAAAGGTTTCTTTGACATAACTACGCCACAAATATCAAAATTACGAGTGTTCGAGACCACTTGTTGCCAATACCTCGCATACGATCATTTCAAAAATACGCCCGTTTGGAAACGCTCGCGTAAACCATTCGTAATGTGTCAAATTATTTCAAAAATGCGTCCCCTGTGGTCCCATTTTTCAAACGCGGAGTCACTAAACGTATGGTTTTTTTGTACGGGAAAATCATTCGTTAAGGTGACTCCGCGTTTCAGAAATGGCACTTCTGAGCCGAGCGTGCAAGCGAGAGCGCGGAACGAGCGATAGAGAGATGTTCGGCCTAAACGTTCGACTTGTTCGCATCTATCATGACGTTATTTATCACGTAAGATTATCGTCCGTTAACCGACTTTACAGACAACCAATTTTTTTTGCCGATTCTAGCTTATGGAAATAGAAGTGACGACAGGTTCAAAATAGAATGATTGTACTTAGCTCGTATTTTAAATTATCCAAAAATAATGGATCCATATTTATTTTATCAAAAAAGTAAAAACTCACAAAGATACGGAGCATCAAAGTTCCAGAGTGGGGGCTTGCGACGTCACCGCTAAGTAAAAATCGTACATAGCCGTGACATCAAGCAGAATTTCAATGCGCTGTATCTTTGTCATTTTTTGTTTCTCAGAGAAAAGAAAAAATACGTATTCAATATGTGTGAATAATCAAACCGATGGGCTAAAAATATGTTTTCATTCATAATGCCTATTTTTCAAAATAATGAATCTAGAGTTAAACTACCTAAAACGAAAAAAATATCGGAGGTTTACAGCTTACAGAGCTACTAGCAAATATCTTAAGATAAAAGTTGAATGGGTCTATGGAATGACGAGAACAACACTTGCGTTAGCACTTCAGTAATTAAGTTATCCAACTCTTTCGCTTTATTTACGTTCATCTGTCTTTTCACAAATTATTTTAGACTTGAAATACAGACTTCTCTCTAACTTTAACAATTATCCCACCTACAGAGGAGTTACATTGACAAATTAGACACGTCAAATTCAAAACACGAGACACGTAATGTTTTAATGAAGGCAGTTCATTTATTACTCTGAAACTGTCGGAAAAATACAAACCTTCAAGGATATTCTTGTTATTTTAAAGTCAAAATTGGCTTTTATAAGCTTTTAGAAAAATTAAGTCTGTAGATGCGGTGCTTACTTTGAGATAATTTTGCTTAGGAGCTCTTCTCACACTATACAATATAAATGCAATCTCTTTTTTTTCTTAGCTCGTTTTTAGTCTTCAACTGTACTGCCAGAATAAGTACTAGCACTCACGTTCAGAAGAAAATAAATTCAGAGATTAGCGTTATTTATGGCAGTCGTTACGCTATGTTAGATACCTTCAGGCAGCTTGAAAAATCTGATAGGCCAACCAGTGTTGGCCACTTACACACACGAAAATAAACAATTATTTGGAGATAAAATCACTGAAAATGACAACGCGGGCTCTGAATCAGACAAGCTATGCATGATGCAATTGAGAACATGCATCATGCATCCAGATAATAGGGATGTAAGTTCAATTAAAAATAAGATTCAGGTCATAGATACCGGAATCAGAATAAGTCTGCATAATGTCAGTCTGTTTGTTTGTAATATTTACTTGTACTTTATTGTTCTACGAATAATATGTAATAATTTCTAATTCATAAAATTTTATACAATTGTAACGACATTAAAATTGACAAAATGTATAACTAACTTCTAAAAAACAAAATTTGTATGCCTGACGGCGCAGCATGAAGCCCTACGCTGTAAACTAACAACTTTTGTACTTATGTCTGACAAATAAAACATTTTCCATTACACTCCACACATGAAACATAAAATAGCTGCATTTTCTGTTACCATAATAAGCTTACTGTAAAAACATGTAAATGCTCTGCGATCAAAAGGTGACCAACATATAAATAATATTTTCTCTTGACAAGGTCTGCGAGTTCGGGTTTTTCATGCTCACTAAAATGTCCAATCCGGTGGTGGCGTCGCTGGTCGGGTCGTTGGATTCCCTCTAATATGGTTGAGTTTAACGATGGCTGATCCGTGCGTCAACTCGTGAACGGGTGCTGCCGGGAGGGACTGGTCAGCTCGGCTTCGCTTTTTTGACTACTTAATATTTTTTATTTTTTATTACGCAATTTATGTTTGTTTACTTGTTCGCAAGCATTACATGTTATAATGTGTCAACATTGTATTATATTATAAGTATTTATTAATCAAAAGACAATAATAATAATATGACAAAGCCCTTCTGGCGAGTAGGCGCCCAATACTGTGAAAATGAGTTTCTTTCGGCGTTTCTTCTCAGCAGTGGTCGTTACGAAGCGCTGGTATCGGTAGCTTTTCTTCGAAAATAAATTAAATTAATATACTTTACACGTAACATAAATTAGACTTATTGACGTGTAAAAGTGCCTGTAAAGGCCTAATTACTGAATAAACATTTGAATCTTATGAATCTTTTGAATAAATGATTTTGATTATGAAAACACACAATTACAAACAATCTAAAGATATATAACTCAAAGGTGACTGACTGACTGACATAGTGATCTATCAACGCACAGCCCAAACCACTGGACGGATCGGGTTGAAATTGGCATGCAGATAGATGTTATGACGTAGGCATGCGCTAGGAAAGGATTTTGAACAACTCTACCCCCAAGGGGATAAAATAGGGGACGAAATTTTGTATAAAACTTTGCAAATTTTAAACCGTACGGGCTGAGACTTTGCATATGCATAAAGCAACTATGACGTAGGCATCCCTTTAGAAAGGTTTTTGATAAATTACACCCCTACGCGAGCGAAGCCGCGGGTAAAAGCTAGTAACAACATAAAGAGTAAATTGACAACGGCGGTTTTATCCCATAATAGGATCTCTTCATCAATGTTTTTCATCATCATCATCTTAGCCTCTCATCACCGATTGCTTAGGTCTGTCTTCATCAACGCCACCTGGCCGACCAATTTATATTATGAAATAATACTAGATATAAATATGGCAGCAAAATCTAGCATAAATCATAGAGGGTGACTTTTAACCAACCAGCCAAATTTTTTGAGCGAGTTCTTTTCATGATACTAAATTTTTCCGTTGAATACAACAAATATTTGTGTTTGTTTCGACAAATATGTCGAAACAAACACAAATATTTGTTGCAACATAACAAAACTTAATTCCGACACGAATAAAAATATTCATCTCCATGTTGAACCAACACAGCAGCAAAACATTAAACTAACATCAATACAGTGAACGATGCATTTTCCTAGAAATCCAGGGCATGAAACGCTGCAGTGAAATTCGCATTCATTTTACTTTTCAAGCGAGCGTCGCGTAATTTGATTTCCCACATTTTTCGATTTTAATATCGTGCTGGCAACTTCGCCGTCATTTACTTTTTTCAAATTAAGAACGGCCGTCGCTTTAGGGTCGCTTTACATAATGTAATGGGAGCGAAATACGTTATTGTTATGAAGGGTAGAGGCAACGAAAACTGTATCATATGGGGGAACAGCTGAAAAGGGTAAAAAGCGTAAGAGTAAATTCCCATTAATAGAATGCAAGTTTCTTGCCTGTAGCATACAAATTTATTGAAAAAATCATATATTTGTATGGTTAACGTTTAGTTAAGACCGTAGAAGTCAAATATTGATTATTTTCTTTAAATTTTTCCACTCTTCGTCCACCAATATTTAACCCCTTTTAACATATATTTGGATATATGATTCAAGAAGTGCGTAGTGAGCGGTCACAATGATAAATAACTTTCCGCGATGTTCACAGTCTTACATTTAGATACACAAAATGTTCTCCTTACATCTACCCTCCATAATTCAATGGAAGCAAGATACGCTATTGTGTCTAATAAAGTAGATAAGGGAAAATACTGTGTTGCCAGCCTAAATGTGATGCTTTTCCATTGTGGGTGACTAATGAAAATTCTTTTGGATACGCGCTCCTTTATCTGATTTATATTGGATATACCTCATTATTTCGATATAATCATTACGATTATTCGATTTAGTAAATATTCTTTCATGAGACTCAGAATTAATGCATGTTAATGGTATTAAAACCAAGGTCGCTCAAGTCCATAATATGCTAAGTGGAGAAGAAACAGCCGGAAAGCAGAGCCCGGGCTTCGACTATGGCTGAGGATGCAACTGGAATACGCTGAGTTGGTTGATTTTAGGGTTCCGTACAAAAAATTAAAAAACGAAACACTTATAAGATCACTCGAGCGTCTTTCTGCCCGTTCGTCTGTCACAGACAATTTGTTTTAAATCCACAGGACCAAGCCAGGTGAAATTTGCTAGGATAATGTAATCATATGACCCAAATACAGATGTGCAAAGAAGATAAATATTTTTTTAAAATAAGGATTATTTTCGTGGGACTAATCAGGCAAAAAGTTTTTGCTAACCTTACTGTGTCACATATCAAATGAAAGGGCTCGTTATAAGGATTTCAAATATATTTTTGTTATTATTATAAAATAAAAAGTTCTTATTTTATTCATGAAAGAAGACAAAAATTGACCATCTCCGAAACTGACTTGATCTTAGAAACTACTAACCTACTATTTTACCTAACATTTTGAACAAAATACAAAATTTTGTTCATTGCTTGTAGATTACAGGAAGAAAGAAGACTATAAGAATTCTATCAACTGAAAATAAAGCGGTGAACTCAATATAATACGTTCAGTTACGGAAAATTGTTCACTAAAACCTCACTAGATAGCGCTAGTAGTAGTTAACTCGCGTCTTACTGTGAGGATTACAAAATGTAATTAATAAAAACATTTGACTGCTTTGTACGGAACCCTCTCCACGCGAGTTCATCTCGCATATGGCCGGTTTTTTAAGGGACTTTCTTTGTCTCTGTTTGATGCTCACGATTGTTTTAAAAAAGATTTTGAAGAAACGAGAACGAAGTCAACAACTATTTCTCATTACCCGCCCCCAAGGGGGCTGCGAAATAAAACATAATACATAGAGCAGTCGCGCGGGACTGTCCCAATAAAAAAAGAACTGTGCGAACTGTGCGTCGGGGAGCAATGAATAAAAGAACGTTGGAAATATTTTCTTGCTTAGGGGCGAGCCATTCATAAATTTCCAATTAGTGTTGCCGAAAAATCGATAGTTTTACAATCGATAGTGTCAGTCGAAAAATGCCAAACTATAGATAGGATTATCGGTAGTAAAGTAAGTATCGATACTATCGATAACTGTTTTTGAGCAATAACCAACAATTCTATCGATAGGATCGATGTTTTATTGTTTGTTTTTCGTGTATATAAGAGGCCAACACTCGTGTCAGATTTTTTAGGCTGCCTAAGGCATCTGACATAGCTTTACGATAAACACCCAAGACCCAGGACAATTTGAAAAAGGCTTTTCCCAACTTGCCCTGACCGGGGATCGAACCCGGAACTCTGGGTGGCGGACTAGCATGGTGACCACTGCGCCACGGAGGTCATCATACAAGATATATTGCAAGTTAAATAAAAAATTATAAAAAAGAACCAAAATTCAAGCGCTAAAAGTAACGCTGAGAATTCGCAAAATTCTCCTCCAAGGCAATTTCGTAAGCGCGTAATGGAAATTTTGTGTAACACCTACCGCCTATACGTATTTAGGTCAGGCAATATCAGGCATTTCACGGAGAAAATTGGAGTTTCGATATAAGTTTTCGCGGCTTATTTGTCTTGTGTGAAATTTTTGAGTCTTATTTTATAGCTTAGTTGTTATTGATTGTTTTTTGTGTGTGTAAAAGTGGTGTTAAAGGTTTCAAGCTCTCTAAAGAAATATATTAGTGTTGCCGAACAATCGATAGTTTTACAATCGATAGAATCGATATAAGACCCAGGCAAGTAAATGAAGCAAATAAAGGTGAAAATGAACGTCGTGTCGCACAGCGAAGTAAAACGACCGGCGGATGAGAGAGACAAATGAAAAAAAATCATACTCCACTGACATAAGCATTGCTTATTGGTTTTTAACAGCATTAAAATGCTCGGATAATTATCCAAATTAAAACATGTGATAAAAAATTTCTCCACGAGTGGGATTCGAAACCGCGTCCCTCACGTTAACGCCGTGAGTGCACTACCAATTGTGCTATCGTGCCTTTGAATCTTCCTGACGAAATTTTTCATCACATTGTACACACGCATTTGAAGCATGCGTTATTCTTCACTACTATAGAAGTGTGATATTCAACTTAATTCAATTTAGATGAATTGAAAGTTGATTAAAGTGAAGAAGGCTTTGCTTTTAAATAATACATATCCACTTTATTTTTTCGCTGTATGAAATCAGCGTAAGTTCATAAATAACCCTACCTAATTCTGATCTTTGATGATTAGAGAAACAGTGGTAACATCCCATTTCTTTTTCTTTTACAAGCTTTTATTTAGTTTCACCCGTGGTCTCGTTATCTGTTTTCTGTCTGTCTGTAATCAGATTTTGCAAATTAAATATGACCCACTTCCCAATTTCCGATTGAGCCGAAATTATATGCACAATGCATAAATGATGACATGGCTGATCTAATAATGGAACCAGAAGGTGGCCATAGCAACTCTGTAATGAAAAGATGCAACCCCATCGCGTTTGGTTCGTTCTAAAGAGCACTTTAAAGTTTTAAGTAGATACATTGTTTTAGATTAAAGCTGGTTTAAAAGATATGTTTAATTACTTGTTCTCAAATAATTATCTTCAAAAATTACTTCAAAGTGAGTTACGTAATAGGATAGGTATGTAAGTACGGCAAATTTTGAATATATTATACTGCTCATTGCCCACAGGAAATATATTCTGAAAAATTGCAAATGGCGGATCTCTGACAGCTCCGTCTCGAGAGAATTCTAGATCTGCGAACAAAGATTTAGGTCTGCGAACGCTTGAAAACATGATTCGTTTATTGGTGACCCTCCCTTGCGATTCTACAAGTCAATGAAAATCATATATATAATATCTGAAGTACGAGTATCTTATAAATAGTTGTCGATATCAATACACAAAATAATATAGTAATACGTGATTGTACATTTAATATATTAATGAAAAAATTAATGTGGGCGATACAAATTGTCTATCGGTATTTATGTTCACGCTAATCTTCGAAACTACTGGATGGATATTTACGCGAGTTTCAATAATAGATTAAGCTCTAATCAGAGCAACATACAGGCTTTGTTTCATTGAAATCTGATGTCTAGTCAGCAAGTAATTTAAAAAATTAAGCTCTAACGTTACTTATATGTAACTAAGTCACTGGTAACGTTGAAAGTATGTTTCATAACGTTTTACTGTTGTCAAGGTTTGTGCATATGGCAACCTTGAAAAATAATATATCTTTTTTTTTACAAGCTTTTATTTATTTTTTTTAGTTCCACGTGTCTCGTAGTCTGTCTGTCTCTGTGTCTGTAAATCTTGCAAGTTAAATTTGACCCACTTCCCGGTTTTGGATTGAGCTGAAATTTGTACGCATTTACAATCTTATGATGACATGGAGCTGATCTGATGATGGGGCTGACAAAAAAAGGGAAACGTCATTTTTAAATTTCACGCGAATGAAGTTGCGGGCACCTGGTAGTATTGTATAGATTTCAGAAAAAAAACGGTCTTTGATAATAATGGTATAGAATAAATACGTGATAAGTTTGTAGAGGTCTTCAGCTTTGAAACACCATTTGAATTTCAAATGAAGAGGTGACCAGTTTATTAATATTAATCCCCTAACTCCACTATCTTGGCCTTAATCCTTTATTTTGAGAGTTAGGTCTATAAATCTAGTTCAAGCAAATTATTTCAATCCTTTGCTGCTAAGAAAACAGATCATAGATTAAATCTTAAAGGACTGTGGGATAAATTGATAATTATGACTCGATCCAAGAGCAGGATTGAATCAATCATAATCTCAGAGTAATCATACTCCTTTTTTAGGGTTTCGTACCCAAAGGGTAAAAACGGGATCCTATTACTAAGACTCCAGTGTCCATCTGTCTGGATAACAACAGGCTGTATCTCATGAACCGTGATAGCTAGACAGTTGAAAATTACACAGATGATGTATTTCTGTTTCCGCTGTAACAACAAATATTAAAAACAGTTTTTTTTAAGTGTAAGTAATATTTCCTTTGGCCAGTTATTTCTAAATGTGAAGCTAATTACTCACAATGCACACAGTAAACAAAATCAACTGCAACAGCTTAATTAGCTTAACGCATTACCAGATTAGCTGTAGCCAGTTAACTCAAATTATGTGGTGACGTAACTACGTACCTATGTATGGTAGGTAACATTACCTAATTTATGGAATACATAATTTTTATTAAATATTCCATTTAGAATGCATGAATGATAAGCGGAGTGTAGGTCGTCCGCTAGTAAGATGGGTCGACGACATGACAAAGTTCGCGGGTCGAACGTGGATGAGAGTAGCAGATCAGGAGTAGTAGATCAGGACCGTGGTAAATGGCATTCATTGAGAGAGGCCTATTCCCAGCAGTGGAAGGATTAAGGCTGCGGGTATATCCCATTTGCCACCACTGATGGCAGACGGGACCATATTTATGTACACGTGTGCCAGATGCCACCACTCGCGACGCCCCCAGTGGTGGCGAATGGCAATCGCCAATCATTCACAGTCTCATTTGCCCCCAGTGGTGGCGAATAGAACAAACTCTGGATTTGATTCCCATTATGCTCATAAGTAACATAACTTTATATTTTCTTAACACTACCAAATAATTTATTTTTGTCCCAAGAAAGAACTCAATTAGTGCAATGTTATTCGTAAAGCGGAATTTAAAACGACACAAAGTTGAAAAGAGCAAGTTGCCACGGCGAGGCGAAACACGTTTTTCATTACGAGCGAGCAGCGTTTTCCAGTCGGCTTTACCCGGTTTAGCGAAGAAATTGACCGGGATCGGTCACACTACGCCGCAATTTTCCAATACTGCTTCAACAAATATTTATGGAGCTGTTATTTGAAAAAGCTCCTCTCTGTATACTCTGTATGTCACTCCTATATGTATCTGGGATACTTCATCAAACAGACGGAGTCCTTAAACCGCAGGTATTATATGCGATACAGCTCTGTAGACGTGAGCTAAACTTTGCATTTGTGTGAGACCACCCACACAGATAGCGTAGGCACAGCCCGCACCGGTTTATACAGGTTTTTGAAACTCGGCCTGAGACGTGGCACGACTCTCGCACGTCATCTCCCAGCCGCGCACTTGCCACCTTCACCGTCACTTTTGGTACCACTAGAAGCTTGGCATTCCAGTGTTGTTGTGTTTGAATTAGTAGTGAAATAAAACAATATATGTTTTGTTATGTAAATTCTTTATTGTGCAAAAAAGACACAAATTTATAAAACAATATTGGGGCCTATACGTGCTAGATCCCACGCAAGCCTTCCGAAGAATCGGGGTGAAAAGTCCCTTGATTCCAAAAGGAGATGCAAATAATAATACAACAAAATAAATAAGAATAATATGGTGTTTTTTCTTTAATAATCAAAATGGTTATTTTCTTTCCAGTCTTCTTCTTTTGGTGTCACTGGCTCAAAAACATTAATTTTTTTTCCTCAAGAATGATGCCACTCTTATAGCTTTGTCTGAAGCCTCATAAAGGTCACGTTTAGTGCAGCTGGTGGGGCAGGATGGGCAGGAGAGAAGGTGTGACATAGTCTGGTCGCCGTGGCCACACAGGCGTTGTGTTGCGGATTTATCAATGTAACGCCATCGAGCCAGGTTATGCCTGCATCGGCCTACCTCAGTCCGAATGCGATTAAAGCTCTTCCATGTGGACCATGGCAGTTCATGACCCGGAGGCAATTCCTCTGAAGGTGTTATAAAATCAGAGGGAGGTGGGTTGCGCCACATTTCGAGTCGAGAGGATTTTGGGTCGCCTTTAAGCGGTTTTGTGTTAGTAAAACTATTGCGGCTTATAAGTCCGCTACTATAAAGTTGAGCTCCATACAGCGGTGTCTGGGATCAAAAACTTGTTTTTTCCTTTCGAGAGCACTAATCTTTCCAGTAAAACATAAATTTTATTTTTATGCAATTTTTGACTACCTTTACTTTTGGTGCCACACTAATGCGATGCTGAAGTTGTAATTATTATCCTCACCACTTTTAAAAACATGCTCGATTTAATAGTGGCACCAGCAAAACCCGCAAGTGGCAAGTTTCCGGCTGGCAAAGCGAAACGTTTTTCATTACACCCGCGACGCTTTGAGATTGCTATAGCTCGGACATTGTGTTGGAATTGTGGCATCATCATCATCATCATTTCAGCCGCATAACGTCCACAGCTGGACATAGGCCTCTCCCAAGGATTTCCAAAACGACCGATCAAGAGGGGCCTGCATTCAGCGCTTCCCAGCGACCTTGGTCAGATCGTCTGACCACCTTGTGGGTGGGTGTCCTACGCTTTGCTTGCCAGTACGCGGTCGCCATTCGAGAACCTTTTTGCCCCATCGGCAATCGGTTCTTCTCGCTATGTGTCCCGCCCACTGCCACTTCAACGAACTAATCTGCTGGGCTATGTCAGTGACTTTTGTTCTCCTACGAATTTCCTCATTTCTGATTCGATCACGTAGAGAAACACCGAGCATTGCCCTCTCCATAGCGCGCTGAGCCTTCTTATGAGACCCATAGTTAGGGACCACGTTTCAGATCCATAAGTCATCGCTGGTAACACACATTTATTGAAAACACATTGGTATTTGAAATTGTGTAGCTTTTGAAATTCAAGTTGCAGGATGACAGCTACACACTCAACTTTGCAAGAATTAAATTATTCTTAACTGTGGTCATTGTCAAAGATAATATAATTACTAAAGTGATATACCCAATGCCATAGAAACTCGTAGGGCTCGTAGTAGGCAAAACTGGAAGTTGCAGGTAAGCACACAGAGATGGCACCACACACGATTAAGAAAAAAGTGACAATAAAAGTGAATATGCTTTAAAAATATTTATTGCATTTCATATACTTACGTCATATTTAATTAATTAGTGCTACTTTATTCAAATAATCACGGAACAGAGCCAATAATAGTGTTAAAAGATTGTTATGTTTTGATTATTACCTATCAGCGCCATCTAGTGATTGATGGCATGTTTTAACTTTTAGTAATATTTAAGTTTTTGAAGTGTAAACTTCTTTAGGCGCATTAGGCATGCACGGAAAGCTTTTTTTAAGATGAAAAAAAAAAACTATTTCGCGACACTGTTACCGTTGCCATAACCGACACCAAGTTTTCACTTCTGTTCTTTTTTTTATTATTAATTACGAAATCTGTATAATTACATTGATAATGAATAATTATGTACAATAAAATTTATTTTTTAAATCCGCAATAAAATCCACCTTGTGCTATTACGAGTAACACAGCTCTATGTTACGATGAAGTCTTTCTCTTAAAGTTTTATAAAAATGCTCATCTAAATTCAGAAAATATTTCCAAATAAGATAATATTATCTCCTGTGAAGTGGAGGATACAGACAGCAAAGAATTTTGAAAATCATACCTGGTGAGAGCGAAATTAAAAAAGTTTTATACACCTGTGCCTGTTTCTTTATCAGGAAGCTGTTTCAAATACTTATGTAACATACTTATACATACAGTTTTTTGTATACACAGATCCCTAACCGTCCTCGTTTAAGTCATTTGGACCGAAATTGGACAAAGTGGGACAAGAAGAGCTGTGTGCCTAACACGGAGTGTTTTATATCTGATTCTTTTATAACTTTATTCTAATTTTCATGTTTTTTACAAGTTTTTTTTTTGTTTTAGCTGGCCCGTTGTCTGTCTGTAATCAAATCTCGCAAATTAAATTAGACCCACTTTCCGGTTTCCGATTAAGCTTAAATTGACGCTGAAAATGCAATATTATGATATGGAGCTGATCTGATGATGGCACTACGGCATTTTTTCCGTATGAGCCCTGTTAGAACTCATAAATGAATTATAATTTTCATCGTCAAAAAATATGTATATAATGAAGATCTCGGCTCCAACGATTTTGATGAAACTCTGTATTCAGGGAGTGACGAGGCTATAAAAACGATCTTCAGAAGTAAAATAACTCAGCTAGTTATCTCCTGATCCAATAATTCCAGCATAAATGAAACTACGAATGAAACATCCCAAGACGCTAGCCTTAGCTTAGCCCACACTATAAATTAAAAAGATAAAATGACACAGACCGGCCTCGTTAGAGTCATTTGGACCAAAGTGGGACGAAGGGGCGTAGTGGGACGGGGACGAAAGAGCTGTTTGCCTGACCCGGATACCTACATGTCGGAAAAATGAGACTGAAATTCCACGTAGGTACTTGCTTGTCAGAATTCCAGATGTGTTTAATTTTTTTTTTTTATTTTCTTATTTGACTCGGCTTCGATTTTTTTTGTTTTTTTTTTTACCCTGGGAATCTTAACCACGATTAGTTTCGTACGCGTTCCAAACATACATTACATAGGTACTTGTTTTATTCTACAAAACTAGGTGAAGTAGTAGAGACGAGTTTGGGCATGTTCGGACGACACGAGCACGCCAAGACCGTAACTAGCGCGCTTTGTTTTTTTTTTATTTGTACCATATAATTTGAGTCCTATTACACATTAACACATAACTCAAATTGCATTTGCCGAGGTTCACACATCTGATGCCATTACTCCAACGTCTCCTAGGCCTGCCCAGCTTCCTACGACCATCTGCAGGAATCTATCCTGTGATTAAGCTAGGTCCCAAAGGTGAACTGGTAGATAATGCTTAGCATTAAGTTGTTTCTTTTGTACTATAATTTTAAGATTTCAAGTACAATAAATTAAACTAGTGGTTCTATGAGAACAGCAGACCTCGCGAGCCCTTTCATCTATTTAACTTTTGTACTAAATATAGTCTGTGGATTTGACCAATGTGGAAGTGAAGTTTATTACTGTCTACTCATAAAGCCCTTTCATTTGATACCGCAAATGGTAATAATAATAATAATAATAAAATCTTTATTCAAATAATTAGGTGCTAGACATTTTAAAAGGAACACATTATTGATACATTAAGGATATATATTATAATCTAAAGGTACCTGAGCTAGGATGAAAATCATCCTGTATTTCAGGCGTTACACGTATTATATGCTCATAATAAACTTAATAAACAATTACACTTACAATGATATTAAAAACGTTAGGAAAAAATAAAAAGAAAATATAAAAAAATATATACCTATTATAAACAAACGAAACGCTTAAGTATTATTTTAAAACCATTAGCAATTCCTCTGTTTCCTCGTAAGACATATTAAGTAGGGCTTCTTGAAGAATTTTCTTAGTTGTACTATAAGTGAGGGGATGAAAACCTAGTTTTTTATTAAGTCTATTGTAGAGAAGTGGGCCAAGGAATAGAAAAAATCGAGAGGAGAAGGCGTGCTTTGTTTGAACATTATTTGTGCAAACAATATCTTTCCGTCTTTTGTTCGTTAGTTGAGTGCTGAATGGCAGTGCGGCGTGCTGTTTGAGGATTGTGCTTAATATAAATAATTGTCTAACTGTTAATACCTTACAGGATTGATAGAGCAGGTCTGTGGGAAAAAGGAAAGGGCGGAAAGTAGACACCTTAAGAATGGCTCGCTGAGCTCTTTCAATAGTTAGTAGGGATGTTTTAGCTGTGCCACCCCATGACATAATACAATAAGTTAATACTGACTGACAAAGGGCAAAATAAACTTGCCTGATTGTTTTTGAGTCCGCAATAGAGCGTAATTTTTTGAAGACAAATATTAACTTACGGATTCTGATATTTAAGATTTCAATGTGATGCTTGAAAGAAAGTGTTTTGTCAAGTACAATACCCAAATATTTTGTTTTGTCGGTGCTAGAAATAACTGGGCACTGACACGTGTTAGTTGCAGGGTTTGTGCAGTGATGTGCATACATTTTTGTGTTAGAATGAGATGAGTGCAAATGGCGCATGGAAAACTGAATAAAATTCGTCTTTTCAGTGTTTAAAGTTAGTAGATGCTGCTGAAGCCAATTATTTACAACATTAAAACCTTGTTGCGCAAGTTTAAAGACTTCATCAACTAAGTTAGCAGAAAATAAAAGAGCTGTGTCGTCGGCATACGAAATTATTTTCCCCCCTTGTAGATTCAGATTACATAGGTCGTTGATGTAAATTAAAAACAAGGTAGGGCCTAAGATACTTCCCTGGGGAACTCCAAAACAGCTAATTTTTTGGTCAGAACTAATGATATTGTCTATTTTGACGCACTGAGTACGTTCTTCCAAATAATTTGCAAAAAGTTTAAGCTCATTTCCTCTTATCCCTATGTTTTCTAGCTTGTGCAATAAAATGGGAATGGAAATTGTGTCAAATGCTTTTGCAAGGTCAAGGAATATTCCAATTGTTTGTTTCCCACTATCGAGTTCCTGTACTAAATAATCGGTTAGACTATGAACAGCATCCGCTGTTGATAACTTAGACCTAAAACCATACTGCACTTCCGATAGTAAATTGTACTTTTCCAAATAAGGAATAAGCCTTTTGTTTATAATTTTCTCTAATATTTTTGATATCGAAGGCAATAATGAAATAGGTCTATAGTTTGAAACTTGCTCTTTGTCACCGGATTTATAAATAGGAACTACGACGGCTTTTTTTAAACATTTAGGGAATATACCCTCACTCAGGCATTTTTTAAAAATATGGGTTAATGGGCGGACCAGTATATGTTTGAAATGTTTAAGTATATGATTAGATATATTGTCCCAACCAGTGGTACAGGTATCCTTCAAGCTCGTAATAATAGCTTCCACTTCAGTTTCATCCGTGTCTAGTAACACAAATGAATTGAGAGAACAGCAGGGAATCGAACTTGAAGGCAACTGCTTTTTTACTTTTTCTGCTAAATTTTTACCTATATTTACAAAGTACGAATTTGCAATGTTTGCAGAGGTCATCTGTGACGCGTGTCGATAACTGTTTTTGAGCAATAACCAACATTTCTATCGATAGGATCGATGTTTTATTGTTTGTTTTTCGTGTATATAAGAGGCCAACACTCGTGTCAGATTTTTTAGGCTGCCTAAGGCATCTGACATAGCTTTACGATAAACACCCAAGACCCAGGACAATTTGAAAAAGGCCATTTCCCAACTTGCCCTGACCGGGGATCGAACCCGGAACTCTGGGTGGCGGACTAGCATGGTGACCACTGCGCCACGGAGGTCATCATACAAGATATATTGCAAGTTAAATAAAAAATTATAAAAAAGAACCAAAATTCAAGCGCTAAAAGTAACGCTGAGAATTCGCAAAATTCTCCTCCAAGGCAATTTCGTAAGCGCGTAATGGAAATTTTGTGTAACACCTACCGCCTATACGTATGTCCACCGAATTTAGGTCAGGCAATATCAGGCATTTCACGGAGAAAATTGGAGTTTCGATATAAGTTTTCGCGGCTTATTTGTCTTGTGTGAAATTTTTGAGTGTTATTTTATAGCTTAGTTGTTTTTGATTGTTTTTTGTGTGTGTGTGAAAGTTGTGTTAAAGGTTTCAAGCTCTCTAAAGAAATATATTAGTGTAACCGAACAATCGATAGAATCGATATAAGACCCAGGCAAGTAAATGAAGCAAATAAAGGTGAAAATGAACGTCGTGTCGCACAGCGAAGTAAAACGACCGGCGGATGAGAGAGACAAATGAAAAAAATCATACTCCACTGACATAAGCATTACTTATTGGTTTTTAACAGCATTACAATGCTCGGATAATTATCCAAATTAAAACATGTTATGAAAAATTTCTCCACGAGTGGGATTCGAACCCGCGTCCCTCACGTTAACGCCGTGAGTGCACTACCAATTGTGCTATCGTGGCTTCGAATCTTCCTGACGAAATTTTTCATCACATTGTACACACGCATTTGAAGCATGCGTTATTCTTCACTACTATCCACTATTTAGAAGTGTGATATTCAACTTAATTCAATTTAGATGAATTGAAAGTTGATTAAAGTGAAGAAGGCTTTGCTTTTAAATAATACAGATATAGTATCAATAGCTCTTTTAATGCATAGTCTATCGATAGGCTATTGATAATGGACTATAGCGGCAACACTAAAAGATACAATATCTCGGAACTTCAATCATTAAAGAAGCATTGTTTTCGAAAAATCTTCACTCGTTAATTCGGTAGCATACTCACTTTATAACTGATTAGCTACCCGCCCTGGCGTCACACCTTCCTACTTAATCACTTCATGAAACCGTTGTTTCGTTTTTAGATCTAAGCCCACATACATGATAGATAGATAGACAGATAGTTAACTCTTTATTGTACACCAAAAGGAAAATGTAACACAAAGAAATAATTTTATATTTAATTAGTACAATGGGCGGTCTTTTCACTTAAAGCAGTCTCTTCCAGACAACCAATACATACACGTTGCGGCACGTAAGTTTAGCGCTGAGCGAGGATACTGCGCACGGGTACGGTGTTAATTTTTGACTTCTGCGCAGGCAAGGTCAGCGCTAGAGTTTCGTGCCGCTACCCATGGAAGGAAGGCAGACGATATTTATCTATACATATTATAAATATAAGGGTAAATATGTAAGAACGTCACACACTACTAACTAGGTTCCTTCTACAATAAAATTCCTCTATGGTTGTTACTACTGATTAATAAAATAGGTCCTATGAAATTGCTGTTCTGCAGTACTGGCCATTTCAAATCAAAATAATTTTTGTTTGACTAAGAATTCTAATTTCAAATAAATTTTATTTTAAAAACATGGAATTCTTTTTCCAAAAGTAGTCATTTGTTTATTGATTAGTGTTTTTTCGCACATTTTTATCGCATTTCGATCTTTTTCGTCATCATGGATAAGTTAAAAATTCGAGTAATTATGGAATATGAGTACCGTCGTGGCAGCAACGCGGCACAAGCGGCACGCAACATCAACGACGTTTACGGAGCTAACACTACAAACCAACGCACCACCTGCTATTGGTTTGCTCGCTTTCGTTCTGGAAATTTCGACCTGAAAAATGAACCTCGCGGTCGCCTGAAGACTTTGGTCGACAATGACGAATTAAAGGCGATTGTGGAAGCTGATGATACACAATCTACGGCTGAATTAGCAGCAGCTTTCAACGTTAGCGTCAAAACAATATTGGTCCATTTGCGTCAAATTGGCAAGGTAAAAAAGTTTGACAAAGGGTGCCCTACGAACTCAATGATCGCGAGCGCGAAGTACGCGTCGAGACGTGCCTTGCACTGCTCAACAGACACACAAATGAAGGAATTTTAAACCGCACTGTTACCTGCGATGAAAAATGGATTCTGTTTGATAACCGCAAGTGCTCGGCAAGTTGGATCCTGGTTCAGCACCTAAACAATGCCCTAAACGAAAACTTACCCCTAGAAAAGTGATGGTCACTGTTTGGTGGTCTAGCGCCGGTGTGATTCATCACAGCTTCTTACCAAAAGGGGTTAGCATTACTGCAGATGTGTACTGTGAAGAACTGAACACAATGATGGAGAAGCTGGCACATCTCCAACCAACATTGGTCAATCGCTCCTCTCCGCTGCTCCTGCACGACAACGCGCGACCTCACACTGCACAGCAGACGGTCTCCAAGTTGCAAGAACTGGGGTGGGAAGCTCTCCGTCATCCGCCCTACTCACCAGACCTTTCGCCTACAGACTACTACTTTTTCCAGAGTTTGGATAACTTCTTGGCGGGAAAAAAAATCAATATCCGAGAGGCAGTACAAAATGCCTTTGAAGAATTTGTTGCCTCCCGTCCAGCTGATTTCTGAAGGGCATCAATAAACTGCCACTGCATTAGCAAAGATGCGATGATTGCATAAGTGAATACTTCGATTAATACAAATAAAAATACATGAAAATAAATCGTTTAATTTTTTTTCATACGAAACGGCAATTTCATAGGTAAAGACCTAATATATTCGTATGTAGATAAACAAATCTTCTAACTGGCACGTTTCAGATTCTTGTCCATTATTCTTTTAATCACCTTTACGATATGCATGATTAGCAAAGGTCGGAGTAGGTAGAGTTATTTATGTACTTGCATCGAAATGTCGATATTAACATTGATCTTCCCGGGATTCATCCAAGTTGTTGTTGTTGTTCTTGAACAATATTATAAATAAATAATAATAAAAACCTCAGAAATAGATAAGACAAAAAAAACACAAATTGGGATTGAGGCATATCCACTTTATTTTTTCGCTGTATGAAATCAGTGTAAGTACATAAATAACCCTACCTAATTCCGACCTTTGATGATTAGAGAAGCAGTGGTAACATCCCATTTCTTTTTCTTTTACAAGCTTTTATTCAGTTTCACCCGTGGTCTCGTTATCTGTTTTCTGTCTGTCTGTAATCAGATCTTGTAAATTAAATATGACCCACTTCCCGGTTTCCGATTGAGCTGAAATTATACACACAATGCATAAATGATGACATGGCTGATCTAATGATGGAACCAGAAGGTGGCCATAGCAACTCTGTAATGAAAAGATGCAACCCCATCGCGTTTGGTTCGTCCTAAAGAGCACTTTAAAGTTTTAAGTAGATACATTGTTTTAGATTAAAGCTGGTTTAAAAGATATGTTTAATTACTTGTTCTCAAATAATTATCTTCAAAAATTACTTCAAAGTGAGTTACGTAATAGGATAGGTATGTAAGTACGGCAAATTTTGAATATATTATACTGCTCATTGCCCACAGGAAATATAGTCTGAAAAATTGCAAATGGCGGATCTCTGACAGCTCCGTCTCGAGAGGATTCTAGATCTGCGAACAAAGATTTAGGTCTGCGAACGCTTAAAAACATGGTTCGTTTATTGGTGACCCTCCCTTGCGATTCTACAAGTCAATGAAAATCATATATATAATATCTGAAGTACGAGTATCTAATAAATAGTTGTCGATATCAATACACAAAATAATATAGTAATACGTAATTGTACATTTAATATATTAATGAAAAAATTAATGTGGGCGATACGAAAAAGTAATTAATCACAAAAAGAAGGAAAAAAAATTGTCTATCGGTATTTATGTTCACGCTAATCTTCGAAACTACTGGATGGATATTTACGCGAGTTTCAATAATAGATTAAGCTCTACTCAGAGCAACATACAGGCTTTGTTTCATTGAAATCTGATGTCTAGTCAGCAAGTAATTTAAAAAATTAAGCTCTAACGTTACTTCTATGTAACTAAGTCACTTGTAACGTTGATAGTATGTTTCATAACGTTTTACTGTTGTCAAGGTTTGTGCATATGGCAACCTTGTGAAATAATCTATCCTTTTTTTACAAGCCTTTATTTATTTTTTTAGTTCCACGTGTCTCGTAGTCTGTCTGTCTCTGTGTCTGTAAATCTTGCAAGCTAAATTTGACCCACTTCCCGGTTTTGGATTGAGCTGAAATTTGTACGCATTTACAATATTATGATGACATGGAGCTGATCTGATGATGGGGCTGACAAAAAAAGGGAAATGTTATTTTTAAATTTCACGCGAATGAAGTTGCGGGCACCTGGTAGTATTGTATAGATTTCAGAAAAAATGGTCTTTGATAATAATGGTATAGAATAAATACGTGATTAGTTTGTAGAGGTCTTCGGCTTTGTAACGCCATTTGAATTTCAAATGACGAGGTGACCAGCTTATTAATATTAATCCCCTAACTCCACTATCTTGGCCTTAATCCTTTATTTTGAGAGTTAGGTCTATAAATCTAGTTCAAGCAAATTATTTCAATCCTTTGCTGCTAAGAAAACAGATCATAGATTAAATCTTAAAGGACTGTGGGATAAATTGATAATTATGACTCGATCCAAGAGCAGGATTGAATCAATCATAATCTCAGAGTAATCATACTCCTTTTTTAGGGTTTCGTACCCAAAGGGTAAAAACGGGATCCTATTACTAAGACTCCAGTGTCCATCTGTCTGGATAACAACAGGCTGTATCTCATGAACCGTGATAGCTAGACAGTTGAAAATTACACAGATGATGTATTTCTGTTTCCGCTGTAACAACAAATATTAAAAACAGTTTTTTTTTAAGTGTAAGTAATATTTCCTTTGGCCAGTTATTTCTAAATGTGAAGCTAATTACTCACAATGCACACAGTAAACAAAATCAACTGCAACAGCTTAATTAGCTTAACGCATTACCAGATTAGCTGTAGCCAGTTAACTCAAATTATGTGGTGACGTAACTACGTACCTATGTATGGTAGGTAACATTACCTAATTTATGGAATACATAATTTTTATTAAATATTCCCTTTAGAATGCATGAATGATAAGCGGAGTGTAGGTCGTCCGCTAGTAAGATGGGTCGACGACATGACAAAGTTCGCGGGTCGAACGTGGATGAGAGTAGCAGATCAGGAGTAGTAGATCAGGACCGTGGTAAATGGCATTCATTGAGAGAGGCCTATTCCCAGCAGTGGAAGGATTAAGGCTGCGGGTATATCCCATTTGCCACCACTGATGGCAGACGGGACCATATTTATGTACACGTGTGCCAGATGCCACCACTCGCGACGCCCCCAGTGGTGGCGAATGGCAATCGCCAATCATTCACAGTCTCATTTGCCCCCAGTGGTGGCGAATAGAACAAACTCTGGATTTGATTCCCATTATGCTCATAAGTAACATAACTTTATATTTTCTTAACACTACCAAATAATTTATTTTTGTCCCAAGAAAGAACTCAATTAGTGCAATGTTATTCGTAAAGCGGAATTTAAAACGACACAAAGTTGAAAAGAGCAAGTTGCCACGGCGAGGCGAAACACGTTTTTCATTACGAGCGAGCAGCGTTTTCCAGTCGGCTTTACCCGGTTTAGTGAAGAAATTGACCGGGATCGGTCACACTACGCCGCAATTTTCCAATACTGCTTCAACAAATATTTATGGAGCTGTTATTTGAAAAAGCTCCTCTCTGTATACTCTGTATGTCACTCCTATATGTATCTGGGATACTTCATCAAACAGACGGAGTCCTTAAACCGCAGGTATTATATGCGATACAGCTCTGTAGACGTGAGCTAAACTTTGCATTTGTGTGAGACCACCCACACAGATAGCGTAGGCACAGCCCGCACCGGTTTATACAGGTTTTTGAAACTCGGCCTGAGACGTGGCACGACTCTCGCACGTCATCTCCCAGCCGCGCACTTGCCACCTTCACCGTCACTTTTGGTACCACTAGAAGCTTGGCATTCCAGTGTTGTTGTGTTTGAATTAGTAGTGAAATAAAACAATATATGTTTTGTTATGTAAATTCTTTATTGTGCAAAAAAGACACAAATTTATAAAACAATATTGGGGCCTATACGTGCTAGATCCCACGCAAGCCTTCCGAAGAATCGGGGTGAAAAGTCCCTTGATTCCAAAAGGAGATGCAAATAATAATACAACAAAATAAATAAGAATAATATGGTGTTTTTTCTTTAATAATCAAAATGGTTATTTTCTTTCCAGTCTTCTTCTTTTGGTGTCACTGGCTCAAAAACATTAATTTTTTTTCCTCAAGAATGATGCCACTCTTATAGCTTTGTCTGAAGCCTCATAAAGGTCACGTTTAGTGCAGCTGGTGGGGCAGGATGGGCAGGAGAGAAGGTGTGACATAGTCTGGTCGCCGTGGCCACACAGGCGTTGTGTTGCGGATTTATCAATGTAACGCCATCGAGCCAGGTTATGCCTGCATCGGCCTACCTCAGTCCGAATGCGATTAAAGCTCTTCCATGTGGACCATGGCAGTTCATGACCCGGAGGCAATTCCTCTGAAGGTGTTATAAAATCAGAGGGAGGTGGGTTGCGCCACATTTCGAGTCGAGAGGATTTTGGGTCGCCTTTAAGCGGTTTTGTGTTAGTAAAACTATTGCGGCTTATAAGTCCGCTACTATAAAGTTGAGCTCCATACAGCGGGTGTCTGGGATCAAAAACTTGTTTTTTCCTTTCGAGAGCACTAATCTTTCCAGTAAAACATAAATTTTATTTTTATGCAATTTTTGACTACCTTTACTTTTGGTGCCACACTAATGCGATGCTGAAGTTGTAATTATTATCCTCACCACTTTTAAAAACATGCTCGATTTAATAGTGGCACCAGCAAAACCCGCAAGTGGCAAGTTTCCGGCTGGCAAAGCGAAACGTTTTTCATTACACCCGCGACGCTTTGAGATTGCTATAGCTCGGACATTGTGTTGGAATTGTGGCATCATCATCATCATCATTTCAGCCGCATAACGTCCACAGCTGGACATAGGCCTCTCCCAAGGATTTCCAAAACGACCGATCAAGAGGGGCCTGCATTCAGCGCTTCCCAGCGACCTTGGTCAGATCGTCTGACCACCTTGTGGGTGGGTGTCCTACGCTTTGCTTGCCAGTACGCGGTCGCCATTCGAGAACCTTTTTGCCCCATCGGCAATCGGTTCTTCTCGCTATGTGTCCCGCCCACTGCCACTTCAACGAACTAATCTGCTGGGCTATGTCAGTGACTTTTGTTCTCCTACGAATTTCCTCATTTCTGATTCGATCACGTAGAGAAACACCGAGCATTGCCCTCTCCATAGCGCGCTGAGCCTTCTTATGAGACCCATAGTTAGGGACCACGTTTCAGATCCATAAGTCATCGCTGGTAACACACATTTATTGAAAACACATTGGTATTTGAAATTGTGTAGCTTTTGAAATTCAAGTTGCAGGATGACAGCTACACACTCAACTTTGCAAGAATTAAATTATTCTTAACTGTGGTCATTGTCAAAGATAATATAATTACTAAAGTGATATACCCAATGCCATAGAAACTCGTAGGGCTCGTAGTAGGCAAAACTGGAAGTTGCAGGTAAGCACACAGAGATGGCACCACACACGATTAAGAAAAAAGTGAATATGCTTTAAAAATATTTATTGCATTTCATATACTTACGTCATATTTAATTAATTAGTGCTACTTTATTCAAATAATCACGGAACAGAGCCAATAATAGTGTTAAAAGATTGTTATGTTTTGATTATTACCTATCAGCGCCATCTAGTGATTGATGGCATGTTTTAACTTTTAGTAATATTTAAGTTTTTGAAGTGTAAACTTCTTTAGGCGCATTAGGCATGCACGGAAAGCTTTTTTTAAGATGAAAAAAAAAAACTATTTCGCGACACTGTTACCGTTGCCATAACCGACACCAAGTTTTCACTTCTGTTCTTTTTTTTATTATTAATTACGAAATCTGTATAATTACATTGATAATGAATAATTATGTACAATAAAATTTATTTTTTAAATCCGCAATAAAATCCACCTTGTGCTATTACGAGTAACACAGCTCTATGTTACGATGAAGTCTTTCTCTTAAAGTTTTATAAAAATGCTCATCTAAATTCAGAAAATATTTCCAAATAAGATAATATTATCTCCTGTGAAGTGGAGGATACAGACAGCAAAGAATTTTGAAAATCATACCTGGTGAGAGCGAAATTAAAAAAGTTTTATACACCTGTGCCTGTTTCTTTATCAGGAAGCTGTTTCAAATACTTATGTAACATACTTATACATACAGTTTTTTGTATACACAGATCCCTAACCGTCCTCGTTTAAGTCATTTGGACCGAAATTGGACAAAGTGGGACAAGAAGAGCTGTGTGCCTAACACGGAGTGTTTTATATCTGATTCTTTTATAACTTTATTCTAATTTTCATGTTTTTTACAAGTTTTTTTTTTGTTTTAGCTGGCCCGTTGTCTGTCTGTAATCAAATCTCGCAAATTAAATTAGACCCACTTTCCGGTTTCCGATTAAGCTTAAATTGACGCTGAAAATGCAATATTATGATATGGAGCTGATCTGATGATGGCACTACGGCATTTTTTCCGTATGAGCCCTGTTAGAACTCATAAATGAATTATAATTTTCATCGTCAAAAAATATGTATATAATGAAGATCTCGGCTCCAACGATTTTGATGAAACTCTGTATTCAGGGAGTGACGAGGCTATAAAAACGATCTTCAGAAGTAAAATAACTCAGCTAGTTTTCTCCTGATCCAGTAATTCCAGCATAAATGAAACTACGAATGAAACATCCCAAGACGCTAGCCTTAGCTTAGCCCACACTATAAATTAAAAAGATAAAATGACACAGACCGGCCTCGTTAGAGTCATTTGGACCAAAGTGGGACGAAGAGGCGTAGTGGGACGGGGACGAAAGAGCTGTTTGCCTGACCCGGATACCTACATGTCGGAAAAATGAGACTGAAATTCCACGTAGGTACTTGCTTGTCAGAATTCCAGATGTGTTTAATTTTTTTTTTTACTTTTTTATTTGACTCGGCTTCGATTTTTTTTGTTTTTTTTTTTCCTGGGAATCTTAACCACGATTAGTTTCGTACGCGTTCCAAACATACATTACATAGGTACTTGTTTTATTCTACAAAACTAGGTGAAGTAGTAGAGACGAGTTTGGGCATGTTCGGACGACACGAGCACGCCAAGACCGTAACTAGCGCGCTTTGTTTTTTTTTTATTTGTACCATATAATTTGAGTTCTATTACACATTAACACATAACTCAAATTGCATTTGCCGAGGTCCACACATCTGATGCCATTACTCCAACGTCTCCTAGGCCTGCCCAGCTTCCTACGACCATCTGCAGGAATCTATCCTGTGATTAAGCTAGGTCCCAAAGGTGAACTGGTAGATAATGCTTAGCATTAAGTTGTTTCTTTTGTACTATAATTTTAAGATTTCAAGTACAATAAATTAAACTAGTGGTTCTATGAGAACAGCAGACCTCGCGAGCCCTTTCATCTATTTAACTTTTGTACTAAATATAGTCTGTGGATTTGACCAATGTGGAAGTGAAGTTTATTACTGTCTACTCATAAAGCCCTTTCATTTGATACCGCAAATGGTATGTTAATATAAAAACATTTTTTTCTCTGTATCGCCGACTCAACATTTTCGTATTTCTCATCCCATAGATTTGTATTTACGCCATCATACTGAATGCACTAACACAAAATATACAAAAAAACTATTTTCTAGACAACTTTTATATAAAAAAGTTGTTTAGAAAAAGTTGCGTCTCAATAAGAATAACAAAAAAGTCTTATGACGTTTTTGAATTAACTGAAATATGAGATTTTTAAATTTCAAACCCATATATTTCTGCCATTTAAAAAAAATCAAAAACTGGCTCGAAAAAAATTATATATAAGAAAATAAAACGGCGCGAAACAATATAACTAGGCGTTGATCACCATTTTAACGTAATTTTAGATTTATTCATGCAGAATAACTGATATTAAGAGAGCTATTTGACTTTAAAAACAATGACGTCATTGGCCTGTATTTAATAAAAATCTCATTTTGACGTTTAGAAAAAAGAATCTGATTTGACTTTTTGGAAACTAGCGAACCTTAACGATCTGACCATGATAGAAGATATAAAACTAAACTCATAAATCAACACTCATCAATATATATAAAAGCGATCACTCACTCATCACGAAATCTCGAAAACTACTTAGCCAATGAAGATGAAATTTGGCAGGAAGGTAGATTGTGACTAAGAGACGTCCGCTAAGAAGGGATTTTTGGAAATGTTATCCCTAAGGGGGTGAAAAAGGGGTTGCTAGTAGATATATAAGTATATGTATATGTTAAGGACCAAGTGATTTATAACACATTAATGGCCGTGCAATGACGACCTCCGTGGCGTAGTGGTCACCATGCTAGTCCGCCACCCAGAGGTCCCGGGTTCGATCCCCGGTCAGGGCAATTTGGAAAATGACCTTTTTCAAATTGTCCTGGGTCTTGGATGTTTATCTATATATGTATTTGTTATAAAAATATAGTATCGTTGAGTTAGTATCCCATAACACAAGTCTCGTACTTACTTTGGGGCTAGCTCAATCAGTGTTATAAAAATAAAATAAAAAAATAACCAAAATTAGAGAGTGTGATAAAAATTATCAAACCGTGCGGGCATTATTATAATGCTTATCATCTATGGGGCAGAAAAGCGGTCAACATCAGTGAAAAGCGTTCTTGCAGAGTCATGTAGACTACCCAGGGCATGTGGTATAGGTTTATGGTGCGGCCATTGGGGCACCTCCTAGCCGCCAATAGTGTTCTTTCGGAGTCATTCATGCATACCAATCAAGTCATGAAGTATAGGTTATGGTGCCTCATCATAACCTATCTACATACATGCATATATATATTCACGACTATTTCCCATGGGGGTACTTAATTCAATGTAGGTAATATACATAACCTGTACATAAATTGGTCACTTTCGACACTTGGTCCATCAATAGACCTTAGATAAATCAACTGCAGGTGAATCCCCTGTAGTGTACCTGTGCATTATCATATTGCCCGAAAATCCCATGACAATAATCATTATGTCGAGGCAATGTGATAAATAAGGAAGTTCAAATTATAATTGAAATTATATTGACGACCTCCGTGGCGTAGTAGTCATAATGCTAGTCCGCCACCCAGAGGTCCCGGGTTCGATCCCCGGGCAGGGCAAGTTGGAAAATGGCCTTTTTCAAAATTATCCTGGATCTTGGATAAATAAAAAAATATTATATAGGGACAAATGACACTGATTGTGCTAGCCCCAAAGTAAGTACGAGACTTGTGATTTTCTATATCACAAGCGTGGATACTTCCTAAACATTTTCTATTACACTCCACACATGAAACATAAAACAGCTGCATTTTCTGTTACCATAATAAGCTTACTGTAAAAAACATGTAAATGCTCTGCGATCAATAGGTGACCAACATATAACTAATATTTTCTCTTGACAAGGTCTGCGAGTTCGGGTTTTTCATGCTCACTAAAATGTCCAATCCGGTGGTGGCGTCGCTGGTCGGGTCGTTGGATTCCCTCTAATATGGTTGAGTTTAACGATGGCTGATCCGTGCGTCAACTCGTGAACGGGTGCTGCCGGAAGGGACTGGTCTGCTAAGCTTCGCCTTTTTGACTACTTAATATTTTTTATTACGCAATTTATGTTTGTTTTCTTGTTCGCAAGCATTACATGTTATAATGTGTCAACATTATATTATATTATAAGTATTTATTAATTAAAAGACAATAATAATAATAATATTACAAAGCTGTTCTGGCGAGTAGGCGACCAATACTGTGAAAATGAGTTTCTTTCGGCGTTTCTTCTCAGCAGTGGTCGTTACGAAGCGCTGGTATCGGTAGCTTTTCTTTATAATAAATTAAATTTTAATATTCTTCACACGTAACATAAATTATACTTATTGACGTGTAAAAGTGCCTGTAAAGGTCTAATTACTGAATAAACATTTGAATCTTTGAATCTTTGTGATATGGGATACTAACTCAACGATGCTATATTTTATAACAAATCCATACATAGACAAGCAAGTTGAAAAATGGCCTTTTTCAAATTGTACTGGGTCTTGGATGTTTATCTATATATGTATTTGTTCCAAAATATAGTATCGTTGAGTTAGTATCCCATATCACAAGTCTCGAACTTACTTTGGGGCTAGCACAATCAGTGTCATTAGTCCCTATGTATGTGTTTATGTATAATGCCCGGGTATTATGAAAAATGTCCCAATTTTTCACGTGGTTCATAACATATGTACTTAAAATCTCTACTAACAAAAATTGGATATATCAAATTCGGTTATGCGAGCTCACCTGAATACATTTTTTCCCAGAAATTAAAGAAATCCTTTTTGCCCGAGCCGCCATGATGGATCACGGCGTACCTACGTGATGAATTAGTGGAAAAATTTCCGAGAAATGAGCATTACTGAATACACGTTCTTACATCGTACCCGTATAATATGTATGAATATTTTTCTACATTATAAAAATGATGTTTTTCAGATTTACTTGGGTCTAAGATCTATGAATGTATTTGTTATAAAATACCTTTGTGTTAGTATTCCATAACACAAGTCTCCAACTTACTTTGGGACTAGCTCAATCTGTGTGATTTGTCCGTATGAATTTTTTTTTGATGGCTGGACCAATTTGGGTAATCGGTTTTGTAATAAGTATTTGAAAGTCTTCCCCCTAGATTTCAAATATTTTTTCATCAAATTTTGGCCAACCAAAGGAAATTCTAGGGAAAGTGTAAATTGTGAGAAAATATGGCAAAAAATAGCAAAATAGCAGGAAACGCAAGCGGGAACGGAAACAGTGGAACCGTGTAAGTGCCGCAACAGACGGGACGCAAGTTGCGTCGCGTAACAGCTAGAGATGGGCAGTGGATAGTACTCAATCTACCCATTTGAGTATTTACTCACTAGATTTAATAAATAGAGTAAATAGAGCGTGCTCATATATTGACATCGCATTTGATGTATGTTTACTTATTTTAACATAAAATAACGTCTTTGCACACCTCCCAGCAAAAAATGATAATTAGTCAAAGAAGCCTACTTTCAGTGTATGATTAGTATGGTATTTTCATATATTTTAGCGACGCATTTAACGTTTACTGACATTTTAAGCATATTATGACGTTTGCACACACTTTCCGACAAGAATTGCAAGTGTATACTAGATTTAAGTTTCAAAATTGTCATGAAAACATGAAATAATGAATATGAATATAAATATAAGTCGCAACTCATATAAATAAATCTAGTCAGCAAATGGATAAATTAGGATATTTATCGGGTATTTACTCAATCTACTGAGTAAATATTCAAATGGGTTGATTGAGTATTTATGCAACTCCCATCACTAGCTGTTACGCGGCGCAACTTGCGCTCCGTCTGTTACGGCCCTAACGGTGGGACGGGCACATTGTTTTATGTATCTATATGTATAGGTACGTACAGTCAAGTACTAATATACTTGACCAGGCATGGCACCTAAATGATATTAACATGAATATATATTCAGACAGATTTTAATTAAGTCTTTCTGAATAATTTTTTTATGTTAATATTATTTTTGGTTTAAGAGAAAATCTAAATATATGTCGGAGCGTAATATGCAATGGCTGTATAAAACTAGATTCCTTTACTTTGAATAATTCGATGACGTTTGGCAGTAATTCCGTGTCAATGTCATTTTAGAGTTGACGAAGAAAGAATAGAGGACGCGGTATGAGTTCAATGTAAAATTCCCGTTTTTATGATTTTACACGCGCAGAGAGAAAGTTGTTTACTACAAAATGCAACGGTTGGATTTGAAATGGCAACATTCGTTAGCAACAAGTTATAAGACCGGTCGACCTAGCGACAGGGACAGTCTTGTTCAGGCGGCCGTATCATGCACAACTCGTTTGTGTAGTTTGCTGTAGCTTGGCCATGACTCATTTAATTGTGATTATTGTAATAGATGTGGATTGGTGAACCGATTTATTACAATGACAGTTTGTTTAAGCAAGACGGAAAGCCCAGGTGTATACACAGTATTCAATTCTGTGGGGCCAGGGAATCCAGACATGGTGGTTGCGATTCATGATTCAGTGCGGAGGCGGGGCACTGGAATTCCGTCACATTTTTATAAGGCTCACGTAAGATCTCTCATGTGGCGGCATCGGTAAGGTGACGTGACTGTAAGTAAGTTTTCATCCTGACATCAGTTTGTTCTCGTACTGTAAGTAACTAAGTGGGTAGTTTACGTCACTTGAGATATCAGATGCCGATCACGCCACGCTCTGCCCCCTTTTATTCATCCGTCTGCGACATATATATAACTCAAAGGTGACTGACTGACTGACATAGTGATCTATCAACGCACAGCCCAAACCACTGGACGGATCGGGCTGAAATTTGGCATGCAGGTAGATGTTATGACGCAGGCATCCGCTAAGAAAGGATTTTGATCAATTCTACCCCCAAGGGGATAAAATAGGGGATGAAAATTTGTATGAAACTTTGCCAATTTTAAACCGATCGGACTGAGACTTTGCATGCATAAAGCTACTATGACGTAGGCATCCCCTAAGAAAGGATTTTGATAAATTACACCCCTACGCGAGCGAAGCCGCGGGCAAAAGCGAGTTGAAGATATAAGTAGAGGGCCTGGTCAGGTATCTTGGTCCTTGACTGTACAAGTATTGTAAAACGTGAAAGTAATGAAGATGATACGATTTATCATCATCCCGATAGCTTCCTCAGCGGTAACGCTTCAGAGCCCGGGGTCCGCTACCTAACCGTGTGAAATGTGACGAGGTTACTGGTTTTTATACAGATAGGACTGCCGTCAGACCTCCGCAACCCAAAGGGTAGACCAGAACCAATTTACGACTATTTAAGTTTTATAAATTATGTAACTCTATGTACTATGTCTGGAAGAGATCGCTTTAAGCGATAAGACCGCCCATTGTACTCATTTAATTTAAAATTATTTCTTTGTGTTACATTTTTCTTTTGGTGTACAATAAAGAGTTATCTATCTATCTATCTATTACAATAGCTTAAATACTTCATGTTTTCTAATTTAACTATTCTTAAATTCGTCTGACCTTTTTCTAAAATTTTGCTCACTGGGTCTTTAACAAAATAATATTATAATACCAACTAAACGAAAAAAATGGCAAAACAATAAATGAAATTCGAAACAGTGTCCATTAATTAAATGAAAGAACAAATGAAAGGGACGGATTCAAGGCTTTGTGACTCGCCCCGGGCAAGATTAATAGTTTTCAACGACTATGAATTTTCTTAAACCGTATGAATTTACTTTTGTTAGCCTGAATTAGTATTTATGCTGGAAAACTGTGCTGGAACTTGGGTGGTAATAACAGTTTAAGAGTTATATATATTCATTTAAGAGACAAACTCTTGTCGGTGTCATAGTCAAAAGTCAAAGTCAAAATTTTTTATTCAATGTAGGATAAATTTATCTCTTATTGAAGGTCATTTTTTTTTTAATATTATTTTAGTGCAAAAGCTAAAAACTACTAGCGTTTCGGAACGGCCACTGCTGGGAAGATTACGCCGAAAGAAACCCAGTTCAGTATTGGTCCCTACCCAGCCTGATGGGCTATATTACAGTTACATCATCGTGTAAAGAGACGTACAAGTTACGATTTTAAATCCCCGACAAAAAAAGAGGGTTGTTATAAGTTTGACTCTAATGTCTGTCTGTCTGTGGCATGGAAGCTATCGAACGGATGGACCGATGGTTTACGTGAAAGCAAGTTCCCTTGCGGTGGTAAAAAAACCACATTGAAATCGGTCCATCATTTCGAGAAGTACGATGCCACGATCAAACACACAGACAGACAGATATTAGCGTCAAATTTATAACACCCCTCTTTTTTGGCGGGAATTAAAAATCTAAGTAAAATATAATTTTCCATCTTCATCTGACCGGAGATCGAACCCGGGACCAACAGTGTGACAGCGTGGCATGATGCCTACTAGGTCACAGAGGTTGTCCTATGTATGTACTTATGAATAAGTTATTATCACTCTACACTGCTATTCGATCAACAGAATCAATGAATAAAGAAAAAGGGAAAAATACTTCAGTCATTTCTCATGACATGCCAGGAAAGTTTGAATTTCTTTTCGTAACACAATAATTCTATATTGTTACTGGTCTATATTAGTTCTAATGAATATTTTGGGAAATAAATATAAGGCGTATAAAAACTAAGCTAAAAGTCTTAAAGACAATTCTAAATTAATATAAATCAAAATTTTCTAAAAAAATTGTACGAAAAGTTTGTATGCCAATCTATATTAGGAATATAAAAAATAAGGGGTAATTTTTTATATTCCTAATTTTTACGCCTTAAATTCATTTCCTATATTCATTAGGTCTAATAATACTTCATAAATTATAAAATTCTCAACGAATAATTTATATTATTATTAGTAGTACATTTAATGGGTTTGGAAAGTTACAAACATTTGAAAATATTATTTATAGTTAGTAATATTTATTTCAAAAATACTTAAAAAAAGTTATCGTTACTTCTAAAGATGTGCATAACAATCGATTTTAGCCTATTTAATATAAGAGATTCTAAAATTAGGGTTAATAATTGATAGGCTAAACTATTATTGAGCCAAAATATTAAATAGAATAATTTTACATTACAAGTTTTGTCCAATAAGGTTCGGCGAAGTGAAATTAGAAGTAAAAATTTTACGCGAAGCAACAGACACCCCGGTTTTGTTTTCAGCAAGATTTAGGTGCTAACATCTTAATCTTACAAGCTATCGTCATCTAACCTAATGTCAGACCAGGGCTTTAATTTATAAAGCCTCCGAAGGCTAGGCGTCTCAGTTCTCGTCCTATCATTTGCCGGCCACCCCGCACCCATTTGTCTAAGTGCGTCACTGGGACAGACCACACACCAAGATAGACTATTCATTTGAAGAGGTCTGCTGTCTGAGTGATTGATACAAAGGATGGAATTCTACACGATTAATGTAACCAATATTAGGTACTTCATCTTATTCTACATTATAAAGATTGACAGGAAGAGAATGCTTTAGTATTGAGTTCAGCTATTGTAGCTTTCGGCTCAATTAAGTTTTTACATACATACATAATATCACGCCTATTTTCCACAGGGATAAGCAGAGACTGTGGACCTCCAATTGCTTTCGCTTCATCTACGCTCATCGATCTCTTCATACATGCGCTTCGGTTACGGGTTCTGTTTACTTATTCTTTTTTCAGAACTTCTGTTTAAAATTGATAAAGTTTTTAAACAAAATTTAATTATTCTGAAATACAAAAATGTTTTTTCGTACAGGCTTTCATTATTAGACCAAAGTACATATAAAGACAAACGTAATAAGCCCAAACTTGATGTGGTTGCGTCGTTTCATTACAAAGTTCCTATGGCCACCTTCCAGCTTCATCGGATCAGCTCCATGTAATCATATTATTGCATTGTTTTGGCGTGATGACGGGCGAGAGGTGGAAAATATGACACAGAATCACGATTGAATACTGACTGAGACACAGGCACACTGTGTTGTTGGAGTCTGATTTGGCAAAAGACTTCTTCCTCTAAGCTGGAATTTAATTAAAACGTACTTGACAGTAAAATTTATAAGAAGCTCGGTGTCCCGGCAGGAGTGCGCATTACTAGCGATTTCGTAGGTAAAACGACACCGGGCGTGGTCCGCACTTGGATGTGTGAATACAAGTGGCATAAAAAATTATCAAACTCGTCTGGGCTTCGGAAAGCACGTATAAGCCCTTAATTTTTTATTTTATTTTATTAAACTTTATTGTTCCAAAATACAAATATACTTTTAACAAATGGCGGACTTTTATCTCCCAGTCAACCATAGGGATAAACAGAGAAAATTATGCGGTACGCAAAGCAATACAATATTCTTACTTACATTATCAAATACTACTAAATAATATACAATAATATTATATACCCATTATATATCAATATCAGAATCAATAACACTTTTTGTCGCTTAGCTCCCAACCGCCAAGTCCGTACCGTCCAAAAAGGACCTTCGTTCCAAAAACAAAAACAAGTAAAACTAATAAAAGATCTTGCAATTGTTGCTAGGTAGAAAAGGTCTGAAAAAGAAATAAAGGGTCTTTAAATACTTTATTCCTTTTCCTATCATTAGTTGGCCATCCATTCACCAAAGTGCTTTGTCGCCAGGGTTCGATTGGACCCATATTTCTCTTTCCCGGTGCTGACATTTACAGGAAAAGAGTAATTATTCTATAGGTTTAATGGTATACTATATTGGAAGTAGTATTGGATAATGTGTAAAACAAGAATCTTCTAAAAACCTTTGAGCCGCACAACGTCAACTGAATCTCCAAAGAACTCTTCCAAGAATTTTCAAAATGGCCGATCTAGAGATGCCTGCATCCAGCGCTTACCAGCAACCTTAGTCAGATCGTCAGAACACCTTCTAGGTGTACCACGCTTCGCTTGTCAATATATTAAGTTAATTAGATCATGAGGAGGTGCTGGTACTTGTTGGAGAGAAACGAAAACTACTTCTAACTATTAATTCTAGGAGAGGATAATGTTAGGACACCTAATTAGACATGATGAATTTTTAAAAGTAATATTGGTGGGGAAAATAGAAGGAAGATCAGGTAAAGAAAGACCTAGAGATAGTTTTATAAAACAACTAAAGGATCAAATAAATGTTTCAACCTGCAAGGATGTAAAGGAGTTGACTTTAGACAGAGAGAGATGGAAGACATTGGTTGCTCCACAGACATGAGCTTAGCTTATAATAAGAAGAAGATTATCATAACCAGAGGTATAAACTAATAACCATTTTATGATGAAATACTTTATACGAGCGGTCCATCTATCTCACTTCTGACATGTACAGAAACTGTGCGCAAAGTTGTCACAACTTGCCCAAAAGTGACAACTTTGGCGAAACATGTGACTAACTTCAACACGTCATCTGTCACGGCAGAAATAAGCTAGATGTCCAGATAGTTTGTTGGTATTTTGAAGAGGGCTAAGTCAAATGTTGAAATTTAATTTTAACTTTCGTTGCTCGATTTCAGAAAAGTTTAGCATATTCGTTGATAGAATTTTTTGCGTTAAGTCAAGAGGATCAGACCATTATCTAAATTGATTTTAGAGGACTTTACAAAGTAAAATTGGTGTAGTTTGAGGTTATAATGGTGTTATATGGCGTAATATGTAAAGTAATTAGGTATAATGTATGTTCAATGTGCAGCTGTGGTGATATTTGTTAAGCGGACTATAGTGGTCGTCTTTAGGCACCGTTCGCTACTTAATCAGCTGAAAACCAGTAGCCTCGTATCGATTTGTTGCCAGAAAGTTCGTTGAAGCAATCAAAGGACCTTTACCAATCTTTGATTCAAAACTTGTAAGAAATAATGAAACCAACTAATGATGATATCCAGGGCCAAACTTTCGTTAACAAGAGAGATATCGGGACGCTTTCAGGAAAGTCGTTATGTTTAATATATTAAGTACTTATTCGAACACCAATGCAAATCAGCGCATGAAAAATAAGTTATAATGCGAATGTGAGAGAAGTTGAAATAATAACAGGAAATGTGCTCAAACTCACACCTCATCCGTTCGATCCTTATTCGATAAAATGCCGTCGCTTCCATAAATTCCCTAGACCCGAGCTCTGGAGAAAGCATCCTGAAATCCCGCAAAAGTGTCACTCGTCGTGAATGATTTGTGTGCTCTATTGTGCTATTTAACAAGGATACTATTCTAGTGGTGTATATTGACAAGGTATTTTATGAGGTTCGTATGGTGATTGATGCAGTTGTACTTCTTTTTTTTTTTTTAATTAATTCCCTGAAACCTTAATTATGGAGAAACCGCCTGAAATCCCGCTAAAGTGTTACTCGTCATTCAAGGTTAGTGTGCTTATTATATGGAAGGTAGATTATTAAAAAAACAGGCTAAGTTCTGAAACTAAATTATATAAGACTTAGGACTTTTCTTTACAAGGATAAGTCTCAGAAAAGGCATGACGAATGGAAAAACATTTTTAGCCCATCGGATAGATTAATAAAGATATTATCCACGTATTTTTTCTTTTTTCTGGAAAACAATAAATGAAGATACAGCGCATTGAAATTTCGCATGACATCACGGCTAGGTACGATTTTTTCATAGAGGTGACGTCGCAAGCCCCCACTCCGAAACTTTGATGCTACGTATCTTTGTGAATTTTTGGCTAACTGAAAAATATGGGTCCATTATTTCTGGATAATCTAAGAGACGGAATAATTACAATTATACTTTTCTAACCCTGTCGTCACCCCTATTTTACCCGATTGGCAAATTAATGTTACTTAGATACTCGTAGTTACTCGCTCAATTATATAAATTAACAAAAAGCTTTATTTTGAAGGGTTTAATGGATGAATATATTGTTTTAATGATCTGTGGCCTTGCTCTTATGTGGCTATTAGTTTTACGACCTTCAGGTCTATCTACTCAAGAATAAATATGCGATAACTGATCTAGCGAGCGAAGCCTCTCAGTTTCGAAAATCGCCAAAAATGCTTGTTTCTCAACCGATTCTTGTGAAATTCTGTAAAGAAGATGTAAAAACTATAAAGTTTTTTTTGTCGATTCAGTTTTACCAAAAAATTTTCATAATGGCGAAAATATGGGGGTTGACAACGTTACAAATATCGTAACTCAGCCATTTTGATTTTATTTCAAAAATGACATATTTTTTTGTTAAACTTATTAAGACGCAACTTTTTTGACTTAACAACTTTTTTATCCGATAAACTTCAACGGGTCGGGGTGACTCGTTAGGCCTTCAGCTTACATAGCCAATAGTTATATATCGCCTTTATTGGATATTAAAATGAAACACTACTTTTAGTATTATTGAACAATTTTATTTCTTAAAAACACCACAAGACAGCCATTACAGTATTTGGCGAGCGAGCGAGAGAGACAGAGAATACATCTCACATTTTCTTGCAGGATATGCTACCACAATAAAGAAACAAACAATAAACTAATATTTTTGCATTGCCAACTTAACAGTCTTATTATAAAACCCAGACTAACTTTGTTACTAGGTTTAAACCATTATCCGACCAAATCAAGTTGACATCTAGTGATATCAAATATCTCACCTGTCAATGTCAATTTCATTTCGGTCGGATAATGGTTTAAACCGAGTAACAAAGTTAGTCTGGATTTTATAATAAGACGATTTAGGTCTAAAAAAATATACTGAAACTATTTTAAGGGTGAATTCAGTCCGTGATACTGAACAACATTTAGTCCCATACAAGTTGTCCGGTAAGCTGAGCCGAGTGTTTATGAAAAGCGAAAAAATATTTATCATATTTCAATATATGTTCCTTGGGAACACTTGTTCACTACCACGGACTGAATTCACCCTTACAATAGTTTCAGTACATTTTGTATATATATATGTACGACAGAAGTTAAGCTGAGAAAAGAATTTTTCAACAAAGCAGACATCACGACATATTTTCCGAGGCAGCCAACAATAGCCCCAACAAATTGCTACAATATTATTCGCTCCGAATGTGAACGAACAACTTTTGTGCTTGAATATTTATAGTTCAACCTAAACTTTCCTGTGTGTTACAATGTGTGGGTCAGCTATAAATCAAATGTGCTAGGTTTCCTTATTACATCCTGAACCCCGTAGTTGTTTAACTCGTGAACGGGTGCTGCCGGGAGGGACTGGTCAGCTTGGTGTAGTTTTTTTGACTCCTTAGTATTTTTTATCTTTTATTATGTTATTATGTTTGTTTACTTGTTCGCAAGCAATACATGTGTCAACATTGTATTGTTATTATTAATTAAAATACAATAATAATAATATGACAAAGCCCTTCTGGCAAGTAGGCGACCAATACTGTGAAAATTACTTTCTTTCGGCGTTTCTTCTCAGCAGTGGTCGTTACGAAGCGCTGAAATCGGTCGCTTTTCTTAAAAAATAAATTAAATGTAATATACTTTACACGTGACGTAAATTATACTTATTGACGTGTAAAAGTGTTAAGGTCTAAACCTTTGAATCTTTGCTTGTTTGTTTGTTTTTCGTGTGTGTAAGTTTGACACCAGTGTTGGCTACACTGGTGTCACATTTCTCAGGTTGCTAAAAGGCATCTGACATAGCTTAACCTCTTAGTTATGTAAGCAATGTTAGTTTGACCTAGTTTTAACCTAAAAACATAATACCTACTTTATTGGTTTAACTAACAAAAAAAGTTTTTCGTGCGTAAATTTAAAATTCAATTAGTTCCCTGGAATATTCTATTCCTTCTTTGATTTACATATAATGATGCTACATATACAAGTGCGTACAAACGTTTTTATGGGATTTGTATGAATTACCAAACCGTGAGGCCACATTTTCTTGGAGTCAAATAGCGCTTAATATCAGATTTTAACCCCTTACAAAAAGAGGGATCGTTATATCTTTGACGTTAATGTGTGACAATTGTCTGCCTGTGGCATTGTAGCGCTCGAGGACCGATTTCGATGCGGTTTTAAGTGAAAGCAAGTTCCCTTGCGGTAGTTCTTAGCTATGTTTGATGGAAATCGGTTGAGCCGTTCAAAAGTTATTGGGGGTTAACGCTTAAAAGCCAGGGCTTTCTCTAGCATACTACGGATATCAAGTCGTAACAGTAGTTTCACTACCCATTACTAGATGGCGTTCTTGATAGTTTTTTTTTTAATGAATATAAAATAAACTTGTTCAACATTTATTAATATAATTTTAAGTGTAAGAAATTGCTATTGTTATAAGGCCGCCATTGTTAATATACTTAAATTGTTTGTTTTATATACTAGTGTGATCATTCTTGAAGCTCACAACATTAGGCCGAAATAACCTTGGCCGAGCAATTGTTTAACACAAAACAGTTCTTCCGTTCTCTGTTCAAAAAATTACACTTCGATCTTGATGCAATAAAGAGTTTTGTTATTATTATATATAATGCGAAGGCTTGCTTAAACAAGCGAGTAAAAGCAAGTGACAGATTTTTATGATTAAGTTAAGTCAAGAGATTGCTGAGATACCGTGATATGTTGTAAATATCGTTACAGGCAGAGATCAGACCGGACTAATCAACTATGTAGTGGATCCGAGCGGGCAAAAGTAATAATAATAATTGATCCGTTTGGTAAATCAGACCGGATCAGATATACAATATGTAACAAATATCTGTCCGATCCTTGTAGGAGCAACTCAGACCGTCAATGTGAACAACTTTTCCTATAGGACAATGCTTGAATTTAAAAAAAAATCATCATTTTCACACAAAAACTTTATATATTATATAGTAACATAAATAAATTTATGTTAATATATAATATATAAAGTTAATACACGACCTAATTGGATACTTCAGAAGTTCAGACGCTGCAAACATTGATTGCTCTTGAAATTTTGGAACCATCTCTAAATTAGATACAGAAAGATATTAACAGAAGTTCCAGTACCTTTAACTTTTGCTCGTTTATTTTGTTGTCATGAAAAGTTTTCAATCCACACTTTAAGGGGCTACCTGAATTTTTCGGGGGCCAGTGCTGCCCCCATTTGAAATAAATCATGTAAAAGGAAATGATGTCTTCGTTTTCTATCAAATGATTTATTTCAAATGGGGGCAGCACTGGTCCTCGAAAAATTCAGGTATCCCCTTAAAAGATTGGAAAGGCATTTATGCGAAATGTTTTTTAACCAGACGTCTGTCGTCAATCTTTCGCAAGAAATGTACTAAGCCGGAAACCACAATTTTCGTCTCAATGGCAAACCGGTTGTTACGGATTTTGAATTCTGAAAATTTCGAAAATATTTTAAAAATAAAATAAGACATTTAAGAATCGTTGAAGGAATTTAAGCGCAAAGTTGTCTTTTCTTTATTTGCTTGTGATATTTTAATTTTTTTACGGCTCTGGATACTAGCTCGTAAAGCACATCTTTATTTTTTCACTTCCTTATTCCTAACTCCAACCCCAACTATGCAATCAAAGGTTGGTGTAGGGCTTTTGATTGCTTCAAGGGAGCTTCTGGCGACAAATCTATACGAGTCCATTGGTTTTCATAGCCGATTGAGTTGCGGACGGCGTCTAAATACGCTCACCACAGTTCGCAATTAAAAACTACTACGACCGCACTATGACGGTCCATTTTAAAGCATAAGCATTTATAACACTAAACTACACCAATTTTATATTGTAAAGTCCACAAGAATCAATTTGCAAAACAATTTAAAGCAAACTCTAACTGAACATCTTGATTTCCCGCCAAAATACGCCTACTTGCGCGTGTTTTTCTAAACATGGTTGGTAAAAGTTAATTTTACAGAAGCAGCCTCTAAAGTAATTGTAGTTTGCAAGAAAGTTACGAGTAACCAAACCTACCTAGATGATGTTTCTGTAATACACGACCTAATTGGATACTCCAGACGCTCGCAAGCACTAAGGTTGCTCTCGAAATTCTGGAAACATCTCGAAAATGTTCGCATCGAGTGATTTACCTACACTTGGAGGTACGTGGCGAAACTTAAACCACGTTGACTTAATGAGATGGTTGTACGAAATGATATTAAATTTTGCTACAAGCTTACCTTGTTTAGAAGTTTTTAGTTTCTGTTTAATGAAGGTAAATTATTTTTTTATTTAAGGGGCTACTTGAATTTTTCGGGGTCCAATGCTGCCCCCATTTGAAATAAATAATTTGAAAAGAAACGGAGATATTATTTAAAATTTGACCTTGATATAACACTAGATAACACTAGATAGCATTTTTGCTAAAAGTGGCCGTTTTTCGCAAAAACGCTATAAAAAGCTACACATTCTCACTTTAAAATATAAATTGTAGTTCATAAGGTAGTATTCTTACTACCTTATGAACTACAATTTAGCTTTTTATAGCGTTTTTGCGAAAAACGGCCACTTTTAGCAAAAATGCTATCTAGTGTTAAGGTATAAGGTAGTATTCTAACTTATGAACTACAATTTATATTTTAAAGTGAGAATGTGTAGCTTTTTATAGCGTTTTTGCGAAAAACGGCCACTTTTAGCAAAAATGCTATAAAAAGCTTTATGTTCTCACTTTAAAATTTAAACAGTACTTCATGAAATAGTTTGAATGGTTATCTAGTGTTATATCAAGGCCAAATTTTAAATTATATCTCCGTTTCTTTTCAAATGATTTATTTCAAATTTGGGCAGCACTGGACCCGGCAAAATTCAGGTAGCCCCTTAATAAAATTAAGTATTCAACAAAACAACATGGTACGAAAGGCGTACTTAATGATAGGCGTACTTAAAGATACATCATTTGTACCATATTATGTACCTACATTTATGCAAATAAAGAGATTATGATTATGATTATGATTATAGCAGCATTCTCTAATTATATTATGATTAACATGTAACTCTCATATTCTTCCATGCTGGTCCAGTAAAGCAAATACGCAGAATGTAAAAGCCGATCGAGGGAATGAACGAAAATGCGAAAACCAGCGATGTGGCTACCCATCCCTATTTTGATTCCTTTTTAGGGTTATATAGATAGACATATAGATAGATAACTCTTTATTGTGGACCAAAAGGAAAATGTAACACAAAATAAACAATATTACATTAAATGAGTATAATAAGCGGTCCTATTGCTTAAGGGGCTACATGAATTTTCCAGGGTCCAGTGCTGCCCCCATTTCAAATAAATCATTTGAAAGAAAACGGAGATATCATTTAAAATTTTGTCTTGATCAGACCCTAGATAACCTTTCAAACTATTTTATGAACTACTGTTTACAGTTCAAAGTAAGAATATGAAGCTTTTCTACGCACATACGTCAAAAGTGGCCGTTTTTGGCAATTGTGCGTAGAAAAGCTTCACGTTCTCACTTTAAACTGAAAACAATAGTATCAAGACAAAATTTTAAATGAAATCTCCGTTTTCTTTCAAATTATTTATTTTAAATGGGGGCAGCACTGGACCCCGGAAAAAAAAGGCAATCTCTTCCAGACAAACCCAAATGGTAGAAACGGGTCCCTACTACAAAGACTCCAGTGTCCGTCTGTCTGTCTGTCTGTCACAAGGCTGTATCTCATAAACAGTGATAGCTAGATAGTTGAAATTTTCACAGGTGATGTATTTCTGTTGAAGCTATTATAACAAATAAAAAACTAAAAACAGAATAAAATAAATATTTAAGTGGGGCTCCCACACAACAAACGTGATTTTTTATAGATATTGGTACGGAACCCTTCGTGCGCGAGTCCGACACGCATTTGTCCGGCGTCAAAGTCAAAGTCAAAGTCAAAAATCATTTATTTATCTTTGGATATTTATGTCACTTGATAATTGTCATTTCTTTTTTCTTTCGGTTTCTTAATAGTTAGTTGTTGACATCAAATCATTTACTTACAACTAAGTTTACTGCCGCCTCCAAAGCGCAAGTACAGAAGAAGCGGTAACAAACTGTACTGCAGCATTTTTTTCCAAAAACGTCAACCTTACAATTATACTGATATTAAAATTAGGTGTGTGGACTGAGAATACATTGCTATGTCATAATTATTAATTAAGAATGATGTTAAATTTGTAATAAATGTCAATTTGTATCTGCTTATCAGCCGATACCTCGCCTTAATATTTACCAGTTAGTCTTATAGATTCAGTGTTTCGCCTCCTACGCCCTCTAGCGTTGCATAACTATCGATAGTTTAGACTATCGATGGTAGACCTTGAAAAACAGTCACAATATCGATAGGAATATCGATAGTATCGAATGCCCAATACTATCGATACTATCAATAGAATAGAATAAGGAACGTACATTTTTATATATCTATTACATATATGTTGCATGTTGTACAAAAATGTTTCGTCTTAAATTTTTACAATTTTGAATATACATATTAATTACATTGTAATATAATAGTCATAATATAAAAACATAATTAAAACATTTAAATTAGTAAAAGATATTTAGTAAACGCATGTATGCCTCTCTTACATAAGCATTTCCTCTCACAGGTCTACTGTAAGAGATCTCCTTTGAGATAAGTGGGGCCTTTGTACAACATTTATTTGATGTATTCTCGATATGCATTTTCGTGTACATAAATTGGTTAAAAAATAATAAAAAATAAAATCAAATTAGTATAGTGTCACTAAATAACTTATAACTATTTTCAGCTGTAAAGGGGTCTTTTAAATTAAACATAATTTAATTAAATACATTATAGATATATAATAATAATAATAATATCCTGTCAATATTTTAGATTAATATCTCATCGTCCATATTTATTTGATAAAAATTCTTGGACACTGGTACAGGGTCTTGTTTAGTAATAAATCAATGACTTTCTTCCTAAAAGCTTGATCACTAGTGATTGAATTACTGATTCCGGTAATTTGTTATATAATAGAGGACCTTTTATATTTTGTTGTTTTTTGACAAGCATAATCTTTTAGGATCAAAAACTAGACTGCCATCATTTCGTATCGTATTCGTTCGATTGTATCGAATACTGTCTATAGTATCTAATATCAATAGTATCGATACTATCGATAGTTTTACCTTACATCAATAGTATTGCAAACTATTGACAATCGATACTATCGAAAGTCCTATCGATATTGTGACTGTTTTTCAAGGCCACGATAGTATCGTTAGATTATCGATATTCTATACTATTGCTTGCAACACTAACGCCCTCGCCATTTGTTCAAGAACAGGAAAAGGCAACAAAACTTTCTCCAATAGTTCCTAACTCGTTCCAGCTGGATTCCATCTGGAGTCTGTCGTCAGGCTCTTTAAAGATTAGCTATATAAAGTTCAGTCTATACAGTATGTAACAAAAACCCTGTCCGGTCCTTGTAGGAGCAACTCAGAACGTCAATATGAACAACTTTTCCTATGGGACCAATGCTTGAAACTCGAAGAGAATCGACATTTTCAAACAAATTGCCGGGCCAGCCGAACACTTTTTATGAAAATGATGTTTTTTTTTTTGAGTTTCAAGCATTTGTCCTATAGGAAAAGTTGTTCAAAGATTCAAATGTTTATTCAGTAATTACAGGCACTTTTACACGTCAATAAGTATAATTTATGTTACGTGTAAAGAATATTAAAATTTAATTTATTTAAAAAAAAAAGCTATCGATACCAGCGCTTCGTAACGACCACTGCTGAGAAGAAACACCGAAAGAAACTCATTTTTCTTTCGGCGTTTTCGTATTCAATGGCGGCGGCATTGTTCGTATTGACGGTCTGAGCTGCTCCTAAAAGGATCGGACAGGGTTTTTGTTACATATTGTATAAAGTTCAGTCTATATGATAGAAACACATAGAAATACCTACTGAAATCAAAGTCAATTCATTCAAGTTATTTGTTATGTGCTTGAAACTCGCAATAAAAATCGACATTTTCATACAAAATTATTTCATGTTCGGCTGGCCCGGCTTTTTGTTTGAAAATGTCGAATTTCTCTTCGAGTTTCAAGCATTTGTCCCATAGGAAAAATTGTTCGTATTGACGGTCTGAGCTGCTCCTAGAAGGATCGGACAGGGTTTTTGTTACATATTGTATAAAGTTCATCATCATCCGAGCGTATTCCCGGTTGCATCCTCAGCTGTAACGCTTTAGAGCCCGGGGTCCACTAGCTAACCAAGGAGATTTGACGAGGTTACTGGTTTTTACACAGAGCGATTGCCGTCTGACCTCCACAACCCAAAGGGCAAACCAGGAACCAATCCTTGGATAGTTTGATGATCAAACGCTAGGTGGCGTTCGGGACCCACAGTATTACGTGCCTTCCGAAACACGGAATCATCTTTCTTTTCGGATAATCAGGTGATACAAGCCTGCAATATCCTATCCAGACTGGAAACAACTTTTCACAAAGTATGCTTCCCAGTGGGAATCGAACCCATGACCTCCGGGTCACAAGGCGAACGCCTTGATCACTGGACTACGGAGGCAGTCATATATTGTATAAAGTTCAGTCTATATAATAGAAACACATAGAAATACCTACTGTACTCAAAGTCAATTCATTCGAGTTATTTGTTGAGCACACCACCATCTAGTGAAGAATGGCGAAACTAAATATTCCAACCGATGTTAAGAATGTTACCCTAGACTTTTTCATACAAACGTAGTGTACGTTTTATTTTAAAATGACATGTCAGATTTCGGTAAAAAAATTGTAATTTTAAAGAAATTGCAACTATCTAGGGTTATAATTGGTTTCCTGCACTAAAATTATGAACTGGAAAGAAAATAAAAGGGTGTGTAAGTTTTTCATATTAATGGTCAAATATGATATGATACACTATATTCTCTTTTACGTTCATATTTTAACTGTGAAAACTACTTATATGCGTAAATATGTGCAATTTCTTAAAAATTACATAATTTCGCCCATATCTGACATATCGTCTCAAAATAAAACGTAGACTACGTTTGTATAGAAAAGTCTGATTCTGTCCAGGGTAAGGGGACTCTTAAGTGTAATTGATATCCGTAGCACCATCTATTATTTGCCATGTAGTTAAAAATCCCGGACTTTCAAGCGTTAACACAAAATAACTTTCAAACGGCTTAACTTTCATTAAGCAAAGCTAAAAACCACCGTAAAATAACTTGCTTTTCCATAAAAAAAATTCATCGGAACTGGTCCATCCGTTCGAGAGGTACGATGCGTATAACATCTTATAATTTTAGGGTTCCGTAGTAAACAAGAACCCTTATAGTTTCGCCAGGTCTGTCTGTCTGTCTGTCAGACCGCGGTTTTACTCAGCGTCTATTAGTACTAGAAAGCTGTAATTTGGTAAAGGTATGTACATTAATTATGCGGAAAAACTTGTATAAAAAAATTATTAAAAAAAAATATAGAATAGCTTTCATACAAGTAAAGTTAAAAGTCAATTTTATTTTCTCGACTAACCAAACATGTGAGGCTTCGTTGAATAGCTCTTTCAAAAATATTATGAGCTTGAAAACACCGTTTTTAGATTTAGAAATCCGTTTCTGAAATATGACACTTGACCCTAACAAAAAATTTTACATTAAAACCAATTAAAGTAAAAATTTTTGTTAGAGTCAAGTGTCCCCCCCTCTATCTGCTAAACAGTTATATATAGAAACGTGAAAAAATTTACAGCTATAGTATACTTAACAAAATTTAAAGGAAAACTATCAGAGCTAATTTGGGTTTACAACTTAAAAAGTTATAGGCGATCAACTTATAACATGTACTCGGAAAAGGAAAATTTAATACAAATTCAATAGAAAATTAGTTTTTAGCCGTTTTGAGTGGCATGAACTCAAAGTTGGCATTCGTAACTACGGAACCCTACACTGCGCGTGGCCGACAAGCACTTGGCCAATTATTTTGTTGGGAGTTAAAAAGAAAATAAAACTGAAATCGTTTGAATCGGGTTTAAATTAAGTTTAATAATGTTCTTTACAACATCATAAAATTCGAAAACGCAATTTCAACTCATTTCAGGGGTACCTGCCGTAAGTCTGCGAATTACACACGGTAATTTGTCACCAGAACAATGGTGTAGAATTACGGAGTTACCTGCAACAAATACAGTCGTAAACAACAATGTAGCTTTGACATTTAAACGGTTAGCCCTTTGTCAGTTGGGGAAATTTATTGTTGGGGAAACGGAGACGAAATAGGTAAGTAAAAGGGCTAACAACATTAATGATATTAGCAATATGTTGCCACCTCTGTGGCGTATTGGTAATTCCTAACAGACCGCCTCTCGGAGGTTCTTTGTTCGATTTCCAGCCAGGGTAGATCTGTGTCAGCCCCGTTTAGGTATTGAAAATATATCAACACTAGCTTTTGCCCGCGGCTTCGCTCGCGTAGGGGTGTAATTTATCAAAATCCTGTTTTAGGAGATGCCTACGTCATAATAGCTTTATGCATGCAAAGTCTCAGCCCGATCGGTTTAAAATTGACAAAGTTTCATGCAAACTTTCATCCCCTATTTTATCCCCTTGGGGGTAGAATTGATCAAAATCCTTTCTTAGCGGATGCCTACGTCATAACATCTACCTGCATGCCAAATTTCAGCCCGATCCGTCTATAATTTTTGAATATTACATTTTTCGTAGTATGACAACCTTGATATAAAAACAGAATATAATTACGTTAGTGCCCGAAATCTACTTCGCAGAATGACATCAGCAGATTACTCAGTGAAATTGGTAGCGCCATAAAATTAGGACAGGATAGCGTCACTTGCGCATATTTCAGACGTTACGCGGCAAAAATGTTATTTATTAGGCTAAGAATAATAATGACTATATGACGCTGTCAAAGCGATCGTTGTCATTGTACCGTGGACCCATTTTTCTCAAATATTTTGAAGTTACGTTTCCATAATAATTATTATTCGTAGTTATAAGAAGTAAAAGATACAAGTAATTGTGATAATGGGTTATGTGTTTTAAGGGTTTCGTACCCAACGAGCGCCAACGTGACCCCATTTAATTCTGCTGTCTGTCTGTCCGTCTGACACAGGCCTCTATCTCGTGAACCGTCATAGCTAGCGACTGAGTCTTCACTCATCAGAAATGAAAAACGTCTAGTAATATGCAGGAGCCTATATATATGTATCGATTCCATTAAGGTTAACCGCAATAATTCTGTATACAGGCTATTTCGGTTAAACCAAAATATACAATATGTAACAAAAACCCTGTCCCATCTTTGTAGGAGCAACTCAGTCCGTCAATATGAACAACTTTTCCTATGGGAGCAATACTTGAAACTCGAGAAAAAATCGTCATTTTCATACAAATCGCCGGGCCGGCCGAACACTTTTGTATGAAAATGTCGATTTTTTTGAGTTTCAAGTATTGCTCCCATAGGAAAAGTTGTTCATATTGACGATCTGAGTTGCTCCTATAAAGGATCGGACAGGGTTTTTGTTACATATTGTATATATCAACCCATTTCCTATTGGGTTAACACAAGGTTGATAACAGATTATTTCTGTTTTGTTAACCTTACCATCTGAATATACATAGCAAATTACTAATAATGACAGTACTGATTGCGGTGACACCGGGGTCTGATCGACCACTAGCTAATGTTGTGGCGACAACAATTGATTGCAGCTGTTAACGTAATGGATAACGCGTTATTTGCGTTAATCGTTATTGCGTAATTGGCGGTGTGGCGTTTGTTGCGAGAAAAACTAATTCGGCGGAAAGAACGTGCGGTTACCGAATGTGGGAGTTGAATAACTGCTAGACGAACGGCCATTCTTTCCGCTTTCAATCCAAAATGGCGGCATGGATTGGAAAATTTGGCATGAAGGTTCGCGTTCATTTATTTAATGACAAAAAAATAATTCCACTTATAATTTATTTAGAAAATATAAATGACAACAAAATAAAACTGAACTATACATAAAATTTTAAACTAATTTTTAAATTAAAAAAACGTTTATGTAAATAGAAAAATTCATCAAAGGCAATATGCCCAAAACGCTGAATATAAATTACTTAATAGCTTATTTTCTAAATTAACACAATAAAGCATACCTTTTAAGGTTCCGTACAAAGAGGGTAAAAGCGGGACCCATTACTAAGACTCCGCTGTCCGTCCGTCCGTCCATTTGTCTGTCACCAGGCTGTATCTCATGAACCGTAATAGCTAGACAGTTGAAATTTTTACAGACTCAATTCTATTGCCGCCATAACAGCAAATACTAAAAACAATAAAATTAACATTTAAGGCGGCCCTTCCCGACCGCTCTGTTTTCAACGCGAGCATAGTTTGAAAAGCTTGGTGTTTCATCCAGGGCAATAATAGAAAAAGAGGCAAACCGAAAAGAGAGAGATAGCGCCTTAGGGCTTGGTTTGCATTCTATTAAATGAAATTAGTATTATTATTAACTATCCATTGAACGAATAATAACTATTCGTAGGGTGCGGAAATTTCATAAAACTTGTTCCAGGTGATACGTGTTTATCAGTAAGCCTTACAAATATGTGAAATAAATGTTTTATATTCTAAATTTTCATTACATTTGCGAGGTTTGTATCGAAATATTTTCTTTACTTTTACAATTTATGAGTACTTTATAAACGGTCGAAGTTGGCTAAAATTTGTACAAAAAAAAAAACAGATTTTTGGAGGCTTATACTGACTTTGTTTTTCTAAATTTCAATTTTTTATTTCGATAGAAACCTAGAAATAGCGCCTAAGATACCTGTGAGTTCAAAAGTTTTCAAGAAAGATCAGATACGACGCCATAATTACGTACGAGCGTTCGTATGAAAAGTAAGTCGGGAAGGCCGCTCTTAAGTGGCTCCCATACAACAAACGTGATTTTTATAGACAATGTTACGGAATTATTCGTACGCGTGTCCGATTCGCACTTGGCTGGTTTTTATACGGCTAAAACAGCAGCTGCTTATTTATTATAAATGAATAAAATAAATAAATAAATATATAGGGACAAATAACACTGATTGAGCTAGCCCCAAAGCTCTGTACCGTGACCAAAGCACAGAATAAGTACTAGTACTCACGTACAGAAGTTTAACTCAGAAAATAAATTCAAAGAAATGTCTACTTAATGTGGTTAGCGCTATGGTTTAATTTAGCTCGCGTCAGAACTCCTCACCTCTTCGATTAGATACCTAGACATCTATTGCAAGCCAATTTCATTCTTATTGCTCTGAACAAACGATTCATGTAACTGAATTTTCCCCTTCGAAGTGGTCGCCGCGCGCATTGTAATAATGTAGGTATATTTTCGATACCTAAACGGGGAGTGACACAGGCCTGCCTAAAGTGAGTTCGAGACTTGTGTTATGGGATACTAACTCAACGATACTATATTTTATAACAAATACATATATAGATAAACATCCAAGACCCAGGATAATGCGAAAAAGGCCATTTTTTAAACTTGCCCTGACTGGGAATCGAATCCGAGACCTCTGGGTGGCGGACTAGCATGGTGACCACTACGCCACGGAGATCGTCATCGATTGCACGTTGTTTGTTACTTACAGGCCGAAAAAATGGCAAGTGCGTGCGTACCCAAAATAATCATCATCATCATTTCAGCCGCACAACGTCCACTGCTGGACATAGGCCTCTCCCAACGATTTCCAAAACGATCTAGAGCAGCCTGCATCCAGCGCTTTCCAGCGACTTTATTCAAGTCGTCAGACCTTGTGGGTGGGTGTCCTACGCTTCGCTTGCCTGTACGTGGTCGCCATTCGAGAAACTTTTTGCCCCATCGGCCATCGGTTCGTCGCGCTATGTGTCCCACCCACTGCCACTTCAACGAACTAATCCGCTGGGCTATGTCAGTGGCTTTTGTTCTCCTACGAATTTCCTCATTTCTGATTCGATCACGTAGGGAAACACCCACAATAATACGCTAGCATATTGGTTTTTTACAAATCTTATACAATTTAGCGGAAAATTATCAACCATAAACCGGCAATAAAAAACATTCAGCAGTCAGGGAAAGTTATCGTTTCATTGCTAAAAGTTTCTTTGACTGTATTAAAAGACCGAGAAGTTCTAAGAGCTTAGAGAAAGCTTCAGTGAAGCTTTTGAATGCGTAAAGTGCACGATCAAAGTAGGTTGAAGAACGCTGAAGTTGAGAAACGGTTTTCCATTTTGTTCGGAAGGTTCTAGCGGTTATAACGTTATTTGTATACTATTATATGAATAATGAATCAGAAAATTAGGCAGAAATTATATTTAATATTTTTATTATAATAAGCTTTTCTTTAGTTTCACGACCTCCGTGGCGTAGTGGTCACCATGCTAGTCCGCCACCCAGAGGTCCCGGGTTCGATCCCCGGTCAGGGCAAGTCGGAAAATGGCCTTTTTCAAATTGTCCTGGGTCTTGGATGTTTATCTATATATGTATTTGTTATAAAATATAGTATCGTTGAGTTAGTATCCCATAACATAAGTCTCAAACTTACTTTGGGGCTAGCTCAATCAGTGTTATTTGTCCCTATGTATTTATTTATTTATTTACCTGTTTCGTTCTCTCAACCAGTCTGTCTGTCTGAAATCATATCTTGCAAATAACAAACAACAGAGGCAAAAATTATGTTCACATTTTTTTATTATAAGCTTTTATTTAGTTTCACCTGTCTCATTGTCTGTCTGTAATCAAATAAATAACGGACAACATATTCAGAAATAATATCAGTATATTTTTTATTATTACAAGCTTTTATTTAGTTTCACCTATCTCGTCTGTCTGTCTGTCTCTGTAAAAATCTTAGAAGTTAAAGATTCACTTCCCGGTTTCCGGTTGAGCTTAAATTTTGCACGCATACGTATATCGCGTGACAATGCAATATTATGGTGACATGGAGCTTATCTGATGATGGAGCTGGGAGGTGGCTGAAAGGACTCTGTGTCAGGATCAAGCGTGAGCGCGTTTCATTCGTCTCGACGAGTCGCACCATTGATTATTTTTAGGGAAAACCCTGGCTTTCAAGCGTTAACAACCAACAACTTTTCAAATTGCGAACCGATTTTCATCAAATAAGCTAAGAACCATCGCAATAGAACTTGCTTTCATGTAAAAGAAATCCGCATCGAAATCGGTCCATCTGTTTGAGCGCTAAGAGGCCACAGACAGAAAGACAGACAGACTTTAATGTCAAACTTATTGCGTCTTTTTGCGTTGGGGATTGTTTGTTTTTTTTTTCGTGTATGTAAGTGGCCAACACTGGTGTCAGATTTTTCAGGCTGCCTAAAGGCATCTGACATAGCTTGACGACTGCCGTGCAATGATGACAGCCGGGACCAACGGCTTAAATGTGCCTTCCGAAGCACGGAGGAGCTCGAGAAATTTTTGTGCCACTTGTAGTCACCCATCCAAGTGCCGACCACGCTCGGTGTCGCTTAACTTGCGAAAGCGCTAGTAATGCGCACTCCCGCCGGGCCACCGAGCTCCTCAATTTGGGGGTTAAAAACAGAGATATATCAGCTGCTCAGCAGCGACTCTTGTAATCCGAATATTACCTTTCCATCGAAGAGCATTAACTTTGACTTTCTTGACTGACTTACGCGTCGAGGACTGTACAACATTTTCTTGAGTTACTCCACCAAAAGAATACAAATAACATAACCCCGAGACATCAATCTCGAGTAGCAGTATAAATTGAATCTCCTGCCTATTCCCGAGGGCATTTCGGAGATAGGCATCACAATTTACCACTTTCCTCCCCAAGGGATACAGAGATGTAGATGTATGTTACACGGAAACGTACAGATATAAAAAAGAAGAAATATTTCGGCTTGTTTTTATTTATTCTAGCTTTTGCCCGCAATTACAGGAGTTCAGACCCTTGGGATTCAAAACTTGTCATGTGTGTGTGGTTTTTGTGCTGAGTTTTTTGAACACGCATTCAAATAACCAGCCAAGTGCGAGTCGGACTCACGTACGAAGGATTCCGTACCATTATCTAATAAAAAACACGTTTGTTGTTTGGGAGCCCCTTTAAATGTTTATTTTATTCTGTTTTTAGTATTTGTTGTTATAGCGGCAACAGAAAGACATCATCTATGAAAATTTCAACTGTCTAGCTATCACGGCTCATGAGACACAGCTTGGTGACAGACAGACAGACGAACGCGCACGCGGCCAGCGAAGTTTTAGTAATAGGGTCCCGTTTTTAGGGTTCCGTAGTACCTACAAGGAACCCTTGTAACAAATTTTTGTTAGAGTCAAGTGTTCCTCCATCTATCTCATCATCATCATCCGAGCGTATTCCCGGTTGCATCCTCAGCAGTAACGCTTCAGAGCTCGGGGTCCGCTACCTAACCAAGGAGATTTGACGAGCTTACTGGTTTTTACACAGAGCGACTGCCGTCTGACCTCCACAACCCAAAGGGCAAACCAGGAACCAATCCTTGGATAGTTTGATGATCAAACGCTAGGTGGCGTTCGGGACCCACAGTTTTACGTGCCTTCCGAAACAAGGAATCATCTTTCTTTTCGGATAATCAGGTGATTCAAGCCTCCAATATCCTATCCAGACTGGAAACAACTTTTCACAAAGTATGCTTCCCAGTGGGAATCGAACCCATGACCTCCGAGTCACAAGGCGAACGCCTTGACCACTGGACCACGGAGGCAGTCCTAGTTCAGTTTCCCCATCTATCTATTAAACGGTTATACATGGACATGTGAAAAAATTCACAGCAGAAGTACATATAACGAAATTTAAAGGAAAACTATCAGAGCTAAGTAGGGTTTACAAATTAAAAAGTTTCAAGCGACCATCTTATAAAATGTACCCGGAAAAGGAAAAGTTCATACAAATTCAATAGGAAATTAGTTTTTAAGCGTTTTTAGTGGCGTGAACTCAAAGTGGGCATTCGCAACTACGGAACCCTACACTGCGGGCCCGACACGCACTTGACCGGTTATTAACCTTATGATACGGAACCCTAAAAACTGTCAAAAACGGCCACCGCACTAAATTAAGGTACAAGAATGCAAAGTTTTAAATGCATTATAAGTTTTCTGGTATTAATAATAATATCCTGGTCCTTAGCCTTACTGATATTAAATGCGAAAGAAACTTTGTCTATCTGTCTGTCTGTCTGCTACCTCTTCGCGCTTCATCCACTGATTTAGATGAAATTTGCTATGGGTACCTATAGTTTGAGACCCGGGGAAGGGTATAAGATAGTCTTTATCCCGAAATTCCCACGGGAAGCGGAGTCTGCGACACAATACACTGTGGTTAATGCTAGTAGAACATAAAGTTGGTTACGTTCATGCTAAATGTACATAGGGCGCACTATAAGTTTCCGGAACTGGCCACTTACATAAACAATATTTAAAAATTTATTGCAACATTTGAAAATAGAACTCTTTGGCTGTAGAATGCAGTTTGTTTCATCTGACTGTCTTTTGTTTTTACCTTGTGGCGCCATTTGAAAAATTGTGTGTCTGCATCAACATGGATTTAACTCGGGAAAATTTTCGTAGTATGATTTTCTACGATTTTAAGTGTAATTTGACAGCTCAACAGAGCATCGCTCGGCTTGAAACAGCTTTTGGCAATGAAGCACCATGCAAGACAACTGTTTATAGCTGGTTTGCAGAATTCAAGCGTGGTCGTATCAATCTCAGTGACGAATCTCGCGATGGTCGGCCGTCCACCGCTGTGACCAACAAAAACATCGATGCTGTGCGCCGTATGATTGAAACAGACAGGCATGTGACCTACCATGAAATTCGCGCATCCTTAGAAATAGGCATGAGTCAAATACAATTAATCCTACACAAACATTTGGGTGTGAGAAAGCTGTGCTCGCGGTGGATCCCACACAACTTGACCGAGGCTCAAAAAACGGACCGCGTCACTTGGTGCAGTGCCATGCTTACCAGATTCAACGAAGGTGCGTCAAATTTGGTGTGGGACATAGTAACAGGTGACGAAACATGGATTTATTGCTACGATCCCAAAACAAAGCAGCAATCGAGCGTATGGGTCTTTCAAGATGAGCCGAAACCAACCAAAGTGGCGCGCGTGAAAAGTGCATCTAAGCGGATGATTGCTTCTTTTTTTAATAAAACTGGACACGTGGCTACTGTTGCTTTAGAGAATCGTCGTACAGTGAATAGTGACTGGTACACGACCATTTGTTTGCCGGAAGTTATTGACGAACTCCGTAAAAATAACCGTAAACGCCGTATCATCCTGCACCACGACAATGCTAGTTCTCACACGGCCAGACAGACAAACGACTTTTTGAAGGCGAAAAATGTAGAACTCATGAGTCATCCTGCATACAGTCCCGACCTGGCACCTTGTGACTTTTTTCTGTTCCCAAAAATTAAGAACCAATTACGCGGTCAACGATTTTCATCACCAGAAGAGGCTGTCGAGGAGTATGAAAAACACGTTTCAGAGGTCACCACAGAGGAGTGGCACAAAAGTTTTCAAAATTGGTTTCATCGAATGAAAAAGTGCATAGACGCCAAGGGAGATTATTTTGAAAAACATTAAATTAATTTTGTACCTTTAATAGTATTTTTTCATATTCATTCCGGAAACTTATAGTGCGCCCCACGTAAGTGTACGTAGGCAGCCTGGTTGTGCGTCATAGCCATGTTAAGTGACGTTAGTGGCGACTTGGGTGTGTCTTAAGGCTAGGTATTCCCAATGTAACATCACTTTGGCTCAATAATAAACTAACAAGTAATAAGTTATGAAAGTCAAAAAAATATACACTGTAGTTTACTTTATATACTTGGACTATTTCTGGTTCAAAACATGATATCGAAAATTTACCTCGATCAAAAAAAACATCGACAGTGGAAGCTAATTCGACGATTTTAGGGTGTATTATTGATTATTGCAGAGTTTATGAAAACTATAATTATAAAAAAAAATTCAAAAAAAAGTAAATTACATATACTTAAACTATTTCTGGTCACTTTCTGGAAAATTATTACTTTATTCTAAAAAAACCGATAAAATCTGCATTCCGCGTCTTTTCACGTACATTCCACGCCTCCCGTCCCTAAGACGAGATATGTAAAAGACTGCGGGGTGCCTCGAGTCCACCACATCCGAGTGGGCCGTTGGAATACAGGGCCGTAACTTGGGCATATCAAGTTTCGTAACATTAGCACAGAATAAATATAATTATTACATACAGAACGAAAACTCCTAAGGTCCCGCGCAATATGCGTCCCCGATCTTCATCCCCGCACCTCTCCCCCGGTGTCGCCTTGTCACGTGTTTTAAGGTGCGATCACACACACATTGACGTGTGTACGGATGTATAGTTTCGTGTGTAATAGTAGCAGGCACAAATGATACTCCGCTTTTATGAAGTGCCATACCTGTGACATTAGTGAAACTTCTGGTATTTCTTAGTCACAGCATATTATATTTGTTGTTACATACTTTAGATGCTTTAACTTGACGATTTTTTGTAGTAAAAGATGTAAATTGTCTTTTTTATTATTATAAAGTGTAATATGTAAGCAGTGTATGCAGTGTATGTTCACAAAGTGCAAATTTTCTTAATGGCATGCACATAATATAATCTTGAAATTAACTAAAGGTACGTAAATTTGTTTTAATTACTTTTTTTAGTCAGATGTATTTTCTCTGTAAGTTAATTATGTAAAATTCTTTTGAGAAAAAAAAACTTTATACCTTAGTCTACCATTCGCACTTATCCTTCCAATCTGTCAATCAACCGTTTATTATATCTGCGATATTTGGAACCGCAATTCTTCACACGTTTGCATTTCGCAGGTCAGTTTATCTAAATATATATAACTCAAAGGTGACTGACTGACTGACATAGTGATCTATCAACGCACAGCCCAAACCACTGGACGGATCGGGCTGAAATTGGCATGGTACAGGTATATATTATGACGTAGGCATCTGCTAAGAAAAGAATTTTGATCAATTCTACCCCCAAGGGGATAAAATAGGGAATGAAAGTTTGTATGAAACTTGTCAATTTTAAACCGATCGGGCTGAGACTTTGCAAGCATAAAGCTACTATGACGAAAGCATCCCCTAAGAAAGGATTTTGATAAATTACACTCCTACGCGAGCGAAGCCGCGGTCAAAAGCTAGTGTACTCATAAAGTCAGACCTGTGGCCAGACCCAAGTAATGCTACGTCATCAAAGTAGAAAAAGACGGAAAACGGACCTCAGGCTTCACAGTTTTAATGCTGAGGACGCTACTGGGCATACGCTGGGATGAGAATGATACTCACTTAAATTATAGTGAGCTAGGGCGGACCAGGTTTCAATCTCATTCCGAAACAATACGAGTATTAGAGCATGAATTGATCCAGCTCTATATCGCTTCGGAAAGCATATTAAGGGTTGGATTTCACTAGTCAGCACGGAACAGCATTTTTTCACCGAATCAAAAAGGAGGTCATCAATTTGATCCGTATGTTTTTTTTTGTGTGTATGTTACGCGATATCTTTGTCAATCTTGGACCGATTTTGATGATTCATTTTTTGTTTGAAAGTCTTTACTACCAAGTTGGTCCCATATTAATTTGGTGGAGATATGATGAAGAACATTGGAGATATGGAAGAAACTTTTTTTAAAATTGTATTATCCATGCTGCTATTCTTTTCTGTCACTTAGAACCATCATTTGCTAGACAGAGAGAGAGAGATGAAACGCTATAGCACGGCCGGTGCAGCATAGAAAAAAGCTGTTCCGTCCTGATACATTGATCCTGCCAATCATAGATTATGCTGATGTGTGCTACTCGGACTTGACTGGCGATATGCTAAATCTCTCCGTCTTCTCAATAACTGTATTCGCTATATCTTTGGTCTTCGTAAGTATGATCATGTGTCGTCTTACCGCTTTCAACTTCATTGGTTTCCAATTCGTTAACGGCGTAACTTGCACATCCTTACGACTCTCTTTTCGATTCTTTTTGAACCCGCTACTCCTGCTTACCGCAAATGTAATTTTCAATTTCAGGGTGATACCCATCTCAAAGATCTTCGCTCCTCTAACAATTTCAACCTATTTTTGCCTGTTCACCGGAGTGGGTTCTTTACACATTCGTTCATCGTCCAGGCTATCAAACTATGGAACGATTTACCAGTTGATGTCCGGAAGGCTAAAACCCGCTTTTCATTTAAGAAACAGGTGAAGGCACACTTTCTTCAAAAACTGTCAGATAGATCATAGTGTATTTATGTAGTATATATGTAGGTATTGTTTATCATAGTATATACTTAATAGCGTGTATTTTTTTTATATATTTTATTGTTTTGACATATAGACTTTTTTTTTTCGCCATGTACCTATTCAAGTTTTGCACTACCCCTGTCATTCTCTACATCACCCGTTTGGTTGACTGGTAGATAAGGCCTTAGGCTTTAAGTCCGCCATTACACTTGTATTTGTGTATGAAGTTAAATAAATAAATAAAAAATCCAACCCTAAGCCATTGGTCTTAGCTGTCATAATTGTGTGACAGTCATCAACTTAAGTTAGATGCATTTAAGCAGCTTGAAAAATCTTACAGTGTTTGCCACTTACACAGAAAAACAAACATAAATATTTATCACTTTCAATTACACATTTTAATTAAAACATATTTATCTAACATCACCTATGCGTGCTATAGCCCTTAACAGACATTCTCACCTATGCAAAGCAATTTCATAAATGTGTCTGACCTAAAATCCCACTTCCTCCGACGTCACGACTATTGTCAAGCCTACCCCAGTTCAACGACCCCAGATTTTTCCAGGGAAGCCTAGGCCGTTGACCCCCAAAATATGCCAATATATGTCAATTTTCATGATAAATGGAATATGTTGAGTAATCTTTGCGGTGTATTCTAGATTTTTATGACACATGGTGAATGGGTTTTGGAATATTTTAGGATGAAGTTATATCTGATCGCCGAATGATTTTCCTGTATTTCATTCGTAATCTAGTTACATGTTATAATGGAATGTTGAAATGGTTTGGGGCATGTAGAAAGGATGTATGAAAGGAGATTTACTAAAAGTAGACCCTTTTAGTAAATCTCCTTTCATACATCCTTTCAAAGCGAATGTGAGTCAGGGTCATCCTCGACGTACTTACTGCGATTAGATTGCAGACGTTCATAAACAGGAGAGATCAGAAGAACCCGTAATCGGCGAGCATGCATGAAGAGAGTGATGAGTGTAGATGAAGCGAAACAGGTCTGTCAGGATCGTAGCAAATGAAGGTTCATATAGTCTCTGCCTACCCCTGTGGGAAACAGGCGTGATAATATGTATGTTGTTATCTATTCTATACATTTAAAATGTTTTAACCTGAATGACTGATTGACGGATCAATCCACAGATTAAACCGCTAAACGTAGAGACTTATTTTAAGTATCGGTCGCAGCTCACATATTTTTGAAACACGAATATGAAATTACGAGTAATGATTTTAATATTGTAACATGGACATATATAAATAATTATTAGATATATTTTACTTGTACTTAAAACAAATTTTGCATGCCAGACTCTGGTGAAAAGTGCTTGTATCTACATATATTTTAATTAAGTACCCTTGTAACCACTTTTCTAGCAAATAAACTTTGAACTTGAACTTGAACTTGAACTTGGAGGGTGTGTTTTTTGTATTACATAGGCATCCGATTTAAAAAAGATTTCCCCTAAGAGACTCTAAGAGGGTGAAAAAAGGGGGGTAAAGTATGGAACAACGCGATTCCTTGGTCCAATCGATTTATCGAATCTTTTAATTTGGCATAGACATCGTTAATAGAACTGATGAAAGATGTGTTTGGGATTTTATTGAAATTCATCCCCTAACGGGATTCAAAAGGGTAGTAAAGCTTTTTTGGGGGTAATTTGCTTCGAAGTTGATATCAATACTCCTTAGCGGTTTTGATTTAAATTACATTTTATTTTGACACATGTATAAAAATCCGTTTATCTTTAAAAAAAATTTAAACTCTCATAAAATCTTAGTGCAATGCAAATACTCTTTAAAATGGGAATGTCTCAAAGTTCACCGTACTATAATTATAAGTAGCGCATTTGACGGTTTCTAAGATGTAGAGAGGTCATGCACTCCAAATTAATAACGTAAAAAAACAATTGAATTCCTTTTGGAACCATTTTAGTCTACTTCGCGGACGAAGTCGCGGGCAAAAGCTAGTTAATATAAACATTTTAGTCTACTTCGCGGCCGAAGTCGCGGGCAAAAGCTAGTTAATATAAAATAATAAACATTGAAATATAAAAGTAACCATTTAGCCAACAAATAATTATTTAAAAAACCCGACTGCCTTCTTGCATTTTTTTTCTGTCTATTTTTTATTTTGGTGTGTCACTCTCACAGTAAATACGAATCTAACGACACCTCTCAAGCTAAAATCTATCGCCGTTCAGGCTGCAGAGCGTGCCATTATACACACATACTTACATACTCTCAAAAAACATAGCTTTCCTTCTGGCGCAGTCGGGTAAAAATAGGGAGACATGGAAAATACTCCCCCGAAATAGATGATGATGATTCATCTATATTTGCATATTCGGCTCTCCTAAGACCTAACCTAATATTTAATTAAGAGAGGCGTCAGGGAGATGAGTTAACGCCTACATGTCATAAGGTGCGGATGTATCGCAAAGTAAATAAGGTACAGATGTGACGCTTTCTATAGACAACTAAACCAGATTTAATAGGAACTATGCAAAACGCTTTTGGATCATTAAAAACACTGATTTAAAAAATAATTAAAACATTTTTTTATAACATCACCTATCCGTGCACCTATGCGTGCATCGATGTTATCTTGTGTTACCGCTGTTTATGGCCGACCAGTAGAAGGGACTGTGGTAAGAGAAGAACGTCCACGACGAAACTCAGAATACCAACGATATATAGTCGTTTTACTAGGTGCTTCAAGTTCATAAATAGAAACAAGCTCGGCGAGACATTGTTCTTGAGATAAACCTCGACGAAAGTTATGAAAAATTATTGCACGAAAATGTTTTCGCGTAAGCTCCATTTTTTCTCACCGACTTGTCAAATTCAAATGGTCAATACTCTTTTCTTTTTTACTTTATTTAAAATCAAAAAATGGAATTGTGTTCGAAATAATACTACATTTCAAACACCAAATAGGTTTTACTCTAATTTATTCCTAAGTATTCTATTCCTGATCTTTTCGCTATGGCCCTCGTAATATATATATTGTTATAATTTTGTGATCTTACAGAATTTTGACAACTTAATTTACTTTTGTTAATTTACTTAAAGCATTACTACAAATTGTTATATTTTTTTAAACGAACTTCAATAGGATTCTACTTGCCACTGGCGTTGCTAGTTTTAACTGCTAAGTTGCATTTTACCTGTAACAAATAAAAATATAGTTATTAGTTAAAGAAAACAAAACTGTAGAGGCCACCCAGAAGTAGCCAAAAGCTAGCCGTCCGTAGAAGACAGTGCACTGTTGCGTTAATTTTTAAAGACAAAAATCATTTACTTGTCTTTGAATATTTGTATCACTCAATACTTGACAATTTCTTTCGATTTCATAATAGGTAGTTGTTGACGTCAGATCATATACTTACAACCAAATTTATTGCCACTTCCTAGCCGCAAGTACAGAAGAAACGGCAACAAATACTATCGTGGCCAAATCATATTATTATAATGTAAGGCCCCCTAGATCCACTGTTCGGCAAAAACCATATTAAAGTTTGTTTATTTGCTTGTTTTTTGTGAGTGTAAGGTCAACACTAGCGTCAGGTTTTTAGGCTGCCTTAAAGTATTTGACATAGCTTGATGACTGCCAAACAATGATGACAGGGACCAACGGCTTAAACGTGCTTTCTGAAGCACGGAGGAGCTCGAGAGATTTATGCCTCTTTTGGTCACCCATCCAAGTGCGGAACAATCCCGGTGTTGCTTTACTTGCGAAAGCGCTAGTAACGCGCTCTCCTTCTAAGCCATCAAGCTCCTTACCGTATAAGGTAGTAAAAAATAAGGAAATTATAAAAGTTGTGTTTTTTTTTTATTTTCGTAGCTAATATAACACTTCTGTTTTCCTTATTTTGTCTTGTACAGTGGAGCTAAATTAGATTTACGACACATCCGCCGAGCTCACACTTGAAAACTTATTAGAATGGAAATCGTGTTTTTAGAATATTGTCAACCAAAAGCGGGATACTTCAGGTGTTTTTAGGCTTAAAACGGGACCCTATTACTACGACTCCACTCTCCGTCCGTCCGTCCGTCCGTCTGTCTGTCACCAGGCTGTATCTCATCAACCGTGGTACCTAGACAATTGAAATTTTTACTTTACTATAACAACAAATACTAAAAACAGAATAAAATTTAAGGGGGGCAATACAACCCATACAACAAACGTGTCATTTTGCGGTTTTTGCTCTAAATTAATAACGACAAAAGGTAAACGCTTGAAATATTCACATAAAATATAATTGTACTTTAATAATAAATAATTAAATTAATATAAAAGAAATATTTTAGGGGGGCTCCCATACCTACAGCAAAACGGATTTTTATAGAAAATGGTGCGGAACCCTTGGTGCGAGTGTCCGACTAGCACTTAGCAGGTAATTAATTTATATTTATCTCTTCGAAAAATAAAAAAAAGGCTATAAGACTGAAGCGCCACTTTCATAGTGAGATGGTGGTGGAAAAAGAAATCAATATTAAAAAAAAAATATTAAAGTCATTATTAAATAAAAGACTGCCTTTTCATAAATACTGTTTCACACTCACATTACACATATAAGAATCTAACGACACCCTCCAAGCTAAAATCAATTGAGCCGTTCAGGCTGCAGAGCGTGCCAAACATTTGAATTTGGCGCCAAAAAACCGCCATTTTGTTTTTTATTTTTATGTACCAACTGTCACTCTCACAGTTAAGGCGGCCCTTCCCGACCGCTCTGTTTTCAACGCAAGCATAGTTTGAAAAGCTTGGTGTTTCATCCAGGGCAATGCTAGAAAAAGAGGTAAACCAAAAAGAGAGAGATAGCGCCTTAGGGCTTGGTTTGCATTCTATTAAATGAAATTAGTATTATTATTAACTATCCATTGAACGAATATTAACTATTCGTAGGGTGCGGAAATTTCATAAAACTTGTTCCAGGTGATACGTGTTTATCAGTAAGCCTTACAAGTATGTGAAATAAATGTTTTATATTCTAAATTTTCTTAACATTTGCGAGGTTTGTATCGAAATATTTTCTTTACTTTTACAATTTATGAGTACTTTATAAACGGTCGAAGTTCACGCCATAATCACGTACGAGCGTTTGTATGAAAAGTAAGGCGGGAAGGCCGCTCTTAAGACGAATCTTGGCTTGTCAACTAAATAATATAAAAGTTTAATAGATGGTTTTATCGAAAATTTAAATCATTTTAAGAAGGTAATTTAAACAAAAAAATTCTAAGTGTTATCAGGAATTTTTTATATAATTTTGAACTTTACACCGGAAGTGACGACACACAGCAATCGAAGTTTACATTTTTCTTATGCCTGCACAAATAAAAAACAATGACAACGGTCAGCTGTCAATGTCACCTGTTTAAATTACTTTTGATTGGTTGTAAGTAGTAAGTTTGACAAATATTCTTGTAGGGAGATGTCAGTGACAGTGACAGTACAGTACTGAAAGTGGAAATTGCCAATCTTCATCGTGACTTCACTTCCTCAAATAAGCTGACTTTGCTTGTAAATGAAGGTTATTTGGATTTTTTCAAATATCTAAATAAGTAAGACCATATTTTAAAATCTGATTAGAGAAAGCTTTTCCTAGAGGCTATTCCTCGAAAAGGTTTGCGAATTAGATCTTTTTTCAAATTACTTGACAAGCGAATTCTGAAAGTGACACTGTGTATATAACGTGAAATGGATATACCCGTAATAAATTGAACTATGGGCTATACTAAACCACTCCAGTATAATGAAACTAAAATTACAGCCAAAACACAAAAAAATAATTCGGCATCTATCTTCTATCTCTATCTAAATATATATAACTCAAAGGTGACTGACTGACTGACATAGTGATCTATCAACGCACAGCCCAAACCACTGGACGGATCGGGCTGAAATTTGGCATGCAGGTAGATGTTATAACGTAGGCATTCGCTAAGAAAGGATTTTGATCAATTCTACCCCCAAGGGGATAAAATAGGGGATGAAAGTTTGTATGAAACTTTGTCAATTTTAAACCGATCAGGCTGAGACTTTGCATGCATAAAGATACTATGACGTAGGCATCCCCTAGGAAAAGGATTTTGATAAATTACACCGCTACGCGAGCGAAGCCGCGAGAAAAAGCTAGTTTCCATATAAAAGTGTGCAGCCGCCTGGGCAATCTGTATGGGAATGTCCATTTTTTTTGGTTTTTTGTTTGTAATTTTAGTATCTAATAACATTACCTTATTATTGAACCTGACTTCATTGTGCCATAGAGTATGGCACTTATTAGAATCGGAGTATTATTTATGCAAATGTCCATGTCGCGCCTCTACCTGTTTGTGTTGGGAGCTTCACACTCAAAGTTGTAGACCAGTACATCTGTATAATTAAGATTCTACAAATTTGCCTAGTTGTCATTGTGTATACTTATTCTTTTGCTTTCACCGAAAAACCGACTTCACCCCTGTACAATCAACTAGCTATTTATTAGTGTTTTTTGTTAAGTATATGTAGTGTGAATCAAAGTGTATCTGCGTAGTAATGTTCTGTGCTGTATTAGCTAGCTAACTGTACATGAACTTATTATTTAGAGGGATAACTATTACCTACAAACAACCCTAGCACCTAATACCTAACACCCTAGCCCTAATCATAAGTCAAGAATATATACATAAATAGATAGGCAAGGAAGTCTAATACCATGAGACCTAAGATATTAGACGGACAGTGGGTAGGAACAAGGTGTAGTGCACGGGGTGCAATGTGCACTGGCCAGGATTTTCCTACCACCAGTCAAGCAGACTCACAAGACTGATCAGTAAACTGACGGCTAAGGGTGTCTTGGCCGTAGTAGGAAGAAAGTATTGGTAGATGGATCTGTCAAGATCCCAGACAAGAAAACACGTCGATTGTCTGATAACAAAGAGAATTTATTTACAAAATTACAAAGTACTTATACTAAATGTATTTACATTGGTGTGAGTGAATCATAACAATATTTGTTTGTATGAAACCTAAATTTTCTTGACTGCGCTGCAAGTATGCGTTTTGGGTCGGTCACTGCACTGCTGAGTTGCATGTTGCGTGAACAACCCCCAAATCACAAAAAAAAAAACGATTTTGATAAAATTTCTATGGGAGCACTTGACAAGTACCTATACCCTTTCAAACAAGAGAAGAATTTTCCAAATCAGTCCAGGCGTCTATCTACCTGGGTCAATTGATCCAGGCAGGAAATTCCAGCTTCGAGGAAGAGGTCTTTCGACGTATTCGACTCAGCTGGGCAGCGCTCGGGAAGCTATGCTGTGTCTTCCTCCTTTCTCTTCCTCAGTGCCTCAAGATGAAAGTGTTTAATCAATGTGTGTTACCAGTGATGACTTTTGGCTCTGAAACGTGATCCCTTACTATGAGTCTCATAAGAAGGCTCAAGGTCGTTCAGCGCGCTATGGAGAGGGCAATGCTCGGTGTTCCTCTACGCGATCGAATCAGAAATGAGGAAATTCGTAGGAGAACAAAAGTCACTGACATAGCCCAGCAGATTAGTTCGTTGAAGTGGCAGTGGGCGGGACACATAGCGCCACGAACCGATGGCCGATGGAGCAAAAAGGTTCTCGAATGGCGACCACGTACTGGCAAGCGAAGCGTAGGACACCCATTCACAAGGTGGTCAGACGACCTGACCAAGGTCACTGGAAAGCGTTGAATGCAGGCCGCTCTTGATCGGTCGTTTGGAAATCCTTGGGAGAGGCCTATGTCCAGCAGTGGACGTTATGCGGCTGAAATGATAATGATGATGGTGGTGATTATTTATGCCTAATACTACTGCAAACGGAACTATACATCCGTGCAGACGTCAATGTGTCACCTCACACTTGACAAGGCAAGAACGGGGGAGAGGAGCGAGGACGGGGAACGGGGATGCATATTTCGCGGGACCCTAGGAGTTTCCGTCCTGTATGTAATACTTACATGAATTCTATGACTGTGCTGCTATCTGGTGACCAATATTTTCGAAAACCCCCATTGTAAAAAGAAATCCGTTTTCCAATTCGTGAGTTATTTTATATCCAATCAGCGTCCTCGCAATAAAGTCGATTCTCATTGATTCGGCAATTAAACGTTCCTTCTAATTCCTCCAACGAATGGTCGCTTGTAATGACTGGATCCTCCCCGGGAGGAAATTTATCGTGCCCCGGCGAGGCGACAGGGAGAAATGGGTCACATTGGGCGAGTAAAAAGTGTAATGCGAGTTTTGGGCCAGTAAATAATGGGGTCATGTTCGACGAGTAAAAAGATTTTCCATGTTGCCAAGCTGGTCTGGGAGTTAAGAAAATACTTAGAATGTTCCAGCAGTAGAAGCCGATCGAGGGACTGGGCGAAAATGCTAATTCTTCTAATAGACGATGCTGCTAGCAACCCATCACTATTTTAATTTCCTTTTTCCACCTCGCCTACCACCGCTAAAAGTGGCCTTTATGAGTGGCCTTTTCTTGCTCCCCTGGGCTCTGTCTGCTTAGAGCCGCAAGACCCAAAGTGCTCTGTCTGTCCCGTTAGGGATAAAGACGTGATAGTATGTATGTCTGTATGTATGTAAAAATCTACCTACCTGGCTTTTCGTGAGAGATTGAACAACCATATGAGAGCACAAAAAAGGGATCATTTCAAGATGCTTGTAATTCGACACTATCGCGAGAAAGCAATGCTGCAATAATAGTATAACTATGTTAATTATACGTATTTATATACATGTAAGTTAATAATCTGCATTCATTACTTAATTTTTAAATATTTATATTGTATTGTATTTAAATATTTATATTTATTATTTATGTTGTATTTAGTTTATGTAATTAAATACATCTTAATTTATTACTTTCGATATTCTTATCTAATTAAATTTGCACCCCATCTACCATTTTTTCTATTACGTCCAAAGGTGAACTGGTAGACAATGCTTAGCATTAAGTTGTACCTTTTTACTATAATCTTAAGATTTAAGTGCAATAAATTAAATAAAAAATAAAGAAATATACATACATACTAAGTAAAAGTAGTAATTGAATTAGCCTAGAGCCTCACAAATTCAAATAGATTATATAACTGGCCAAGTGCGAGACGGACTCGCTCACAAAGTGTTCCGTACCATTATCTATGAAAATAAGGATTGCTGTATGATAGCCCTACTTAAATATTTATTTTATTCTGTTTTTAGTATTGGTTATAATAGCGGCAACAGAAATACATCATCTGTGAAAATTTCAACTGTCTAGCTATCACGGTTCAAGACGTGGTGACAGACAGACGGACACAGGAGCCTTATATATGCTGGAAACAGCTAAGTGTAACCACGCTTAAGCGAAATAAATCATTTCATTTCATTTCTTAGTAAAAGGGTCCCATTTTTACCCTTTGGGGACAGAACCCTAAAAACCTACCTGACCCCTTATGTGGTGGTGTATCTAGTTTAAAATTGTGTGAGTCTTACCGTTGGTGTACTAAAAAAGCAAGCACGGTAATGTATACAGCTATTTAACATTATACTATTTAAAAACTAAAAACCAATATCAAACTACACAAACGATTTTGAAAAATTTCGATGGGACAACCTTAAAAAATAGGTTTTCCAAACGTCTTCGCGTAATCGGGGAAAATATTTAAACAATACAACGTGGAAAGGACTGGCTGTACTAGATCACTATAGTATAATTAAATAAAAATAACAATTAAAAAAAAAAAACAAAAATAATTTCGTCATTCCCATACAAATAGCCCGGGCGGCTACATACTTTTGTATGGAAATGCAGAATCTTTTTTGTATACATTCAAATTAATAACCTCCACCGGGACATACTTAACTCATTTACATTTACTTGTAATTGTAAGCGGAAACATGAAAATCGGGGTCCAGTGCTTCCCCCATTTGAAATAAATCATTTGAAAGGAAACGAGATATCATTTAAGAGCGGCCTTCCCGTCTTACTTTTCATACAAACGCTCGTTCGTGATTATGGCGTTGTATCTGATCTTTCTTGAAAACTTTTAAACTAACAGGTATCTTGGGCGCTATTTCTAGGTTTCTATCGAAATAAAAAATTTAAATTTAGAAAAACAAAGTCAGTATAAGCCTCTAAAAATCAGCTTTTTTGCACAAATTTTAGCTAAACTTCGACCGTTCATAAAGTACTCATAAATTGTAAAAGTAAAGAAAATATTTCGATACAAACCTCGCAAATGTAATGAAAATTTTGAATACAAAACATTTATTTCACATACTTGTAAAGCTTACTGATAAACACGTATCACCTGGTACACGTTTTATGAAATTTCCGCACCCTATGAATAGTTAATATTCGTTCAATGGATAGTTAATAATAATACTAATTTCATTTAATAGAATGCAAACCATGCCCTTAGGCGCTATCTCTCTCTTTTTGGTTTGCCTCTTTTTCTAGCATTACCCTGGATGAAACCCCAAGCTTTCAAACTATGCTCGCGTTGAAAACACAGCGGCCGGGAAGGGCCGCCTTAAAATGTTGTCTTATGCGACTCAAGAGCCTTCAAGCTATTTTATGAACTACACTTGAACAGAGAATGTGAAGCTTTTTTTAGCACTTTTGCTAAAAGTATGTATCCATGTATCCCCTTGCCAAGTCTGAACAACACGTAACGGTGGAACAAAGCGACAATTAATATTAATTTGCTGGGCGCAGCTTATTGGTTGCCGAGCCGAGGGTCTGCGTCAAACAGACGCGTACCAGACAGCCTGACGCAAGTAATTGCGTGGAACAGACCGTACTTTTATTACTACCACGAATATACGTCTATATATTATACTAGCTTTTGCTCGCGGCTTCGCTCGCGTAGGGGTGGAATTTATCAAAATTTTTTAGGGGACGCCTACGTCATAGTAGCTTTAAGCATGCAGTCTCAGCCCGATCGGTTTAAAATTGACAAAGTTTCATACAAACTGTCATCCCCTATTTTATCCCCTTGGGGGTAGAATTGATCAAAATCCTTTCTTAGCGGATGCCTACGTCATAACATCTACCTGCATGCCAAATTTCAGCCTAATCCGTTCAGTGGTTTGGGCTGTGCGTTGATAGATCACTATGTCAGTCAGTCAGTCACCTTTTTTATATATATTTAGATATAGTAGTCAGATAATCGGGCGCTTATTTGCATATTTTGAGCAGCCAGTTGGCCCGGCGGGAGTGCGCCTTACTAGCGCTTTCGCATGTAAAGTGACACCGGTCGTGGTCCGCACTGGGTGACCGACCACAAGTGACATAAAATTTTCTTAAGCTCCTACGTGCTTCAGACGGCACGTATAAGCCGTTGCTTGGCCCCGCTGTCATCATTGTTTGGCAGTCATTATGCTATGTTAGATGCCTTTAGGCAGCTTGAGAATCTGACATAAGTGTTGGTCACTTACACACACGGAAACTAAACAACCAACGTTCGTTCGTGACACTCCCATGGTGTAAGGGTGCGACGGGGGGAGAGTCACAATAAATCAGATACATTATGTTGCAATCCAATGCAATGAGGCGAGTGAGATTAAATAAAGTGGGTGATTTCACAGATAAAAACTTACATAATATAAATGACTTGTTTACCCCGCATTATAGGCTATATAGGAAAACAGTCAGATAAGTTGATTAAGGGAAAGTGTGTAAAGTTATACAATGTGTCCCGTCATCGGTGTCGGAGCCTTTAGTGATATGATATACTGCATTTTTTATCGACAAATCACCCCCAATACTTTTTTTTCTTGTACTGTTGTAAAATGGCAGCTATTTTGTTTTTTTGGAAAACAAGGCAAGGACTCTTATAATAATTTAACCATAAATATTCGTGTAAAGATCCTATACTCATAAAATAGCTGTCATTAGATAGCTAAACATGTAGACAATAATTAGACAGCGAACTTGTTTAAATTTCCCATAGAAAAAAAAAAAGAAAAAATCTAAGCGAAAAAATATCCTGGCTTTTTGTGTATTTTTTTGGATTATTAGCTGTTTTTGAAAAAACTAGGTTATTAAACTGCTTGTTTTGTTTTTTAAAACGACACTACAGAATATTATCTATCTATACTATAATAAAAGAGTAAAAAAAATGTGTCTGTACATTGAAAATTTTTCAAAAAAAAATATTTGGGGCGATGGATGGATAGTAATAGAGTAAGAAAATAAAAAAATGTCTGTCTGTTTGTCTGTTTGTCTGTTTGTACACGCTAATCTCCGGAAATACTGGACGGATTCGAATGAAACTTTTTTTGTTATATAGCTGTGAAGCCTGGGCAACATATAGGCTATAATTGATTTTGGAAAATGGAACACATGATGCAGAACTATAATGGTCCAGCTAAACTATAAGAAATATTAAAATGCCGCCTTAGCAAAAGTTGTTAAGTCTGATGAGAACTTTTTGTTGAGTTATAATACAACTGGCCAAGCGCGAGTCGAACGCGCGCGAAGGGTTCCGTACCATAATCTATGAAAAATCACGTTTGTAGTATGGGAGCCCCCCATCAATACTTATTTTATTCGATTTTTAGGGTTCCATAGGGTAGGGTAGAAACGGGACCCTATTACTTAGACCGTCCGACTGTTTGTCTGTCTGTCTGTCACCAGGCTGTATCTCATGAACCATTATAGCTAGACAGTTGAAATTTTTATAGATGATGTTTTTTTGTTGCCGCTGAACAAAAACATACTAAATGTATACTATAATAAAAGAGTAAAAAAAAATGTGTCTGTACATTGAAATTTTTTCAAAAAAAAAGTTGTTTCGTCCGAAGTAGAACTTATAAGTTCAGTATTTGCGGACCTTCAGAGCATAACACACCAGAAAATTCTTGGTTATGTGAACGCGCCATATTGACACCAAAAAATTAAAAATCAATTAATAAAGAACTTATGACGCAAATTATTGTTAACAAGCTTGTGCCCGCGGCTTCGCTCGCGTAGGGGTGTAATTTATCAAAATCCTTTCTTAGGGAATGCCTACGTCATAGTAGCTTTATGCATGCAAAGTCTCAGCCCGATCGGTTTAAAATTGACAAAGTTTCATACAAACTTTCATCCCCTATTTTATCCCCTTGGGGGTAGAATTGATCAAAATCCTTTCTTAGCGGATGCCTACGTCATAACATCTACCTGCATGCCAAATTTCAGCCCGATCCGTCCAGTGGTTTGGGCTGTGCGTTGATAGATCACTATGTCAGTCAGTCAGTCACCTTTGAGTTATATATATTTAGATATATATTAAGATTTCTTGGATAGTGTTGTTGACGACGCCACCAATTATCCAGTTGAGTTTCTTAATTCACTTGCAGCAAATGGACTCACGGCTCACAAAATAAGTCTTAATGTCGGAGGGCCAATAATGCTGATGCGAAATTTGACTCCGCCGAAACTGTGTAACGGAACCCAACTTAATGTCTCAGCACTGTATGCCGAAGTTCAGCGGCTGAATTTCAGCCAATGCATGCCTGCAATGTTATTTGCATTACTAGCAACACATAACGCCGAACTTCCGTACCCGTACCCGTACCCGTACCTGTACCCGTACCCGTACCCGTTCCGCTCCCGCTCCCACTTCCGCTCCCACTCCTGCTCCCGCTCCCGCTCCCTCTCCCACTCCCGCGGCCGCCGCCGCCGCCGACGCCACCACCGCTTCCGCCGCCGCCGCCGCCGCCGCTGCCGCCGCCACCGCTTCCACCGACGTCGCCACCGCCGCTTCCGCCGCCGCCGCCGCCGCCGCTGCCGCCGCTGCCGCCGCCGCCGCCGCCGACTCCTCCGCCGCCGCTGCCGACGCCTCCGCCACCGCCGACTCCTCCGCCGCCGCTGCCGACGCCTCCGCCACCGCCGACGCCACTGCCGCCGCCGCCGCCGCCGCCGCCGCCGCCGCCGCCGCCGCCGCTGCCGACGCCTCCGCCACCGCCGACGCCGCTGCCGCCGCTGCCGCCGCCGCCGCCGCCGCCTCCGCCGCCGCCGCCGCCGCCGCCGCCGCCGCTGCTGCCGCCACCGCTGCCGCTTCCGCTCCCGCTTCCGCTCCCGTTCCCGTTCCCGTTCCCGTTCCCTCTTCCACTTCCGTTCCCTCTTCCGCTCCCATTTCCGTTCGCCGCAGACGCGCCAAAGACGGAAGATTAAATTCTCATATCGGCACATCACTACTGTCCGGCGTTTCCACCGAACTTCAGCGGCTGAACTTCAGCTTATTTAGTGTGTCATCCCCACCGAACTTTAGACACTGAACTTTAGCCACTAAACTTCGGCATAGTCTGCTGAGACACTTAAAGCTCACAGTAAGTGAGTGATGCCAGTGAAACTGTATTTATTCCGCGTATGCCACTCATCCCCAACAATTTTCCTTTTAAAAATACACAGTTCCATATGTTAACTTGCTTTGCTATGAAAATAAGTCACAGTTTTAGAGGCTGATGTCGATCTAAGGACTGGTTTTTCGCATGGCCTACTTATTGTGGCTTTCTCCAGGGTTAGTAACACTTCAGCTCTTTTCATATTGGCTCCCGAAGGAAAGAATTAAAATAATATTGACTTTTAACTCCTAACACTGTTACAAGTACTTTCTCCCTCTGTCTCTCTCTCTCTCTCTCTCTCTCTCTCTCTCTCTCTCTCTCTCTCTCTCATTAGTTTTTATTTATATTTATACGCCGGAGTCATAAAGTCCACGCGAACGAAGTCGCGGGCATCAGCTAGTCTAAAATAAAATCTTGACACCTTTGCTTTCAGTATGATAGTTTTGAAGTTATTACAATTTGAATAAGGACAATTTAAAAACATGCATACATTTTTAGACATATAAATAAACGTTCATCAAAAAAAATAAAAGAAAAGAAAAACGACTTATAATAGTTGATTTGTTGATAAAAACTGCCGTATACCATACCACTAAAGGCTCCGACACCGATGACGGGACACATTGTATAATCATCATTCATAATTTCAGCCGCATAACGTCCACTGAAGGACATAGGCCTCTCTCAAGAATTTCCAAAATGACCGATCTAGAGCGGCCTGAAAGTAAGTAAAGTAAATAAAGTACTTTGTGCGAAGGCTTATTACGGAACCGATGATTACCTTAAACGCAAAAAAGTCTGGCTTGAGTTTGGCGCGGAAAAGGTTTGTCTTGTACAACTGACAAATGTCATGATTTGAGCGAATTCAAATTAGACATTGATTTCAAATTTGATATAATTTTTCATTCAATAATTATGACACAGCAATGTTTTCTCAATTTGCATATCTAATTTTAATATCAGTATTGTAAGTTGAAGTTTTTGGAGAAAATGCTGCAGTACAGTTTGTTACCGCTTCTCCTGTACTTGCGCTTAGGAGGCAGCAGTAAACTAAGCTGTAAGTAAATGATCTGATGTCAACATCTGTTATAAAATCGAAAGAAAAATTTGACAATTATCAAGTGATACGAATATCCAAAGATAAATAAATGTTTTTTTGACTTTTGACTTCGACTTTGTACATCTACAATGAGTAGGTACAGATATGAGATGTATAAATGAACATTGAACATGCATACATCATGCCTGTTTCTGTTTAAATAGGTAATATGCACTTTTTTATTTGTTTTATAAAATCTTTATTAACCACAGTAAACAAATATGAAAGAATAGTAATATAGAAAGTAGCGTTTTTGCGAGTGACATAGACATATTTTCGTAAAATTGTAATATATCGTTCGTTTTTTAACCAATTCTTATTCTGTTTTTACTGTTAGTAATTTACTTTTGAATATTTATAGAAAAACTGGTTAGATAACAAATATTTTTTTCATGCACATTCCCAGGTGCGAGTTTGTGGAATTTGTGAGTGAGAGAAAAAGAGTTTGTGAAAAAATGGGACATAGGAAACAAAACCTCAATAAAATTTTAGGAACAAATTTACATTTTTCGGACGAAGTTCTTTCTTACAGGTAACGAAGGGGGAACCTATTCTCCGTTTCGCGTAACACGTTGCGCACGTGACGAGACAAATTGAAATTGTGACAAATGATGATTGACAAAGCATTAAAATTGATGACTGATCACTGGCCCACTGGCCCAAATATTTCAATCTAAGTTTATCTTTATTAAATAATGCAAGATATCCCCAAGCTATATTAATAAAAGCACATACATACATATATACATATATGTTTCTTGTAGGTATAAGTATTTATTTATTTTTGTATTGTACACGCCAATCACCTCTTTCTTCCCATTTCCTCTCGCGGGTCTACTGGAAGAAATTTCTTTAGAAATAAGTAGCACCTATGTACTATGTTAACTCTTATAAGGTTTTATTTGTAAATTTTCAAGTGTACATGAACCAATAAAATAAATAAATAAAATACATATGTACATACTCTCGAATAACATAACCTTCCTTCTGGCGCAGTCGGGTATAAATACTCAAGTTCTGTCAACAAAAGTGCTAATTTGCATTTAAACTTTTATAAAACCCCGAATAACTTGATAAACTGAGCACTGGCCCGATGGTCCAGATATTTTTATTTAAGTTTATCCTAATAAAGGAATGGAAAATATCGCCAAGTTTTAATAATAAAAGCGGTAGGTACTTAGCCCTGAATAAGCTCTATCGAAAGTTATCGAAATATCATAAATCTAGCGGACTGCCGAAGTTTCGCATTGGGGTCTTTTATCTGTTTACTGATCGCCAAATTAAGTATCATGTTTTCAGGAAAAATCGGTAAAAGAAAATAGCTAGAGACAATATTTTTTTAATACATGAATTTTTCGGGGTACTGTACTGCCGCCATTTAAAATAAATTATTTGAAAGGAAACGGAAATCATTTAAAATGTTGTCTTAATAAAGCCCTAGACAATTCTTTTTTCGCACATTTGCCAATTTCGCAGATGTGCGAAGAAAAGCTTGACGTTCTTACTCATATCACACTAATTACGATGTTTTCTTTATCGGGAAAAAATAATAGGACGTGGAAGAAATAACTTAAGCAGCAACTTTCGAAAATATACCCAATGCATTGATAAATGCGGTTATTACTATAGTGTTCCAGTATAGCCTTAGTTCGCTTTAATATATTACGGATATGTTCGTTTCACGTTGTATATCTTTAGAGCTGCAAGAAACAGTGTGCTATTTCACACACGATTCTCACGTAATAATTTTTTGGGACGGAAATCGTACTAACTAATACGATTTTTATTTACAAGAACAAAGAGATAGCTAAATATCTTATAGTAGCTTAGTAAATATCTTTAGAGCTGCAAGAAACGGTGCTATTTCACATACAAACCCGTCAGTAACACAATGTGTGCATCCGCCTTTGTTCTTGGCGTGTGTTACCATTGAGTTTGTAAGGCTTTGTTACCGACGAGTGCTGGCCACAATGACAAGGGACCATCCGTAAATTACGTCACACATTAAGGGAGAGGGACTCAATGAAGTGTGCATTATGTGACAGAGGTGGGACGAGTCATAAAGTTATTGACGTCACAACTAAACTAAGCTAATCAATCCCAATCCAAGGTTGACTGCAGAGATCCCAATCTGGGATAAGTCTGCCTTTGTACAGTGCTTTTTCTCTTAAATTGTATTTTGTATATATGTCTTACAAACATGTAATGTATATATGTTTTTGTTTTTAACAAACAAACTAACTTATAAATCGGGCCACGCGCAGTGTAGAGTTCCGTAGTTACGAATGCCCACTTTGAGTTCATGCCACTAAAAACGTCAAAAAACTAATTTTCTATTGAATTTGTGTAAAAATTTAATTTTGCGAGTACATTTTATAAGTTGATCGCCTATATTTTTTAAAATTCTAAACCCTACTTAGCTCTGATAGTTTTCCTTTAAATTTCGTTATATATACTATAGCTGTGAATTTTTTCATGTGTTTATATATAACCGTTTAGCAGATAGAGTGGGGGGACACTAAAAAAACAAAATTTTTCCCTTAAAAAACCAAATATTTCAGAAACGGATCCCTAAATTGAAAAACGGTGTTTACAACTTCAACATATTTTTGAAAGACCTATTCAACGATACTCAACATGACTGGTTAGTCTAGAAAATAATAATAATAAATAAATTGCCTTTTTCTTTATTTGTATGGGAGCTACCGTAAAAAAATATTTTATTTCACCACTTTTTCCGCCTAATTTATATACATATCCATGCCCAATCACAGCTTTCTAGTACTAATAGTCGCTGAGTAAAACCACGGACATGGCGAAACTATAAGGGTTCCTTGTTTACTACGGAACCCTAAAAAGCTGTATCTGTGACGTCGCAGGGGTTGGGGGTCTCAAAATTGTGACTAACCTTGATGAAGAAGGGAGGAGTAAAAAAATCATGAAATTCTTTGATGACGTCGTTAGCAAGATATCTTGCTAACGATGATCTAAGTTTTTGTCGGTGGATAATTTTCCAAATCTCCCTATTTTCGGCTAAATGTTTGACCTCCATGTACGACACGACTTTTCCTTTTAACTGACTTCCAAAAATATAAATATATAGGGACAAATAACACTGATTGAGCTAGCCCCAAAGTAAGTTCGAGACTTGTGGTATGGGATACTAACTCAACGATACTATATTTTATAACAAATACATATATAGATATAAATCCAAGACCCAGGACAATTTGAAAAAGGCCATTTTCCAACTTGCTCTGACCGGGGATCGAACCCGGAACCTCTGGATGGCGGACTAGCATTGTAACCGCTACGCCACGGAGGTCATCCTCATCACCATCATCCATTTTGTGTATGTTCACCAATTATTCGACGTCGCTTGGACTCATATGAAAAATTCTTTTTTTGCTTGAAAGGGTAGATATACTTGTCACGTGGTCCCATTGAATTTCAAAATAGGTTGGGTAATTTGGGGCTAAAGTTGGATTTTAGTTTAAAAAAATATCATGACTTCAGAGACTTTCTTGGTATTTCTTTTATTAATGGGCTTAATTTATAAAGCCATTCCATCTGTTAGCTTTTTCTTATCTCTCTCATAAACAAGATCATGGCGTTAAACAGATAAAAGCTACCTCAATGCGAAACTTCGGCGTCCGCTCTGCTAGATTTACGATATTTCGACAACTTTCGGTAGAGCTTATTCAGGGCTAAGTACTTGCCGGTTTTATTATTAAACCTTGGGGATATTTTCCATTCCTTTATTAAGATAAACTTAAATAATTAATAAATAAATATATAATACATATATAGGGACAAATAACACTGATTGAGACGACAATATAATTCTCAAAGTACCTATCTTTATTATAAATATATATAATTGCCAATAAAAAAAACATCAATTTACTCTAAATCTACTCTTGAGTGTAAAATATTGGTGACGGACTGGCTGAAGAAGCTTACATATGATGAGGTTGAAGACCTTCATCGTCAAAAGTAAAATAAACTAAGAACAAAACACAAACACATACACACACACAAGCATACGCACACGCACTCACACGCACACACACACGCGCAAGCGCGCGCGCGCATACACATACACACACACACACACAAACACACACACAGGCACACACATATACACACACACACACACAAACACACACACAGGCACACACATATACACACACACACACAGGCACACACACACAGGCACACACACACACACACACACACACACACACACATACACACCCTTACACACGCACATTATTTATTAGTCTCCTTGAATTATTGTTTTTCTCTCAATATCGGTAAAATACATCAAATGTAATTATTGTAATGGAAGAGCGAGGTTTTCTGTCACGGGTATTGATATACCTACTAGAAGGCCTTAACAACTTGCATTGTAAATGTGTTTTTCCTGAATAAAAGATTATTATTATTATTATTATTTGAGCTAGCCCCAAAGTAAGTTCGAGACTTGAGTTATGGGATACTAACTCAACGATACTATACTTTATAACAAATACGTATATAGACAGACTTAGATAAAAATATCTGGACCACTGGGCCAGTGCTCAGTTTATCAAGTCGTTCGGGGCTTTATAAAAGATTGAATGCAAATTAGCGCTTTTGACAGAACTAAAGGATATTTTTCATTCTTTAACAAAGCTACTTTGAAAAATATAACAAATCTTTAAATTATTTGTATCATTAATTCATTATTTATTACGTAATTTTTCGTATTTATCATATTTGAATCGTAGATGTTCTGAGGTAGAAACGGAACGGAAAAAATGTGCCGAATTGCGAATCATGTTAATACCCATCACTATTTTGATTCTTTTTTCACCTTGCCCACCATCACGCCGAAAGTGACCTTTGAGTCTTGAGCCGCAAGATTTAAAATGTCTCCTCGTAGTCTGCCCCATAAGGAAAAAAACGTTTATAGTTTTTCAGTTTGCTTTTTGGGTACCTTACCCAAAGGGTAATAATGGGACACTATTACTAAGACTCCGCTACCCGTCTGTGTGTCTGTCTGTCACCAGGCTGTATCTCATGAACCGTAGTGATTCTAGACATAGCTAGACAGTTGAAAGTTCCACAGATTATATAAACAACAACTACTCAAATCAAAATAAACATTTAGTAATACTGCAAATATTCAATCTTAAATATATATAACTCAAAGGTGACTGACTGACTGACATAGTGATCTATCAACGCACAGCCCAAACCACTGGACGGATCGGGCTGAAATTTGGCATGCAGGTAGATGTTATGACGTAGGCATCCGCAAAGAAAGGATTTGGATCAATTCTACTCCCAAGGGGATAAAATGGGGGATGAAACTTTGTCAATTTTAAATCGATCGGGCTGAGACTTTGCATGCATAAACCTACTATGACGTAGGCATCCCTTAAGAAAGGGTTTTGATAAATAACGCGGGCAAAAGCTAGTATTGAATATACTCCCATACACCAAATGTGATTTTTATAGATAATCGTACAGAACCCTTGGCGCGGAACCTGACTCGCACTTACCCGGCTATTTACCTAATATCGTCGATCAGAGTCTCTACCTACTTATCCTCAGGCTTTGTACTTCAATTCTAGGTACAGCCTTAACCCAGTTTTATGAGCACATCAGTTTTTACGACTCCACCCACCTGATACTGCAACATAAACTTTGTGTGAACGTGCTAAAGGACAATTTCGTGAATCGATCAGCGATTTCAGCAGAACAGTATAGAAATACTTTAGTATTTGGGAAATACCTGGGTTTTTGATATAACGACTAAGCACTTAAAAAATATTTACGGGCGCTTTTATTTTTTGCGTTTTTGCAAGATTGTAGGAGATACAGTTTTAGATTGTTATTTTTTGTTTTACCAAAATTCTTTTCGACAATAATGTTCGATGAATTTCGTAGAAAGATGTTGGACCGAAATGTATGGAGCTGCAATGTTCAGGGTTCCGTAGCCAAATCGCAAAAAACGGAACCCTTATTGATTCGTCATGTCTGTCTGTCTGTCCGTATGTCACAGCCACTTTTTTTCCGAAACTATATATAGAAAATAGAACTATGCTGTTGAAACTTGGTAAGTAGATGTATTCTGTGAACCGCATTAAGATTTTCACTCATAAATAGAAAAAACAACATAAAATTTTGGGGGTTTCCTATACTTAGACCTGAAACTTAAATATTTTTTTAATCCGACCCATACGTGTGGGTATTCTAAAAATAGGTCTTCTAAAATGTTATTGAGGTTTCTAATATCATTTTTTTCTAAACTGAATAGTTTGCGCGAGAGACACTTCCAAAGTGGTAAAATGTGTTCCCCCACCCAGTGCAACTTCTAAAATAAGAGAATGATAAATCCAAAAAAAAAAAAAATTATGTACATTACCATGCAAACTTCCACCGAAAATTAGTCTGAACGAGATCTAGTAAGTAGTTTCTTTTAATAGATACGTTAATAAAACATCGATCAAAGTTACAACGAACTACAAGAACTTTTATATTATTTTACTTGCTGCTACGGAACCCTTCATGGGCGAGTCTGTCTCGCGCTTGGCTGCTTTTTTTTTTATTAGTATGTTAACTCATTTTGATACACCTTTTCTGTTACACGTTGTATAAGTAATAAATACATCTCCTAAGGTCCCGCGCAATATGCGTCCCCCCGTTCCTCTCCCCCGTTCGCGCTATATCGAAGTGTTGAGCGCGGCTGCGGGCGAACACACGCACACATTGCCGTATTCACGGATGTATAGTTTCGTTTGTAGTAGTGTAGGCGTAATTATACTCCGCTTTTATGAAGTTCCATACCTGTGTCTGAGTACCAATTCAAGGGCATAGGTACAAGTCGCTATTGAGAATCAAACTCGTGTCTCCAAGACGCACAACCACAGAATAAGTACTAATACTCACGCACATGAGTCTTAATCAGCAAAGAAATTTAAAAAAAAAATCTACTCAATGTGGTTAGCGCTATGGTTTATAATTTAGCTCGCGTTAGAACTCGGCACCGCTTCGTTTAGTCACCTAGACAACCATTGCAAGCCAATTTCATTCTTATTTCTCTATAGAAACAATTCAAATATCTGATTTTACTTCTCCGGAGTGGTCGCCGCGTAGTAATACCGTAGGTAAATTTTCGATACCTAAACGGGGAGTGACACAGGCCTGGCACAACCAATGCATCCGCTCAGCTACCACCACATTTAACTTACATAACCGCATTAATAAATTTCAACTCTATTATTATGACGTCTTTTAATCACTTTAAACTTTTCTACATGAAAATGCGCAAAATATCTCATTATTTAAAGGGGCTTAGCTCTAAGCTGGCCCTCACAGTCCGTACGGAGTTCTATAGCAGGCTTAACTCTTTGTTAACATACGAATGAAAACCCTGGCTCGGTTGGATAACTACTCATTGGCCATTTTGCATCATTTATATCCGACTTTCAAAAAGGAGGAGATTATCAATTCCTCGGGATCTTTTTAGGGGTCCGTAGTAAACAAGGAACCCTTATAGTTTCGCCATGTCTGTCTGTCTGTCCGTCCGCGGTTTAACTCAGCGACTATTAGTACTAGAAAGCTGTGATTTGGCATGGATATGTATATTAGTTAGCCGGAAAAAGTAGTAAAATAAAACAATGAAAGAAAAAATTTTTTTAAGGATAGCTTCCATACAAGTAAAGCGAAAAGGCAATTTTGTTTTCTCGTTTAACCAGTCATGTTGTGTATTATTGAATAGGGCTTTTAAAAAATAAGGTTGTGAACACTGTTTTTCGATTTAGGGATCCGTTTCTGAAATATTTGGTTTTAAAGAGAAAATTTTTGTTTGGGTCAAGTGTCCCCCCTCTATCTGCTAAATGGTTATATATAGACACGTGAAAAAAATCACAGCTATAGTATGTATAACTAAAATTTAAAGGAAAGCTATCAGAGCTAAGTAGGGTTTACAATTTAAAAAGTTGTATGCGATCAACTTATAAAATGTACTTGCAAAATGAAAATTTCACACAAATTCAATAGAAAATTAGTTTTTAGACGTTTTTAGTGGCATGAACTCAATGTGGGCATTCGTAACTACGGAACCCTACATTGCGCGTGGCCCGACACGCACTTGGCCAATTATTTATTTTATGTACGTTTACCGAATTCGAAGATGCCTGGGCCATTTTGAAAGATTATTTTTTTGTTTAAAAGGGTATACTTGTGAGGATGGAAATTTTAACAACATCGGTTGAGTAGTTTGTGGGTGAAGTCGGTTTTAAATTTTAAGAAATTAAAAACGGGTTAAATATATTGCTAAGCACTTTTTATTATTTGATTAAAACCGGCGTGAGACATACATTACTAGCATGCACATAAGCGTAGCCAGCCATGTGCTCATAGGGTGGGGCAGCAATCTGAAATAATATGTAACTAGCAAACTACACGGTCCGCCGCTTACCCCAGTTAATTTTTACGTATAAAATGTCGAGTGTGAACTTTCTTACGAATATTAAGTATTGTAGTAGTACTTGGATAATTTAATTTTTAGGTTTGGTTCGGTAACTTAAAGGTCTGAGCCAAGGTGGGGCAAGCGCCCCACCGTGCCCCACCGTGGCTACGCCCATGAGCATGAATTAAACGGGATCCTCACATAGAGAGTCAGCTTCTGGCCAATATGTTTCGACCTCATCTGGAGGACTTCATCGGGGTGAATGGGACTAGAGGACGCTAGCATAAGAACTTTGCTCTCATGCTTGACGACCTCCGTGGCGTAGTGGTCACCATGCTAGTCCGCCACCCAGAGGTCCCGGGTTCGATCCCCAGTCAGGGCAAATTGGAAAATGGCCTTTTTCAAATTGATCTTGGATGTTGATCTATTTAAGTATTTATTATAAAATATAGTATCTTTGAGTTAGTATCCCATAACACAAGTCTCGTACTTACTTTGGGGCTAGCTCAATCAATGTGATTTGTCCCTATATATTTATTTATTTATTTATGCTAGCGTCCAAGCTATAGGTGGTTATTCGTAAGCAGAAACTAATGTTTTATAGCGTAATTCTGAAAAATTTATGAAAGTTGTATGAAAATGACGATTTTTTCTTCGAGTTTGAAGCATTGGTCCAAAAAAAGTTATTCATATTGACGGTCTGAGTTGCTCCTACAAGGATCGGACAAGGTTTTTGTTATATATTGCATATACGGACAAATCACACAGATTAAGCTCGCCCCAAAGTACTTGTGGGAGTACTAACTCAACGATACTATATTTTGTAACAAATACATATATAGATAAACATCCAAGAGCCAGTTCGATCTGAAAAAGATCATGTTCTATCTTGACCCGACCGAGGATCGAACCCAGGACCTTAAAGTCACACCATGGCATGATGACCGCTAAGCCGCAGAGGTCGTAAAATAACAATTTATTTTCGCACAATTTAGCACATTCCGCGGAGCCCCATCTGTCTAGATCTTTACGATCTCGAAGCGCCTTCAGATTTACACGAGCAACAAAATGTAAATGTGATGTCTCTGCCTTTCAATGTTTCAAGGCTTTCGGTATTACACTTTTTATTTGCCCGAATAAGAACTTAGGTATGGTATTAGCATTTCCACATAAAAAGAAGTTTAATAGCTTGTCAGGCGCTTTTTACCGGCCGTGTCAAAGTTTTCTCGAATCTTATTTTGATCAATAGAAAGCCTGTGACCTAGTTTAAAACTAAGACATTGTTCCTATCATTCCATGGACCTATCATTGAGGGAATAGATCTATGATGGGGTATTGATGTAAGAGATGTATTGTCGCAAACACGTTTTAAAACTAGACGGACTAACGCAATAACTTTCAACGGTTGTTAAAAAAAATCATTAAAGTCTTAATATCTAATGCGTGTTTAAATTATCTAAATATAAATTATTATTTAAATTTTTCTTTATTTTAATGGTTCACTTGAAAATTTACAAATAAAACCTTATAAAAGTTTTTATTATTGTGTAATTTTGTATTTTGACTGTGGCTTTTATGTACATTGAACAATAAAAAATTTATCTATCTATGTAAAAGTGAACATAGTACATAGGTGCTACTTATTTTTAAAGAAATTCTTCCAGCCGACCCGCGAGATGAAATGGGAAGAAAGAGGTAATTGGCGTGTACAGTATAAGAATAAATAAATACTTATACCTATTTTACGTACATAAACGTACGTAAAATAAACTTACATAAGATAATATTTCTATATAATATGATGATCAGGATGGACTACAAATTGACTCCACTCTTACCAGAGCCACTCACATAGCTGCAATTAGTCAAAAAATCACCGTTAGTCTTCAACAATTAATCGTCTTAAGAATTTTTGCCTGTCAAGACAAAGATTTTACTTGTCCAGTCTTTAAATCTGCCTATTTTTGACCATGCTGATGTGTGTTTTCCTGACCTTAATGTAGATCTTCTTAATAAACTTGATAGACTCCTTAATAACTGCATTCGTTTTATCTTTCGCTCTGAACTTAATTTGCTTCCTATTCGCCAACGCAGGGAACTTCGGTTACTGTGTACTCTTTTTCTATCCTTACAAATACTGACTACCCTGAATATATAAAATGCAAATTCAATTATCTTTCAGACACTCATGATCGTCAACTTCGTTCTAATGAGACCCGCCAGCTCTTTATCCCCCTTGACCGGAATAATTTTATGTCTAACTCTGTTTATCTTTAAGCGTCACGGCCCTGGAATGCTTTACCCGTTGACATCAGAGAAATTTCTGCCAAATTCTCTTTTAAAAGAAAAGTTCACGCCCACCTTTAAAACTCCCTTTCTTCATAAAGTCATTATTGTTTAGTTCTTCTCTTCATAGCTATTTATTGTTAGTATAATTAAATGTATGTAATATTATGTATTGTATAAGTAGATATTCATTCTGATATTTATATATAATGGGTATATAATATTATTGTATATTATGTAGCAATATTTTATAATGTAAGTAAGTATATTGTGTTCCACTTTGTGCCGCATTTTTTCTCTATTTATCCCTATGGTTGACTGGGAGAGCTTTTAGCATTACCTTAGTCCGCCATTTGTTAAAAGTATATTTGTACTTTGGGACAATCTATAACATCTGCCCCTACATCATATTTATTTATTTATACATTTACATAGGCCAAAGCCCTAACTTATACTAAAAGGAATAATTTTATTTATTATATTTACAAAAACATTCGATAACTATTTCTGTCCGCAACAGTAATCTTATAATTATTATTAATTATTTAAATCATCATGCCAGCCAAAGGAAGTCCACTGCTAATCATAGACCCACCCCAACGGCTTCCAAAATTAAATTATTGTCCAATTTATTTCAAACTAGCTATTGCCCGCGGCTTCGCTCGCGTAGGGGTGTAATTTATCAAAATCCTTTCTTAAGGGATGCCTACGTCATAGTAGCTTTATGCATGCAAAGTCTCAGCCCGATCGGTTTAAAATTGGCAAAGTTTCATACAAAATTTCATCCCCTATTTTATCCTCTTGGGGGTAGAGTTGATCAAAATCCTTTCTTAGCGGATGCCTATGTCATAACATCTACCTGCATGCCAAATTTCAACCCGATCCGTCCAGTGGTTTGGGCTGTGCGTTGATAGATCACTATGTCAGTCAGTCAGTCACCTTTGAGTTATATATATTTAGAAGAAGAAGATAGAAGAAGAAGATTGAATATTTGCAGTATTACTAAATGTTTATTTTGATTTTAGTACTTGTTGTTTACATAATCTGTGGAACTTTCAACTATATAGCTATCACTAATCACAAGGGTTCATGAGATACGACTTGGTGACAGACAGACACACAGACGGACAGCGGAGTCTTAGTAATAGTGTCCCATTTTTTTCCCTTTGGGTAAGGTACCCAAAAAGCAAACTGAAACACTAATCATTTCATAAAATAGTTTAAAGGTCTTTCTAGACATTTATACAAATCAAATTTTTAAATATCACCATATTTCATTTTAAAGAATTTATTTCAAATGAGGGCGCCACTTTAGCTACCACTTCGTCTTAAAGCTTGTAGCTGTTGGTTACGAGTACAATAAACAATTAAATTAAATGAGCGAGAGATGGTCCTAAGGCTCGGAACAATCTGAATATACAATCATCATATTCCCTCCCTTCCACTCTTTTTAGAAAAAATCTCACAATTGCTCCATATAAATTTTATATCATTTTATAGATAATTGCTTGCTCTACATCAAGTAATAAAAAAATTATTATTGCTTTTGTTTTTGTAAATAAATAAATTATTTAAATATATATAACTCAAAGGTGACTGACTGACTGACATAGTGATCTATCAACGCACAGCCCAAACCACTGGACGGACCGGGTTGAAATTTGGCATGCAGGTAGATGTTATGGCGTAGGTATCCGCTAAGAAAGGATTTTGATCAATTCTACCCCCAAGGGGATAAAATAGGGGATGAAAGTTTGTATGAAACTTTGCCAATTTTAAACCGATCGGGCTGAGACTTTGCATGCATAAAGCTACTATGACGTAGGTATCCCCTAAGAAAGGATTTTGATAAATTACACCCCTACGCGAGCGAAGCCGCGGGCAAAAGCTAGTTATGTATATAGATAAACATTAAGACACAATACGACAGTGCTGCCATCTGACGGCTTTAATTTTGAAACAACGTCAACATGATTGACGGTGGGCTATTTCAATTACAGAAAGTAACAAGCAAATTATAACAGATGACTTTATCTATACTTCGAATATTATTTATAAAGAAGTTTTGTAATAAAGAATAAATAAAATAAATAATTATTATAATTTTGTAAAGTGATAATTATTATCATACTTATTAAGTGCGAATTATTATATACGAGTACCGCTAGTTATTTTATATAGCTGGTGGCCACGAATTCATTCGCGTGAAATTTGAAAATAATGACAACTTTTTTTCCTGACAACAGATTTTGATGAAACAAAAGTTATATATTGCTTCGAGCTTAGCTTAATCTGTTACTGAAAACCGCGTAAATATCCGTCCAGTAGTTTCAAAGACAAGCGTACGCATACATACAGATAGACAAAAAAAATCTTTCAACGGGTCAGGGTAAAGCATTCCATAGTGAAACATAAATAGCTGCATTTTCTGTTACCATAATAAGCTTACTGTAAAACATGTAAATGCTCTGCGATCAATAAGTGACCAACATATAATTAATATTTTCTCTTGACTAGGTCTGCGAGTTCGGGTTTTTCATGCTCACTAAAATGTCCAATCCGGTGGTGGCGTCGCTGGTCGGGTCGTTGGATTCCCTCTAATATGGTTGAGTTTAACGATGGCTGATCCGTGCGTCAACTCGTGAACGGGTGCTGCCGGGAGGGACTGGTCAGCTCGGCTTCGCTTTTTTTGACTACTTAATATTTTTTATTACGCAATTTATGTTTGTTTACTTGTTCGCAAGCATTACATGTTATAATGTGTCAACATTGTAAGTATTATATTATAAGTATTTATTAATTAAAAGACAATTATAATAATATGACAAAGCCCTTCTGGCAAGTAGGCGACCAATACTGTGAAAATGAGTTTCTTTTCAGCAGTGGTCATTACGAAGCGCTGGTATCGGTAGCTTTTCTTTAAAAATAAATTAAATTTTAATATACTTTACACGTAACATAAATAATACTTATTGACGTGTAAAAGTGCCTGTAAAGGTCTAATTACTGAATAAACATTTGAATCTTGAATCTTGTAGGATAAAGGAGTTTGCCATAAAATTTATAGGAATAGCAAAAAGACGAGTATGGGAGAGCGAAGTTGCCGATCATGAGTGACGGTAAGTTGAAATTTGCATTTTAGATCTAACAAAACATCCTTAAACTATTTTCAGGGTGAATACAGTCCATGATACCGAAAAACATTCCCCAAGGAGTATGTATTGAAAAATGAAAAATAATATTTGGCTTCCCAAACAAGTTAACCGATCAGCTGATCCGAGTTTGTATGGAAAGCCAAAAAATATTATTCCTATTTCGACATACATCTGTCGTCGTATGTGTATTTCGTATTAAAAGAATATTCCTTGGATATAATTAAGTTACGGAACCCGAAACTGGCTCGATTCTTTTATGACTTAAGCCCTTTGCATAATTTCACGACTATATCACGTGACCCGTTTTCGGTTCTGACCATAAATTAACCGGCTATTGTTCAGAATTTCACCGCTGAAGTTATGCTAAATAAAGCTGTTAAGCACGCGAATACTTTCAACATTGTTTGTTCAAATCTAAGTGACGTTGTGTTTTTTTTTTGTTCATTTATTTGGGCGACCGACGTTCCTTCCATTCTTGTCTCTCTTCAGCCAGTCTTATCAAATCTTGGTACGACACCACTCCCTGCTAAAGCAGCGGTGCGCCTGTAGACTAAACTTCCAAAAATTGCCGTTTTTTGCAAATCTGTGAAGAATAGCTAAAAACCTGACTTAAAACGGTAAACAGTAGTTCATGGAATAGTTTAAAGGGTTATCTAGAGCTTTCATTTCATATAAATGGGAAAGCTCTCGAATTGATTAAATCATATTTGAGCAGCCGAATTCAAAAAGTAAGTGTAAATCAAGTTAAATCTGATGGATCAACCGTAGTGATGGGTATACCCCAGGGTTCTATCTAAGGTCCTTTGTTATTTCTAATATATAATGATTTACCATATGATGTAAAAGACTGTAAGTCTGTGCTTTTTGCTGATGGTACTTCTCTTGTTTTCAGCGTAGATAGGAAAACTGACACTTCTAATGAGATTATAATACTTTAAGGCAAATGTTGGAATAGTTTAGGTCAAATTATTTATTATTAAATGCAAACAAAACTAAATGTGTAAAGTTCTGCTTACCGAATGTAACAAAAGTTCCAACACGATAGATATGGTAGATAACACAACGTTGCTGGGAATAACGCTTGATTCCGGATTGCAATGGGTGCCTGGAAAACTTAGCTCTGCAGTCTACGCGGTTAGAAGAATGAGGCAGATGACGGACGTTGATACAGCAAAGACATCAATATTTTGACTCTCTCTTCGCAAGTCATCTATGCGAACATTATGTACATGCGTCAGAATACATACATATAAGAAAAATTGTGATATTCATAGTGTTAACGCTAAAAATAAAAATAAATTAGCTATAATAAAATTCCAAATAATGTAGTAGCGTTACCATTATCTAAGTTTAAGACTGCCGTTAAAATCATTTAACAAAAAATGCTTATTATCATGTAAATGACTATTTATCTAATCACAATTCTTGGAAATAGTTGACTGCAAATTTTAATTGTATTATTTAGATGTATAATATAATGTATACTGAGCTTTAGTGTTAATCTGTATTGTAACTGAAACATAGCCTATCAGGCTGGGTAGGGACCAATACTGAACTGGGTTTCTTTCGGCGTAATCTTCCCAGCAGAGGTCGTTCCAAAACGCTAGTAGTTTTTAGTTTTTGCACTAAAATAATATTTTAAAAAATACCTTTGAATAAAAAAATGTTGACTTTGTCTTTGACATTTATTTTAAATGGAAAATTCAAGTATCCCCTTAAGCCATTTTGGACGTGATTCTGATCATGCAGAAGAACCAGCTACAAAATGCTTAGCTGTCGAAGCTCTAGAAACTCTGAAAAGAGCAAAATAAACCTGAAAACCTTATTCAATTCAGCCGTGAAGCTGCAATTATTTTCACCGCCCGCCAACCAGAATTCAATCAATCCATATTTAATCCGCTTTAGTGTAAAGTTCGTTGCTGAATCCCCCGGGAACTGCAATCAGGGCAGAGGGGGAGGGGTGGAGTTACAAATTAAAAAGTTTTATAGCTTGTATCGGAACTTTTATAGCCTGATTTAGTGATAAACTTGAAGCCCAATGGCACACATTTCTTTTTGGGTGACAGATAGATGATAGATAGATAACTCTTTATTGTACTGTGGGCCACATAGAAAAGTGTACCACCAATAGAACAATGCGGTAGTACCGAAAGTAAAGAGGTAGTACACTTTTCTATGTGGCCCACTGTACACCAAAAGAAAAAAAAAGAAAAATTATTTAAATGAGTACAAATAAGAGGATATATATTTCGGGGTCCAGTGTTGCCCTCATTTGAAGTAAATTATTTACTATTTGTTTACAGTTTAAAGTGAGAACGTGAAGCTTTTCTACGCAAAACGGACACTTTTGGCTTATGTGCGTAGAAACGTAACGATCTCACTTTAAATTATAAACAGTAGTTCATAAAATTGTTTGAAGGGTTATCTAGGGCTTGATCAAGACAAAATTTTAAATGATATCTCCTTCTCCGTTCAATAAATTTATTTCAAATGGGAGCAGCACGGGACCTTGAAAATCATACGTATCCCCTTAAAAGTTAGTTATTTTAACTTTTCAATGAAAAAAGGATATACTTACCTTAAAAAAACCACAGCGTCCTACTCCTTTAGTCATAATACGCGCGGTGACCACTTTGAAGGGGAAAATTCAGTTACATGACAGACAGACAGACGGACAGACGTCTCGCATATTCCACGTGCACTAAGTACCTAACCCCCGACATATCTAAATGTAGCTAAGAACCATCTCGATTACGCCAGCTTTCAAACAACAAAAACCGCATCATAGTCGGTCCATTATTTTAGAAGTTACGTTACAAACGTCAAACTTATAACACCCCTCCTCGTTTTGCGTCGAGGGTTAAAAAAGCGATTTTATTGATTTTTCCAAGGTAAACATATTGCAGTTTCTATCCCTGAAATGAAATTTCATAAGACGAAAAATATCACGCATCATTTTCACAGCGCGAAATGAGAATATTCAGTCCAATTTATAGGCGGAAGCGTTTACGTTGTTATTATTCAAAATATATGCTTTTTTAGGGTTCCAAACCCAAAGGGTTACGTTCGTTCGTCTGTACGTTCCCCGGGTCTCAAACAATGTCTTTACCAAATTTTATCTAAATCGCTTCAGTGCTTGAAGATTAACAGACAGAGTTACATTATAATATAGATGTGAAACTATAATATTAGTACCTAAGTGGAGTATGGATAGTTTCGATTACTTTGCCCTAAGTAGCTTGTCATTATCAATATGCCCGGGAATATTAAAAATGCCCCAATTTATCATTTGGTATGTTATCATACACACAGCCAGTTTTGAATTCATAAGTTTTCCGCCCTAGGTTAGTTAAGTATGCGTTAACCCCTCATATCGCGCCTACCTTTTTAATACCCTGGCAAAGGCCTCACAGCATTAAGCCATTGAATTTATATGAAAACCCTACATATGTCTCTGGTTTGCAACGAGACCGAAGCAGACAAGAAACCATAACCCAAAGTGATAATCACTTTGAGTTATGGTTTCTTGTCTGCTTTTTTATAATTAATTTCTTTTTATTGGGGTGTTTTTTATAATTCATTTTTATTATTATGAAAGATGCCCTAACTTATCACTTGGACTATAAGACATTCACAACACAGTCAGTTATAAATTCATGAGTTGCCTGCCGTAGGTTAGGTATAAATAAGGGCATTGTCCACAACGCCCGGGCATTATCGAAAATGCCCCAATTTATCACTTGGACCATAAAATATAGACGACACAGTCGGTTTAAAATTCATGAGTGCCTGCAATAGGTTAGGTATGCATTTACCTCACACGTCGCGCCTACCTTTTCAATACCAGGCAACCTCACAGCATTGAGTCATTGAGTTTATATGGAAATCTTATTCCCAGCTATTCACTACGCTGACAGCGACTCGCTTATAATGGCTTCGTGATTTTCGATTTGCTCAAAATTGATTTTAGCTTACATCGCAGTGGGGAATAGTTCCGTGGAATACGCAGGCAAATGGAATTTCTGGCTGTGACATGGCAGTCAGGATAACCAGATGCAACCATTTGAAGTTAACAATTGTTTAACAAAACAAAGTGCCGATTATTAAGAATATTATAAATATGGTAAAAAAGATATAATTTGAATTTGAATTTAACGTAACATCTACGTTCCGTCACAGACTAAATAAAGTATTGTTGAGTTTCAAAATTTTTTTCGTTTTTTATAAAACAAAATTAAAGAAAGTAGTCTGGTTTCATCAAAATTTGGCTGTTGTTTAAAAAGTCAGTAGCTGAAGCGGCAAGGAAATAGTTAAACTGTTAAAAAAAATTGTGGCGATGATCACATCTAAAGAAATACCTTATTACCTACATTACAATTATTCAAAAACATGTCTCAAATTTTAAAACGGTTTTTAACCTACTTCCAAAAAAGGAGGAGGTTATCAATTCGACGCGATCCTTTATTTTTTTTATGTATGTTCACCGATTATTCAAAGACGACTGGACCGATTTAAAAAATTGTTTTTTTGTTTGAAAGAGTATACTTTCAAGGTGGTACCGTGGAAATTTTATCAAAATCGGTTGTGTAGTTTGGGGGCGAAGTCGGTTTTTAGTTTTAAAAAATTATACCAATAAAATATATGCTCTAAGATTTCAGTAGGTTCCTAATTCACGAAGTAATAAATGTACAAACAATAAAAGTCACTTGTGTACAGTACTGCTTTCAAACACATATATAATTACAGGATGCTAAAAACTTTATGGGCACTCAGACGAATACATATTGCCTTTAATGGTGCAAACACCGGTTTATATTATATTGTGAATAGTTTTAGTAGTAAGATACAAAGAAAACATTTGTATGGATTTAATCCATAAATTCAATCGAAGACTTAAGAATCCCCTTTCCCTGGACAAAATCAGACTTTCCCATACAAACGTAGTCTACATTTTATTTTGAAACGACATGTCGGGTATGGGCATAATTATGTAATTTTAAAGAAATAATTGGTTTCCAACGGTAAAATTATAAACTTAAAAGAGAATAAAGGGTATTAAATCATATTTGACTATCACTATGGAAAACTTCTGCACGCTTATATTTTCTTTCCAGTTCATAATTTTAGCATAGGAAACCAATTATAACCCTAGATAATTGCAATTTCTTTGTAATTACAAATTTTTACCGAAATCTGACATGTCGTTTCAAAATAAAACGTAGACTACGTCTGCATGGAAAAGTTTAGGGTAAAGGGATTCTGAAGGACTCAAATGTTTATTCAGTAATAAGATTTATGCAGGCTATTTTCCACGTCAAACAGTTGAGTATAAGCACAGAATTAATGTATTAAGTAGATACAGAACAGAAACTCCTAGGGTCCCCGACTCCCGCACAATATGCGTCCCCGTTCCCCGTCCCCACACCTCTCCCCCGTTCAATACACACACATATTGCCGTGTGCTCGGATTTATAGTTTCGTTCAAAGTAGTAGCAGGCCTGTGTCACTCCTCGATTAGGTATCGAAAATATACCTAAGCATTATTACTATGCGCGCGGCGACCACTTTAAAGGGAAAATTTCAGTTACATGAATCGTTTGTCCAGAGAAATAAGGATGAAATTGGCTTGCAATGGTTGTGTAGGTATCTAAACGAAGAGATGAGGGGATCTGACGCGAGCTAAATTAAACTATAGCGCTAACCACATTAAGTAGATATTTCTTTGAATTCATTTTCTGAGTAAGACTTCTGTACGAGATTACTAGTACTTATTCTGTGGTAGTAGTAAGCATAGTGATACTCCGCTTCTATGAAGTGCCATTCTTGTGGTGTGCAATTTTGAGACCCCTACCCCTTAGTATGTCGTCAAAGACACTTGTACCTATTTTTTAATTAAAAAAAAATCTACTAAATATATAACTGATCGAGCTGGAAATATTTGAATAATATGTTATAATTTGTTTGTATAAACAAAATTATAATGTTATAATTTTGTGTTTTATTCCATAGATATGTTGTTGTATTTTGACGTCATGAACCTTATGACCCGCACACCCCTTATCACACTTCATTGACCACCTCCCTGCCCTTTAATGTGTGACGTAATTTATCGATGATTCCTTAATAATGTTTATAAATACCAAAATTATTAATTTATCGATACGCTACCGATACTAGCATTTTGGAACGACCACTGCTGAGAACAAACTCATCTGTATTGACCGCCTACTCGCCAGAAGGGCTGTGTCACACACAGCGTTGCCTGTAAGAGATTGCTTTGACAATAAGGCTAGCTCTTGTACCTCATTGTATGTTGTCTTTTATTTTATAAGACATTGTCATTTAAATTTTGTCGTATTAAGCAGCAAAAGGTCACTTTTTATTTTTGACGTACCTAGTCTCATTCTGGCAACAGTAAATTCCTATTTGAAAGGGAAAAAGACACAAGATGGGTTTTATGTCGGATTATATCTTTGGTAAGTTTCTCAGGAATCGCCGATGTTGGACAGAAAACTGCAAAGCTAAAATAGGATTGGGCGGGTCATGTCAGCAGAATGCCACCCGGCAAATGGGCGAATAAAGTAACTTCTTGGATACCGGAGGATGGCCGGCGTCGCAGGGGAAGGCCGAGAAAGAGATGGCGACGACCCTGACGCTTTTCAGCGTGGATGGTCAGCAATGACAATAGACAGAGACAGATGGAAGGAAATTGGAGAGACCTTTTGCTCAGCAGTGGGACAAAACAGGTTATTAAGTAAGTAAGTAAGTCATTTTCTTATGCTTTTTGAGTTACCGTGTGGATCAGCCATTGCTCTGCTCAACACAATCATTTATAGAGCACTAAGTAGGCTATCAACGAGTAACAAATCAATAGAGTCTTGAACGCTAGCTCGTGCGCGTCCGATTAAATCATCAATTACCGAGATTCCTCAAATATTCTAATCCTAATCGCAACTTTCATCGAATTAGCGCAACACGCGCCGCGCCTGTGTTCCGCGCCTATCGTAACACCGAAAGAAACAAACCATGATCATCCATGCATTAGGTTTTATTTATGCACGACGAGAAGTGCGAACAAGAAAATAAGTAGGTTAGCAACTAGAGAATAAGTAGGTAAGTAACAAGATAATAAGTAGTTACGTAACAATACTACTATATACACCATATAATATACACCGTTTCACTGGAAGATGCTTTCAAGCTTGTGGAATGGGAAGGATTTGGCATCAACATCAATGGCGAGTATATCACTCACTTTCGATTTGCCAACGATATCGTTGTCATGGCAGAATCGATGGAAGACTTAAGTACTATGCTTGGAGACCTAAATCGAGTTTCCCAACAGGTGGACCTTAAAATGAACATGGACAAAACGAAAGTAATGTCGAATGTCCATGTCGCACCCCTACCTGTTTGTGTTGGGAGCTCCACCCTCGAAGTTGTAGACCAGTATATTTACCTGGGTCAATTGATCCAGGCAGGAAGTTCCAGCTTCGAGGAAGAGGTCTTTCGACGAATCCGACGATCGGCTGGGCAGCGTTCGGGAAGCTACGCAGTGTCTTCTCGTCCAAAATACCTCAGTGCCTCAAGACGAAAGTATTTAATCAATGTGCGTTACCGGTGATGACTTATGGCTCTGAGACGTGGTCCCTTACTATGGGACTCATTAGAAGGCTCAAGGTCACTCAACGCGCTATGGAAAGGGGTTTGCTAGGTGTTTCCCTACGAGAACAAAAGCCACTGACATAGCCCAACGGATTAGTTCGTTGTAGTGGCAGTGGGCGGGACACATAGCGCGATGAACCGATGGCCGACGGGGCCAAAAGGTTCTCGAATGGCGACCACGTACTGGCAAGCGAAGCGTAGGACACCCACAAGGTGGTCTGACGACCTGACGAAGGTCGCTGGAAATTAAGCGCTGGATGCAGGCCGCTCTAGATCGGTCATTTTGGAAATATTTGGGAGAGGCCTATGTCCTGCAGTGGACGTTATGCGGCTGAAATGATGATGATGATGACGTAACAATAACACTAGAGGCTCTGTGAGCTGTAGACCTCGCGCGTCACCCCGACCCGTTGATGTTTATCGGGTAAAAAGTTGTTCTGATAAAAAAATTGCGTCAAAGGCAACAAAATAGATTCATAACAATTTAAAAAAAAGGTAGCGCTACGGAGAAGCGGAACTACCGATAAAACTTTAGTAGTTCAGCTTCCCATCACTAGAGTTGTTCATCCGCCCAAAGGTTGGCTGGAAGAGATTGCATTTTTAACGATAAGTCCGCCTTTGTGCCTTAGTTTCTTGTTGTTTTGTAATTTTTTACCGATTTCCAAAAAGGAGGAGGTAATTAATTCGTCGCGATCTATTTTGTTTTTTTTTATGTATGTTCACCGATTATTCAAAGACGCCTGGACCGATTTGGAAAATTCTTATTTTGTTTGAAAGGGTGTACTTGTCAGGTGGTCCCATTGAAATTTTATTAAAATCGGTTGAGTGGTTTAAGAGGAAGTCGGGTTTATAGTTTTGAAAAATTATTATGTGTCTATTATTATGGTGCTATATAGTTAATTTGTATTGTATTGCTGTTCTTCTTGACAGACGGGGGATTCTTAATTTGCCTAGCAAATAAACTGGTGAATTTAATGAAGTACTATAAGCTCACCTATTAAACATTGCCCTTCTGTTGGTCATTGACATTGGCTGCGAACATTGCCCTGGACCAAATTAGCACGCCGCTTTTAGCCCGTCTAGATATTCTGTCTCCGCGCTGCGCAGGCTCACGGTTATGCTAAACTTAAACTTGACGATTGATGGTACTTTCTCTTTACCCCACTGCGTCAGAAGGAGGGTTATGTTTTTAGAGAGTATGTATGTACAATACCCGGCACGTAAGTTGAACAAAAATGGCGGCCGTCGGTGCATGTTTAATTGGATATAAAAGTGTTAAAAGAATTTTTTTGGTCTTTCTTCAAAGCCAAAATCATTTCTATCTGAAGTTCGGATAGAAATGTTCTAGAAATGTGATTCTAAACGGACAAACAACGTACAACAACGTCCGCCATTTTTGTTCAACTTACTTGCCGGGTATTGTATGTATGTATGTATAATTGTTTGGCACGCTCTGCAGCCTGAACGGCTCGATGGATTTTAGCTTGAGAGGTGTCGTTAGATTCGCATTTATGTACTATTAAGTATATAATCATAATATCTTCAATTAAAATTGGACAAACTTGGTAATAAAGGTTTTCTTCAAATAGAATAAAAGAATCATCAAAATCGGGTCACGAGTGGCGAAGATATCCCGTAACATACAAAAAAAAAACATACGGGTTGAATTGATAACCTCCTCCTTTTTTGAAGTCGGTTAAAAACATACAAACTGCTACATTATAAAAATTCATTTCAAGACTTCAACCTGCGCAACTTCAGCTAGCTCAATAGAAATGTGACTCCGATTCGAGTGTGTTTACAACAATGGCTGACCTGATTACAGCAGCCATCTCTGTTAGGTGTTACATGACGCGAAATCCAATTTCCACCAGCTGAAGTGGTCGATATTATGCTGAACCTATTACGCGGATATATTACATCTGTCACGGTTATCACAGTATTCACAGTATCTACATTTATCGCATTCCCGGTTGCATTCTCAGCAGGAACGCTTCAGAGCCCGGGGTCCGCTACCTAACCAAGGAGATTTGACGAGGTTACTGGTGTTTACACAGAGCAACTGTTGTCTGACTTCCGCAATCCAAAGATGGCATTCGGGACCCAAAGTTTATACAGCCTTCCGAAACACCGCAATCATCTTTCTTTTTGGATAATCAGGTCATTCAAGCCTGCAATATCCTAACCAGACTGGAACAACTTTTCACAAAGTATGCTTGCCAGTGGGATTCGTACCCATGATCTCCGGGACACAAGGCGAACGCCTTGACCACTGGACCACAGAGTAGTCAACCCGACTCCCTTTTTCTCTTCTTGCCATATCCGTATACGGGGTAAACCCCCCCCCCCCAATACTTTATACTACATATTATACATTATACTACAATTTAGGGTTTCGTTGTAAACAAGAAACCCTTATAGTTTCGCCATGTCTGTTTGTCTGTCTGCGGTTCTACTCAGAGACTATAAGTAAATAAATAAATATAAATATATAGGGACAAAAAACACTGATTGAGCTAGCTCCAAAGTAAGTTCGAGACTTGTGTTATGGGATACTAACACAACGATAATATATTTGATAACAAATACATATATAGATAAACATCCAAGACCCCGGACAATTTTAAAACGGTTATTTTCCAATTTGCCCTGACCGGGGATCGAACCCGGGACCTTTGGGTGGCGGACTAGTAGATATGGTGACTACTACGCCACAGAGGTCGTAGTAAGTACTAGAAAGCTGTAATTTGGCATGGGTATGTACGTAATATCATGCCGACAAAGTAGTAAAATATAATAAAGAAAAAACTTTTTTGTTTTCGCGTCGCTCCTTTAAATGAAAAGTGGGAGTCAATTGATTTTTCTTGACTAACCCACCGTGGTGGGTATCGTTAAATAGGTCTTTCAAAAATGTTTGAGAGCCTTTGAACACATTTTTTGATTAAGGGATCCGTTTCAAACAAACAACAAAACAATGTATAAGAACACTTGTACAACAAGTTAATAAACAAAACCAAAGTTAATCATTCAAATAAGTATAAGCTTGTTTTCATAATTTCCTATCCCCTAATTAAAGCATCGCATGCTGTCATTTTTTTAGCGCTTCGTGCGATATGTAAATTCGTGACAAAGATTGAAAAACGTTTTGGCTTAATAAAAACTTAACACGTTTTCGTGGCTTTCTCTGTGGCCGCCTTGGAGCGTAACGCGAACTTATAAACGGTTCGTCTATTTAGTATGACAGGTAAATTATTATCAGGTGTGTTAAGCTAACACTGGTTTAAGATTTTTCGAGCTGCATTATTGCATTTAGCCACAGAATAAGTACAAATATTGACGTAAAAATCTTACTTAGCAAGGAAATTCAAAGAAATATCTACTCAATCAGGTTAGCGATGTGGTTTTCTTCGTCCAATATGCCGAATCCCTCACAATAAATTGATTTAGGTATTGTGTTAACATTATACTTTCAACGATCTTAACGTCATATCTAAGTGGTATATAAATATATTCAAAATTAAAATACAGTTTTGGTTTAAATTACTTCAGTGTCATACTAAACATAGCTTTGGAAATTAAAGCAATTATTTAAAACAAAATGTTTACTTGATGGGGCAATAGGTGTTGGATTTAACCCTTTCACCGCGAAAGTAGGATTTATCCGACAAACATTGTCGTGCCCATTCCGCGAGCGTCGGATATTTTCGACAAAAAAGAAATGCTTGTGTTGCACATGACTTAAGAGCGGCCTTCCCGTCTTACTTTTCATACATACGTGATAATGGCATTGTATCTGATCTTTCTTGAAAACTTTTGAACTCACAGGTATCTTGGGCGCTATTTTTAGGTTTCTATCGAAATAAAAAATTGAAATTTAGAAAAACAAAGTAAGTATAAGCCTCCAAAAAGCTGCTTTTTTGCACAAATTTCAGCTGCACTTCAATCGTTCATAAATTACTCATAAATTGTAAAAGTAAAAAAAGTATTTCGATACAAACCCCGCAAATATAATGAAAATTTTGAATACAAAACATTTATTTCACATACTTGTAAGGCTTATTGATAAACACGTATCTCCTGGAACAAGTTTTATGAAATTTCTGTACCCTATGAATAGTTAATATTCGTTCAATGGATGCCACCAAACCAATGCCCTTAGGCGCTATCTCTCTCTTTTCGGTTTGCCTATTTTTGTAACTTTGCCCTGGATGCGAGCGAGTTTGAAAAGCTTGGTGTTTCAAGCTTTTCAAACTATGCTCGCGTTGAAAACAGAGCGGCCGAGAAGGGCCGCCTTAAGTATCCACATCCCTTTATGGTTTTATTTTATTTTAGATTTACTACCCTTTGCGCTGGAGGCACGTCAACTGATATAAAGTCCCGCGGTGAAACGGTTATAAGATTTTCCGATAAGCGATTTTGATATAGTTAATAAAATATATTAAGGGGCTACATGAATTTTCCAGGGTCCAGTGCTGCCTCCATTTGAAATAAATCTATAGATAGGAAACGGAGATTTCATTTAAAATTTGGTCTTGATCAGACCCTAGATAACCCTTCAAATTATTTTATAAACTACTGTTTACTGTTTAAAGTGAGAACATGAAGCTTTTCTACGCACATGCGCCAAAAGTGGCCATTTTTCGCAATTTTGCGTAAAAAACTTCACGTTCTCACTTTAAAGTGTAAACAATAGTTCATAAAATAGTTTAAAGGGTTATCTAGGGTCTGATCAAGACCAAATTTTAAATGAAATCTTCGTTTCCTTTCAATAGATTTATTTTAAATGGGGGCAGCACTGGACCCCGGAAAATTCATGTAGCCCCTTAAATTGATGTTGCCTTTTCCATTAGGGTAAGTACCTCTTTCTAATTAGTTTTGTCATTGTAGATACAGCTACATAAGTGTGAGTGAGCGCCAAAACTGGAGCTAGGAAAAAAAAGGCGGCCAAGTGCGAGTCGGACCCGCCCATGAAGGGTTCCGTAGCAGCAAGTAACATAATATTTTTGAGTTGATTGAATGAAAGGTAAATTGTGGTTTACGATTTATGACGTATTAAAAAAAACTACTTGCTAGATCTCGTTCAAACCAATTTTCGGTAGATGTTTGCATGGTAATGTACAACTTATATATTTTTCAGTTTTATTATTCTCTTATTTTAGAAGGAACAGGGGGGGAGACTCATTTTACCACTTTGGAAGTGTCTCTCGCGCAAACTATTCAATGGTTTAGAAAAAAATTATATTAGAAACTTCAATATCGGTTTTGAAGACTTATCCATAGATACCCCACATGTATTAGGTTTATTAAAAAAAAATAGTGTCGGTTCTAAGTAGGGGATACCGCCCAAATTTATTGTTTTTGTGAAAATTATAATGCGGTTCACTGAATACATCTACTTATCCCAAGTTTCAAAAAAGTGGCTGTGACATACGGAGGGTCAGACAGACAGACATGACGAATCCATAAGGGTTCCGTTTTTTTCCATTCGGCTACGGAAACTATTTACATAATATGTAACTCTGTATATTTTTTTAACTAACATTGTTTCAGAAACCCCTCCCCCTCCATACAGTCGGTACGCGATGGATGACGTCAAACCTAAAGGTCAGTTTCTTTAGATTTTAACCGACTTTAAAAGAGGAGGAAGTTATCAATAAATAAATAAATATATGGGGACAAATAACACTGATTGAGATAGCCCCAAATTAAGTTCGAGACTTGTGTTATAGGATACTAACTCAACGATACTATATTTTATAACAAATACATATATAGATAAACATCCAAGACCCAGGACAATTTGAAAAAGGCCATTTTCTAACTTGCCCTGACCGGGGATCGAACCCGGGACCTCTGGGTGGCGGACTGGCATGGTGACCACTACGCCACGGAGTTCGTCAATATTTTATGTGGCATGGTGTTACCAATTGTTTGAAATTATTAGAAAGTTAACTAAGGACGATAGCAGGCAAGGTGTTAAAAAATCAGTGTTAGTTTATTTCACTAATAATTAAAACACAACAATACTGGAACGTCAAGCTGCTAGCAGTACGTACGATAAGAAAGTGCACGGCATAGAGGAGACGCTCGAGGGTCGGGCCGTGCCTCAGGCCGAGTTTCAAAAACCAGTATAAACCAGTGCGGGCCGTGCCATCCCTCAAGCCGAAATAGTTGACGGCAAATTTTAATTTTATTATTTAGATGTATAATATAATGTAAACTGAGCTTAAGTGTAAATCTGTATTGTAACTGAAACAGCCCATCAGGCTGGGTAGGGACCAATACTGAACTGGGTTTCTTTCGGCGTAATCTTCCCAGCAATGGTCGTTCCGAAACGCTAGTAGTTTTTAGCTTTTGCACTAAAATAATATTTTAAAAAAAATACCTTCAAAAAGAGACAAATTTATCCTACATTGAATAAAAAAAATTTGACTTTGACTTTTATGTCTCACCTACACAATTTGTGTGCACTCACATAAATGCAAAACGGAGCTTATGTCTCGAGAGCTGCAACTATCACCTAATCGGTTACACGTACCTGAAAAAAAAGAAAAAATATGTTAGATGTTATTTTATTTCTTATTATCAATTGCATAAAACTACTAACATAACCCCGTTACTATTAAGGGGCTACCTGAATTTTCCGGGGTCCAGTGCTGCCCCTATTTGAAATAAATCCATAGAAAGGAAACGGAGATTTCATTTAAAATTTTGTCTTGATCAGACCCTAGATAACCCTTCAAACTATTTTATGAACTATTGTTTACAATTCAAAGTGAGAACGTGAAGCTTTTCTCCGCACAATTGCGAAAAACGGCCACATTTGGCCTATGTGCGTAGAGAAGCTTCACGTTCTTACTTTAAACTGTAAACAGTAGTTCATAAAATAGTTTGAAGGATTGTCTAGAGCCTGGTCAAGACAAAATTTTAAATTATATTTCCGTTTTCTTTTAAATGATTAAATTCAAATGGTGCCGCACTGGACCCCGAAAAATTCAGGTAGCCCCTTAAGTGTGTTTGCTGCAGTGTCATGCAATTTCTAAATACCGGTCAATTTTCAACATACCCTGGTTGGGAATCGAACCCAAAACCTCCTGGGTGGCAAACTAGCGTTGTGCCATTCCGCCACGGAGGTCCCCAATCAAATAAGGATACATACAGACCGGCACTCAGCGGCAGCGGCAGTCGATACGTCTCCCATTGACGGCGACTGATGGGAACGGTGAAATGCCGCTCTGTATGAGCCCTTCCTTATTTCATAGACAACCTCCTTGGTTGCCTATGAAATAAGTCTATATTGTGTAAAATTTTAAAACCCTATTCTGCCACTCCTGAGGTTCTGGGTTCGTTCTTCAACCAGAGCAAGTTGTAAAATAACCGCCTGTGTTCGAGAAACTTAAAATGACTGGGCCAATTTGGATGCGATTTTCACTTACATGTAGAGCAATTTTACGGTGCCTTAAGGCCGGGGCGGACAAAGTGTAGGTGTAAATTTCACCAGTTAATTTCGATAATTAATGGCAAAGTGATCATTAATCATAGTGCGTGCCAAGCCGAGACCGCCTACTGAATTGTTAACAAGTTGCAAATGCTAGTATTACAAGTGAGATGTAGCAAGGTATTTTTAGGCTGTCTGTGTCATCGTAGCTTCTAAAACGGATGAACCGATTTCAATGTGGTTTTTTCACTTGAAAGCAAGGTTCCTAACTATGTTAGGTAAAAATCGGTTTAGCCGTTAAAAGTCAGGGTATTTTTATTTACCGGGTATATCCCATTTTCCACCACTGGGGGCGGACACCACTGGTGGCAGACGGGACAATGTTTATGTAGGTACACGTGTGCCAGATGCCACCACTCGCGACGCCCCTACTGGTTGCGAAAGTCTATCCCTGTGTAATCCCATCGAGTTTAGGCTCGTTTACTTTGGTTTCACAATAAAAGATTGTCAAAAAAAAACTATTTAGTTTAGTTATGAAAATGAATTCTTATAAAATTTTGTTAAACTGGTAATTTTGGTAAAGTAGAATAATGTTTCCTGTAGTTATATAATTCCTAAGAAAAGTTAAGAAAACAAATAAGTATACTCGTATTTTTAAAAAGCTTTTAAAATAAACTTCAAAATACCGGTCGCAAAATAAAAATAAATACATTAACTCAAAAAGAACACCTTCCGGTGAGATTCGCACTCCAGACGATTAAGTCTATCAGAGATCTCTTTATAAATAAACTGGACTATTCATCTTTTGACAATGCTGGTGAAAATATACGTCTCTTGTATGTAATAATAGAAAATAAAATTCCTTTGTTAATTCGTTGTACTTACAAATACAAAATGGTCGTAAGAGCCATTAAATCCAAAGGTGCTTAGGCCCATTGTGCCAACTCCGTCATTTTCAAAAATTTCCAAAAAATGGCTCGACTGTCGATTTTCATATGTTTATCGAACCTGCTTCCAAAATTTCACGAGAATCGGTTGAGAGATGCGACCTCTAGAGGAGAACACACAGACATACCAAAGCATTTTTGGCTAAGTTGAAACGGAGACTTCACTCGCTTCGCTCGCTCGGGCAATTAACGAGGTCGTCAGGGAGATCCTTGGCGTAGTGTTAAGGTCCGATGATATTTTTAAACCGACAACGAAATAGACAAGAACCTGGTTCTAAAATTGATGATGATAAACGAAATAGAAACAAACACAATCCAATGTTTATTCAATGAGTATCACAGTAATTATGTCATTAACTTAACAAGTCAATCGAACGCAAGACACTGTTTAACAATGACGCAAAAACTCGCATATATTTGTGACTCATGCCACCCTTAAAGGCGCCTATTCACTGGTTTTCTTATCTCTTATGGTCTAGTCGGTGGCGGTGAAAAAAAAAACATACTCAGTGGTTGTTAAGGTGAGTAAAAGAGCTTGAATTACACTATACTAGAAGTGCTATTTTTGAAACCGTCGTGTTAGTGAAATCAAAATTGATTAAAGCAGAAAAATTAAAAAAAAATACTTATTTTTTCATATATTTTTTTATATATTTTCATACTTTATAGGCTAGTTTGAATAATAATATGTGACGTCCTCTGTAGCATGTGATCATTATGCCAGGCTATCACACCGGAGGTCCCGGGTTCGATCCCCGGTCAAGTCAAGATGGAAAATTATCTTTTTCAGCTGAATCTTAGATGTTTATCAATATGTTCATGGATTTATTTGTTATAAAATAAAGTATCGTTGAGTTAGTATCTCATAACACAAGTCTTAAGCTTACTTTTCGGCTAGCTTAATCTATGTGATTTGTCCGTATATATTTATATAAGGTTTCGTTTTTCCTGTTGAGTCTTATAACCCTAAAAAACAATTACCAAATACGAGTATCTTTAAAAAAATTGATCGCATGTGTGACGGTCCATTGGCTTGATATAGATCAAAACGTCCGTCAATGTGTGCATGCTTGAGTTGAGTAGCAATTTGAGTTATCCGCTGTCGTAACGAGTAAACGAAACAACTTTATTATACAGAAAAACAGCAAAACTCAAGTGGGCTGGATTGCAGACACAGGGAAAGACTACGAATGACATGGCGGGAAAGTAAAAATTCATTTAATTATCTTTCGATATTTACATCAATGTTTCCCTACGTGATCTAACCAGAAATGAGGAAATTCGTAGGCGAACAAAGGTTACTGACATAGCCCAGCGGATTAGCTCGTTGAAGTGGCAGTGGGTGGAGCATATAGCGCGACGAACCGATGGCCAATGGGTCAAAAAGGTTCTCGAATGGCGACCACGTACTGGAAAGCGAAGCGTAGGACACCCATACAAGGTTGTCAGACGGCTTGACCAAGGTCGCTGGAAAGCGCTGGATGCAGGCCGCTCTACATCGGTCAATTCGAAAATCCTTGGGAGAGGCCTATGTCCTGCAGTAGACGTTATGCGGCTGAAATGATGATGATGATTCACATGATAATTGTTAATTTTTCTTTCGATTTCATCATAGTTGATGATGTCAGATCATTTCCTTTGACGATTGGATGGCAGCAGACTGCTTAAAATTTAATCGTGGGAAAGAACATTGGGAGGCAACAGCCACCTTTGCCCAGTGGGACACAAAAGAGACTAAAAAAATGTACAGAAAAAATTAGGGACCCAAATTTTTCAATATATCAAAATAAAAAAAAAATTGAAAGACAGAGCATCTCTAATTGCTTTACAGACGAGAGACAGTATCTAACCCCAAAGTTAGTTCGAGACTTGTGTTAATGAGACCCTAACTCAATGATACTAAATTTCATAAAAAATACATATTTAGATAAACATCCAAGATCCAGGTCAATCTGAAACAGATTATTTTCCATTTTAACCAGGCCACCGCGTACTGGCAAGCAAACCGTGGGATACCCACCCACAAGGTAGTCAAACGACCTGACCAAGGTCGGACAGCACTGGATGCGGGCCGCTCGTGATCGGTTATTTTGGAAATCCTTTTGAGAAGCCTTTGTCCATCTGTGGACGTTCTGCGGCTGACATGATAATGATGAATTCATGAAAAAAAAAAAAACTATCAAACCCACCACCGTTCACTCAGTGTAGTTTCAGCCCCTGTTCTAAACATAGCCACCATTGTACAATATCGCGCTATCTCGCACTAAACTATCAGGAAAGTTCGTTTGCGGCGGCCCAGTTCGCGAGCTATTGTGAGATCCGATTGATTCTAGGGTTAAATTTCTAGAACATTTGAAGTTACATTTCTATCACTTTCTTTCCTTTTTCCACCATCACGCTAAAAGGGGCTTAACAGCGATTGGCACACAGCTCCGCTTCCCGCTGCGTAGCGCGTGAAATGTGTGCAACGTAGGCCTAAACGTGTTTTCTATACTAATTGAGATATTTGTATACAGTGCGGTCCCGCGCTACGCAGCGGAGTGCGGAGCAGTGTGCGAATCGCCGAGGCTTGCAGTACTGGGCTCTGTCTGTTTGGAGCTTCAAGACCCCAAATGCTCTGTCTGTCCCTTTGGGACTAAAATAATATACAGGGTGGTCAAAAAGTCGTGGATCAAACGAAACAGGGAGATAAAGGAGGTAATTTCCAACAAAAAATCTTTCCCCAGCATGGCCATAACTTCATTGCAAATAAGTGCTCTTAAAGTGAAAAGTAATTTTTTGTAACGCTTTAAAATTTACGGAAAAAAAATCATTGCTCGTTAAGTTTGATACCAAGAGCTGCAATACAATTTTTGTAGTATTGATACATTATCGACTCATAATACAACACCTTTTGTTTGATTGTTTTTAATCAATTTAATTTTTTACTGATTAAATTGTAAAAAAACTCGGTAGTTTCATTGAAAAAACTAAAATAATTCATATCTTTTCGTGCAATGAAGTTATGGCCATGCTGGGGAAAGATTTTTTGTTGGAAATTACCTCCTTTATCTCCCTGTTTCGTTTGATCCACGACTTTTTGGCCACCCTGTATACATGTGGTACTAAAATAATATATACAGTGGCAGTGGGCGGGGCCCATAGCACGCAGAACCGATGAATGAGGCGGGTTCTCGAATGGCGGCCACGTACCGGCAAGCGCAGCGTAGGAAACCCACCAACTAGGTGGTCGGACAACCTTAGCAAGGTTGCAGGGAAACGCTGGATGCAGGCCGCTTCCAATCGGTTCTTTTGGAAAACATTGAGGGAGGCCTATGTCCAGCAGTGGACTTCCTGCGGCTGATATGATGATGACGTGGTATTATGCATGTACTATTGTACTTCGAAAGTAACACGACATCAAAACGCAGTTGCGTGTGCAAAAAATTAATGAAAAACAAAAAATAATCGACCTCACCCTCACATACATTTCAACGCTCAGCTGAACGAATTTTCTATGGGAACACTATGGGGATAGTCTTTTTATTTTTAACAATTTATGTATTATAAAAAGAAGTTAAGTATCATTCCCTTAATTTGCTGCAAAAATTTACTGGCGGTTAAGTCCTGTCAGAAATGTTTAGTATACAGGTTGATGTAAGCGTGGTAAATCGCTACAAACAATACACCTAAAGACCACACTAGCTGAGTGCGACAGATAATGTGTAGAAAGAGATAGGGATCAAATTTTAGAAGTAAAGAAGTTTTCATACAAAACATATAAGTCATTACCATCCTGGCTTGAACATAGTCACACGGGAATTGGATTTTTCAAACTGTAAATTGTATTAATTTGTTAGTTATCCAAACTTGTAAAGATTGTATTGTACTGCTTTACCGACGGTTTCTGTAGTACTTACATTTTGAAGTCACACAAAAATGTTTCGATTCTAGTCACATTTATAATACATAGATATTCTTCTTGTACCTTCTAAATCTATGCTTCATACCTATCGCTTGGCACCCGCAATATTCTCGATACAATCTCGACGTTTATTTCCGAATCGCAGACGAGAAACAAGAGTACGTCCCAGACAATGGCGCATAGCAAGTGAGTCAGCGCTGGAACAATCGCGGCTTAATAACAATATCTATTGTCGGTAGATTTATTTAGCGTCAGTAGCGGTTAATTGGACGTTTTATGGTTGTATAAATATAATTTTGTCTTCCTTGGATTTCGTTAGGACTATCTTACTTTCATTATACATAGGGTAAACTTATAAAAACTTATTTATTAAGGTTGCTTTCTAAACGGGAACACTGCAGCTACAGAGTAAAAATCGGCCAGATGGGCGGACTAGCGTGTTGACCATTACGCCACGGAGGTCGTCAATAATAGATGACTCGCATGGTCTACAAAACACGAGAACCATTCACATAATATGTTAATAAAATTATTTGTAATAGACAAAATACTTGCACTACGTTAATGGGCCTTTAGCAAGTACCTAAAGAGAAGAATATTTTACTTTACTTTATTAGAAACACAAACACAATACAATCATATCAGGACCAAGGTACCTAATTTCTACACACCTGTTCTAGACTGTACTCCAAAATTATGTGTTTACAGCATGTTTATACATAGTTGTTTTATTAAGTTGTTTTAAATGTACCTACTTTATATAAACATTGAATAAACTAACTAATTAATAAATGCATTGAATACTACATAAACATTAAGAGATAATTAGAATATACATAAGTAAATAAATCTAACAAACAATATGAATAATTAAATACAAAACCTCCTTGAAGTAGCTCATTTAGAAAACTAATCCCTTCTACCATTCGTGAGCAAGTGTCCATTAACGTATCGAGTTTCCAGGAAGCCTTTTGACCTAGAAAGAGGATATTTTCCATACATTGAGGGTGAGAAGGGTCGCAACATAGAGTACAAATGTGTAGAGGTTAAGTCAAATGAAGTCCACACTCCTAAAGTATTTTTGGAACGAATTTCCTTTTCGCGCGGCATAGACGGGGGGCTAGGCGAAAAAAAGTGTAAGGTTTTTCCATCCCTTTTTCCGTTACGATTTAAAGTGAAGGTAACTTTACAAGTTTAACTATCTGTCGGGATAGCGTATGCCTGAGTTAGTCGATGTTCCGGTTCAAACCGAGCACACGCCAGTATATATATTTTTTTATTTTATTGTTTTTTCATACGCTAGAGCGAGAGAACAGAATGCATCAGTATCGGCAATTTCGCGGCATTCCGTCGCTCTCTCGCTCTAGTGAATGACGGTAGGAAAGTGGTGTTCCGTGCTGACAGATGTAGATCAACAATCAACCCTAAGCGTTTTGGTAATCTCGCCTCGTCCATTCTCGCTACGTGCCCTGACCATCGTAGGCGTCCAATCTTAATCGTTTTAATGACGTTAGGCTTGTCGTACAGTGGTTGTAGCGCGAACGCCATTGCACCTGTTAAATCACAGCTCCGTAGATGCGCTGAAAGTATCTTTCGCTCTAACACCAAAAGCCAGTCCTCATCCTTCCAACTCAAAACCCAGCATTCAGTGGTGGCGTCGCTGGTCTAGTTTTCGAAAGTCCACTTGCCTTCAGCATTTTCTTGACAACCAACATATATCAAAATTCCATGCGTTAGTCAATGTTTAGAATTTAGATAAACCTTATGATTTGTTTACATGAATAGTAAATGGTGTCAGTTTTTCAGGCCACCTAAAGGCAATATATTAAAGTGAGTATGCTACCAAATTAAGGAGTGCAAACTTTTGTATGCAATTGACAGAAAAACAGTGTTCCATAGCAGTAGTGTTTTACTAAATAACTTTTGATAAACACAGTGGTTATACTCTACATAATAGTGTATTTGAGCTTTATGCATAAAAGGAATTCCGGAGAACTTATATTACAACCGTTAAATTCTATCGTTATGGTATGATGGAATCGTGATATAGGTCTCTATACCAAGGGACCATATATTACTTCACTGCTGATACACAAAGGCGTGGCATTTTATTTTGTTTCATCTTTCTGATTTCTTCCTTTGAATATTAACTATATATTTTTTCTATAAGCCTATACTGTCTACTGCTGGGCAAAGGCCTCCCCTCTAGTACGCCACTGATCTCTATCTTGCGCGATGGATTTCCAAGTCTTGTTATATACTATCGAAACGATCGATACTATCGATAAGATCTAACTTCAATAGTATCGATAGTTTTACCTTTATCAATAGTATTGCAAAATTTTGACAATCGAAAGTATAGATTGTCAATAGTTTGCAATCGATATTGTGACTGTTTACCGAGATCAACTATCTGTTTTTGTGGTGTGATTTTAATTGGGTTACCTCCTTTTTACCCAACTTTATTTTTTACTCGTAACTTATTCATAAATTATTAAATTTAAAATAAAATAGTACAAATGTATTCATAGGGGATATTAAGGTGTATTTTACGTCGCAATATCATTTCATTTCATGTTGTCGTTCATTATGAAATGGAGACTTCCGTGTACATTTCATTTCAGTGAAATTGAAATTTCCTTTTCAGGTTTTATTTTAGAAATGAGAGGAATATTCCTAACCTAGAATTCTTTATTATCTATACATATTTACATTATCACGGTTTTTAATGATAATTACGTTTCGATATGATTTATTATTCTTATGTTGTTATTACTAATTATTGAATTCGTACTTATATGATGCTCGTTTTACATGTTTTATTCTTTAATATGAATCAAAGTTGTCCAAAATAAATGGTTTTATTTTATTTTTACCTGACTGCGTCAGAAGGAGGGTTATATTTTTCAAGAGTATGAATGTTTTGTTTGGCACGCTCTGCAGCCTCAACGGCTCGATGGATTTTAGCTTGAGAGGTTTTGTTAGATTCGTATTTACTGTGAAAGTGATTCTGGGTATATCAAAATAATACAAAAAACAAAATGGCGGATGTTTGGCGCCAAAATCAAATATTTGGCGAGCTCTGCAGCCTGAACGGCTCGATGGATTACAGACTGAGAGGTGACGTTAGATTCGTATTTACTGCGAGAGTTACACTGGGTAAGTAAATCAAAATAAATAAAAAATACAAAAGAAAGGCAGTCGGGTTTTTGTAATAATTAATTGTTTATTTTATATTTATTTATTTATCCGTAATGGGACAGTCAGAGCATTTTAAGTCTTGCTAAAGGCCACTTTTAGCGTGACGGTGGACGAAAAAAAAATCAAACCAGTGACGGGTTGCTAGTCTTGTATAGATTTGTTGCCAAAAACTCCCTTGAAGCATTAAAGGACCTACACTAACCTTTGATTGGAAGGATTAGGAATAAATAAGGATAGGCTCTAAAGGACACAAGGAGTACCTATCTAATACAAGTTTTATAAAAAACTAGCTTTTGCCCGCGGCTTTGCCCGCGAAGGGGTGTAGTTGAACAAATTCCTTTCTTAGGGGATGCCTACGTCATAGTAGCTTTATGCATGCAAAGTCTCAGCCCGATCGGTTTAAAATTGACAAAGTTTCATACAAACTTTCATCCCCTATTTTATCCCCTTGGGGGTAAAATTGATCAAAATCCTTTCTTAGCGAATGCCTACGTCATAACATCTACCTGAATGCCAAATTTTAGCCCGATCCGTCCAGTGGTTTGGGCTGTGCGTTGATAGATCACTATGTCAGTTAGTCAGTCACCTTTGAGTTATATATATTTAGACTTAAGATTTTAAATTTACTTGTTGGAAACTAGCCGATTATTGACAAGCTGCAAAACTGGCCAATCAAATTCTGGTGCATCCCCGATATTGACGTTCTCGATTGGTCGTGTCGTGTCGACCGGAGTGCGCTCGAATGAGCTAACTGAATTACCTGACGTCAAACTAGCGTCAAACATTCCAGATTGATTGGGTCGAGTGCTACCGATGTTCATTTTCAACCGACTTCGAAAAGGGAGGTTATCAATTTGGTTGTGTTTTAGTTACCTCAGAAAAGAGGAAGGTTATCAATTTGGTTTTTATTTTTAACCACCGTCAAAAACGGGAGGGTTATCAGTGTGACACTATGACTGTCGGTTTGTCTGTCTGTCTGTGGCATCGTACCGCTCGAACGGATGGACCGATTTCAATGCGGTTTTTCCACATGAAAACGAACACAAGGGAACTCGCTTGCGGTGGTTCAGAACTATGTTTGATGAAAATCAATTCAATTAAAAAATTTCAACAAAAATGTCAAAAATAATTTATTAATCTTTGAATATTTATATCACTTGATAATTGTCATTTCTTTTGTTCCTTTAATTTCTTAATAGTTAGTTGTTAAGCGCAAGTACAGAAGAAGCGGTAACAAACTGTACTGCAGTATTTTCTCCAAAAACGTCTTTCTCCAAACTGACTATTATAGTTCATGAGATGGTGACAGACAGACGAACGGACGGACAGCGGAGTCTTAGAAATAGGGTCCTTTTTTACCCTTTAGGTACGGACCCTAAAATTAAATTTATTGTTATACATTTCATGTCACCAGTTAAATTTCGGCCACAAACGCTGGCTTGCCCGAAATTGGAGCAATTTGCGAGCTGACATCTGCTTAAAATTAGATTTGCCTTCCGTCGGACTGTGGCGTTATGAATCTCTGTCTCTTGGCGTAGGTTTTAGTCAGTGACGGTTTTAGCAATACCAACGTTCTAGGTGAGATTTCTACGGCGCCCCCTAACTGCCTTAAATTTTATGAAAAATATAAAAAAAAACGGAAAGAAAAATGATGTTATGAAATAACCGTTTACTAACTGAAATCACCAATTAAAAAAGCTACTAAAATTTTTCTTTTCTTGTCTCTATCGGTGATCTGGATCTCTTTTGTTAGGTTCACCAAGACGTTAATTTGAGGAAGTATGACATTCATACCAACAAATTAAACTATGAACCTATACTGCATTCTAGTATTGTCAACATAAAGGGGCTCCTGAGGTGCCCCTTTATATCAGGCGCCCTGGGCAGTCACCCAACCGCGTCCTACCCTAAAACCGCTGCTGGTTTTAGTGGCCAATATTATTGTCAGATTCTTCAAGCTACATAGGAACATTTGACCATAGATATAGGAGGTATATTAATATATTTATGAGATTCCTGTAAAGTATACCTAACCGGTTTTGAAACTTAGAGGCGTATTTGACGTGTATGACTGTATTAGATAATTAAAAAAAAAAGTCAATGACATTAGACGATGTCATTTAAATTTTGCAGGTAAGGTACTTTTCTACTTGAAATAAAATGATTTATTTCGCTTAAGCGTGGTTACACTTAGCTGTTTCCAGCATGCAAAATTTGTATTAATACCTACATATGTTACTTTATACATTATTTCATATTCAAGTCAATGTGAAACATAAATAAAAAAATTGCATTATATAAAATTGAGATAAGATAATTAATTAGATTTTATTAAACATGTCATTTTAATCTTAAATTATTCTATAAAATCATTTATACTATAAAATGCTTTCTCAGTCAACCATGTGTAAAGTTTATTTTTAAACAAATTAATAGACAGGCATTTAATGGGTTCAGGTACACGGTTATACATTTTGACACTCACAAAACCGCAATTTCTGGAGCAAAGTGTAGTTTTACTGTTCGGTAACAAAAGCCGGTTTGGCCTTCTGGAGCTGTAATTTGTAAAATCTCCTTGCCGTTTATATAAATTCAAATTAGTTTTTACAAAAATACACGATTTATAAATATAAATACATGGAAGAGTTAATAATCTCATTTCTACAAATATTTTTTTACAACTGGTGCGAGAAGGAACATTGCACATAGCTTTTATGCATTTTTTTTTGCGTTTTGAAAAGTCTTTCTAGCTCAACACAATTTCCCCACAACAGGATGCCATATCTCAAGTTTGACGCCACATAACCGTGATAGGCTTGGAGAGCAAGTTTTTGGTCACTGTCAGGCGCCATAAGGCATAAGCAAACCGATCTAATTTAGTACATTACTTTTGACGTTCAGCGATGTCTTATTCTTGCAACAGTAAATTCCCATTAGAGGTAATGAGTAACAAGATGTGTTTTATGTCAAATTATCTTTTTAAGAACCTAAATTTTTCATTTGACATAGTTTGACAAATGACGACTGATGTGTTTATGTCAAATAATCTCTTGAACCCACTTGTATATTCTAATCCTCCTATACATAAAAAATTACAAATGTTTGCTAAGCCCATTTTGGTTGAAATATGCTTTGTCCCTTTCACTCCTTCCAATATTTGACTTTGCAAGAGCGAGACAGTACATATTTTAACTAAAACAGGTTAGCAACAGTCTGTATTTTTTTATAAATAAAGGGGTGAATCTTTGCTTGAACCTTATTTGTTTTTATTCTTTGGATTTGACATAAACGAATGACGCCACCTAATGATACCCAGCTGGGACCAACGCTGGCTTAATGTGCCTTTCGATGCACCGAGGAGTTTACAACATGTACCTCACCCATTAGCGGTCACACCCGGCGGCTAGTCATTAAAATCAAATACATGATAAATAGGTGGTAAGACGACCTGATCGAGGTCGCTGGAAAACATGCAGGTCGACTTGGATCGGCCATTGGAACTGATTTGAAGAGGCCTATGTTCAGCAGTGCGGACGTCACTCTGAAATGATTATGATAACAAGATTATTTTCTAGGCAAATCAAAAAACCTCCAATTGTCAAGTACGCCATCTAGTGATGAGTAGCTGATTTACCGATACGACTTGATATCCGTAGCACCATTTATTTTTTCTACGGAAAGTCCTGACTTTCAAGCGCTAAACCCCAACATATTTTGAATGGTTTAACCAATTCTCATCAATCAAAGCTAGAAACCACCGCAAAGGAATGTGCTTTCACCTTAAAAAACCGCATATAAATCGTTCCATCCGTTAAAGCGCTACGATGCCACAGACAGACAGACAGACACTAGCGTCAAACTTATAACTAACTCCCCTCTTTTTTGTCGGGGGTAAAAAGGTTGATCCGAATCCCATTTCCATCCAAAAGCAATTTCGATGAAAACGATACCACAAAACCTCAGTATTAAAACATAAAGCACACGCGAACCTCATTAATATTACCCATTATGTAAATGCGGTATGCGTCATTTACAAGGGTGCCTTTCCAACCCCTAAAATACCTTTTTCAACCCCAAAGGACAGCTGCGGTCAGCTGTGGCAGCCATTATTTTTTTCCATATTGGCAATTGGTGGGAAAATCTGGGTCGTATGTTTTGAGCTTAGCAAAATATATGCGCGTTTTTAGCTGTAGTGTTGATTATACAATGTGGCAGGGACCGGTATGTCCCTGTAGGAATACGCTAGTATACAATATGTGACAAAAACCCTGTCCGATCCTTGTAGGATCAACTCAGACCGTCAATATAAATAACTTTTCCTATGGGACCAATGCTTGAAACTCGAAAAAAATAGACATTTTCATACAAATGTGTTCGGCAGGCCCGGCAATTTGTAGGAAAATGACGACTTTTTTCGAGTTTCAAGCATCGGTCCTATAGAAAAAGTTGTTCATATTGACGGTCTGAGTTTCCCACAAGGATCGAACAGGGTTTTTGTTACATATTGCTGTGCCGGTATTAAATCGAACCATGGGCTATACTAGATCACTATAGTATAATGAAATATAAAAATAACGTCAAAAAAAACTGACATTTTCATACAAATTTGCACACATTTGTATGGAATTGCCAATTTTTTTTTAGTTTTTTGACTGTTATTTTAAGTACGTCAGGGTATGTCCCATCCACGATGTATATGAAGTAAGTGTTGGCTGATCTTTTTTTTATTGAGTGTATTTTTATTTATTTAACTTCATACACAAATACAAGTGTAATGGCGGACTTAAAGCCTAAGGCTCTATCTAACAGTCAACCAAACGGGTGATGTAGAGAACGACAGGGGTAGTGCAAAACTTGAATAGGTACATGGCGAAAAACAAGACTATATGTCAAAACAATAAACTACATACAAAAAAAATACACGCTATTAAGTATATACTATGTAAACAATACCTACATATACTACATAAATACACTATGATCTATCTGACAGTTTTTGAAGAAAGTGTGCCTTCACCTGTTTCTTAAATGAAAAGCTTGTTTTAGCCTTCCGGACATCAACTGTGTTGATGTTGTTTTTCGTGTGTGTAAGTGGCCAACACTGGTGTCATATTTTTCAGGCAGCTTAAACACATCTGACATAGCTTGACGACTGCCATGCAATGATGATAGCCGGGACAAACGGCTTGTACATATACGTACCTAGAGAAAGTATGCAACTTGTGGCCCCTAGTGCGGACCACGCTCGGTGTCTTCAGTTCAATTCAATTCAAACATTAATTGCTCTCCATAACATTACAGATCATAAATTCAATACAATTGTAGACATTAATTAACATTAAACAGTGTAACATTACCGGCCTAGTATATTAGGCGCCGCAATACGAGAGGTCTATAGTCTAGATAAGAGATCTAATTATTACATAAATATTTCTTTACAAACTATTAATTTTTTGTTTTTTATTATTTATTTTTACTGAGTGTGCATTACTTGCGAAAGTGCTAGTGAGGCACACTCAGTTACGGGAATACCTGAATTTTCCGGGGTCCAGTGCTGCCCCCATTTGAAATAAATCATTTGATAGGAAACGGAGACATCATTTAATATTTTGTCTTGACCAGGCTCTAGATAACCCTTCAAACTATTTTATAAACTACTGTTTACAGTTTAAAGTAAGAACGTGAAGCTTTTCTACGCACAATTGCGAAAACGGCCACTTTTGGCGTATGTGCGTAGAAAAGCTTCACGTTCTCATTTTTTACTGTAAACAGTAGTTCATAAAATAGTTTAAAGGGTTATCTAGAGCCTGGTCAAGACAAAAATTTTCAATCATATCTCCGTTTTCTTACAAATGATTTATTTTAAATGGGGGCAGCACTGGACCCCGGAAAATCCAGGTAGCCCCTTAACAGTGGTGTTAGATTTTTCGTTGCCTAAAGGCATCTGACTAGGCTCAACACTCCCTTAGTGACGATAGTAATTATTACACATTAGCGGTCCATCCAATCGAGCGCTACGATTTCACAGACAGATCGACAAACATTAGCGTCAAACTTATAACACCCCTCTTTTTGTTGGAGATTAATAAAAATAGGTTTATAGATATTTACTCTATACCACACAAAAAGAATTTCCAGCATTATTCACCTAACCGAAGTGTGAGTCACACAGGAATCTCTAATATTGTATTTGGCGCACGCCACTCGAATCCGCCCAATTTGGCCGAATTGTCTCATATGCAGCAAGGCGCTCGCAGAATGATCCACAGTGGTCGAGTCTACCGGGAAACAGAGTTGGTTACTACCCATATTGTAATATTCTTGATAGATAATAAACCGGTGAACTGTTGCCATTGACAGAGATTAATTAGAGGAACAAGCCTTGGCCAACACAGAGACACACCCACAGGGTCTGACGGCCTATTAGGCCCTACCAAACCATAAGAAAAGAGACGTGGGTGTATCAGTAAATATTTTTAAAATAAAATCGGATTTTCGTGAATTAAAATATCATTGGAGAACAAAAAAAATAAATAAACGGCTTTGTTGTTGCTTACTTCTTCTTGTCTTACTGTTACACCGAAGTTTCCGAGTTCGATCCCCGGTCAGATCAAGAGGATGTTTATAGCAAATATGTATTTGCTATAAAATATAGTATCGTTTAGTTAGAAACACAAATCTCACTTACTTTTGGGCTAACTCAATCTGTCTTGTTTTTCCTTTATTATTTACTGCTAACCTTAATCGTCGAAACTTTATCTTACTCGGCACAGTTACTGGTCATACGTGAACATGTCCTTCGGTGAGTGTGTCCATAATTGCCGGGGTCAATGGGATAATGCTCAGTAATGATATTGTCACTCTGAGCGAAGTCTGTTCGTCATCTCATTGTTTGAGACTTGCTGGACTCAAATGCTCCAAAAAAGAGTGTAATGCATGCAGAGTTTATATACAATGTGCATTTTTATACTTGATCAAACGAAATGTGTGGATATTAGACGAAAGATTATCGATAATTCTCTGAGTGAAGCGACGCTTCAGTCGCTTCACTCGCTCGGTCAATAATATGCTATATTACATTGTTTAACATAAAACAAAGTAAATTCTATAAATGTAGCAAGTTAGAAACTAGTTAACAAATAAAATTCAAAGTTGTCCAAGTCGAAACACCGATACTTCAGCTCTCCATCTTCAGCAACAAAGGGAAGTTTCCCATTCGCAGTTCGCGGAAAATCCATCCTGAAAGTTTCCCGCTATAACACCAATGGGAAAAGTTTGTTCTCCCGCTTTGACCCTGGTCACAGTTCTAATGTGTACCTATACTTTAAACGTCTAATAATTATGAAACTGTTAAGGGGTATTAAAACACGAATCTGGGTTTATCATCAAGCAAATTGCTTAAAGGGCCACGCTGAACTCGATTCCTTCCTTACTCATCAAACAGTCACAATGTTTGACGAGTAATGAAATTTAGTAAAACATTTTATTTTTTCTTGTTGTTGGCGATTAAACTTCGTTGAAGCTTATTTTGCCAGTGTCTAGTTAACCCATGGCGCCAATTTCTTTATTCCTAACCCTAACCTAACTATACAATCAAAGGTTGGTGTAGGTCCTTTGATTGCTTCAAGGGAGCTTCTGGCAACAAATCTATACGAGTCCACTGGTTTTCATAGCCAAATGAGTGGCGGACGGCGTCTAAAGACGCCCACCACAGTCCGCAAATAAATATCACTACAGTCGCACTATGAGTGTCCACTTTAACCATTTTACATATTGTCCATGAGCATGAGCATTTGTAACACTAAACTACACCGATTTTATATTATAAAGTCCACTAGAATCAATTTGCAAAACAATTTAAAGCAAACTCCAACTGAACCTCTTGACTTCCCGCCAAAAACTCCTAGTACAACATTATAATCACGCGTTTGGATTATATTATCGTTGTTACTATGAGGCTGGTTGTTTTAATGTTGGCAATAAATTCAGAAACTTTTATAGAGGATTTATAGCATGGGGTGCACATAAAATATACCTACATCTACGGCTCTGCCAGTTTAAACTGCCTGCCGGACTTCAACCCTCTTTGGAAATGAATTTGTTCAATTTGTTTCCTTTTTTTTGGGTTATCATTACCAAGGAGTGATAGCATTCCCACGAAGTGTTGACGTCGAGCAGGGCAAACAACTGCGTAGTTGTGGATTGTGGCACGAGATGTTTGTTTAAAGTAAAAGTAAGTAAAAAACACTCTATTGCACCAAAACACATGCAAATTATATTTGAATAAATAGGTAAATCAGAATTGCTTAGTCCCTTAGTCGCCTCTTACGACATCACCAAAAAGAGATTCTAGGCCACAAACCGCACGACACAATGCACTAACTTTCTCTGAAGTGGGTAGCCAAAAGTTGATCAATATTATCTGTGAATATTATAATTCACATCCAAAATTCAAAATTCAAAATTCAAATGTTTATTCAGTAATTAGACCTTTACAGGCACTTTTACACGTCAATAAGTATAATTTACATTACGTGTAGTTTATATTTTTTTTTTTAATTTATATATTTTATATATGTACTAGCTTTTGCCTGCAGCTTCGCTCGCGTAGGGGTATAATTAATAAAAATCTTTTATTAGGGGATGCCTACGTCATAGTAGGTTTATGCATGCAAAGTCTCAGCCCGTACGGTTTAAAATTGACAAAGTTTCATACAAACTTTCAACCCATATTTTATCCCCTTGGGGGTAGAATTGATCAAAATCCTTTCTTAGCGGATGCCTACGTCATAACATATACCTGCATGCCAAATTTCAGCCCGATCCGTCCAGTGGTTTGGGCTGTGCGTTGATAGATCACTATGTCAGTCAGTCAGTCACCTTTGAGTCATATATATTTAGATTGAAATTTAATTTATTTTAAGGAAAAGCTACCAGCGCTTCCTAACGACCACTGCTGAGAAGAAACGCCGAAAGAAACTCATTTTCACAGTATTGGTGGCCTACTCGCCAGAAGGGCTTTGTCATATTATTATGTCTTTTTATAATAATAAACACTTTTAATATAAGTAATACAATGTTGATACATTATAACATGTAATGCTTGCGAACAAGTTAACAAACATAAATTACGTAATAAGAAGAAATACTAAGTAGTCAAAAAAACTCCGAGCTGACCAGTTCCTCCCGGCAGCACCCGTTCACGAGTTGACGCACGGATCAGCCATCGTTAAACAACCATATTATCCATATACCATATATCCGAATGGCGACTTTCACTTAGTTATCGCAAACAGTGTGGCGGCCGTCGCTTGTCTCCCGGTTTTGTCGTTTGCGTGGTACGAGGCACACAGTTGTAAACAACCGCGGCCCAAACGGGCAAATGGATGCGGCGGTCATATTTTGCCATTTCGTTCTGGAACGCGCTTCGAATGAGTTTAAAATTGTATGAAATTTTAAATAATTAGCGGGTCGCAATTTTGTATGAGTTAAGAAGCCCTGAATGTATCAACTCCCCGCTAACAAACTTTACGCTTGGTAATTTGTGTTGTGGTCATGGCAAATTCAGAATTCCGGCGCAAACTTTAGTTTGTAGGTTTGTTGTAGTTGTTCCTCATTTATTTGCTTTGTTATAGGACTCGCTTTTGAGCGGAAGCTTAGGAAATTGGTCGCAAACTAATGCTCAACTTGACAATGACAGAGGTTTCACAGAGTAGAGCTGAAAGTCTATATCCATGTTAAGTTAGTGTTGGTTTTGTGTTTCGTGTGTATTATAAAAATGACGACCTCCGTGGCGTAGTGGTCACCATGCTAGTCCGCCACCCAGAGGTCCCGGGTTCGATCCCCGGTCAGGGCAAGATGGAAAATGGCCTTTTTCAAATTGTCCTGGGTCTTGGATGTTTATCTATATATGTATTTGTTATAAAATATAGTATCGTTGAGTTAGTATTCGTTAACACAAGTCTCAAACTTACTTTGGGGCTAGCTCAATCAGTGTTATTTGTCCCTATTATAAATAAAATAAAAAAAGTGTAACAAAGGGGTTATCAACCCGAAAGGGAGTAAACATACTAATCAATGTGAACAACTTTTCCTAATCCCTGAAATCGGAAAAAAAATCTTAACCCATACAAAATTAAATACAGCTACCGTCCCAAAATGTATGGAGCTGCAGATTTTTTTTACGATTTCAGTGCTGGTCCGATAGTAAAAGTTGTTCACACTGATTAGTATGTTTACTCCCTTTCGGGTTGATACCCTCTTCCCGTTACACGTTGGATAATCTCAAAGATAAAATTATATTCATAAAAAATAATAACCATTTGCTAAACTCTCTCTCTCGTCTCTTTCTCTCTTTTCAATATTTGCCATTGCAAGAACGAGACAAAAGATATTTTAACTTAAGTAGGTTTAGCAAACGTTTGTAATTTTTTTTTAATAAGTTGATTAGAATAAACAAGTAGTGAATCTACCCGTAAAGGCATGCGACCTTGATGGTATTTTTTAATAATTATTTTACGGCTCTGGATACTAGTTCTTTAAAGCCAATCTTAATTTTTCATTTCTTTATTCCTAACCCTTACCCTAACTATACAATCAAAGGTGTAGGTCCTTTGATTGCTTCAAGGGAGCTTCTGGCGACAAATCTATACTAGTCCACAGCTTTCAGCCAATTGAGCTTCTAAAGCACGAAGGAGCTTGAGATAATCATCCTTCCAAGTATGGAACACGCTCTTGGTTGACTCCCACCGGACCACCGAGACATTAACGCTCGTATTCATAAGAATTAATAACCGTTTGCTAAACATATTTTAGTTAAAACATGTTTTGTCCTTTTCCCGCTTTTCAATATTTGACACTGACAGAACGAGAAAAAACATTCTAGTTAAAATAGACGGATTGATAGATAGACAAATTGGGTATTTTCCGGGGTCAAAAATAAATTATTTTGTACTGATAAGCAAATAAAACGTCACAAAATAATGCCATTTGTCTTTGAACACACCCATTTTAACGTAATTTTAGATTTATTACAGCATAAAAACTGATAATAAGAGCGCTATTTGACTCCAAGAAACTATGACGTCATCTGCCCGTATTTCATACAAATTCCATAAAAATTGTTTGTTTTGACGTTTAGAAAACAGTTTCTGATTTGACTTATTGGAAAATAGCGGATTGTTTTGTCACTACCGACACACATACAAAAATTAAACTACACATACATTAGGAACATTAACACAAGCTTAAAATATAGACACAACAATAAATTAATTGCATGCGTGTGTGCTGCAGCAAGACAAATAGGTCAAAGCTCAGTGACAATATTGCCTCGAAAGCAATGCACTAGTTTACAACAGTGGCCTGGAAAGGTGCGTACGTGTGCGAATCAAATTAGAAAAAATATATAAATGTATAAATATAAGTACATGAATATATATAGTAAAAATATATTAGCTATATTACACTAGTGTTAAATGAAATTTTGATAACATAAATATTAAGTAAGAAGAGAAATAAACAAAACATATTTAAATATTATATATAAAAGATATAGTAAATACTATCCAAGGATTGGTTCCTGGTTTGCCCTTTGGGTTGTGGAGGTCAGACGGCAGTCGCTCTGTGTAAAAACCAGTAACCTTGTCAAATCTCCTTGGTTAGGTAGCGGACCCCGGGCTCTGAAGCGTTACTGCTGAGGATGCAACCGGGAATACGCTCGGATGATGATGATATAAAAGATATAGTAAACCTAAAGTTACAATCTCGCAAAATAGAAGATTAAGTAAGTGTAGGCAGACTGTGTGACTTCCCGTTTATTTATTTTTATTTATTTATTTAACTTCATTAAAATAAATGTAACAGGCAGACTTAAGGCCCAGGGCCTTTTCTACCAGTCAACCTACAGGTGGTTTAGGTATCGAAAATATACCTACATTATTACTATGCGCGCGGCGACCACTTCGAAGGGGAAAATTCAGTTACATGAATCGTTTTTCCAGAGTAATGAGAATGAAATTGGCTTGCAATGGATGTCTAGGTATCTAAACGAAGAGGAGAGATGTTCTGACGCGAGCTAAATTAAACTATAGCGCTAACTACATTAAGTAGATGTTTCTTTGAATTTCTTTTCTAAGTACTTACGTGGTAACAATGCAATACAAAATAAGTTGAACAAAAATGGCGGACTTCAAAGCATTTTTGTACAAATTCCCGACATAAATTGAACCAAAACAGCGGTCGTCGGCGCATTATTTGTACCTGCGCCGATAACCGTCATTTTGGTTTAGCCTACGTGCCGGAAATTTGTACCAAAATGCTTTTAAGTTCGCCATTTTTGTTCAACTTATTTGTGTCGCATTGTCCTAGTACTTATTCTGTGGTATAGGTAGTTATATAGATCGTTTGGTGATAGCCTGACAGCACCCGTTACCAGCGACTTGTTGGATTATTTAGTTTTTGTGTTTCAAGCAGCAACATTCGTACTTCATATAAACAGAGGCACAGTGCCAGTGTGGTCACGATGACCAGAATATGCAGCACCTCCTCTCATGCCCTTTGTGCCCTACCAGCTGTACCATGCTTGACCTATACTCTGCCTCGGAGGAAGGCGTAAAAGTGGCAACGTTTTGGAAGAACTAAATTTGAATTATGAGCCAGCGACACGATAAGAAGAAGAAGATTCGTACTTCCTATTTAAATGTTTGAATGGATATACACTGTCTGATAGGTGGTGGTATGTTATTTCAACATTTATTCGCCTGGTTTCGGAAGCTGCCTTAAAAGCAGCCGTTTTATGACGATATATGTTATAATAAAGGTGATCGACATGCCCTAGCGTAACGTCTATTATAAAAACTGAGTTAATAGGTTTGTTTGGTTACTGAGTTTTTAGAACTAAATTGGTTTAGCACACGTTTGTAAACTGTATGAAAATTTATTCAGAAATATTCCTAAGAATATAAAAACGGGTAGCCAGCGTATCAGACATATGAATTAAGTGCGTTATGTCCAGTAATTTGGTAACCGAGGGGTCACACTACCGTATCAATATGAAAAACGCCTGAATTTGCCCACTTCAACATTGGTCGAATAAAAGTAAGAATACTTATTTCCTATACAAAATCAAACTGATACTAATACTAACCTTATAATGCCTTATATAATTTTTTTTTTTATATAAATAAGGGTGTTAGTATTCACTTAATTCAACACTATCTTCTTCAAATAAAATATTCTCTTTACCTGTAAAGTCGGGCGTGGCCGCAGGGAACAGCAACTGAGGTATGTCGCTCTACTAATTTACATTTAAAGTGTTTCTGTCAACACGAAACCAACTAGTGTATTCCATACATTATGTAACAAAACCCCTGTCCGATCCTGGTAGGGGCAACTCAGACTATGAACAACTTTTCCTATGGAACCAATCCTTGAAACTCAAAAAAAAATCGACATTTTCATACAAATTGCCGGGCCGGCCGAATACTTTTGTATGAAAATGTCTTTTTTTTTCGAGTTTCAAGCATTGGTCCCTTAGGAAAACTTGTTTATATTGTCGGTCTGAGTTGCCCCCAAGGATCAGACAGGGTTTTTGTTACATATTGTATAGGGTCTAACAAAATATACTGAATCTATTATGATGAATTTCAGTCCAAGAAAGGTGAAATATGATTACCTATAACGGGAATGCATGTATGGAAAGAGTAATTAATGAGTGTTGACGAAGCAAAAGAGGTTTGCAAGGATCGTAGCGGGTCGAAATCTATAGTCATACATTTTTGCACGTTTCAGTCCACGATACTGACCAACATTCTAAGGAGCTTATATCGAAATGTAAAAAATCTAATTGAAAACATATAAGGAGGTTGATAACTTGGCCAGAACGAGAGACATGGAAAGCAATCCGCCGACAAGAGAGCCCAGGAGTGCTATTTTTACCCGACTGCGCCAGAAGGAGGGTTACGTTTTACGAGAGTTTGTATGTATAATTGTTTGGCACGCTCTGCAGCCTGAACGGTTCGATGGTTAGGCTTAAGAGGTGTCGTTAGATTCGTATTTACTGTAAGAGTAGTACTGGGTATATCAAGATAAAAAAAAACAAAATGGCGGATTTTTGGCGCCAATTTCAAATGTTTGGCACGCTCTGCAGCCTACACGGTTCGATGGTTAAGCTTAAGAGGTGTCGTTAGATTCGTATTTACTGTAAGAGTAGTACTGGGTATATCAAGATAAAAAAAAAACAAAATGGCGGATTTTTGGCGCCAATTTCAAATGTTTGGCACGCTCTGCAGGATGAACGGCTCGATGGATTATACTGGTCTGAGAGGTGACGTTAGATTCGTATTTACTGTGAGAGTGACACTGGGTATACAATGTCCTTTTTAGTACAAATATTTTAAGGGGTTATTCAGTCCATCATTTTGAACAACTTTGCCCAATACATGTATATCGAAATACGAAAAAAAATATTTAGGTTCTCATACAAATCGAAGTAGTCACGTGATATCGTTACTATGAAAAATGCAAAAAAATTTTTCGTATTTCGATATATATTTATTGGGAAAAGTTGTTCAAAATGATGGACTGAATCACCTCTTAAAATATTTGTACTTAATTAAAAAGGACATTGTATATAAAGGCAGTCTTTTTTTTAATAATGACTACTTGTTCATTGAAGAACTCACCGAAACACAAAACTCAACGCGTGTAGTTTCCCAAATCACCACTCGCGTAACTATTTGGCCGTATTTTTGAAACAGTTGCGTCAGCAAAAAACAATATTGTTTTATGCAGGAAAATTCGAAAATATGTCTATGGTTTCTAAAAATTTCACCATGAATAAAAGCAACGTGAATTGGAACGGATTCTCCATTAAAGGTTTCTTTGACATATCTACGCTACAAATGTCAAAATTACGAGTGGTTTTGAACACTCGTTGCAAATCCTTCGCATACGATTGATTCAATAATAACACTCGCACAAAACATTCGAAATGTTACATGTGATTTCAAAAATGCGTCCCCTACTCTTGAATATAAGAAGATACATGACAAATCAGCTGGTCAGAGTTTCTATGAAAAGCATTCATTTTTTACTACCCACATCTCTGTGACGTAATATTTTTGGCATGAATCCCCCCACCCCCCACCCACATCTCAAGTTACTTTGATGGCCCTTTAAATTGCTTTCCCAAATTGCACTCCCTATCGATCTCGCGAATTCTACAGGAAAGCCCGCCAGACACTATACTGACTCACCATGAGACCATGACTCATTCGCATAAAAACGTCCAAAATAACCTGACACACCTCGCCCCCCGCCCGCTGAGCGTGACAGCCTTCGGGGGGTCGCGTGAATACAATGCCAGGGGTCTGACAGAAATGGCCGAGTCTCACGCACGTCTCGAGGAGTGACCTTAGGAATAGCTGTCTTGTTGGCACGCTTCGTATTCGAATGATTATTTAGTGTGGACAGTGATATGCAGATGTGGTGACGAATGATGGAACAATAGGTATTTAACTGTGTTCGTTTTTGGACAATATACTCGTAATACGAAAAAACAACACTACAATGTCATTTATAACCGTCTCCCAAATTATCAATGCTACGCGATCTTTTTAATGTATGCTCACCGATTATTCATGCTTGGACGGATTTTTTTTTGTTTGTTTGAATGGTTATGCTTGTCACGTATTCCCAAATAAATTTTATCAAAATTGGTTGTAGCAAAACCCACATGAGTGTGTGCTAAAAACCGGCATACCGACCGACATAACATTTAATCAGTACTAAGTACTATTGCTCGACATCAATATTGTTGGACCAATGTTTGACTGACATAAGTTTGGGGCTGAAGACGGATTTTGGTTTAGAAAAAATATTTGCTCTGAAAACAGCAAGCAAATTGATTAATAAATGAACCAGCTTTTAACATTTCAAATATTGTTGTAAAGAAAAGTGACCGTGAATGGGTCTGCTCGCTATCTCTTTCGTACGCGCGAAGCGTAGTGACGTCACATGCCAATACGTGCATTCTTTTTCTGTTGCTTGACAGTTTCGCTTTCCATCAGAGTTGAAAAGCTTATTATAACTTATTTTTAAGCGAGTTTACGGTTTATGTCAAATACTTTAAGATGCGAATTACATTAAAAAACCAGGTTAAATACCTGATATGATAATAAACGCCGGTCAGCAATAGTTTACTAACTAGCGGCGGAACACACAAAGTAATTTAGATAGTTGCAAATGAAGTAATAACAAGTCAGAAGAATAGTGAAGAGGTTGTGTTCACGACAGGAATAGCTTAACAATAGTTGCAGCTAATTCAAGTGAAGGTTTAGTTTGCTAATGAAGCCATAGTTAGTCCTACGGCGGAAATAAATGAAGTTTTAGTACTAGAAAGTCTGGTGTTGTAAAAACTTTGTGGCGTTTTTTTAGCCAGGGGAAGTTTGGAAGGAAAGACCATTGAATAACATAACAAAGACTTGCCCACACTAGTCTCACTTGTCTTAATTTAAAATAGGTGATATTATGTACTGCCAACGAGCTGAAACAACTCTATATTAAAAAAAAAGTTGGTTGCCCATCTGTTATAATAAATCATTTCGAGTTGATACTATTAAATTCTGATTTATCATAAATTCATAACATAACGAATCAGAAAACACATTTATTTGTGCGTAGAAAAACTTCACGTTCTTACTTTAAACTGTTAACAGTGGTGCATAAAATAGCTTGAAGATTTATCTAGGGACCCTTTTTTAAAGGGGATACCCGAAAAATTCAAGTATCCCTTTTAAAAAAAATTGTAAAATACTTGAACGGCAAGAACTAATTTTTTAGGCCATTCAAACTGTTAATTAAGTACTTCTTCTACAGTTAGTGCCTGATTTAACGCTTCAGTGCACTTCAGTGTATTCAATTACTATGGCTTTTATGTATGCTACAGTCATTTACTTGAGTCAGAATCAATTGGCTTGTCAACCAAATAATATTAGTGGTTCTGTGAGAACAGTAGACCTCGCGATCAGCCCTTACAACCACGAAATAACCGATTTTTTACCGTTTCCCTGGCTTAGCAAAGCCACTTAACAGTTTTGCAACCAACCTACCAGTGAAAACATTCAATAAACTTAGAATCAGAAAATGAAATAAATATAAAAGATTCGCAGTATCATGTTTTAATAAAAACGAATAATCGATAATATAGACAATTTTATGAAGGCAATTTGAATAAAACAAAATCAAAGTGTTATCAGGATTTATGTTTATAATTTTAAACTTTACACCAGAAGTGACGGCACATACAGCAATCGAAGTTTACATTTTTCCTATGCCTGCACAAAAAAAAATGATAACGGTCATCTGTCAATGTCTAATGTTTATTTTACTTTTTATACGTTGGTTGTATGGAGGGTAAATGGAAGGAGAACTATCTTATATGGGGGATATTTGAAAAAGTGTCCAGCTGTACGCAGTAAATAACAGTTGAAAAATCCTCCAAGAGTGGCGCTAGCTGCAGCAAAGGGTATGGAATGAATGTAGCCGTTGGTGACAAATTGAAGTTAGCCGAGTCACAGAATTACTGGGTTAAATAATTTTTGTGGCTAAATTAGTCAGCTAGTAAAAGTTAAATTTAATAAACGTTTCTTGTTTACGTTGTCCAATATATTTTGAAAAATATAACCTAAAATAGTAATTATGGCGCTTGATTTAAAATTTACCCTGTTGCTACTGTAGCGCCACCCTAATTTAACACATTTCAGCGGACACTTTTTACATACAGAGACAGTTCTCCTTCCATTTACCCTCCATAGTTGGTTGTAGTCCTTTGACATATAGTTGTAGGGAGATGACAGTGACACTGACAGTTACAGTACTGAAAGCGGAAATTGCCAATCGTTATCGTGACTTCACTTCCTCAAATACGCTTGACCTGGCTTCAAAATGAAAGTCATTTGGATTTTTGCAAGTATCTAAATAAGTAAGACCTTATTTTTTTAAAATATGATTATAGAAAGCTTCTCCTAGAAGCTATTCCTCAAAAAGGTTTGCGAATTAGATTTTTTTAAAAGGAATATTCAGCCTTCCTCTCAACAGTTTAAATACATACGAACAAAGTGTAATATTTTTGAATGCCCAAACATCAGACACGAAACAAAGTTACCGATGTCTTACGAAACTCTTTATTGCCAAATCGAATACATAACGAATAAAGTTAGATTCAATAGCCAAAGCAAATAAGCGTACTTAAGTCACAATAAAAGCATTGCGTATATAAAAAGTATTACTTACGTGCCTGATTGCATGGTATGTACAATTGTACAGTAGACTACAGATCAAGTGTAACCAAGAGCAAAAAAGTTATCTTCTGAAAGAATATTTTGACAAATACTTTTTAAGAGTCCCCATACCCTGGACAGAATCAGACTTTTCCATACAAACGTAGTCTTCGTTTTATTTTGAGACGACATGTCAGATATGGGCGAAATTATGTCATTTCAAAGAACATATAACTAGTTTGCATAGTTAAAATATGAACTTAAAAGTGAAGTTTATCTTGTGAAGTTCAACCCGTCCAAAACCCAGGCGTGTCTCTTTTCTGCAAAAAAGAGTAACTTCCAACTTACACCCACTTTCCAAGGTGTTTCCTTGCCGATAGTTGACCATCTTGGGCTTTTAGGCATCAGCGTTACGGCCAAACTCAACTTCGGCCAACAGATAGAGTCGATGGCACTGACTGCTTCCAGGAAGTTGGGCGTCATTTCTAGGGTCCGGCGGTACTTCAGCCCTGAACGGCTACTTAATCTTTATACAGCCCAGGTTCGCTCCTGCATGGAGTACTGCAGTCACTTGTGGAATGGCTCCGCTAAATACCAACTTGAGGCACTAGACTCTGTTGACCGAAGAGCCCGCAGGCTTAAAAACAGCGATGAGCTTTCGAATAGAAAATTGCAGTCCCTAGAGCATCGTCGCAAAGTAGCCTGCTTATCGGTTTTCTATAGGATACATTTTGGAGAGTGTTCGAAGGCTCTTTTTGATCTCGTGAAACCCTCACCATTTCTCTATCGGACTACGAGGCGCGGACAGGGGTTTCACCCCTTTGTCGTTGAAATACCTAAGTCTCGAACTAAACGCTTTGACAATTCCTTTTTGGTTCGAGTAGCTAAGGTGTGGAATGAACTGCCTGCGTCTATATTCCCAGATAAGTACAGCCCCGGGACATTCAAAAGTAGATTGAATGGGTATCTTTTGGATAGGCATGCTTCATCCTAGTCTTTATCGTCGCTTTCCATCAGGTGAGATTGAGGACAAATGCCTAAACCAATAAATGGTAAAAAAAAAAAGAATCTATTGTATCATATCATATTTGACCATCAGTACGGAAAACTTATACACCCTTACATTTTCTTTCCAGTTCATAACTTCAGTGTAGGAAACCAATTATAACCGTAGATAATTGCAATTTGTTCTAAATAACAAATTGTTACCGAAATGACTGACATGTCATTTCAAAATAAAACGTACACTACGTTTGTATGGAAAGTCTAGGGTAAGGGGATTCTTAACATAGTGACATTAATACCTCCATATAAACTTGTATGAAAGTCAGAAAGGTCCAACTTTAACAACGGATATATAAAGGCACCTAATAAATCTTACAAGTAAAGGCAAAGAAATAAGCTTCCTTTTATAAGCGTTCACCCCATAATTTATGAACCGCTCAACTGATTTGCATTTCCACATTAGTAGCCGAAGGTCATCCAAAATAGCTAAAAAACCGCATCGTAGTCAGTCCTTCCGTCCGAGCGCTACGATGCCGCAGACAAACAGACATTAGCGTCAAACTTATAACACCCCTGTTTTTGTCGGAGGTTAAAAATTATTACTTGTTCAATTTTCGTATGTGTATTGTAAGGATTGTGTGAAATTTAAAAATTGTTTTAGAAACAAAAATTTATAAATTTCAAAGGGCATGTAAGGGAAAGGAACGTATTACGAAAGAAAGGGGCAGAATGTATGACAAAACTGGTATGAGTGAAAGAGTATGTAAGAAAGTTTGACAGTTGTGTGTGAGCGAGATAGTTTCATGTATTTTATGTATGTGCAAAGGAGATGAAAATAAATAGACTTGGAACGTCATCGTTGTTTCACTTTTCTTCCTTGTTCCTCAAATTCTATATCTAAAGGCGTCTGTTACAGCTTGACACCTTCTACCTCAAAGCCAAAGCCCACGACCTTGATATATTTCAATCATCAATGTGGTCACCAATCCAAGAGTAAACCACGCCCGGTGTTCTTGGTTGTTTTTCGTGTAAGTGGCCAACACTGGTGTCAGATTAAGGTATTTGACATAGCCATACAATGATGACAGCCGGGACCAACGGTTTATACGTGCCTTCCGAAGCACGAAGGAGCTTGAGATATTTTTATGCTACTTTTGGTCACCCTTCCAAGTGCGGACCACGCCCGGTGTCGCTTTACTTGCGAAAGCGCTAGTAATGCGTCTTCCAGTCGGGTTATGATGAAAAGTCAAGAGTGGACAATGTGACACAAATAAGTTGAACAAAAATGGCGGACTTCAAAGCATTTTTGTACAAATTCCCGACACGTCAATTGAACTAAAATGGCGGTCGTCGGCGCTTTATTTGCACTTGCACCGATAACCGCCATTTGGTTCAACCTACGTAAAGTTTGAATTCCGCCATTTTTGTTCAATTTATTTGTGTCGCATTGTAAAGGTTCACGCGTAGCCGACTGTACAGTGCCATACAGCCTTGAAATATATTGGCATGTCGGTCTGTCTGTAAAAGTGAAGCCAATTTAAATAAATTGTCATTTTTCACTTCAGTAACCCTCGGAACATCTGTCGCTTCACTGCAACTGGGATTTAACGGCCAATTATCGTATTGCATCTAATATTGTATTTTATTATACGAGTATGGATGTCGTAAGACGCGACTAAAGGACTAAGGCGATTGGCACATTTTGGTGAAGAGCAGTGTGCGGATCGCCTAAAAGGACTAAACGCGAACACTTACATTCCACAAATGGCAAAACGCAGCGCAGAGCATTTTCACTGTCAAACTATTATCGACATTGTCCTCTTTGAAATAATATCCAAAATCAATTTCCACAATACTTACGCCTAGTCGAAATTCGCCATATGTGCGTAATTTTTGTATTATTTGATTTTGGATATTATTCTCAAGAGGACAAAGTCGATAAATAGTTTAACAGTGGATAATTCTTCAAAACTAAAAACCGACTTCACCCCCAAACTACACAACCGATTTTGATAAAATTTCCATGGTACTAGCTGGAAAGTACACACTTTTGATTTAAAAAAAAAAATTAAGTCGGTCCAGGCGTCTTTGAATAATCGGTGAACATTCATAAAAAAAAAAAAATAAAGGATGGCGACGAATTGATAACCTCCTCCTTTTTTGGAAGTCGGTTATAAATGCGCTGCGCTGCACCTCGCCATGTGTACGGTGGCCCTAAGAAAGCAGGCGGTTTGTCATAAAACTAGAGCCAAGAAATTAAGATTCTTCCGGATTTTTCTACTGTACATTCAGACAAGACTGACATGTCTTGCGGAAACCGGCAAATTCAATTTTCTATCCAGTTTGTATTAAATTTTACATTTCCGAGTACATTTTATAAGTTGTCGCCTATAGTTTTCCTTTAAAATTTGTTATATGTATATTTCCGTGAATTCCACGTGTATACAATCATTTAGTTGATTGAGGGGGGGGGGGGGGGGGCACATGACGCACAAACAGAACCCTAAATTTAAAAATAATGTTCTCTATTCAATAATACTCCACACGATGGGTCGGTGAAGAAAAAATATTGACTCCCACTTTACACCTATGGGAGCTACACCCAAAAAAAATGTTTGGAACGAAGTTCCTTATCGCGCTTTTTTTTGTTTAATTAAGGCCAAAAGTTGTAACGACACTTTTTGTTCATTCAAATTTATGAATATAAAAAAAACTTGATTTTAGAACGCAGAAAAGATGTAATTTAGACCTTTTTAGACCTATTTAAGACCATTACATTTATATTTATATTTTACTTCGTTCCATCCGGGTGTCCCTTGACACCTCTCAAGTTCTTTTTCTTTGTTTTATTTTACCAATTTGTTGGCACGATTAATATACATACCCATGCCAAATTGCAGCTTTCTAGTACGTATAATCACTGAGTACAACCGTGGACAGACAGACAGACAGACAGACAAGGCGAAACTATACCCACGGGTTCCTTGTTAACTACGGCACATTAAAAACTTAAACCCAACTAGGGAAAGATTCATGCTGAAAAGTACGTTCATCCACTGAATGTAAGGGAGAAAAAGCTTGTAATGTGTGTATATATTTTTTAAATATGGTGGTAACTGAGCCCTATAATTTAATTTCACACACGGTATGATTCGATTCATTTTATTTTTAAGTTACTTTTTGGCATACAGAGGGCGCCATGTTGAATTTATTGTAAAATAACATTAGTCTAAAACCAGCCGCTCATTCATACATAACCAGGTAACATAGTCAGGTAAAAAATAATTTTTTGTTGACCCAGCATTTTATCTACCTCATTTATTTTCAGTTTTAAGCTTTTCCGGATAAAATTGATGCATTTCAAACAATGACATCACGCATTCACCACTCCATTAAAAACTTCAATAAAATCGAAGTACAGTACTGTTACGCTTTAGTACAGTCAACGGCATAAGTAATTTATTTAAAATCGAATTTAAACATTGAATACCACTACTTGGGCGATACCATTATGATTTAAAAATTACATCGGAGACGACCTCCGTGGTGTAGTGGTCACCATGCTAGTCCGGCACCTAGAGGTTCCGGGTTCGATCCCCGGTCAGGGCAAGTTGGAAAATGGCCTTTTTCAAATTTTTCTGGCTCTTGGGTGTTTATCTATATATGTATTTGTCATATAATATAGTATCGTTGAGTTAGTATCCCATAACACAAGTCTCAAACTTACTTTGGGGCTAGCTCAATCAGTGTAATTTGTCCCTATATATATATTTATTTATTTTATGTTTTAGTATTTTTTGAAATAAGATTTATAGTATTAATATGACTATTAAGAGGGAAGAGTACGCTCATGTCCATACAAAAAGGGAAAATATTTTTCCACTCCTAAATGTCAAAGATTTTTAGTATGATAATAGGTTTATAGGTTGTTTATTTGGCTTTGCACTTGTCGGTTCATATTAAAAAACTTCAAATGCTTTAGTAATACCAACTAAAAATCCTCATGCCATTCCATTTGCTTTCAGTTATATTATTTTTTACCTTCTATGTCGTACCTACTAATTTAAGAAGTGATTAATAGTGACTATTTAACATATAGCGTAATATATATACCTGTATGTGTAAAATATGAAACAATATATATATTGCAATAAATATATTGAAATTGAAAATTGACATAAAAAAAATAGGAAAAAGGAATACACTTTTGACGTTAACTGTTCAGTATTAATTCGTCGGCACTTGCTCAGAATATGGATGCCTGATAATAAATCATTTTCACGTACTAATGAAAACGTCGGCGGACGGAATACGTTCGACATTAAAAATATTTGCTTTATGCTTGCGCCGCACCTGCGTCTATCGGCCCAAAGCAATGCGCGGCGAAGCTTCGTACGTTTAGCGCACTAAAAAGTTACCGCGATAAAGCTGTGGCCATATTAGCGGCTTCGTTATTTTTCACGAACTATCGTGCAATAATCCAAGATGGTGTTATCTAGGCATTCAAATATAGACGACGTCATTTTTTACTTTTACATGTGTGCTAACAATTACATAATGCATTTATTGAAACCTTAAAAGAAAAACCTAAAAATTCTAACACCATTTTATCGTTCCACTCCATTTTTACGTATTAACAACCGTGGCACTGTCGCACAGCACGCGTCTGAACAAGTTGAAAACAAACCCCAAATTGAACAACGCTAGTCCGACCACGCAGAGCGAATTGTTAACGCTCTAAAACCCTTTGATGTACTGTCACCCGCGCGATAACGAAGACGCACCCCGAATATTCGTGACGACACCCGAAAACGGCCGGTCACATTTGCGTGTATCGTGTAATAGCACGAAGCTTCGTGCCGATGGGCGCAAGTGCGGCCCAAGCATTACGATATTACGCTATCGTTGAATCACCACATGTCTCTGTTTCGTTCCGTTCCATTGCACATTTCGCCTACCCTCTATTCGCCAAGTCCGTACCGTCCGAAAAGGAACTTCGTTCTAATAAGCCAGTTATCGCATCCCGGCCTTCGAAGCAGCACAGATGTAGATGCCACCAGGAACAGTCACTCAGATAAAAAAGAGTACCTGATCTTATTGTTTTTAATGTCGAAATAGGTAAAGTTTTCATGATTCTTTCTTCTTTCTTCAGAAAATTCTTAATTTACCGAAAGGCTGGTATTACCTGAAACAATGAAAAAGGATTTGTGAAAATTTGAAAAGTATGAAGATTTATAAAAGCATCTTCCTACGCTCTCAACACTTAAGCTCAGGTTTGCATTTGTAGATAGTATAGGTGAAACATCGGCCTGAGGCACGGCACGGCCCGCACTGGTTTATACTGGTTCTTGAAACTTAATCTTGTTTCTGTCTTGTTTTTTATGTTTTAGGGCAAACCAACAAGCGGGTCACCTAATGGTAAGTGATCACCGCTGCCCATGGACAACTGCAACACTAGAGGTGTAGCAGAAGCGTTGCCGACCTTTCAGGAAGACATGGACTCGTTTTTTGATGATTTTAATGTCGTATCGATCCGGGTACACTGCTGCAGGAAGTTGATTCCACAGTTCGGTCGTTCGCGGTAAAAAGTTCCTTTTAAAAAGTACGGTGGTTGATTGCCAACTATCCAAGTGGTGTGGATGAAATTTTAATTTTAGGCGGGTGGTGCGGTGGAAAATTTTTGCAGCAGGTATTAGTCAATGAAATTAAATGAATAGCTTAAAAAAACTTGAGCGCTTGTGGACGTGCGTCGCCACGAGGCTTTCATTTTTTCAAGCCAGAATCAAAAATAAAGGTGAACATGGTTTGGCAATGAAAGTGCGCTGCCGGCCTCTGCCGTTTCCGTCTGAATGGGCCCTTATTATAGTAACTAACTATAATAGCATTCCTCATGAGGCCCGATGATGTAACCGAGTTAATGCTCACATCCGACAAAACGCAAATAGATGGCGAATCCGTATGTTTATGACTGTCAGTGAAACTGTAGCGCCAAAACATACAGATGGTCACGCATATATATGCGAAAACAAATTTAGGCGATAGCAAGTTGCAAAAACAAACATAGTTATGAATAAATAAGTTTATTTTCCAGGCAAATTAAAAAAAACCTCCGACGACACCATCTAGTTGAGTGGCGTAACTACATATTTTAACCGATGTTAAGGGGCTACATAAATTTTACGGGGTCCAGTGCTGCCCCTATTTCAAATAAGTCATTTGAAAAGACATGGACACAAGTGAGAACGTGAAGCTTTACTACGCACATACGCCAAAAATAGCCGTTTTTCGCAATTAATCGTAGAAAAGCTGCACGTTCTTACTTTAAACTGTAAACAGTAGTTTATAAAATAGTTTGAAGGGTTATCTAAAGCCTGGCCAAGACAACATTTTAAATGATGTCTCCGTTTCCTATCACATGATTTATTTCAAATGGGGGCAGCACTGGACCCTGGAAAATTCAGGTATCCCCTTAAGTGGAACTGCCATCCGTAGCGCCGTCTATTATTTGACAGGTAAATTAAAAAACTCAGACTTCCAAGCGTTAACCCCCATAACTTATAAACGACTGAACCGATTCTCAACAAACATAGCTAACAACCACAAGGGAACTTGTTTTCACGTTAAAAAAGGGGCTACCTGAATTTTTCGAATTTTAAATCATTTGAAAAGAAATGGAGACTTCATTTAAAATTCTGTCTTGATCAGACCCTAGGTAACCCTTCAAACTATTTTATGAACTACTGTTTACAGTTTAAAGTGAGAACGTGAAGCTTTTCTACGCACAATTGCGAAAAACGGCCACTTTTGGCGTATGTGCGTAGAAAAGCTTCACGTTCTCACTTTTAACTGTAAACAGTAGTTTATAGAATAGTTTGAAGGGTTATCTAGGGTCTGATCAAAACAAAATTTTAAATGATATCTCCATTTCCTTTTAAATGATTTATTTCAAATGGGGGCAGCACTGGACCCCGAAAAATTCAGGTAGCCCCTTAATGTACAGTCAGGTACCAAGATACCTGACCAGGCCCTCTACTTATATCTTAAATTTTCTCTTAAACTAAAAATGATATTAACATGAAAATTTTCATTCAAGCAGATTTTAATTAAGTCTTTTTGAATATAAATTTTCATGTTAATATTATTTTTAGTTTAAGAGAAAATTGAAGATATATGTAGAGGACCTGGTCAGGTATCTTGGTACTTGACTGTACACAAAAGTTATTCGTGTATTTCCTTGTGTGTGAGTGTGTGTGTGTGTGCAGTTTTCACAAATAAACGATTTATCTATCTATCTTACGTAATAATACTATTAAGTACATACGTATAAGCTAAAAGTAGCTGGAGAATACAACGGCTTGTTATACATAGGTATAACAAAGTATTGTTAGGTATATATTTAGGGCTGGAATGATGAATTATAGCCCCATACATTACAGGAGAAATGCTTACACGCAATGCTTGACCCAGATACCGCGATCCGTTTCCTGCCAAGTAAGGATGTTTTTGCAATAATAAAGTTTTGCAGGCGTATTTATGACTATATTTAACCAAAGGCCAAAAAGAGAGGTGTTATATACAATATGTAACAAAAACCCTGTCCGATCCTTGTAGGAGCAACTCAGACCATCAATATGAACACCTTTTCCAATGGAACCAATGCTTCAAACTCAAAGAAAAAAAATCGTCATTTTTATACAAATTGCCGGGCCGGCCGAACACTTTTGTATGAAAATGTCGATGATTTTTCCGAATTTCAAACATTGGTCCCATAGGGAAATTTGTTCATATTGACGGTTTGAGTTGCTCCTACAAGGATCGGATAGGGTTTTTGTTACATATTGTATAAGCTTGACATTAATGTCTGTCGGCCTGTCTGTCTGTCTGTGTGTGTGAGTGTCTGCCTGTGGCATCATAGCGCTCGAACTTCGTTTCATTCGAGCGCTACGTTGCCACAGACTGACGGACAGACATTAGCGTCAAACTTATAACACCCCTCTTTTTTGTCGGAGGTTAAAAATTAACCCTAACCAACTTGTATATCCGAAAAGTCTATACATCACTATTAACTGCTCGAAGATAGAGCTATTCCCTTCGTCGATAGAGCAATTTATGTTTGTTTACGTTCGCAAGCATTACATGTTATAATGTGTCAACATTATTGTATTATATTATAAGTATTTATTAATTAAAAGACAATTATAATAATATGACAAAGCCCTTCTGGCGAGTAGGCGACCAATAGTGTGAAAATGAGTTTCTTTCGGCGTTTCTTCTCAGCAGTGGTCGTTACGAAGCGCTGGTATCGGTAGCTTTTCTTTAAAAATAAATTAAATTTTAATATACTTTACACGTAACATAAATTATACTTATTGACGTGTAAAAGTGCCTGTAAAGGTCTAATTACTGAATAAAAATTTGAATCTTTGAATCTTTGAATCGTCGACGTTATAAATTTGCCAGAAAGTAAGAAAAAAACGCGACTCATCCAGACTGGCGGCGCCGAGACCAAATCGATTGGCGACTCATCTCTACGAAATGCAAAGTTGCAACTTCTTCAACAAATTAAACACTCTTTGTAAAATCGTAAGAGAGGCAGCAATAGACAACCGCAATCCATAAACACGACCATAGACCTAGAATCACAGAATAAATACTAGTGCTCACGTACAGAAGTCTTACTGAGAAAATTCAAAGAAATATCTACTTAAATGTGGTTAGCGCTTATGGTTTCATTTAGATCGCGTCGGAACTGCTCACCTCTTCGTTTAGATACTTAGACATCCATTGCAAGCTAATTTTATTCTTATTAATCTTGGTAAACGATTCATGTAACTAAATTTTGCCCTTCGAAGTGGTCGCCGCACGAATAGCTATAATGTAGGTATATTTTCGATACCTAAACGGGGAGTGACAAGCCCGCTAGAATTTTATTTACCTTCTAAATCTGTGATCTGATCACAACCACTCTGTCAAGACTGCACGACTAAGAACATAAGGAGAACAAAATGCTTGTGCCCTTTTTAGTTTGTTGTTAAAGTCGGCTTTTAGTTATAAAAATATTTTCCTAGAGGATTAAGGATTAAAATAAATCCGACCATATGCATAAAGATAGAGGTATTAGATTATTGAAATCTATGTTTAAAAACAGACTTAAGAGTAGCGATGCTTCCGATACCGATACCGATATATCGGCGATACTTCGGGTTAGCCGATATATCGGTATCGACGATATTTTTATGACCGATTCAACGATACTTTTTTTTTAAATCGCCTTTCTCCGCAAAACTTAAGATTACTTTGTTTTTTAAATAAAAATGTTATTAATGTTAATTACTAAAATTTATAATAATTATCTAATATCGACCTATATAACTACTTTTCATATTAATAAAAAAATAATCCGACTGGTGATTTATTTATTTTATCTTCATGTTTGATTCAATTAACGTATCGGTATCGGTATCGGTATCGCCGATATTTGTATAAGAGTATCGGTATCGGTATCGTATCGGCGAAAAGGCATATCGATGCAACCCTACTTAAGAGTTTCATCTAGCTGAGTAATCCCATTTTTTTTAAACAATTTATTAATAGACACTCTTTGTAAAATCGTAAGAGCGGTAGCCATAGACAACCCCAATCCATAATCATGTCCATAGACCTTGATTTTTTTACCTTTTAAATCGATGATCACGACCACTCTGTTAAAGATTCAAAGACGCAGTCAAGACTGCACAACTAAGAACAGAAGAAGAAAAAATGTTGTGGCCTTTTTAACTCGGCTTCCGAAATGAATAAGTGTAATATTTATTCCAAAAATAAAAACTGACTTCAACTCCGAACTACACAACGGATTTTGATAAAATTTATTTAGTACCACCTGAAAAGAATGCCTAAACAAAAAAACAAACAAAACAGTTGACAACCAAACCAACCAAATTGAACCAGCTGTCATCTAGTAATAAGGGAACACACATAAAAAAAAACATATTATAACATAGGTACTTTACTCGGTTTTTGATTTGAATTGATAGCATTGATGGCGATAGCACAGAATAAGTACTAGTACTCACGTACAGAAGTCTTACTCAGAAAAGGAATCCAAAGAGATATCTACATAATGTGGTTAGCGCTATGGTTTAATTTAGCTTGCGTCAGAACTACTCACCTCTTCGTTTAGATACCTAGACATCCATTGCAAGCTAATTTCATTCTTATTACTCTAAATAAACTATTCATGTAACTGATTTTCCCCTTCGAAGTGGTCGTCGCATGGTTATAATGTAGGTATATTTTCGATACCTAAACGGGGAGTGATACAGGCCTGGCGATAGTTTGAAAGAAAATACCTAGAAGAAGATTTTTCGATCAAATAAAAGAGTAATCTCATATGACAACATAAATAAGGAGGTAAGAACTTACTGACTCACCCAGACGGCGCCGCCCAGACCGAATCGATTGCCGACTCATCTCTACAAACGAAATGCAAAATTTTGCGGTTGACTGTTTTCAACAAAAATGAAAGAACTCTGCCTAGACAGCGATTCGAGAACTATTTTAATTGACCGAGCGAGCGAAGCGTCTTAGTTTTGAGACTGGTCTGTCTACCCAGCTGTTTTCGCATTTCGCAACTGATTAATCGTAAAATTTTATTAAAAGGTTTAAAAATTATATATTATTTTTATTTGTTCATTCAGATTTTCGAAATTTTTCAAAATGGCGAAAATATGGGGGTTGAAAACTTGAAAATATCATATACCAGCAATTTTGAAAAAAATCAAATATTTCATAAAAAAATTGTTAGGTAACTCTTATCACACACACACACACACACACAACTTTTCAGCTGAACAACTTTGTTACCCGATTTTCAAAGGGTCGGGATGACTCGCGAGGTCTACAGCCCACAGAGCCACTATAGTATTTAGACTGTTCGACTGTTCATTAGGCATGGGTACTGACAATAAACTCAATTCGTGTAAAATGGCAGTCATCATCATCCGAGCGTATTCCCGGTTGCATCCTCAGCAGTAACGCTTCAGAGCCCGGGGTCCGCTACCTAACCAAGGAGATTTGACGAGGTTACTGGTTTTTACACAGAGCGACTGCCGTCTGACCTCCACAACCCAAAGGGCAAACCAGGAACCAATCCTTGGATAGTTTGATGATCAAACGCTAGATGGCGTTCTTGAAATATTGCAGTGATTTTATTATTGTTCCGTGTGTTTGATTAAAGCAAAATCATAATCATTTATTTTGTCAATCACAGGTACAATGGGTGTTGGGTACATAAATTCAAGTATCACTGTGTTACGCCGTTAAAATACGGATTTGGATTAAAAAATATCATTTTCCCACAGATAATGCTGCTGTCCATTCTCCATATATCCATCGGAAAAGAAAAAAAAAACAAAGTATACCATCACCACACAAAAAATCTATCATACTATACACTATAACGATAAAAATAAATTAGCTTTACCTTGACTGAGTTTACGAAAAATCTGTTTATTGAACTTGTATTGAATCACCGGAATCGCACAGACAGTCAATATTATTCCGTAAAATAAATACACCTGTTATTTGAACATGATATTAAATCATTTTTACTAGTTTTTGGATCGGAATATAGACTTTTAGTGGAGTTGTTTAAATAAAAGAGTTAGTCTCGAATGGTCTTAAGGAGATACCTAAATTTTCCGCGGTCCAGTGCTGCCCCCATTTGAAATAAATTATTTGATAGGAAACGGAGACATCATTTAAAATTTGTCTCGACCCGGCTCTAGATAATCCTTCAAACTATTTTATGAACTACTGTTTACAGTTTAAAGTGAGAACGTGAAGCTTTTCTACGCACAATTGCGGAAAACGGCCACTTTTAAACAGTTTGAAGGGTTATCTAGAGCCTGGTCAAGACAAAATTTTAAATTATATCTCCGTTTCCTTTTAAATGATTTAATTCAAATGGGGGCAGCACTGGTCCCCGAAAAATTGAGGTAGCCCCTTAATCGCAATAATCTGTGTAGCAACTTGCTGCTTTGATTTTATTAGATAGTTTAGACTTATGCGTTTGATGTTTTGTGTCAAATATTAAGGATGACATTAAACAACAGTCAAGATTTAGAAGCAACCAAGAAGCAACGCAATTCATGATGCAGAAAATTTGTTTTTAAAACAAGCTATCACTAGCTAAATATAAAAAACTATTCTTTGCTGCCCTTAAAATTTTGTTGAGCTACAAATAGTTGTAGGTACCTTTTCCAGGTCGAAAATCGTTCACTGCTCTTCGCTAAATATTTTATTAAAAAATCATTATAACATCATTATCATATTATCAGTATCATGGGCTCAAATTGCCCAAAAAATACGGATTTCAAAGTCAGTGTAAGCAAAAATAACAGTAATAATAATAATAATAATAAATCGTTTATTTCGGACAACAAGATCCATAAAAAGGGTTAGTAACAATTGAGCTTAAAATACTAGGATGTTAGTAACAATAAAATAAAATAAAATAAAAACAGCAGACGGACATGCACGTCCATACATAGTACTCAGCGATGCTAGCTGGAGCAGTGCAATGCAAACTTCAATTAGCCAACCAGTAAACAAAACACGATGGGTTACTTAGAGCTGGGACTCATCTGGCAGCAAGGAACAGCTCTTTTCTATGCTGCTATCATTTTCTGTCGCTCAGAAACGGCATTAGCTAGAGCGAGAGAGAGCGACAGAAACGGATAGCAGCATAGAAAAGTGCTGTCTCGTGCTGCAAATGTCCCAACCCAACTTCTGTGGCTTAGTGGTCATAATGCCAGGCTGTCACACTGGAGGTCCCGGGTTCGATCCGCGGTCAGATCAAGATAGAAAACGATCTTTTCCGTATTGACCTGGGCCTTAGATGAGTATCTATCTATATATTATGTATTTGTTATAAAATATAGTATCGTTGAGTTGATATCCCGTAACACAAGTCTCGACCTTACTTTGGGGCTAGCTCAATCTGTGTGATTTGTCCGTATATATTTATTTATTTATTTCACGCTAAAGAACTACAACAAATACGTATGGATCACAAATGTTATATTTACACGGAGCCTAAAACAACTTCGCGGTTTGCTAACAATTAGACTCGACTCTGTCTCACAACTCGCAGTAATTTACATGTTTGTATTAGACAGCGGTGGTGATGTAATTCCTTAGTGAATTTCCCTGCAGTTTAGAAACCTGCAATACTGCTAGTACGACCAACCATTATAGTAATATTTAAAAATAACCGGCCAAGTGAGATTTGGACTCGCACACGAATGGTTCCGTAACATCTAAATATATTTAACTCAAAGGTGACTGACTGACTGATATAGTGATCTATCAACGCACAGCCCAAACCACTGGACGGATCGGGCTGAAATTTGGCATGCAGGTAGATGTTATGACGTAAGCATCCGCTAAGAAAGGATTTTGATCAATTCTAACCCCAAGGGGATAAAAAAGGAGATGAAAGTTTGTATGAAACTTTGTCAATTTTAAACCGATTGGGCTGAGACTTTGCATGCATAAAGCTACTATGAAGTAAGCATCCCCTAAGAAAGGATTTTGATAATTTCCACCCCTAAGCGAGCGAAGCCGCGGGCAAAAGCTAGTTATCTATAAAAAACACGATGGGAGCCCCAATTAAATATTTATTTTATTCTGTTAGTATTTGTTATTATAGCGGCAAAAGAAATACATCATGTGTGAATATTTCAACTGTCTAGCTATCACGGTTCATGAGATACAGCTTGGTGACAGATAGACAGACGGACTGATGATGTTTTTTTTTAAGTTTTCACATCTTATGTCTTCCATTTAGAAAATTTTCGGAAAACTGGCTTGACAAAAAATTACAAAATAATTATTGACCTGCTCACAAAATTGCTCGAGAATCGGTTGAAAAATACCTGTACTGTGGGCGTCAACAACCAGAAAACTAGAAAACTAGTCCGAAAATAGGACACATGAAAGAAATTATGCCGAAGCTGAAACGAAGACCTAGTATTGGTTCGCTTCGTTCACTCGGTCGTAAAGTATCTGGTTTGTCAGTCGTTTTCGTTTAAGCTTGCTACAAATAATAGTGATAAAACATTAACTTCTCCAAAGGGCCTCTACGTATTGGATCTGTATCACGCAAGCCTCTCAAAGGACCGGGGTGAAAAGACCCGTGAAACTAAAGGAAATACGTAATGATAATAATAAATCGTTTATTTTGGACAACAAGATCCATACAAAGGGTTAGTAACAATTGATCTTAACCCGTCAACAACAGCAATTTTGCAAACCCATTGTTATCTATTGTTCTCTCGGTCGGATCCGACCGTCTGGAAGCTGACGGGTTAAAAAACTAGAGAGTTAGTAACAATAAAATAAAATAAAAACAGCAGACGGACATGCACGCACATACATAGTACATATATAGCTGGACGGCCTACTTAACTGTAATAAATTCTGATTCAGATTCTGATTCTGATTCTGATTAAGTAAAAAAAAACATTTATTTATCTTTGGATATTTATAACACTTGATAATTGTCATTTCTTTTTTCTTTCGATTTCTTAATAGTTAGTTGTTAACGTCAGATCATTTACTTACAACTAAGTTTACTGCCGCCTCCAAAGCGCAAGTACAGAAGAAGCGGTAACAAACTGTACTGCAGCATTTTCTTCAAAAACGTCAACCTTACAATTATACTGATATTAAAATTAGATGTGTGGACTGAGAATACATTGCTATGTCATAATTATTAATTAAAAATGTCAAATTTAAAATTAATGTCAATTTAAATAAAATTCATGTACTGATTGTACTCAAATTATGTCTGATTCTGATTCTGCATGCAGTTGTATCTATCGAGCGAGCATCGGTGAGTCCCAGCGGTCTGCCATAATATATTTAATCTGAGGTATAATCAAATGAGGCATGCCCTCATAAAATATTGACTACTCATTTGAAAGCTGTTTTTGCCGGCAAAATTACATTACGACGTACATAAAAGTCTGTCACCGCAATATCGTCCTTGGGAACTTAATACATAAGGGTCATCGGGTCGTAAACATCGGCTAATGGTCAATTTGGCCATTTCTCGTCGTAATGTAGCTATTAGATAGCCCATTAAGAATTGTCACGTGATGTGATGAGATTCTGGGTTAACCTTAGAATTTTATTCGTATCATTATCTACTTTCCAACTACTCAATAAGATGTTTTTTCTTGATTTCAAAAACAATTTCTATTAGATTTGTGTGAAATATAGACTTCAAAGTTTCTTGGAGTCAAATAGTGCTCTTAAGGGGCTACATGAATTTTCCGGGGTCCAGTGCTGCCCCCATTTGAAAAAAATCATTTGATAGGAAACGAAGACATCATTTAAAATTTGACCTTGATCAGACCCTAGATAACCCTTTAAACTATTTTTTATGAACTACTGTTTACAGTTTAAAGTGAGAACGTGAAGCTTTTCTACGCACAATTGCGAAAAACGGCCACTTTTGGCGTATGTGCGTAGAAAAGCGTCACGTTCTCACTTTGAACTGTAAACAGCAGTTCATAAAATAGTTTAAAGGGTTATCTAGGGTCTGATCAAGGTCAAATTTTAAATGATGTCTTCGTTTCCTATCCACTGATTTATTTAAAATGGGGGCAGCACTGGACCCCGGAAAATTCATGTAGGCCCTTAATAACAGTTTTTCTGCAATAAGTAATATAAAATCAGGATGAGAATAGATATGATAATAATAAGTCTGCCTTTGTGCCTAGGTAGGTATATTGTTTCGTATTGTTTTGTAATTTTTGCGTGTCTTTTATGGTATTATAAAGTTAATTTGTATTGTATTGTATGATCAATGGCACAAAAGTTACATTATTTTTTGGATTTTTTTTCTTTACATATATTTTTTTCGGCGACCTCCGTGGCGTAGTGGTCACCATGCTAGTGCATTTCAAACAATGACATCACACATTCACCACTCCATTGAAAACTTCAATAAAATCAAAGTACAGTACTGTTACGCTTTAGTACAGTCAACGGCATAAGTAATTTATTTAAAATCGAATTTAAACATTGAATACCACTACTTGGGCGATACCATTATGATTTAAAAATTACATCGGAGACGACCTCCGTGGCGTAGTGGTCACCATGCTAGTCCGCCACCCAGAGGAGGTTGATCCCCGGTCAGGACAAGTTGAAAAATGGTCTTTTTCAAATTGTCCTGGGTCTTGGATGTTTATCTACGAGTATTTAAGTTATAAAATATAGTATCGTTGAGTTAGTATCCCATAACACACGTTTCGAACTTACTTTGGGGCTAGCTCAATCAGTGTAATTTGTCCCTATATATTTATATTTATATTTTCGGCCCATAAATGTACCCAATTCTAACTACTAAAATTGCTTGAAAATATAAACTTAGAACGCTTGAGCTGGTTCTTTTTCCAGGCATATCATAAAAAGCAATCGAAGGAATGGGCAACAATGTGAATCATGGTCAAAAATCGAGCAGATATGGGCAACAATGTAGTGCATGGTCAAAAATCAAGTAAATCCTTTACTTAGTTTTGCCAGTACAGCCTACGAAAGTAAATGTTAATTTAATTCAAATACCTAGGTACTAGCCATTCCGTGAGAGAGTAAGGATCTACAAGCTTCTCATCACCAGATGGAAATCCATAGCGCCATCTATTATTTGCTAGAGAAATTCCTGACTTTCAAGCGTAACATCAATTAATTTTAAACAGCTCAACCGATTCCCAAGGGAACTTGCTTTCACTTAAAAAAACTGCAACAAAATCGGTCAATCCGTTCGAGCGCTACGATGACACAGATCATCTGTCTTTATGTCTGTCTGTCTGTGTATCTACACAGACAGACAGACATAAAGACAGACGTGTTACTTGTGGTAGAGCCACGCTACCGGCGAAACTCCGTTTTGCTAGTAGCATGAATGGGCCGGCTCGTCCGGGGAAGTACCACACTCTCACAGAAAATCGACGTCTGAGTAGTAGCGTCACCGCTCCTATGCTTCGTTCGGTGAGTGAGAGAGCTGGAGACCCCCTCCCCCTCTCCCTCTCCCCTCCCCCTCCCCCTACATCTTCCCGTCCTGGAAGGGCGACAACGCTTCTGTTACACCCCTGGTGTTGCAGTTGTTCATGGGCACCGGTGATCATCAGGTGACCCGCTTGTTCGTTTGCCGCCGTATGACATTAAATAATAGACCGACAGACACTAGCGTCAAACTTATAACACCCCTCTTTTTGTCGAGGGTTAATATAAAGGGCCCACTAACAAACATATATACGGTCTAGGGAGGCCAGGACTGCAAATCTGTCACAGATGATGCATCATCTTGCCCATACTAGAAATAAACAGGTCGGAAGATTCTATTCATCACGTCTCGCCGTTTGTCTGTTCGTAAACTGTGCAAAAATCTGCGCTTGCGTCACACTCCTCTGTAGCATTGCAGCGGAGTCAAGTCATGAGCGGGCAGCGATTTAGATTTTTAAATATTGTTCAAGAAAACTATTTATATATTTCCTTTGCTTTAGAACAATAATGGCGGAGCGCAAGTGGAGATGGGCGGGAAACATTGCTCGAATGAGCCCTGAGAGATGGACGAAAAAGCTACTGGAATGGAGACCACGTACTCACACCAGACCCAGAGGACGGCCACCGATGAGATGGGTCGACGATATCCGGTGACAAGCGGGCCCAAATTGGATGGCAAAAGCCAGAGACCGCCAATGTTGGAGGCCTACATCTAGAAATGGATATATAAGGGCTGCTGATGATGATGATGCTTTAGAACAATGAAACTGATTACATTCTTCTCGAAATAAGAGCAAAATATGAAATCAACAACATATTTCCATATAGCAATTGAAAGTGGATGAGAATCAAATGAAAAAAATGTATATGGAGGTCGGCAATGTTTATTTTTTAAATTTTGAGAATCTTAGATCTAATCACAAGCATAGATTCATAAGTGGCCGTATACTGTTGTGGTTGCATTGGAAAAATCCAATATGATACATGTGGCCTCGTGGAATGCAATTCGTCCAAAGTTTACGGCTATAAAAGGCATCCTAAAGATGATAGCAGACCGGTACGACTCCCCCATCGTTAACCACATGATAAGGATAAGTATCGGTGCTGTTAAATAAAATGTAACTTAACTCTAATTTATTATATACTAACATAGGATAACAAACTACTACCTACTAAAAAAAAATGGATTGACATCTGAAATAAAGAATTATTATTATTTATATATCTTAACGCTGAAAATGGCCTTCGGGTCTTAAGAACCTAGGAGAAACGCAAGGGATCAAGACGTGATTTTAAACTCTTTAACCTTGAAACGAGAGGTAAGAGCAAGTCTTTCCTAACTTGCACCATTCTCGTCGAGGCGTATGAATCACTGCGAATTTAAACACTTAGCCGGCCAAGGTCGTTTTTATGGTCAAGTGCCGTAATGGCAGATTCGGGGCTAACTCTCTATTGAGCTGAATACTGTTGTAACAGTGAGTATACTAATATTATAAAGAGAAAGATTCGATTCTTTGGATGTAATGGATTTTAAAAATTCCTTCACCCAGAATAGAACATTCGAGAATGGCGCAGAATATATCAGAAGTTCCAGAGCAATATGAATTGATCTAGAAGTTGATAGAATAATCTAGATTGTTTCAGAATAATGGTTTTTAACTTTTTTTTAACATTATCAGCGAGTAACATATTTTATATTTCTTTTTATCCCAGCAAGAAAACAGCTATTTTGAGATAAACATATTTGACCATTTGGTTTTCCTATTGTACCTTCTTCTATAATTTTCAATATAGGGGTTAGGGCCCTAGCAAACAACCGACATTATGCTCACGATGTGTCGCCGATAATCGGCAACTGTTGCAAACGGTCGCGTGACTCATATATTATGTCAATCTGTAAAAAAAATGTCACGCTACCGTCGACAGTTCGTGACAGATTGACATGTGTCACGCGAACGTTTGCGACAGTCACCGACGCTCGCCGACAGGTGTCGCGGACATACTGTCGCTAGTCTTTAAGAGCGCTAAAATGTACCATGCTTTGCTTACGGCGCAGATCGCCACTTTCATGCTGAGTGGCCTTTAGATTTTACAGCTCTAGAATTTGTTTGTTTAGTTCAGTGGTGAACTAGAGAGGAGGCCTTTGCTAAGCAGCTTATGTTAAGAAAGTACTTTGACAATAGGCTTATTACGGAACCGATGATTACCTTAAACACAAAAAACGACTGGCTTGAGCTTGGCGCGGGCGCCTCTAAAAGTTTGTATTTGTGCACAAATGTTATAATTTTAATACAATATGTACTAGTTTAAGTACTAAATTTACAAATTAACATCAATTTTCAATTTGACATCATTCTTAATTAATAATTATGGCATAAAAATGTATTCGCAGTCCATACATCAAATTTTAATAAAAGTTTAATTAATTTATTGTAAGTTGACGTTTTTGGAGAAAATACTGCAGTACTATTGCCGCTTTTTCTATACTAAGCGGCAGTAAACTTAGCTGTAAGTAAATGATCTGACGTCAACAACTACCTATTATGAAATTGAATGAAAAAATGTCAATTATCAAGTGATACAAATATCCAAAGATAAATAAATGATTTTTGATTTTTGACTTTGGTAGTGGGACAATATAGGCATTAAAAAAAGGTTGTGTTTACCCCATTAGCGATTATGAATCCCCCCTTCACCCTAGACTTTTACATACAAACATAGTCTAGCTTTTATTTTGAAATGACATGTGAGATTTTGGCAGTATTTTGTAATTTTAAAGAAATTGCATATATCTAGTATTTGACAGTCGAATTTGAACTTGAATGAAAATATGAGAGTGTAGAAGTTTTCCATACTGAAGGTCAAATTTGATATGATCCACTATATTTTCTTTTAAGTTAATATTTTGACCGTGAAACCTAGTTATATGCCATAATATATGCAATTTCTTTGAAATTACACAATTTCGCCAATATCTATAAAAGCTAGACTACGTTTGTATGGAATAGTCTGATTCTGTCTAGGGTAAAGGGACTCTTAAGACGTGATTTTATTGTATCTTTAAACCAATGAGCTTGCCACTGGACCGTACTGTTTAACTTAAACCTAATTAGTATTCAAAAGGGAATGTAGTTATCATCCTGTGAAATGAACCATTACCCACAGTTGAAGCGAGAACATCAGTGCTGCCTTATAAGTCGATAGTGTTGCCGCTTGGTTACGTCCAATCAATATCGTTATTAACATGGTAAGTAGCCGACAAGCAAGAGATTTCGTGAATTAAGTTGTTAATCGAAGGAAAAGAGGTAGGCCCCGCAAGCGTTGGTTTGACGATTTGCGACAGTTTGAAAGGGAATGGTTGGAAGTGGCACACGATTGAGATATTTGAAAGGAGGTAGGGGAGACATTTGCCCAGCATATATAAAAAAAAAATATTGTTAATCATCCATTGACAGCCCCAAAAAAATCTCGTCAAATTGGCCCATCCGTCCGAGAGCTACGATGCCACAGACAGACAGACCGATGCACATTTGCGTCAAACTTATAACAAACACTCCTCTTATTTTGTCGGAGACTAAAGTAAAATAGTTTATAAGTTGTTGCAAAATTTTCTACGCAAGCATGTCACCTGCAGCCAGCATGACATCACCTGTTTATCTCGAAGGCCGCCTGCACTGATGCCATTCAAATATTTAGAGAGCCGATAATAGGTATTTTGGAGATAAATGTCTTTACTGCTTCCTTGTATGCAAATCGTAAGTCTTAGAGTGTAAACTATACATGACAAAAAAACAGCCAAGTGCAAGTCGGACTAACGCACGAAGGGTTCCATACCAAAATCTATAAAGAATCACGTTTGTTTATTTTAAAAAAAACCAGTACGGACGTAAATGTAAGAAGCAATATTTATAGCATAGTACAGACGGAGCCGTGGGACCAAAAAGCCCTGTCTGCCCCGTCAGGGATAGTATGTATGTATGTACAGTAGGAGGCAGACAATCCACCTGACCAATCACTCACAGTAGCTTCATTGACTAGATTCATTATGGATCTAGCGAGATTTTTATTTCTAAGTAAATCCAATCTTTGACAGTATGGATCTGGTGATTCCCTGACTTTAAAGGCCGTACGGAAGACCCCTGACCTACAGCGAGTACGCAGTCAGGGGTAGATAAGTAACCCCATTTTTATATGCCTTCCATGGTCTGTGCTTCGACTCAGGGCCGGATTATCCATAAAGCTGATTAGACAACTGCTTAGGGGCCAAGCCTGCAAGCACAATAAAGCAAGGTTCACCGAACGATTTTATTTAATTTTAAATTTGTATACTTCCCTAATGATAACACTATTCCTTTTTTTATACTTCATATAAAGTAGAACGAAAACAATTACTAATTAAAAAAAAAAAAACCTGATTGTTGCAATAATCCATGTCGCAATATTACATAAGAGATTGAAGTATGAGGATACTAAATTTGGAGTCAATCTGATTGACTCGACTTTGGTAATAGAAAAAATGTATCTTACAAAGTAAGAAAAGCGTATAAAAGGAAAAGGGCTCTGAGAATTGCATTGCTTAGGGGCCCTGATAGGGTTAATCCGGCCCTGCTTACTGTACATACTCAATGTTCACGGAAGAAATTGTCCATAAACATAATAATTTAAACAGCCCATAATACCAACAGCATTACCAAATGGAGCCGAAACTAATGCAACGGACTCGAATCCGGAACTCATTGGCAGGCCGCCAGAGCTCGTCAAACCAGCAGTCAGTCAGCGGGGTTTATGGGAGCAGCAAATAGACATAGTCTGGATACTATCTTAGTCTGTAGATTTACGGATTTCAGTCTCATTCAACTTTCCTTCCGACTTCAAAAAAAGACTTCAATTCCTTGATTTTGTTCACAAATTACTCAAAGGCGCGTGAACCGATTACAAAAATATTTTTTTTTGTTTCAAAGAGTATACTTTTCAATTGGTTCCATACCTAGATATTTTATCAAAATTGGTTGTGTAGTTTGAGGGTAAAGTCGGTTTTAGTTTTGAAAAATTATTTTCGGCCATTACTGTGCTGGTCTCCCGCCGACCTCACAAGTTTGTCTGACCAACGAGCCTGTGGTTACCCAAATCCCAACCATGGCCTGTTCCGCTGTCTCAGACACCACACCGTTACTGCTTTGGTTCGCAGACTGTCTTTTCTTTTAGCCAAGTGTCCCGTCCTTACCACTTTTGAAGATGCAAGATTCTTGCCTCTTGCTTACTATTTTATTGAAGCTATAGACAACTTGCATGGTCTAAAGGAAACGTCAGCCATTGCAATAATTAATGATGAAGATGATGGATGACCTACTATTTATTGCCTACTGTATCACCTATTGAAATAATTATTCAAAACTTAAACCCGACTTCACCCCCAAACTACACAATTGATTTTGATAACATTTCTATGGGACCACCTGACAAGTGTACTCTTAAAAAAAAAAGAATTTTCTAATTCGCTCGAGGCGTCTTCGAATAATCGGTGAACATACACAGAAGATCGCGACCAATTGATAACCTCCTCCTTTTTGAAAGTCGGTTAATGAATCATCATCATCATCATCATCATCATCATCAGGTCTTTTTGTCTCCACTGTCGGAGCACGACTCCTCTGTACTGCCAGAGCCATACTTAACCAGAGCAGCCAGAGGACATGGCCTACACTCTCCACGCTGGCCAGACAGGTTGGAGAGGTCTCATTGATGTTTATAAGCTTTGTTTAGCTTCTATTCCCTAAGTCGCCTTCTACGACATCCACGGGAGGACTGGGAGTGGCACTTATTCATAATTTTTGATTAACATTTAAGGTTAATGAATATTCAAGTTTAAACATAGCTTTAGATTCGAGTTTACAAACTTTGTAACATTTAAACATCGTTGAGTTGGTATCCCATAACACAAGTTTCGAACTTACTTTGGGGCTAGCTCAGTCAGTGGTATTTGTCCCAATATATTTATTTATTGTACCAAAGCCGCAGTATGAATGCATCACAATAAATATTTTGCTTAAGAGATGTAAATTTCGTCATACTACCATTTTTCACAGTTGTTTGTGAATTCACACGAAGACAACTCTATTAATTATGCAGTTTAAATTATAATTTCAAATGCTGGATTTGTTTCGTGTTTGCTCGTATACAGTCCGTACTATTATCAGACAATTCTTATACATTGTTATATCTCATCTGTGTACCCCTTGGAAAGCGCAACCCGGATTCTGAAGCGGTAAAGTCGAAGGTCAGTCAAGTCGAACATTTTCTTTATAATAAGTTGATATATGTAATGTTACTGTCTTATTATTATATAATATATTGATATCAATTTTGCTATAGATTTTACAATAAAAATCATTGTTGACTTCAGATCATTCATTAGCATAGGTAGTTTAGCGCCGCTTCCTTTTTTCGCTTATTTATAAAGATTTAATTCTGCTAAAATTGCAACGAAAATTAAAGAGATGACAAAACACATAATTTTATTAATTTTGTTAGGTTATATTTCATTGAAACTACAAAGTTTAAATTTATTTCAGAAATTGGTAGACTACCCTATTTTATAAAATTTTAGACATGGTAGACTATTTTACAAAGTTACGGCCACCATAGCACACCGTATGTAGACCTTAGCGATAGCTCTCTCAGATAGTGGTAAAAAGCAATTAGCTCATCTTCAGTGGAGTGCGACGCCGCGGCGGTCGGCCCACGTGCTCGGAGATCGCAATGATAATGATAACATCATTACCAATCATTAACTCAAAGAAGCGAAAATCAAATAATTGAGCGAGCGAGCGAAATGAGATAGATTTTTAAAAAGTATGGTATACGTGTATTATCTTGGATTGGCAAATAATGAATCAGCTACGATTTTTGACTAAAGATGACGTAAATCACCCTCACCCCGAAAGTTTGAAGCGTTGTATCTTCGTGAAGTTTTACTGCTTTGCTAAACGAAAAAATATTGGTCCTTTATTTTTGGATAATCTAGTTAACGGACTAAATAAAATAATATATTTTTTCTCAAACATGCTCGGAAATGTAGGCATTATTGTAGTAAAAAGAAGACACGAAGTTTGTAATTCTTGGCTCGTGTATAATTTTGCTGGACTAGGCCAGGAAAGTAGTATGAAAATTCATTCCTGGCCGCTGCTCAAAACAAAAACACGAATAAAGTGTATTCAGAATGACAAGACAGTGACATTGAAGTTTTAGATGACAATTCTGTTTTTACATTTAGCAAAGACATTAAGTGTTTAATTTCATAATAACAAAATGCACTCTTTGAGCATTATTTATTGTTATTTATATTCTAATGACCATAATTTTATTAAAATAATGTTGTTATAAAATCACACGAAAATAAGCTAAATTTCATTGCGATAGAAAAAAAAATCTACGGTATTACATTTTTTTGCGTAAAATATGACCGGGCCGTAAGGGCTATGTTTCCTTTGCACCAAAACGCGGGAAAGCAGTTTCTTTTCTTTCAAAGTACGAAGATACTCTTTGCAGCAAACATTAATTGCTTTTGGTAAATATATGCATATTTCTGGTTATTTCTTTAATGATTTCCTCACATTTTTTGAGAAAAGCACTATACATGCCTCGGCGGGAATGGCATTGCCGGACTCGTAATTATTGTATTAAAAACTACTCGTCCGTCAACGCCATCCTTCCCGTCCTCTGCAGTAATGTACTATTACCCAGCCACATACCTTTTCGGCGTTTGTTCGACGATAACTCGAGAAGTTTTGTTTGGAGCTTCACTAAATTTGGTAGGCATATAGAAGCTTCCAAAATAATTTTTAAGTTTGAACATGAGTCAAATCTGTTTAGGGGTTGCCGAGATATGGGGTTTGCAAGTTCACAGTTCAAGTAAACTGCTGTTTTTGAGTAATTAAGTCGTTGCAGGCCTTTTTATAAGCAATTTAAAAAAATGAGGTGGTTATCTACTAATTCTTCGCGATCTTTTTTAGGGATCCGTACCCAAAGGGTAAAAACGGAACCCTATTACTAAGACTCCGCTGTCACTCTGTGCGTCTGATGTCTGTCCTTCCGTCTGTCTGTCTGTCTATCACCAGGCTGCATCTTATGAACCGTGATAGCTAGACAGTAAAATTATCACAGATGATGTATTTCTGTTGCCGCTATAACTATTATATACTATCCTATTAAACAAACGTAATTTTTTATGGATAATGGAATGGAACCCTTCGTGCTCGAGTCCAGTCCAACTCGCACTTGACCGTTTATTTGGAATTAATTACAAATCATTACAAGATTAAATTTTCTGATCAATCAAGATTATGAAGGCAGAAAAAAAAACAGTACAAAATACCTTTCCTTAATAAAGAAAGTTAAATTTATCGCTTCGAAAATTCCCAAGCGATAAAAAACTTCTGATCGTTATTTATATTTAGTTAGAAACGTTGAACAAAACACCGACAATTAGGGAAGATCCTTTTAAGGTCTCGGGCATAAATAAGAGGATTAGGACAGGAAAATAAATTAAAGACCGTTATAATATCTTAAAAGCTTATGATTCGCACCTGGGGATGCTGCGGGTCTGGAGAACTCTTTGAGGATCTTTATGGGTAAAATACAGGTGTTTTTTAGATGTCTTAGTTGCCAAGAGACCTTAAGGGGCTACATGAATTTTCCGGGGTCCAGTGCTGCCCCCATTTGAAATAAATCATTTGATAGGAAACGGAGACATCATTTAAAATTTGGCTTTGATCAGACCCTAGATAACCCTTTAAACTATTTTATGAAATAATGTTTACAGTTTAAAGTGAGAACGTGAAGCTTTTCTACGCACAATTGCGAAAAACGGCCACTTTTGGCTTATGTGCGTAGAAAAGCTTCACGTTCTCACTTTAAACTGTAAACAGTAGTCATGGTATCACAGACATGGGAAACGTAGTGTGGGACGTCCGGCGACTACGTGGGATGATGACATCAGGCAAGATGCTGGGAAGAACTGGATTGCGATGGTTAAAAACAGAGCAGGATGGCGTACACAAAAGGAGGCTTATGCCCAGCAGTGGGTACCTGAAAGCTTTGACTATAATGACGATAACAGTAATTGAGCCACGACAGATGCTTTAGAGACCCGAAAAATTTGACACTAGTGTTTAAGTAGAAGAAATGCCAATATTCTAAATTTCCTAAGAGATATTTAATTGTTTAGCTTCTTACAAACTATACTAGAAAGCCAGTCGACGACCTCGTGGCGTAGTGGTCACCATGCTAATCCGCCATCCAGAGGTCCCAGGTTCGATCCCCGATCAGGGCAAGTTGGATGTTTATCTATACTATGTATTTGTTATAAAAATATAGTATCGTTGAGTTAGTATCCCATAACATAAGTTTAGAACTTACTTTGGGACTAGCTCAATCAGTGTAATTTGTCCCTATTTATTTATTTATAATTATATTCAATTGTTAAAATAATTTAAATTGTCTTAAATTCATCATCATCCAAGCGTATTCCCGGTTGCATCTTCAGCGGTAACAACGCTTCAGAGCCCGGAGTCCGTTACCTAACCTAAGTGATTTGACGAAGTTGCTGGTTTTTACACAGAGCGACTGCCGTCTGACTTCCGGATCTCTCCGATCCTTGAAAAGGTTTAAGCAAACGCTAGATGGCGTTGAGAACCACAGTTTATACGTGTCTTCCGAAACGCGGATCATCTTTCTTTTCGGATAATCAAGCGATTCAAGCCTGCAATATACTGACCAGACTGGAAACAATTTTCAGAAAGTATTCTTCCCAGTGTGATTCGAACTCCCGAGATCCGGATCACAAGGCGAACGCCTTAACCACTTTTAGGTTGTTTTAAAGTATATTTTATAAATGCCAGAATTCAACATCAAAATTTGCAATAAGGTAATCGCTAAGCCCCAAATTTGTGAAACCCTATGGGAAGCCATTTAATTGGATTCACGTCAGCCGGCTGGTGCGGACGCGGACACAATTTGCTAGCCGCTGCTTATTAAATCTAGTAATCTATGGGGTGGTTGATTCACAGATTAATTACTTACAATGCAACTAAAATAAGTTGAACAAAAATGGCGGACTTCAAAGCATTTTTGTACAAAAAGTGTGCTCCAAAAGGGAATTTTTGCAAATTCATTTCCTAAGGGTTTGAATGAAGGGTTCAAAGTTGAAAAAACTTGGTCAAATTTGAACTTCGAAATGTAAAATATGACATTATGAGCTCATGGTTTAAAACAAAAGTTTAATGCATGACTATTATCAAAAAATTCACACTTTAAAGAAGTAAAATAGGGGATGATAGTGTGTATGAAACACAGCTAAACCGCAGAAATAAGGTAAGGATTGTCAAAAATTTGGACCAAACTGGCAAGGTAGTGGGCTTCAGCTAATGACACTATAATATTATAAAGGCGAAAGTTTGTGAGTGTGTATGTTTGTCACTTCTTCACACGCAAACGGCTGGACCAATTATGATAAAATTTAGTATGCAGGAAGCTGACGCCCTGGATTAACACATAGGCTACTTTTTCCGCGGGTAACACCGCGGAGGCAGCTACTGTCACATAAATATTGTAGGTTGGGTGTGTTATGGGGCAACTACTTACATCGTACTTTTTACCAATAATCATATGTACTCATTCATATTCTCTCGGCATCCCTCCGATGATTGAGCGAAGTCCCGGCGGTACAGCATTACCATATTATGCCATTTACATACATTTCAGTGTAATTTATGCTTTTCAAAATATTGATGTGTAATTTTCAAATAAGCATTTGGTTGGAGCTTGATTACATTATGCGTGCTCGCTTTATTCTGAAGATTATTAGATCTAGTGGTTGTATACATAGGTATGTACTAATTTACTTTCCCTTCCTTTTTTTTTTATTTGAGAGCTTATTTGTTTGTAGATCTAGTGGATGTTCTTTCTTCTTTTTTGAGAGCTTATATTAATTGCTATTGAGAGCTTATATTGGCTACTGTTGGTGCAGTATGCGCCAAACTTCTCGGTCTTCATCCTTATAGCGCCTGATACGTCATGATAACCCTTGCTTTTTCTTTCAGTTGGTCTACATAACCCTTTTTTGGTCTTCCTGGAATACTTAAACCTTCACTTAATGTAAAATCAGCGGTTTCGACCAGAAAAAAAGTTTATATCTTTTTGTTATTATTTTAAAAGCATGTTTGAATGAAATCTTTCGTGCCAGTCAGTTTGGTGTAAAAGAAAATATAGAACCCACGAGTCCAGCGTTGGACTTACAGTTCCTGTGGCTGATATAATGATGATGGTGTGTAGAAATCTGAACCGTGCCTATACAATTTTGATTCAATTTTTCACCCCCCATGGCCACCATGCACGTTGAATGTGACGTCTTATAGCCCATGTATATACTAGAGGTCATCAAAAAAAGGCGAGGCAATATGTAAGGACACTTGATACGGCATGATTTATACGCATTATAACAGAAGGCAAAATAGAAGGAAGAAGGGGAAGAAGAAAGCCCAGGCACAGATATAAAAATAAAAAAAATAAAAAAAAAAATAAAAAAAAAATAAAAAAATAAAAAAAAAATAAAAAAAAAATAAAAAAAAAAGCTTTATTTCATCATCTACAAATGAATTCGTATATACTAGTTGACGGAGCCTCCTTTTAAGCATAAAAATGCCTGTGCCAGGAGACCCCGCTCTTTCTTAGCTCTAAACATACATTAAATACTGATATCTATTTATATTATTTACATAATTTTTTATTTTATTTTAAGATATATGATGCAAATCAAAGAAAAGGTGACAGCAGTGTCGTATCAAGATGTCAAGAGGTTGGCAGAGGCTGGCTCCACCGGCAAGAGAACCGCTCTTAGGGTTGAACTAGTCGCTGGCTCGAACTCACAGGTGGGCGTGGCCTAAAAGCATGCTGTCTCTCTTAACATTCAGTTCGGGCGAAGCAGTGAGGTGAAATGCACGATAATTCATAATTCCTAGCCCTAATCTAACCCGTGAGAAATAAAATTGTTTGTTTTTGCAGTATTTTGACGACCTCCGTGGCGTAGTGGTCACCATGCTAGTCCGCCACCCAGAGGTTCCGGGTTCGATTCCCGGTCAAGGCAAGTTGGAAAATGACCTTTTTCAAATTGTCCTGGGTCTTGGGTGTTTATCTATATATGTATTAGTTATAAAATATAGTATCGTTGAGTTAGTACCCCATAACACAAGTCTCGAACTTACTTTGGGGCTAGCTCGATCAGTGTAATTTGTCCCTATATATTTATTTATTTATTTTCGTTAGAAAGACTAGTCTCTCTTATAAAGGTGCATATACATAAACAGCTGATATAACGGTCGGCCCATATATCCGAAACTCGGGTCAGCCCCACAAGGAAGCGAGTATCGCTCGCTTCCGGCGCGCGGTGACTCAATGCGCGCGCGCATACTACGTATGAAGGTATTGTTTTATTATTCGTATGTTTACTTTAAAGGAAGGCTGCCAATGATGAGGCTGATGATGTTTACTTTAGTGGAATCAATCAAATGCATATACTTCACGATACTGATGAAATTCCTAAAAAAAAAGGTATGGCTACATACGGCTATCATAGGTAATACTTATATTTTATTCTGTGACACGGCTAAAAACCACAAATAATAAATAACTATTAAAACGGAAAATAATTACTAATTATTCTTGTTTGAATAATTTTATTGAAGATTTAGTTTTTTTTTTGAGACGTTCATGGGGCCAAAGCCAAGATGAAGAGGCCTTTTAGTACCTTTTTATCTAAAAAGTGAGATGGCTCCATCTATGGAGGTCTATCTCTTGATGTACCATTGAGTTGCACCAACGGACATTCCTCCATAGCTGCCGAAATATTGCCAGGATTTACTTGGTTTGGGCTATGTGGATGGGATGTTAGTGGACCGGATAAATGGGTTATGGAGTAAGATACGGACATATACCTAAAAATCTCTCAAACAATTTGAGCCTGGATTTGCTGCTGCTCGTTGCCTACACTGCCTGTGGGCACCCTAACTAGCCACGAAGATGCGGCCATGGCGCAATACAATGTGAGGAGCTGAGGGTGTCGAGAGGTGCGGCTCCGGTTTCACCATCTCGGGGCTTACCACCGAGAGCGGGTTTCCCCGTTATTACGCCATTACGTGCAATACACTTCCACCCTGGAGAGTATGGTCTGCTCTTGCGACTTTACTCTGGCCGGCCAGCTAAGGCAATACAGAGGCGGGGGATGTGTATGTATGTGTGTGTAAGCGCATGTGTATATGGTCCCCCTGGAGGTAGGGTACGTGGTGTCGCCACTCACCATCAGCTCGCTATATTAATTATTATTATTGTAGTGCCCTACCAGGGTTCCATATAGTGCATCTATTTATTACTAACATCTATTTATATTATGTTACATGGAAACAATAAACAAATGAAATATTAATCATAAGAAAGCCGCAAAACCAGGATTTATGACCAAAAACATTGTTATTCCAAAGTTTTGTTTCGAATCCTTGAGGAGACATTCAGAGCTGCATTTATTTTGAGATCATTAAAAACGACTAAAGTGACATCACATTCCTTTAATACAGCCGGCTGTAGGTCAAACGCAACATTTAAATATTTAACGTCTTTATTGACTTAGAATAGAGTTCCGTATGAAATTGAAATTGACGCTCAAGATGTCGATAACTGAACGTTTTATATCTATTTCCATTGTCATGGACGGCAATTCTGTTTTTTTTTTTATTTTATTTGTGCGCTTTCTTTTTTATGGGTTTTGGGTTTTGGGTTTTCGGATTGGGTTGTTATTAGACTTGTTTTTTTTTAAGTAATATTATAGATACGCAACGCACCATTGATGGTTATATAAAAAAGTGCAATTATTTATGTAATTGACATTTTTTTATTAAGGTTTTATGTCACTTTTTCCCTCGTAAAGCGTAGGCCAAATCTTCTGGCTCTAGCCAAGTATATGGCTCTGAAAGGCTCATGATCCTGCAGTGGAGATTAAAAACCATAAAAGAACAAATGATAATGTCAATGATGATGGCCATTTAAGGCACCTAATGAAAGGGCACGATGAATTTATGAAGACAATAATAGAAGGCAAAATAAAAAGAAGAGAGAAAGAGAAAACCCCAGACACATAACAAATAAAGGAAAAAGTAGGAGTGGTGTCGTACCAAGACGTTAAAAGGCTTGGTGAGGACAGACAGGAATGGAAGAAACTCCACCGACCAGAGAGGAGCTCTTAAAAAATGGAAGTTAAAACAAGAGAGCCACTTTGCTAACATGATAAAAAATGTAATAAGTAGATACCATGACAAAGGATAGAGGGAAATGCAAAATAATGAGCTGGGACAAGGTGACCAATTTATTTAATTCTTAGTTATCTTATGGACCGAGCAAAAGAAGCGTCTCTGTTTCGAGATTGGCAAATATTGCTTTTGTGCTGCTGTCAGTTTCTCCGGTTGCTCTCTCCTTACAGGTCGCATTTCTCAACCGATTCTTGTGAAATTTTGTGAGAATGTTTGAAAATTATATAGATTTATTTGTGGGCTCAGTTTTTCGAAATTTTTCAAAATGACGTAAATAATAATAATAATAATAATGTATTTTTATTTCAGATCATTTTAAAATCCATATAGTGTTAGTAAACTTAACCAATGTTAGTAATCAAAAAGAAAAAAAAAAAAATTAAGAGATTGTTAGTAAGGCTTTGGATCAGCATTCATGTGCGAGACACATGAATTCCGATCCAATGCCTCATCATCGGACAGTCTATCCTATTTGCTAACACACTTAGAATGCCGTTGGAGCTATTTCGGACACGCCGCATTAAATATGGGGGTTGAAAACTTTTAAAAAAACTCATGCTTTAGCCATTTTTAATTTTTTTCACAAATATCAAAACTTTTTTTCTACACTCTCATTAAGACACGATTTTTGTCTGAACATCTTTTTTATCGGGTAAACATTAACGGTTCGGGAGTTACATGCGATGTTACTTGGTACATCTGCTCACAGAACCACTTGTTTATTACGGAACAACAGTAATATAACTCTTCGTTGTCTTCCTAATGAAAATAAATTCGTTACAGACGCATGAAACATTATAGCACACCTTATGAGCGCACCCACCAATATCCCTAAGATCGACCTTGACCGCGGCTTTCAAATGACCTTGTGACCTTCACCTCTGACATATTGCCCAGACTTGGCAGGGTAGGGACGGTAATTTTGTGCGAATAAAGATTCTTTTGGCTCAGGTTAATTTCGGTTCCGTTTGACTGATCGCTGAATAAATCATTGCTTTGTTTAGGCACAATGGGGGTAGGATAAGTATTTACTTTTATTTTTAATACGTACCTTATTTGCATTTACAACCGTATAATTATTAAAATGGAAGTTAATTAAGCATTTATGTTCAGACTGCTAAGTAACAGCGCTTTTCTGCTACGTCCAGCATTGGATGGACGGCTTATGTCTGATCTAATGATAACTATGACTGATTTAATGATGATGATGCTTAGTGCGCTGTCTATAATATAATTAAACACGATTCTGATGATGGTGACACGTAAGTTACACACACCTAGTTAAACTCTTTTAACTCTGTGATAAAAGTAGAGTTCATAAACACTTAAGATGAGACGTTAGAAGACACTTTTGTCAAACCGATAAGAATTGATCAAATTAACTTCAAACTAACTTTTCGGATTGCTAAGAAGAATCGCTGAAAAATCTCATTGAGATAGTTTGAATAAGCATCTATCAAAGAAATAAATATATACAGACTAACAGTAAGTTCGTGACTTATGTTATGCTATGGGTTACTAACTCAAAGAAACTATATTTTATAACAAATACATATTTAAATAAACATCCAAGACACAGTTCAATCAGAAAAAGATAATTTTCCATCTTGACCCGATCGGGAATCAAACTCGGGGCCTGGTCTGGCCTTTATGACCCCTATTTCTTAAGATTCAGATTCAGAGTTTTATTGCAAGGCACAGTTTTTAAGGTGTTACATAAATTAAATAGGTACCTACAAGTGACGCCCTGCTAGGGCACTGCAAACAATAAGGGCAGCTAGATGCCATTTAACTTAAATATATTAAATTAAATTTCATCATAAACATTTATATTTTTCAATCAAATTATAATGTCACCAAACGTACACTTACATATATAGGCATGCAGACTGAGAGTAAGATCATTAATGTTTTTCATTGCATCTAAAGGTCCTTAGGCCTTAATTGGAGGAGGAACTCGGTGGCCCGGCGGAAGTGCGCATCACTTGCGCATCACAGTGCGACCACAAGTAGCACAAAAATTTTCCGAGCTCCTCCGTGCTTCGGAAGGCACGTATAAGCCGTTGGTCCCGGCTGTCATCATTGTATGGCAGTCGTCAAGCTATGTCAGATGCCTTTCGGCAGCCTGAAAAATCTGACACCAGTGTTGGCCACTTACATACACGAAAACAAACAAACAGGCCTTAATTCGTTGCTATTTCTTCGTAGTTACTATAATTTTCGTGGTACATTGGAAACTAACCGCCAGTCTCGGTATGCAACGGTCTTAATTATCACATGTACTTTCTTTTTGCGATCTCACACAATGCAGACATGGCTATGAATCATCTCTGCAAAATAAAGTGGGAACAAAATAAAAACGAAGACGGCCGAATGGGATATTCGACAATTATTCCTATTAAATAATTTTGTTCCTTTATTTAATTAGAAAAAAATATTTTTTTTATATAAATATACTACGCGTACGGGACACAGATTAAAAAATATGTAGCAGAGCGGAACTTGAACCACAGATTAATAATAGTTATGGTTGAACCGGCTACCTGGTCTTTATAAATTATAAACATATACCAGCTTATAATAAAACCCAGACTAACTTTGTTACTAGGTTTAAGCCATTATCCGACCAAATTAAGTTGACATCTAGTAATATCACACTATGTCTCCTGTCATTTGTCAACGTCATTTTGGGCGGATAATGGTTTAAACCTAGTAACAAAGTTAGTCTGGGTTTTATAATAAGCCGGTAAGAGTCTCCTTACCGTGGACAGAAACAGATTTTCCCATACAAACGTAGTCTACGTTTTATTTTGAAACGACATGTCGGAAATGGGAAAAATTATGTAATTTAAAAGAAATTGCTATTTTGCAGGCTTATAATTTTCGACGTATTAAAATTATGAACTTAAAAGAGAATATAGTGTATTATATCATATTTGACCATCAGTATAAACTTCTACATCGTTATATTTTTTTCCAGTTCATAATTTTACTGTCGGAAATCAATTATAAACCTAGATAATTGCAATTTCATTATAATTACAAATTTTTACCGAAATCTGACATGTCGTTTCAAAATAAAACGTAAACTACGTTTGTATGGCAAAGTCTAGGGTAAGGGGATTCTTAATATTAACATTTATTTTAGAAAATTACTAGCTGACCCGGTAAACGTTGTTTTGCCAAAATTGAGGATTGTATGTATTTTTGTATGTTGTATCATAAAAAAATAGAAATTAAAAATTTTGTCTAAAAAATAAAAAAAAAATTAGGGGTGGACTACCCCTAACATTTAGGGGGATGAAAAATAGATGTTGGCCGATTCTCATAGATACCGGATAAGCACAAAAAATTTCATCAAAATCGGTCAAGCCGTTTCGGAGGAGTATGGCAACGAAAACTGTGACACGAGAATTTTATATATTAGATGTCCTGTATTTATTTATTTTGTGCAAAAAAGGGTATTGTATCGTATTTATACGACCATGCTCTTTAAACCCCGCATGTCGAATTTCTCCACTATAATTCGCCAATTTTTTACGATTTTTATGCTCCATTTAATTTTTAAGTGGTTTTTTAAAGAAATATTCATGTATAAACTTGTACACTAACATTTTTGTGACAGAATAGACCCGCTTGACTTTTATTTCTTAGTTTAAGTACTTTACAATATTTTAAGGCGTAATACCATATAAAAATATTTTTCACGAATGCAAGAATATAATCAAATCAAATGTTTTACCTATTTGCAATAGCAGTGTCAGATACAAATGTAAATATATTATAATTAACTTCTTCCGACATATACTAAAAAAACCTGACTTTCCGTAGATTTTAGCTTTCTTTAGTAATATATTTTTCGAGAAACTACGCAGGGACGAGTGCACACTGTAATTTCTGTTACCTTTTTTAATTTATATCGAAGGTAATGACTATAAAAACGGTTGTATGTCTGTGTAGCATTTGTAAGCTGATTAATAGCCTATATTTAACAATCAGTTTACAGTTGCTTAGGATGTTTCATTTACTTTCCGCGACACTTACGCCTAGAAGCGTAAACCAACTGAGTTTGGATTAGTGTCCTGCAAAGTAGAGTAAATCTTGAAAATATTGAAAAATAAGCTTGAAAAAAGTGTTTTGTTGCACACAAGCCCCCAATCCGGGAATTTAAAATCTTTGTGATTCCTACTAAGCCGAAATTAATGGGGTTTGTTATTTTTGATAATCTGTTTGACGGACTGAATAGTGACCTTTTCTGACCCAGTCCACATACCTATTGTACTCTTTTTATTCTTATTTTACGTTTCACTCTTTAATCTTTTTAGTCCCTAAGCATTGAGAGTTAGTTTTTAAACGCATCATAAAAAAGAGTTTTAACTTGATGCAACAACGCGACCTTCTAAATAAAACCAAGAGCGTAAGTTTCTGAATTCAGTTGGATAAATACTTTTGGCTGACTGAATCCAAAATCATTTGGAAAACTCCTTAATGTCCAAAGCATTCTGATGATGGAATAAGTAGGATTTTTTTTAAATAAAAAAAACTTCTTTCTTCCTAGTTTTAGGTACTTTGTGATTTGAATCATGCAAAAGCAACATTAAATGTTCCTTATTTACATCCAAAGATAATAGAAAATCTTTTCTTCACTCTTAGGCTGTGTAAGATTCGAATTCGTTATAAGCCGTTGATTCCGGCTGTCATCGTTATATGGCAGTCCTCAAGCTATGTGAGAAGCCTTTAGGCAGCCTGAAAAATCTGACACTAGTGTTGGCCACTTACACACACGAAAAACGAACAACATTATAACTAAACAGTTAGTCGGACAATAATGATTCGACTAAATGTAGTGAGCTCAAAACTCGAGCACCATTGCTAGTCTAGTCTGTTCGTATGACCTTCTTTTTCTAGACTTACAAAAACCATAAACAATGCCTGTTCATCAAAACCAGCCTTTTAGCGCCTAACCTCCATGATGTAACTCTCGTGAGAATTTTTTTCTTTTGCGTACAATGCATTCTTTGTTTTTTGCTCACTGAAAACAGATAACTTTCTCCTTAGACCGATAAATTGGAAATAATGAAAGTAACGATTAAATTATCTTTTTTAGTTTGTAGCATCAAAAAGCTTCTTTATTAAAAAGAGAGATAGTAACGGGTAGTAACGGTAATAGTTATTTAAGTAGCAATGTACGAGTACCCAATGTATGTATATGTACATACCCTGATAATACATACATACATAACATCATGCCTATTTCCCAATGGGGTTGCCAGAGACTATGGACCTCCACTTGCTACGATTCTGACAGACCTCTTTCGCTTCATCTACTCTCATACATCTCTTCATACAAGCCCCTCGGTTACGGTTACTTTAATCTCGTTGATGTTATTTACAAAGTCTTCACTTTAGGTAACACGAACATAGTGTTAATTTTTTTTACAAAAACTTGTATTATAAAATACACAAAGTTAGGATTCTAATTGAAGAAATCTAATTCGTATTAGGTACACAGGGTGGCTTTTAATAGACTAGCAACATTCTTGCAGCAAAGTCAGTTCATAAAACTGAAATATTTACAACCGAAAAATAAAAATAAAACTACTTATTTTTTATGAGAGGACGAATTTTTTTTTATCAATTATTAATATATTTTTTTAGATAATTGTTAAATATCACCAGCATGATTTTTGGAGGACAGAACGTGCTCCCAAAAATGATGCTGGTGTTTAGAGATTAACTCTGTTTTGGTGGATTGTATACCCTTCAACTGCGCAGGCAACAGTGTGTGCAACAGCTAGTAAAGTTTTTTTTTTTTTTATTTTTTTACAATTTATTGGTTTAGGCATTTGTCCTCAATCTCACCTGATGGAAAGCGACGATGAAGACTAGGATGAAGCATGCCTATCCAAAAGATACCCATTCAATCTACTTTTGAAAGTCCCGGGGCTGTACTTCTCTGGGAATATAGACGCAGGCAGTTCATTCCACACCTTAGCTACTCGAACCAAAAAGGAATTGTCAAAGCGTTTAGTTCGAGACTTAGGTATTTCAACGACAAAGGGGTGAAACCCCTGTCCGCGCCAGTTTCAGAATAAGAACTAGTACTCACGTAAGAAGTCTTACTTATAAAAGTAATTCAAAGAAATATCTACTCAAAGTGCTATGGTTTAATTTAGCTCGCGTCAGAACTCCTCACCTCTTCGTTTAGATACCTAGACCATCCATTGCAAGCCAATTTCATTCTTATTACTCTAGACAACGACACGATTCATGTAACTGAAATTTCCTTTTCTAAGTGGTCGCCGCGCGCATAGTAATAATGTAGGTATATTTTCGATACCTAAACAGGGAGTGACACAGGCCTGGTAAAGTATAAATATCACAGAGTACCCTTTTGCAGCACCCTTATTTGAAATTCAATGTAATTAGATTTAAACACATGAATTTAAACCCAATCTTGGTAATCCTTCTATAATGGGACCCCTGTCTCTCTAGATTATTGGATAAAGGTCTTGTAAGATAGATAGTCCAATAACCTGAAGACCCATTTCACGGCTAATCTAAGCCATGTTTGTAATCTATGTAAATCTACGAGTACAGTGGACCGCACATCGATCATAGCACTTTTTACTATTGTCTATTAGGTTTAGAGTGTATTCATTGTGCTTGCTCTATTTTTACCTGACTACAGGAAAGCGTAAAGGAGGGTTTTGTATTTCGCCTTGTTTTGTGAAATAATATAGGATGCTTGTTGTGTAGAGATCATTGTAGAGGTACGTTGTATTGTAGTATAAAGTTACATGAAAATCGGTTCAGCCGTTTAAAAGTTATTGGGGGTTCACGCTTAAAGGTCGGGATTTCCCTTAAAAATAACGGAATGCGCTACGGATATCAAGTCCTTCTGCTACTCATCACTAGATGACGATGAAATTAATTCAAGTAAATAAAACGTATTACAAACGGGACGAGCATTTTAACGATAAAATTTTTAATTAATATTGACAATTTAACAATACCTAAGTACTTAACAAATAAACTTTGACATCACTTTTAAACTATAACTTGACAATAATTTACAAATAATAAATATCACACAATCTTGCTAATAAATACTAAAAATAATAAAAATATACATACAAACATATACTATTAAATAAAAAAGAAATGTGGTGTCGTGGGACACCAGGTAGGAACGAAGTTCCTTCGGCTAATGTAGAATCGACACAATTTGCAAAAGAAGAGAAAGGTACACTACACGCTTGTGTATACGACTGTCGCGCCTGCGCACGTCTCATTTAACGGTTTTATTTAACGAGGTCATCCTTACGGTTTTACTATCACATTTTTTTCAGTTCGGTCGCGCAGCAAAAACCCTATATCCTCCAAGCCTGCCGTAAGGAACTTCGTTCCAATATTTTGTAAACATTTATATTTATAAGTTAACTGCATGTTTTGCGATACCCGACAGGGTTCATAGTGTACCTATTATAGAAGACGCAGTGAATTTTAGTAGTTAGGACTGTTGTACTTTATGAAATGCAATAAATGATTTGAATTGAATTGAATTGAATTTGGCGTTCTTGACAGTTGGTTTTTTTATTTTAATTTGCCTAGCAAATTAACTTGTTACTTCAGTTATTTATCTGGCGACGGTTAAAGACAAGTAGAAGAATAAGAGGGAGGCCTTTACCCACGTATGAGACTTGAAAGCCACAGGCTAGGTAAAAAAAAATCCTAGAAGTAATGGGAGGGGCCCATGTTCAGCAGCTCAAAAAAAAAAGGTAAAAGTATATATATATTTCTGGCCCACCGTCAGTCACGTCTCAATCTTTAACGGGATAGACAGAGACTAAACCCAAAAGCCCCTCGTATTCGTAACGTTACGCAATTCCACATGATGCGGATTCTCACCTGTTCCCTCGATCGACTTTGACGATTTTGCGCTATGCTACGGCTTGTAAGAGAAGCAACTGGTACATCCAACTTTTTTTTTATTTTCATCCCGGCCAGAATGGAAGTATTCAGAATAAAATAATTAATATTTTTTCTCTTTACGCTTCGCGGTTCTGGAATGCTATACCTGTTAACATCAGAGAAATTTCGACCTGCCTCCGTGTTCCAGTGGTTAAGGCATTCGCCTTGTGAACCGGAGGTCATGGGTTCGAATCCCACTGGGAAGCATACTTTATGAAAAGTTGTTTTCAGTCTAGTTAGGATATTGCAGGGTTGAATTACCTGATCTTCCGAAAGGAAAATGATTCCATGTTTCAGAAGGCACACATAAACTGTGGGTTCCAAACGCAAATCGTTTGATCATCAAACTATCCAAGGATTGGTTCTGGTTTCCCCTTTGGGTTGCGGAGATCAGTCGGCAGTCGCTCTGTGTAAAAACCAGTAACCTCGTCAAATCTCCTTGGTTAGGTAGCGGACGCCGGGCTCCGAAGCGTTACTGCTGAGGATGCAACCGGGAAAATACGCTGGGATGATGATGTTCAGATAAAAATTCTACCAAATTTTCTTTTAAAAGAAAAGTTCACGCCCTCCTTTTAATCTCCCTTTCCTCATAAAGTCATCATCATTTAGTTCTTCTCTTCATAGCTAGTTATTTATATGTTCGGACCACGGATTTAAACAAACAATGCCCACGTATACACACACACACACACATTGAATATGTGGGTGCGTATTGTTTAAGTAGATATTCATTCTGATATTTCAATTGAATAGGTATATCTGGTAATTGTATATTATATAGTAATATTTTATAATTGTATTGCTTTTTCGATCCGCATAATTTTCTCTATTTATCCCTTTGGTTGACTGTAAATAAATGCTCTAAGCATTAAGTACGCCATTTGTTAAAGAATATTTGTACTTTGGAACCATAAAGTTTGATTAAATAAAATAAAATATGCCTTTTTCCTTTTCACATCGAAAATAAATTCCAGACAGCCAATGGAAGTTTTCAAAAATAATAAAGTCATCTTCCTTTCCATATTTCTATGAACGGGAAAGTATAAGCCTTATTTCATGATATCCGGAGGGTTGCAGTCAGCCTGCGTAACCCTAATCCCATAATTTGGCCTCCACGGATCAACCCCTGACCTTCACTTATAGGGCTTTCTCATCGGACACTGTCAAATTACGTTCCAATAGTACGTTGTTTTCGTAAGAATGTATTCTTACGCAGAAAGTGGAATAACCAGCCAAGTGCGAGTCGGACACGCGTACGAAGAAAACCATTATCTATAAACATCACGTTTGTTGTATGGGAGCCCCATTTGAATGTTTATTTTAATTTGTTTTTAGTTTTTGTTGTTATAGCGGCAATAGAAATACATCATCTGTGAAAATTTCAACTGTCTAGCTATCACAGTTCATAAGATACAGCCAGGTGACAGACAGACGGACAGACAGATAGACAGACGGACAGCGGAGTCTTAGTGACAGAGTCACGTACCAAAGGGGTAAAAACGGTTTGGGTACGAAACCCTAAAAAGGGAGTCAAATAAGTAATGGTTGCTGATCGCATCGAATACATTGACATCTCATTCTCTCGATCAGCTTTACGATCTGCGGAGAAAGAGAGGCAGCTAGTTTTTTTTCTGTTCTCCCACACAAGCATTATCGTGTCACTTTGATCATACACTTTCCATCTCTATCCCTAATAAGGTAGAAAAACCGAGAATTACAGGTCTTACGGCTAAAGGCAACTTTTAGCGTGATAGTGGGCGAAGGGTATAAAGTTATAATAAAATACAAAACATGCGATTGTTACTATTTTGTTATATGAATAATAATATTATATGATAATTATTTATGTTTTTAAAGCGAAAGTTCATGTACGTTGATGCATACATACATTTAAAGATCCGTGATCACGCCTGTTTCCCTTGGCAGGCAGAGACTATGGATCTCCACTTGCTATGATCCTTGCAAACTTCTTTCGCTTCGTCAACACTCATTACTCTTCTCATGCAAGCTCTCTATGTTTGAGTACTTACTCCTTACGTCTTTTTCAATTCAATTCAAAAATATATTTATTATCATACATGGGCGTAGCCACAGTGGGGCACGGTGGGGCGCTTGCCCCACCCTGGCTCAGACCTTTAAGTTACCGAACCAAACCTAAAAATTAAATTATCTAGGTACTTACGACAATATTTAATATTCGTAAGAAAGTTCACACTCGACATTTTATATGTAAAAATTAAATGGGGTAAGCGGCGGACCGCGTAGTTTGCTAGTTACATATTATTTCAGATTGCTGCCCCACCCTGAGCCCATGGCTGGCTACGCTTATGTTATCATAGGATATTTATAATATTATCTCTTAATACTCTGTTTGTTTGTTGCACAATTGTTGACGTCAAATTGTTACTCACAGCTAAGTTTACTGCCGCATCACCTTTCTAAGAACAGATTGATACAGAATCAGATTTTTAGTCTTTTCAACAAACCTCTTATTGAATTGATTGGGAATAAACACGAGAGACCTCGAAACATGGTTTTTGTCGAAGTCACTGACACCAGAGACAATATTTTTTTGCAGCTCGCCGCGAACGATCACGCCGTTTCTTACAGGTTAAGTATATTTATTTATAATGGGCTGTGTAGTATGCTATTTAACACCACATTAAACAATTTAAAAAGTAAAATTGAATATTCCCCAGGAGCTTGGGAGTGCCGAGTGCGCATTACTTACACTTTCGCAAGTGAAGCGACACCGGGCGTGGTAAGCACTTGGATGGGTGACCGCAAAGGGCATAAAAATTACTCGAGCTCCTCCGTGCTTCGGAAGGCACGTATAAGCCGTTGGTCCAGTCTGTCATCATTGTATGGCAGTCGTCAAGCTATGTCAGATGCCTTTAGGCAGCCTGAAAAATCTGACACCAGTGTTGGCCACTTACACACACGAAAAATAAAAATAAAATAAATATTCCTCCTTATTTCTAAGTACTAAGTACAACGAAATGATGAATTCGCTCTATCCATTGACAAGTATTGCTCCACCATCAGACAGCCAAAGTTTAGCATGTACTCTGGACAGTAGGAAACAGAATTTGACAGAAGACACCCTCTCTATGAAGCACAATCACCTAAAGGTCGATTGAAAAGCCAAAATAGCTTTAAAAAAGATTCAAAGATTCAAAGATTCAATGTTTATTCAGTAATTAGACCTTTACAGGCACTTTTACACGTCAATAAGTATAATTTATGTTACGTGTAAAGTATATTAAAATTTAATTTATTTTTAAAGAAAAGCTACCGATACCAGCGCTTCGTAACGACCACTGCTGAGAAGAAACGCCGAAAGAAACTCATTTTCACAGTATTGGTCGCCTACTCGCCAGAAGGGCTTTGTCATATTATTATAATTGTCTTTTAATTAATAAATACTTATAATATAATACAAAAAAACACTGTTCCGATTCAAAAACCGAATTATTCTAGATTACAAATCTGGCGGGAGCAATATGCTCCACCCCCGATTACATCCAACCTTCAGAGGAGCTACCGCCAGGTCATAAACTGCCATGGGCCACATGGAGGAGCTTGAATCGCCTTCGAACTGACATAGGTCGATGTAGGATGTAGGCACAATCTGGCGCGCTAGCGCTACATTGACCAAACAGAAGTACAGTGCCAGTGTGGTCACGATGACCAGACTATGCAGCACCTCCTCTCATGCCCTTTGTGCCTTACCAGCTGTACCATTCTTGACCTACTCTGCCTCGGAGAAAGGCGTAAAAGTAGCAACGTATTGGAAGAACAAAATTTGAAATTTGAGCCAGCGACATGATAAGAAGAAGTACTAAGTAAATAAAACCAGTTGTTAAACTAAAGCCAAATAATTTGAACTGTTCCAGTTATATTTTCTTAATTTCGCATGGTCTTCGCCATCCATGGGCGATTAGATCAATGACAAGCAATTATATTTGGAGAAAAAAAAGCGGAAGAGAGCACCCAAGCCCCGAAGTTCAAAATCTGACAACTAAAGATGCTACTGGGAACGCGCTAAGATAAAGAAGTAAGTATGTATGTTTGTTTGGAATCTAAACAAACACGGTTTTTTTTCTTTTTTAATTATGAATAAATAAATATATAGGGACAAATAACACTGATTGAGCTAGCCCCAAAGTAAGTCGACCTGCGTGGCGTAGTGGTCACCATGCTAGTCCGCCGCCCAGAGGTCTCGGGTTCGATCCCCGGTCAGAGCAAGTTGGAAAATAGCCTTTTTCAAATTGTCCTGGGTCTTGGATGTTTATCTTATATGTATGTATTTGTTATATAATATAGTATCGTTGAGTTAGTATCCCATAACACAAGTCTCGAACTTACTTTGGGGCTAGCTCAATCAGTGTTGTATAAAAAAAAAGTTCGAGTCTTGTGTCTTCTTGTCCTCAACTTGTCCTGACCGGGGGTCGAATCCGGGACCTCTGGGTGGCGGACTAGCATGGTGACCACTATGCCACGGAGGTCGTCAAAGGGTTACTCACGTATGAGCTCGGTGGCCCGGCGGGAGTGCGCGTTGGTAGCGCTTTATGATGGGTGACCGCAAGTGGCATAAAAAAAATCTCGAGCTCCTGAGTGCTTCAGAAGGCACGTATAAGCCGTTGGTTCCGGCTGTCATCATTGTTTAGCAGTCGTTAAGCTATGTCAGATGCCTTTAGGCAGCCTGAAAAATCTGAACAACGTAAACTCAGCTACGGGTTGAAATGTAACCAGGACTATGTTAGTTTTAATTTTAAAAAAATATTGCCCTACTTTCGGTTTCCGATCGAGAAAAAAATTTGCATGGAATTGCAATATCATTGTGAAGAGAAGCTGATCTGATGATGGAATCGGAAGATATACCTTCAGGATTACTGTTTAAACACGAACAATAATAATGGAGCAATTTGTCCCATGATACTAAACTAGTTTCTATAAAAAGAGTTATTAAAAATCGATAAAAAAAATCGAACTCTCATGTAAGTAATCGTAATGTATGTATTTTAATTACTTATTGTAGAAATAGTTGTTTTAATCGTCTTACATATGCTTGGTACTCAGATGTAGTAATTAATTTAATAACGAATAGGGCAACACTATATATTTCCTGTAAACTAGCTTCCGTCAGAAAAGAGTAGTTGTACTGATATTGGCTATAAATGTAACAGGAGCAATAGTCTGAGGTCTCTAGTATATAAATATAGGATGCCGGGCCTCTGGCCCGCTCCTCAAACCTTGTCCGGGTGAAGTAGGAAATGCCGTCCGAGGCAACCTATGCATGTCACTTCAAAAAAAAAAAAAGAAAAAAGTCTGAGGTCTTTCCTAATTTGGTCGTTGAAGATTACAGATATCTTAAGAATCCCCTAACCCTGGTCAGAAACAGACTTTCCCATACAAACGTAGTCTACGTTTTATTTTAAAAAGACATGTCGGATATGGGTAAAAATTATGTAGTTTTAAAGAAATTGCAATTATCTAGGGTTGTAATTGGTTTCCGACATAAAATTATTACTTAAAATAGAAATATAGTGTAATATATCATATTTGACAATCAATACGGAAAACTGCAACACCCTTATATTTTCTTTCCAGATCATAATTTTACCGTCGGAAACCAATTATAACCCTAGATAATTGTAATTTCTTTAAAATTACAAATTTTTACTGAAGTCTGTCATGTCGTTTCAAAATAAAACGTAGACTACGTTTGTATGGAAAAGTCTAGGGTAAAGGGATTCTTAAGTGAATTTTTGTTTCTAATTTTATTACCCCCACACTTATCTTCTTCTTAGCGAGTCGGAATGGCTTTTTTATAAGGTCGTGGACCAGTGTGTGACCACACTTACTCGTGTCACAAGCCGAGTCACAAAATCCGTTTGGCCGAGAGCTGATTTGTATGGAAAGCCAAATTTAGTTTCTCGTTTTTCGATAGGTTGTGTTGTCTATGGAAAATAGTTCAGTAACGTGGACTAAACTTGTTCCAAAAATGTTGCTCCTGTTTAAAAAGTGACCCTGTACAGTCAGGCTTCAAAAATGAAGTCATAATTTCTCATACTAGTTTTATAAAAATTATTACTCCACTTTTGGAGCGTACCGTACAGGAACCGCTTGTTATAAAACGACGGAACCCCCACAATTTTCTTGAATCAAAAATAACTTATCTCATCATCTGGTGAAAAAAATAAAACAATAGATAAACAATTGACCAGGGAGGAATTCCTCCCAGTGACAGGTAATATTGTAAATCGTTTGATCATCAAACTATCCAAGGATTGGTTCCTGGTTTGCCCTTTGGGTTGTGGAGGTCAGTCGGCAGTCGCTCTGTGTAAAAACCAGTAACCTCGTCAAATCTCCTTGGTTAGGTAGCGGACCCCGGGCTCTAAAGCGTTACTGCTGAGGATGCAACCGGGAATACGTGAGGATGATGATGACAGGTAATATTGTACTAACAAGAAAATAAAATGTCGCTAGATAATATCACTTGTCTTAGAACATGCCCATTTGAACGTGATTTTAGATATATTATTGAAGAAAAACTGATAATAAGAGCGCTATTTGACCCCAAGAAACTTTGACGTCATCTGCCTGTATTTCATACAAATCCCACAGAAAAAAGTCGATTTGACGTTTAAAAAAATCTGATTTGACTTGTTGGAAAATAGCGGATTGCGTAATAATGAATCTGTACAGACATACATAGGGACAAAAGTTCCTTAAACATTATGAAAAACTTTGTAGGTTTCCAAAGGAAAGTCTTATTATATAACCTACTATATATATACTTTATAACCTTCCTATCTATTTATATATACAATTATTAATTTATATTTACTTTACGCATCGACATTCACCGCGCATTTCAATTAAAAATATAAAAATAATCGTTCCCGGCTTATTATGTCTTATGATGTCTATAAATATGTCGTGTTATAAAATCCATGAATAATTTATACTGACACCATTGCTAATAATTTATTTTTCGTCCCTTACTTAGTCTAATAAAGTATCGATTCGCGTGCGCGAAATAGTTTTTCTGCTCATGCGCATAACATGTAGACGGACATTATTATGAATGCGGAACATTGTAGTAGTAACATATTTTTTTAAATTAATTTTACTTACGTTATTATTACACTGGGTTATATTTTACAAAACATTAAAAACAAACTAATATTGTGGTAAACATCTTTTAAATTATTGCTTCTGATATTCATTTTTTACTTATTAGAAAACTGTAGTAAATAAGTTACGCGTGATTAATTTTCTATTTAATTATAACAAACGATCACTTAAAGATAGCAAATAATATTTTAGCGGCTTCATAAGTTTACGATAAGTGTGAAAACTACGAAAGTTTTTAATTTCAATCAGTTTTTGCATAGACGTAGTTAAAAGGGACGTCACTTGTCACTCGTTACTTGAAAAAAAATTACAGTCGTTAAAAGTGATAATTTCACGTCTTTATCCATGACGGGTTAGACAGAGCCGAGGGCCGTAAGATCCAAAGGCCACGCTTAGTATATATATTACGCGTAATGGTTTTAGTTCGAAGATATATTCACTTTAAGAAAACTTTATTATCACTTAAAAGTATTCTCAAAACAAACAAAACACCCGAATCATCAGATATGTCACTTTGCCGCATTGCAATCGTATCAAACAGCTGTCCATAGAACTTTTTTCCATACAATCCGTCGGTGAATTAGCACTCTCTCTCACCTGCTCCAGTATGGAAAACACTTGACGTTCAATTAGTTGCACAGCAAAAACTCTTGTTCTAGACGAGCACTTGTCACGGATGACGTAACAGGAAAACAGATGCCGGTCGGCGAAAAACTAACCACAACTTCAAAAAGAAATAGGTTAAGTAATTAAAATTATGTAAAATGCGTTTCGGACTGGAGAAAGCGTACCGGTGGATTTAAGGAATTTTTCTTACCTTTAACGAGGCGCTGCAGGATGATTTCCTTGTGTTCATGGGTGTGCGGTTCACCGATTACAGCGAGTAAATAGCATCCCGTGAGGGGGCTCGGCGGCGGCACGGAAGCAGACACCTCCGTGCCGAGAGACAAGGACCGTTCCTCGTCGTGGTCCATCGCGGTCGGCGGCGCCGGCCCGACTGCCGACGGATCGCCCAGGGTTCGCTCGGATCCGACCGTTCGGGGCGACAACTCCGTACGGAATGGATCGGATCAGCCGGCGAGGTTCCACCGGCGCGCGCACTCCTCGCATCGATCAGGGATGCGCGAGACGCAGACGCGCCGGCGTCTACTCCCAACCCTGTCACCTATCTCCTTCTTTCTTTCCATACATCTGTTACGACAGAAAGAAATGGACGATTCGTAGGGCGTAACAGAAGGTGGTGTAGGTTGTTCAGCGCACACGTGATCTGCATTGCGTCTAAACAACCCGGCTGGATAACCTCGCACCTCAGCTGTTCGGAGAATGCCACGGTTGTCACAATCGATAATGTTATAGAATGACTTGACGTTTAGGGACTTTTCGTATCGGCAACTTTGGCTTCCGGCTTCTTTGAATGGGACCTTTTTGAAGTAACACAATCGGAGTCAACAACTTTCAGTTTATAAACGTCATCGCTATTTTTTAAACAATAAATGGATTTATGTAGTCATTTTAAACTCCTATTATACTTAATACAATACTTCCTATATTTTTTTTTTTATAAATACTTACAATATTTATACAGGGTGACTTTGTCTGAAATACCTAAAAAACAATTATTGAATAACTGCACCGGTGCGAGTTGGACTCGCGAACGCAGGGTTCCGTATATATCTATAAAAAGATTTATTGTACATTGGAGGTCCTAAAACTTTATTTTATTCTGTTTTTAGTATTTGTTATAGCGGTAACAAAAATACACCATCTGTGAAAATTTCAACTGTCTAGCTATCACGGTCCATGAGATACAGCTTGGTGACAGACAGACAGATGGACAGTGGACACAATTCGGCAACTCATACAATTCAGCGCTCAGCCAAATTTTGTATGGGAGGACGAATTTTTTTATCGATTTCAATATATCTTTTATAGAAAATAGTTTAGTTTTATAGACTGGAATTGCTCCTTAAATGTAGATGGTATTTAAAATTAACCCTGCATATTAAGAATCCCCTTACCCGAGACTCTTCCATACAAACGTAGTTTACGTTTTATTTAGAAACGACATGACAGATTTCGGTAAAAATTTGTAATTTTAAAGAAATTGCAATTATCTAGGGTTATAATTGGTTTTCTACAGTAAAATTATGAACTGGAAAGAAAATATAAGGGTGTAGAAATTTGCCATACTGATGGTCAAATACGACATAATACACTAAATTCTCTTTGAAGTTCATAATTTTACTGTAGAAAACCAATTATCTATTATCTTTATCTAAATATATATAACTCAAAGGTGACTGACTGACTGACATAGTGATCTATCAACGCACAGCCCAAACCACTGGACGGATCGGGCTGAAATTTGGCATGCAGGTAGATGTTATGACGTAGGCATCCGCTAAGAAAGGATTTTAATCAATTCTACCCGCAAAGGGATAAAATAGGGGATGAAAGTTTGTATGAAACTTTGTCAATTTTTAAACCGATCGGGCTGAAACTTTGCATGCATAAAGCTACTATGACGTAGGCATCCCCTAAGAAAGGATTTTGATAAATTACACTCCTACGCGAGCGAAGCCGCGTGCAAAAGCTAGTAACCTTAGATAATTGCTTGAGGTAAAGGGAATAACATTATTAACTAAAGTACCATTGTTATTAAAAACAAAGGGATATGTTTTTTTCAAACACGAAGCAAAAGAAAAGTGTTTATGAATATTGTGATAACTCTTGGAAAAACTGTCGTTTCATCTCGGCTATGGCATTAGATGTCTATTCTATTGTATAATGCAATGCTTGCACGTGCATTTATTTTAACTTATTATGACGACCTCCGTGGCGTAGTGGTCACCATGCTAGTCCGCCACCCGGAGGTCCCGGGTTCGATCCCCGGTCAGGGCAAGTTGGAAAATGGCCTTTTTCAAATTGTCCTGGGTCTTGGATGTTTATCTATATATGTATTTGTTATAAAATATAGTATCGTTGAGTTAGTATCCCATAACACAAGTCTATAACTTACTTTGGGGCTAGCTCAATCAGTGTTATTTGTCCCTATATATATATATATTTATTTATTTATTTATTTCAATATTAAGTTTCGAAAATGAATGAGATTTTCACTTTGACGGGACTTTTAAATGACGACCTCCGTGGCGTAGTGGTCACCATGCTAGTTCGCCACCCACAGTTCCCAGGTTCGATCCTCGGTCAGGGCAAGTTTTAAAATGGTCTTTTTAAAATTGTCTTGGGTCTTGGATGTTTATCTATACAATATGTAACAAAAACCTGTCCGATCCTTGTAGGAGCAACTCGGACCGTCAATATGAATAACTTTTCCTACAGGACCAATGCTTGAAACTCGAAGAAACTCGTTTTTGTTACATATTGTATATGATTTTGTTATAAAATATAGTATCGTTAAGTTAGTATCCCATAACACAAGTCTCGAACTTACTTTGGGGCTAGCTCAATCAGTGTTATTCGTCCCTATATATTTATTTATTATTATTTATTTTAAAGAACTAGATACGTTTTCTTCGCTTGAATTCATTTTTGTATTTCGTATGTGTAAGTGCTTAAGAGGGGGACTATAGGTAAATTGCCCATCGCATATTGGATTTTTAAACTCGAGAATAAAACACAAATAACTTGGTTTTTTTAATGTAGATATTACATTATATTTCAAATAAATTGGTCTTGTTAAAAACATAAAACCATAATATTTTAGTAATGAAAAAAAATCGCAAAGTTACGTCTAATTTTCAACTAGAATCCTTTTTTTGACAAAACTATGCGTGTTACTGAGTCAATATTTTTATACATAATATAAAATTATATTGCCGATAAGCCGTATTACCATTTTTCTAAAATAATATATATTTTACGAGTAATTGAAATAAAACGAATTCGGCGCATTTGGGCGCTTACTACGTTCTTACTCCGCGCAGAATGCTCTCGTTTTGTCGCACATGACCCGAGGTAATGCGTATGTTTTGTTTCATCAATCAGTCGTGATCACTCCATTGAGACGAGAAGACTGTGCTTTTGTGCTCCAGCCCAAGAAAATACGACATCGAAATGATGGCAACAAAAACAATCACAGAAAACACTCTAAAAGAGAATACGTATATAAGAATATGAAGATAAAAATTAAACTCATGGCTAATTGTCGAAGGCATGTATCTCTTCTGTTTAGTTATTTTAGTGGACGAAAGCGGGGTGTGTGAAGTGCGCGGGTGAAATCTGATATTTTCTTAGCTTTATGCGCGCTCTTAAGGTGCCTTCGGAAGCACGGAAGAAAGTAAACATACTTATCAAATGTACAACTTTTATTATGGTACCATCCCTGAAATCGAAAAAATCTTCACCTCCATACAAAATTAAATATCTACCATGCCAAAATGGAGGTGCAGATTTTTTTACGATTTAAGGGGCCAAGCCATGACTTTCAAGCGTTAATCCCCAATAACTTAAAACGGGTCAACCGATTTTCATCAAACATAGCTTAGAACTACCGCAAAAGAATTTACTAACACGTAAAAAAAAACCACATCGAATTCGGTCCATGCGTTCGAGCGCTACGATGACACAGACAGAAACACAGAAAGACAGACAGACCGACTGATATTAGCGACATAACATCCCTCTTTTTTGTCGGAGGTTAAAAAGACAGAACCATAGCCACTACAATACAATAACCCTTATTAACCTTTACTGGATTGTCTACGAGACCTACTAACCCGTGAGCGCTATAGTTTGCCACATTAATGCATCAAAATCTTTAACAATAAAAAAAAAAATAAAAAACTTACCGCCAAAAGCATTTCTGCTAGGCAATCTTGCTAATATAGAAAATGTGAGGGAAATTCGGAAGACATTAGTGGTTCCTCCTAGATACAATTTTTCCAACCGACTTCAAAAAAGGAAGAGGTTGTGAATTCGTGGAAATCTTTTTTTTTATTATGCTTTTTGGATTAGGAAGATTATTTATATTTGAAAGAGCATACGTGCAAGGATGCATCCCGAAAAAAAAATTATCAAACTCGTTTGTCGTCGGAGTGGGTTTTTAGTTTTGAAAAATTATTCAACTAAAGAATTTTGAGTTGTTATGCGAGATCATAATTATTTATTCCTATCCAATACCACGAACGAATACTCGTACACTGGTATTAACTGGCACTGGTATAACTTTTTTTCTTGAGATCTACCATATTGCCAACATAATAAAATCGTTATTTTAACATATGGTGCCATTTTTCAAACGTGGATTCACTGAACAAACAGTTTTTTGTAAAACAAGCGTTTAAGTGACTCCCTGTTTCAAAAATGGCACTTTTAGTCACTAGGAAGACGTCAATAAAAAAAAATAAGTCTTCCATAGATACCTAGTATCTACCAAACATATGGTAGTATTTCGTACTTTTCTTTGTTTATTTTTGAATTTATTTTAGTAAATGTAGTCGTAGAAAAAGTATTGTATGCAACGTTGTATAAGTAGTCAAAAATGCTCGATGGCGTCAATATACAACTGTTGCATAAAATACTATTATGGCAAATACATATATGGATAAACATCCAAGACCCAGGAAAATTTGGACATTTTCCAACTTGCCCTGACCGGGGATCGAGCCCGGGACCTCTGGGTGGCGGACGAGCATGGTGACCACTACGCCACGGAGGTCGTCATGTGTACCGATTATTCGAAGATCGTTTGAATGGGCATACTTATCAGGTGGTCCCATAGTTTATTAGAATCTGTTATGTAGTTTGAAGGTGAAGCAGGTTTTTAGTTTTCAATAGTATTTTATCACCGAGGAAAATACTCTTCTTTTCGTACCATTTGCGAAAAAATAAAGACAATAATAACAAGAGATAAGCATTTATTAAAAGATATATAATACTTTAGCAAATTTTTATCCAGTCACATAAAAAATGCTAAATGTTTTACGTTGTAAATAAATATAGGTTCGTAGAAACCTATGTGTGAGACGCAAATGACCCTTTGCTTTTTCTTTTTTGGAAAAACTATACAGCTGGTGTAAAAAAACAATGACATCTACATGACTTAATGTAGTTTTTTATTTTATGAAATTTAAGTGGTTTGTGGATTTTGCGTATACATGTTGTCGATTCAAAATCGTATTTTTTTTACGCTTAACAATATAGAAATGATTTCAGTTCAGTATAAATTTCGGTAAGTATTCTAAACTTAAACCACATTCTCCCTCTAGAGGCTGAATGAAATTCAGTACATTTTTCTTTCCCTGTTTTAACAGATTAAAAATAACTATTGTTATGTTCGCTTTTTGTGCTATATAATGTGACTTTTTTGAGCAAGTGGTACGAAAAATATATTATGCAGTGTTTACTACTTTCCAGTGATATAAGGTTTCTAAAAATAGTGAGCGTGTGCATCACTCTCTGAGACAACTATAATAATCAGATTAACGTGCACTGCATGACGTAAGACGATAACAAGGAAAATTTGAAGACTACATTCAGAGCAATAACGTGTCTTAGAGTTCCGTAGTAAAACAAGGAATCCTTATAGTTTCGCCATGTTTGTCTGTCGGTCTGTCCGTCCGTTTACTCAGAGACTATTAGTACTAGAAAGCTGAAATTTTGTAAAGGTATGTATATTAATCATGCCAAAAAGCGGTAAAATTAAATATTAAAAAAAGAGTAATTTTTTTTTTCAACTAACCCGCCGTGTGGGATATCGTTGAATAGGTCTTTCAAAAATATGGTGAGCTTGTGAACACAATTTTTCTAATCAGGGATCCGTTTCAAAAATATTTGGAATAACGGACAGCAGGAGTCTATATAACGAAGTTTAAAGGAAAACTCACAGAGTTAAGTGGGGTTTACAAATTAAAAAGTTATAAGCGACCAACTTATAAAATGTACTCGGAAAAGGAAAAGTTCATACAAATTCAATAGAAAATTTGTTTTTAAACGTTTTCAGTGGCGTGAACTCAAAGTGGGCATTCGCAACTACGGAACTCTACACTGTGCGTGGCCCGACACGCGATTGGCCGGGTATTTTTTCAATTTTTGTTATTAAAATTTTTCAGAGAATTTTTTTTATGTTGTTCCCCGATTACTGAAAGACGCCTTGACCGATTTTGAAAAATCTTTTTTATTTGAAAGAGAAAATAATTACTGGTAATGAAACCGGTTTTTTTAATATCGATAATTATACGCTAGCATATATCTGTCCTAGGTTGTGAAATCAAACAACAAAGGTGAGGTCCCCCCCCCGCGCATTGTCGAGGCGCCAACAGTAAGATAAGATAAGATAAAATTTCTTGATTGCACCAACTAAGTATGACAATAATCAAAAGTACATTTAAAATCTAGTAGGTACAAAGGCGGGCTTATCACTAAAGCGATTTCTTCCAGCCAACCTTTGGATAGAGAAAACTATAAAAGATGTGAGGGAGTCGGCGCAGTTAGAGTATTACAGTGTACAAGAATATAAGTATACCAATAAATAAAAGGAGTACATACTATAACAAAAAAATGTATGCCAACAATTTGAACGAACGAACGTTTTGTATAACAAAACCTTTTGCTCACACACTCGTATGACCAAGCCATAAACTGGACGCCAGCCTCTTTGGCACCGCGCCAGCTGATCAGAAACGCAACTCAAAAAATTGGATTCAAATCCAGTTTGCCTTTTCACTACATTGCCAAGCATAAATTCATGTACTTACTCTATTCATATTTTATTAGAGGAAATATCAGATAACATAAAGATATTACCTTTTAATAACTTATTATTTATTCTGTTGATATGAATTGATATGTGTATCTTGCCCGTCCTAACTTACGGTGCTCAAAGTTGGTCATTGACTGAGGATCAGAAGTCCAAGCTCAAGATTTGCCAAAGAGCAATGGAGCGGAGTGTTTCGGGTGTCACCAGACTCGATAAGGTGCCAAACCGAAACAATCCAGATTATTTGCATAAAAAAATTAAATTTCTGAATGGTAGGAATGTCCCTCGTGCATGTAGACCCCCGTTAGCGATGCACATACATAGAACGGTAGCATTTACTGGTAGTTCGTCATCAAGCGACCAAATGCTGGAATAATATTCCACCCCCTATTAGAATACTCACGTCAAAGCTAAATTTTAAAAGAAAAATTAAAGATTTGTTGTTGGAAAAACAGAAATTGGTCGCTTAGATGACGGACACTATGAATCGTAGGTTATAATTGTAATCATCACTTTCTCTCTCACTTCTTTATTTTTTCTTTCATATTCTTTTCACACTTTTTCATTCCAACACGTCGGCACTTTGTAGTTAATAATATATCCAAAGCGGTTTAAAGCTAGGTATAACTAATCTTTATTTATAGCTCTTCCGACAGGCTCATGTTCTCTCACTCGACGGTGATGACTGAAAATCAGTGTTTGCTCCCTGAGCAATTTTAACGCTGAGTTATTGCCTTTTTGTATCACTGCGGTTCACCTTATTTCTAAAACTTATTGTCAATGATTTTATGTTGATTTGTGTAAACATGTAAATGTGTGTGCCTCAGTGAGACAAATAAAGTCTTTATCTATCTATCTAAACACAACGCTTCGTTCAAAAACCGGCATTGCTGATATCGGACACAAAGCCGCTAAACTAAAGTGGGATTGGGCGGGGCACGTTTGCCGAATGCATCCTGATAGGTGGGCTACTTTGGCAACAAAGTGGACTCCCGAAGATGGCCGAAGGAAAAGAGGTAGGCCCCGGAAGCGTTGGTGTGACGATCTGCGACAGTTTGAAAGAGAATGGTTGGAAGCGGCACACGATCGAGATATTTGGAAGGAGATGGGGGAGACCTTTGCCCAGCAGTGGGACAGTAGAGGTTAAATAATAAATAATGTTCTGTTGGTCCGGTAACAGACACACACAGACAGCGGAGTCTTAGTAATACTTACGCTAGTACTCTGTGGTAATACTTACTACGGTGGCGCAGCGACCCGACGTGGATCTTGGCCGACGCTAGATGGCGCCATTTCTTGCGGTCTTGTGAGCGTTGCTGCCAGTCGTCATCTCCGAGACTTCGCAAGTCTTTCTGTACCTCATCAGCCCATCTGTACCTGAAATAGGGTCCTATTATTATCCTTTGGGTACGGAACCCTAAAAAATAATCAGAATAGTGATAGACTTGCTAGCCGCATCATTTTCGCCCATTACCTCAATCGGGTTTGCTTTATTCCATGATAAGCGCGGGAAGAAAAGCAGCTGGTAAATTCAAATTTTTTACTTTGCTCCCAGACTAGCAAGAATAAATAAGTAACAAAGCTGCTATACCTTACAAACCTTCTTAGTCGGTTTATTCACAGCTGCCTTCTGGACCAGTTCCAATTCCGAGCTAGACTGATCGAAACTAATCCATCACTTGCTCGCTTTAAAGTCTGCCTGGTTTTAATAAATCCTCGGTTTGCAGAAGGACTTAGAGAGCTGCCGGTTGTAAATTTTTCCCCGGCTTTCTGACTTTTCTTCTCGCAATAAAGTTATTGGAAACGGCCAGGATGTCGAATAACACAAATATCACGACGATATGAGGTGAGAAGTGGCGCCCTCATTCGAAATAAATTGTTAAATCGTAAATATGATGATAATTGGCATTTTGCTAACTGTCATCTGTTGAAAGAAATTGCGATAGTCGTATGGCCTGTGTCACTTTCCGTTTAGGTATCGAAAATACACCTACACTACTACTATGCGCGCGGCAACCAGTGACTTCGAAGGAGAAAATTCAGTTACATGAATCGTGTGTCCAGAGTTATAAGAATGAAATTGGCTTGCAATCGATGGCTAGGTATCTGAACGAAGAGGTGAGGACTTCTGAAGCGAACTAAATTAAACCATAGCGCTAACCACATTAAGTAGATATTTCTTTGAATTTATTTTCTGAGTAAGACTTCTATACGTGAGTACTAGTACTTATTCTGTGGTATAGTTTTTATACGTGTTTTTAAGCACCAACAAAAAAGGGGTGTTATAAGTTAGACGCTAATGTTTGTTTGTCTGTCTATCTGTGGCATAGTAGCTCTCGAACGGATAGACCGCTTTCGATGCGTTTTTTTCATATATGTTTGATGTAAATCGATTCAGCCGTTTAAAAGTTATTAGGGGTTAACACCTGAAATTCGGGTTTTTGAAGTGAAAACTTCTTTAGCGGCGTTGTACACTTTTTATTATGGGTAAAAAATGTTCAACTCGCGTCAGGGCGTCAGGACACGTGACCTGATCGAAAATTCGTAAGACAGCCGGCGCGGCCCGGCGCGGCGTAGGAGAGGAAGTATCCCTCTCTCTTTCTACGACGCGGCGAAAATGTATGCCTGCGCCTGCTGTTTCGTTCAGATGACGCAGGGCGCTTGCGCGAATGTTCGTTTGTGTTTATGTTACAGCGTGCCACGCACATCCATGGAAATGCACAACGTTAATATTCAAGTTTTCACTTCTGCCGGCACTCCCGGAGTGCAACTCGTCTTTTTTTTATATATCTAACAAATAATATAAAACAATCTAAATATATAAAACTCAAAGGTGACTGTCTGACTGACATAGTGATCTATCAACGCACAGCTCAAACCACTGGACAGATCGGGCTGAAATTTGACATGCAGGTAGGTGTTATGACGTAGGCATCCGCTAAGAAAGGATTTTGATCAATTCTACCCCCAAGGATAAATTAGGGGATGAAAGTTTGTATGAAACCTTGTCAATTTTAAACTGATCGGCAGAGTTGGGCGTAGTTAACTACTATTGTGTAGTTTGATTACAAATTACAATTACATGTACAAGTAGTTGAAATTACATTAAATTTAACTACAACAATTGAAACTACTGTAGTTGTAATTTGTAATTGTAATTAAGTAGTTATAACTACAAATTACAATAAGAATTTATTACCGCGGGCGTGTGTTAAAGGTGTTGTATTTCGAAATTGTAAGTGTTAAATTTTGTAAAAAGAAACGAAAATTTATAAGTAAGTCAATCTTTCTAAAATATGTAGTTACAAAAAGTAGTTTGTAATTGTGATTACAACTACACAACATTTTGAATAACGAGTATTTATTAATCTGTGGATAATGTGGTTGCTTGCAGAATTACGAGTATGTTGACAAGGATAGGCCTGTTCAGTGTATAAAATTGTTTTCTGTAATTGTTTGTTATCCCGGAATAAACAAAAACAAAAAAAAAAACAAAACTACTTTTTCTAGTTTATAGTTCAACTACTTTTTCAATTACTTTTTGTAATTATTTAGTTGCGATTACTAACTACAAAATGTAATTGTAGTTAGTAATTGGTAGTTTAATTACATTTTGCCCAACTCTGCTGATCGGGCTGAGACTTTGCATGCATAAAGCTACTATGACGTAGGCATCCCCTAAGAAAGGATTCTGATAAATTACACCCCTGCGCGAGCGAAGCTGCGGGCAAAAGCTAGTGTTACAATAAACCTCATTCCTCATGTTCCCGAGGTAAACTGGAACGTTTTCTCCATTTCACACTGTCCACTTTTCTAAAAAATAATATCATTTTTAAATTCAATTTTTAAATTTTAGATTCCTTCCTCATCATTCCTCTTTATTCCACTACCATCTCTTAAGCTGATTACTTCTACCAATATCAGTATTGTGAATTAATTATAATAAATAGAATAACTCTGCTGTCTATTTCTCTCAAGCTCTCCACTACGTACCTTACCTACTTCTTCATGTAGGAGCTCCAACTGCCCCAGCTAGTCCGTGGCTACCTACCTACTAGGAGTTCTTACAAATATATGGCGCTACGGATATCACCACTTCACTGAACATAAGTTGGGATATGTAGTTCCGCCGCTAATCACTAGATGGTGTTGTCGAGGGTTTGTTTAATTTGCCTGGCAAATAAACTTGTTGCCAAAAGTGTTAACTTTTTGCAGAAACACTATTCGTAAGGTTAAATAAATAAATAAATATATAAGGACAAATGGCACTAATTGAGCTAGCCCCAAAGTAAGTTCGAGGCTTTTGTTATGGGATACTAACTCAACGACACTATATTTTATAACAAATACATAAATAGACAAACATCCAAAACCCAGGACAATTTGAAAAAGGCCATTCTCCAATTTGCCCTGAACGGGGAGCGAACCCTGGACCTCTGGTTGGCGGACTAGCATGGTGCCCACTACGCCACGGAGGTCGTCGTCGGTGACGGATTACCGGATATATGTGCTTTTAAAGGCATCTGACGCTTTGTAATCATCATTATTTCAGCCGCATAACGTCCACTGCAGGACATAAGCCTCTCCCAAGGTTCTCCAAAATGACCGATCTAGAGCGGCCTGCATCCAGTGCTTTCCAGCGATCTTATTCATGTCGTCAGACCACCTTGTGGGTGGGTGTCCTACGCTTCGCTTGCCAGCACATGGTCGCCATTCGAGAACCTTTTTGCCCCATCGGCCATCGATTCTTCGCGATATGTGTCCCGCCCACTGCCACTTCAATGAGCTAATCAGCTTAGTTATATCGGTGACCTTCGTTCTCCTACGAATTTCCCCATTTCTGATTCGATCACGTAGGGAAACACCGAGCATAGCCCTCTCCATAGCGCGTTGAGTGACCTTGAGCCTTCTTATGAGACCCATAGTAAAGGACCACGTTTCAGAGCCATAAGTCATCACTGGTAACACACATTGATTAAACGAATCACCTTACAATTAAACAATTCATTTGAAATGAGGGCATCAATTTTGTAAAATATTCGCCCGAAACAATTTGGCTCTGAATATACCAGCCATCTTTCTGACGCCAACCTTCTGTGGCACACGCCTCATTTGTACTGCAATACAAAGAACAACTTTGACGTACTTTTATATGAAAGCAATCTTTGTCATAAACAAGTAATTATTTAAAAAAAAAAAAAAAACCCGACGTATTATTATTATTATTTTTTTGATATGCCCAGTGTCACTCTCACAGTAAATACGAATCTATCCACACCTCTCAAACTAAAATCCATTTAGCCGTTCAGGCTGCAAAGCGTGCGAAACATTTGAATTTGGCGGCAAAAATCCGCCATTTTGTTTCTTTATTTTATTTTGATATATCCAGTGTCACTTTCACAGTAAATATGAATCTAACGACATCACTCAAGCTAAAATCCATCGAGCCGTTCAGGCTGCAGAGCGTGCCAAACGATTAAAGGTACATACATACTCTCAAAAAACATAACCCTACTTCAGGCGCAGTTAAAAAATGGATAGATACCGAAAATACAGACCGTTGGGTCTTACGGCTGTGGGCTATGTTTGCACGCAAGATGCTCTTTCTCTCCCATAAGGGATACTGAGTTGATAATGTACCTAACCATAGATTTTTTTTGGACGAAGTTCCTTTTTGGACAGTACAGACTTCGCAGAAGGGGGCTCGCCAAAAATAAGTGTAAGAGTTTTTTGTCACGAATTAAACCAAGTTTGACTGTAAGATAAGATTAAATTTCTTTATTGCACCAACTAAGTAAGACAATACCTAATCAAAAGTACATTTAAAATACAGTAGGTACAAAGGCGGGCTTAGCACTAAAGCGATTTCTTCCATTTTTCCGTATTTTTTCCGTCATAAATTAATAAATAATTTACTAAGAAAGTCTTCGTTCTCACCTATGGGTTATAATTATATGGCTCTCACCAAGTGTACAACGACACTCACGTTCTTTTTTTAATTATTTTACGGCTTTGTATAATAGTTCTTTAGTGCCCTTTTTTCACTCGCTATCTCTCTTTTTTTTTATAAGTGTATATTCGGCTAATGTGGTCTATTCTGGTCTATGCTATAATAGTGTATACTTATATAGTTCTTATAAACCCTTCCGGGATATAGCTGTTCTGTAAATGTATATTTGGCACTCTCCATTAGTAGATAAGTATAAGTATATACTTTATGTAACAAAAACCCTGTCCGATCCTTGTAGGAGCAACTCAGACCGTCAATATGAACAACTTTTTCTTAGGGACCAATGCTTGAAACTTGAAAAAAAGTCGTCATGTTCATACAAATTGTCGGGCCGGCCGAACACTTTTGTATGAAAATGTCGATTTTTTTTCGAGTTTCAAGCATATGTCCCATAGGAAAAGTGGTTCATATTGACGGTCTGAATTGCTTGTATAAGGATCGGACAGGGTTTTTGTAACATATTGTATGTTGGAACGGAAGGAGCATAGGTAAATTTTTACGATGCGATTCGACCGTTACAGCCCCCTTCCTTTTACACCTCAAAAAGAGCCCATGATTGATAGTCTCCAGGTCTAGTTGCAGGCGTTATTTCTAGGTCAATCCAACTTGGAGCGAATCCAAGAAGGCCTGGCCTCGCGTTGTATGAAACTTATGGCAAAGAATAAACTAGAGCTGTGGCACTCTTAACAAGCAGCCCAACGCGGCTTCGCTTGAGTATAAAAAAATAAAAATCATTTATTCATTAACATAATTATATAAGTATAAATACATGTAAATCTTGAGTAATGCTCAACTATGTGAAAACCACACCAAAATCAGACCATAGCGCCTTTTCGAGTATGCTGACCCGGCAAACATCTTTCCACCCGTTCTCCCGTTCCTGTATGCTATTATTTATTCCAAAGAAAACTTCCCTGGACTTCCAAAAATATTTCAAAACCAAAGTTAGCTAAATTAATCCAGTCGTTCTCGAGTTTTAGTATACGAATAAGAACTATTTTTAAATATAAGAAGAAGAAATGGTTACACAGAAGGTGTCTGTAAATTCTTTACGTCTAGCTCCCTTCTGTTATTTTATTTACCTATAAAATCTAACAATGTTGTTAGTATTGAAGTCATCACCATCCGAGCGTATTCCCGGTTGCATCCTCAGCAGTAACGCTTCAGAGCCCGGGGTCCGCTACCTAACCAAGCAGATTTGACGAGGTTACTGGTTTTTACACAGAGCGACTGCCGTCTGACGTCCGCAACCCAAAGGGCAAACCAGGGACCAATCCTTGGATAGTTTGATGATCAAACGCTAGGTGGCGTTCGGGACCCACAATTTTACGTGCCTTCCGAAACACGGAATCATCTTTCTTTTCGGATAATCAGGTGATTCAAGCCTGCAATATCCTATCCAGACTGGAAACAACTTTTAACAAAGTATGCTTCCCAGTGGGAATCGAACCCATGACCTCTGGGTCACAAGGCGAACGCCTTGACCACTGGACCACGGAGGCAGTCAGTTGTTAGTATCGAAGTAAACGATCAAAACGATTGTATCAAGGTTCAAGTTGCTGACATCTTAAAAAAATGTATTGTTCTTTTCTACTCCTTGGTACGTGGTAGATAGCCATTGATGCCGTTAACACATAAACCTAGAGGATCAAATATGCCAAAGTCACAGAATAAGTACTAGTACTCACGTACAGATGCCTTATTCAGAAAATGAATTCAAAGGAATATGTACTTAATGTGGTTAAATTTATGGTTTAATTTAGCTCGCGTCAGAACTTCTTGCCTATTCGTTTAGATACCTAGACATCCATTGCTAGCCAATTTTATTCTTATTACTCTGGACCAACCATTCATGTAACTGAATTTTCCCGTTCGAAGTGGTCATCGCGCGCCTATTAATAATGTAAGTACTTAGGTACATTTTCGATACTTAAACGGGGAGTGACAGGCCTGCCTAAGCTAATCGAAAGCCTAGTTATTTTTTAACAGACTTTTTAAAAGGAGGAGATTTTTAAATTCAAATGTTAAAATTATGTATTTTGTATGTTTTCTGATTACTCGAAGATGTCTGGACAAATTGAGTTTTTTTTTTTTTGTTTGAAAGGCATACTTGTCATATGGTGCCTCAATTTTTTTTCTAAATAATTAAGTAATTTGACGTTGTAGTAGGTTTAAAAAAATATTAAAATAACTCAAACAGGATGTCTAACAACGTAATAAAAAAATAGAAGGACGCTTAAATCACTTCAAAACCAAAATTGAATATTTCAGTATTCTGCCAATTTGAAAACCGTTTGAAACAATTTCCTAATTAAACCAACAAAGCCTAGTTTCAGACTTGTGCCGATTACCAACTCGCTTTATAATTCAACAGAGAAAACGTTTTCCCAAGTAAATAGTGGTTTACAAATAAACGGGATGGCTTCTGGGCCGTGGGAAACGCCATGTGGATGGTATTCGAGCCTTGGGAACAAACATTTGAATTGTATACATATTTATTTCATATACTAACTAAGGTTGTTCTATAAATGGCCTTGGTAGCTAGAATTTCTTATTTGTTTACTCGATGTATGTTTGCATTTATTTATAAATATAAATATATTAACCTACAGACAAATAACACTGATTGAGCTAGCCCGAAATTAATTTCGAGACTTGTGTTATGGGATACTAACTCAACGAAACAATATTTTATAACAAATACATATATAAGGTCTAACAAAATATACTGAAACTATTTTAAAGGTTAATTCAGTCATAATACTGAACAACTTTCCCCAAGCAACAAATATCGAAATTTAAAAAGTAATTTGTGGCCTCTCATACAAGTTGACCGATCAGCTGATCAGAGTTTGTATGGAAAGGCAGAAAATATTTTGCATATTTCAACATATGTTCCTCAGAGAAAGTTGTTCACTATCACGGACTTAATTCACCCTTAAAATAGTTTCAGTATATTTTGCTAGACCTTATATAGATAAACATCCAAGACCCAGGACAATTTGAAAAAGGCTATTGTCCAACTTGCCCTGACCGGGGATCGAACCCGGGACCTCTGGGTGGCAGACTAGCATGGTGACCACTACGCCACGGAGGTCGTCATACATACTTTTTATATTTAAGAGCTGCGCTCTTGTATGTGGGGTGCTTTCCATGTCTTTCTTTCTTCCGCCAAGTTCTTAACCTTCATACATTTTTTCTTATTTATGAAGTCAAAATAGAGAAAAAAAAAAAAGGAATGAAAAAGAGGTGTAGAAAAACCCAAAAGAAAAATTTTACGTGAAAAAATATCAATACATACTACCACGCCCTTTTCCCACCGGTTCCTCTCATTTCCTTTAAGGTTTCTATACAAATTTCGGAAGGGATTTCCTCCACTGTTTTTTTTTTTGAAATAAAATAAAAAATAGAAAAAATTATTCAGGTAAATTGTGTTTACATTATCAATAAACAGGTGTTGGAACCTACTTTTAAGTAATAAAATACTTGTACTAGTAAGCACCTAGTAGAACAGGGGAGAAGAAAAAAGGATAAAAAGAAGAGTCTATATGAAGAATAAAAAGAAGAGTCAATAGAGAACTGTTTAACATTGTACATTCAAAGGTAAACCTGATAACGTTTTGTCTCATTATAAATTTTGTCTGTACGGATACATAATAGTAAAACAAAAAGTCATTAAAAAGTAATAAGCCATCAAAAGTTCGTTTTTTTATTTGCTTATTTTACTCAATTTTCAGCGTAAATAATAAAAGAAGTGTAAAATCTCCAAAACAAAGTCCGCATCGACATAGTTTGATTGTCGAATATTTTATTAAACGTTATTTGTAATTTATTAATACAGTAGTTTTTGCATAGAACCCCTTGTCCCAAAGGAATTTACGTATTACCATGAATTATCGTGCATTTCACCTCACTGCTTAGCCCGAACACAATGTTAGGTGAGACAGCATGCTTTTAGGCCGCGCCTACCGGCGAGTTGGAGCCCGCGACTACTTTAACCTTAAGTATATTTATTAATCATAATATGGTTTGTCATAAGGACTTTGTCAAATTAATTGTTTCACATATTGTTTATTGTAATGTCGCGTAAGGAGATGAATGACATTGTCAACGTCACGAATTCGAACAAAAATAATTCAACTGAAGGAAAATTTTGTCAATAGCGTCGGAACTCGATTGGCCTAGTGGTCTAAGTGATGGACTGTGAATCCAGAGACCGCTGGTTCAAATCACAGCCACTTATAGTGTTTTGAAGTTTTGAAAGAAGTTTCTAGATAATACTAGACTAATCTGGTGATGAGTGGCGGAACTACATATTCCAATTGATATTGATGGTGTTATGCCACCTCTTATTTGCTAGGGAAATTGAAAAAATAATTGGCCAAGTGCGTGTCGGGCCACGCGCAGTGTAGGGTTCGGTAGTGACGAATGCCAACTTTGAGTTCATGCCACTAAAAACGTCTAAAAACTAATTTTCTATTGAATTTGTATGAAATTTTCCTTTTCCGAATACATTTTATAAGTTGATCGCCTATAACTTTTTAATTTGTAAACCCTACTTAGCTCTGATAGTTTTCCTTTAAATTACTTATATTTGCTATAGCTGTAATTTTTTTCACGTTTCCATATATAACCGTTTAGCAGATAGAGGGGGGAGGGGGGAGGGGGGAGGACGCGACACTTGACTCTAACAAAAAATTTCACTTTAAAACTAAATATTTCAGAAACGGATCCCTAAATCAAAAAAACGTTGTTTGCAAGCTCATAATATTTTTGAAAGACCTATTCAACGCTACCCCACATGATTGGTTAGTCTACAAAATAAAATTGACTTTTGACTTTACATGTATGGGAGATACCCGAAAAAAAAATTTTTCCTATATTTTACTTTTTTACTTTTTCCGCATAATTAATATACATACCTATACCAATTTACAGCTTTCTAGTACTTATAGTCGCTGAGTAAAACCGCGGACGGACAGACAGACAGACATGGCGAAACTATAAGGGTTCCTTGTTTACTACGGAACCCTAAAAACGGCTTTCAAGTGTTAACCACCAATAAATTTTAAACGGTTGAACAGATTTTTCTCAAACAGCTAAGAACCACCGCAAGGGAACTTGCATTCACATAAAGAAACCACATCGAAATCATTAATTAAATGTGTTTGTTTTTGTTTGTTTGTAAAATCTTTATTGTACATAAACACAGGATAAAAATACAGGTTTGGACTAGAGCCCAGTACAAAGGCGGACTTATCCCAGATAGGGATCTCTTCCAGTCAACCTTGAAATATGAGGACAATTTACAACACAGGGTAGAGAGCGGGTACAATATACAGAAGACACACAATAGAAAACAGAATTGAATTACACTGAACTATCTACACTACAAGGTGTTGGTGTCTAAGCTCCTCAGCAAACGCACAAAAATCCGCATATACAAGACGGTTATTAGACCTATTCTAATGTATAGCTGTGGGACTTGGACACTGACACTAAGAGAGGAAAACAAATTATTGGTAGCGGAAAGAAAAATCTGGCGAAAAATTCTGGGACCAATACAGGCAGAAGATGGGGAATGGAGAAGAAGAAAAAATAGGGAGCTGGAGGAGATGGTGGCGGAGCCTAACATCATCGGCGAGACGAAAGCACATAGACTTCGCTGGCTGGGACACCTGGAAAGGATGGAAGACGGCCGTGCAGTGAAGAGAGCGTATGCTGGGAGGCTAAGCGGTAAACGGCCTGTTGGGCGGCCCAGATACAGATGGATAGGTCAAGTCAAAAAGGACCTGCTAGAAATAAAAGCCGAAGACTGGTAGCAGGTGGCACAGAATAGATCGGAGTGGAAAAAAATATTATCGGAGGTCAAAACTCACTTTGGGTTGCTGCACCATCCTAGTAGTAGTAGTAGTATCTACACTACAAACTATTTAAAATTAATACTTGTAAATAAATACTTTACTATAACACAGTAAATATAAATACATATATGAATACACACATAAAATATATAAACATATGCAATATTTATTGCATATGCATATATATTATGTGTGTATTTTATTTTATGTGTGTATACCTAAGCAATATATACTTATATACATATATAACTCAACTCAAGTCTTCAGAAGTTTCTACAAGCTTCCTCAATCTAAATATAAAAGAACGTAAAGTTGACGATATTTTGATTTCTAAAGGCAGTTTGTTCCAAAGCCTTGCTGCAAAAACTGCTAAGGGCTTATTATATCCCTGCGAAGAGTGAGCGGGTATGTGCAACGTCGGGTTGTTACTCGATCGAAGACGGGGGTCAATGTCGCGAAATAAAAATTTTTCGGTAAGGTATTTAGGAGAGGAGGGATTAAACAACACTTTAAAAAGGAAACAAAGGATGTGAAGGTCACGCCGAGTTTTAATAGGTAACCAATTAAGCCGCGCGCGGAACTCAGAAATATGGTCAAATTTCCTGAGATTATACACATAGACATGTGTGAAGAAATTAAAGTCACAGTACAAAGTGTACAGTACAAGTGTACCATCAACACAATACTTGAAGAGGTGTCAAGTCAATCAATGTTTTGCCGACATTCTGCAAATTAATTCAACGAATAGAAAGATACACATGCTACAATGGGACTGTCATCGACTTTTAGGTCATCATTTCCCCGAGTAGGCACTCTGTATCACATTTCCAGCCTCTCCAAAAGGCGCACAAACGTGATTCATGGGATAGGCGCCTCTGCGAGTTATATGCTATAACGAGACCATTTTAGCGTCGAGGAGATCATTTTGCCATATTTACTGAGACACTTCGGCTTCAGTGTTCTGTCCGTTTGTCATCAGGTGTTTTAGTTATATGTAAGATTAAGGGACAGCGAAAAAATATTGTTTAAATTTGCCTCGCCGGGTGTAAATGTACAGACAAGGCCGAGAGACTTAAATGCCATTTTTAGAGCGATGATGAGCGAGAAAGTAGAAAAAGGAATCAAAAATTATTATAGTGCTGGTAAATACCGCTAGAACGAAAGGCTGAAATCTCCCCCCCCCCCCTTTTTAACCGACTTCCAAAAAAGGAGGAGGTTATCAATTCGTCGCGATCCTTTATTTCTTTTTTATGTATGTTCACCGATTATTCAAAGACGCCTGGACCGATTTAAAAAATATTGAAATTATTTTTTTGTTTGAATGGGTATACTTTCCAAGTGGTGCCATGGAAATTTTATCAAAATCGGTGGTGTAGTTTGGGGACGAGGTCGGTTTTTAGTTTTGAACAATTATTTATTTAAAAAATAGGTGAAAACACATTTTTTTCGATAAATTTCAGAACTATAATGAAATTATAATAACACAAAAAAATCGGATTTTCCACACTAAAGTCCATATGTGCAGCAAACTATTGGGAATCTCGAATTATTGTTGTTTTAATTTTGGTTGTTATTTTAAATGTATTATACTATATTAGTGATCTAGTGTAGCCCGTGGGTCGATTTATTACGGGTATGGCCTTTCCGCGTTGTATATCGGTATTTATTTTAGTATACTTAAAAGTGTGTATTATTTGTATATAGTTTACTTTTTTGATGAATAATTTTTCATGTCTTTTATCACCATAATACCTATTCAAGTTTTTCATTTCCCCGGTCATTCTCACCAACCCGTTTGTTTGACTTTTACATAAGGCTAGGCTTTGAATCCTCCATTACACTTGTATTTGTGTATAAAATTTATAAATAAGAAATAATTGGACTGGTAAGTATACTTTCATCTAAGTATAATTTCTATCATATGTCCTTTGTTATTTCAAAGATTCAAAGATTCAAATGTTTATTCAGTAATTAGACCTTTACAGGCACTTTTACTCGTCAATAAGTATAATTTACGTTACGTGTAAAGTATATTAAAATATAATTTATTTTTAAAGAAAAGCTACCGATACCAGCGCTTCGTAACGACCACTGCTGAGAAGAAACGCCGAAAGAAACTCATTTTCACAGTATTGGTCGCCTACTCGCCAGAAGGGCTTTGTCATATTATTAATTTCTAAAATATAGTATCGTTGAGTTAGTATCCCATAAGCATAACACAAGTCTCGAACTTACTTTGGGGCTAGCTCAATCAGTGTAATTTGTCCCTATATATTTATTTATTATTTATTATATTTCGTTAGTTTGGTTAATTTGGTTAGTATTAAATGCAAACAAAACTAAATGTGTAAAGTTTTGCTTACCGAATGTTACAAAAGTTCCAACACGATTACTTATTAATAAGGAAGCAGTAGATATGGTCCACCATATCTACTGCTTCCTTATTGTATTGTGTATATAACACAATGTTTCTGGAAAATTCCGGGTCGCAATGGGGTGCCCATATTAAAAAAATTGCTGGAAAATTTAGCTCTGCAGCCTACGCGGTCAGAAGAAATAAGCAGATGACGGACGTTGATACAGCGCGTTTGGTATATTTTAGTTACTTCCATAGTATTATGTCCTATGGAATATTGCTATGGAGTAATAAAGTAGAAATAAAAATAAATTATCTATATCAGCTTTTCGGTTAGATAAAATAAAAAAGTCTTTTGTGGGTCTCAGCTTGCGTCTCTATAATAAAATTCCAGATAATGTTGAAGCGTTACCATTATCTAAGTTTAAGACTGCCGTTAAAAATCATTTAATAAAAATGCTTATTATCATGTAAATGACTATTTATCTGACCAAAATTCTTGGAAATAGTTGACTGCAAATTTTAATTGTATTATCTAGATATATAATATAATGTATACTGAGCTTAAGTTTTAATCTGTATTGTAACTGAAACATAGCCCATCAGGCTGGGAAGGGACCAATACTGAACTGGGTTTCTTTCGGCGTAGTCTTCCCAGCAGTGGTCGTTCCGAAACGCTAGTAGTTTTTAGCTTTTGCACTAAAATAATATTTAAAAAAAATTTACCTTCAATCTATCTTCCATCTATATATATAAAAGCGAAAATCACTCACGCACTCATCACGAAATCTCGAAAAATACTTAGCCAATAAAGATGAAATTTGGCAGGAAGGTAGATTGTGACTAGGAGACGTCCGACGTCCGAGAAAGGATTTTTGGAAATTCCATCCCTAAGGGGGTGAAATAGGGGCTGCCAGTTTGTATGGCACTTCGTAATTTTTTAAGTTAGACACATGCAAATTTGAAAAACTATGTCGAACCATATAAGACTGTTATCACTCTTGCTTGACACTGAATCGCAGATACGCAGTTACGTCCGTCTTGCGCACCGTTTTTGGAGTAACCCCACAAGTATCTCGCCGAGGTTGTCGCAAGTACTTCCACTTGTCGCAACTAGGTAGGTTTCCTTTGCTTCGGTTTCCTTCGAAGTGATCACTTCCGTAGCTCGTATTGAATTGGCGTGGTGTTTTTTTTTTTTTGAATTGACAAACATAGTTTGCCTCGGAAGGCATTTTCTACTTCACCGGACAAGTGGCGTGGAGCGCACTCGATCTCCTTTTTATATGCACCGATATGGGAGTGTACATTATTCTCGAATATTCTCACCCAGTTTTGTACAATAAACAGAAATAAGCTAAGACCTTATTATTTTATAAACACTTACTCCGTCCACAAACGAGCCTAGTTTGTACCTATAAGTAGACTTATTTGAAATATTAATATTTAATAAATTACCTAAGTACTTAAAGTAAGTAGGTACTAAAAAATAAATTAGACTTTATAACAGTACCCAATTAAATATAATGTAAGTAATACTTTGAAGATGTTTCTAGAGAAATGAGGGCACAAAAAAAATATTAAGTTATGTATTTTTGAGGACTTGAAAATAAGGTAAGTAGATATTTGTTCTTTCATTTATTCAGGGCTAATGGTCTTTCAGATACCTAAATTAATTCCAAGATAATATGACGACCTCTCCCCTGTTCTACAGAATAAGTACTAGTACCTACGTAGATAGATAGATAACTCTTTATTTATACACCAAGACATTGATACTTTTAAAAGTTTGAATAATAAGATAACTGGTGATTTGTGGGACATTTCAGTATCCGTTAAAAATAATATTATAGATGTGATTGCGCCTTACTAAGCTTCTATATTTAATTAATGTGTAGACGCGGGATCTTTCCCTGATATGATGAAGTTAAGTAAAGTTATCCCTTTATTTAAGTCTAGTGACAAAATGATCCGACAAATTACCGTCCCATTTCTATTCTGCCAGTACTAAGCAAAATATTCGAAAAGTTAATTTTTAACCAGTTATTAGATTTTTTTAACAAATATAGTCTTTTCCATGGTGATCAGTATGGATTTACTAAGGGTCGATCAACAACGGATGCAGGTATTACACTTTTACAAAACATCTATGATGCTTGGGAGTGTTGTCAGAATGCAATTGGTGTGTTTTGTGACCTCTCCAAGGCATTTGATTGTGTAGACCACGAAACCCTTCTATCCAAACTTGAGCACTATCGAATAAAAGGGAAAGCTCTCGAATTGATTAAATCTTATTTGAGTAGCCGTATTCAAAAAGTTAGTTTAAATCAAGTGAAATCTGAAGGATCATCCGTAGTGATGGGTGTGCCCCAGGGTTCCATCTTAGGTCCTTTGTTATTCCTCATATATATCAATTATTTACCATATTATGTAAAAAACTGTAAGTCTGTACTTTTTGCTGACGAAACTTCGCTTGTTTTTAGCATAGATAGGAAAACTGACGCCTCTGATGAGATTAATAATACATTGTCGCAAGTGTTGGAATGGTTTACGGCAAATAATTTAGTATTAAATGCAAACAAAACTAAATGTGTAAAGTTCTGCTTACCGAATGTTACGAAAGTTCCAACACGATTACTTATTAAGAAGGAAGCAGTAGAAATGGTAGATAACACAACGTTTCTGGGAATAACGCTTGATTCCGGGTTGCAATGGGGTGCCCATATTAAAAAAAATTCTGGAAAGCTTAGCTCTGTAGCCTACGCGGAATTAGGCAGATGACGGACGTTTAGCTGAGCGAACGAGCTTTGCTCGGTTACCTTTTTTATGAAAATCAATTATTTTGCCTCGTCACACCGAGTTCATTATATCCCTATACAACGTGGGAGGGACACACCCGTAATAAATCGAACCACGGGCTATATATAGATCACTATAGTACATATAATGAAATTAAAATAACAGCCAAAACACAAAAAAAGACGGGTTGCACTACGGAAGTGCCGGCAGAAGTGAAAACTTGAATATTAACGTTGTGCATTTCCATGGATACGCATGGCACGCTGTAACATAAACACACACGAACATTCGCACAAGCGCCCTGCGCCGCCTAAACGAAACGGCAGGCGCAGGCATACATGAAAATGTGCCGCGCCGTAGAAAGAGAGCGGGATACTTCCTCTCCTACGCCGCGCCGGCCGTCTACTCTCCATCCGTCTTACGAATTTTCGATCAGGTCACGTGTCCTGACGTAAGTCCTGACGCGAATTTAACATTTTTACCCATTACAAAAAAAGTGTACAACGCCGCCAAAGAAGTATTTACTTCAAAAATAAATAATAGATTTCGAAAAATTAATAACCTTATTTTTTGGAAGTAGGTTAAAAATGTAAATGTTTACTTTTCCTAAAAGGTTACTTTTTTTGTACATTTCAGGTATCTTTTGACAAGACCTCGCTGGCAACACTGGGCTGCCTACTCTCCATCCGTCTTACGAATTTTCGATCAGGGTCACGTGTCCTGACACCCGGACGCCCTGACGCGAGTTTAAAATTTTTTACCCATAGCCAAAAAGTGTACAACGCCGCTAAAGAAGTTTTCACTCCAAAATTTTTCACCATTTCTATATAAAAGAGCGCAGCCGCCCAGGCAATTCATTACGGGTATGTTCCTTCCGCGTTATGTATAAGAATTGCTCGATTAAAATATAGGATAAAAGTTAATCTTTTTTCCAAAACTATTTCAGTATTTAAATTTCGAGTACCTACTAGGCGAGGTGTTCGGCAAGTCTTCTCAGCCGATCTACTTTAGTATATACGAAATGGAATTTTCGATAAAATCACCTTACCAAAATAAGTATTTCCAAAAGACTGTAACTAAGCGCTATAATTCAGCACTTGACACTGATAACCTTTAGTTGTGAGGCTTCAGTATCGCAAGTTAAGCGCCGGCCAGACGGAATCGACCCCCGACTCGTAATCCCGTCTTTGAACAACGCTCACGAGGTCACCGGCGAGCTAATCTGCAAAAATTTTAGTACACATGTAGATATATTCCGTCTTATTATAAAACCCAGACTAACTTTGTTACTAGGTTAAAACTATTATCTCATCATCTGGTGCAAAAAATAAAACAATAGACAAAATTGACCTGGGAGGAAGTCCTCCTTGTGACAGGTAAGGTGTTATCCGCCCAAATCAAGTTGACATCTATAATATCACACTATCTCACCTGTCAATGTCTACTTGATTTTGGGCGGATAATGGTTTAAACCTAGTAACAAAGTTAGTCCTGTTTTTATAATAAGACGGATTAGCACTCCATGGCCATACGCTACAAAGACCAGAAATCCTATGTGAATGACCTACCTAATGAAATTAGCGATGATAGCGTTATATTTGCAGACGATGTTTCGGTATTGTTGTCTTGTTCAAACAGCAGTGACTTAAAAAAATAAAAAATAAATTAACCTGTACCCTAGGTAAAATTATTACCTGGCTAGAAGAACATAATTTTGCACTTAATTTAAACAAAACGAAATTAATACAATTTAAACCCTATCAAAAAAGTCCACTACAAATAACATATCAGTTCAAAGATACTAAATTGGAAACAGTTAACATTGCTACATTACTTGGAATTGATTTAGATACGCACATGACCTGGAAGCCATATATACAAAAACTAATAAATAAATTATCGTCTTTTACATACGCTCTTAATCAATTAAAACGTGTTACCGACTTCAAAACATCACTCGCAGCCTACTATGCGTACGCCCACTCCAGGTTGTCTTACGGCATTGTCCTGTGGGGTAATTGCTGTGAAGTGGACTATATATTCTCACAGGCATTTTATAAAACATCAAATTTGAACTATCACATCGATCTATATCCTTGAATCGTGTAAATTTGTAAGAAAGCACGGACACCTGTACAAAAAAATGGAAAATAACGATAAAAGAAACGATTGAAATTTAAATAAGTTAGAGATACCACCCACTAAAATGCAATTAATTTCCTCTAGTCCCCATCATATGGTGATGAAAATATATAACCATATTCCTAATTACATAAAAAATATTATAAGAAATGCTACATTCAACACAACCCTTAAACTGTTTCTCGTTGAAAAATACTATTATAGTATATCCGCATTCCCAATGACAAATTGTAGCTTACTCTCTGTCTGCATGCATATACAGGGTGTTTTTAAAATCATTGGCATCCTTTCTACTGGTGAAAGTACTCATGAATATGAGCAACTTTTTGTATGGGACCTACTCAATCCAACCGAAAAAAAAATGACCACTAAATTCAGCTGTTCCATACATTTTGGGATTCTATGTATTGTAAAATAGTATGGAACAGCAGATTTTTTTTTTCAGTTGGATTGTGTTGGTCCCATACAAAATGTTGCTCATATTCATGAGTACTTTCAGCAGTAGAAAGGATGCCAGTGATTTAAAAAACACCCTGTATATGTAAGTGTACGTTTGATGACATAATAATTTGATTAAAAAATATAAATGTTTATGATGCAATTTAATTTAATATATTTAAGTAAAATGGCATCTAGTTGCCCTTATTGTTTGCAGTGCCCTAGCAGGGCGTCACTTGTACCTATTTAATTTATGTAACACCTTGAAAACTGCGACTTGTAATGAAAATCTGAATCCACTAATCTTTTATAAGACATTTTTCAAAACCGTCTTCACCCGCAAAGTACACAACCGATTTTGCTAAACTTTTTGTTTTTTCGTGTATGTGTGTAAGTGTGTAAGTTGTCAACACTGGTGTCAGATTTTTCAAGCTGCCTTAAGGCATCTTACATACCTTGATGACTTCCACACAGTGGTGACAGGTGGGACCAATGGCTTATCCGAGCCTTGTAAAGCACGGAGGAGCTCGAGATATACCACTTGTGGTCACCCATCCAAACATAGCCATAGTTTGAACTAGTGTTGCAAGCAATAGTATAAAATATCAATAGCCTATCGATACTATAGAGGCCTTGAAAAACAGTCACAATATTGATAGGACTATCGATATATCGATTGTCAATAGTTTGTTTGTTTGTTTGTAAAATCTTTATTGTACATAAACACAGGATAAAAATACAGGTTTGAACTAGAGAACAGTACAAAGGCGGACTTACAGTCAACCTTGAAATATAAGGACAATTTACAACGGTAGAGAGCGGGTACAATATACAGAAGACACACAATAGAAAACAGAATTCAATTACACTTAACTATTTAGTACACTACAACTATTTAGTAGTTTGCAATACTATTGATATAAGGTAAAACTATCGATAGTATCGATACTTTTTTGATTAAAACTTACGTGAGAATCAGACATTATTAATACAGCACGGGTTACTCACGCAAAGAGTCAGCTACTGAAAGACATGTTTCGACCTCATTCGGAGGTCCTCATCAGGGCGAATGTGACGAGCCCGTGCACAAAGTCGCTCCACGACACACTGATGTTAGAGGCGGTGCGAGCGATCGCTCGCTTCGCTCGTAGCGACAATGGTGGGGATTGCTGGTTTTCTGCGTCGACGACTCGTAACCCGTCTGAGTAACCCATGCTGTATTAATAAAGTATCGATACTATTTATTGAATTTAAATACTATCGACAGTATTCGATACTATAGATAGTATCGAAAGTATAATTATATAATAACTAAAATATTCTTTTAAATGATTTATTTCAAATGGGGTCAGCACTGGACCCCGAAAAATTCAGGTAGTCCCTTAACTAGCTCAGTTTTCGTGACATCTCTCAACACCAGCCCGGAGCCTGTGTAGGGACTCCCAGACTGCCCAGGAGAGATGGCGATCTCTCCTGGGCAGTCTGGGAGTCCCTACCTGGTGGAAGTTTCGCAGCAGGTGGAATTAGAGATGGTGAAGATGGATATTTATATTTCCACAATGTGTTAACCTAGTGTTTGAGACTTCTCTGACTGGAATGCTTAGAATGATGATTATGATATTAATTTTTCAAAACTAAAAACTGACTTCACCCCCAAACTACCCAACCGATTTTGATAAAATTTCCATGGTACCATCTGGTAAGTAAACGCTTTCAAACAAAAAATTTTTTAAATCCATTCAGGCGTCTTTGAATAATCGGTGAACATACATAAAAAAATAAAAAGGATCGCGACAAATTGATAACCTCCTCCTTTTTTCGAAGTCGGTTAAAAAATATAGAACCTAAATAGTAATGAGTCGCTAGCGGTATCACCTATTCGCTTAATTCATATTTTAGCCCATTCCATCGATCGGCTTGTACGATTTGCGCTAGAATAGAAGCAGCTGGTGCATCCTACTTTTTTATTTCCATGCATTTAGTTCAAAATTTGAAAGGAATCAAAACACGACTGCGCCGCAATGCCATTACCAATCCAGTATGGCTTAGTAAGATTAAAGGACGACGTTGAAAAACTAAAAAAAAAAAAAATTATTAGGTGCAACCAACCTCTTTACATACAAACTGTTAGAAAAAGAAATTAACGTCACAAATTGATACTCGAGGTGTAAAAAGACGCACAGCCTCACAGCGTTGTTATGCTAACGAACGTTGATATTTTGAGGCGGTACCGTTAGCAAAAGAGTCATTGGGAAGGGTTTAAATGATATTTTCTTAGTTGAAATTTTTTATAATTTAAAAACAAAAGTCCATGCGTCCTAAAATATGGGCACATATAATAAACAAATTGGCTCCAGACGGTAGAAGAAAGAGAGGAAGGAGACGATGCGAGGACGACCTCACAGTTTGAAAAAGAATCGCAGATCACGTCTAGGAACGGGTTGTTGGGCGCTTCGGGTGGTGTTATCGCCCAAGAGCTCTTATAGAATGGGTCCTTTCACACCGCGGTTCGAATCGCCTAATACCTATTTTGTAATGAGTCGATTCGGACCACGGTGGGAAACTCGTGTTGTACTCAAGCTGTGATTATGCCAAGTTTAAATGGTATATTTATTATACATGTGATAATTGTGTATCATATAAAAATTTTAAGTTTTCCATCAACCACTTTTCTACTTATCTGTACAAATAAATAATTGGTCCAAATCGGACCTACGAAAAGAGTATTGGGTAGTTTCACCCCGTAGTTTGAATGGGCCCATTCCAAAAGATACCTTGGGCCATTTGCACCGCTTCAACCCCTGCGGTGCAAATGGCTTCAGAAACAGTACTTGGATTGGCACTGCGGTCCGAACCACTCACTGCGCGCGCAGTGCTAAACGCCCAATGACCCCTAGGGACCGCGAAAGATCCAAATAAAGGGGGAGGCTTTTGGGACCTACGAAAGCTAACAAAAAAAATTGGTAGTACCTAGGTAAAATAAAAACCTATCCATATCAAAAATATTTTGGTACGAAGTTCCTTTTCGTACGGTAAGGACTTGGCGAAAAAAAGTGTAAGATTTTTCCGTCACAAATGAAAGTGAAAGGTAATTTCACAAGTTTGCCTTTATGCCTATTCGATGTTCGATATTCCCGGTTCAAACCCAGCACATGCCAATATTTTTTTTATTGTTTGATTTATTATTATTAATAAAAAAAATACGTGTGGCACGGGGACTGCCGCGGTCAAGCTATTGCATAGCATTTTTTATCAACTTAAGCAATTATAATTATTTATTTATTTTTTATTTATGCAGTATTTTTTTTTCATTGATATTAATTCAAGTTACATTTTTTGAGCATGGTGACCGATAAGAAAACAATTTTCTTTCTTTTATTGAATAAATGAGAAGTTAATATGGTTAAAGTTATTTTTATTATCTTACAATACATGTAGGTTATTCAGGAATTTTAATTATGAGCAGCTAGTCTAGTCGCACGCACACATACGCCGTGCCGAAGTCTGCCGAACTGAAACGACGTTAGACGATGCACGGCTTTCAACGCCGCGCTGCTGTGCCGGTCGCCGGTTGCCAAGAACCGTTTAGGCGGAGTGGGAGGTGTTAGGTTTTATTTTCATTACGAAATTTCTTGACTCGGTCGCCGCGCTCAAAGCCCGCGATAAAAGCTATGCAATAGCTTAAAAGTGTAAGATTTTTCCGTCACGATAAAATAATTTACTACGAAATTAACTTTGCTCCAAACGAGTGTTCCCCAACACTCACGTTCTTTTTTATTTCTAAACTTTCAAAGTCTAACAGTAGTCTATCAGTACAATACATAAGATTAAAGTACCCGTAACCGAAGGACATGTATGAAGAGATTGATGAGTATAGATGAAGCAAAAGAGGTTTGTCAGGATCGTAGCAAGTGGAGGTCCATAGTCTCTGCCTACCCATGTGGGAAATAGGCGTGATATTATGTATGTATATATGTACATAAGATTCTTCAAAAACAATACCCTCATTTAGGCGCAACCGAGTAAAAAATGCTTAAAACAATATCCCAAAGTTACAATACAATCATAACTTATCCATTATCTATGTGGCTAAATGCATGTGCCTATACTTGGATAAAAAATTGAAAGAATAAGGATCTTTATTTTCGTTTAGTTCTTGAAGAGGTATCGTTATTTACAGCCACGTATTTATAAATATTAAAAGCGTTCGGTTCCCTGCGCTCAGTACATTTTCGAGCCTCCTGAAGTGCTAAATTTTCCTCAGGCGACAGGCTTTGGTGTATTTCATAGGACTTTGCATTTTTTAGATAATAAAAAAAACAACCAGTATCCACTTACAAAATAGAGTTTGTAGTGGATACTGTTTTTATCCGACTACGAGGAAGCCATAAGAAGGTTACGTGTTTCTCCGCTATGTATTGTGTAGGAATGTATGTTTTCAACACATTAGTTCCGAAAGTGCTATTTTCGTTATTGATTTTAATTAATTGCGCACAAATTGTGCTTAATGAACAGTATTACGAAACGTGTAGTAAACTTAAGTACTTACCGCACAAGTGCGGTAAAGTGTTTTTTAAATGTTTATGGAATAAGAATCTATAATTACAAAATACCGAATATTATTTTTGAAAAATAAAATCACTTTGCATGCAGCCAACTTCTCATAAACTAAACCTCCTTTTACTCAAATTAATCCATTTTAGTGAGATAATTACTTGTAACAACACAAAAATAAATGTATAAATCTGTCCTCTTTAAAAAATATTTATGTTTTAAAGTAACCAATAGTTTGGCTGTTGGCGGCTTGATTTCTCGTATTTCTTCAGGCGCGCGCATTCGAGGATGTCTGAAAAAGAAAATTTTTCCTTGTACGCGCCATATTAATAATTTTCTATAGCGAGATTTTAAGTATTTGATAATTTTCCAAACTAATGTGTTGAAAAACGGTGTATTACACACGTGTGGTGTATTGTTCATTTCAATTCTCGGCACCATAGAAATACGCGCGTGATTCGCCCGATAGTATGTCAACCCGCCTCGACTGTAATGAACAATTTATCACACTTGTATCATAAACGACTAAGTGCCGCAACAGACGGGGCTCAAGTTGCGTCGCGTAACAGCTAGAGATGGGCAGTGGATAGTACTCAATCTACCCATTTGAGAATTTACTCACTAGATTTAATAAATAGAGTAAATAGAGCATGCTCAAGTATTGACATTGCATTTGATGTCTGTTTACTTATTTTTACGTAAAATGACGTCTATGCACACCTCCCACCAAAAAATGATAATTAGTCAAAGAAGTCTACTTTCAGTGTTTGATAAGTATGGTATTTTCATATAATTTAGCGTCGCATATAACGTTTACCAACATTTTAAGCATATTATGCCGTATGCACATACTTTCCGACTAGAATTGCAAGTGTATACTAGATTAAAGTTTCTAAATTGTCATGAAAACATAAAATAATGAATATGAATATAAATATGAGTCGCAACTCATATAAATCAATCTACTCACCAAATGGATAAATATGGATATTTATCGGGTATTTACTCAATCTACTGAGTAAATACTCAAATGGGTTGATTGAGTATTTATGCATCGCCCATCACTAGCTGTTACGCGGCGCAACTTGCGCCGCGTCTGTTACGGCCCTAATGCGTACATTGACAAATGAGGTATCTTTTAAAGCGTATTGGCTGTCCGCAGGTTATGAGCTGTGTGTGAAGTCACACTTAATTCATTATGGTGCCCTGTCTATACCATAATAGTATTTCTGATGTAATTATATAACAGCATACAATACTTTTTCTAAGTAAAATACAAAAATTAACAATAAATATGAAAATGTTTGACATACTTATGTTTGATAGATACTGTATAAAAAAAACTTAGTTTTTTTATTGACGTCTTCCTAGATAGTATGTTACAAAACGTTTTTTTTTTATTTTGGCAATATGGTAGATCTAAAGATTTTTTTCTTCTAGTTCTAAGGCTACGCATATCTTATTATTGGAATTATAACACACATGTGCTGTTTGTTTGTTTGTATTGTTTGTAATAAATTTATTATACAAAAAAAATACATTAAAAAGATAACATACGAGCAAACATACAAAGGCTGCTGCTGCTATTAGGAATAGACTATAGACTTTCCTGAAATCATAAATTATCAATGTTCTCATAGGTATTAGTGTTCGTGACCATTTAAAATGCAGATAACAGTAGAGTCGAAAAAGTAATGAACTAAAAATAAATCGCATCATACCGGAAATGCAGAATGTAACCGAGAATACGCTAAGTAGTTCCCAATTAGTTTTTTCTGCGTACCACTCCACAAACTCGCGTACCACTTATTGCAGGAACGGTAAATAAAGAATTAAATCAGATGTCTTTTACATTTATTACTAACTAGCTTTTGCCCGCGGCTTCGCTCGCGTAGGGGTGTTATTTATCAAAATCCTTTCTTAGGGGATGCCTACGTCATATTAGCTTTATGCATGCAAAGTCTTAGCCCGATCCCTGCTGATCCCAAACTTTCATCCCCTATTTTATCCCCTTGGGGGTAGAATTGATCAAAATCTTTTCTTAGCAGATGTCTACGTCATAACATCTACCTGCATGCCAAATTTCAGCCCGATCCGTCCAGTGGTTTGGTCTGTGCGTTGATAGATCACTATGTCAGTCAGTCAGTCACCTTTGATATATATTTAGATGACGGATAACACCATTTTGATTAATGTGACAAATGTGCATGTTTTTCTTTACACAACTCCAAAAATTCTAGTTGCATTTTGGTCAGCTTCAATCTCAAGTCGTCTTCGAGATGAAGTCTGAGACTACGTTCAGTTTTTAAGTTTGTCATTGTGGAAAATGAACACCTGCAGAGGTGCTTCGTGCAAAATGCCAATAAATATTTAATTACTGCTTCGCTGACACCATAAATGTCTTTAAGACCAGCCCAAAAATTGACCAGTGATTGTTGACAAAACAATTATTGTATGCAAAATAGTTTTTTACTTATTTAACATCTTAGTTAAAAGATTGATGCGCGTACCCCTTGATGCAACCTCGCGTACCCCTGGGGGTACGCGTACCACTAATTGGGAAACACTGCGCTAAGATGAGGTTAAGATGTTTTGACGGCCCTGCAATCTCCTGCAACTTAGACCACACCCGAAGCAACAGCCACACCACACCGTGGTAATTCGTAAAGGGAAATGTCGGCGAGAATTAAACGGAAATTATGTGCGACTAATAACAATTTCGACCGTGTAATTATTAACCCTCGACGAAATAATAAAGGGTGTACATTTTTTACACCCGACGAAATATAACTTTGGCGTGTCTGTGTATCTGTGAGTCTGTCTGAGTCATCGTAGGGCCTATACAAATAGGCCGATTTTAATAACACGGAGTGGGTGGTCCTCAGAGCAGGAAGAAATGTCCTTATCGGCATTTAGTCCTCAACCTATAAAGTCCGTTAAACAAAAATGTCCTTACGGAAGAGAGACCAGTAAAATCCGCAAATAAAAATGCAAAAATAAATAAATTAAGAGCGACCAACTCTTCATACAAACGTTCTTACGTGATTATGGCGTGGTGACAGATATTATTTTAGAACTTTTGAACTTACAGCTGTGCGCTATTTCTAGGTTTCTATCGAAATAAAAAATTAAAATGAAGAAAATCAAATTCAGTATAAGCCTCCAAAAATCTGCTTTTTTGCACAAATTTAAGCTGAACTTCGACCGTCCATAAAGTACTCATAAATTGTAAAGGGAAAGAAAATATTTCGATAAAAACCTCGCAAATGTAATGAAAATTTTATATAAAAAAACATTTAGGTCAAACACTTGTAAAGCTTACCTATAAACCTGGAACAAGTTTTAAGAAATTTCCGCACCCTATGAATAGTTAATATTCGTTAATTGATAGTTAATAATAGCTACATTGTACCTGAAAATAAAATTTTTACTAAACATACTTACCTTATTCGAAGCCTATATAATGAGAGGGCATCCGTTTCCGGTTCTAGTACTAGTCATGACTTCCGGTTTACGTCCACTCCGATCCCACTTCCGCTCCCTGCCACGCGCCCATCCCCGCTACTCGACACTAGCGCCACAAAGGTAGTTGGGTTTTTGTAACCCAATAGTGCCTCATTGAATCGTTTTTGTCACCCCAGGTAGCATTAAAAAGTATAGGCTTCGAATAAGGTAAGTATGTTTAATAAACATTTTATTTTCAGGTAAAATGTAGCTATTAAACTCACTGTACCGTTATTCGAAGCCTATATAATGAGAGATGTGTTTATTATCACCTGGTGGTGCCAGGGTGATGCCAATGTGATCAGTTTTGTAAAAAGAAAAAAGCTGTAAAGGGGCTGAGTTAAGCTAATAAATTGTAAGACAACAGTTAGCATCATAAGATTTATTTCCATAAGTCATTCACTTAATCACGACAGAGCTGATTATTAAATCAAAGGTTTGTCTTCTATACAAGTAATTATACATTTCGATCAAGATTTAATCATCTGTGGCAGTGAGTAAGGTAGAGATTGAACCGGTGTTCACTGGGGCGTGAGACACTTCGCGCCGGTAGAATTTAATGAAGGTATTCGGGGATTTCCAGTTTCCTCTTGACAATATATCATCCAGTGTGAAGTTTTCCATCCAGCTTTTAGAAGCGACTGCGGATCTGATACTACCAGGAGTGGCATTTATGCCAGACTCCTTGAGCAATTTCTTTACCCATCCGCCAATTATAGTACGCGTAGCAGGTCTTGGTGTTCCTGTTAATGTGATAAAAAGGTTGTCACAGTCAGCTAGCGATCTTCTATCTTGTGTGAGCTGGATTAAACGTTTTATCCAGTACACTGGGCACAGGAGCATATTATCCTTGTTAGCAATTAACTTCCAGTTTGACTGCTTATGTCTATCTGTGTCGGTTTTAGAGCCAATAGCAGGTCTAAGGATAATTTCATTCTCCGAGGCCATGTAATGTTCCGGTGACGTCCGCAGCAGAGTCAGATCATGGACTCGCCTACCTGAACACAGGAGAAGGATAGTAGCTGTTCGTTTGCAGGCCTCATACGGCTCTGAATTATTGTGATTTTTATTACTCAAGTATTGAATCAGTGTATCTGTATTCCAGATCGGGGGTTTAACAGATCTAGGATTTTCTAGGGCTATAGCTTTCATAACTTGTTTAACAAAACTATTAGAGCTTAGTTTTTCATGGCAGTTCGGGTTTGTAAAAGTAGCGACGGCCGATTTATGCACAGAAATTGTACTAAGCGAAAGGTTTTCTTTTTGATGTAGATCTGTAAGAAAACGTGCCAACTGACATCCCGTAGGATCATAAGCGTTTACACTTTCTGCCTTTGCCCATTTTACCCATCTCCTCCACGCAGGTCGATATGTGTTGAGAGTGGACCTTCGCCAGCTTGATGACAGTAGCTTGCGTTGTTCTGCTGTCCAGTCTGTTAGGTGCCGATTCCACCCCCACATTTCCAGATCTCCAACGTCATCTCCTCTACTTTGGGTGGAGGGAGACCTGTGGATAGGTCTATTAGTACCTCGTTCAGACTCTTGACGGTGAAAGGGAGGGCAACCTCTCGTCTTTTCAGATCTGGTCTCCAGAACGCATTGTTCCAGCGTGGAGCCACTATAAGATATATCCCCGATGCGTTGTTTAGATGAGTCAGAACTTTTGGGAGGAGGTGCGGTGGTGGGAATGCCCACGCTAAGGGATAACTCCATCTCCTGCTGAATGCATTGTGGAATACCGCCTTGTGATCCGTCATGTCGAGCGTGCAGTACGTGGGGACCACGTGAGCTTGACGAGATGCGAACAGGTCGATTATGGGGTAACCCCATTTTTTGAACACCTTTCGAGTCGCAGGAGGTAGGAGATGCCATTCTGGCAGGTTCCTCCCCCGAGACAGGAGGTCTGCTTCGCAGTTGAAGTTCCCCGGGATGTGGTGAATATCCACATGAATATTGTACCTGTCCAGTATTTGGAATAATTCTTTTGTAAGTCTCATCAGAGCTTTTGATTTTGTCCCCCCCTCTTTGCGAAGGTAGGAGACTACTGTCCTGTTGTCGCATTGAATAGCCAGGGTCTTTGATATCATATGCTGGCCATTTCTTTTTAGCACATTGACGATAGCTAGCATCTCCTTGAGATTGCAAAGCAGGTGCTGCTGATTGGGTGGCCATAAACCTTCCAGATTCTGTTCGTCGAGTCTGGCTCCCCAGCCTAAGTCGCTGGCATCTGTTGTTAAATGGTGAGCAGGAGAAGCATTGTGAATTACGGACTTTGACCTGCAGTGCTCTTTCCACCAACTCAGTTCCATCTCTACCTCGTGAGAGAGCGTGAGTCTTTTCGCTTTTTGAAGCTTTGCCGCTCGATTGGACAGAGACTGTATGGCACGGAAGTGTAACCGACCTCTTGGGAGTGTGAAACCAGCGAATTTCATTAAACCTACAAGGGCTTGTAGCTCCTTTGTTGAGGCTTTGCGTTTCTGCAGTATGACAGATACCTGAGAGGTCATTTTGTTGGATAGTCTCAGCGGTAGGCTCTTGAGGTTTCTTCTGGTGTCCCATACTACACCCAGGAATTCTATTATCTGCTGTGGTGCGAGAATAGATTTTTTCCAGTTTATTGTCCAGCCGAGACTTTCCTTCAGGTCTAGCGCAAACGCTATTTGATTGCGTAATAGATCTGGGTTCTGGTTCACTAGGAAAAAGTCGTCCAGGTATACCAGGACGCGAAACCCATTGTCTCTTAGCTTCTGTGCTATCCAATTTGTCAGCGTTGAAAACGCCTTTGGGGCAGAACTGAGCCCGAAGGGCAGACAGGTCATTTGCAGAAGTTGGCCCGCGAATATCATCCTTAAGAACCGTCTGTGACTTTTCGCGACGGGGAGATGAAAATATGCTTGGTAAAAATCGATTTTGACCATCCAGTCTTTTGGTTGGAGGAAATGTGGAATTTTCTGGATATTTATTAATCTGAATTTGCCTTGGCAGACGAATTGACTCAGATTTTTTAAATTGAAAATTGGTCTTAATGTGCCGTCGCCTTTTGGACGCAAGAATATTGTCGACACGAAGCTGGGAGTGGGATGCACTGGCTCCAGCACTTTTTGACCTATTAGTTTCTCGATGATAGCAGCCGCTTCGCCCGTATTTTGAGTTTGATGCTGAAACTTTGGCATTTTCAACAAGGGTTTCGATCGAAATGGGATGCGATACCCCTGTAACATTTTGAGGATATGGGGCGGGGCCCCGTGATCCTTCCAGCATTGGTAAAATGAACGAAGCCGACCTGCACGGAAGGAGTGGACTGAGTCACCTCCTTTTGCTCGTATTTCTCCTATCCCGGCGGGATGAGGGAGAGCATGATCTGGCGTTCCTTGCCTTCTCTTTTCTTTTTTGGCCACCTTGACTTCGATTCTTGCTTTTTCCGCGAAAGGAGGTATTGTAGGACTTCTTCGACTGCTCTGCTTTCTGGATCTGGTGACGAAAAGTCACCAGATCCAGAAAGTGCTTTTTGTGAGCAGTGGCACGGGACGACGTCCCAGGATCGTGCTGTGGAGCAGGCGAGCGACCCTTTTTTTGCCAAAATACTTTTCTGATGCCGCCGGCCTTGTCCAGGGTGGAGGAGAACTTCTCAGCCTCGAATAAGTTCGAGCTGGATGGCGGTATTTTGCCAAGTGCACTCTTGTAGAGCGGGTCCTTGACGGAATCGATGATACTTGTTCTGCGCAGCTGTATAAGTTCCGCCCTATGTCCGCATACTAATTGCATGGTCTCATTTGCTGCTTTGCGATAGCTGCTGTCGGTAAGGATTCCGCTTAGTTTCTCATGGATCTCAACGTAAGAGAGTGCTCCTTTTTCGCTTGCTGACACTAGCAAATTTTGCAATTCGACCTGTAAGGAGTCTCCTTGCTGCAATAAGGCGTAAGTTATACCTGCAAAAGCTTTTTCCATACTAACAGTGAACCTAGATTTATCGAATTGTTTAATTTCCTCATTAGTTTCTAAATTAGTAAAGCCAGGTGAATGTAAGCACGATCTCTGCACAGCAGCGTAACGTACGCTGTTCCAAGGCTATTGAACCGTTGGAGTTCAATTAATCGCTGAAGCATATTGTCAGGAGTGCTAGGAACAGTTGGCTCCTTGACTTTCGTATTTAGGGCAAAGTCAACTAATTTTAATTCATTCGTGATATTTCCTTGGTCTGAGCGAGTATCAGAATCGTACAATTCGCCGCTTACATTAGGGTCAACGTAATCATCGCCTTGATGTGACATATCATTAGCTTTAGATGTGGATGCCACATGGTATTTCAGGTCATGAACATCATTGATCAGTTTTTGAAGCATGCGGTTACTTACATATTGTTTGCCGTGATGTTTTCGTCTTTTCCTTCCCTTGCGACGATCATCAGAGGAGCTTACCGAGGATGATGAGCTGGAATCTGAGCTCGATGAATCCGAATGCTTCCTTTTCCTTGTAACTTTTACAGGCTGCTCATGATCACTTTCTTGCCGGTTAGCATTCTGGGTCGAATGCTCGTCCTCCATTCTGAAAGGTCACTCTAACGGACTGTTGGTCCGTTAGTGATGTTAAGTAACGAAAAAGAAACCAGAATTGAGGTAGATATGGAATGCTAGTGGTCTAAATTTCACATTTTCTGAAATGTCAAGAATAGTAAAAATACTTATAAATAATAATGATAAAAAGTTATATATGCATATGCACAGTAAACTCCCTTATGAATCCGTTATTTTCAGAAATTACAGCGGAAAAGAAAAGCAGCAGTTCACATTTTACATTTTCCAAAATGTTGGGGGAAAAATATAAAAGATACTTTTAAAATAAAAATGTATACGATTTACGCTCGCCGCATTCAGCCGTTATTTTCAAGAAATACAACGAAGAAAAGGGAATAAAGTGTTTCTCAAAAATGGTGAGTAATATGCTCACCATGCAAATGGCAAAAAAAAAAGTGCTAACAGAATCTGTAAGGAAATAGTAGAACATATAACACCTTGTTAAATTGCAATAGTATTTATGAGGGATTATGCTCCCTCAGTATCGTTATTAATAACCATTTCTATAATATAGTTAGAGATGTGCTCACCATGTGAACGTTATTAAAAAGAAAAAGTAACCAGATAAAAACATACAAATCGTTTTTTCGAGATAGCCATATTTAAAATTACTATCTATGAACTGTAACACAGTTATCATTCAGTTTAAATTCAAATAAAAATAACCGGAAGAAAGAGAACTGGAGAAAAAGTAACGTTTTTAAAGTACTTACGATTTTTACCGTTACAATTTACTTAACACACACTTATCCTTCGGATTCAACACCTTTTTCTCCTGAGTCCTGAAAATGCTAGTAGCAGCGAGGCGGCTTTGAATATACGTAGGGTTTATCAGACAACCGCCTCGAACCGAAGCAAAAACGCCAATGAGGCACTATTGGGTTACAAAAACCCAACTACCTTTGTGGCGCTAGTGTCGAGTAGCGGGGATGGGCGCGTGGCAGGGAGCGGAAGTGGGATCGGAGTGGACGTAAACCGGAAGTCATGACTAGTACTAGAACCGGAAACGGATGCCCTCTCATTATATAGGCTTCGAATAACGGTACAGTGAGTTTAATAATACTAATTTCGCTCAATATAATGCAAACCGAGCCCTCAGGTGCTATCTCTCTCTTTTTGGTATGCCTCTTTCTCTAGCATTGCCCTGGATGAAACAACAAACTTTTTAAACTATGCTCGCGTTGACGACAGAGCGGCCGGGAAGGGCCGCCTTAAAGCAAATAAATTGAAGCAAGTTGTTATTATCAAAAACTGACATAAAAGCAAAACGTCCTTCTCATCTAGTTTTAATGAAAGATATCTTAGTATTGATGCGATGTTTTTTTGTTTCGAATCTGACTATCAAGTCAGATTTGAAACAGAAAAAAAAACGCAGATGATTCTTAGCTGTTTATTGATGGAAATCGGTTACGCGATTAAAGAGTTCCGGGTTACGGGGTAAAAACGCTTCAAAGTCGAGAGGGATTTTTTATTTGCCTGGCAAATCTTGTGGAAGGGTGAAATAAGTTTGATATTTTTGTCTAAATTTTTATTAAATTCTTTACATATTACCGTAAATTGTTATATAATATGTTATTGTAAAGTGTATCAGTTTCGAGGTTGGCCGAATATCAATAATTTTTGTCTAAATTTTTATTAAATTCTTTACATATTACCGTAAATTGTTATATAATATGTTATTGTAAAGTGTCTCAGTTTCGAGATTGGCCAAATATCATATTTTCTCTTCTCGCATACAGGTCGCATTCCCCAACCGATTTTCGTATATTTCGGAAAGTTCGAAAATTATATAGACTATTTTTGTCAATTCACGTTTTCGAATTTTTTTAAAATTGTGTATATTTGAGAGTTGAATATTTAATAAATATCACATTTCAGCCATTTCGTAATGGTAAAATAATCTTTTATCTTTTTTTTATACTCTTAGTGCCGCAACAGACGGGGCGCAAGTTGCGTCGCGTAACAGCTAGAGATGGGCAGTGGATAGTACTCAATCTACCCATTTGAGTATTTACTCAGTAGATTTAATAAATAGAGTAAATAGAGTGTGTTCATATATTGACATCGCCTTTGATGTCTTTTTACTTCTTTTAACATAAAATTACGTCTTTGCACACCTCCCACCAAAAAATTATAATTAGTCAAAGATGCCTACTTTCAGTGTATGATTAGTACGGTATTTTCATTTATTTTAGCGTCACATTTTACGTTTACCTACATTTTAAGCATATTATGGTGTATGCACACACTTTCCGACAAGAGCTGCAAGTGTATACTAGATTTAAGTTTCAAAATTGTCATGAAAACATGAAATAATGAATATGAATATAAATATGACTCGTAACTCATATAAATCAATCTACTCACCAAATGGATAAATATAGTAGATTATTAACCAAGGGGATAAAGCAGTGTCTTCTGTCGCGGGTGACGACTTAAATCGCGAGCGCAACGAAGGACTCGAGGTTTACTCCCGAGCGGAGCGAGGGTGTTAAATACTTAAATCACGAGCGAAGCGAGGGATTTAGGACGAGTCCTGAGTGTAGCGACGGATTTAAGTTCACCCAAGACTAAGACAGCTTTAACACCGAGGAAAATACTCTGCTTTTCGTACCATTTGCGAAAAAATAAAGACAATAATAACAAGAGATAAGCATTTATTAAAATAATTTTATTAATTTTTATCCAGTTACATAAAAAATACAATATGTTTTACGTTGTAAATAAATATAGGTACGCACAAAACTTGGCTGTATGTTTGATACGCTAATGACCCTTTGCTTTTTCTTTTTGGAAAACTAAACAGCTGGTGTAAAGAAACCATGACATGACTTGATTTAGTTTTTTATTTTATGAAATTTAAGTGGTTTTGTGGATTTTGCGGACACATGTTGTCAATTCAAAATCGTAATTTCTTTACGCTTAACAATATAGAAATGATTTGAGTTCAGTATAAATTTCGGTAAGTATTCCAAACTGAAACCACATTCTCCCTCTAGAGGATGAATTAAATTCAGTACATTTTTCTTTCCCTGTTTTTTAACAGATTTAAATGACTATTGTTATGTTCGCTTTTTGTGCCATAGAATGTGACTTTTTTGAGCAAGTGGTACGAAAAGGATATTTATCGGGTACTTACTCAATCTACTGAGTAAATACTTAAATGGGTTGATTGAGTATTCATGCACCGCCCATCACTAGCTGTTACGCGGCGCAACTTGCGCCCCGTCTGTTACGGCCTTATTATGACGCAACTTCTTAGTCTGAACAACTTTTTTATTCGATAAAGTATTCAACTGGTCTCGGTGACTCGCGAGGCACTTCAACAGCTCTCAGCGCCACTACTTTTAGTAACATTGCTACCCTACAAAAACTGTTCCCATGTTTTTTTTTGCAGGAAAAGACTACCTTTCAAATTTTTTGTAGTAATATACCATATACAGATACACTGTATCTATTCTAACTGTTTTCTCTGAACATTTTTCTTTAAAACTTCAAATTAAAAAAAAACAGTTAAACTTTGGAATGCTATGCCACTGGATTCGTAAAGTGCAATCACTGAAAAAATCCAAAGATTTAGTGACGTCTCATTACCTTTCCTCTAGCTCTAACTAATATCTCTTTTCTTCTTTTATTTTTACTGACTACTTTCGTTCACTTTTTTTAATGTTCGTACAAACTTTATGGTTTATGTATTTCTATTACTTTATTGTTCATGTATTTGTTATAGTATGTACTCCTATTATTTATTGGCATACTTATATTCTTCTACACTGTAATATTCTTACTGCGCCAACTCCCACACATCTTTTATAGTTTTCTTTACCCAAAGGTTGGCTGGAAGAAATCGCTTTAGTGATAAGCCCGCCTTTGTACCTACTAGATTTTAAATGTACTTTTGATTATTGTGATACTTAGTTGGTGCAATAAAGAAATTTTATCTTATCTTATAAAGAAATTTTATCTTATTAAATAAACAGTCTTCATGCTGTTTATTCAGTAATTATTTAACTCTTCTCAAAATATTCACAGTTGGTAATCCGCAACACGCTTCGTCAACATTTTCATAATTAGTAATCCGCAACATGCTTCGTCAACATTTTCACGGTTGGTAATCCGCAACACGCTTCGTCAACATTTTCACAGTTGGTAATCCGCAACACGCTTCGTCAACATTTTCACAGTTGGTAATCCGCAACACGCTTCGTCAACATTTTCACAGTTAGTAATCCGCAACACGCTTCGTCAACTTTTTCACAGTTAGTAATCCGCAACACACTTCGTCAACTTTTTCACAGTTAGTAATACGCAACACGCTTCGTTAACATTTTCATAATTAGTAATCCGCAACATGCTTCGTCAACTTTTTCACAGTTAGTAATCCGCAACATGCTTCGTCAACTTTTTCACAGTCAGTAATCCGCAAAACGCTTCGTCAACTTTTTCACAGTTAGTAATCTGCAACACGCTTCGTCAACTTTTTCTCAGTTAGTAATCCGCAACATTTTCACAGTTGGTAATCCGCAACACGCTTCGTCAACATTTTCACAGTTAGTAATCCGCAACACGCTTCGTCAACTTTTTCACAGTTAGTAATCCGCAACATGCTTCGTCAAAAATAAATAATACCGGCCAAGTACGAGTCGAACTCGCACACAAGGGGAGCCCTATAACAAATCACGTTTGTTGCACTTTAATATTTATTTTATTTCTAGTTGTTAATATAACGGCAACAGAAATACATCGTCTGTGATAATTTCGACTGTGTCTAGCTTTCACGGTACTTGTCCAAACGAAAAAAAAAACGTCTTAATGGAGAATCCAGTTTTCAGAATGTAAATTTGTCATTCAAAATAGTGTTCATTGTAGTTTGACATGCAGGCTATCTAGGACATTTACATAATGGTTCCTAACTTAATTTAAAGTTAATTTAAAAAAATCGCGGATCCTCAAATGTTGGTCGATCCGGTGTGTCCTTACTCCAGATTTGTTACAATAATGTTTTATTTTTATTTTTTACTGCCCAATTTTGACCATTATAAATGTTTATAATATTAAAAAACAATGTGCAAATTTTACTTAGTTTTGCGACAATACAAAAAGAAAGATGTGTCCGACGGTTTTTGTTGATTACTCTGGAACGATATAAAATGGTCTGCACATCCCTAGTTTTAGAATGCATCGCCCCTCTTTCCCCACAACTAGCTGTTCCCATTCGCATTTCAACATTCGTTGGGAGCTGTTGTGCGCTGCGTTCCCGTATTGGCGGTTTACGAAGGAAAGTAGATCACTCTGGTTTTGGTTTCCAATATAATGACTTGTGGTTTTTCATGCTAATTGTATGGCTTAGAGTGTTTATATTGACAATATATAAATAATGTATAAGAGTGGATTTCTTTGTGTTATTACTTTTGCCAGAATCGATGAAAATGTAACTTTTTTTGACTGATATGTCATTGATCGCTGATGACCATGGCGATCAATAATGTCATAAAATGAGTGAGGTACTAAAGTATATTCGACTAATTTCTTGTGAATGTATGACTAGAACAGTATATAAAAATATTGCTTTGATTGTAATAAAATGATTTATTTCTGTTAAGTCACTTTTAAACTATCAGGGACGGGCATAGCTTTTTTTATAGGGAAGGCCCTGTAATCAATGCCTACCCTATAAAATATGGAGCCGTTCTTGTAAATTAAGTATGATTACCTAAATTACAAAAACGGCTTCATATCGAAGAAAATAGGTAGATTTCTCACTTTGCCGTCATTATTAGGGTGGCACAGTCACAGGGTAGAAAAATTGCTATTTGCCTGTATGGAGTGCACGCCACTGTAAACTATTATACCGAATATAGCAATAACTAGGTATTTACTGCGCATAACTTTAATTGTAATCTCTTAGCGTCAAGTCCTAGGTTTGGTATATGATCCGATTTTAAATTTCATGAACATTGGATTATTAATGAGGACTTAACAACACAAACAAACTTTCGGATATTGATATAGGTATATTAATATTAGGTTTAAACTTTACCATCACTATTTCTCGCTCGGGTAATAAATATAGCCTATATAGTCTCAGGGATAATATAGTATTTTTATAAGGAAAATATTTTTTAAATCAGTTCAGAAGTTTTTGAGTTAAATTGTAACAAACAAAAAATCTAATCTTCCCTCTATATAATATTAGGATAGATAATTTAAATAAGTTATATAAAGATATACATATTACAAATGTGAAAATGTGTTTGTTTGTCCTTCAGTCTATCATGTCAAAAGTTCATGAAATGTTCATGTCCATTGTGGTTTAACGATGATATTTGTATAGTAAGTTGAGTGTTATATTTTATTACTTTATTTACTGTCACGTCTAAAACGAATAATATTTATTGTATCATTATTTGCCTATGGTTTATAGTATTCTTTGATCGATCTGGCGTTTAAATTGATCGCTCTGGTCTCAAAAATCTCTAAAACCGTTTGTTGAAAAAGAAGGCCAATAAGAAAAAAAAATCTCTAAGGGTTACTTGTCTAAATTAGTATATAAAACTTATTTACTATGGGTAAATAAAAAGCACCAGAGCGATCAACAAAATAACTGTTTTTGGAGAAGTAGCCAGATATAGCCTAGTTACCGGCAGTCGGACAACAGAGTCTTATTAATAGGGTCCCATTTTTACCCTTTGGGTACGGAACCCTGACAATCACGTTTATTTTATGAGAGCCCTACTTAAATGTTTATTTTATTCTGTTTTTAGTATAAGGTATTTGATAAAGCGGCAACAGAAATACGTCATCATTTCAAGACAGACACACAGACGGACGGACAAACGTACAGCGGAGTCTTAGTGATAGGGTCCCGTTTTTAACCTTTGGGTACGGAACCCTAAAAAATAATAATGTTGCACTACAACATTTTCTCCACTTTCCATAACATCGAAAGCCTTTATTTTGAGTAAATATTGGATAATGGCATGTCTACGACGCCTGAAGGATTATTACGTAAGCGGGCCAAATGCGAGGACTTCGTGAAAAATAAACGAGGCCACCAAAGCGATTTATCGATTGTTCTGACGTCCTGACATAACACACCTCTTGGCCGGGGCGTTGTTTTACGCGGAAAATGTCTTTGAAATGTCTGTCTACATTAATAAATAAATAAATAGGGACAAATAACTCTGATTGAGCTAGCCCCAAAGTAAGTTCGAGACTTGTGTTATGGGATACTAACTCAACGATACTATATTTTATAACAAATACATATATAAATAAACATCCAAGACCCAGGACAATTTGAAAAAGGCCATTTTCGAACTTGCCCTGTCCGGGGATCGAACCCGGGACCTCTGGGTGGCGGACTAGCATGATGACCACTACGCCACGGAGGTCGTAAGAGTCCCCTTACCCTAGACAGACTCAGACTTTCCCAAACAAACGTAGTCTAGCTTTTATTTTAAAAAGGCATGTCAGATATTGGCGAAATGATATAATTTTAAAAAAATTTAGGCATATAACTAGTTTTCACAGTCAAGATATGAACTTAAAAGAGAATATAGGGGATCGTATAATATTAGACCTTCAGAATAGAAAACTTCTACACTGACATATTTTATTTCAAGTTCAAATTTGACTGTCAAAAAGTAGTAGTAAAGATAAATTCAATTCGACCTCCGTGGCGTAGTGGTCACCATGCTAGTCCGCCACCCGGAGGTCCCGGGTTCGATCCCCGGTCAGGGCAAGTTGGAAAATGGCCTTTTTCAAATTGTCCTGGATCTTGGATGTTTATCTATATATGTATTTGTTATAAAATATAGTATCGTTGAGTTAGTATCCCATAACACAAGTCTCGAACTTACTTTGGGGCTAGCTCAATTAGTTTTATATGTCCCTATGTATTTATTTATTGTTTATTTATTAATTTCGTCAAAATAACAAAATACTGCCGAAATCTCACATGTCATTTCAAAAAAATCTAAGCTAGGTTTGTATGGAAAAGTCTTGGGTAAGAATTCTTATAGAGTCAAGCTTCTTGGTGGAATCGTGTTGACAGAGAAGGCACACATATTATACTTACTATTTTTGGCAGGGATAATGGAGTGGCTTACGACTGCCATCTCTTTTTTTCTTTTTTTCTTGTGCAGTTTTTTATTTTTATTTTTTTGAGAAATCAATTTTTGCAGGTAAATTATAAAAACCCAGACTTTCTCGCGTTAAACCCCCAATAACTTTTAAACGACGGAACCGATTTGCATCAAACATAGCTTATAACCATCTCAAAGGAACCTGCTTTCACTTAGAAAATACGCATCGAACCGGTCCTAACGTTAGAGCGCTACGATGCCACAGACAGACGACATTAGCGTCAAACTTAACATCCCTCTTTTTTGTCGGGGGTTAAAAATAGTGATTTGATGCTACTAGTCGCAACATTGCGAATTAAAAAACAATGTTTTAGGGTCCCATACCCAAAGGGTAAAAACGAGACCCTACTAAGACTCCGCTATCCGTCGGTCCACCCGTCTGTCTGTCACCAGGTTGTATCTCAAGAACCGTGATAGCTAAACAGTTGAAATTTTCATAATTGGTGTATTTCTGTTGCCACTATATAAAATAAATATTTATGTGGGGCTCCCATACAACAAAAGTGACTTTTTAAAGCTAATGATACGTGCGCGAGCCCAACTCTTTATTTATTTTTTTATTTATTTCACATCAATAATAATTTCACATATCCATTAACCAACGCGTTTTTGAATAATTTTCCTTTTTGACCTCGTCATGGAGAAAGCTCTAAAAAGCACTCCATGCGAGCTTTCGTAAGTTATTACCAGAGGTCGGAATTAGGTAGAGTTATTTTTGTACTAACACTGATTTTATACAGCGAAAGAATAAAGTGGATATGCCTCAAATCCCGGGATCAATTTTAAAGAGCAAAAAAATCCCGTGATATCTTAAATAAAAAGTTATTAACTTCTACACAATTTAAACCACAGCACGCGCTACGTCGCCAACATGTTAAAGCTAATAAAAATATAATGTAAATACTAATAAAAATTGTATGTAATTATCTTTGTTTTATTTATCTTATCTATCTCTGAGGTTTTCAGATATTGTTGGCAACATGGGATTGTGTATTAGAAATCCCGGGAAGATCCATGTTAATATCAACATTTCGATGTAAGTACATAAATATCTCTACCTAATTCCGACCTTTGGTTACTACGCAGATGCTAAACTCGCCGATACAGACATTGAAGGTGCGCCGAGGAAGTAGGTATCCTACTGACGCCCAGACGTCTGCCGTTTCTTCTGAATCATTGTCTTACCGTCGACAAAAAAGAGAGGTGATATATGTTTGACGCTAATATCTGTCGGTCTCTGGCGGAAAGTCAAGGGGTTCAGTTGGAGTTTGCTTTAAATTGTTTTGCAAATTGATTCTAATGGACTTTATAATATGAAATTGGTGCAGTTTAGTGTTATAAATGCTCATGCTCGTGGACAATATATGAAATGGTTAAAGTGAACACTAGTGCAGCTGTAGAGATATTTATTTGCGGACTGTGGTGGGCGTCTTAAGGCGCCGTCCGCCACTCAATCAGCTATGAAAACCAGTGGACTCGTATAGATTTGTCGCCAGAAGCTCCTTTGAAACAATCAAAGGACCTACACCAACCCTTGATTGTATAGTTAGAGTTAGGTATAAAGAAGTGAATAAATGAAGATGGGCTCTAAAGGACTAGTATCCAGAGCCGTAAAATAATTAAATTAAAAAAAACTGTTGGTCTGTCTGCGTTTTTTACGTGAAAGCAAGTTCCCTTGCGGCGGTTCTTAGTTTTGTTTGATGAAAATTGGTTCAAGCGTTTAAAAGTTATTGATGTTAACGTGTGAAAAACAGGGCTTTCTCTAGCAAAATAATAGATGGCGCCACGGATATCCGTCTAGTGATGAGTAGCGAAACTACCGATATGACTTCGGTAGTGCCGCTACTTATCACTAGATGGTGTTCTTGACAATCGGGGTTTTTAAAATTGCTACTAAATCTTATTACTCTAGTTTTAATACTTTGCGGGACACTACTTACTAGACATAGTACAATACACACTTACGAGTACTATAGCGTTAGACGACCTGAAAAAGTTTGCAGGAAAACTATACACGCTGACTTATCATAGTAGTAAATAAATTTCTTTATTCATATACGTAATCCAAATCTGTGTATGACATAAGACAAAAAAGTTGTGAAAATGATTTTCGATCCAGACCACATAGTTACGCCTGTTCATAACTGACGCGTGACCGATGAACTCGAAATCTAGCCGGCCGGCGGTACCTTACAATTTGATCTCACGATTTTACTTTCAAGTTCTATCCAACATATTTTGTTTCTGAATTTTTATTTTGACTAGCTAATTAGATCTTACTAACGATCCTTATGAAGCCTATGCCTTCGGCTCCAAAACCAACGAAAAATCACCGTGTATATGCAGACTGCTTCCAATCGGACGTTTTAGAAATCCTTGGGAGGAAACCTTTGCCCAGCTGAGGACTTCCTGTCAAAAGAGTCAGAAATCATTTATTTATCCTCGTATATTTGTATCACTGATAATTGTCAGTTTTTGTTTCGATTTCATCATAGGTAGATGTTGACGTCAGATCATTTACTTACAGCTAAGTTTACTGTCTCTGATATAATAATGAAGATAACTCAGTATTGACTCGAAATTAGATATTTACCATTAAGTAAATACAGTAAAATATGTCAAAAAAGACATTGCTGCATTATTAAACGCGTTTACAAATGAATGTCCGAAATCAGCTGTTAGGAAATCGCGTGTCGCCGCATTGCGACGTGATCGATAACCGGCCGCGGTCGCTCGCACGCACGCCGTACCCGACGCCGTACTGGTTACAGGGCTCTGTAAATCCGCCGTGTAATATCTTATACCAGAGTGTAAAACTTTATAAATTGAAATTTGGGCGCGCTGTTTTAGAGACGAAAAGAAGTTTTTTGATCTGCCGCGAATACAACAACCTCTATGAATGTTTTAATTCAGATCAAGTACCTGACATCTATAGTTTATCACTGAATAGTTTTAAGCACAGAATCCGTCAATTATTGTCTTAAACTTTCAAATCATATTTACCACCTAACATATGTAGCTTTAAATTCTTATTTATTCTATAAATTATATTATATTTCAATAATATTTTGTATAATGTATATTGTTAACAAATGTACTTACCTTATATTTATATGTCCACAGCTTTATTATGTTCATAATTTACATAATGTTTTCTTGTGAGTAAATAATGTTTAACATGCTGTGCGCACTATTTTTTTTTTGCAACTAGACATGTTTCTATTATATAAGTTGTTTTGTTAAGCTGCGTTGTAAGACTGTTTTGTGTGCCAATAAATACAATAAAATTACTTACTGTTGTGAGGCCAAAGTACTTAATAAGACAAAAAATAAGCACAAACTGGATGGACCTGCGAAGTTTATAACTGAGTTCCATCGACCACCTTCTGCCTCCGTGATCAGACCCTAGGCATCGTCTACAATAAATTGCTCGTCATGACAAATCATACGAATCCTACTCAATGAGGTTATGTTTTTATATAACTGAGTTCCGTCGAATATCTCCGGTCTCCATCATCAGGATAGCTCATTGACTCTATCATCATCATCATCTGAGCGTATTCCCGGTTGCTTCCTCAGCAGTAACGCTTCAGAGCCTGGGGTCCGCTATCTTACCAAGGAGATTTGACGAGGTTGCTGGTTTTTACACAGAGCGACTGCCGCCTGACCTCCACAACCCAAAGGGCAAACCAGGAACCAATCCTTGGATAGTTTGATGATCAAACGCTAGGTGGCGTTCGGGACCCACAGTTTTACGTGCTTTCCGAAACACGGAATCATCTTTTTTTTTCGGATAATCAGGTGATTCAAGCCTGCAATATCCTATCCAGACTGGAAACAACTTTTCACAAAGTATGCTTCCCAGTGGGAATCGAACCCATGACCTCCGGGTCACAAGGCGAACGCCTTGACCACTGGATCACGGAGGCAGAGCTCATTGACTCTATAATATCGCAAATATGCCTTTCAGCTCATCGGTTGTTGATAACTGGTTGAAAAATGAATTACAAGATTTGACCTCAACAAACATATACATACAATACAAGTTAAATAACAGCATATAATAAAAAAATTAATTTGGAGAAAAGAGTTTATATATGGTAGTTATTTACTTCCAATGTACAGGTCTTCGGCCTCTTTCGGTGACCAATGCATTGACATGCATGCACATCAGCATGTGCACAGACCTCGATGTAATTCATATTATCTGGCTTGGCCGTTTTATTTCACACACGATGAACGAATGCCTATGAAATCTTCGTAACGGTAGCAAAACGTCCAAGCATCACGTTTTGACTATAATGTAAAAGTATGTGTAGTTAGGCCTGGTAAAGTAAGGGCGCATAGATCAAGAAACTTGACTCTACATGAGATCTGACCACTTTTTCATGGATTTTGATTGAAGTTTAGTGCAGAGCTTGTAAGTTTAAAGCGCGTAGTCTTTAGAGCTTGGCTTTATACGATATCTGATAAATTTTTCACAGGGTAAGCTATGTAGACTCGTCTTGGCCACATTTTTACATGAAAATGTTTTTGGTAGGATTGGTTATTCGTATAAAATATTGTCCAAAAACAAACTAAGTCAAATAGCCTATTACTGTGCATGCATATTATCATCTTTAAAGAAAAAAGCTAAGGAGGCAAGGACGAACAAGTTTCGCCCGAGACCGATAGCTATTTAAAAAAAAAAAGATTTTTTAAAATATTTGATTTTTTCTTACAAGCTTGTATTGTGAGGCCTAAGTCAAGATCAAGACAATTGTTGTGAGCCCAAACTCGATTCCGTCGTTTCATTACAGAGTACCTATGACCACCTCCCAGCTCCATCATCAGATCAGCTCCATGTCTTTTAATCGCATTGTTACGCGATATACGCATGCGTAAAAAAAAATTATTCAATCGGAAACCGGGAGGGTCAATTAACTTACAAAATTTGATTACAGACACACAACGGGACAGGTGAAACTAAATAAAAACTTGTAATAATGCACCAATATTTAATAACAGGCGACATTTTAGAAATATGACAGAATAAGGTAACTTTAGGATACTTTATTTTGGAAATCAAAAAAATTTCGATATAAACGATTTAAAAATAATTAAGTTAAAATGGATTCGTTATTCTGTGCATACCTAACATTGTATAAATCACCTATTTTGCGATTAATGTAAATCTCAAATCATCCCAAGCAGCAATGTTTTTGCCTTCAGCTAATTTGTATTCCGACGGACCAAAGGGAGATAAGTCCTTACAGCATCCTTACGTTTTTGTGCTTGTTTCAGTTTTGATGAAGGTCGAGTCAAGTCAGTTCCAGTCTTATTATTTATGAATTCTTGAGGACTTCCGTGCTGTCAGAAGCTGGGGATAAAAATAAGAATTTAAAGCGATCTTACAGTTAAAGTCAAGGTCGCTCAACGGGCTATAGAGAGGACTATGCTCGGTGTTTCTCTACGCGATCGAATCAAAAATGAGTAGATTCGTAGGAGAACGAAGGTCACCGACATGGCCAAGCAGATTAGCTCATTGAAATGGCAGTGGGCGGGGCACATAGCGCGAAGAACCGATGGCCGATGGGGCAGAAAGGTTCTCGAATGGCGGCCACGTACCGGCAAGCGCGGCGTAGGACACCCATCTGCTAGATGGTCTGATGACCTGAGCAAGGTTGCAGGGAGGCGCTGGATGCAGGCGGCTTCCGATCGGTCGTTTTGGAAATCCTTGGGGGAGGATTTAGTCCAGCAGTGGACTTTCTGTGGCTGATATGATGATGATGATGTCACAGTTAAACAATATATTTTTTTTTTAATTACATTTTTGTACAATCTCTTATTGAGAGGCCAAAGTACTTATTAAGACAAATTAAATAAGCCTAAACTCGAAGGAGTTCCGTCGTTTTATTACCGAGTTCCATCGACCTCCTTCCGTCTCCGTGATCAGACATTAGACATCGCCTACCATAAAGTGCTCGTCAAGATAAATCAAAGAATCCTACTCAATGAGGTTATGTTGTTTTATAACTGATTCCGTCGAATATCTTCCGGCTCCATCATCAGAACTGCTCATTGACTCCAAAATATTGAATTGTCATCCGACAAGTATGCAAAATTTCAGCTCAATCGGTAACTGATAGCTGGTTAATAATTGAGTTGCAAGATTTGACATAAATAACATACATTGTAAGAAATATACATGTGCTTTTGAACACACGAATTATTTTACAATTTAGTTTTTTTTTGCCTGTAGAGGACGCCACATTTAATTTGCTGTGACGTCAAAGTTATAACCAGCAGACAGTCAAGACGCTTCCATTGATACCACATCGGTCAAGATATTATTCATGGATATTATTGAGTACGAGGGAAGAGATGAACTGAACATATATCATACAGTGTGGTAAGCTTTATACAATACATACCTACATAAATAAATACAAATTTATTTAGACGTTATGATGAACAGACACACAGATAGGGCCAACATGGATAGTCATTTTAGTACCTTTTTATCTAAAAAGTGAGATGACTGCATCTATGGAGGTCTATCCCTTAATGTACCATTGAGATGCACTGACGGACAGTCCTCCTTAGCTGCCGAACTATTGCCAGGAAGGGATTTAATTGGTTTGGGCTATGTAGATGGGATGTTTGAGGACAGAAAAACTGGGTAATGGAGTGGAATACGGACATCTAAACGGTATTGTTAGTATAAATAGATAAGTTATATTTAAGAAAACTGTATGCTAATCTTCTGTACTATTGTTTGTTTTACCTAATAAACAAAAAACAAAAGACATATCTATCTAAAAATCTCTCACAACAATTTTAGCCTGGTAGATGGTGACTTGCTATTTGTTGGCTACACTGCCTGTGGGCACCCTAACTAGCCACGAAAATGCGGCCAGGGCGGAACACAATGTGAGCAGCTCAGGGTGTCGAGAGGTGCGGCTCTGGTTTCACCATCACGGGGCTTACCCCCGAGAGCGGGTTTCCCCGTTATTACGTCATTACGTGCAATACACTTCCACCCTGGAGCGTATGTTCTGCTCTTGTGACTCCTCTCTGGCCAACCAGTTACGGCGAGACAGAGGCGGGGGTGTGTAACTGTGTGTGTGTGTAAGCTCACGTGTATGGTCCCCCTGGAAGTAGGGTACAAGGTGTCACTCACCATCAGCTCGCCACAAGCTGCACTGCGTTGACTGACTGCACTGGAAACGGGGTCGTCACGTCCCGACACCTTTATAATCATTATTATTAGAATCACTGACGCAAAAACGGCATTATTAGCCTATCATGGATACCTAGCTTTACTTTTGCGCTATGTAATTGTAGTATGAGGAAATTCACTTGATTTTGACAAGGCGTTTATTGCCCCAAAAAATTGCATAAGATCTATATATGCAAATATCGCAAAGGACCAGCTGTAAGCCAAATTTGTTTCTCTATCGTCCATTTACATCTACGAAATGTGTCATTTTCTGAAATTACATGAAAATTTATTTAAAAGAAATTTTGAGGTTATAATTCCTTACCGAGGTAGATACCCAAACAAACTAGTGTTGCCCAGGATCATAGAGTACTATAATACAACTGCCCAGGATGTGTACAGCCCTATACTCTAAAAGCTGTTATCCGATGGCTGTTCATATCTACAAAAAGTTGCCGGATGACTATAAAGAGTTACCTTTATTCAGGACGAGATTACGTAAATTTCTAACAGATGAATGTAAGTTAGAATTCAGTGCAGGAGTATTTGACGGATAATGATGGTTAGTAATTTTAGCTTGCATAATTATTAAAATAAAATGTAAAATAATTTAATTGCACTTAAGCTTAAAAGTTTTGTTAAAGAAAATTGGCATGCCTATTAAGGTGAAATGTATGACACTTATTATTGTAATAACCACCTATGTAAGTACCTTCACATTTGTTTTTCAAAGTCAAAGTCAATATTTTTTTTATTTAATATAGGATAAATTTATCTCTTTTTATGTCATTTTTTTAACATTATTTTAGTGCAAAAGCTAAAGACTACTAGCGTTTCGGAACGACAACTTCTGGGAAGATTACGCCGAAAGAAACCCAGTTCAGTATTGGTCCCTTCCCAGCCTGATGGGCGATGTTTTAGTTACAATACAGATTTACACTTAAGCTCAGTATACATTATATTATACATCTAAATAATACAATTAAAATTTGCAGTCAACTATTTCCAAAAATTTTGATATAATTATCTTACTTATATATAGCATTTTAATAAATGATTTTTAACGGCAGTCTTAAACTTAGATAATGGTAACGCTCCTACATTATCTGGAATTTTATTATAGAGACGCAAGCTGAGACCCACAAAAGACTTTTTTGTTTTTTCTAACCGAAAAGCTGAGATAGTTAATTTATTTTTATTTCTTGTGTTAATACTATAAATATCATATTTTTTTTATATGTATGTTTATTCTGATGCACGTACATAATGTTCGCATAGATGAATTGCGAAGGCAGAGTCAAAATATTTATGTCTTTCAAGTATTTTTCTACTCTTGTACTGTTATCTGTCTTTTAAATGGTCCCGAACACTAATATAAAAACATAGGTTATATGATTTCAGAAAAGTCTATAGTCTATTCCTAATATAATAAGCACATGTGTCGTTATTTCGCCAAAACGATACTCCTAGCCTTTACCTACACCTACAACTTTTTTTCTTTAGATCTACCATACTGCCAACATAATAAAATCGTTATTTTAACATATAGTGCCATTTTTCAAACGTGGAGTCACTGAACAAACGGTTTTTTGTATAAAAAAACATTTGTTTAAGTGACTCCATGTTTCAAAAATGGCACTTTTAGTCACTAGGAGAACGTCAATAAAAAATTTAAGTCTTCCATAGATACCTAGTATCTAGCAAACATATGGTAGTATTTCATACTTTTCTTATTTTTGATTTATTTTAGTAAATGTAGTCGTAGAAAAAGTTTTGTATGCAACGTTGTATAAGTATGTCAAAAAATGCTCGATAGCGTCTCCTTACGATGCTCGCCAAGGCTCGCATCGTAACCTGCGCCACTCGCATTTTATGAACCTTCTTATATAACTGTTGCATAAAATACGTAATTCTTATTGCAATTAAAATATGTTTATTTATATGTCTTTTTCGTAGGGTGCTAAAAAGTATAATGCAAAATCATACCAAACTGTATGGTACTAAAGAAAACAATTCGACAAGTCTATTTCCCCCGAGATCGCATTATTCCATTTTAATCGCGATATTAGCGTCTAATTGAACTTTGCAGGTCTCAAAGGCCTTTCTTCAGTGTTCATTATCTCTTTGACATTTTGAGTTATTTAAGTTTAAATCCTCGTAGACACTCGTAATTTGTTTGACTGTGCTAAAACTTTCATCATTCATCATCGTTTCAGGCGCATAACGTGCTGGACATAGGCCTCTCCTAAGGATTTCCAAAATGATCAATCTACAGGTTGACTTTTTACCCACCAGCCAAATTTTCGGAGCAAGTACTGTCGATAATATTGAACTACTTTCCATTAAAATAGTTAATGAAAAACGAAAACAAAAATTCTGCTTCCAATACATATCGGCGCTATGCCAAACGAATTTTGTATGGGAGGACGAAATTTTTTTAACGATTTTTAATAACTTTTATTGACTGCCTCCGTGTTCCAGTGGTCAAGGCGTTCGCCTTGTGAGCCGGAGGTCATGGGTTCGATTCCCACTGGGAAGCATACTTTGTAAAAAGTTGTTTCCAGTCTGGATAGGATATTGCAGGTTTGAATCACCTGATTATCCGAAAATAAAGATGATTCCGTGTTTCGGAAGGCACGTAAAACTGTGGGTCCCAAACGCCATCTAGCGTTTGAACATCAAACTATCCAAGGATTGGTTTCTGGTTTGCCCTTTGGGTTGTGGAGGTCAGACGGCAGTCGCTCTATGTAAAAACCAGTAACCTCGTTACATCTCCTTGGTTAGGTAGCGGACCCCGGGCTCTGAAGCGAGTAACGCTGAGGATGCGGGAATACGCTCGGATGATGATGAATAACTTTTATTATGGAAAGTAGTTCAGTATCATGGACTGAACTACACACAAGATGGTCAGGTCGTCTGACCATCTTGTGGGTGGGTGTCTTATGCTTCGCTTGCCGTAAGTGGTTGCAATTCGAGAACCTTTTGTTTTTCCTTTTTTTTCGAACTTTTTACAAAACTGAATGCCTTACCCTGGCGATGATCGTTGATCGTATGATCTTCTATAATCGACACGATCATCGTGAGAGATCGGGTATTCGGATACATATGAAGGTACCTACATAAAGTTGAAATTTGGTTATTATAAAACAGCTAGTACATTCACTTTTTTACTACTAACAATTTAGAAATATCTATTACTTTTCTGAGCTCATAGCAAAGTTTGCTCGCCGCTAGACAACTTAGTACATCAATAACAAACCAACAATAAGTTGTAACACTTGGACTATGCCTTTTTGTCAGATTTCCAGCGCCCCAAGTGTTTTTTAGCCGCCTTCAGTTGTTTGTTTGTAATAACTTAATTGTACCAAAAACAAAATAAAGTACAAAAAATATCGTAAAAGCAAATACAAAGGTGGACTTATCCCATGTAGGGATCTCTTCCAGTCAACCTGCGATAAATTGAGAGGATATTTACTCAATTAAAAAGGTAGAAGTAAGTACGTATTAGATATTTTAAAAGATTATACATACATAACTACATCACATACACATACACATATACTTTAAACTCATAAACTTACATATACATACATATATACTAATTCAACATATAACAATACATCTTAAGTACTTAATTAGCTCAAGAGTGCATAAAGCCACCAGAGGAGGTTTATTGTGGTTTGTTTCCTTTCATAGATCGTATAAATATGATCCATATTAGAAGAAAAGCATCTAGCAAATTCACTTTATTTTCTCCTAAATCCACACGAAAGTAAAACAGCATGAAACACTTAAAACACACTAAAAACTTAAACTACTAACAATTTAGACTCTAAATTTCTGAGCGCTTAGCAAAGTTTGCTCGCCGCTAGGCAGCAAACTTTGCTAAGAGCTCCTTAGTAGCGCCGCTTAGTACATCGATAACAAAACTACGATAAATTTGTCACTAACTCTGCGTGATCGCAAAAACTTTGTGCTTAGTAATTTTTTTTCTGCTACTCTTAGCGCATTGTGCCATTTCGTAAAAGCTATTGGATGAATGTGTGAAAACCTAATCATGTTAATAGGCGCGGCTGTCAATTAGTATTTTTTTTTATTTTCAACCTTCCCGCCCACCATCGCGCGCTAAGAATAATTAATAGTTCGCCCCAACTGTGAACTCGTAAACCCCATATCTCGGAAAACTCTTGACCGGTTTGGCTCATGTAACAACTTAAAAATTCTATTGGCTACTTCTACACGCCTAGCCTATCAAATTTCATGAAGCTTCCATCAAAACTGTTATCGTCGAACAAACATAGTTACTTAACAAACGCCGGATTGTTCAAGTAGAGAGTTCGGAGAACTTCTCTCGCTCGTACGTATGGAATAATTCATAATTTAGTTTTCTGTTATTTTTCGTGCAGATAAAACTTTAACAGCTAAAGTTGTCTCGGATATGCTCGTAAGTAAAACACTTTGTAAAACATTGAATACGTCCACTTTTTGCGTATAATCCCCGATACGTGACGTATTTCGCCTTGTTTGTGCTTCTCGCTCGGAAAAGCCTGGATTACTGCCCTTTACATTAATAATGGACTGTAAACAAAACGCTGGGACCGTTAAATTTTAAAAAAGTTTGTACAAGTATTTTTGACGACCTCCGCGGCGTAGTGGTATCCACGCTAGTCCGCCGTTTGGAGGTTCCGTGCTCGATCCTCGACCAGGCCAGGTTGGAAAATGGCCTTTTTCAAAATGTTCTGGGTCTTGGATGTATAACTCTAGTTCGCCACGAATTTAGATCTCGCGATTACTATTCCACAAGTTTATTTACCAGGCAAATCCAAAAAAATCCGTCTTCCAAGTTTTGACCTCGCATAACTTTTTAAACATGCTTTTAGAAAAAAAATTGTATCGTAATCGGTTCCTTACGTTTGAGAACTTCGATACTACGGACAGACACACAGAGAGACAGACATTGGGGTCAAACTTATAGCACTCCCCTTTTTTGTCGGTGATTAAAAATACGAATACTAAAATAACATTGAAACGGTGATATATTATTCATTAATTGCGCGGTTCGATGCCGTTGCAGAAAATAAATTTTCCAACCTTCTTTCCTCTTCTATTCTGAGCTGCAACAGTTTATTTTATTTTATTTTTTCCAAGCGAATAAGATCCAAACCTGGGTCAAATATAATATCCAAAGACGTTTTGATCTTGAAAGGCCAAGGTATACATACGGTAAGCCTCAAAAATGGAGTCTCAATTTGTCATACAGTTAGTATGAGAAATTGAGACTCCACTTCTGAGGCGTACCATACATCTTTTTGACGACCTCCGTGGCGTAGTGGTCACCATGCTAGTCCGTCACCCAGAGGTCCCGGGTTCGATCCCCGGTCAGGGCAAGTTAGAAAATGGTCTTTTTCAAATTGTCCTGGATCTTGGATGTTTAACTGTATATGTATTTGTTATAAAATATAGTATCGTTGAGTTAGTATCCAATAACACAAGTCTCGAACTTACTTTGGGGCTAGCTCAATCTGTGTTATTTGTCCATATTTATTTATTTATTATCTGGCCGCCAACTCTTTTATGCCAATGTCCACGACTACTTTATCCAAAATGAGTCCTTTCGATTTTTGCACAGTTACTGCCCAGGCAAGCGACAGTAGAAATTGCATTCATGACACTTGGACAGTCTTCCACGACAGGGTCAGGGGTGGACTGGGAACCTTACCATTTATTTGAGGACCAGTTTATTTGACAAACTGTCCACAAATCACAATTGGCACATATCTTGAGGAGGAGCCGACCCCGTGATTCAAAGAAATCACTTCCGTATCAGCAACATGGTGACATATTGTAAAATATATGCGTAATTTATGTTTGCAAGTAATTTTTCTGCCAACAATTCAAGCTGCAAACAAGTTGACACTCTGGCGCCTTCCCTTCCCATTCATGGTACAAGTGGGAAGGCTGAATCCCCCAAACGGCGCAAGTATGCATGCCTTGGAGAGGCATACATATTTGAGCCGTTCGGGGTAGAAATTTTGGGCCCGTGTGGGCCTTCTGCACATAGTTTATTTAAATTTTTAGGTAATGGCTTGTCGAGGTATGAGGTGACCAGAAGGCTGGTAAATACTTCGCTCAAAGAATAAGTTTTGCCATACAACGTGGCAATGCTGCCAGCCTTCTGAGCACTCTTCCGCAGGGGAAAGATTTATGGGATATTTTTTATTATTATAAATAAAAATGTATATAACTATTTTTTTTTAGTATTTAAGTTAATTTTAGTATATTATAAATAATAATATTTGTTTATATGTACTAAATATATGTAAGTATTTATTTTAGCTGCAAATATAGTGTCATCAATAAATTATATTCAGAAACAAAAACAAAACATAAAATTGTATTTGCGAGTAAGCGAATTCAACTCGTGAACGGGTGCTGCCGGGAGGGACTGGTCAGCTCAGAGTCGATTTTTGACTACTTAATATTTTTTAATTTTTCATAACGCAACTTATGTTTGTTTACTTGTTCGCAAGCATTACATGTTATAATGTGTCAACATTGTATTATATTATAAGTATTTATTAATTAAAAGACAATCATAATAATATGACAAAGCCCTTCTGGCGAGTAGGCGACCTATACTGTGAAAATGAGTTTCTTTCGGCGTTTCTTCTCAGCAGTGGTCGTTACGAAGCGCTGTTATCGGTAGCTTTTCTTTAAAAATAAATTAAATTTTAATATACTTTACACGTAACATAAATTATACTTATTGACGTGTAAAAGTGCCTGTAAAGGTCTAATTACTGAATAAACATTTGAATATTTGAATCTTGTATCTTTTCTAAAAGTGGCCGTTATTTGCAAATGTGCGAAGAAAAGCTTCACGTTCTCACTTTAAACTGTAAACAGTTGTTCATGAAATAGTTTGAAGGTTTATCTGGGGCATGATTAATACAAAATTTTAAATGATGTCTCCGTTTCCTTTGAAATAATTTATAAACGGAGATATCAAAATTTTATCTTGATTAGACCCTATATAGGCCTTCAAACTATTTTATGAACTACTGTTTACAGTTTAAAGTAAGAACGTGCAGCTTTTCTACACACACTACCGTAAAACGGCCACTTTTGTCTAATGTGCGTAGAAAAGCTTCACGTTCTCACTTAATGACGTTTGTTCCATTTCAATGACACAACGTTTTATGCACATAAAACTTGAACAACTAAAGTTGTGATGCCTCGGATGTACTCGTAAGTAAAACATTGAATACTACGTCCACTTTTTGCGTATAATCCCCGATACGTGACGTATTGCGCCTTGTTAGTGCTCCTCGCTCGGAAAAGCCTGGATTACTTCTCTTTACGTTAGGCGGTGATCACAATTGGTGTTGAAATTCTAGGTCCCTGGTGTGCTGGAGCAAATCAATTTGATAAAAATTTACAACGCTCCTTATCGAGAAAACATATAATAACCAAGAGCTGGCAGTTTTTCGGCCAACGGATTCGCTTAGATATCCAACGGGGGAATGCTGCCAGCATTTTTGTCACGTCGCCTCGTGTGGCGCTTTTGATAAAATATTCTATTTTTAAGTTTTTTAATTTTAAGGCGCTGGACACACTGAAACGTATATACGACTTTTAGATATAGTTCAGTTTTAATTTTGCTTGTTGTTATTTATATTATACTAGCTTTTGCCCGTGGCTTCGCTCGCGTAGGGGTGTAATTTTTCAAAATCATTTCTTAGGGGATGCCTGCGTCATAGTAGGTTTATGCATGCAAAGTCTCAGCCCGATCGGTTTAAAATTGACAAAGTTTCATACAAACTTTCATCCCTTATTTTATTCCCTTGGGGGTAGAATTGATCAAAATCCTTTCTTAGCGGATGCCTACAACATAACATCTACCTGCATGCCAAATTTCAGCCCGATCCGGCCAGTGGTTTGGGCTGTGCGTTGATAGATCACTATGTCAGTCAGTCAGTCACCTTTGAGTTATATTTAGATAACAATGAAACAAAGAATATTTTACTTATTAAGTATACAATTAGCATAAACATATGTATAATGGCGTGATTGTGGGCTGTTGACCTTGAACAACCCGCAATGCTTACCTTACAGGCAGTACTGCATTGCTAGAAACTAGAAAAATACTACCTTACTCGTACTTTACACTGACCATACGTCTTCTGTACCTAATTACCATTGGTACGTCTATTTGTCTTTATTTTTTAACCCCCGACAAAAAAATTGAAGTGTTACAAGCTTGACGCCAATATCTGTCTGTCTGTCCGTCTGTGTGAGTCTGTCTGTGACAACCTAGCTCTCGAACGGATGGACCGATTTTGATAAGGTTTTTTTACGTGAAAGCAGTTTTCCTTGCGATGGTTCTTGGCTATGTTTAATGGAAATTGTCTGTCTGTCCGTCTGTGTGAGTCTGTCTGTGACAACCTAGCTCTCCAACGGATGGACCGACTTTAATGAGGTTTTTTTTACGTGAAAGCAGTTTTCCTTGCGGTGGTTCTTAGCTATGTTTAATGGAAGTCGGTCTGAAGCAACACGACTCAACTCGGCTAATAAAGTATATTAACATCACATTTCATTTCTTTATTAGCACACAAAACAGATGACAATCATATTTTGTTAAATAAGTACTTTATTTTTTTAGCGTCGATCTAGATTGTTTTCCTTACATATGTATGCCTAAAAAGTCTAAATACAATTCAAATCAAGTTCAACATTTATGCCACTTCATAGAAGCAGAGTATCGTTTATGCCTACACTACTACAAACGAAACTATACATCCGTGCACACGCCAATGTGTATGTAGTGCCGTGTGGTTTCCAGCAGAATAGAATAGGACCACTCCAAGTCTTCCCGTGGATGTCGTAGAAGGCGACTTAGGAAATACAAGCTAAACAAAGCTTACAAATATCAATGGAGACCTCTCCAACACGTCTGGCCAGCAAGGAGAGTGTAGGCCAAATCCTCTGGCTGCTCTGGCCAAGTATGGCTCTGGTAGTACAGAGAGGGTCGTACTCCCGCAGTGGAGACTAAAGAGACCTGATGATAATTATGAATGTGTGTGTGTTCGCCCACGGCTGCGCTTAACACTTGGACAAGGCAAAAACGGGGGAGAGGTGCGGAGACGGGGAACGGGGACGTATATTGCGCGGGACCTTAGGAGATTCCGTTGTTTGTAATCTAAATATATATAAATATATATAACTCAAAGGTGACTGACTGACTGACATAGTGATCTATCAACGCACAGCCCAAACCGCAAGACGGATCGAGCTGAAATTTGGCATGCAGGTAGATGTTATGACGTAGGCATCCGCTAAGAAAGGATTTTGATCAATTTTACCCCCAAGAAAATAAAATAGGGGATGAAAGTTTGTATGAAACTTTGTCAATTTTAATCCGATCGGGCTGAGACTTTGCATGCATAAAGCTACTATGACGTAGGCATCCCCTAAGAAAGGATTTTGATAAATTCCACCCCTATGCGAGCGAAGCCGCGGGCAAAAGCTAGTACTTATATAAATTCTGTGGGAATAGTGGGCGTTAAGATGAAAAAAGGAATCAAAATAGTGATGAGATGCTAACCGCATCGCCTATGAACATGATTCAGATATCGCCCATTCTGTATATCGGCTTTTACGATCTGCGCGGGAAGAGAAGCAGCTGGTACAGCCTAAGTTTTTCTTTTCTCTCAGACCAGTATGGAAGGGAATATTTTATACAACGTGAAAGGGACCCGTATTAATCGAAACACGGGCTATACTAGATCACTATATAGTATAATGACATTAAAATAACAACTCAAAAACAAAAACAAAATTCGACATTCTCATACAATTTGCCAAAAAAATTTTTTGGTGTTTTGGCTGTTATTTTAATTTCATTATACTATAGTGATCTAGTAATAGCCCGTGGTTCGATTTATGTCCCATCCACATCGTATACGTGTCTATTATACCTATAGGCAGTTTTTTTGTAACCTAAAATGGATGTTATTCGCATGAATTAGACGGGATAGTAACGTAGAGAGTCAACTTTTGGCCAACATATTTCGACCTCATTCGGAGGTCTTCATCAGGGCGAATGGGGCTAGAGGACGCGTGCACACGATGTCGGCTTGAAACACACGCGGCTAAAATGGGTCTGTAAATCTCATAATCATCATCGGATGATCTGAGCGTATTCCCGGTTGCATCCTCAGCGGTGACGGTTCAAAACCTGAAATCCGCTTCCTATCCAAGGTAATTCGACGAGATTATTCGTTTACCGTCTGACCTCCGCAAACCTAAAAGGGTAGACCAGAACCAATCCTTGGACAGGTTTTGATGAGCAAACGCAAATGGTTTCCGAAACACGGAATCATCTTTCGTTTCGGATAATCAGGTAATTCAAGCCTGCAATATCCTAAGCAGACTAGAAACAAGTCTTCACAAAGTATTCTTCCTAGTGGGATTCGAATGCACGACCTCCTGATCACAAGGCTAACACCTTGATCACTGGACCGCGGAGGATTTGTAAAACTATCCCGGTTAATCAAGAGGCAGCGCACGTAACGTCCCGAACACTCCCGGAAGGCTCCTACGAGTACTACAGCAAAACTGCTATCACAGAGGAAAATCGTCCTTTTTCATTTATCCTGCAAAGGGTTTGTTAAACTATTTAGTACCCTAAGGATCAGAAATGCGTCTTTTGGTTTATAGAAAGGGGTTGGACAGAGTCGTAAGACCCCAGGACCTGAATAATGGTTGACATGGCGGTGGAAAGAGTTAATCAAATATAGTGACATGATATTGTTTGTTGTTTGTTTGTCATAATTTTATTGTACTATGAAAACACACAATTACATAAAATAAGGACATATAATTGAGAGAAACAGCGGACTTATCCCATAATGGAATCTCTTCCAGTTAACCGGAGAATAAGAAGATAGGACAATTACTTACAAGAGGGGTAATAGAAGTTCGTACTTACATAGGATAAATGAAACTAACATAAATCTAACTAAAATAACTACATATGAATACTTACATAAACATTCATAAATATACATAAACATACATAGTCGTAAATACATATTTATAAACTACCATACATATTGTACTTGCATGAAAATACCGAAATGTAAGCTTGAATGTCCGAATTAACAACAGATCTAAGGAGTTTAGATTTGAAAGAGTTGAGCGACGTAGCCACTTTCACATCACTTGGAAGAGAGTTCCATAGTCTAGCCGCCATGACTGAAAATGACTTGGCGTATGTCTGCGTTGAATACGGTGGAATGTCCAAGGTTTTCTATTTCTTCGATCGAATCAACAATCTGGGTGAAAAGAGAAGCGGCTGATACATTCTTAGTTTTTTTTTCCTCCCTGACCAGCATGAAAGGTAAAAAATAGAAACAAATGTCCCATAACACAAACAGCTTCTTCCATTTGGTTCTATCTTTTATTACATTAATTAAATTAATGTAGGTATACCATCGATAAAACTACTAGTACCAGTTTGTCCCATCGTCGGTTTACCCCACAATTCTCCTTTATTAATGAACTAGCAGTCCGCTCCAGGCCTGTGGTGTACACATAGCCTATGTTACGCAGGGATAACGTATATTTCCCACGGCGAAAGAATTTTTGACATCAGTCCAGAAGTTTAGGAGCCTATTCAATTCAAACGAAAAAAGCATAAAATCTTTCCTCTTTATAATATTAGTATGATAATTAATGAATAATCGGGCAAGTGCGTGTCGAACCACGCGCAGTGTAGGGTTCCGTAGTTGCGCATGCAGAGTACTAAAATCGTCAAAACAAACTAATTTTGTATAGAATTAGTATGAAATTTTACTTTTCCGAGTACATTTTATAACTTGGTCGCCTATAACTCTTTAATTAGTAAACTCTACTTAGCTCTAATAGATTTCCTTGAAATTTCGTTAAATACACTACTGCCGTGAGTTTTTCAGGTGTTCATATACAACCATTAAGTAAATAGAGGGAGAGACACTTGATAGACTCTAACAAAAATAAGCACCAAAAAACTAAATACTTCAGAAACAGATCCCTAAATCGAAAAATGGTATTTGCAAACTCACAATATTTTTGTAAGATCTATTCAACAATATCCCAAATTATGGATTAGACGACAAACAAAATTGAATCCCATTTTACATGGAGCTCACCAAAAAAGTCAAAAATTTAATTTATCACTTAATCGGCTTGTTTTATACATGTCGTAGCCATATCGTAAATTTAATCTCTTCATTAAATGATCGAGAATTTCATGAAATGGTCGCATTTCATAAAATGTTGCACTGGCTACTGGCCACATCGTGATGTGGATTGGGCGGATCAATGATAAGAAATTGTTTCTCGATATGATCAAATAATTTCGACCATTTCATGAATTTACCGTGTCACTTCACGAAATCGTTAATTATATCGTAAAATTGTTATATTTTTAGTTTACACTAAACAGTCATGTTGTGCGGCTTGGGGTGGCCCAAGGGCCACCCCGCCGCAACCTTAACCTAGCTATAGCGCTCTGTCACAAGTTTTTGTTTTTGTTTGCTTTTTTCAGCCTGTTTATACGATCCGGTCAAACGTGGCTGACAAAATCGTGAAATGTTGACGATTTCATGATCTGGTCAAATTAAGTTGGCCGTTTCATGAAATGCGACCATTTCATGAAACGTTCGATCATTTCATAAAGTGATCAAATCTACGATATAGCCACGATATACACATACCCATGACAAATTAAAGCTTTCTAGTTCTTATAGTCTCTTAGAAGAATCACAGACAGATAGAAATGGCGAAACTATACGGGTTCCTTGTTCACGACAGAACCCTTGCAACACTTAAGAGCAGGTAATTTAACAAGGTTACTGGTTTTTGCACAGAGACGACAGTCGTCTGACTTCCGCAGAACCAATCCTAGGATAGGTTTGAGCAAACGCTAGATAGCGTTTGGGACCCACAATTTATACGCGCCCTCCGAAACACGGAATCATAATCAGATGACTCAAGCCTGCAATATCTTAAACAGACTGGAAACAACTTTTCACAAAGTATGCCTTCCCAGTTGGATTCGAACCCACGACCTCCGGATCACATGGCGAACGCCTTGACGACTGGACCACAGAAGCAATCAAGAATCTCTGGAGAAATTTAAATGAATAATGCTAGTAAAATTATACTATTTTATCTGTCAATGTCAACGTGATTTGGGCAAATAATGGTTTAAACCAGATTTAAACCTAATTATAAAGTTCATATTTATTAATAAGACAGTACATGTATAAACTAGTTATCTATGTAAACTAATCGGCAAGACTAGAAGCCAGTAATGCGTTCCATTCCACGCAGGTCACGTACGGTCTCCGTCTAACCCCAAAATGGAACGTAAACATCGGGCTTGTTGTATATTTAGAGGTATTGTTCATTCAATTATATATAACTTGATCTATTCTTCATTTAGATCATTTAAAACAGGATAAATTAAGCAGACAAATCTTCTTACAAAACTTTCTGTCGCTTTTGGTGCGGGGGTAAGCTACTACTGCATCTTAATAAAATCACACATTCACATAAATAATTCGTGTCGCTATGAAAGCACACTTAAAAAAAATTCAAGCTGTAGCTTATTTTTTGCACACCAGTAAACCTCACATTGAAACAAATGTGTAAATAAAGACGAAAGTTGCAAATCAAAAGTACACTAATCTCGTGGGGAGTGCGCTAGTCTCGAAGGGAGTGTCCCTACGTCATCAATTAATTGTTTTTTTTTTAATTTGAACCTAATTACCGAACCTTAAAAAAGTAATTAATACATTTAAAACGGGGGTTAAAGAACTAGTCTCGAAAAATGAAATATGCCAAGTTTGCGTTATACGATTATAGATCTTTTTGCTGTGGTTTATAAAAAATTGTATGGGATTTAAGTTTATTTTATGGGATACAAAGATATCAGTTGCAAACGTGTTTCGATATTTTTTTTTCGAAATCGATACTTAGAGATATTTCATCTATTTTTCAGAAATTACATTTATAAAGAAAACAACGTTAATTAAATTAAAAAAGAAATGTGGTGTCGTGGGACACCAGGTAGGAACGAAGTTCCTTCGGCTAATGTAGAATCGACACAATTTGCAAAAGAAAAATCGTGCTCAAAGGAAGAGAAAGGTATTATACACTACTCGCTTGTGTATACGACTGTCGCGCCTGCGCACGTCTCATTTAACGGTTTTATTTAACGAGGTCATCCTTACGGTTTTACTATCACATTTTTTTCAGTTCGGTCGCGTAGCAATATCCCTATCTCCTCCAAGCCTGCCGTAAGGAACTTCGTTCCAAAAAAAATTGACAAATGAAGGATTATGCTATTTTTTTAGGATTATAAGATGTGTTTGACCTCTTTTTACACGATAAAACTGCATAACATGGCATTTTTAATGGAGCACTTGTAGATGTCTTTTCGATGCTTTACCGATTTACATAATGACCATAATCGATTACGCAACTAGTTTTTATGAACGTATCAGATTTTTGATCCTATACTTTGGCAGAGGAGAACGAGCAGGTAAGGCTTATCCTGTATAAAATGATCTAAGATACTTCATAATAAAATTTACCAAAATTATCTTCATACATGTAGTAAAACAGTAAAAATCGAGCGTTTGTCTATCAGAAAATGAGATAAGAGAAGATAAGATAAGATAAAATTTCTTTATTGTACTAACTAAGTATGACAATAATCAAAAGTACATTTAAAATCTAGTAGGTACAAAGGCGGGCTTATCACTAAAGCGATTTCTTCCAGCCAACCTTTGGGTAGAGAAAACTATAAAAGATGTAGGGGAGTTGGCGCAGTTAGAGTATTACAGTGAAGAAGAATATAAGTATACCAAATAATAGGATGAGTAAAGATAATAAAAAAGAATAAGGGTGCGAGAAGCGCGGTTTGAATTTGTTGCATATAATTTGAGTCACACATCAAGGCGGCTTCCGCAGCACGTTACGGCTCCAACTCACGTGGCCGGCTGCCGCGGCATGCGTCCGCATCCGTTCTGGTCCGAGCCGATGCGGGCCGCTCGGTCTGAATCGTACCTTTGTATCCCATAGCACAAGTCTCGAATTTACTTTGGGGCTAGCTCAATCTGTGTTATTGGTCCGTATATATCATTTATTTATTACTCGAAGATGCCTGGATCAATCTGGAAAAATCTTTTTATGTTTGAAAGGGAAAATAGCATACTTGCGAGGTGATGTGGTCCCATATAAATTTAACTAAAATCGGTAGTGTATTTTGGCGTTGAAGTCTTGAAAATATCTTGAAAGTATTTATTCAAATTTCTAATAAATGGCTTAAGTACTGACATTACTATACGCGCGACCATTTCACTCTCCGCTCGCCAGCCTCCGCCCGCTATTAACATTCAAATATTAGAATAAAAGTAATCTTCGGCTGATATCTTTGGTTTTTTTTAATGAAACAAGGTTCATATTATTTATTTATTTATTTAATACTTTATTTTCCAATAATAAATGGTACAAAAGGCGGACTTAATGCTAATAGCATTCTCTACCAGTCAACCTTCGGGATAAATAGAAAGATTTTTTTCACCTGATTTAGAATCTTCTAATTATACTACTTCCCTTGCATAAAGCAATGTGGTTCTAAATTATTCGGTACCTATACTATTATTTTGAGTACACCTGCAAAGGGTTTGTATTAGGACCCTGATAGGGGTTTGAAATATGTCCCTCGGATTATCAGAACGCGGCGCACGTAGCGTCGGAAAACTCACTTGGTTGTCTACGCTACGAGCGTCAGCAAATCTGCTATTTGGCTGTAACACTGTAAAACTTGTAAAGTGTCGAACTCGTAGGTACCTTTTTATAGTTGTGTAGGTATTTTATAGGGTTCCGTACCCAAAGGGTAAAAACGGGACCCTATTACTAAGACTCCGCTGACCGTTTTTCACCAGGCTGTATCTCATGAACCGTGATAGCTAGACAGTTGAAATTTTCATAGATGATGTACTTTTATTGCCGCTATAGGAATAAAATAAATCCAGGGGAACAAAAGTCACTGACATAGCCCAGCATATTTTAGCTCGTTGAAGTGGCACTGGGCGGGACACATAGCTCGACGAACCGATGGTCAATGGGGCAAAAAGTTTCTCGAACGGCGACAAGCAAGCGAAGCATAGGACACCCACCCACAAGGTGATGTGACGACCTGACCAAGGTCGCTGGAAAGCGCTGGATGCAGGCCGCTCTAGATCGGTCATCTTGGAAATCCTTGGGAGAGGCCTATGTCCTGCAGTGGACGTTGTGCAGCTGAAATGATGATGATGATGAATAACATAACGGCTTAGACAAGGCCGAGGGCCGTAAGATCAAAATACCCACGTTTAGCGTCATAACATTGGGCTGACGATTGTAGAAGGAAATCAAAATAATACTATTAAAAAAAAAAGAAAGAAAGTCAAATATTTTATTCAGTGCAAATTAGTATACATCAGTAGGATCACTAAATAACTAAAATTAGTTTTACACCGAAATGGCACCACTCAGCATAGGGCAATGATGTGCCTTTACATCATGCCGCTGGTCTTCCGTGGTACCAAGGGATAAGAGAGAAAGCACTACCAGATATCCACTGACAAAGATCAAGTCGAAACCATGTGATGTATAATACTATTGCCGTTAATAATGATACATATTTACATACGGTAAGCCTCAAAAGTGGAGTCTCAAATTTTACAATCATACAATTAGTATGCGAAATTGGGACTCCACTTCTGAGGCCTACCGTACATTAGCCGCATCGCCTATTACGAAAATTCAGATTTTCGCCATTCCCTCGATCGGCTTGTACAATCTGCAGCAGCTAGTTTATTTTAGGCTAGGCTTTCGTTCCCAAAGGGTGCCATGGGAGTCATGGGACCCTGTCCCCTCTGTCACAGCTCTTTATCTCTTGAACAGCAATACCTAATTACTTGAAATTTTCACCGCTTATGTAGTACTGTGGCTGCTATAACAACAAATTAAAAAAAATAAGATAAATTAAAACATATACAGGTCGTCATACAAGAAACGTGTTTTTTTTTCAGCGTTTGAACTCGGTATAACGGTATTGAATGATGCTCCTGTGACCACCTTATTTTATAAGTATTCCGAATATGTTAATGTTTTTTGGTGCAATAAAGTTTTTTGTATTACATTGCGTTGCGTTGCGTTACATTGCGTTGCGTTGCATTGCATTGCATTGTATTGTATTGTACATGAAAAACATTTTACGATGGAAGGGAAGGTCCATCATGTACAAGTCGTTATCTTGACTACTCTGAGCTAGTTACCAGGTACAACTTGTTGACTCTTGAATCCCGTCGTAGATATCTTGAAGCATCATTGCTTTTCAACATAATTCATAATACAATTGACTCCTGTGACATTGTAAGTAAATTATTATTTGCTGTCCCAAGAAAATGTATCAGACGTACAGTTCGCTCCCGACCGCTCTTTTCTTTAGTTACGTGTCGAACAAATTCTGGTCATCGATTACCAATGCGTCGTATGGTTGAGTCACACAATATATTGTTTAACAAAAATATAGATATATTCGCAGACAAGCTATATGAATATAAGAAATCAATTTTTATAGTATTAAGAGAACTAGATATGAAGCTTTGTAATTAATTATTCACACAATCATTTATTTTTCTGTCTTGTAAATCGTTTGCTATTTTTTCCTTTAATGTTTTATTGATAATCTTTTCAAATATTCTTTCTTATCGTTTATCCGATTTATAAGTACTTCTAGTGGCAACTTATTTTATAGTATGCATATAATTTAAGCTGTGAATAACGTTGTGGGTTATGTAATTAATAACACATATATATTCAATATTGTATCTGTAAGATACCGCTTTATTTCCTGCCGTTGCAACGTAGCATCATTTTACGAGAAGCCTTATTACAGGTTTCGCGTATGACAGCGCAGGCTTAGAACTAGGGTGCTACGGAGCTACGGCGTAGCGCTACGATTTATGAGCGTCTCAGAAAGCTTAGCAAAGTGTTTCGAAATAAGCTCTTCTTCAATGTCTTTATAAATGTTCACTAAAATGGTCGTAAGCTTAATTTTTACAAGCTTTTATTTAACTTGCAATGTTTCTTGTATGTATGTCTGTTTGTTTATGTCAAATCTTGCAACTCAATATTCATATTTTATCTCAATTTTCAACTAGATATTCTCAACTGATTGAACTGAAATTTTGCATTCTTGGGTAAGTCAGATGACAATACAATATTATGGAGCTGTTCTGATGATGGAGCCTTGAGATATTCGATAAAACTTAGGTATTAAACAACGTCCTACGCTTCGCTTGCCAGTACGCGGTCGTCATTCGAGAACCTTTTTGCCCCGTCGGCCATCGGTTCTTCGCGCTATGTGTCCCGCCATGTATAAAATAGGGGATGAAAGTTTGTATGAAACTTTGTCAATTTTAAACCGATCGGGCTGAGATTTTGAATGCATAAAGCTACTATGACGTATTTTACTATAAATTACACCCCTACGCGAGCGAAGCCGCGGGCAAAAGTTAGTTTTATCATACAAGTTAAGAACTTACTTAGATTATAATTTATGTAAGTTCATTACTTGTAAGAAAGCTTCAATAATTATTGAAGGTTTCTTGTAAATATAAACCACGTTACTAAGAGAAACTAATTCCATTAATACTTCAGTGTAATTCAAGAGTCATATGTTGCATAATAAGATCAGTTAGCTGGAGTCTTACCCGTAAACAATTAACAACACTCTAAACATATATCGATTAAATAAGTATGAGGTCAAAACAAAACTAACTACTTGGTTGTCACAACAAGACTATGACGACACAAAGAAACTGCTACCTAGAAATATATTAGATGTTCCTGGGTAACAGTTTGTCAACCCCCGGCACGGCACACACAACACAAACACACTTCATCACCACACTCACAATCCATACACACACACACAATACATACACATGCCCCATGCTTGTATCTTTATTATTTTTATTTCGTTTTATTTTGTTTTTTAGCCTAAGTACCTTAATTTGTTCACTTTTTGAACTTTTGGTCCTCGCTTCATATAAAATACGGCCGAACACTGGATTCCAAAATACAGGCTCCTGCCTAGTTTGGAAATCAGGGCTTAAAAATTAATTTGTACCACCTTTAACAACCCTTTAATAAGATTTTAGTGAATACTTGTAGAAGTTTATTCAGTTATTAATCTTTAAATAAAAATAAATAAATAAATATATAGGGACAAATCACACAGATTGAGCTAGCCCTAAGGTGCGCTTAAGCTTTCGTTATGGGATACTAATCCTATACTAACGATACTATATTTTATTATAAATACATATATGGTATATAGATAGATAAACACCCAAGATCCAGAAAATATGCTATATAGCTAGAATATTAGGTCCTGCTGGATTATTATTATAGGTATTTATGTTACGTGTAAAGTATATTAAAATTTAATTTATATTTACAGAAAAGCTACCGATACCAGCGCTTCGTAATGACCACTGCTGAGAAGAAACGCCGAAAGAAACTTATTTTCACTGTATTGGTCGCCTACTCGCCAGAAGGGCTTTGTCATATTATTATTATTGTCTTTTAATTAATAAATACTTATAATATAATACAATGTTGTCACATTATAACATGTAATGCTTGCGAACAAGTAAACAAACATGAATTGCGTAATAAAAAATATTAAGTGGTCAAAAAAGCGAAGACGAGCATATGCCAGCAGGCCCTAATATTCTAGCTCATAACTCAAAACACCACCCTCCTTTTATGACAAAGCGGTCGAGCAAAAATAAACAATTGCAATCCGGCGACTGCGAGGCGCGGCGGCGAGCCAACTCCACCGGGACTCGAGTTTGACGATCTATAATAATGGACACGTAGACTTCTCTTGCGTGCTGGTCTGGAAAAAAAGATTTTTATACCATTCCCCCTCTCAAAAGTTTTATTTTATTCACTGAAAACAGTGAATAAAATGCACTTTTAATCACTATTTGATGTTTAAATTTAGAACAATTTACTCGTTATTTTAATAATTGTTCCAATTTTAATGTCCATTTTGATTAATTTAACCTTTTTTTTTCTTCATTAAATGTCTATTCTCGCTTAAATTTTTCTTTTTAACCGACTTCCAAAAGAGGATGTTACAATTCGTCGGAATCTTCTGTTTTATATATGTTGATCGATATATTCGAAGACGTTTGTACTGATTTAGAATATTCTTTTTTTTTAAAGGTAATACCTGTCAGGTGCTCCCATAATTTTTTTATTAAAACCGGTTGTGTAGTTTGGTGGTGAAGTCAGTTTTTAGTCTTGAAAAAATATTCTCGTAGTCATGGTATAAAGTACGAGTATAGTATACAATTCTTGAATAACGTGGATTTACATCGAGGGCCATGAATCAGTACGGAGCAATACGCATTGCTCCGGATTCTAACACTTGAATCACTCGCTACGCTCGTGATTCAATCATCATGAGTCACTCCCTCCGGTCGTGATTCAGTCGTTAGAATCCTTCACCTGCTCGTGATTCATCTATGGTCCTCGAAGTAAATCCGTCCTTTATTCACTAATTGCATAGTATACAATTTTTTAATGTTCCTTCGGCTCCTCTTCTCGCGCACAAATACAAATACAAAATCAAGTCCGTCAGTTGTATAAAGAGATTTCCGCACGCCTAATCGACGCCTCAGGGGATCCAAGGGCTGGTGCGTATTTTGGATAAAGGCTCAACTTGGCCATTCAGCGCGGAAATGCCGCCAGTCTCTCCGGTACCCTACCCTGCGAGCTCAGCGATTTAGGCTTAATTTTTATATCATTTGATGTTATTTATAATACTTATATGTAGTTTAGATTTATATATTCATAGTTATATATACTTTAGTCATTGTTTATTTATGTTATTTAAGTTCTTAATGTAATTAAAGTTTTTAATACAAAATATCTTTATTGTGGAACCACAGGTATGTATCATCATATCAGCCAAAGGAAGTCCACTGCTGGACATAGGCCTCCCCCAAGGATTCCCAAAACGACCGATCGGAAGCGGCCTGCATCCAGCGCCTCCCTGCAACCTTGCTCAGGTCATCCGACCATCTAGCCGGTGGGTGTCCTACGCTGCGCTTGCCGGTACGTGGCCGCCATTCGAGAACCTTTCTGCCCCATCGGCTATCGGTTCTTCGCGCTATGTGCCCCGCCCATTGCCACTTCAATGAGCTAATCCGCTTGGCTATGTCTGTGACCTTCGTTCTCCTACGAATCTTATCATTTTTGATTCGATCGCGTAGAGAAACACCGAGTATAGTCCTCTCCATAGCCCGTTGAGCGACCTTAAGCCTTCTTATGAGACCCATAGTAAGGGACCATGTTTCAGAGCCATAAGTCATCACTGGTAACACACATTGATTAAACACTTTTGTGGCACTGAGGTATTTTAGACGATAAAACACTGCGTAATTTCCTGAACGCTGCCCAGCCAAGTCGGATTCGCCAAAAGACTTCTTCCTTAAAGCTGGAACTTCCTGCCATGATCAATTGACCCAGGTAAACATACTGGTCTACAACTTCGAGGGTGGAGCTCCCAACAGAAACAGGTAAAGGCGCAACGTGCATACGTGTCACACAGGTATGTGTAAGATGTACAATATTTGATAAGTATCACTGTGCCCTGCCCAGACAGACGTAAATAGTTCTGTTAAATAGATGTCTCGATTTTTAATTACGTTCATGCATATTGATAATAGTATAAAATTTTAAAAAGATATAAAAAGCAAAAAGAAAACAATAATAATAAATCTAAGTATGGTCAATATAATTATCATTCAAATATTCATTTAAACTATAATAACATTTTTTCGAGAATAAAAATTCAATTTCCTTCTTGAAAGTCATTAGTTTCAGTTCTTTTATTCTGATACGACATCATATCCACAGTAAGTCCACTGCTGTACATAGGCCTCTGCCAAGGACTTAAAAACGACCGATTGGAAGCGGCCTGCATCCAGCATCTTCCTACAACCCTGCTGAGGTCGTTCAACCACCTAGGCTAGCAGGTAGGTAGATAATACGTATCAAATAGCAGGTTTCAATTTTGACCGCGATTAAGCTTAAACATCGAACTAATTACGCCCTAACAAATTAAAAAAACACCGATGATGACACCATCTAGTGATAAACGGCGGAACTACATATTCCAACCGATGTTAAGTGGAATTGATATCCGTAGCGCCATCAATTATTTAGAAGAAGTTAGGTTAGAAGTACCCGTAACCGGCGGGCATGCATGAAGAGAGTGATGAGTGTAGATGAAGCGAAAGAGGTTTTCCAGGATCGTAGCAAGTGGAGGTCCTTAGTCTCTGCCTACGCCTGTGGGAAACAGGCGTGATAATATGTATGTATCAATTATTTGCTAGGCAAATTAAAAAAAAACTAATTTCAACGGTCGGACAGCGGAGTTTTAGTATAGCGTACCGTTTTAACACTTTGGGTACGGAACCCTAAAAATATTAGCCTGCCGGTATTACAGTTCTTTTTTGTCTCGTCTAGTAAGTCCTATGTATAATCAATGTCTTGAGACAGCAACTTTGATTGCAAAAGGGAGGTGTTTAATTCTTAAAGTGTGAAGTTGTTAGTGCTAACTTTAAGCACAAATAATAGGTATGTACTGTTGACGAACACAACTTGTAAGCAGACAGAACCCAAGATCGCAAGACGCAAAGGCCACTTTTGATAGTGGGCCGAGAAGGTATAAAAAGGAATAAAAATATAGTTACGTTACTAATTGCATCGTATCGTATAACATGATTCAGATTATATCCCATTCCCTCAATCGGCTTTTGCAAACTGCGCGGTAGAAGAAGCAGCTGCAAGAGAAGAGAAGCAGTAACAAAAACCCTGTCCGATCCTTGTAGGAGCAACTCAGACCGTCAATCTGACCAACTTTTATAGGACCAATGAAAAATCGAAATTTTCATACAAATTGCCGGGCAGGCCAAACAGTTTTGTATGAAAATGTCTATTTTTTTTCGAGTTTCAAGCATTGGTCCCATAGGAAAAGTTTTTCATATTGACAGTCTGAGTTGCGCCTACAAGGATCGGACAGAATTTTTGTTACATATTGTATTTCTTTTTACACTATCGTGCTTTGAACACATTTTTAATTTGTATATAATATAAAAGGCGTTTAACACTAACTTCTTTTTATGTCTAACGTTTCAATAGGAGTAACATCCTTCTTATGCGTAAATTCGTAAGATTTTCGAAGTAAACAGATTATGTAATGTGAGTAGTGTCATTATCAAAAATCTACGTTCACAATCGACAAGAAAACGCCGCTGCAAACGAACAAGCGGGTCACCTGATGGTAAGTGATCACCGCTTCTCATGGACAACTGCAACACCAGGGGTGTAACAGAAGCGTTGCCGGCCTTTCAGGAAGATATTGACTCGTTTTTTTAGGGTTTTAATGTCGTATCGGTCCGGGAACACTGCTGCAGGAAGTTGGTTCCACAGTTCGGTCGTACGTGGTAAAAAGTTCATTTTAAAACGTACGGTGGTTGATTGCCAACTATCCAAGTGGAGTTGATGAAATTTTAACTGATGTTTTGGGAAGACGAATACTGTTTTCATTTGTCGTAAATTGTTTTTATGGACAGTTGTTCAGTATCATGAAACTGTGAAGTCATCCTGTATATAAATTATTAAAGTGTACGTTTATTTCGTATGTATGCGCCGTTTGCCGTGGCTGATAAGGTTCGTAGCGTAGTGATGCTATCACAAGATGGCGTAGCTCCATCCACGCTACGATACCGTAATAAATATAAGATTTTGTAGCCGCTACGATCTACGAGGCTCTATTCTACAGGTACGAGACTTCTACGGTTACGAGGCCTAGCGTTGCATAACAATTGATAGTTTACCTCGAAAAACAGTGACAATATCGATAGGACTATCGATATTATCGACACTATCGATACTATCGATAGTATCGATTGTCAATAGTTTACAATACTATTGATAAAAGGTAAAACTATCGATAGTATCGATACTATTGAATTTAGATACTATCGATAGTATCGATAGTTTTTAATTGATACTATCGATAGTATCGATACTGTAACTACTTTTTGTACGAAAAACTATCGATAGCTACGTTACTATCGATAGTTTTTAATAAGAATAGTACCTTTACTATTGATACTATCGATTGTATAAATTAAAAACTATCGATACTATCGATAGTATTGATACTATATCACATACATGAGATGTCCCGTACCATTTCTTTTTTAATTCAGCCTATGCTGTCCCACTGCTGGGCAAAGGTCTCTTCCATTTTCCTCCACTAGAGAGCCTTAGAGCAGCTTCTGACCAATCAAGCTGGAAAGTCGTCGTCGTCCAAGTCATCGCGCCAACGCTTTCTAGGCCTACCCCTGCGACGCCGACCGTTTTCGGGTATCCACGGAGTGATCCTGGGAGCCCATTTTTCACGGGACTAATTCTAAGACTGGTATCGCCGATGTGGGCCACAAAACTGCCAAGTTGAAGTGGACTTGGGCGGGTCGTGTTAGCAGAATGTCGTAGCACTATTTATTTAAAAATATTATACCGTTTTTAGTATTTGTTATTATAACGGCAACAGAAATACATCATCTGTGTAAATTTCAACCGTCTAGCTATCCCGGTTCATAAGATACAGCCTGGTGACAGACGGACGGACAGACAGACGGGCAGCGGAGTCCGAGTAATAGGGTCCCGTTTTTATCCTTCGGGCACGGAACCTTACAAGTGACATTAATCTGTGACGTTTTATTTCCGAGAGTAATAACCATCTTATCTTATCTTACTTTGGGGTCCATATTTGGAAGCACATCGAACCTTTGGGTTATATTGTACTTATCCCCTTGCCTTACTCACCCGCATCAGGATTTCTGAAGGACTGCATAAGCTTCAGAATATCACCTGGTGCGTAGTGCCTGTAGACCTCTAACTTAGGATATGCTGATCCAAAAAGGTCCATACGCTTTCCGGCCATTGAGACGCAGCTACACGGGATGTGTCTCATTGTCTCCTCTAGTTCCTCACATGCCCTACATTTAGGGCTCTCAACAAGTTTCATTTTGAAGAGATGACTGTGATTATGAAAGTGTCCAGTCAGGGCTCCCAGAAGAGTTCTTGTCTGTTTTCTATTATATTAGTATAACCGTTTGTGCCACTTGTCAAAGTCTTCACCAAGTGTCTCCTTGGGGTGGATGTGTCCACTAATATCTCTCCATTCAGCCCTGTCTCTGTCTGTGAGTAATAACCATAGATCTAGCATTTGTTTTACTGCTAAATCCATGATAATAACTTATTTATTTATGAAATAAGGCACTACCCAATTCAATAAATCTTATACATATATGTAGCGACTCCTTTCCCGTTCGCGCACAATATTCAAGATACCAACCAACACTTGGTAAGGCCGTCACGTCTCAGATTTTATTCTCGCCGCAGCAGGAATGTAAGCAACCGGCTAATTATTAATTGATAGTTTACTGCAGATACTTTATTGGAACGAAGTTCCTTACGGCAGGCTTGGAGGAGATAGGGATTTTGCTGCGCGACCGAACTGAAAAAAATGTGATAGTAAAACCGTAAGGATGACCTCGTTAAATAAAACCGTTAAATGAGACGTGCGCAGGCGCGACAGTCGTATACACAAGAACTCTTGAACTTCGTTCCTACCTGGTGTCCCACGACACCACATTTCTTTTTTTTATTGATAAATAAATAAATAGGGACTAATTACACTGATTAAGCTAGCCCGAAAGTAAGTTCGAGACTTGTGTTATGGGATATCAACTCAACGATACTATATTTTATAACAAATACATATATAGATAATTACCCAAGACCCAGGACAATTCCAAAAAGGCCATTTTCCAACTTGCCCTGACCGGGGATCGAACCCGGGATTTCTGAGTGGCGGACTATCAAGACAGACAACGCGTTGTCTGTCTGTAATCAAATCTTGCAGGTTAAATTCAAAACTATTTATTTTACCATAATAACAAAATATTATACCACAATAATAAAATAAATAATTAAACTAAAAACTAAATAAACTACCTATAAACTAAAATATATCTCATTAAAAATAAAACATTTAATTTAAGTTAAATTTGACCCACTTCCCGGTTTCCGATTGAGCTGAAATTTTGCACCGCGTGTTTTTTAATAAATCAATTTTGTATATCGCGTGACAATGCAATATTAAATGACCTGCAGCTGATCTGATGAAGGAGTTGGAAGGTGGCTATAGGAACTCTAATGAAACGACGCAACCCTATCGAGTTTGGGCTCGTTTGATTCGTCTTGAGGAGTACTGAAGATAAAAGCTTATTTTTAAAATTAAAAAAAAGTACTTGTAAGCAAATAAGGAAATTGAATGAAGCTTCTACCAGCCTCTAGCGCAATATTCAAGATAACAAAGCTTGGTAAAACAGTCACGTCTGAGATTTGACTCACGCCGCAGCCGGAATGTAAGCAAACGGCTAATTTATTTAACTTATTTATAGTGTACAGATTATAGTATTTAGATAAGACACGTAGAAAGGATGGATAAAAGAAGATTATACTAAAAGATAATGAGATACTAAAAGGGTTTATTTATTAACGATCTCCGTGGCGTAGTGGTAATGGCCTGAATACACCTTCCGAGTAGAACGGAGAGACAGTGAAATGACACTGGGCCGAGACAGTGCTGCGGCCGAGTGAGAAAACTCTCACACGTATTTCAGAAGGGACGGTCAGTCAGTTCAGTTTATACCCGGTAGAAGGGCAAGATGGCGTCGAGTACCAAGTGGTCGCCGAATGCGTGTTCAGATCTACCGAGTGAGCGATTCATTCATAGCCATTTTGATTTTTTTTTTCAAAAATGTCATAAATCTTTTCAGTTACCTTTTTTTACAACATTTTTAACCGATTTTCAAAAACGAGGTGGATATCATTTCGTCGAGATCTTTTTTTAAATGTATTTTCAACGATTATTCGAAGACGCCTGGATCAAATTGGAAAATTATATTTTTGTTTGAAAAAGTATACTTGTCAGGTAGTTCCATAGGCATTTTATCAAAATCGGTTGTATAATTAGGGGGGGACGTCGGTGTTTAGTTTTGAAAAATTATTATCCGATAAACTTCAGACTGCAACTTTCGTGTGCAGCTCACAGACCCACCTAGTTTATTTATGAAGCAAATGTAAGTAGAAGGTGGGTTTTAACCAAAGTAATCGTTAACTAATAAATGAATTTGCCAATTTTGATAAAGCTGCCAGGCGCTGCCATTCACTACCGCGCTGGCATCGCTCCCAAATCGATGTTTGCAAGCTACCTACAATTAACTAGGATTCGAGGTACTTCGTCAACAAATGTTCCTCGATTTTTTTTTTTATAATTTTTATTCTATATCGATAGATTATCCAAAAGTATGGTGTACGTATTTTTCGAGATTTCGTGATGAGTGAGTGAGTGGTTTTCGCTTATATAATATATATACACTCACTCAACACGAAATCTCGAAAACTACTTAGCTCATTAGGAAATTTCATCTCTAAGGGGGTGAAAGAGGGGCTGCCATTTTGTATGAAACTTCGTCATTTTTAAAGTAAGACACATGAAATTTTTTAATAAGTGGTTAGTGAAAAATAAGGAACGGGAACGGGAACGAATTAAAAATCCTATTAGAAACATTTTCGACTTCTACGCGGACGAAGTCGCGTTTTAAAGCTAGTATTTCATTTGTTATCAAAGTGATTGAAAACAATAGAGATGTGGAGTTACATTTTTTTTTGCACATTAGATATATTTTTAAAAAAGTATGATGTACGTATTTTTTAGGATTCCGTACCCAAACGTCCGTCCGTCTGTCTATCACCAGGCTGTATCTCATCAACCGTTGATATTTTCACAGATGATGTATTTCTGTTGCTGCTATAACAACAAATACTAAAAACAGTATAAAGTAAATATTTAAGTGGGGCTCCCATACAACGTACGGAACCGTTCATGCGCGAATCCGACTCGCACTTGGCCTGTTAAGTGACCAACTGGTGTCATTTTTCAGGCCGCCTAGAGGCATCTGACATAGCTTGACGACTGCCATTAAATATTGACAGCAAGGTCCAACGGCTTATACGTGCCTTCCGAAGCACGGAGAAGCTCGAGAAATTCGAATGCCACTTGTGGTCACCCATCCTGGTGCAGACCACGCCAGGTGCCGCTTTACTTGAGAAAGCGCTATTAATGCTCTCCCGCTGGGCCACCGAGCTACCACGATGCATCAACACATCGACCTTTGAAATGACGACCTCCGTGGCGTAGTGGTCACCATGCTAGTCCGCCACCCAGAGGTCCCGGGTTCGATCCCCGGTCAGGGCAAGTTGGAAAATGGTCTTTTTCAAATGGTCCTGGGTCTTGGATGTTTATCTATATATGTATATGTTATAAAATATAGTATCGTTGAGTTAGTATCCCATAACACAAGTCTCGAACTTACTTTGGGGCTAGCTCAATCTGTGTGATTTGTCCCTATATATTAAAAAAAAAAAAAATTATATTTGAAAGGTATTTTTTTTCACTCACAAAACATAGCAATGTATACTAACTCAGTCCACATACCAAATTTTAATACAAATTGTAAATTGACGTTTTTGGATAAAATGCTGCAGTACAGTCAATTGCCGCTTCTTCTGAACTTGCGCTTAGGAAGCGGTATTAAAATTAGCTGGAAGTAAATGGTCTGTAAAAAAAAATTGTCGTACGTACCTTAATACTGACACACAAAATCATCAATAATGTAGGGTGTCCGCCCATTTTACCCAAATGTCCGGCCAAATAGGCTGGTCTGTCCGGCTATTAGGTTCAAAGATTTAGAATAGGTATACAAGTAGTGTAGATTTGCCACCGAGCGTCCAGGGGTAAGAGAAAGACATATTAATGATGCTATGTATTTTTTTTTACGTCGGGTTATAGGCACACTTTAAATATATGCAATTTGAAGAGTGCCTATAACCCGACCATGAAAAAATGTTCGGTCGGTGATAGAGACAAAACATGGCACTCTTTTCTTTTTTTTCTTTTAGAAATCTCAATAAGACTATCTCGCTCTATCAAAGCGTGTCAGGCCCTTGATTAGTTTTGGTGACCTGGCAACCCTAGCTCACGTCAACAACTATTATGAAATCAAAAGAAACATTGACAACTCGCTGCTTTCCAAAAATCAAATACTTTTTTCTAAACGTCAAAACAAACATTTTTAAACAAATACAGAGTAATGACGTCACAGTTTCTTGGAGTCAAATAGCGCTCTGAATATCAGTTTTTCTGCAATAATAAATCTAAAATCTTGTTGAAAATGGATGTGATCATGACAAGTGGCATTATTTTGTACACACACACACATACATAAACCCTCTCACACACACACACACACACACACACACACACACACACACACACACACACACACACACACACACACATATATACACACCCTCTCACGCATCCACACATCTTCACCAACACACAACACAACATACACGCATGTCAATAGAACTAAAAATCTCTATAAAGTTTTAAAATCTATTAGTAAACTAGGCCTATGTTAATACTGTTTGAAGGAGCCCCCTGCCACAGGCTTTTTCAAAGCTTATTAGGTGGGATTCCAGAAATTTGTATTATTCAACTACTGGCTTGGAAATAAAGATATTTGTGATTTCTTAACAATACCAAATAATTTATTTTTGAACCAGGAAAGAACCCAATTATCAAGTGATACTTATTCGACCTTTTCGGACAATTGCAGTAGTATATCTTTACACAGAGAACTCTGCTGCCCGTTCTTTGTAGTAAATATTCATTCGTAGTTCTTTGTTAAGTATTATATTAACCCATTTCACCACAAAATTGTGTCAGATGGAGAATACGCGAGTTGACACATTTGGCGAGCCACCTCATTTACCATCTAAAACCGACAAAGGTGCGTCGCCGCCTAATAACCCAAATTCGGTCCCGCCGGTGGCACCGACACTGTTTTATTTGAGGCTCGCGTGTGGCGGGCCTATAGCGAAGCAAATCATGGGGTGTGTTTCGAGTTACAGCGATTTTGGGTATTTTTTAGGAAGTCTCGCCAAATATGTCCATGATCTTTGAGATAGTGGAGAATCGCAGTTAGCTTTGTTTTTAGGGACAAAGATGTAACTGAGTACTTATATAAATAACCAGTAAAAGTGCGTCTCTGCCTAATAACCAAAATCCAGTCCCGCCGCGCCGGTGGCACCGAAACTATTTTGATTTGAGGCTCGTGTGTGGCGGGCCTATATAGCGAACCAAATGATGGGGTGTACTTCGACTTACAGCGTAGCTTGGTGTCCTGGGAAGACCAGCGTTGTGGTCAGAAGGCACAACATTATGCTGAGAGGAGGCCTTTTTGATATAGGCACAAATATTTTAATAGGTTAGAACTGTTATTATAATTGTTAAACCGTGTTTGTGATATATCAAATAAATTATTTTTCTTTCTTCCTTTCTTTCCTTACAGCTATTTTCGGCAATTTTTAAAGTCCTTAAAATAACTGCTCACGATTTAAATAAAATAAAATCTAGATCTCGATAAAAGCGTGAGCTTTAAGATAGTGTACAGTGTGATTTAAGGTTGTTTTTCTGACATTAAATATATAAACCAACCTATTTTGTTGAGCAGATCATAAAAAAAGATCGAGGGTATGGGCGAGAATCTAAATCATATCCATAGGCAATGCGGCTCACAACTATTTTCATTTGTCTACCACTTTGGGAATAAAAAAATGATATTGTTGGTATCACACCGATGGAAAAAATTAATGTTATATGCTAGTGATACTAACTTAATGTCCATAACTATTATGACAACCAACTTATAATACTTTAGTCCATTTCTTAGGTATTTAAAAGAATGTCAACAATCTTGACATGTATTTTTAATGAAATATCACTATAAAAATCAATATACTTATATTGATTTTTAGATAAGTAATAATAAGTCTTTATTTGCCAAAAACACAAAACTTAAATAGGTAGTTACACTTCTAATACTTCTGATAGCATCGATTCTTAAGTAACTTTCACTAGCCAGTCCCACGGGAAACCATCCGTCGAACTAGACGTTAATCTGTATTTCGGTGGATTGGTCACCCGTAGGAAATCAGACAGTGAATTATTGTAATTAAGTATATGTACTAATGTATGTGCTAAACGGCTATTATACAGACATAGCTTGTATAACTTCTTGCCCAACTAGAAGTTTCTGTTTTTGGGCAGAATATCTTTGCAAATTACAAATTATTTATTGTATAAATTACAAATTACATATATTTTTTGTAATTTGCAAAAGTATTAATTTGTAAAGTGTTTATTTCAATAAAAAGACATGTCAAGATTGTTTTTATTCTTACATACCTAAACAGAAAGTATGGATGCAGCCATCTTCAGGAGGTTCACTGAATTGCATGTTTTACATGACAATCAGTGAATCTTCTGTTGATATAACTTTCATTTATTTATTATTTTTGTCACAACTAAACTTTGTATGTATGGACTCCCATTGTGTAAAAATAAATGATTTTTATTTTTATATTTATTTTATTTTTGTTTATTTTAAACAAATGGACTATAATAATATATGAATAATAAATAAATAATAAATATATAGGGACAAATAACACTGATTGAGCTAGCCCCAAAGTAAGTTCGAGACTTGTGTTATGTGATACTAACTCAACGATACTATATTTATAACATATACATATATAGATAAACATCCACGACCCAGGACAATTTGAAAAAGACTATTTTTCAACTTGCCCTGACCGGGGATCGAACCCGGGACCTCTGGGTGGCGAACTAGCATGGTGACCACTACGCCACGGAGGTCGTCTAATATTGCAAAGAAACACTTCTGTGTAAAACGCTGACTATACCTACGACCCCACCCCAGCCGTATATCCGCGAATCGCTGTAAGCCCATGAACTCTGCCCTATTCTCACCGTCCGTGTAACACACGCCATTTTTATGATAATGTAACAGCCATCACAACTCGTAAATGTATGTAATTGGGCTTAATTTCAATATGCGTGTACCTTTCAACGAAGCTATTCCAGTGCCAGTTCAATTCTTATATAAATGATTCTTAATCTTACACAAGTTTACTTAGTTTGTTTTATGTGTGTGTACCTTGCGATCCATCACCAAACTCACAGACGTGAATGTCACCACTGCTAAATTAAAATGTGACTGGGCTGGTCACGTCAGCCGCACGCCGACCCAACTATGGGCGAAATCTCTAACTTTGTAGACCCCAACGAATGGACGTCGGCGTCCTGGAAAACCTAGGGGCCGATGGCGTGACGACCTAGATGCCTAGTCCGCCACCCAGAGGTCCCGGATTCGATCCCCGGTCAGGGCAAGTTGGAAAATAGCCTTTTTAAATTGTCCTGGGTCTTGGATGTTTATCTATTTAAGTATTTATTATAAAAAATAGTATCGTTGAGTTAGTATCCCATAACACAAGTCTCGATCTTACTTTGGGGCTAGCTCAATAAGTGTGATTTGTCCTATATATATATATATATATATATATATTATAAGCTGAGCTTCATATTTTTTGCCTGATGGCAACACCGTCCCTTTAAATATCGTGGCTCGACCGTGAGCGGCCCATTTTGCTGCTCGACCGCCATGCGGATAACACCTTGGTGAAATCTATCTTGTATTTTCCTTGTTTTGCAAGTCAGTAATATTTCGGTTTAATTATTAGTAAATTGTTTAAAATGGCTGTTCAGTTTATTTAATTAGTGTCAAATTACATTTATGGATTATAACCTCAAATGTTCTTTAGTATTTGTGTTTTTCTTTAATAAAATCCCTTAGGATTGCTAAAATCAGAATTGGGATTGAAACACATTTGCCCACTTATTTTCGCGTTTTAATTTTATTACTGGCTTGCAAAATTATTTGTGTGTCTTCATATTTTCCGTGTGTGTTATTAAAATTGTGCGTACGAGATCGCGTATCCGCAAACATAACTATAAAAGGCGTACATTGTGTAAATCACGGAATAGGAGTGTTAGTCCACTACGTGATAAGCGTGATCGGCTTTATCTTAAATCGCGGAGTGTCACGTACTTCGAGTGGTCACCGTTTTCGTGATCGTGCTATTCGAAGTGTTTGTAGTTTCTGGTAGTCTAGAACGCCATACGAATGACTCGCGTGGCCGTAATCGAACACGTGAACGTAATGGGGCATGTCGTAGTTCTCGTGATGGAGAAGAACGCCTTTTACGCAGTGTTTCACGAATTGGGTTGCGACGTCACCGTTGTAATCATAAGTCGAGGTCAGGTTAGACCGAGTCCTTGAAAAGTGGAAGCCCCAGAAATAATTCTCCACCAGAAAACTTTAGTCTCCCCATTGTCCTTACTCATAGATAGAAATAGAAGCTACTGTTCCTAATGTTTGTTCTTTGGTACGTGATATACTCGGTGAAAGTTCAGCGCCTAACAGAGAAGCATTGCGTGAACTCGATCGCGTTGATTATTGAGGAACATTCAGACCATGACAGTTTATTGGAGCCAAAAGAGATCATTAGGGAAACCGATAGTACGTGTACAGATTTAGCTCGTTGCCAGAGGGAGTGATGAATTGCTGTGCATTGTTTGTGTTGTTGTGGACGTACTAGAGTTGGGCCGTAGGCCGCGTGGCGGTAGGCGGTCAGCTCTGGTGGAGGTCGGGTTTCTTGAGGAAACCGTAGGGTCTGGAGGACCTGGCGATCACAGGGTGGTGATGCGCGTTTGTGTCAGTGACCTGCAATTCTGATCGTTGGTGATTTTGAGCTGATTTGATTAGTTTTGTTTTTAATACGGTTTAATGATCCCTTCTGACTCAATAAGCACTGTACTTTTTAGACATCGTGAAAATGAAGTCATTTTGTTATTTTCGTTGATTAATCAAATGTAAAATTTAAAAGTCCGTTCCAAATAACAAAAGATCCTGATGGGGTCGATAGTTTTAGGTATTCAGAAGATGCCCAAAGGCCATATACCAGTCGAAGTTAATATAGAGGTGCATCATAAGAATGACGAGTAGTGTTTTGAAGAAATCTCGAATGAGTGCCCCAACGGCCGTACTAAGGGCGATCGTACCAAAGTCCGTGGGTGCGCGGTGTGCGTGTATGAGGCAATAGTTGTTACTTTTTGGTCGGCTGTGAGAGCAGTGGTGTTGGTGGAGTTCATTCGAGATAGCTACACTATCAGTAGTAAAGAGAAAAGAAAAGAGACATGGAGTTAGAGGCCTAGGGAACTAATTTTTGTTTTGTTTTGATTATGTTAATCGACTCTGGTACCAGTCTCGATCTTTTAATATCGACGATCGTGTGTTTTTCATAAAGTTTTCTCGCATTTGACAGGGAAACTGGACTCCGGCATGCGCGGGCCATACAAAGTGGTCAAGGTGCTGCCAAGTGGATGTCATGAGCTTCGCTTGCTGAGCGGTGACTACGGCAAGGCGACGCAGGCTGCGGCACAATACATGGTGCCGTGGCGAGGCGAGTGGCAGCCGCTGTGCCGGAAGGCGTGTACTCTGTACGCGTGTCGGGTGCTGTCCCGGTGTGCGCGGACTCTGCGCGTGTCGGGTGCTGTCCCGGTGTGCGCAAACTCTGCGCGTGTCGGGTGCTGTCCCGGTGTGCGCAAACTCTGCGCGTGTCGGGTGCTGTCCCGGTGTGCGCAAACTCTGCGCGTTTCGGGTGCTGTCCCGGCGGGTGCTGTCCCGGTGTGCGCAAACTCTGCGCGTTTCGGGTGCTGTCCCGGCGGGTGCTGTCCCGGTGTGCGCAAACTCTGCGCTTTTCGGGTGCTTTCCTGGCGGGTGCTGTCCCGGTTAACGTGTTCTATGAACGCGTTTCAGACGCAGTCTTAGCAGCCGCTGTGCTGGTTCACGTTTTCAACATGGGGGGAACTAACTTGTACAAGTTCAAGTATGAGTATGAGTGAGACATTTGATGTGGAAACGTATGCATACTTTTGAAAGCGAAGTGTTTTAGTTTTGTCACGAAAGCGTTATTATGTATGAGGGCCTTGTATGTGCGATGTATGACAGATTAGGCAATGGTGTACATCGTCACAGCCAATTAACAATTTGTTTCTCACGCAGATTCTGACGATGACAACTCAGACGACGCCGGTGAATCTTTGGTGCCCCTGCTCGTCTCGCCAACCCTTTGAGTGAAGACGATGAGCAAACTCCTGCCGTACCTGCCTGTGCTTCTGCAGAGGATTCCTCCAGTGCAGCCGAGGACGGCGCACGGTCAGGAGAGGCCGTATAAGCTGAGCTTCATATTTTTTGCCTGATGGCAACACCGTCCCTTTAAATATCGTGGCTCGACCGTGAGCGGCCCATTTTGCTGCTCGACCGCCATGCGGATAACACCTTGGTGAAATCTATCTTGTATTTTCCTTGTTTTGCAAGTCAGTAATATTTCGGTTTAATTATTAGTAAATTGTTTAAAATGGCTGTTCAGTTTATTTAATTAGTGTCAAATTACATTTATGGATTATAACCTCAAATGTTCTTTAGTATTTGTGTTTTTTTAATAAAATCCCTTAGGATTGCTAAAAATATATATATATATATATATAAGACTGGCAAGCAAGAGCGCAAAATAGAGAGAAATGGAGATCTGAGAGGGAGGCCTTTGCCCAACAATGGGATCTAGCGAGCTCTAAATAAATAATATGTGTGTGTAAGTAGCCAACACCGCTACAGTGGCCAATATCAGTTCTTAAACCAAAATGGCAGGATTAAAGCCATCAAAAAGCCGGGACCGACGGCCTAACCTACTTTCCAAACAGAGCACCTCAATGTTTTTTTATTAGTACTTTCGAAAATAAAAAATAATCCTTATCTGTATAGGAACTTTTCCAATGAAACGACTTTAAATTACATCACCCCTGAAACTCCCAAGTAAATAATAAAATAAATAAATAAATATATATATACGGACAAATCACACTGATTGAGCTAGCCCCAAAGTAAGTTCGACACTTGTGTTATGGGATACTAACTCAACGATACTATATTTTATAATAAATACTTAAATAGATAAACATCCAAGACCCAGGACAATTTGAAAAAGGCCATTTTCCAACTTGCCCTGACCGGGGATCGAACCCGGGACCTCTGGGTGGCGGACTAGCATGGTGACCACTACGCCACGGAGGTCGTCAAGTAAAGTATTTACTTACCCTTTTATGTTCGTCTGTAATATAATATTCACGCACCAATTTATGTCAAAATTCATAATTTATTTAGTCGCTCGGCAAACTTTCGTCAATTTTCGGCTCGATTTATTAAAATGATAATTTAACACCATCAAAAAGCCATTTATGTCTGAAATTTCTTCCTGACACCATTAGAGAGATATGGCCTTCTTTTAATGAATTGTGAGGTTCTCAGAATGAGGAAAATATTCCGCAAATTGTATGAATATTTAGAAATTTTCTGACTTCTGTGGCTTTGCTATACAGCTAAAAGTATCTAACATATTATCGACTGCTAATCATCCTTCGATTATCTTCACCCTATTTTCTTGACCGCTTCTAAATATCTGCTGCTTGTTGGCTGGAAGAGATCCTTTCCTGGGATAAGCTCGCCTATGAAATTTTTCTTTTGTTACAATAAATAGATTAAAAACCAACAAACAAACAGCCAGTACCAATGGTCGAATGTGCCTTCCAAAGCACGCAGGAGCTCAAGATTCTGAACCATTCCCCTCTCAGCTACCTAAGCACTGATCAATGCTTAAGCAGCAGAGGCAAAATCGCGATCGTAACGACGTTCTATGATTTTCTTGGCAGTCTTAATGGGCTGGTTTTAGCCTCTTTATTCCTCACCATCAAACAGTGCGCCAGTTTCCTCACGAAATTATCCTTCACCGAAACCAAATCGCACAATTCGAACCATGAACCTGTAAAGATTGCACTCTGAAAAAACACACATAGGGCGTGTTCAGACGACACGCATACGCTAAGCCCACGCCTCGCGCACGTTTAGAGCACGCCTAGCGCGCTTTGAAATTTTTGAAAATTGCATATAAATTGAGTCATGTACAACTCAAAGTTCACCTGGTTTAGTGGAAAATTTCCGCGCCTACGCTTTTCTTTTAGGCAAGCCCTTGAACGTAAGGAAAATTCTATGCTTATCCTGTATAATCTAAAATTTCAAGCAAAAATTAATGCTGGAAATGCCCAGCACTGGCCAATAGCTGACGTAACAGAATCATACGCCAAATTACTACCTAATATGCAAAAACTCGTTTTGCATGTCGTAAAATGCGAGACATCCGCTTAATACTGGAGAATAATTCACACTGGGCTATGCGAAAGTACGAGTAAAATAAGGTTTTTGAATATTTTCTAACATATCGGTATTAACTTAAAGGAAGTAGTAGTTCAGGTCGTCTGACCACCTTGTGGTTGGGTGTTTAAGGTCGCTGGAAAGCACAGGATGCAGGCCGCTCTAGTTCGGTCATTTTGGAAATTCTTGGGAGAGAAATACTTAAATCCAGTAATAGATGTTTCGCAGCTGAATGAACGTAGAAAACAACAATAATTCTTTGACAAGTGTAGTTACAGAGATATCAGCAGACAAATGCGTACCGAAATCTCCCATTTGGATGTCACAGCCCGCTACCAGGCGACAGACGTGCAGCGGCTGTCGAACGGGGTAGATGAAGGTCGCGCGTGTAATAAAGGGATATTTTCTAATCAATAAAATCGACACAAAAAAGAACCTATTTGTGTTCTTATGGCTAACCTAACCCTTTTTGTTCCCAGTGGTGCGTATAAATATAACTAAATATATACGGACAAATCACACAGATCGACATGTTAACAATTGTATAGCTCCCATCGGTTAATGCAGTCCAGTCAAGTTAAACTAACCTTCAAGCTATTCTACTCACTAGCCTAATGTAATACTTGTGTAGAGTTTGGCATATTAACAATTAGTAAATCCCATCAATCTGTGCAATCCCGAGGAAATACTTCAATTACTTACCCTTACGCTGTCCTAAACACTTGGCCAATGTGATATTATAAAAGTGTGGAGTTTGGCATGTTAACAATTTGGAGCTTCCGTCGGTTCATTACGTAGTGGTGCTAGGCTCGGTAATTTTGTACGGGCTAGAAGTTTGACGTTAGATTTTTGGCACCGAATTTATGCGAAACCATTTATAACTAACTACAAAGAAAATAAGATGGGCGTTTCATGACAAAAGAAAAAACTTTTTTTCTTTACTAGCTTTTGCCCGCGGCTTCGCTCGCGTAGGGGTGAAATTTATCAAAATCCTTTCTTAGGGGATGCTTACGTCATAGTAGCTTTATGCATGCAAAGTCTCAGCCCGATCGGTTTAAAATTGACAAAGTTTCATACAAACTTTTATCCCCTATTTTATCCCGTTGGGGGTAGAATTGATTAAAATCCTTTCTTAGCGGATGCCTACGTCATAACATCTACCTGCATGCCAAATTTCAGCCCGATCCGTCCAGTGGTTTGGGCTGTGCGTTGATAGATCACTATGTCAGTCAGTCAGTCACCTTTGAGTTATATATATTTAGATCAGTCTTTCCCAAAGTGGGCGATAACGCCCCCTTGTGGGCGCTGGAGGCTTTAAGGGGGGCGGTAACGGGCCTAGAATAAAGTTGGGGGCGCTGATGTGATTTAAGCAATGAGTGATTTATAACTTCAGCTATTTCATATTTTAAAATTAACTGAAATTAAAATCCTCTTACTACACAACATCCATTTATTAGTTCATATTTATATCCTTTTTTATTGTACAAATATAAACTAAAAATGTAATTAATATTTATTATTTTAATGCGTTCACAACGCTATTTATATCGTTAATGAAAAAATTTCGTGTTTTAAAGTTTCGCAGGTGAGGTCCCCACTTCCGATACTCTTTATTATTGTAAAATTGTATTATTATTGCTATTTTTTTATTTAAAATTAACAATGTTGATTATTTTTATTTTTTATAAAAGATACTCTAATGTACTGGTGTATGTATTATTATTGCTCTCTCTTGTAAAAAAGTCTAGTTTAGAATATAGGTTGAATTAAACTACAGGCAAGACAAATATGTGATTCAGGTTTTATGGTGAAAAAAATGGGTGCACTACAAAATAACAGATTTTTTAAAGTGGGCGGTTGATAAAATAAGTTTGGGAACCTCTGATTTAGATTAATCGCTTACATTCACTCATACAGAAGATGGTTAGTAGGTAAGTACATGAACCCTGGCAGGGCGTTGCGAGCTTATGCGTCTTAGTTGTGTTCATATAATAAAAATAGTATTTATATTCAAGTAGAAAAAAAAAGAATTGAAATAAATTAAACAGTAGGTAAATTAAATCGATGTCAGTAGTTAGAAATAATAGATTAGATTAAAAACTTCTACATCAAAAATAATAATAAAAAATTGTGATAAATTCAATTTCAACGAATAGTAATAGGTGCCTATTAGAAACTAAAAATATAATTATTATAAATATAATTACTGCAAGTGCGTTGGTCAGATGCAATTTAAAATTGGAACGACTACGTAGATATTTTGGTGAGTGTATTGAGTGTTTCTCTAGAACGCTATTTATTTTATAAGTTGTCATCTAAATATTCCTTGACCGAGTAATATCCCTTCGACAATAGTAACTCTTTAAGTTTTTTAAAGAATTTTTTATCAATTTTGGTAGTTTATTGTACATCTTGATTCTCATCTTCTTGGAACTTAGAATGACCTGCTTCTCCGGCGCGTATCGTTGAAGTCGATCGGGGGAAATGGGAGGGAATTTTATTTGGTTAGTACCTATTTTCACCCTTACTTAGGATGCCGCTGCAGAGGCGGGCGTAAAAATACCAACACAAGTTTAATTGACGCAAATTAAAAAAAAACCAACAACACCATCTAGTGATGAATGGCAGAGCTATTTGATCCAACCGATGTTAAGTGGAATTCCTATTAGTAGCGCCATCTATTATTTGCCAGGTGAATTAAAAAATTCTCCGACTTTTAAGCGTTAACACTTGAAAGTCGTTTACTTACAAGTGTTAACGCTTACAAGTTAACCCCCAATAACTTTTAGGGGTAAACCGATTTTCAGCAAACTTGAAAATCGAGCCGTTCGGTCTTAAATAAATCGATCGAAAAACCACTGCAAGAAAACTTGCTTTTTACGTTAAAAAATCGCATTCTCGCATCAAAATCGCTCCATCCGTTTAAGTTATGATGCCATAGGCAGACACACAGAATGACGGACATTAACGACAAACTTATAACCAAAGGTCGGAATTAGGTAGACTTATCCTAATATCCCATATTACACTGATTTCATACAGCGAAAGAATAAAGTGGATATGCCTCAAATCCCGAGATAAATTTTAAAGAGCAGAAAAATCCCGTGATTTATTAAATAAAAAAGTTGTTGACTTTAACACAATTTAAACCACTGCACGCGCGACGTTGCCAACATTTAAAAACTAATAAAAATACTAATGTAAATACTAATCAAAATTGTATTTCAATTTATCTTTGCTTTATTTGTCTTATCTATCTCTAAGGTTTTTATTATTATTTATTTGTAATATTGTTGGCAAAACGGGATTGTCCACTATCCTCTCGGGAAGATCCATATAAATATCAACATTTCGATGCAAGTACATAAATAACTCTACATAATTCCGACTTCTACTTATAACATCCCACTTTTTTGTCGGGGGTTACAAATCAAAGCCCGCTACGCAGCGGTGGCTATTTAATTCTTTAATTAGCCATCAAACAGGCCTAGATTTCTAATTACCTCAAATCACAAACTTAACTGAGCACAAAACCCGCTGAACATTCACCGGCAGCTGAAAATGTTCCAGCCGATTATTTTGGTTGTCATCGCTGTGTTGCCGCAGAAATTTTACTGTTTCAATTCAGTAGGTTATTCGCCATTGCTCCAAAAAAACTTCATAATTAGTACTTTTTTTTATTGGTTTTTCATTATGTATGTAAGTGTGTATGACTGTGAGAATGGATTCAAGTCAGTGGACCCAAAAGGTCATTGCTGCAATTAGCAACATCATATTTGTTAATTTTATTTTGTGGCAACACTGCCTTATTGTCAAAAATCACCCCTTCCGTGCTCGATCGCATTATACATACACCGTCTTAAAGCGCCTCTTTCATTTTCCAACTAAAAAACAGTCCACAACTTTAATTTTTCCAAAAAGAACTGACTTCTCCCCCGAAGTACACAACCGATTTTGAATTTTGAGATAATTTTCTTTAGCGCCGGACATGGGGTAATTTTCAATGGGTCGTGTTGTCTCCTTTGGGACTACCTGATAAGCTTTTTGTTGAATTTTAAAAAATACTGAGCCACGTACGTACCTCCAGGAGTACTCCTGCGAAGTTTCAAATAAAATGGTCTAAGTAATCTTGTTTCTCCATACAAACTTTGGACCTCCGTTTCACCCCCTTAGGGTAAGAGTTTTGAAAAATCCTTTCTTAGTGCACCCCTAGACCTTACAAGGAACCTATATGCCAAATTTGGAGTCTCTAGACTCAGCGGTTTGGGCTGTGCGTTGATATGTCAGACAGCCAGTCATTCATTAATTCAGTTTCTTCCTTTATATATATACACACATATACATTCTTTTATATTATATTATATATATATATAGTTTTTCTAAGGACGTAACTAAGTAGGTTAAATGGGAATAAACCAAGTAATGCACACTGTCCCCTATATTCATTAAACGAATGTGCTATTTATTCACCACGTTTCAGTTCGTGATTAAATGCTGCTGTCTATTAATAATCAATTAATAAAAATGATATACACGGCTCATGGCCGTTATACATGCAATAAATCGTGGTTGTGCCAGCAAACTATAACACTGTGGAAGTATTTTATCAAGTGCTACTTACCGGCCAAGTGCGATTCAGACGTGCACTAAAGATTTGGTTCCATTAGCTATAAAAATTAAGTTTGTTGTATGGGAGCCCCACTTAGATATGTATTTTATTCTGTTTTCAGTATTTGTTTAAAGCGGCAATAGAAATACATCAATCTGTGAAAATTTCCACTGATTCAAAGATTCAAATGTTTACTCAGTAATTAGACCTTCACAGGCACTTTTACACGTCAATAAGTATAATTTATGTTACGTGTAAAGTATATTAAAATTTAATTTATTTTTAAAGAAAAGCTACCGATACCAGCGCTTCCTAACGACTACTGCTGAGAAGAAACGCCGAAAGAAACTCATTTTCACAGCATTGGTCGCCTACTCGCCAGAAGGGCTTTGTCATATTATTATTATTATTGTCTTTTAATTAATAAATACTTTTAATATAATACAATGTTGATACATTATAACATGTAATGCTTGCGAACAAGTAAACAAACATAAATTGCGTAATAAAAAATATTAAGTAGTCAAAAAAGCGAAGCCGAGCTGACCAGTCCCTCCCGGCAGCACCCGTTCACGAGTTGACGCACGGATCAGCCATCGTTAAACTCAACCATATTAGAGGGAATCCAACGACCCGACCAGCGACGCCACCACCGGATTGGACATTTTAGTGAGCATGAAAAACCCGAACTCGCAGACCTTGTCAAGAGAAAATATTAATTATTATGTTGGTCACTTATTGATCGCAGAGCATTTACATGTTTTTACAGTAAGCTTATTATAGTAACAGAAAATGCAGCTATTTATGTTTCATGTGTGGACTTTTTTATTATTATGGTAACCATTAATGCAGCTGTTTTACGTTTCATGTGTGGAGTTTACTGTCTATCTATCACGGTTCCTGAAATACAGCGAGGTTACAGGCGGACGAACAGACAAGACGGACAGCGGAGCCTTAGTGATAGGGTACCGTTTTTACCCTTTGGGTACGGAACCCTAAAATTTCAACTGTCTAGCAATCACGGTTCATGAGACACAGCCAGGTTACAGACGGACGGACAGACGGACAGCGGAGTCTTAGTAATAGGGTGCCGTTTTTAACTCTATGGGTACGAAACCCTAAAATGACCCTATCAAAAGTACGAGTACATTCAAGTAGAGACCATGACTGTCGTTACTTCAATTGCCGGACCAATCAGAAACTGTGTTTGGCTCTGCGACGTTGCTGACCTGGGGGGTTACTCCAGAAAAGAATACGATATTAGTTCGATAGTCGTATTCTATTTCTTTGCCAAACCAAATTAGACTTTACCATCATTCCTGCATGCTTAATGTTGCTTGACACTACAACGTGGATACGCAGTAACGTCCGTCTTGCGTACCAGTTTTGGAGTAACCCACCTGGAAGAAAGAATCTGTTAATGAAGATTAAATATTTAACAGATCTGGAAATACGATTATTTTAACCAAATTATCTTTTGTCTGATATTTAGACACCGACTTTTACTATCTGATAAATCATTAATTTTTCTTAAAGGTATATATGAAATTTTCGGGGTCTAGTGCTGCCCCCATTTAAAATAAATTATTTGAAAGGAAACGCAGATATCATTTAAAATTGTGTCTTGATCAAGCCCTAGATCACCCTTCAAACTACTGTATTTTATAAACTATGTGATACAGTTTTATAGTGAGAACGTGAAGTTTTTCTACGCACAATTGCGAAAAACCACCACTTTTGGCAAATGTGTGTAGAAAACCTTTACGTTCTCACTTTTAACTGTAAACAATAGTTCATGAAATAGTTTAAAGGGTTATCTAGTGCCTGGTCAAGACTAAATTTTAAATTATATCTCCATTTCTTTTCAAATGGCTTTGGACTCCGAAAATTTCATGTATCCCCTTAAAATATTAATTTTAAAATATCTACTAATTAATATTAACTATACCTAAGAAGATTTAAAAGAGAGAGAGAAATTGAGAAGATTTAAAAGCGAGAGAGTAATGGAAATTAAATTAATAGCGTACAAGACAAGCTCGCACATTTCATCTGCACGCGGTCACATATTATGTAGGTCGCGTGTCAGCTGTTTTTATTTAACATTTTAAATCATGTTATAACATTCAATTGAGACACTATTGAGTGGCGATCGAGAAAGGACCGTCACAACCAACTCTACAATGTAATTAATATCGACAATAAACAGTTACTACGTGACGTGGTCTTGTGTCTCCGTAACATCATCAAACTTCAACATTAACATCTCTTCATGTATGGTGCGGGCCTAGGTGACAACCGAAGCCTGCGCCGTGCAAATATTAAAAAAATATTTCGGGGAATCCGCCTATTGGAACTTTTAGGCTAAATAAAGTTTTGAACAAATATTTAAAGTTAATTAACCCTAAAAGTATAATAAAAAGAGTTAAATTAACGAGTAACTGTCCATTATGGAGTCCAATCCACGCAGCTTGAACAAGCCCCAAATTACTTCCTTTTCGTCCTCTTCATATTAAAAGTTGTACAATTATCGTTGGAGCCTCGCAGTCTATTTAATTTCCATTTGTCGTTTTTGTGCGCGGAGTCCAACGACTTCAAATAATTTAACAAGCAGGACTGAATTTATTACGTAAAATTGACGACCGCCGTGGCGTAGTGGGCACCCTGCTAGTCCGCCACCCAGAGGTCCCGGGTTCAATCCCCAGTCAGGGCAAGTTGGAAAATGGCCTTTTTCAAATTGTTTTGGGTCTTGGATGTTTATCTATATATGTATTTATTATAAAATATAGTATCGTTGAATTAACATCCCATAACATAAGTCTCGAACCTACTATGGGGATAGCTCAATCAGTGTTATTTGTCCCTATATATTTATTTATTTATTATACACTATCACTTGTTTCATAATGGGTCATACACCCGTGAATAGACATACCTAGGGCTGCAAGCCCCAAAGGTTACTTTTACCCTGGTGATGGGCCAAGGTGGAAAAAAGGAGTCCCAATCTAAACTTCGACAAACCGATATGCTTCTCAAAAAGCATAGTCTAAAAATAACTTTTTTTTAAAATAAATACCCAATATTTTAAGTGAAGTGCAAGTCCAGCAGTTTCACTCATAGCAAGTCGTTGGTGCAATACGAGGCTCATTACTTGTTCTTGTTTGAATAAAGCTAACAATTAGCGTGGCAACTGCTACTACGTGTATTCAAGGCTCCCCTATTTCAAGGTAAAGCAAAGTTGTTGTATAATAACTTGAATTCGGTATTGGACTCAATTTTTTTCTTATTTATATCAGAAAGTTACATGATACGACACCTAAAACATATATAAAAATTTTGCTTCGCTCAAAAATAAGCAATTTATAAGCCTTCAAATCCGATGGAATGGGAAACTGTAAAATAACAGAAAAAGGATGCACGTACAAACGCGTGACGTCACTGTCATTAGGTGTCTCGCTTACGAAAGAGATAGCGATCCGCACCATGCTCCCACTCTTATATTTTAAATGATAATTGCTGCCTCATTTAATGACCAATTTACTTTCTATTTTCGGAAAACGGCCTCTTGTTAGTGTTATTTGTTATTCGTCTAAAATATTTTCCAAAAACAAACTAAGTCAAATAGCCTATTATAAACATGACACCTATTTTACCTGTGGTTGACCAAATAAATGATTATATATTTGAATAAGTTCCTATAATAAAGGTTAAGCTAAATCTGTCATCTGAACAGCAATTTTATATGCTGCTGTCCTTTTTCGACGCTTGGAACCGTCATTAGCTGGAGCGAGAGAGAGCAACGTAACGACACGGAATCTGCGCGATGATGCCATCGCTCTCTCGCTCTGGCGAGTGACGATTCTGGACGACAGAAAACGACAGCAGCATAGAGAAGTGCTTTTCCGTGCTGCGAGATGTAGCCTAACCCCAAGCTGATCTGGAAAAAAAGGAAAAACTTAGAATGTACCAGCTATTTCTATTTCCTCTCATATTATATAAGCTGATCGAAGGATTAGGGGAAAAAAGACGTAAGTATATATTAACCCTTTCACCGGCGAACGTCGGATTTATCTTTATCCGACAAACATTGTCGTGCCAATACCGCGAGCGTCGGATATTTCCGACAAAAAAAATGCTCGTATTGCACATAACTTAAGTATCCACGTCCCTTTTTGGTTGTAGGTATATATTTTAGATATACTACCCCTCGTGCTGGGGGCACGACAACTGATATGAAGTCTCGCAGTGAAAGGGCTAATGAGCCATGCGGCTAGCAAGTAGTATCCAATCACTGTTTTAATTCCCTTTTACCATCTTAAGGGGCTACCTGAATTTTTCGGGGCCAGTGCTGCCCCCGTTTCAAATAAATCATTTAAAAGGAAACAGAGATATCATTTAAAATTTTATCTTGATCAGACCCTAGATAACCCTTCAAACTATTTTATCAACTACTGTTTACAGTTTAAAGTGAGAACGTGAAACTTTTCTACGCATAATTGCGAAAAACGGCCACTTTTGGCGGAGGAATGATTTATTTGAAATGGGGGCAGCACTGGACCCTTAAAAATTCAGGTAGCCCCTTAACGCGCACCAACAAACAATACACGTCACTTAACTTACAAAAGCGCTCAGTCACTGAGCTCCTCATGTAGAGACCTAAGAGAAACAAATACAAATAGATGCTTGTAAGTGAGTACAATGCGGCACAAATAAGTTGAACAAAAATGGCGGACTTCAAAGCATTTTTGAACAAATTCCCGGCACGTAGGTTGAACCAAAATGGCGGTTATCGGCGCAGATACATAAAATGCACCAACGACCGCCATTTCGGTTCAATTTACGTGTCGGGAATTTGTACAAAAATGCTTTGAAATCCGCCATTTTTGTTCAACTTTTTTGTGTCGCATTTTACGTTTGTGTACAGACTTAATGCCATATACATAAAACCTCATTCAACTGAACTATTATAAAACCTTAAACCCAGATTAAACCCACACAGACGATTAAGCAAAGTTACGAAGACATTAAAGTAAAGCACAGTTAAGCACACTGCCATACCATTACATTTAAAATAAGCACTGAAAAATTCGACCTCTGCAGTTTAACTATACGCCAACGAGCTCTTGGCAAAACGCTAAATTTCTAATTTACCCGAAAAAGTGCAATGACCAGGCGTGACCTATCTTTATATTATGCAGTTTAAGTCTTCTTCCAGTGCCATCTTCAACAAAGGTCGGCAATCATCATTGCTATCTGCAAGAGGCAGTCGGAATAGGGATTGCGTACTCTGGTTGTACTATTGGCGTAGATTTTTCAGCCACGATTTCTCCTCTGTCCAGAGCTCCTTCTGCCTTGGATCTTGCCTTGTATGATGGTAATACCATTATTGGCGTTGGTTTTTCAGCCACGATGTTCTCCTCTGTCCAGAGCTCCTTCTACCTTGTATGATGGTAGTACAATTATTGGCGTTGTTTTTTCAGCCACAATGTTCTTCTCTGTCCAGGCCTCCGTCTGCCTTGGATCTTGCCTTGTATGATGGTAATACCATTATTGGCGTTGGTTTTTCAGCCACGATGGTCTCCTCAGTTCAGGGCTCCTTCTGCATTGGATCTTGCCTTGTACGATGGTTGTGCCATTATTGGCGTTGGTTTTTCAGCCACGATGTTCTACTCCGTCCGGGGCTGCTTCTGCCTTGGATTTTTCCGTGTATGATGGTGGTACCATTATTGGCGTTGTTTTTTCAGCCACGATGTTCTCCTTCGTCCAGGGCTCCTTATGCCTTGGATCTTGCCGTGTATGATGGTAGTACCATTATTGGCGTTGTTTTTTCAGCCACGATGTTCTCCTTCGTCCAGAGCTCCTTATGCCTTGGATCTTACCTTGTATGATGGTAATACCATTATTGGCGTTGGTTTTTCAGCCACGATGTTCTACTCCGTCCAGGGCTGCTTCTGCCTTGGATCTTGCCGTGTATGATGGTAGTACCATTATTGGCGTTGTTTTTTCAGCCACAATGTTCTTCTTCGTCCAGGGCTCCTTCTGCCTTGGATCTTTCTTGTATGATGGTAGTACCATTATTGGCATTGGTTTTTCAGCCACGATGGTCTCCTCCGTTCAGGGCTCCTTCTGCCTTGGATCTTGCCTTGTATGATGGTTATACAATTGTTGGCGTTGGTTTTTCAGCCAAGATGGTCTCCTCCGTCCAGGGCTCCTTCTGCCTTGGATCTTTCCTCGTACGATGGTTGTACCATTATTGGCGTTGGTTAATCAGCCACGATGGTCTCCTCCGTTCAGGGCTGGTTTCTCAGCCACAACGTTCTTCTCCGTCCAGAGCTCCTTCTGCCATGATGCGTTAGACGACGGGTGGGACTCGCCGATGCTAGGACACTGGATCCACTTACATACCACTCTGTAGGTGAACCTAGTGTCTTTGCATTGAGATATAAAAATACTTATAACAGTTATAATTCTATTTTAATTTTAATTGAATATCTATAATATTTTATTTTTCTTTATCTCTGTGAATATGGATGCCTTATATCTGAAACAAACATTATTATAGTTATTGTGTAAGTTGAAACAGTTCATATTTGTTCTTTACGCATTATTTGGGCCATATATTTTGATTTTTTCTTTGCCATTTTCTACAACCAGGAAATCTTAAGCATTCTACAGTAAACTCACGTTTCGAATGCATCCAATTTGTTGCACGTGATTTCAGTTAATGCTTCTGTTTCATATAAAGTTTCTTTAACGGTGTATATAAAAATAGCAGTTTAATAAACAATGTGGAAGGGACATACCCGTAATAAATCGAACCAGGGGCTGTATTAAATTAATATTGTCATCAAAAGTATGCAGCCGCCCGGGCAATTTGTATGGGAATGCCGATTTTTTTGTTTGTCTTTTGGTTGTTATTTTAATTTCATTGTACTATAGTGATCTAGTTATAGCCCGTGGTTCGATTAATTACGGGTACCTATGTCCCTTCCACGTTGTTGTATACAACGCTTAGATCATTTAATACAGGATAAGCCTTACCTGCGCGTTCCCCTCTGCCAAAGTATAAGAACCAAAATCTAATACGTTCATAAAAACTAGTTGCGTAATCGATTATGATCATTATGTGAATCGGTAAGGCATCGAAAAGACGTCTAAAAGTGCTCCGTTAAAAATGCCATATTATGTAATTTTCTCGTGTAGAAAGAGGTCAAACACATTTAATCTCCCAAAAGATGGCATAACCTTTCATAAGTAAGTATTTTTTTATTTTATTAACGTTGTTTTCTATTAAAATGTAATTTCTGAAATATCGACGGAATATCTATTAGTATCGATTACGAAAAAATCGAATCACGTTTGCAACTGAAGTGCCATTTTTCAAACGCGGAGTCAACTAAGCGAATGTATTTTCCATACAAAAACCATACGTTTAGTGACTACGCGTTTGAAAAATCGCACCACTGATTTCCTTTCATCCCAGAGACTATAGCGCACTCACGAGACTATGTATTTATGATTTACAACCTTCGACTTTATTCCCTGTGCATTAGCGTTGAATATATTTTTTCTCTTCTCTCTCTTTCTTGCCAAGAGTGTATTATTATGTGTATTTACACATTTTTTTCAATGTGAGCTTTATTGGTGTGCAGAAAATAAGCTAGTGTTTGAGTTTTTGGTAGTGTGCATTTATAGCGTGTGATTTTGTTTAGATGTAGAGCTTACCCCCGCACCAAAAGCGGCAGAAAGTTTTGTATGAAGATTTGTCTGCGTAACTCATTCTATATTAAATGATCTAAGATACAACGTGTAACGGAAAGTAAACATACTAATCAATGTGAACAACTTTTACTATGGGACCATCCGTGAAATCTTTAAAAAAAAGTCTGCACCTCCATACATTTTGGCACGGTAGCTAATTAATTTTGTATACCCTTACAAAACAAAAAAGAATACTCAAATCGGTTCAGGCGTCTTCAAATAATCGGTGAACATACATTCAAAAAAGGTCATGACCAATTCATAACCTCCTTCTTTTTGGAAATAGGTTAAAAACGTAACAGAGTGCAACGGCCTGCAGTGACCTCCCTGCAGTTAGTTCAGAGTGCATGCAGTGGGCTAATTCAATCAAACTGCATATTTTATTCCGCAGATAATGCAGCGAGCAAAGAAACTTACTTTCGTAATTTATACCCAGAAGGTATACTGGAGTGGGTTGTAATGCAGCTGGTTCTATTTATTTTGTTATATAAGTACGATTTAGTATAATTTATCTAGTTTAATAAAACAAGTACTATTGCGATTGTATCAAAATGCAGATTATCGGCGCAGGTAAGTACAAATAATGCGCCGAAGACCGCCATTTTGGTTCAATTTACGTGTCGGGAATTTGTCCAAAAAGGCTTTGAAGACCGCCATTTTTTGTTCAACTTATTTGTGTCGTATTGTTACTAATTATTTTTTTTTAAATACAAACGTCCCGACGACAACGTGGAAGGGACACATCCAAAATAAATCGAACCACAGACTATACAATAGATCACTATAGTACTTATAATGATAATAGCAGTCAAAAACCAGTAACGTGCACAAACGTTTTTGACAGTAGGTATACACATTTTTTTTTTAATAACACTGATTAAGCTAACTAAATCAACGATATATGTACTATATTTTATAACAAATACAAGACCCAGGAGAATTTGAAAAAGGCCATTTTCCAACTTTCCCTGACCGGGGATCGAACCCGGGACCTCTGGGTGGCGGACTAGCATGGTGACCACTACGCCACGGAGGTCGTCTCTTACTAAATCTTACCTAAATTACGAGAACGGCTACATATGAACCTTCATAATTTTTCGATATTATCCGATAATTATGGTGGTACAGGGTAGACAAGTTCTACGTGTCCATATGAAATACACGCTACTGCGACAAAAAAAAAGACAAAACCGAAATTCGACATTCCCATACAAATTTCCCGGGTGGCTGCACACTTTTATATGAAAATGCCGATTTATTTTTTTATTTTTGAATGTTATTTCATTCTTATTATATTAAAGTGATCTAGTACATCCCGTACTTTGATTTATTACGGGTATGTCCCATCCACGTTGTATAATACTCATAGGAACACTTGGAAAACATAACCCCCCTGACGCAGTAGGGTAAACAGCAAGAATTTCATATAAGACAAAAAATATTAATTAATAATGAAAATGAAGGCAAGCTTTTCACTAACGTATTGCGCTTGAACTTGACCTTTTTTTTAATAGCCATGTATGTCCCACTGCTGGGCAAAGACCTCCCTTCTCTCCTTCCAGTACTCTCTATCTCTGGTCTCTTCTTTCCAATTCTTCTCAAACACTTTCAGTTATCGTCAGCCCATCTCGTCCTTGGTCTTCCTCGCTTCCTGTGGCCATCTGATGGAACCCAGTTTCTCGATTTGTGAGCCCATCTTTCCTCATGCATACGACCAACGTGACCCGCGCAATCATATCTTGACCTTAAGTATCTTTTTTTTAATCTGTATTTTTATTTGACAATATTTAATTTTGTGACATGGGAGGATACAAGAATTTTTCGGGGTCCAGTGCTGCTCCCATTTGATATAAATCATTTGAAAGAAAACTGAGATTTCATTTAAAATTTTGTCTTTACCGAGCCCTGGATAACCCTTCAAACTATTTGTAAACTAGAGCGAAAAGTAGAGCGAAAAACGGCTACTTTTGGCATTCTCCCTATAAATTGTAATACGTGGGGCGCACTATAAGTTTCCGGAATAAATATGAAAAAATACTATTAAAGGTACAAAATTAATTTATTGTTTTTCAAAATAATCTCCCTTGGCGTCTATGCACTTTTTCATTCGATGAAACCAGTTTTGAAAACTTTTGTGCCACTCCTCTGTGGTGACCTCTGAAACGTGTTTTTCATACTCCTCGACAGCCTCTTCTGGTGATGAAAATCGTTGACCGCGTAATTGGTTCTTAATTTTTGGGAACAGAAAAAAGTCACAAGGTGCCAGGTCGGGACTGTATGCAGGATGACTTATGAGTTCTACATTTTTCGCCTTCAAAAAGTCGTTTGTCTGTCTGGCCGTGTGAGAACTAGCATTGTCGTGGTGCAGGATGATACGGCGTTTACGGTTATTTTTACGGAGTTCGTCAATAACTTCCGGCAAACAAATGGTCGTGTACCAGTCACTATTCACTGTACGACAATTCTCTAAAGCAACAGTAGCCACGTATCCAGTTTTATTAAAAAAAGAAGCAATCATCCGCTTAGATGCACTTTTCACGCGCGGCACTTTGGTTGGTTTCGGCTCATCTTGAAAGACCCATACGCTCGATTGCTGCTTTGTTTTGGGATCGTAGCAATAAATCCATGTTTCGTCACCTGTTACTATGTCCCACACCAAATTTGACGCACCTTCGTTGAATTTGGTAAGCATGGCACTGCACCAAGTGACGCGGTCCGTTTTTTGAGCCTCGGTCAAGTTGTGTGGGATCCACCGCGAGCACAGCTGTCTCACACCCAAATGTTTGTGTAGGATTAATTGTATTTGACTCATGCCTATTTCTAAGGATGCGCGAATTTCATGGTAGGTCACATGCCTGTCTGTTTCAATCATACGGCGCACAGCATCGATGTTTTTGTTGGTCACAGCGGTGGACGGCCGACCATCGCGAGATTCGTCACTGAGATTGATACGACCACGCTTGAATTCTGCAAACCAGCTATAAACAGTTGTCTTGCATGGTGCTTCATTGCCAAAAGCTGTTTCAAGCCGAGCGATGCTCTGTTGAGCTGTCAAATTACACTTAAAATCGTAGAAAATCATACTACGAAAATTTTCCCGAGTTAAATCCATGTTGATGCAGACACACAATTTTTTAAATGGCGCCACAAGGTAAAAACAAAAGACAGTCAGATGAAACAAACTACATTCTACAGCCAAAGAGTTCTATTTTCAAATGTTGCAATAAATTTTTAAATATTGTTAATGTAAGTGGCCAGTTCCGGAAACTTATAGTGCGCCCTATGTAGGCTTGGACAAGACAACATTTTATATGATATTATCTCTTTTTCCTTTTAAATGATTAATTTGAAATGGAGACAGCACAGGTCGCCCTAATTTTAATGTATCCCCATAACGTATGCATGTATTGAAAAAAGAAAATGTACTTATTTCTTCTTCATTCCTTGTTTCGGTGTTTCGACGACCTTCATGGCGTAGTGGTCACCATGCTAGTCCGCCACCCAGAGGTTCCGGGTTCGATCCCCGGTTAGGGCAAGTTATAAAATAGCCTTTTTCAAATTGTTCTGGGTCTTGGATGTTAATCTATATGTATTTGTTATAAAATATAGTATCGTTGAGTTAGTATCCCATAACACAAGTCTCGAACTTACTTTGGGCCTAGCTCAACCAGTGTTATTTGTCCCTATATATTTATTTTTTATTTATTAATAGTAATTTAATGGCGGAGCGCTAGTGGACGAAAAGGGTACTGGAATGGAGACCACGTACTCACGCCAGACCCAGAGGACGGCCACCGATGAGATGGGTCGATGATATCCGGAGACAAGAGGGCCCAAATTGGATGGCAAAAGCCAGAGACCGCCAATGTTGGAGAAGAATGCAGGAGGCCTACATCCAGAAATGGATATATAAGGGCTGCTGCTGATGATGATGATTTATTTTAAAATTAATGTATCCCTTAACGTATGCATGTATTGAAAGAAAAATAGTGCTTATTTATAGTGATGTAATTAAATCATCTAGATGTGTCTTGGTGTAATGTTATATTTTAATAAATAGATAAACTAAGAGTAACCGTTAGATCCGAAGTCTTGCTGCCCTAGGCCGAATATAACCACCGTTTCTAAAGCCGTAAAAGGTCGACTTGAGGGCGGCGAAGTGTGTATGAACAAAGAGGCCATCGATTGCCTTACACTTTGTAATGGAGGGCTTGTCCGCGATAGTTACATAAGATCGATGTGTTGCCAACCAACGCCAACACACGGAGTTTTTGGCGGGAAGTCAAGGGGTTCAGTTGGAGTTGGCTTTAAATTATTTTGCAAATTGATTCTAGTGGACTTTATAATATAAAATCGGTGTAGTTTAGTGTTATAAATGCTCATGCTCATGGACAATATGTAAAATGGTTAAAGTGGACATTCATAGTGCGGCTGTAGTGTTATTTATATTCGGACTGTAGTGGGCGTCTTTAGACGCCGTCCGCCACTCATTCGGCTATGAAAACCAGTGGACTCGTATAGATTTGTTGCCAGAAGCTCCCTTGAAGCAATCAAAGGACCTACACCAACCGTTGATTGTATAGTTAGGTTAGGGTTAGGAATAAAGAAATTGGCGCCCGCGCCATTGGCTAACTAGACACTGGCAAATTAAGCTTTTTTTAATCGCCAACAACAAGAAAAAAAAAAAAAAAAAAACGCCAACACACGCTTCTTAAGCGGGAGAGGGGAGGGGATCCATAGTGGGGAAAGGATGAAAAAATTTTAAAAACGCCTGAAACTTTTTTGTTGTTAGGAATAACTCTCTTATTTATCGTAAATAAATATCAGATTTTTTGGTTCAGTCAATTAATTATAAAAATAAAAATGTTTTTGATCGCAATTTTACGTCATATGAGAAAAGGCAAAAGAAATGGTGGCGTTAAGATGAATAGTGTACGAAATTGTGATCAAAATAATTTTTATTTTTCATAATTAATTGACTGAACCAAAAAATCTGATAGTGGATTTTTCCAATTTTAAACTGTGTTAATTTATAAGTTATTTCGCCTTGGAAAGATGGTATCGTACTCGTAATGCTTTACCGATATTTCGTGTAGGAGGTACAATACCCGGCACGTAAGTGGAACAAAAATGGCGGTCGTTGTTGTACGTTATTTGTCCGTTCAAAACCACATTTCTATCACATTTCTATCCGAACTTTAGATAGAAATGATTTTGGCTTTGAATATATACCAAAAAATGTCTTTTAACACTTTTATCTCCGATTATATAACGATTTATGCGAGCGTTGCCATCGATATTATTCTTATTTTTATTCATTTCATTCTTTCGCCCCTAATAGATATAAAAAACTTTCAATTTAGATTATACCTATAATAATATTATATTATATCGTCAGGCTGCTTAGCTCATAGTGGGGAGAGGCTGGTGTACTGAGATACAGGCTCTGCTTAGTTCAGACACACCAGTCTCTCACAATCTTGTATAACAATTTGCCATTTAAAATCTGACTATTCTTAAGTATGTATTTTTAGGTATAAGATTGTGGAGAAAATAAAGAAATTTTGAATTTGAATTTTTAATTATCTCCAATTATACATGCGCCGACGGCTGCCTTTTTTGTTTAACTTACGTGCCGGGTATTGTACAAATACAATCCTTTTAAAGTCACACAAAAACAATAAATCTCTGGTCCACGTTACATTATTCTCTACGGCCATCTTGTACCTTTATATATATGATCATCGTACACATCACAGTAACGGTTTCAAAGAATAATTTCCAAAAACTACCGACTTCATTTTCTTCAGATACGCAAAGGTTTTTTTCAAATCTCCAAAGCTTTTTTTTAACACATTCCACCAAATAATATGCGACTAACTAGGTAAGCTTTTAATTAAAAAAAATTATAGAAATAGCTTCACAATTGGCGAAGATATCGCGTTACATACAAAGAAAAAACATATACTTAGCCGCATTGATAATCTCGTCTTTTATTAAGTCGGTTGAAAAGGCGTAGTTTTTCCCAGTAAGCAACTTTTGATAACCTAGTTAGCCACTAATTAGCTAGTCGCTAGTCCGCCAATCCGGAGGTTCTGGGTTCGATCCCCAGCCAAGGCAAGTTGGAAAATGGCCTTTATCAAATTGTCCTGGGTCTTGGGTGTTTATCTATATATGTATTTCAATATAAAATATAGTATCGTTAGGTTAGTATCCCATAACACAAGCTTAAGGGGCTACCTGAGGTCCAGTGCTGCCCCAATTTGAAATAAATCATTTCAAAAGAAACGGAGATATTATTTAAAATTTTGATATAACCCTAGATAACCCTTCAAACTATTTTATGAACTACTGTTTTTATTTTAAAGTGTATTATATATATATTTGAAAGAGAGCGACGGAACGCTTCAAAATGGTTAAACTAATCTTGTTTGTCTCTATACAAACTTTGGACCGTTTCACTCCCTTAGGGGATGAATTTTGAAAAATCCTAAAATACATATTCACGTATTTCTCGCCGGGAGTACTCTTGCGAAGTTTCGAATAAAATGGTCAAACTAATCTTTTTTCTCCATACAAACTTTGGACCCCCGTTTCACCCCTTTAGGGGATGAATTTTGAAAAATCCTGAAATGTGTATTACTTATTCAGAGCCGGGAATACTTTTGCGAAGTTTCAAATAAAATGGTCAAGCTAATCTTGTTTCTCTATAAAATCTTTGGACCCCCGTCACACCCCGTTAGGGGATGAATTTTGGAAAATCCTGAAACATGTTTTTACTTATTTACCGCCGGGAGTACTTTTGCGAAGTTTCAAATAAAATGGTCAAACTAATCCTGTTTGTCCATACAAACTTTGGACCCCTGTTTCACCCCATTAGGGGGAGAATTTTGAAAAATCCTAAAATACATATTCACTTATATACCGCCGGGAGTACTCTTGCGAAGTTTCAAATAAAATAGTTAAACTAATCTTGTTTGTCTATACAAACTTTGGACCGTTTCACCCCTTAGGGGATGAATTTTGGAAAATCCTGAAACATGTTTTTACTTATTTACCGCCGGGAGTACTTTTGCGAAGTTTCAAATAAAATGGTCAAACTAATCCTGTTTGTCCATACAAACTTTGGACCCCTGTTTCACCCCATTAGGGGGAGAATTTTGAAAAATCCTTTCTTATAAACCCCTGGACCTAATAAGGAAACTATGTGCTAAATTTGGAGTCTTTAGACTCAGTGGTTTGGACTGTGCGTATGTCAGTCATATGTATAGATTATATCTCCCTTACTAAAAAAAAAACTTGCTTGTTGCTCATGAATTTTCTTTAATAAAAAAAGTATTAAAACTCTTTTCAACATAAAAAAAAATATTTATAGGATTAAAAAAATTAAATAAATAAGGGTTATTACATCCCTGTTTGAACGATTGCACTGCAACCATAATTTCTAGGTCTATGACTGCAACAGGCAACCTTTCAACCCTTGCAAACCCTACCTATGATGTAACTGTACTGCACGCAATATACCGCCCTTCGCTCAGCCCTTAACCCCGGCCCTCCGACCTACTTCCAGGGTCGTTGACCCGCAAGGTCGTCAGCTGATCGATGGCGTGTCATGGGGTTGAGGAGCCACGCTTCTTTATACGTCGATAACGTTGGTCAATTATTGTTATTAAAATATTGTAGATAGTTTCTAGTTAAAATTAATCGAAATAATCGACTCAAATAATTGTTTTAGACGATTATTTCAATAAAATTTTAAGTAGGTAAGTATTTAACTTTTTCATTTGTAAAAACGTAAATTACTAAGCAGAATAATTGTGTAAGTATTAGACGACCTCCTTGGCGTAATGATACTTTTTTTTTTGCATTTTTCATAGTAACGATATCACGTGACTACTTCGATTTGTATGAGAACCTAGATATTTTTTTCGTATTTCAAAAAACATTTATTGGGAAAAGTTGTTCAAAATGATGGACTGAATAACCCCTTAAAATATTTGTACTTAATTAAAAAGGACATTGTATAAACGCGATTAACATGGTCTCGAAAGTATGCTATAACTAGGGTTGCCAAACTTAATAGCCGGACAGACCAGCTTATTTTGGCCGGACATTCGGAGAAAATGTCAGGACACCCTCGGCCGGCCACCCAAATTATTAAGGATTTTTTGTGTCAATATTATTACTTACGAAAAAAAATTGTATGAAAAATCAAGATATTTTTTATTATAACCATAAATCATGTTAAATTCTAATAAAATCGAATGCTAAATCATTCAAATAGCTTCGTTTATTAATCAGTCAAATAAATTCATCAGTCACAATTAAATTCTAGATAATCATTTATAGAGATTTTTAAATGATCCTTAAATTTAAATCAATGAATTTATCAAACATTTTATTAATTCTTCTTACATTTTGCGGGAGTGACCGACAGTCGACTCGCCTGCGCCTGGACTCAGCGCTCGCTCGTTTGCAAAATGTAAAAAGCCTAACAAAATCCGGACAAGCCGGATACCGTTTATTTGGCCGGACACGCAACTAAAAAACCTAACTAAGTCCGGCTTTATCCGGACGCCTGACAACGCTAGCTATAACGAATTACTTACATCATATGTTTATAATTGCGAAATACGGTATATCGATAGATAATTATAATCAATTACTTGATGTCGTACGTTCATCGTTGTGATGTATGGTAGGTACATCCGTAGTTCATTATGACGAATTTTCTTATTTCGAATGGACTTCGTAATATACAACCTGGACGGTACATACCCGTAATAAATCGAATCACGGGCTACTAGATCATCATCATCATCATCCGAGCGTATTCCCGGTTGCATCCTCAGCAGTAACGCTTCAGAGCCCGGGGTCCGCTACCTAACCAAGGAGATTTGACGCAAAGGGCAAACCAGGAACCAATCCTTGGATAGTTTGATGATCAAACGCTAGGTGGCGTTTGGGACCCACAGTTTTACGTGCCTTCCGAAACACGGAATCATCTTTCTTTTCGGATAATCAGGTGATTCAAGCCTGCAATATCCTATCCAGACTAGAAACAACTTTTAACAAAGTATGCTTCCCATTGGGAATCGAACCCATGACCTCCGGGTCACAACGCGAACGCTTTGACCACTGGACCACGGAGGCAGTCAGTCCACGGGCTACTAGATCACTATAGTATAATGAAATTAAAATAACAAACTAATAACCAAAAAAATAATAGCGGTTTGGCTGTTATTTTATTTTAATTGTAATATAAATTATATATAAAACGATTTGTTACATATAATAATATAATAATAATAATAAAATCTTTATTCAAATAATGTAGTGTATTAACACACGGCGTCCAGTGGCATCATTTTGGAGGGAAAAAATGTAATGTTTGACCCAACGACACGGTAAGAAGAAGACGGCGTCGAAGTTACGCGGCTGAAATTCTGCTGTTATAATTTAACTGCAGAAACTTACGTCGCGTTTTACATATATCAATACTAAAGATTTATATAGGATAGATTTCCTTCACGACAAAATTGTGATAAAAAATGCCAAGCATTAAGGCACCTACAAGAATATACGAGTCCGTAATTCCGTGAACAAATGTTTATTTTCCGTGACAATAATTGCTCAATACGGGCTGGAACATGTCTGCTGCCAAAATCGGGACACTGCGGCGTCAGGCGTTGGCCACGAGCCAAAAAGGACGCAGGACTAAATGAAACTAGAAGAATGGGAATACAAAGTTATTCGTTTTGATAATTGAGAGTAATATTGTATGAACTTCGATTATTTATGACTTATGTGGAAGGAAAATAATTTTTTCTCTATAAAGGTAAGTTATAAGAAATCAAGCTATATAAGGAAATTTTTCTTGGAGGAAAAATAAGAATATTTTTACGTACCTATTATATGATATTAGTTAGTGCGTTACTAATTATAACATTAGTAACTGGAGAGCATTGACGAAGCAAAAGAGGTTTGCAAGGATACTAGTAAGTGGAGATCCATAGGCTCTGCATTCTTTCATGGGAATCAGGCCTGAAAATATGTTGGTTGTAGCTGTGTAGTGTATTAAACACAGGGCGTCGAAGTTACGCGGCCGAAGTTCTGCAGTTGAATTATTTCTTCGTGGAAAACGCGACGTAAGTTTTACCATGTTTTACTTTACTAGTAATTCAAATAGCATTGCAGGCGTAATTTCGCCAAAGTTGGGTCGCGCAACTTCTAGAAGTTTTTTTTTACCTATTTCGCACAGTATTATGCATCCCTACCTATGTAAATACGCACATGCATACATGCAAAATAATACACATGCAATGCATATCTTTTCTTTATCTTTGGGGAAGAAAGTTTTAGTTTTATAAATAAATATCAGTAGGATACACAGCAAGAGATGGGCCATCAGAACAGAGTGGTTGCCTAAAGATGGTAACCGTCACCCAGGTAGGCCAAGAAAGCGCTGGCGAGACTATCTCGACGCATTCCAAAAAGGAACGGTCGAGCCTAACACAAGAAAGGGATAAGTGGAAGAAGATGGGAGAGACCTTTGCCCAACAATGGGATAAATACGGTTAATGAAAAAAAAACTAGCTACGCCCCGCGGTATATATAAAAAGTAGCCTACGTGTTAATCCAGGGTGCTAGCTTCCTGCATACCAAATTTTATCAAAATTGGTTTAGCAGTTTGCGCGTGAAGAAGTAACAAACATACACACTCACAAACTTTCGCCTTTATAATATTATTAGTGTGATAATTTAGTTACGTTACATTATAAAGATTTACATTACATTATAGGGCGATTTGGACTGTGTGTTCCCGCGCGCTGGAATCGAGGTGGTGGGGCGGCTGTAGCGCCGCGAAGACGTCCGCGCTTGTTCACTGCTCCCGCTGGCACTAACTATGTAAAAAATGCTCCAACGGCCAGAGCTCTGCAGTTGCTCGGTGACATGCTCGTTCAACAAATTGACATTGACATATTTAACCATTCTATAATTTTATAAATAAGTTAATATTGTATTTAAATTCTATAAATTTTACTGACTGACCTGACTTTGTTTTATTTTCTATATTTGTGTAAAATTTTAGCTAACGTGCGGATGCTTTGGTTGATGCAAACTGTTAATCTGTATGTGTAATGTGTGTAATTTAAATAAATAAACAATAAACCAAAATTTTTAGGAAAATATTTTCGTATGTACCTAATTTATAACTCGAGAATAACGACGACCCTATTAGGGGTCGTTTGTATTCAGGGCTGCCACATAACTTGTATATTCGAAGGCCATTCCGCGTCACATGAGCAACTCTGGGAAACCCCTAAAATTTTATGCGAGAGTGCGTGTAATTTTGTTTATTATATCAATAAAGTGCTTCATTTTTATCTTGGCCTATTTTTAGGGTTCCGTACCCACAGGGTAAAAACCCTATCACTAAGACTCAACTGTCCGTCTGTCTGTCGTCGATGATACAGCGTGGTGACCATAGACCTGGATTTTTTTTAAGCTGGTGACAGACAGGCAGACGGATGGACAGACGGATAGCGGAGTGTCATTAATAGGTTCCCGTTTTTACTCTTTGGGTACGGAACCCTAAAAATGAGCAAGATGGAACTAGTCAGTCGCGCGATATAAATTTTATCTTGGTTTATCCACGGTGTCGTGCAACGAAGGGCTCAACATTTTACACAATGTGTTGGTTGATAAACTTTTAAACTACTTGCCTAGCGTCTAGCTTGCCATCCCTGCTTAGAAAGAAACTCAGTCCGGTTTAGGACCCTATTCTACCTTTTGAGGGTTCCGTATTAAACAAGGAACCCTTATAGTTTGCCATGTGTCTGTCTGTCTGTCTGCGGTTTTACTCAGAGACTATATAAGTACGAGAAAGCTGTAATTTGGCATGGGTATTTTCGACAAAGGTCTTGTCAACAAAGTGGTAAAATAAAATCACGAATTTTTTTTTTAATGTAAGTTCCAGATACTTGCAAAGTGGGAGTCAATTTTTCTTTCTCGATTATTTAAAGTGGGTATGTTTTCAGGCATTCTTTTATTCCTTTTATCACATCATAGCATATCATTTATATTTAACGACCTCCGTAGCGTAGTATCACCATTCTAGTCCGCCAACAAGAGGTCCCGGGTTCGATCCCCGGTCAGGGCAAGTTGGAAAATGGCCTTTTTCAATTGTCCTGGGTCTTGGATGTTTATCTATATATGTATTTGTTATAAAATATAGTATCGTTGAGTTAGTATCCCATAACACAAATCTCAAACTCACTTTGGGGCTAGCTCAATCAGTGTTATTTGTCTCTATACATTTATTTGTTTATTTTACTATCTCTGTTAGGTTCAGCAGCTCTCTTTGGAAGTTAGCCAGGCGAAAAGCTGATATCATTTTGCTGACGCAACCACTAGCAGGGATTCCGTGTTTTGGATGCAAAATGCATTGTGAGCATTTTTTTACACTTTTTGATTTTGGGGTAAATTCCGGGACAAATTAATTATTTTACTGAACCTACCAAACAAGGTACGATAAAAATAATTGGTTTTTCTCTTAAAGTGTTAAGTTATAGTTACATATTCATGTACCTTACCTATATCTTAATACGTTCTTTGCTCTAAAAACCTTCTGACTCTTCTTAAAGCCTTATTTTCATAAAAGCAGCCTTTTCTGAAACCTTTTTAAGTAAAAAGGCGTTTATCATTTGAGATCCGCCAGATATCCGCAAGTACTGTCAGAATCCAGGTTAAGTAGCGCTGGCGACGTGCTGCATCAGCTTTGCTCTTTTTCGTGAAAGGTTTTTTTAAGAAAAGGATACACAATACGTCTACAATGTCCTTTTTTTTACAGACTTCAAAAAAGGAGGAGTTTATTAATTCGTTGGAATCTTTTTGGAATGAAGTTCCTTACGGCAGGCTTGGAGGAGATAGGGATTTTGCTGCGCGACCGAACTGAAAAAAATGTGATAGTAAAACCGTAAGGATGACCTCGTTAAATAAAACCGTTAAATGAGACGTGCGCAGGCGCGACAGTCGTATACACAAGCGAGTAGTGTATAATATCTTTCTCTTCCTCCCTCTTTCTTTTCGTTCTCTCATCTCTTCTCTCTCTATTACCACTCCACCCCTCCAATGCATAGTATATACTCATGAATTCATGGACAAGCACGTGGCGAATACTCACATTATAGATACATTTTACTCGTGAGTAGCCACGTTTATTTGTACATTAGCCGAAGGAACTTCGTTCCTACCTGGTGTCCCACGACACCACATTTCTTTTTTTTATGTATCTTCATGTTCGACGATTATTCGAACACGCCTAAATCGATTTGGAATATTCGTTTTGGAAAAGGGCATATCGGTTAATCGGTTGTGTAGTTTGGGGTTGAAGACCGTTTATAGTTTTGAGTAATAATGAAAATTCTCATACCTATTAAGAGAAAGATAGTCTTTTTAATTATTTTTTGCTTTAATACGCTTGTAAACAATGAGAGACAAAATACCTATCCTTCATCATCATCATATCAGCCACAGGAAGTCCACTGCTGGACATAGGCCTCCCCAAAGGATTGAAGTGGCAGTGGGCGGGGCACATAGCGCGAAGAACTGATGGCCGATGGAGCAGAAAGGTTCTCGAATGGTAGCCACGTACCGGCAAGCGCATTGTAGGACACCCACCTGCTAGATGGTCAGATGTCCTAAGCAAGGTTGCAGGGAGGCGCTGGATGCAGGCCGCTTCCGATCGGTCGTTTTGGAATAACCAGCCAAGTGCGAGTGTGAACCCTTCACGCACGTGTCATACTCGTACGTACCATTATCTATGAAAAAAAACATTCATCGTTTGTTGTATGGGAGCCTCGTTTAAATACAATCTGTTAGTCTGTCAGAGAAATACATTATCTGAGAAAATTTCAACTGTCTAGCTATCACGGTTCATGAAATACAGCCTGGTGACAGATAGACGGACAAACGTCTAGTGGAGTCTCAGTAATAGGGTCCCGTTTTTACGGGTACGGAACTACCCATAACAATATGCAAAAACATACATAATAATTTTTATAAAAGAAAAGTATACCCTTTCAAACAAAAAATGATATTTTTAAATCGGTACAGGCGTCTTTGAATAATCGATGAACATACATAAAAAAATAAAGGATTGCGACGAATTGATAACCTCCTCCTTTTTTGGAAGTCGGTTAAAAACATACAAAAAATATGGCAAAAACATGGGACAAAAACGAACTTTAGCTATTACTAATAATATTTACGAAATCTGAATTAAAGTTATAAGATTTAATATTTCCACTTAAAATAATATCTCAAATGGCTTATAACAACAGAGTTCTATTGAATAGATATTATTGGAGCCTTCAGAGTTCCAAGAATTTAATTTCTCCCTTCATTCTGCCCTTTGTTCCTCGCACAATACTAATAGCTCCATCTAGGAACGCCAATGAAAACTAAACGTTCATTTCTGGAAAACTTTTCTTTTGCGTACCTACCTACTAACACCTACTAAGATATGAAAGTACTAACTGGGTCAGTAATTCTGTAAATCGATTCTCCATTTTCCATTTTCCAACAATCAGATACTTTTTCCTAAACGTCAAAACAAAGATTTGTATAAAATTCAGGTAAAATAATGACGTCATTGATTTTTGGAGTCAAATAGCGCTCTTATTTTTAGCTTTTCTACAATATTAAATCTAAAATCACCTTTAAATGGATATGTTCAAACACAAGTGACATTATTTTGCGACGATTAATTTTCTCATCAATACAAAATAATTTACTTTTGACCCAGGAAAATAACCCAATTCTACTACTATTAAAATTTGAATAGGCTTAAAAATATAAGATAAAATATGATAGGTAATATATGTAATGAGTTTGGACGTCTATTATTTAATCACACAAAAATAGTTGAATAGATTGGTTTGAGTTATTTTAAAGGAATCATGACTGGATTTTTTTTGCCAATTATAAGTAGATTATCAAAAAAATCTTGTACGCGTATTTTTTCTTCTCAATGACTAACAAAAAAAATACAAGAAATGCGCTGTGCATTGAAATTTCGCATGTCACACACAAATTTCGCACGTCTTACATCATCTTCGACATCATGAAGTCGTCTGGTATTGCTTCGAAAAAGTCTTATCTTTTGAATTTGAGTGTGATCAATTTTCTGCTCAACAAAACCAAATTCACATCTTTATTAGATGGTAATTTTCAATTTTCCATAAACACACGTATAATGTTTAATACTTCGTTATAAAAAAATATATACTTATATTTCTTGACAATAAAAGTTTTAATCCTTCTTCTACGTCAGAATTTTATTACTTTAATGTTCCAAAAAAAATTGTCTTTACGCACTTTAATTTATCCCATAAACGCACTTCATTTAAATTGAATTCGTAAATTCCCATACTGACTGTCCCCACCTTCTAGAACTCATCGGAATATATGCTCCTCAGAGAATGTTGAGGGGCCGCATTTTTTAAATTACTTGTCACATTACGAATGGTTTACGCGATCGTTTCCATACGGGCGCATTTATGAAATGATCGTATGCGAAGGATTTGCAACGAGTGGTTTCGACCACTCGTAATTTTGACATTTGTGGTGTACATATGGCAAAGAAACCTTTCATGGAGAATCCGTTCCGATTCATACTGCTTTTTTATTCATGGTGAAATTCTTACAAAACCATAGACATATTTTCGATGTCTTCTGCGTAAAACAATATTATTTTTAGCTGACACGGCGGTTTCAAAAATACGGTCAAGTGGTTTTTACGCAAGTGATGAGTTGGAAAACTACACGTTTGGCGTTTCGGCGAGTCTTTAAATGAAAAATAGCACTCCAGAAACATTCCCACATTCGTTACGCGTTAGTAGCTACTAATTATCGACAAAATTATTTTCTACTTAGAGCTTGCAATAAAGGTTCTCCTTTGATACAGATATGGACATCCTAGGCTTAAAGACAATGGCATTAAAAATGCCTTCTATTAATATAGATCATTTCCTGACCAGGATTATTGCTTTCCGCTTAAACCGTTATATACATTATCATTAATCAGTTATTCTTTTTTTCAGCTTTACCGCTCACTTATCTAATTGTAGATTGTATAAACACAACATTGTACCGTTTTGGTTAGTAAAACCTAGATTTAGGATCTAGGAGGATAGATGAGATAAAGGAAAGACTAGATATTGGCAAATAAGATAGGTATAATGAACAACCATTACATTACATTAGTTAGAAAGATTCACAAGAACACTAGGTACAGATTAGGTAGTCAGGGTCGTGAGTTATAGGCACTAGATCCGTTGAGTAGCCCTTCTAGGTAGAAGAACTACTTAGCTAGAGATGCAGCCGAAGAAAAAGAGGACGAGCGCCGGCCGCCGCGCCTTATATATGGGCATGGGCCCCCCCCCCGCTGCGCCGAAAAGGGGCGGAGGAGTACTGGAGCCCGCGCGATGTCACAACATATTAAGTACTACGAGTATAACTCGTAGTATTTAATATTATAATTTATAATAATAATTATAATTTATAATATTAAGATTTATAAATGTATAGTTGATAATTTTCCAAACAAATAAAATAAATTAAAGTTTATTCGTAATGTTCGTAAACACTAGAATAGAATAGAATACAATAGAATGGAATGGAACAAAATCGAACGGAACGGAACGAAACGGAATTGAATTGAACGGAATGGAATTGAATCATTTATTTGCATGATTTATACAAGATACAAACAACCTGCATGCAGACGTGCAAATATTAACAATATAAATGTCTCATCTACTTAATTAAACTTACATTATACAATTCTATTACTAAATATAATTTAAAATTGATTATCAAAATTTAGATTTTTCATTGTAAAAATAAATTATTAGTATTAAATAAATTCAATGTTACTGTCCATATACTCTTTAATGCTATAAAATCTTTTTTTGATTCAACCATTCCATCAGTGTTTTTTTACAAACGCTGTAGAGATCTCTGACTAACCAGATTTCCAGACAAATGGACAAATCCTAACTAAAACATAGGTAATCGATTGTCCTTAACCAGCTTCATTCGTATGTTCAATGCTAATCCAGGTTGGGTAACCATCCGCATGGAATCTCCCCAATCGCCACCGTTACAATAGAAAAACTACTCATAACTTATTGAATGGCAGCATTGCGCAGGTCAACTGGAAGACTAAGGCTGCTTTTCTACCAGCAATAAATCGATCATTCTCAGAAGATCCATTGACCAGATCCAGAATGGATCAAGTGAGATATTTTTTTCTATTTGGATCCAGATCCACGAAGAGCTAAGCAGTGAGCGTTTCTGACTTGGGTATTGGCGTAGAGTTAAAAACATGATAGAATGGTCTTAACTTTAATTATTAAATATCTAAATAAACAGTTTTTTTAACCCATCTCACTGCTGGGCAAAAGGCTTTCCAATATCCTTCCACTCATCCCAGTTTAGCATCTAGCATCCCATGCTGGTATCTTACCAAACTAGGTACAAAAATGAAGTAAGAACTTTAATTGGTAGGCAAATTAAAAACCCGAGAGTTTCAAAAACGCCATCTAGTGATGAGTAGCGGAACTAATATTACAATTGGTATTCGTGGCGCTATCTATAATTTGCTAGGCAAATTAAAAAACCCTGACTTTCAAGCGTTATTCCCCAATTACTTTTAAACGGCTGAACCGATTTTAAACATAACTAAGAACCACTCCATGGAAACTTGCTTTCATGTAAAAAAACCGCATCCAAATCGGCCCATCCGTTCGAGAGCTACGATGACAGACAGATATTAGCGCAAACTTATAACACCCCTTTTTTGTTGTTAGTTAAAAACCTTTTCCGTTACCGTTATCTAAAATCTTTTCCATTACAGCATTTACGAACTGATTTATCAGAAAAACATGTTGCACTCGCACCAGTGGAAAGACAGCCTAAGCATTTGACGTTTGTTTTTCATCACCTGCCTGCCTCAATCAAGACTAGGTAGGTTGGGCATAGGTACTATATACTATGTTATATAGGTAATGTCGTATACAGACTCCCAGTAAGGTACCTTCCTAAATTAAGTTCTTCTGCAGTAAAGTAAGGTAATTACAGAAAGGTACGTAGATATCTAAATAAATAAATATATAGGGACAAATAACACTGGTTGAGCTAGCCTAAACTTGTGCTATGGGATACTATATTTTATAGCAAATACATATATAGATAAACATCCATTAAACAACATAAATTAAATAAAACTGCAAAATATGGGTTGGTGGGTAAAAAGTCATTCTGTATAGGGTCTAACTAAATATATTGAAACTATTTTGAAGGTGAGTTCAGTCCGTGATATTGAACAACTTTCCCCAAGGAACATATGTCGAAATATGGAAAATATATTTTGCTTTCCATGCAACCTCGGATCAGCAGATCGGCCAACTTGTATGAGAGGCCAAAAATGACTTTTAGGATTTTCTATACGTGTTCCTTGGGGATCAGTATCATGGTCTGAAATAAATAAACACAAATTAAATTAAATTATACTAAATTCAGCCATGAAACAGTTTAATTATATATCGTGGAAGGGACATACCCGCAATAAATCGAACCACGGGCTATACTAGATCACTATAGTATGTATAATGAAATTAAAATAACAGCCGAAACAAAAAAAAATTCGACATTTCCATACAAAAGTGTACAGCCGCTCGGGCATTTTGTAGGGGAATTTCGAAATTTTATTTGGTTATTTGGTTGTTATTTTAATTTCATTATACTATAGTGATGTAGTATAGCCCGTGGTTTGATTTATTACGGGTATGTCCATTCCACTTTGTATTTTGTTAGATCTTATATAACGTGGAAGAGACATACCCGTAAAACGGGCTATACTACAGTCCGTTTGTTTAGGTATTTAAAAGAATGTAAACAATCTTGACATGTCTTTTTTATTGAAATATACACTTTATAAATCAATGCCTTTTCAAATGACAAAATAAGTTATGTAATTTATGATTTAAAAAATAAATAATTTGTAATTTGCGAAGGTATTGATTTATAAAGTGTATATTTTAATAAAAAGACATGTCCAGATTGTTTACATTCTTTTAAATACCTAAAATAACGCACTTTAGATCACTGTAGTATAATAAAATTAAAATAGCAGTCAAGAAACAAAAAAAAATATGGACATTCCAATACAAATTGCCCGAGCGGCTGCACACTTATATATGGATATGTCAAATTTTTTTCGTTGTTATTTTTATTTTATTATACTATAGTGATCTAGTAGCCCGTGGTTCGATTTATAACGTATATATCCGATTTATAACCTACATAGTTGGCTGTACTTTTATAACATAGTCCTTAGTCGTGGTATGTACTACTTGGCAAAGTTTTCCAAACCGCATAGCAGCAAGTCACTGACCTATGCCTTTACGAGTGAGACCTGCAGTGTGCAATAATGTTAACTGCCACCTCTAAACATTTATGAATCTGGACTGAAGTACAGAGTCTATATTTTCTGACCAGTTAAACTTCCGTTCCTAATGTAGGTTGTTTTTTTTTTGAACTATGTTATCGTTATTATTTCTAATCAATTATCTTTTTTACTAGCTGGGCGACCAATATACCTAGGTTAAGGATGTTATACGCAAGTTATTATTTTTATTATATTGTAGTAAGGTTCTTCTAGATATGTGTCAGAATCAGGGACAAGAATATCGATATATCGATACCCGATATCGGTATTTTATCAAAAATTTTCTTATACAAATTTCGTTATATCGATACTAAGTACTGGTATTATATCGTTATTTCGTATAAAATACCGGTATTATATCGAAATTTGTATCTATATATCAATAAAATACCGATATCGGGTATTTATATATCGATAAAAATATATCGGTATTCCTGTCCCTGAGCAGAATTCCTGGTATACGAGTAAAAACTAGCCAAAAATGCCATTTTTCCATACTTTTAGTAAGGAAAAAATAGAATTTCTAGCTAGTTTTTACCGTAACGTTAATCGTTGTGTTGTAGGTACCGTTCGTTTAGTGACTTCGGCACCATACAAATCATTTAAATCTGGGATATTGGACTAGGCTCCCGTTTTCACATAGGTTTTTGTTGGATGGAATTAATTTGTTATGGTTATTATTTTAATTTCATTTTTTTTTTGTTTCATGGATAATAATTGTCTACCAGGTAATAAACGAGCAATTCTCAAATTAGGTCTCGGAAATCATCCATTTCGGTGAATATTAGTAAACACCTAACCTACCTACATACGTAGGGGGTTTCGAGGACGACTCTAGTGCTCCATACTTTGGTTGCCAGATAGGAACTTATCAAATCCGGGACAGTTCTAAAAAAAAAAAAGAATCAAAGCAAAACACGACTGAAAGAGTGACAGCGGACGCGGGCGAGAGAGAGGGGGCGGCGGGCGCGGCGCGGGCGAGTGAAGTAAAACTATTGCACGCACTCCCGTCCCGCGCGCCTCCCGCACTCGCTCACCGGCAGCCATGTCATTCCATTCGTTGCTAGTTTATTTTGTTAAAAAATAATAACTTTTCAAAATCCGGGACAATGAGCGCTAATTCCTGGACACGGGACAAGAGGCAAGATTCCGGGACAATCCCGGATTTCCCGGCGGTCTGGCAAGCCTATCCATACTAGAAGATGTGATTTTGCCGATTCGCAAGAGAAAGAAAACGTAGTAGGTATGCACCAGCTGCTTTTCGTTCCGCGCAGTAATTTTCACATCACTATAAGATACTGTTCTTTGCTGCAACAAAAACTCATAGCTAAGATAATATACCAAGTGTAACGGAATGGGAGTAACAACCCGAATCGGAGTTCATATACTAAGTAATCAATGTAAACAACATCTCCATATATTTTGGCACGAAAGGTTGGCATTTAGTTCTGTATGGTGAAGTTTTTTTTTTACGGTTTCAGGGATGGTCCCATAGTAATAGTACATTACTGCAGAGGACGGGAAGGATGGCGTTGAGGGACGAGTAGTTTAAGGCCGAGCGTTAGCGAGGCCTTGACAATAATTACGAGTCCGGCAATGCCATTCCCGCCGAGGCATGTATAGTGCTTTTCTCAAAAAATGTGAGGAAATCATTAAAGAAATAACCAGAAATATGCAAATATTTACCAAAGGCAGCAATTAATGTTTGCAGCAAAGAGTATCTTCGTACTTTGAAAGAAAAGAAACTACTTTCCCGCGTTTTGGTGCAAAGGAAACAGCCCATACGGCCCGGTCATATTTTACGCAAAAAAATGTAATACCGTAGATTTTTTTTCTATCGCAATGGTAATTAAGCTTATTTTCTTGTGAATTAATAACAACATTATTTTAATAAAATTATGGTATATTATAAATAACAATAAATAATGCTCAAAGAGTGCATTTTGTTATTATGTGCTAGCAATTGGCTGTATGACAAGTTATGGAATTAAACGCTTAATGTCTTTGCTAAATGTAAAAACAGAATTGTCACCTGAAACTTCAATGTCACCGTCTTGTCATTCTGAATAGACTTTATTCGTCTTTTTGTTTTGAGCAGCGGCCAGGAATGAATTTTCATACTACTTTCCTGGCCTAGTCCAGCGTAATGCACGAGCCAAGAATTACAAACTTCGTGTCTTCTTTTTACTACAATAATGCCTATATTTCCGAGCATGTTTGAGAAAACGTTGTTTATATTGATTAGTATGTTTACTCCCTTTCGGGTTGAAACCCGCTTTCCGTTACACGTTGTATAAATGTAAGTCATAAGAAGCGATTATATACGCCAGATGTATGTATGTAGGTACCTACCACCGACACAGGTCTATTAGGTACTTGATTCACGTCGGGTGACTTAGCTCGTCATTATGAAATGGGATCTTAAAAAAAGTAGTACTTAGATACCCATATCTAGGTATTACGATCAACATTTTTCTAAAGACACAAATACCTAACTAGGTACCTCCTTATAAAGTAGAGCATAAAGCTGTTTCCTTGAAATATGCGAATGCAGTCTCGCTCACTGGTGGTATTTACATAATGTGACGGGAAGAAATGAATGCGCACTCTTCCTTAGCTAGAAACGCCACTTAGCATTAACAATAAATATTAAGTTACTCGACAAATATGAGTTTCGGGAAATAGGTTGTTACATTATATCTACCTACTGAGGAGCTGGGTAGCAGTGGCTTAACTAGCATGGCTGACACTGGCACCCGCCCGGATCTAGCTACGCCACCATAATCACTGCTTGGAGTGGCATAGCTAGCATGGGTGGCACTGGCACATGGTACGGATCTAGCTACACTACTGCTCGGTGTGGCGTGGTCCTAGTAAGCATAGGTGGCACTGGCACTCACTCGGTGCGGATCTTGCTACTCCACTACTCGGTGTGACGTAGTTAGCATGGGTGACACTGGCACCCGGTGCGGATCTAGCTACGCCGCTTCTCGCTGAGACGTAGCTAGCATGGGTGACACTGGCACCCGATGCGGATCTAGCTACGCCACTGCTCGGTTTGTGGTGCATAGCTAGCATAGGTCGCACTGGTTCCCAGTGCGGATCTAGCTACACCACTGCTCGGTATGGCGTAGCCAGCATGGGTGGCATGCTTTCATGGTACTCGTAACGGATATAGCTAAAGCTTACTCGGTGTCACGTAACTAGAATGGGTGGCATTCTTACATGGTACCCGGTGCGGATCTAGCTACACCAACCACTCGGTGTGGCGTAACCAGCATAGGTGGTCTGGCAGGAGTACATATTACTAGCGCCTTTGCAAATTAAGTGATACGGGCGTGATCCGCACCTGAATGGGTGAACACAAGTGACATAATAAACCTTAAGCTCCCCCGTGTTTTTAAAGGCACATTAAACCGATGACTCTGCGTAGCTGTCATCGTCGTACGGCAGTTATGAAACTACGTCCGATACCTTTGAGTACCTACCTAGCTTGAAAGATCTTGCAGTAGTGTTAGCTACTACTTACATATAAGAGAAACAACAAATATTACCTAACTTACCAGAGACAAGCGTGAGTTTTTATGAGTAATAGGAAGCAAACATACATACAGTCCGGTTTTACATGCTAGTTTTCCAAGGAAAAATAATAGTAAGATAGAGCAACTAGATGCCTTTAGGTAGCTTGAAATATTTCACACCAGTGCTGGCCTGGTGTGAAATATTTAGTTTGTGTAAGTTAAATATTACCTTGCAAAATAATATTAACAAAAGCGACAATCGCAAATCGCAACGCAACCTTTTTTTACTGTATGCCTAAAGACGACTTCTAGAGCCTACTTGATAACATTACTTTAAGACGAAGTGGTAGCTAAAGTGGCGCCCTCATTTGAAATAAATTGTTTAAAACTAAATACGGTGATAATTAAAAATTTGATCTGTATAGATGTCTAGAAAGACCTTTAAACTATTTTATGAATAACATTTGAAAGTAATATTGGTAGTCCGTCTAATTTTAAAACTGGCCACTTTTGGCGAAAAACAGTTTTAAAACCAGACGGACTATTAGTAATAATATCAAAGGTTATTCATAAAATAGTTTGAATGTCTTTCTAGACATTTATACAAATCAAATTTTTAATTATCACCGTATTTAGTTTTCAACAATTTATTCCAAATGAGGGCGCCACTTTAACTACCACTTCGTCTTAATTAAATTAAAAAAGAAGACTTTATTAGAGTTTTATCCATTTCATATCTTCAAAGTTCTATGACATTGTCACCAAATCAAATTATATGGGACCAACCAACTTGATAATAAATGCTAAATGCTTTCAAACAAAAAAGAATCATCTATATCGAATCACAAGTGGCGAAGACATCGCGTAACATAAATTAAAAAAAAAAAACGAGACGAATTGATAACTTCCATCTTTTTTTAATTCGGAAAATTTACTTTATCCTTTTCTTCGTATAAAACCAAATATTGTACTTAGTAAATACGTAGATACTAGACGCAGAGTACAACAAACTCACTCACCCAAGATTTTTAAAAAATATTTTCGGTTTACCGATTACTATTCAACCAACGCACATCACTAATCATTGACATTATTTTTTACTATAGCAACACTGAAAGTCTGACAGACAGCCAGCTTTCCGTCATTGTATTATTTTTGTAAATTATATGAAATTATAGCAAAATTCATTAACATTATCTAACCGATAATTAATTACTTAGTTTAATAATAGTGCAAAATGAGTGATTAGTTAATGTCGTGTCCAAACGGTTATGTACATTCGGACTCCATTCAAATGAAAGATGTCTCCACGTTATGGATCTACGTACAACAGGACCAAACGAAAGTGACTAGCAGTAGTTGACCGTGCGTTTTTCGGCGAACCTTTTAGTTCCTACATTTTTCTGCCTCAAAAATGGCGCAGACCGTCAGGCGCGCCGTCGAGGGCAGATATCCCTCATGTTATATACCTAGTAGAATAAAGGAGAGAAGAGCCAAAGCCAAGGCTCTAAGGTAAGCTTACGTGTGATAAAACATTAATTACCATCAACACTAATTAATTAATTTGAAGGTCTGAAGGGTAAAGTTGATTTTGTAGAAAGTAGGACAATAAGTACATCATTTTTTATGTCTTGTTTTTCAGCATTGTTTTAAAAGAGTTGATTTTTCAAGCATTGTGCAGCAGTCCTTTACATATTTTTTGTGTTATTTGTTTACCATTGTACCAAGACTATAATGAGGTCATCAACCTATCAGGTGCCCAGAACCTTAATGAAATAACAGTCACTATCGAAATAATGTGTACTTACTTATGTTTAAATTAAATATAGATATTTATCATGTGTTATTAAAAACACCACCTGGGGTTTTTAGGTCATTGTTCTTGTCTATAACAATTAGGAATACAAAACACTTAACACATTGTAAAATGCTGTTTTTTTATTTTTGACTATTATTGACAATAAATGTGGTATAGATGGCAAAATTAAGAGATGGGTGAGTGTTGCACATTGTAGTAATCAAATTATTCAGATGATAGAAAACTCAGCATTTGACTGATCATTCGAACGAAAATAATCATTTGAATGAAATATCAGTAGGTATTCGAATGAATCATAGATCGTTCATCATTTAGATGAAAATAATCATTCGAATGAAATATTGGTAACAATCGTCTGAATACTTATTTAATAGTATAAATGTTACTTGATGATTAATATGTTCAGGCTTTAATTTTCATGATAAAAAATATTAAAAGAATATTTAAAAAAATATATTAAACTACAAAAATTATATTTCGAACGGTTTTGCATCATTCGAATATTTCGAATGCACATTTTCCACAAGGGAATAATTCAAATATGGCCTTAACCGAATAACATTTCGAATGAATTATTCGAATTCTGCCCATCTCTAGTAAAATTGAAGCAATTTACACTCTAAACTGACACCAGATACATAGAGTGGGATAAGGAAAGGATGTCTATCTACATAATTTACAGGCTGACAGGTAAATCCATGATACAAATTTAAAATGGACACTCAGCACTCCATGCTGTATATATAAAAGAAATAAGTAGGTGTTTAAAAGATGACCAAATCATCCAATACAAGCAAAAAGTGCGGGATGATAAGCAGTTTATCAACAAGCCGAGTTTGATAGGTACTGAGAGCAAAGTGAGCACACAGTTTCCAAACATTCTGATACTTCAGGCACTAATTTACCTAATAAAAAAATTCTTTGTAATTAATAAGTATTTTGTTGGTTTTATATATTTTCGACTTCCTTGCTAGCCTGGGAGAAAAGAAAAACTTAGTATATATCGGCTGCTTCTCTTCCCCCGCAGGTTGTAAAAGCCGATCGAGGGAATGGGTGATATTTGAATCAAGTTAATAGGCGATACAGCTAGAAACCAATCACTGTTTTGATTCCTTTTTCCATCTTAACGCCCATCATCATGCTAAGCATGGCCTTTGATGTCTTTGGTCCTGGGCTCTGTTTAGGCCGTCAGGGATAAAGACATGAAAATGTATTTGTATCTCAAATTTTTTTGATGCAAATTTTTTATTTGTTTATTGTGATAAAAACGATATGAACCAATTACATTTATCACACATTACAAATGTCCTTAAGTATGTCACATGATTTATCAGTCAGCCTGTATACATTGTAAGATGATGGCTTTGAAGAAAATGCTGCAGTGCAATTTGCTGCCACTTCTGCCAGTTGCCTATGCTTTCATAAATGTTCCTTTTCACTTGTAGTTTTTTTTTTTTTGCTATTTGTGTTTTACTAACCCATTGAAAATATTAATTTTTTATTAGTTTACATACAATAAAAATTATATAATAACATGAATTTTATTTAAAATTCCAGATTAGAGCAACAAAGAAAACCGGACAAGCCGGAAGACTTTGTGTGCTACTCGGACAGCGACAGCGAGGAAGAAACTCCCACGCAGCAGCACCAGATCTTGCGAACGTCATACAACTTTGTTGACTATGTGCGCTCCAGGGAGATCCTCGCACCAGAGGTGAATTTGCTACTTCAACTCAAATCAGACACTTTCTGAACTAACCAAATGTCAAAACAAATATTTTCTATGGGTTTTGTTACGTACGTGTGCTGGCTTCCATTGTAGAACCGAACAGGCAGGTACCTGTAGATTGTCACACTACCCACATGTCAATATATAACAGGTTTTTTTTTATAGACTAATAATGTCGTCGTTTTTTGGAATTAAGAGCTCTTAGATTTGTTTTTCAGCAAAAATAAATTTCAAATCACATTGAAAATGGACATGATCACGGCAAGTGAAATTATTTTGTGAGGTTTTATTTTCTCTAAAGTGAACGCACACTTATCCGAGCCGAACGCGTCGAACGAAACGAATTTTCGAATTCTTCGTGGCGTAGTGGTCACCATGCTAGTCCGCCACCCAGAGGTCCCGGGTTCGATCCCCGGTCAGGGCAAGTTGAAAAATGGCCTTTTTCAAATTGTCCTGGGTCTTGGATGTTTATCTATATATGTATTTGTTATAAAATATAGTATCGTTGAGTTAGTATCCCATAACACAAGTCTCGAACTTACTTTGGGGCTAGCTCAATCAGTGTATTTATTTATTTATTTATATGAACCGCGTCGTATCGTCCGAATCTGAAAGAAACACAGAAATCCTAGACGCGATCGAATTGCCTGCATTACGACAATGACAAGTGTGTGCGTAAGAGTAACGAGAGTTGTGCGATCGAGTAACTACTTCGATTTATTTTAAATGTTACAAAAAATGAGTGATTCCCACATAATTGATTAATAAAGCACTGACAATAAAAATCTCGTCAAGATAAAAATCAGTGCGACCGGTGTAAAGGAAATGGAAACAATTCTTTCGGCGCGCTCGATTCTTTCGGTGCGGATAGATATGCGAGGCCTTACAAACTTAGATCGATTCGACGCGTTCGGCTCAGATAAATGTGCGTTCACCATAAACAGTACCAAATATTTTATCTTTGACCCAGGAAAGTTCACAAATGCTTTGGTTATGGCATTCCATAACCAAATTCCATAGCCTCCTGCGTAATTTTTTATTTATGGTCTAATTTAAATACCCTTTAAAGTAATGCATTAACAGTAATTAATTGATAAATATTACATTGTATTCTTTGCCTTTATTTTCTTAAAATTATTTTTTTTTTTTTATCTGGGATATCTCCATATTGTTTTTTCCGCAATGTCCACTAACTTATTATTACAAGCTTTTATTTAGTTTCATCTGTCTCGTTGTCTATCTGTCTTGTTCAAATCTTGCATTTCCCCGATTTCTGATTGAGTTGAAACACGTATATTGCGTGACAATGCAATATACGTGTAATATACGTGTACAAATAATGTTATGATGAAATGGAGCTGATCTGATGATCGGGAAAGTGGTCATGGAATCTTTGTGATCAAACAACATAACCCCATCGAGTTTGGGCTTGATTGATTCATCTTGAGAAGTACTTCAACATTTTTGAATTATTTTTTTAAATAATCACTTGTTTAACCTTTAAAAAGATGTAAAATAAGTTTGTAATAGGTTTATATGATGTATCTCCTTTAGATTTACGGGTCTTCACCTCGATCCGTTAAGAGGATTGCATGGGGAAACAGATCCAACACATAGTGGCCCTTTGGAGAAGTTGATGTCATGTGGCGTTCTTGGCCCATTCCTAAATATACTTATGAAAGGTATATAGGTTTTGGCAGGAGAAAGATCTATTAGAAGAAAAAGAGAAAAGTCTGGGTTATGAAATGACGTTGGGATGGACTGATGCTAGGATATTGCAATAGCAACGTCACCTGCCATAATCATGATTACTGACTATTGTGGCAGGTGGTGGCTTGCCGCCCAGTAGATGGGCTTCTTAAACGCGCCGGCAATAGTTGCCGGCAAAGGAACAACACCGCTGTACGCGAATCAGGGGTGTCGAGAGGTGTGCTGCGCTTTCTCCGTAGTTACTCGCGGCGTTATGCCCTTTAACACTTCCACCCCTGGAGCAACAGCTCTAACGACTCCTCTCTGCACGACCAATTTAGACAATGCAGACCTGAGAGCCCTGCGAGCCCTCTTAGGTCTCCACCCCGACCGATGGAGACGCGTCGGGGACGGGGGTCTTAACGGCTCTGAAGCACACCGTTCCGTGGTGTCGTTACTCTCGAACAGCTCGCCACAGCTACCCTGCAGCCATATTATGTTATTATTATGTTTGAAAATGTATACACGAGTATATCATTTTCTCATATTGTAAAAACTGTTCTCTTTTTTCAGGCGCGCTCAATCGACCCGTCGTACGCGACGCGGCATATGCTCACACACGACATGTTCCGCGAAACGCCCGTCAATCTGGGCAACATGAACAAAGTGTTCTGTTCCCAATGGCTGTCCGACAGACAGGTCGTGTTTGGAACCAAGTGCAATAAGGTAAGACATGTTTCATATTCATGAAACTATCTATCTCTATCTTATGGAATATTTCAGATTTTTCGAACTGCCTTAAGGCATCTTACGTAGCTGACAACAAACTACATAACCGATTTTGAGAAAAAATATATGGGACCACCTGACAAGACAGTATAACCTTTCAAATATTTTTTTTTCTTTTAAATTGGTCCTGGCTTTTTCGAATAATTGGTTAACATATATTAAAAAAAAGATCGCGACCAATTGATAACCTCCTCCTTTTTGAAAGTCGGTTAATTACAGTCATTGAGCTACGTTAGATGCCTTTACCCGCGTGGTTCCGGGTTAAAATAGGACTACTCCATCTCTTCTGTCGTAAGAGGCGACTAAAGGAAAAATAGCACTAACCGGTCGTAAAATAAAGCCAAATCAAATATGGAAAGGCAAAAAAGTCAGGTATAGGGATAGGGCGCCCGTCTGTGCCCTGTCCGTGCCCCGTCCGCGTCCTACGTCAATTCTATGTGTGCAGTGCTTAAAGAAAACTTCCTTTTGTCTCTTTGAATGACTGTTCATTTTACACAAGTGAACTAATGTGTGTAGGTTTTCTCACGATATTTCCCTTCAGTGGAAGCGAGTGGTGGTAGTTGAAAATGGGATTTTTTAAAAAGAAAAATAGAATCGTAACATTGAAAAGATGACGCAGCAATCACTTAAATTGACCTGTCAATGTCAAATTCATTTAAATTATTCATATTAATGTTGAACTAGTCGCGGGCCCGAACTCACAGGTGGGCGTGGCCTAAAAGCATGCTATTTCACCTAACATTGTGTTCGAGCGAAGCAGTGAGGTGAAATGCACGATAAATTCATAGTACACCGAGCGCGTAAGATATACGTAAAGTCCTTTGCGGAAAGGGTTTTTATGCAAAAACGACTGCATTAATCGATTACAAATAAAATTAATTAAACTTTTTGATAAATAAGCCGTGTCGGTATGGACTTAGTTTTAGAGATTTAAAACTTCTTTTTTTACTTATTTACGCCGAAAGTTTAGAAAAAATAAGAGAAAAAAAAAAGAATCTTTGATGCACGTGCCTTGATAAGTACTTTTTAATGGCTTTTTATTTTACTATTCTGTATCCATACAGACAAAATTTATAATGAGACAAAACGATATCTTGTTAAACTTTGGATGTATACTGTCAAACAGTGGGGAAATCCCCTCTGGAATTTGTATAGAAAAAGTATCGACTAGTTCGATCTTAAGGGAATACATACATTTTTCGGGTTCCAGTGATGCCCATTTGAAATATTTTATTTCCTTTCAAATAATTATTTGAAAGGAAACGGAGATATTATTTAAAATGTTATCTTGACCAAGCCCTAGGTAACCAAATCTTATGTGGTCATGATTTATTATATACTTAAGCCTTTAGTATGACACGTGATTTACCAGCCAGCATGTATACTAAACTTTTTGACGTGTAATAGTGCCTGGGACCAAACCAAAGCCTAATTCGCTACTTTCCAACAAATCAGATATTTTTTTCTAAACGTTAGAACAAACATTTTACATGGAATTTGTATGAAATATATTTATAAAACTTTATAGTCTAATGACGTCATAGTCTCTTGGAGTCAAATACGAGTAGCGCTCTTGATATCAGTTTTTCTGCAACAATAAATCTAAAATCACGTCGAAAATGGATGTGTTTATGACAAGTGACATTACTTATGACGTTTAATTTTCTTAACAGTACCAAATAATTTCTTTTTGATCCAGAAAAGTACCCAATTACTAATCCAGGAATAAGATGTTAGAAGTCTATTCCAGAGTAAGTTATTAATACCGTGAATTTTCTCGAAATAGTAAAGTTGTCTGGGAGTATTTTAACGGAGGACTGTTAACAGCTCATGAGATGACATCTGTCACGATATGACATGTGTGATGACATCATCCTTCATATGCAATATTTGACATCAATCTCATGCTAAATGCTGCTAAATGAAATGTTCTTCGCAGTCAAGTCAAGAGAGAGTATTATACGGATTTTTAATTTTTTGGGTTATTAATTCATTTACCATTAAGTATGACAAGTGATTTATCAAGTCGGCCTGTATTAGTAAACAAGTTTACTTTTCGACTTTTAAAGTGCTTGTAAAAGCCTAGTTATTGAATAAATGGTTGAATGTCCAGCTGATGGTGTACGACGTCCGCACGCGGTCGCTGGACGCGATCCCCACGCTGCGGCCGCGCGCGCCGTGGCCCGGCGCGGACCACCAGACCGGCATACACGCGCTGCAGATCAACCCCTCCAGGTCAGTGCACCACTGCACTACACTGCACTACACTACACTACACGCGAACCCCACACTGCGTAGACATTTATTATACTGTCTAATAAACAGAAAAAGTTGACATGACAAAATTTTTTGGACTAATGATCAACGTTCGGAATTAGGTAGAGTTATTTATGTACTTACACTGATTTCAAACAGTGAAAGAATAAAGTGGATATGCCGCAAATCCCGAGATTAATTTTAAAGAGCATAAAAAAACCCATATATATTAAATAAAAAAGTTTTTTACTTTTACACAATTTAAACCACTACACGCGCGACGTTGCCAATCTGTAAAAACGAATAAAAATACTAATAAACATCGCATGTGAATCATCTTTGTTTTATTTAACTTATCTTACTCTGAGGTTTTTATTATTATTTATTTGTAGTATTGTTGGCAACATGGAATTGGCCATTAGGAATCCCGGGAAGATCCATATTAATATCTACATTTCGATGCAAGTATATAAATAACTCTACCTAATTCCGACCTCCGCTAATGATAGATAGCTTATTTACATGGGAAGCTCACGCTGAAGAGATATGCAAAAAGCTTATTAAATCGGCATATGCATTATTTAAATTATCAAAAAAGGCAAGCTAGAGGTAGTTTTTGTAGCGTATCACGGTCTAGTTACACATTACAATACGGTGTAATATTTTGGGTCAATTTAACTTAAAAAACAATATATTTAAGCACCAGAAACGCTGCTTGCGATCAATGTGTGGATTAAAACCAGAAGAGAGCTGTGTACCCTTGTTTAAGTACTACTATGTATTTATATTTTAGAAATTTGTGTATTTGTCAAATATAATCCACATCTTTTCATCACATTACAACTCTTGTAATGACAAGACAAAGGATAGTACATATTCGAAGAAGTTTAAATTAGTAACTAGTGGCCATAACACAGCACTTTGAAAAAAGCTGTTTAAGCATGGCACCTGTGATTTACAATAAATTACCAGATAAATTTAAGGAGTTGAATACTAAATCATTTAAATATCAATTAAAATTATTTTCAACGAAAAAATGTTATCACTCTATTGACGATTTTTTAAATGATAATATTTGATGACTAAAGTAACTTATGATTTTTAATTGCCTAATATTAATTGTGTGCATTTATTTATTTATTTACTATTATTGTATGTCTAGTACGGGCCGAGCATGGTGGAATTTATATGCCTGTAACACCGTATTTACCAGTGTTCTACAATAAAGAGATTTTATATTTGTATTTATTTGTATTCTAATTAATCACTTTGTCCATAACATATACAATATAATAAGTGGATAGCACCTGAGTTAGGGTATTTTTAAAATAAAGTTCCTTATCATGTGTGACTAAAATAATATTTAAAAAAAATTACCTTCAATAAGAGATAAATTTATCCTACATTGAATAAAAAAAATTGACTTTGATTTTTGACTTTGACGTATTTCAGGACGATGCTGGCGACGGGCGCGCGGAATTCCTGCGAGCTCGCCATCTACAGCCTGCCCACGCTGGACCCGGTGTGTGTGGGGGAGGCGCACAAGGACTGGGTAATTTCCGTTCTTATCTATATTAATATAAACCTGGATAATGAAAATATATTTCATATTTCGATATACGTTCTTTGGGAAAAGTTGATCAGTATCTTGAACTGAATTCACCCCTTAAATTGTTTCAGTATATTTTGTTAGACCTTATATAGACAATGGAATGGTGATGGTGAAAATGAAAGGGGATACATTATTTTAAAAGATGAGAGTGCACTTTTCTTTTAAATGAAAATTTTGTGGGAATATCCTTGATGTTTTTAATTTTTTTATTTTAATATGAAGACCAACAGCACAATATTTAAATTAGCCAACGGACTTAGGTATTAAGAAGCCAATTACAGGGAAGTTAACAGGTAAAGCATTCATCACGCCTTTCATCACGTGAAACCGTATTCACAGAATAAATATAAGTATTACAGACAGAATGTATGTATATGAATATATAGATAAGTATATATATAAATGAAATTATCGTTAAATGTATTTTCTGTAAAACTTGAAGATAGTAATTAAATTATAATTAAATTAGAATGTACCATGTCGCCAAAATTAGCTTTTATCCGCATCACCTGTAGGTTGACTGGTAGGCCTTAAGTCCGCCTGTTACAATTTTTGTATTAAAGTTAAATAAATAATAAAACGGGATTTCCTAAGGCCCCGCGCAATATGCGTCCCCGTTCCCCGTCCCCGCATCTCTCCCCCGTTCTCGCCATGTCGAGGCGGTTGCAAGAGCCTGCAGCCGCCCGCTTAACAGCCTCCACACGGCGCGTACGGGGGCGAAGTTGCGGGGAGGGGGACGGGGATGCATTTTGCGCGTGCCCTTAGTTCCGTTTTCGTTCTTTATGACTAATATTAATTCTCTGTCCCTAGTAGACTCCCCTGTCATCAACCCCCCCTATTAGTCTGTCAAAAGTCTCAACCAATTATAGAAAAAAATCATTCTTGTGGCGAGCAGGCAATTCTCTTAATAATTTCTCTAAAAATGACATTTCTCCAGCCAAAGCCAAACGTCTACTTTACGACTCTTTCTTTAAAGGTGGTTAAATAACTTTCGCTCAGTACTTTGTGTTTAGGTACTTTATTATGTAATTTATCTCTTATCGCATATATTTATTAACCTCAACTGATTGTACGTATAAATTTGTTTTATATAACTAAGTACCTACTTGGCGTTTTTGGCGTTCCCGTAATCTCATAATAATTGTATTGTGTTTCTATTTGTGAAGACCTGTTATTGGCTTTTTGTATACTACTTTGTATCCTATATTGTAAGCGTAGCTGTTGGTCATTTGAATGTATAAAATAAAATAAATAAATTCTGTGCCGTATTGCTCCCCCAGATCCTGGACCTGTGCTGGCTGGACGACGAGTTCCTGGTGACGGGGTCCCGGGATTCGAAGCTGGCGCTGTGGCGCGCACCCACCACCGCCAAGCCCGCCTACATCTCGCCCGTCGCACTCCGGGACTGCAGATCTGGTAACTAGTTTATCTATTCTAGTGTTTGTCTTTGGTTTATGGTAATCGATGAACGCTGGCTGCACGCACGAAAAATTGTCACGTTCCGCCTGAGCCGAGCGTGCAAGCAAGAAGGCGAACGATCAATAGAGAGGCAATATCATCCTAAGCGTTCCTAACATTTTGTATGGAGGTGATTTTTTTTTTACGATTTCCGGAATGTTACCATGGTAAAAGTTGTTCAGTTTAGTATTCGGGTTGATACCCCTTTCCGTTACACGTTGTATGTGTTCGAAGAGTGCAATTTTTGTAATGTAGTAGCAATTGGCTGTAAGACAAGTAATGGAATTAAACGCTAAATGTCTTTGCCACGTGTAAAAACAGAACTGTCATCTGAAACGTCAATGTCACTGTCTTTTCATTCTGAATACACTTCTGGTCGTCTTTGTTTTAAGCAGCGGCCAGGAATGAATTTTCATACTACTTTACCGGCCTAATTCTATTTTCCTGCCATAGGCCGGTAAATGCATGAGTCAAGAATTACTTTGTGTCTTCTTTTAACAACAATAATGCCTACATTTCCTAATATGTTTGAGAAAAGTTACTTTCTAGCCTATACAATTGCACATATTCCTTTTCCAGGTCAAAAAGTCCGCGCGTTGACTTTCAACAAACGCTGGCGCGAAATCGCTGCGTTGACTTTAAACGGATACATACACGTATTCAACGCGGAGACCTTCAGGCAAACGTTGTCGCGGAAGCTGCCTTCCTGCCAGGACCTAGTTTGCTTAGCTACACAGGTTAGTTTTATGGAAAATAAAAGTGCACTGGGCTCATAACCTTTTAACTTCCGGCAAACGTCGCGGAAGCTGCTTTCCGGCCAGCACCTAGTTTCCTTAGCTACACAGGTTAGTTTTATGGAAAATAAAAGTGCACTGGGCTCATAACCTTTTAACTTCAGGTAAACGTCGCGGAAGCTGCTTTCCGGCCAGCACCTAGTTTGCTTGGCTACATAGGTTAGTTTTACGGAAAATAAAAGTGCACTGGGCTCATAACCTTTTAACTTCAGGTAAACGTCGCGTAAGCTGCTTTCCGGCCAGCACCTAGTTTGCTTAGCCACACAGGTAAGTTGTATGGGAAGAAATGTACTGGGCTCGTAACCTTTTAACTTTAGGCAAACGCATTGTCGCTGAAGCTGCCTTCCTGCCAAAACCTAGTTTGCTTAGGTAAGTTGTATCTGAAGTAAAAGTGTACTGAGCTCATAACCTGTTTGTTACCTTCAGGCAAACGTTGTCGCGGAAGCTAGCCTTCCTGCCAGAACCTAGTTTGCTTAGCTACACAGGTTAGTTGTATGAGAAACAAAAGTGTACTGGTCTCATAATCTGTAACCTTCAGGCAAACGTCGCGGAAGCTGCCTTCCTGCCAAGACCTAGTTTGCTTAGCTACATAGGTAAGTTGTATCTGAAGTAAATGTGTACTGGGCTCATAACCTGTAACCTTCAGGTAATCGTCGCGAAAGCTGCTTTCCTGCCAGAACCTAGTTTGCTTAGCTACACAGGTTAGTTGTATGAGAAACAAAAGTGTACTGGTCTCATAATCTGTAACCTTCAGGCAAACGTCGCGGAAGCTGCCTTCCTGCCAAGACCTAGTTTGCTTAGCTACATAGGTAAGTTGTATCTGAAGTAAATGTGTACTGGGCTCATAACCTGTAACCTTCAGGTAATCGTCGCGAAAGCTGCTTTCCTGCCAGAACCTAGTTTGCTTAAGACGAAGTGGTAGCTAAATAGTCCGTCTAGTTTTAAAACTGTTTTTCGCCAAAAGTGGCCACTTTTGGCGAAAAACAGTTTTAAAGCTAGACGGACTACCAATATTACTTTCAAAGGTTATTCATAAAATAGTTTAAAGGTCTTTCTAGACAGTGATACAAATCAAATTTTTAATTATCACCATATTTAGTTTTAAACAATTTATTTCAAATGAGGGCGCCACTTTAGCTACCACTTCATCTTAACTACACAGTTGATTTTTATGTGAAAGAAGGGCGCTTCGCTCATAACCATTTTATAATATGAAAAAAAAACATGTAAGTTATAGTATAGGTACTGATAATGTTGTAAGAGGTCAATCGTTAATTTATACTCACGATTGTTTTTCTTGACATCAAGCGACACATCAGAGTCTTGATACTTTTTACCTGACTGCGTTAAGTTTTTCGAGAGTAAATAAATAATAAATAAATATATGGGGATGAATAACACTGATTGAGCTAGCCCCAAAGTAAGTTATAGACTTGTGTTATGGGATACTAACTCAACGATACTATATTTTATAATAAATACATAAATAGAGAAACATCCAAGACCCAGGACAATTTGAAAAAGGCCATTTTCCAACTTGCCCTGACCGGGGATCGAACCCGGGACCTCTGGGTGGCGGACTGGCATGGTGACCACTACGCCACGGAGATCGTCAAAAAGAGAGTATGTATGTATGTTTTTTTTTTGGCCCGCTCTTCGGCCTGAATGGCTCAATGGATTTTAGCTTGCGAGGTGTCACTAGATTCGTCTTAATTCTGAGAGTGACACTGGGTATACACGGTGATTTTTCATTGGTTTTGGATTCAAAGGCCACTTCATAAGGATCGTTAGTAAGACCAAATTAGCTAGTCAAAATAAAAATTCAGAAACAAAATATGTTGACTAAAGCTCGAAAGTGAAATCGTGAGATCAATTAGTAGTACCGCCGGCCGGCTAGATTTCGAGTTCATCGGGGTCACGCGTCCGTTATGAACGGGCGTAACTACATGGTCTCGATCGAAAATCATTTTCGCAACTTTTATATCTTATATCATTCACAAATTTGGATTACGTATCTAAGAATTTATTTACTATATGACATTCTTTTTTCCAAAATCAATGAAAAGTCAGCGTGTATAAGAAGGCGGCCGGATTTTTTTTTTAATACTTGTTCCGTTAATCATCATTATGCTAGCACTATACTGTTGCTTACAAAGTTAAATAAACGATTTTTTTATTAGAAATAAAGAAGAAAGAAAAATATTTTATTCAGTGTAAATTTACATAAAAAAAATTTACATCAGGTGCATTATAATTAACTAAAATTAGTTTTACACCGAAATGGCACCACTCAGCATATGACAATGATGTGCCTTTACATCATGCCGCTGGTCTTCCGTGCTACCAAGAGATAAGAGAGAAAGCACTTCCACTATCACTAGATGTCCACTGACAATGATCAAGTCGAAACCATGTGATGTTTAAGAGGCATTTCACATTTGGTTGGTTGTCTCGCTCGCACAATCAAACATTTTTAAAGATTATTAAAAAATGTGTCTCATTTGTAAAAAAAAACTGTTTCATTAACATTCAATATAATAATATTGTGGATATTTCAGACATGTTTGTATATTTTGTAGACATTGACTACATCGAAAATTAGGTCGTTAAAAATTTTAAGTTTTTGATGTCCTAATTCTCGATACGCACACACACACACACATAATAATTATATTGACAGTTAATAAAACTTTTCTACAAATGAGTCACATTTTTTAATAATCTTTAAAAATGTTTAATTGTGCGAACGAGACAACCAACCAAAATGTGAAATGCCTCTTAATACTATTGCCGATAATAATAATAATACATATTTTACATTTATTATTATTTATATATTTTTTTTTAGTTTCGCGGGTCTTTTCACCCCGGTCCTTTGAGAGGCTTGCGTGGGGATACAGATCCAACACGTAGAGGCCCTTTGGAGAAGTTGATGTTATGTTATGTTATTTATTATTATTATACTTAACATTGATCCGCCCTCCAGGACAGCGGCGTGTACGCGATCGGCTGCAAGTCGTACACGCTGCTGCTGGACTGCCGCACGCTGCAGTCCGTCAAGAAGATCACCTCGCGGTACAACGGCTGCGGGATACGCTCCGCCAGCTTCCGGGGGGACATGCTCACCATCGGCACTGGGCTCGGTAACCTTTCTTTACTTATACTATGTTCTATCGCCAGCTTTAGAGGAGACATAACTTTGGCACTGGGCTCGGTAACCTATACTTATAGCATGTTGTATCTCCAGCTTTAGAGGAGACATAACTTTGGCACTGGGCTCGGGAACCTATACTTATAGCATGTTGTATCTCCAGCTTTAGAGGAGACATAACTTTGGCACTGGGCTCGGGAACCTATACTTATAGCATGTTGTATCTCCAGCTTTAGAGGAGACATAACTTTGGCACTGGGCTCAGGAACCTATACTTATAGCATGTTGTATCTCCAGCTTTAGAGGAGACATAACTTTGGCACTGGGCTCGGGAACCTATACTTATAGCATGTTGTATCTCCAGCTTTAGAGGAGACATAACTTTGGCACTGGGCTCGGTAACCTATACTTATAGCATGTTGTATCTCCAGCTTTAGAGGAGACATAACTTTGGCACTGGGCTCGGGAACCTATACTTATAGCATGTTGTATCTCCAGCTTTAGAGGAGACATAACTTTGGCACTGGGCTCGGGAACCTATACTTATAGCATGTTGTATCTCCAGCTTTAGAGGAGACATAACTTTGGCACTGGGCTCGGGAACCTATACTTATAGCATGTTGTATCTCCAGCTTTAGAGGAGACATAACTTTGGCACTGGGCTCGGGAACCTATACTTATAGCATGTTGTATCTCCAGCTTTAGAGGAGACATAACTTTGGCACTGGGCTCGGGAACCTATACTTATAGCATGTTGTATCTCCAGCTTTAGAGGAGACATAACTTTGGCACTGGGCTCGGGAACCTATACTTATAGCATGTTGTATCTCCAGCTTTAGAGGAGACATAACTTTGGCACTGGGCTCGGGAACCTATACTTATAGCATGTTGTATCTCCAGCTTTAGAGGAGACATAACTTTGGCACTGGGCTCGGTAACCTATACTTATAGCATGTTGTATCGCCAGCTTTAGAGGAGACATAACTTTGGCACTGGGCTCGGTAACCTATACTTATAGCATGTTGTATCTCCAGCTTTAGAGGAGACATAACTTTGGCACTGGGCTCGGTAACCTATACTTATAGCATGTTGTATCTCCAGCTTTAGAGGAGACATAACTTTGACACTGGGCTCGGGAACCTATACTTATAGCATGTTGTATCGCCAGCTTTAGAGGAGACATAACTTTAAATCTGGGCTCGGTAACTTATACTTATAGCATGTTCTATGGCCAGCTTTAGAGGAGACATAACTTTGGCACTGGGCTCGGTAACCTATACTTATAGCATGTTCTATGGCCAGCTTTAGAGGAGACATAACTTTGGCACTGGGCTCGGTAACTTATACTTATAGCATGTTCTATGGCCAGCTTTAGAGGAGACATAACTTTGGCACTGGGCTCGGTAACTTATACTTATAGCATGTTCTATCGCCAGCTTTAGAGGAGACATAACTTTGGCACTGGGCTCGGTAACCTATACTTATAGCATGTTCTATATCCAGCTTTAGAGGAGACATAACTTTGACACTGGGCTCGGTAACTTATACTTATAGCATGTTCTATGGCCAGCTTTAGAGGAGACATAACTTTGGCACTGGGCTCGGTAACTTATACTTATAGCATGTTCTATGGCCAGCTTTAGAGGAGACATAACTTTGGCACTGGGCTCGGTAACTTATACTTATAGCATGTTCTATCGCCAGCTTTAGAGGAGACATAACTTTGACACTGGGCTCGGTAACCTATACTTATAGCATGTTCTATATCCAGCTTTAGAGGAGACATAACTTTGACACTGGGCTCGGTAACCTATACTTATAGCATGTTGTATCGCCAGCTTTAGAGGAGACATAACTTTGACACTGGGCTCGGTAACCTATACTTATAGCATGTTGTATCGCCAGCTTTAGAGGAGACATAACTTTGACACTGGGCTCGGTAACCTATACTTATATTATGTTGTGTTTCCAGCTTTAGAGGAAACATAACTTTGACACTGGGCTCGGTAACCTATACTTATAGCATGTTGTATCTCCAGCTTTAGAGGAGACATAACTTTGGCACTGGGCTCGGTAACCTATACTTATAGCATGTTGTATCTCCAGCTTTAGAGGAGACATAACTTTGGCACTGGGCTCGGTAACCTATACTTATAGCATGTTGTATCTCCAGCTCTAGAGGAGACATAACTTTGGCACTGGGCTCGATAACTTATACTTATAGCATGTTCTATGGCCAGCTTTAGAGGAGACATAACTTTGACACTGGGCTCGGTAACCTATACTTATAGCATGTTGTATCTCCAGCTTTAGAGGAGACATAACTTTGGCACTGGGCTCGGTAACCTATACTTATAGCATGTTCTATGGCCAGCTTTAGAGGAGACATAACTTTGACACTGGGCTCGGTAACCTATACTTATAGCATGTTGTATCGCCAGCTTTAGAGGAGACATAACTTTGACACTGGGCTCGGTAACCTATACTTATAGCATGTTGTATCGCCAGCTTTAGAGGAGACATAACTTTGGCACTGGGCTCGGTAACCTATACTTATAGCATGTTGTATCGCCAGCTTTAGAGACATAACTTTGGCACTGGGCTCGGTAACCTATACTTATAGCATGTTGTATCGCCAGCTTTAGAGGAGACATAACTTTGACACTGGGCTCGGTAACCTATACTTATAGCATGTTGTATCGCCAGCTTTAGAGGAGACATAACTTTGGCACTGGGCTCGGTAACCTATACTTATAGCATGTTGTATCGCCAGCTTTAGAGGAGACATAACTTTGACACTGGGCTCGGTAACCTATACTTAAAGCATGTTCTATTGCCAGCTTTAGAGGAGACATAACTTTGACACTGGGCTCGGTAACCTATACTTATAGCATGTTGTATCGCCAGCTTTAGAGGAGACATAACTTTGACACTGGGCTCGGTAACCTATACTTATAGCATGTTGTATCGCCAGCTTTAGAGGAGACATAACTTTGACACTGGGCTCGGTAACCTATACTTATATTATGTTGTGTTTCCAGCTTTAGAGGAAACATAACTTTGACACTGGGCTCGGTAACCTATACTTATAGCATGTTGTATCTCCAGCTTTAGAGGAGACATAACTTTGGCACTGGGCTCGGTAACCTATACTTATAGCATGTTGTATCTCCAGCTTTAGAGGAGACATAACTTTGGCACTGGGCTCGGTAACCTATACTTATAGCATGTTGTATCTCCAGCTTTAGAGGAGACATAACTTTGGCACTGGGCTCGGTAACCTATACTTATAGCATGTTCTATGGCCAGCTTTAGAGGAGACATAACTTTGACACTGGGCTCGGTAACCTATACTTATAGCATGTTGTATCTCCAGCTTTAGAGGAGACATAACTTTGGCACTGGGCTCGATAACTTATACTTATAGCATGTTCTATGGCCAGCTTTAGAGGAGACATAACTTTGACACTGGGCCCGGTAACCTATACTTATAGCATGTTGTATCTCCAGCTTTAGAGGAGACATAACTTTGACACTAAGCTCAGTAACCTATACTTATAGCATGTACTATCTCCAGCTTTAGAGGAGACATAACTTTGGCACTGGGCTCGGTAACCTATACTTATAGCATGTACTATCTCCAGCTTTAGAGGAGACATAACTTTGGCACTGGGCTCGGTAACCTATACTTATAGCATGTACTATCTCCAGCTTTAGAGGAGACATAACTTTGGCACTGGGCTCGGTAACCTATACTTATAGCATGTACTATCTCCAGCTTTAGAGGAGACATAACTTTGGCACTGGGCTCGGTAACCTATACTTATAGCATGTTCTATGGCCAGCTTTAGAGGAGACATAACTTTGGCACTGGGCTCGGTAACCTATACTTATAGCATGTACTATCTCCAGCTTTAGAGGAGACATAACTTTGGCACTGGGCTCGATAACTTATACTTATAGCATGTTCTATGGCCAGCTTTAGAGGAGACATAACTTTGACACTGGGCTCGGTAACCTATACTTATAGCATGTTGTATCTCCAGCTTTAGAGGAGACATAACTTTGGCACTGGGCTCGGTAACCTATACTTATAGCATGTTCTATGGCCAGCTTTAGAGGAGACATAACTTTGACACTGGGCTCGGTAACCTATACTTATAGCATGTTGTATCTCCAGCTTTAGAGGAGACATAACTTTGGCACTGGGCTCGATAACTTATACTTATAGCATGTTCTATGGCCAGCTTTAGAGGAGACATAACTTTGACACTGGGCCCGGTAACCTATACTTATAGCATGTTGTATCTCCAGCTTTAGAGGAGACATAACTTTGACACTAAGCTCAGTAACCTATACTTATAGCATGTACTATCTCCAGCTTTAGAGGAGACATAACTTTGGCACTGGGCTCGGTAACCTATACTTATAGCATGTACTATCTCCAGCTTTAGAGGAGACATAACTTTGGCACTGGGCTCGGGAACCTATACTTATAGCATGTTGTATCTCCAGCTTTAGAGGAGACATAACTTTGGCACTGGGCTCAGGAACCTATACTTATAGCATGTTGTATCTCCAGCTTTAGAGGAGACATAACTTTGGCACTGGGCTCGGGAACCTATACTTATAGCATGTTGTATCTCCAGCTTTAGAGGAGACATAACTTTGGCACTGGGCTCGGTAACCTATACTTATAGCATGTTGTATCTCCAGCTTTAGAGGAGACATAACTTTGGCACTGGGCTCGGGAACCTATACTTATAGCATGTTGTATCTCCAGCTTTAGAGGAGACATAACTTTGGCACTGGGCTCGGGAACCTATACTTATAGCATGTTGTATCTCCAGCTTTAGAGGAGACATAACTTTGGCACTGGGCTCGGGAACCTATACTTATAGCATGTTGTATCTCCAGCTTTAGAGGAGACATAACTTTGGCACTGGGCTCGGGAACCTATACTTATAGCATGTTGTATCTCCAGCTTTAGAGGAGACATAACTTTGGCACTGGGCTCGGGAACCTATACTTATAGCATGTTGTATCTCCAGCTTTAGAGGAGACATAACTTTGGCACTGGGCTCGGGAACCTATACTTATAGCATGTTGTATCTCCAGCTTTAGAGGAGACATAACTTTGGCACTGGGCTCGGGAACCTATACTTATAGCATGTTGTATCTCCAGCTTTAGAGGAGACATAACTTTGGCACTGGGCTCGGTAACCTATACTTATAGCATGTTGTATCGCCAGCTTTAGAGGAGACATAACTTTGGCACTGGGCTCGGTAACCTATACTTATAGCATGTTGTATCTCCAGCTTTAGAGGAGACATAACTTTGGCACTGGGCTCGGTAACCTATACTTATAGCATGTTGTATCTCCAGCTTTAGAGGAGACATAACTTTGACACTGGGCTCGGGAACCTATACTTATAGCATGTTGTATCGCCAGCTTTAGAGGAGACATAACTTTAAATCTGGGCTCGGTAACTTATACTTATAGCATGTTCTATGGCCAGCTTTAGAGGAGACATAACTTTGGCACTGGGCTCGGTAACCTATACTTATAGCATGTTCTATGGCCAGCTTTAGAGGAGACATAACTTTGGCACTGGGCTCGGTAACTTATACTTATAGCATGTTCTATGGCCAGCTTTAGAGGAGACATAACTTTGGCACTGGGCTCGGTAACTTATACTTATAGCATGTTCTATCGCCAGCTTTAGAGGAGACATAACTTTGGCACTGGGCTCGGTAACCTATACTTATAGCATGTTCTATATCCAGCTTTAGAGGAGACATAACTTTGACACTGGGCTCGGTAACTTATACTTATAGCATGTTCTATGGCCAGCTTTAGAGGAGACATAACTTTGGCACTGGGCTCGGTAACTTATACTTATAGCATGTTCTATGGCCAGCTTTAGAGGAGACATAACTTTGGCACTGGGCTCGGTAACTTATACTTATAGCATGTTCTATCGCCAGCTTTAGAGGAGACATAACTTTGACACTGGGCTCGGTAACCTATACTTATAGCATGTTCTATATCCAGCTTTAGAGGAGACATAACTTTGACACTGGGCTCGGTAACCTATACTTATAGCATGTTGTATCGCCAGCTTTAGAGGAGACATAACTTTGACACTGGGCTCGGTAACCTATACTTATAGCATGTTGTATCGCCAGCTTTAGAGGAGACATAACTTTGACACTGGGCTCGGTAACCTATACTTATATTATGTTGTGTTTCCAGCTTTAGAGGAAACATAACTTTGACACTGGGCTCGGTAACCTATACTTATAGCATGTTGTATCTCCAGCTTTAGAGGAGACATAACTTTGGCACTGGGCTCGGTAACCTATACTTATAGCATGTTGTATCTCCAGCTTTAGAGGAGACATAACTTTGGCACTGGGCTCGGTAACCTATACTTATAGCATGTTGTATCTCCAGCTCTAGAGGAGACATAACTTTGGCACTGGGCTCGATAACTTATACTTATAGCATGTTCTATGGCCAGCTTTAGAGGAGACATAACTTTGACACTGGGCTCGGTAACCTATACTTATAGCATGTTGTATCTCCAGCTTTAGAGGAGACATAACTTTGGCACTGGGCTCGGTAACCTATACTTATAGCATGTTCTATGGCCAGCTTTAGAGGAGACATAACTTTGACACTGGGCTCGGTAACCTATACTTATAGCATGTTGTATCGCCAGCTTTAGAGGAGACATAACTTTGACACTGGGCTCGGTAACCTATACTTATAGCATGTTGTATCGCCAGCTTTAGAGGAGACATAACTTTGGCACTGGGCTCGGTAACCTATACTTATAGCATGTTGTATCGCCAGCTTTAGAGACATAACTTTGGCACTGGGCTCGGTAACCTATACTTATAGCATGTTGTATCGCCAGCTTTAGAGGAGACATAACTTTGACACTGGGCTCGGTAACCTATACTTATAGCATGTTGTATCGCCAGCTTTAGAGGAGACATAACTTTGGCACTGGGCTCGGTAACCTATACTTATAGCATGTTGTATCGCCAGCTTTAGAGGAGACATAACTTTGACACTGGGCTCGGTAACCTATACTTAAAGCATGTTCTATTGCCAGCTTTAGAGGAGACATAACTTTGACACTGGGCTCGGTAACCTATACTTATAGCATGTTGTATCGCCAGCTTTAGAGGAGACATAACTTTGACACTGGGCTCGGTAACCTATACTTATAGCATGTTGTATCGCCAGCTTTAGAGGAGACATAACTTTGACACTGGGCTCGGTAACCTATACTTATATTATGTTGTGTTTCCAGCTTTAGAGGAAACATAACTTTGACACTGGGCTCGGTAACCTATACTTATAGCATGTTGTATCTCCAGCTTTAGAGGAGACATAACTTTGGCACTGGGCTCGGTAACCTATACTTATAGCATGTTGTATCTCCAGCTTTAGAGGAGACATAACTTTGGCACTGGGCTCGGTAACCTATACTTATAGCATGTTGTATCTCCAGCTTTAGAGGAGACATAACTTTGGCACTGGGCTCGGTAACCTATACTTATAGCATGTTCTATGGCCAGCTTTAGAGGAGACATAACTTTGACACTGGGCTCGGTAACCTATACTTATAGCATGTTGTATCTCCAGCTTTAGAGGAGACATAACTTTGGCACTGGGCTCGATAACTTATACTTATAGCATGTTCTATGGCCAGCTTTAGAGGAGACATAACTTTGACACTGGGCCCGGTAACCTATACTTATAGCATGTTGTATCTCCAGCTTTAGAGGAGACATAACTTTGACACTAAGCTCAGTAACCTATACTTATAGCATGTACTATCTCCAGCTTTAGAGGAGACATAACTTTGGCACTGGGCTCGGTAACCTATACTTATAGCATGTACTATCTCCAGCTTTAGAGGAGACATAACTTTGGCACTGGGCTCGGTAACCTATACTTATAGCATGTACTATCTCCAGCTTTAGAGGAGACATAACTTTGGCACTGGGCTCGGTAACCTATACTTATAGCATGTACTATCTCCAGCTTTAGAGGAGACATAACTTTGGCACTGGGCTCGGTAACCTATACTTATAGCATGTTCTATGGCCAGCTTTAGAGGAGACATAACTTTGGCACTGGGCTCGGTAACCTATACTTATAGCATGTACTATCTCCAGCTTTAGAGGAGACATAACTTTGGCACTGGGCTCGATAACTTATACTTATAGCATGTTCTATGGCCAGCTTTAGAGGAGACATAACTTTGACACTGGGCTCGGTAACCTATACTTATAGCATGTTGTATCTCCAGCTTTAGAGGAGACATAACTTTGGCACTGGGCTCGGTAACCTATACTTATAGCATGTTCTATGGCCAGCTTTAGAGGAGACATAACTTTGACACTGGGCTCGGTAACCTATACTTATAGCATGTTGTATCTCCAGCTTTAGAGGAGACATAACTTTGGCACTGGGCTCGATAACTTATACTTATAGCATGTTCTATGGCCAGCTTTAGAGGAGACATAACTTTGACACTGGGCCCGGTAACCTATACTTATAGCATGTTGTATCTCCAGCTTTAGAGGAGACATAACTTTGACACTAAGCTCAGTAACCTATACTTATAGCATGTACTATCTCCAGCTTTAGAGGAGACATAACTTTGGCACTGGGCTCGGTAACCTATACTTATAGCATGTACTATCTCCAGCTTTAGAGGAGACATAACTTTGGCACTGGGCTCGGTAACCTATACTTATAGCATGTACTATCTCCAGCTTTAGAGGAGACATAACTTTGGCACTGGGCTCGGTAACCTATACTTATAACATGTACTATCTCCAGCTTTAGAGGAGACATAACTTTGGCACTGGGCTCGGTAACCTATAATATCTTCTACAGCTATATAAAAAAAAAGTTTCATTCGAATCCGTCCAGTATTTCCGAAGATTAGATTTACAAATAGACAGACTTTTTTATTCCTACTCTATTGCTTTGTCTCCATCACCCAATTTTTTTTATTTTTTGGTAATAAGATAAATGTACAGACACATTTTTTAAATATTTTATTATATTTATTGATAAATGTATTTTCCAGGTCTGCTGATGTTCTACGACCTGCGAGCTGGGAAATATTTAGAGAGCAGTGTACATTCCACCAAAACGGTTACGCTGAGGGCTTCCAAAGGTTATGTAGTAAGTACTTTATAGTATCATGTTTTCTATATTACCTATATGAAAAGTTTGTCACTGGTCATCCAAAGTAATCGAAGACGGACGTGAAAAAAAAAATATTTAAATGATTCGGCTTTATTTTATAGGGTTTTATTCGAAATGCAGTAAGAAAGTACTCAAACTGATTAAAAAGATATACATTGAATATTTTCAAATGTACTACTTAAGACCTTGCATTTAATACCCAACGCGAAATCGAAACGCAATTTTTTTTACCAGTTCTTTTTTGTATGTAACACTCTTATAATACATTTATTAGATACAAAATGTAGCTTACAGTCACCCGGATATAATGAGGAATAGATTGAAAAAAAAAATACTTTTTTTTTAACCACATCAGTAAAACAGTAATTTTTTTTTTATTTTGCTATAATTTTTGTATTTAATCCCCAGTTCCCAGATGAGGAGGCAGACGGGTTCAACCAAGTGAAGTACGTACCGGCCATCTACACGCACTGCTACGACGACTCGGGGACGCGCATCTTCACCGCAGGGGGGCCACTCCCAGCCCCACTTGTGGGCAACTATGCTGGCCTGTGGCAATAGCAGGACAAGAGTTGCTCAAAGTGGAAGTGGTCAGTTAAGAAAGTGTGGCAAGACTTGATATGTGGGGGGGGGGGATTGTGGCAACAGTGCATTGTGTGACAGTGAAAGTGACATTGAGATTGTTTAGTGATTTATTAGTGAATAATAGTGGCTTGTTTATATAAAGTGTGACAAAATATACTGAAACAATTTTTAGGGTGAGTTCAGTATGTTGAATAAAAAATAAATTGCTTTCCATCATCATGTCATGTCGTATGGCAATCCTAAACATTTAGTGGTAGGTTTTTTAGCCAGTCTGCAGCTGGCAGAGTTAAAGTATGGAGTTCACTGAGTCCTCCAGAGAACTGGTATGACTGACATTCTTCGGCAACAATGACATATTTTGTAATGTTTGGTCAACAGCTCCACCATCACACTTCGAAGATATTCTGGAATTTCACTTATGTAGACGGTGGTTAGATCATCTATGACCCATTTCTGAAACAGTTAAGTTTAAACCATACAACACACTGAACATTGAATTCAGGTGGCTTTTTTGATGGGTCCGAGATTATTTCTGCTTGTGCAAGGTCTGAGGACTCCAGCTCTCAGGAAGAATGCCAAGATGTTGTTATATCAATAAAGGATTTGAGTCTGTCGTCAGTCCAGATTGGAGATCTCGATGAGAGCTGCTGAGGTGGTAGGACATTTAGCGTCTCCTGTATTGGCACACTTTTACATTGGGATTTCTCCCTTTAGATACCACAGCCTTATTAGATATAAGATGGTGGAATATCTGCTAATGTAGGCAGCCAGGGAAGCTTTTCACACAAACTCGAATCAGCTGGTTGATAAATTTGCATAGGTGGCCAAGAAATGTTTTTCATTTTTCAATATATGTTCCTTGGGGAAAGTTGTTCAGTATCACGGACTGAACTCACCCTTAAACTGGTTTGTCATATATTTTGTTAGACCCTCTATACAAATTGTATATGTTCGTATGGTTTTCGATAACGGAGATTTGGGACAATAAATTCAGATACACTATGAAACCTTTATCCCTAACCGAGCAGCCAGCGCCCTGGGCCGTTAACCTCAAAATAGTGATAGATTGCTAGCCGCCTATTAATTTCTTGCAATATAGTCATTTTGAAAATTCTTGCGAGAGATCTATGTCCAGCAGTAGACGTGAACTGCTAAAAGAAGCCTTTGTTTTGTTTAAACAAAAAACACGTTAAAAAACTTAGCTATAATAAACTTAGCATGATAAAATATCTGAAAGGAGCAACCCGTCACAGGCGTAGCTATAACATATATTATAGTATAGCTACGCCTGATATATTTTACATAGTAATTTTCGAGCGACTGGGCGAGCACAGACTGAGTTATAAAATATATTTTTATGACGTCACCAAAAATATTTAGAAGGATATAGGTAGCAAGACGTATTAATTTATATTTTTCAAAACATTAACTCGGAATGTGCTTTTTACCACAATGATTTTACTTTAATGCCATTCATTGCGCACACATTCGAAATCGTGCGGTAAATATTATGTAGGTACTGCAAGAGTGCAGTAAAGTGTTTTTTAAATGTTTTAGGAATATGATTCTATAAATCCAAAATATTGAATATTATTTTTTAAACATAAAATCTCTGCATGCAGCCAAACTAGACTCATACCGAAACCTTGTTTTACTAAAATTATTTCTTTTCATATAGTTAGTAAAATACTTGTAACAACACCAAAATGAATTTATATATTTGACTTAAAAAAAAAAACAATCGTTTGACTGTTGGTGAATTGGTTTCTGTGTCTTTCATACCACTACAGATTCGCGCATGCGCGAAATTCGAACGGAAAAAGAAAAGCTAAGCGAGCCATATTTCTAATTTTCTTTAACGAGATTAAGTAAATTGTTTTTTATTGAAGTTTTTTTTCTTCACTAATGTGTTGAAAAACGCAATATGGCAAACATGTGTATTGTTCATCACAAGTCTCGACTCCATAGACACACGCTTCGCCCGCTTGTGTGTCAACCCGCCTCGACTGTAATTAACGACTTACCACACTTGTATCATAAACTACTATTACCACAGAATTAATGATAGCAAAAATATAAATTATAGCTAAGTCTGTGACGGGATATATACACATATAGTATAGTTGACCCTTGATTTGTATATCCAAGCTAAAAGGTTTAAATAAAATTGGACAATTCAGTAATTCTCTACCTTTTTCTGTACCTAATTAACGCGTCATTTATTTATTTATTTTACTTAAAAAAGCGACGCGTCATTTAGTCAGAGAACAACCAGACGTAGTATAAACGATAGTTGTTTTTTACATTTGTTGTTAATTTTGTTAAAAAACAAGTGAAATGAAGCAACGCGTTAATTAGGTAGTGAAAAAAATTTGGAGAATGTATGTGTTACAACAATTTGGTCTTTAAAGCGCTACAATAAAACCCATTTTGCTGTGCATTATGTAACATACAACACCACTTTCAGAGTATACAATGGAAACTGCCCTAAAATAGTTAATTATAGATTGAAATATCGTAAAAAAAATGAAATATTTACAAAAAAATGTGACATTTCATGCTTTTTTGACAATTTCTATTGGCGATAGTATAGTTCATTTTTTGAATTGGTGTGCACGCCGTCGGCGCCACAAAGGCCGCGCCTTTGAAAAAGCTGATGCCGCTTCGACGGCTTGTACACCAATTGACCGAATAGACTATAACGAACTTAGAAAATATATTTGATTCGATTGCAATAAATGTAAATAGAAAGTTTTGTAAATGTTTCTTTGATGTGTTCTGTCGTACTTTCTTAAAGTTATATTGTGATTTTCTAATATACGAGCTAACAGTCGGCATCATATTTATTGTATAATCACATTGTTTGTGCAATGAAAGATCAACTACAATCTAGAATGTCAAAGCCATTCCCGAAAAAGATACTTAACCAAAAATTTAGATTTTTAACCCCCGCCAAAAAAGGGGTGTTATAAGTTTGAAGCTAATGTCTGTCTGTCTCTGTGTCTGTCAGTGGCATCTTAGCTCACCGATTTCGATGTTACTACCACTGCGTAATCAGTTTTTATTGCACGAATTGTAAGTTCAGTCGAGCTATCCGCAAGTTTTTTTTTTATATAATTATTTTACGGCTCTGGATACTAGTCCTTTAGAGCCTATCTTTATTTATTTACTTCTTTATTCCTAACCCTAACCCTGACTATACAATCAAAGGTTGGTGTGGGTCCTTTGATTGCTTCAAGGGAGCTTCTGGCGACAAATCTATACGAGCTCGCTGATTTTCATAGCCGATTGAGTGGCGGACGGCGCCTAAAGACGCCCACCACAGTCCGCAAATAAATATTATTACAGCCGCACTATGAGTGTCCACTTTAAACATTTTACATACTGTCCATGAGCATGGGCATTTATAACACTAAACTACACCAATTTCATATTATAAAGACCACAAGAATCAATTTGCAAAACAATTTAAAGCAAACTCCAACTGAACCCCTTGACTTCCCGCCAGAAACCCCATCCGCTAGTTTCGAACAAGTCAAATCACAAACGTTTTTTATACACGTCAAAACAAACATCTTCTATGGGACTTGTATGAAATAGCACGGCGTGACTCATAGTTTTTTGGAGTCAAATAGCGCTCCTTTTATCGTTTTTTTTTTTTTGCAATAATAAATAAATAAATGTTAGGGACAAATATCACTGATTGAGCTAGCCCCAAAGTAAGTTCGAGACTTGTGGTATGGGATACTAACTCAACGATACTATATTTTATAACAAGTACATATATAGATAAACATTTAAGACCCAGGACAATTTGAAAAAGGCCATTTTCCAACTTGCCCTGACCGGGGATCGAACCCGGGATCTCTGGGTGGCGGACTAGCATGGTGACCACTACGCCACGGAGGTCGTCAAATCTAAAATAATTTTGAAAAATCTAAAATAAAATCTAAAATAATTTTGAAAATGGATATGATTGACAAGTGAGATTATATTGTGACGTTTTATTCTTTTATCAGTACAAAATAATTTATTTTTGAGCCTGGATATAACTTTTTGAGCGCCTTTGACCACCATTTTTTTCTTATTTTTAAATGGTCGCGTGACTGACACGCCATTGACGACTGAAGTTATCTAAGGGTTGGATGTCACTTGTCAGCATGTGTCAGCACTTTTCTATGTTGCTATCCTTTCCTGTCGCTCAGAATCGTTATTTACCAGAGCGAGTTAGAGCGGCTTCGGCACCGGCTGCTATAGCGTTTCCGACGCTCTCTCTCGCTCTGGCAAATGAAAATTCTGAGCGACAGGAAAGGATCAGCATGGAATAGTGCTGTCCTGTGCTGCCAAGTGAGATCCAACCCTAAATTGTACTAGTTTTACTAAGCTTTGGCTCCGGGGTTAAAGTAACGTAAATAGCGTTTACGTGCAAAATGAAAAATATAATTAAAAATTTGAAGTTATCCTCGACACAAAAGCGATTTAGCGAAGAACCATTTCGATCACTAGCATTTAAGATCTGCGATGCCACAGACAGGCACGTCAAGTTATAACATCCCTCTTTTTGCATCGGGGGTTAATAATAATCACTGATTTATTTAGTTTGGTTAACTGTTAGCTTGTCGTGTACAGATCTTTGGGGTTAGTGTATATTATAGATACAGGCTACATAATGAGACGTGGCGATTGTAATATTCACTATTTTAATTGAAATATACTAGTTGCCCGTTGGCGTGTGAATAGAGGGTCGTTGACCGATGTAGAAGTACTTTACGTACCTATTTGCTTCTGTACTGTGGCCCTGTTTTTGAAACGCGGTATCGCAAAACGATTTTTGGTATGGAAAAAACCACCAACCAACCAACTACGCGATTTAAAAATAGAATAAATTTAAAAATAGGCGTGATCGTCGCTTCAGGTCAATGCCCGCTGTTCACTCGCTAAATGGAAATCAATATTTAAAAATATTACACATGTACATAACCCACAAACCTAAGAGGGGTATTGCAGACTTCAGACAAAGTGTACTTTGGTTTGGTTACCAAAAATATGTGACACCAGATGTGTGACGTAGTCAGTGACGTCAGGTCCATTCGACTGTTGTGATTGGACCATCAATTGACAGGTTATTTTGTTCCGTCAAACGTATCCAATATTAGCAGTTAATTAAACCTAAATAAAAATCATTTTATTGCGGAAAGTTACATTACATACACCGACTATACTTAAATGGTAGGTACTAGTTTGATGGTGGTAATTTAAAAATAATTTAATTTTGGTGGCAGGGTGGGGAGGGGCAGCCAAACTAGGTCCAGTCTCCACAACATCCCGCCACCATTCATACACTTGTAGGTAGGTTAACCTTAATTCAAGCTACAAACTGGAAACACTTATTTCCCAAACAAGTCTTACTGTTATTTGGGAGGGAGACATACGTATAGGATTATAACAGGGACTTAAACCTGAATTAACTGTGCTGCCATCTGTTGTTCCATATTTTAAAACCCACTAATAAAGGCAAGGAGTCTGCAAGACAATCTTCAGCCTTCGCGATGTATATGGTCGTGACAATGCCGTATTACCTCATATCGTTTGGCGTGAGCGAGACAGCCGATACTTCACATAGCGTTAGAAAGAGAAGAGTAGCGTGAAGTGGAGGCTGTCTCGCTTTAAATTAGAGTGCCTGGTGAGATGGCCTTTGTTTTACATACCGTAGTAAGCAACTGACGGTCAGTTTACTAAAGTCTGTTCGCCGAGAGTTGATAAATATGTCGCTTAATTATCTCGAACTGTATGGCGGCCGTCACTTGTCTCCCACTTTCGCCGTTTGCGTGGTACGAGGCACGTAGTTGATGTCAACCGCAGCCGGAACGGGGGAACGTACGCGGCAGCCATTTATTGCCATTCCGTTCAGGAATGCGCTTAAGATGAATCGTTTGGGTGCTTGCGTGTTGTTTCCTGTTGTATACAAATAATTATTGCTAAAAAGGGGAAAAAATTGTATAAGTTTTAAAAAAAATAGCGGGCCGAAATTTGGCATGCTTCTAACGTATGCCAAATTTCGGCACGCTATTTTTTTTAAACTGCCTTAAGCCCTGACTTTATGCTGAACTCCTCGCGAACGAACTTTAGAAACTTTAATGTCTGCCTATATAAAGTAAGCTCACACAGTCTTATTATGATACAAGCTGATGCCCGCGACTTCGTTCGCGTGAACTTTATGACTTCGGCCTATCTGCATCAAGTGTACCAGATCTGCAATTTTTATACCTCAATAAAAATGCTCACCAGGCTGAACAACATTTGCATTCAAAAATTTTTTACTAAGCACGTTGTCTGCTAAAAATTACACAGTGTGTGTTTTCCTATTCGCAATAATCGCAAGATACACGGTGTGTTTTCTAATAGTCAAGGAGTACTATTCGTTGTCCGCCCAAATAAAGGTGTCATTACTGGATAGTGGACCATTAGCATGCTGCGAATACCATGGACTGCCATGAGGACTAATGACTCCATACTCAAGGAACTCCATATCACGAAGCGTCTCTCGGTTTATTGCCAGGAGAGGGCTCTCCGATTTTTCGGGCATATTATGCGCTCCCCGATGCACTGTCTGGAGAAGCAAACAATAGTGGGCCAAATAGAGGGTAAACGCGCCAGAGGAAAACCGCCGGCTAGATGGGCCGATTCTATAAAGAAAGTTGTTGGATGTTCCATGCGTAAAGCGGTCCATAGTACTGACGACCGAACAGCCTGGAAACAAATATGTGGTCACGATCCTCAGCATTGAGGGACCGATGAAGAAGATACTGGATAGTGGCATTTTTCTATGTGTCAACCTAGTTAACTCTTCAAGCACCGATTGGCCCGATCGGGTCAAAAGAACAATTGAATTCGATTGTGTCTGCGATTTATGTGCTTGAAGGATTAAGGTGAATAATGGATTTTAAACCATGTAATATTGTTAGTACATGTTTTATAATAAGACGCAAAAGACTTACGTCAAATCGCCACGACCACGACGACAAAGAAATGCAAGTTGGCCAAGTTAAAGATAAAATAATTACTAACGTAACAGATACCCAAACCCATAGAAGCTATTGGAGGGCCCGTAAGTAGGCAAAACTGGAGTTGCCGGTAGGCACACAGAGACGGCAGCACACACGACTAGCAAAAAAGTGACAAAGTGTTTAATATGCTTTAAAAATATTTATTGCATTGCGTATAAGTCATATTTAATTAATTAGGTGTACTATTTTATTAAAATTGAAATAATAAAAGATTTTAATGTTTTAATACATACCTGTAGCGCCATCTAGCGACGAGGGAAGAGAAATAATTCTGTTAATAATGCGACGGGTAGTCATGGCAAAGTGCACGACATTTATGTGTTTTCTTTAATTAATCTGTTTGTGGTCGTGGTTGTCTTGTGTGTGAGGTGCCTTATCTATTTCGCTTCGAAGCCTGGGGAGCACTTTTTAGATTTCTTCTCCTAACCGCTTTACCAGCAGATATTCAAAAGAAACTTTATAAAATAGACCTTATGGCTTGGACATAAAGAGCGATGCTAACCCCCCATATTCATAAAAGTTAACAAACGTTAACTAAAGCTATTTTATTTGAAATGGGTTTTATCTCGTTCTTACTATGTCGAATATTGGAAAGAGGGAAAGGGACAAAAAATGTTTTAACTAAAACAGGTTTGGCAAACGGCTGTTATTTTTGTGAATAAGAGTGTAAGTTAAAACAAAGGTTATCTCACCATCAACAGTAACCATAAGTTTAGTGGTACGAAACCAATATATACCGGTGATCCATTTAAATTAGTCGTGTATATAAATTGTAATGTAGGCTAGGCTCCACCAAAGCTGTGCGTTAAAGACCGATTTCACACAGAATGAAAGACACATATAACGTCTAAAAACGTATATACAATATCTAACAAAAACCCTGTCCGATCCTTTTAGGAGCAACTCAGACCGTCGATATGAACAATTTTTGCTATGGGACCAATGCTTGAAACTCGAAAGAAATCGACATTTTCATACAAAAGTGTTTGGCCGGCCCGGCGATTTGTATAAAAATGACGATTTTTTTCTTCGAGTTTTAAGTATTGGTCCCATGGGAAAAGATGTTTTGTAGTTCCTATCAGTCGTTTTAGAATTCATTCGGGGAGGCCTACGTCCAACTGTGGACAACCTGTAGCTGATTTGATGATCAATCTATTTTCTTTCAATGTGTCAATAAGGAAATCTTATTGGTTAAAAGATAGCACAGCTTCAGTGGAGCCTGGCCCTTAAAGTGGCTACTAGTTAACGGTAAGCGAGGCGTGGCGGTGTTTTTACATGTAATTTCTACAGATATCCAGGTTATTGGACATTGCGACGAATAAAAGACTTGAATATAAAGTATTACTGTTTTTTTATTTCACGCATTTATTGGATACGGCCGTACGCTACCTTAAGGGGCTACCTAAATTTTTCGGGGTCCAGTGCTGCCCCCATTTCAACTACTACGCACAATTGCGAAAAACGGCCACTTTTGGCGTATGTGCGTAGAAAAGCTTCACGTTCTCACTTTAAAATGTAAACAATAGTTCATAAAATAGTTTGAAGGGTTATGCAGGGTCTGATCAAGACCAAATTTTAAATGATATCTCCGTTTCTTTTCAAATGATTTATTTCAAATGGGGGCAGCACTGGACCCCGAAAAATTCAGGTAGCCCCTTAACGTGCCAACCAAACAATACCCTAATAACCAAAAATAAACTTAACTTAATTACACCACGGACTAATTACGGGAAAAAGACAATACTTTTTGAGGGAGCACAGCTGTACAACAAACTGCCAAATGAGCTGAGAGTATTAAAAAGCATAAACATATTCAAAAAAAGACTAAAATCACATATCGCGACCAGTACTGTCCATTTGTATATCTAATTATTAAGTATGTAGATATTCTCATTTTAAGTGAAATGTAAATTTCTTATGAGAATAAAGTTCTTTAAACCTAACGTGAAGACGCACATACGCCAAAAGTGTTTTTCGCAATTGTGCGTAGAAAAGCTTCACGTTCTCACTTTAAACTGGTAATTAATGGTAGTTATTTCACTTTTTCTTTTTTTTGTAAATATGTAAATTATCCTATCCTAGTATTAATATAAATAAAGTTTATTTCATTTTCTTTAAACTGTAAGCAGTAGTTCATGAAATAGTTCGAAGGGTTATCTAGTGCCTGGTCAAGACAAAATTTTGAATGATGTCTCCGTTTCCTATCGAATGATTTATTTCAAATGGGAGCAGCACCGGACCACGGAAAATTGAGCGTAGCCGAGCTGCACTTTTTCCATACAAATGTATTCCCCTAGAGCAATAGTTTATTTTTATTGCATTAAGTTCTACTGTAGGCATGCCTCTATTATTAACTTTTTTCTAAAAAATAATTTTAATAGAAACAAGTACCTACGATTTTCCAAAAACATAAAAATATGTCCTTTTTTACGATATTCAGACGACTACAAGACGAATTTAAAAAGTTTATGTCTTGCTATCCTTTTCTGTCGCTCAGAACCTTCATTTGCCAGAGCGAGAGAGAGAGAGAGAGAGCGACGGTTCTGAGCGAAAGAAAAGAATAGCATCATAGAAGTGCTGTTCGGTGCTGACAAGTAATAAATACATAATAAATATATAGTAACAAATTACACTGATTGAGCTAGCCCCAAAGTAAGTTCGAGACTTGTGTTATGGGAAACTAACTCAACGATACTATACTTTGTAACAAATACATATATAGAATAAACAACCAAGACCCAGGATAAATTAAAAAAGGCCATTTCCTAACTTGCCCCGACCGGGGATCGAACCCGGAACCTCTGGGTGGCTGACTAGCATGGTGACCATTACGCCACGGAGGTCGTCAACGCAGTAAGATCCAACCCTTACGCAGCGTAGCGCAGGTTTATAGATAACCTCCTTTTTTAAGTCGGTTTAAAATGAAAGATAGTAATATATTACAAACGTATATTTGCAACAAGCGCTGTAAATGCATTTCTCCATAAATACGATTAGATAAGGCTGGCGTAAAAAGCAAACAAATTTAACAATATCAATATTACTTTTAAACATTTTGACTGAATATGGCGAGAGTCCAAATATTGGGGAATTGACAAACAACAACCATCTACTTAACGTGCCTTCCGGAACACGGAAAAGCTCAAGAAAATTTTGTGGCACTTGTGTCCCCATCTTCTTGTCGAGTCAAAATGGTTCCAGTATAGTCCATCCAAGTGCGGGAAACGCTCGGTATCGCTTAACTTGCGAAAGCGCTAACAAAGCTAAATCCGGGCGGCTCCTCAAATGGGTATCAAAGTACTTCGGCGGGAGGTTTCACAAACCTACTTAGGAAATTAGCTCTTATGTTTAGTTTAGCTCTCAACACCGTACCAACATAGAAATACAATATTCTCACTATAATAGCCATGACGAATGGAAAAATATCTTTATCCCATCGGCTAGATCAGGGGTCGCCAAATGGCGGACCGCGGTCCGCTTTCGGACCGCCGACCCAATATGGGCGGACCGCGAGAACACAGCAACTTTTTAACTTGCACCGTCTAAATCAGGGGTCGTCAAATGGCACACCGCGGTCCGCATCCGGATCGCCCACCCATTTTGTGCGTACGGCAAGAACACAGCAACTTGTTTTATTTTTATACATAGCAAGTAATTTAATAAAAATGTATCCCCCGCATTAACTTTGTTGTTGAGCTACCAAGCGTGAGAGAGTTGGCGGATTGCGAGTGCGTTGATCGTCGCGATGAAGAGTTCCAATAAAGGGTTCTGGATAAAATGTGTGTATGGTAATAAATATCCAAACTACAAAAAATAGCTTTGAAACTTCTTACTTCGTTTGGGCCAGCATATATCATATATTTGGGTAGCAGTATTTTCGAAGATGAACTTCATTAAAAATAATTTTCGATCTCGACTTACTGATGAATATCTCTAGGATTTAATGTGCACAAATACGACAAACTTTAGACTGATAGTCCGCAACAAAAAACGACATTTTTCTCATTAATATTATTTCCGTAAATTACATTTTTTATTAAATATATATTTTTTGAAGTGTTGTGCGGACCACGCTGGTCATTTCGTTTCCACTACACCGTACCGTACAACGGACCCCGAGCGAAACTAATTGGTGACCCCTGGGCTAGATTATTAAAAATATTGCAGGTACACGTTTGTTTTTTTCTGAGAAAAACAAATTGACAAAGATACAATGAAATGTCGCATGACGTCACGGCTAAGTACGATTTTTACATAGAGGTGACGTTGCAAGCCTCACTCTTGATGTTTCGTAACAATGTAAATTTTTACTTTTTTGGCAAACTGCAAAATATGGGACCATTATTTTTGGATAATCTAAAAGACGGACTTATTACAATCAAACCTTTTTTGACCCTGCCGTCACCTCTTTTCTAGCGATTTTCAATTCACGCGCTCACACGAAATCCTATAGATGGCGTTGTGCACAAAAAGAGCCCCGTAGTCACAAACATTATACTTAGAGGTTTTTTTTCTATGCAACTCGATTGCTTGATAAAAATAGAAACTTTGCTATTTAAAAAATATTGGAGCACAATGTAAATTACTCAATATTTTAAAAATTCTTGTGGCTTATTTACAGTAACGGTCAGTTCAGACTGGGACGCAACGTGGGGCGCGCTTTTGAAGAAATATGTTGTTTACTATTCAAAGGTAAAGGTTTTCACTGAAATTAGTATTTTATTGTGTAGACGTCGCGTCGCGTCTAGGGACGCAAAATGAAAAAAAAAAACAAATTTGTTTTTTTACACAATGTTGAAAAAAAATTTAGTAGCCTTGTTTTTTTTCTAAATTGGTTTTTTTTCAGAATTTTTTTATAGAAAATTCAATAATTTATTGATGTATGCTTTCATTGCTTTCTTATTTCTTACATTTTACTAAAATTACATATCGAAATACTTAAGTAATTCGATAATTTAGACTTTTTTGATTTATTTGGACTGAATTAATGTTTAATTGGTTCATTACTAATGAATGTCCCCGTCTCCCGGACCGGAAAATCCCCGTTCGGTTTATGTTTGCACCAAGTTGTACCGGGAATCCCGGTGCGCAATTTGAATGTTGCTAATATATTTATGTAAACTTGGTACTATTCCACCAAAAAAGTATGGTAGGTTCATAAATAAATAAATAACTCTAATTATAAACTGTTAAGTATTAATCTTTAAAGGAAACTGCCTTATCAATTTTAAATTCTGTATTCTTTCAAAAAACATGCTCCAGAAAAAAAAAAGTTCTTTTTTCAAGATTTTTTTCATGTTAGAAAAAAAACTGTTTCTTTGCAACACTAGTCGCGTCTCGGTCTTAACTGACCCTAAAACACCTTATGCGGCTAAAATTTTGATTATAACATCAGCGCAATCTTCGAGTCGCCTTAAAAAGGCCTCATTCACAACAAAAACTATAACTATCATTAAAAATAATGTTGTTTAATGGAGAAATTGATAACTAAATAAAGAGATTACGTATTTAAGAGGTCTTCGCTGGAACAACCCAGCCGACGGGGAGAGCCGACCCGTCGCTATCCACAAACTGATCCCACTGGGATCTGAAACGACAAAAGCAAGGTAAAGTATGGTTGTTACGTCTTTAATTTCTGCGATAATTTGGTACTGTTATGGAAATAAAACGTCACAAAATAATGTCACATGTAATGCTATTCATATTTATATTTATATATGTATATTTCATTTAAGGACTCACCGAAACACGAAACGTTTTTTCGACTCACTGCTCGCGTGAATAACCATTTGGCCGTATTTTTGAAATCGTCGTGTCAGATAAAAACAATATTGTTTTACGCAGGAGACATCGAAAATATGTCTATGGTTTTCTAAGAATTTCAACGTGAATAAGAAAGCGGCATGAATTGGAACGGATTCTCCATGAAAGGTTTCTTTGACATATCTACGCCACAAATGTCAAAATTACGAGTGGTCGAGACCACTCGTTGCAAATCCTTCGCAAACGATCATTTAAAAAATGCGCCCGTTTGGAAATGCTCGCGTAAACCATTCGTAATGTGACAAGTGATTTCAAAAATGCGGCCCATGATCATTGGTATACACTTTCAATGTGATTTTAGACTTAATATCGCAAGAAAACTGAAATTAAAGTTGAACTAGTCGCGGGCTCGAACTCACAAGTGGGCGCGGCCTAAAAGCATGCTGTCTCACCTAACATTGTGTTCGGGCGAAGCAGTGAGGTGAAATGCACGATAACTCGAGCGCGTAAATAATACATAAAGTCCTTTGGGAAAAGGGGTTTTATGAAAAAACTACTGCATTAATCAATTGCAAATAAAGTTTATTAAAATTTTTGTACGACTGACAGAAGATCGCTGAAGATAGGGACGTGTGGAAGGATGTCCCACTGCTGGGCAAAGGCCTCCCGCCCAGCAGTGGGACACAATACCTACAGGCTAGTAATAAATAAATAAATATAAAATCTTCGATAATTAAGCTGTGTCGCTGTGGTTTTGGAGATTTTACACTTCTTTCATTACTTATTTACGTCTAAAATTGCGTAAAAATAAGCAAAAAAAAAAAACGAGTCTATGATGGCTTATAACTTTTTAACGGCTTTTTATTTTACTATTCTGTATCTGTACAACCAAAATTTATAGACAAAACGATATATTAAGACTAAAATATCATGTTAAACTTCCAATGTACAATGTCAAACAGAGTCCCCTCCGAAATTTGTATAGAAAAAGTATAGACTAGTTCAACCTTAAAAGCACTATTTGACTCCAAGAAACTAGGACATCATAGTCTATATTTCATACAAATTCCATAGAAAATTTTTGTTTCGACGTTTGAAAGAAGCATCTGATTTCAGTTGTTGGAAAGTAACGAATTAACCTTGTCTTTTTTAACCGACTTCCAAAAAAAAGGAGGAGGTTATCAATTCGTCACGATCCTTAATTTTTTTTTATGTATGTTCACCGATTATTCAAACACGCCTGGCCCGATTTAAAAAATCCTTTTTTTGTTTGAAAGGTTATACTTTCCAGGTGGTACCATGGAAATTTTGTCAAAATCGGATATGTAGTTTGGGGGTGAAGTCGGTTTTTAGTTTTAAAAAATTATTAAAATGCGCTTGAAATGTTGCAAAATGTTCTTCCATGCTATTCTCGGAGAAAGAAACTTAGAATTTTCCAGCTGCTCCTCATCCCGAAACGCATCCGCAGAGCATTTTCCGTCTTATTATAAAACTCGAACTAACTTTAGGACTTGGTTTAAACCATTATTCACACAAATGAAGTTGACGGTAACAAAAGAGAAGGTGACACATTGCGGAGGGTCTTCTTATTTTAGGTGGATTGCGGTTTAAACCAAGTACTATTGTTAGGTTGCGTTTATAGACGATTTGGGTCTTACGGCTCTAAGCAGACTGGTACTAACACATTACCTACCTTACTTTAACAAAGCTGTCTATGTCCCCGCCAAAGTCCACTTGCGGCAGGCCCTTGACACTTCCAAACAAGAACTCCCTCCACTTGGCGAGGTTCTCGACGAGCTGCGCCTCTCGCTGGCTCGCCAGCGTGGGCTGGTGGCTGCTCTCCTGCGCTAACTTGGCACGGAGTTCCGTTTCCTCCTTCTCGTAGGCTGAGAGCCTTTGAGCCCAAACTGCTTTGAGCTTTTCTATAAGAGATTTTTTTTTAAGTAAGTGTGTTATGAGGTTTGTTTTTAACCACCTATGAAAAAGGGGTTGTAAAAAGTTTGACGCTACTATCTGTGGTGACAGCCAGTACAATTTAATTTCTATTTTCGGAAAACGGCTTCTTGTAAGTGTTATTTGTTATTCATATAAAATATTGTCCAAAAACAAACTAAGTCAAATAGCCCATTATCTAACTGCCAACTAAAGTAGTCAATGGCGCTCAAAATATTAAACACTCACCAATATTATCAGTGAACACGGTAGCTTCCCACTGGGACACAGCCTCCCCGCGCCCCCTCGCGGTGTTCTCCCGAGCCCTTCGTAGTTTCAGCAACGCGTCCAACTTCACCAAACACTTCTTAGCGTCCGTCTTCTTGCGGAGGACCTCTTTCAGCACCACGTCTGCTTGAAGCTTCGCTTCTTCTTCCTGTAATACAAGTAAGTTTTGACGCCCTCTGCGTAGTGGTTGACGACTTCTGGCGTAGTGGTCACCATGCTAGTCCGCCACCCAGAACCCTTCTATCCCCAGTCTGGGCAAGTTGGAAAAATAGCCTTTTTCAAATTGTCCTGGGTCTTGGATGTATATCTATAAAATGTAGTATCGTTGAGTTTGTATCCCATAACACAAGTCTCGAACTCACTTTGGGGCTAGCTCAATCAGTGTTATTTGTCCCCATATATTTATTTATTATTTATTTACTCTCGAAAAACTTAACTTAACGCAGTCAGGTAAAAAGTATCAAGACTCTGATGTGTCGATTGATGTCACTTACTTTAGAGCAAGCTCAATCAGTGTAATTTGTTAAAAAAAAAACCAAGATAGTCCACCACTCGGAAGTCCCGGGTTCGATCCCCGGCCAGAGCAAGTTGGAAAATAGCCTTTTTGAAAATTTTCTCAGTCTTGGGTGTTTATCTATAGGTACTTATCATAAATATCATGAATTCGTTGAGTTACATCCGTTTGTTCCTAATGAGTAACATAACACCCTCTTGAGTACTACTGTTACTCAAGGGAAAAAAACTTCCCGATAAGTTCCAGTGTTACTCATATCCCATAACACAAGCTTCACAAAACTTACTTTAGGGTTCAATCAGTGTGATTTGTCTGTATATATTAATATAAAAGCTATTTATATGTATATGCTATTGATTTATCTTTTCCTTAAATCCTAATTTCTATATATCTTCTTTTACAATCATCATCATTTTAGCCTTTGGCATGTCTTTCTTTAGACATAGTTATTCTCCAGACTTACATAGCTCCCTGCCTCTAGCCATCTGCATCCAGCTAGTTTTTATATGTAATCTAATTTATTTCTTAATAAATTAGAATTTGCACTGAATAAAATATTTTTCTTTCCTTGCTTTCTTTCAATTCTTAGTACCTAGTCAATAAATTGTTTTGTCTTCTATACACATTCAATAAAATAATGTTAATGAATGTAGAAGACATATTGTGATATGAGTTATTCGAACAGATACATTATCACATCCTTATCACTGATGGAGTAGACAGAGCTCAGGGCTTAAAAGACCCAAAGGCCTTGCTTAGCGTAATGGTAAAGTAGGAAAATTAGTCAAAATAGTGATGGGTTGCTAGCCGTATCACCTAGAAACACGATTCAGATCTCACCCATTCCTTGATCAGTTTAACGATCTGCGCGGGAAGAAAAGCAGCTAGCACATTTCAAGTTGTTACTTTTTTTTCAGCATGAAATTTCATGAACTGTTCATATCAAGAATTAAAACATGACATCAGTGTTGGCCACTTAAACACACAAAAAACAAACAATAAATAACTTATAAAACCTGTTACCTGTTTTATTTTATTGATATCATCTTTAATCTTCTGCAGATTCTCATCAATCTTCCTCGATTTCTCCTCTGCCTTCCTTATCATATCTTCTTTCTCCCTCTTCTGCTCCAAGCGAACTCTTTTCAAGCGCAACCTCTTAGCCGACCTCTTTGCTATAAGCTTCCTTAACAAATCTAAGTGCATATTGTTAATACTAGGCAGTGACTCTTTGACGATACGAGTCTTATGTTGTTCTATTAACTCCATATTCTTTTTCCATTCATCATCGGATATGGTATTTATATTTTCAGATAAATATTTCTCTTTAGATTTGATTTCTTCTAGCAACAACAGCATGTTTTGAAGTTTCTCCCGAGCCTCAGTTATGGAGATATTTGGCTTTAGTTTTTTTGCTGGCGGAGAGATATTTTTCTCAAATCTTTTGATAAACTCTTGATCACTTTGCTCAGGTGTTTGTGTTGTGACAGGCGGTATAAAAAATGGGGGTGGAAAAGGTGGTGGGGGTATAAAATTTGGTGGTGGAACATTAGGGTGGAATGTAAAATTGTGTCGAAAATTATAATTTTGATTGTAGGACATGATTGTTATTTTACAATTTAAAGTATAAAAATAGCAAAAGTAATAAGTAATAAATTAAGTGGTAGTGATTATGATGTGATCTCCGGTAGCTGGCTTTCTGCCTCTTTCAGCACCAGCTCCGCAGTTAGGTAGTCTTCGTGCTCTTTCAGGTCTTGTTCAGTTTCTAACGTGTTCTTCAAGTCTGTGAATGCTTTTACCAGCCTGAAATCAAAATTAAACAATTTATTTGTCAACTTTATTTACAACAAAACCAATTTATTTACATGTCAACCCTCTGGAAGGGTACTTAAATAGTAACCTTCCAGAGGGTTGACATCAGAAAGGCATATTGTTTTAACTATTCTGGCTATTTCTTTTCAATTTCACATGGTCTTCAGCATCCTTGTGTGACCATTGATGTGCATATTACATTTGGCGCTTTTATAATTATGATATTTCGATTTCTAAATACTATTTTTCAATTTTTCAAAATTAACCCCGAAATCAATGGGGTGCTTTTGAAGCAGTTTTTACTGACATATACAAGATTTCTTCAGGAAAGACACATACTTCAGTCACATCTCAGTTCATAACATAGATAACTGATAAATTAGTTTATATTACTCATCATTCTTTAGGTCGTAGGTACTTTCTTGTTTGTAGGTTCATAGTGACTCATCAAAATATGAGGATATTGCTAACAAAAAATTATGATTAAATAAGCACTGAGTGCAGATAGTCTTAATTGATTATTTTTAAACTCGAGACACGAAACTAAAGGCTGCACAAAGCAACAAAACATTTCTAACCTATAAACACCTGGGTCTTTCAATGAATATATCTAAGTTAATACTCACAGAACGATTACAAATATGTAGACTTAAGAAAGTTTAAGTAAGAAATTTATAAAATATACACGTCTTACCGCCTCTGGCAGTCTGGTACCATCATCAGAGACTCCTGAAGAACCTCCTCTTGCTTGCGTATGTTATGTTCGTCCTGCCCCTGATCTTTTAGCTTCTGTATCCTATTTTTCTGTTGCTCCACCTCCTTCTCGTATACGACCTTTTCTTTAGCAATGCGCTTCACAACGCCAGTTTTTATTTTAATTTGCCGAATTCTAGGATCTGCCATTTCGATTTCGATAATTGACTCGGCGTTTGTTTTTTATGACAGACAGAATGAATCAGAATCAAACTCACAGATTAGATACAAGTTACTCCGTAACAGATGCGACAGTGAGTTTTGCTGCGTTTCCCTTTACTCCGTTTTGGCGTTGCTGTAGCTTTCTCCACAGATAAGATAGATTTGTAGTGGAGTTGTCAATTTTGACAATAAGCAATGACAGCATAGTGACGTGACCCACATCGATAAATAAGTATCGATGAGTTGTGATGTGCTCCATATTATCGACAGCGCCAGGGTGACTTTCTGTTAAATAGGTATATTATTTACTACTTAAAAAAAAACACGGTAATTTTAAATCATTTATTTATGGATTTCTTCCGTAACCTATACGTTCTATAATTTCTAAATGCAGTTTTTTGTATTTCGCTCATACTACTTAAATATTTTTCTTTTAATAATTTGTTTATTGTATTGCACCAACTATGGACATGTAGCCTAACAGACGGTGGCACTACTATTTCCGTTATCATAGAAGATCTGGTTGATCTGAATCCACATCTGTAAAAAATACCAAATTTTTGTCAATGCAGTTCTACAAAAAGTCATCACACCTATTTTTTTAGAAGCCATAAGATCAAGTTTATTTAATAATTTATTGAATTGAATTTTATTCACAAAAGAACATGCGATTTGTTCTAAATCCAAATCTGTAAAAGGAAATACCATAATATATCTTTGTAACCAAATGATTGACAAATAAGCGAGATTTCAATAAAAAGTAGAAGTTAAGTGTTCCCATACTGCTGTAAAATGTTTACAAACCTTTTTAAACATTTTCGTATAAACATTTGATCACAATGTCAAGATAATGTTTTTGTAAGTTACCATTTCTAAACAAAATTGTTAGCTAAATTGTAAACTTATGTAACAATTTTTATATTTTATTGTTTGTTTCATAGTCATTTTCGTGTATACACCATAGGATGTATATGCAAACTACGAGCTGATATCATGTTTTAAAATGTTATGAACATAAACGTTCTCAATCATGAGTGTAGGAGCGCAATAACAATCCTAAGCAAAACGAGACAATTCTTACGATTTGTTATTATATTTCGAAAAAGTTTTAGTTATTAATGTTACCTGCCTCTTAATGTTTTTGTAACTGATGAGTCAGCAGAAGTAGAACATGATGGATATTTATGAAAATTTTCACCTGAAATTTAAAAAGTATTTATAGCAAGAACTAGTAAATTAAATAAATGTAAGCTTACTTGATTGAAATTCAAACTAGACTATACAAGTAACAACCATCAATCTATTATAAATCTAAAATAAAACCAGGAACATTGGAAACCAGGTGGGTTCAACATCTATTAAACAGTATCACCAAGGCAACTTAAATAATTTTTCAAAACTAAAAACCGACTTCACCCCCTAACTACACAATTCTTTTTAAAATTATAAATTACCTTTGACATCTCAACTAAAATCAATAAAAACGCAATGGATAGATTTTGTCCCCTTTCATTTAACCAATGTTGGTATATTAAATATTTATAAATATTTATGGAAGTTGTCCCATTTCACAGTTTATAAAATATGAAAAAAAAAATGTTAAATATTACTCAGAACGTTCCTTACATACCTGCCCTTCCAATGACCAAAGAAGAATCATCAACATCATCCTCATCAGTATTTTCTTGGCAATAGGTGTGGTCACTTATTGCATTTATCCCTGGAATAATATATATAATATTATAATCTCTATATTTATAAACTGAGTAATAAAACTGAAATGAATAAAATTTCACAGCAGGAGTATATATATTATATTGCCACTATTTCGACAAACTGAAAATACAAAAACAATCTTACACAATTTTTACGAGAATCGGTTGAGAAATGCGACCTGTAGACGAGAACAGCCGGACAAACAACAAAACAACCGGACAAAAGTATTTTCGGCTAATCTAGAAAATAAGACGCTTCGCTCACTCGGTCAATTACAATGAAACTTGGAATCTGTGTGATTACTGATTGGTCATTTCAATATGTAACTATATGAAACAAATCATAAGATGTGCACAGAAAGTTGCCCGTGTCATTACCTTGATGCTATACCTACATAAGACCTTAAAAAGTAAATGATCAATAATATCAATAAATAATCACTTAAAAAGATATTGCACGCATATTAATGGGGCTGTCTGAGCTAACGCATGGGAGAGATCCGTATAGCCTATGTCAACGGCTGATAATGTAGCTTTATATTGATAAAAGAATTTTCAAAATAGACTCAAAAACTACTGAATCGCGGTAGTTTTTAAGTCTGGATAGACTTAAAAACCACTGCGATTCAGTCATTTACAAACACAAATCTTTCTTCTTTGTAACACTAGTATAGATAAATTGGATGTTAGAACTCACCAGCTCGCCATGTGCTATTTCCTTATCCGTGAATATGGATGGATTAGAGTATCGCAATCTTTTGCCTTCAGCGTCGAACTGGTGTATGTCAAAATGTTTTTCACACACACGTTTTTGGAGCAATTGCTCCTTTGAAAGCCCGATGAGGAAGGAGTTGGTAGGCACTAAGAAACAGGCACAGGTTTCTCAATGTCTCATTTTGTGGGAAGGTAAAAAGTTAATGAGTCTCACTTGTTGCATTGCAACCACCGACACAGCACTTTTTTACTGGCACTGGCACCTTGATAAGGCAGTATCTATCACACGATGTGAGAAGACAGGGAATTGTATCAAATTACGGAGGAGAAATTGGTTATTTTGGATCTCAACTTGAAATTCAAGAAAATATGGACCGGTAGATAGATCGGAAGAGATGTCAACGTCAAAGTCAGTCAAATCAAACCTGTCAATATGGCGTCCCAAAATGGCGAAGGAAAGCAAGCGATTGCAGCGCCAAAACGGAGTACGAGGAACTAACACTGTCAGCCCCCTGATCAGAATGAATGAATTGACAATTTATTTGACAGCCAAAATTACAGCTGACAGTCAATGGTTTGAGAACACGTTCCGTTATCGTATAAATTCAATTATTAATTCTCTTTTTACGAATAATTCCGTTCAAAAGTTTTCGTTGGCCTCTTCGTGGATGGAAATGCGGTGTTATGTCTTTTTCATGAATTTAAAGGAGTTTGGATTTTACTTTCCAATCCTTGTCAAAAGTAGACAGGTCATTAATTCATCTCATTTTAGGCCTCCCCTTGATCGTTTCCCGTCTCCTGGATTCCACATAGTTGTTATGTGAGCCCATCTTACCGGCACCATTCGGCAAATGTGACCCGCCCAGTCCCATTTCAATTTGGCACTCTTCCTTCCAACGTCAACCACTTGGGTGATCGATACGTGGTGTTCTTGACACGGTCTGTACGTACCTATAGCTGGAAACAACAATGGGAGGTCTTTGCCCAACTATGGGAACTGAATGGCTAGTAAAAAAAAGAACTTAACAATTTAAACAACACTTGAACGTATATGTATGATATATTCCTAGACATACACTGACTTTTATTCAAAATCGTTCACTGTAAGGAAAGTTTTACTCTGGAATCCACTACACGTACACGTCCATTGATGAAACACTATAGCCAGATTTAAATGTCAAATGAAGTCACACTTATGTATATACCCTAATATATTACCTATATGACTTCTATTATTTTCCTCACTAATTGTTCGGATTATCTTTTCTGTGTACATAGGTATGTATTTATTTTAGGTACACATTTGCCAAAAGTAGCCATTTTTCGAAAAAGCGTAGGCAAGCTTTACGTTCCCACGTTAAGACGAAGTGGCGCCCTCATTTGAAATAAATTGTTTAATACTAAATATGGTGATATTTAAAAATTTGACTTGTACTTATGTCTAGAAAGACCTTCAAACTATTTTATGAATAACCTTTGAAAGTAATATTGTTAGTCCGTCTAGTTTTAAAACTGTTTTTCGCCAAAAGTGGCCACTTTTGGCGAAAAACAGTTTTAAAACTAGACGGACTATTATTAATAATTTTAAAGGTTATTCATAAAATAGTTTGAAGGTCTTTCTAGACATTGATACAAATCGAATTTTTAATTATCACCATATTTAGTTTTAAACAATTTATTTCAAATGAGGGCGCCACTTTAGCTACCACTTCGTCTTAAACTGTAAAAAGTAGGACACAAAATAGTTTGAAGGGTTATCTAGACATATGCGATCAAAACTTCAAAAAATATCTTCGTTTACTTTCAAATAATTTATTTCAAATAGGGGCAGCACTCGACCTCGAAAAACTCATGTATCCCGTTGACATTCATATCACTCAGGCTCATCTCAACACAATTAATATATAAACTTCATCGCACGGGATAGCCAGTCAATATTTAACTAAGTAGATGCAGTTTTCGTGACTAAAAACCGTAATATCTTTCTATCTATGTACATATATGTACCTAAGTACATACATTTTTTAAATGTTATTTTCTGCGTTTTTGCCATTCAATTGATTTTACTACCCCAATTCATCTTATGAACGTAGCCCTAGACCAACGTGCTACCGTGATTTAGAATTATTCTGCCAAATTTTCCCATTTCATATTACTCACGCACTCATTTCTCTTCACTTCTATATAGGTACTTACTTACCTACTTACTTGCGACCTACAAAATAAACTACTTGAAGAATATCTTATCAGATACCAGCGCTGATGAGTAACGATCCTCATCCATTATTGAGATTGATTCAGGAAATTATGCTAAATATTTTAATAAAAAAAAAATCTTAAGTGTTTTACAGCTCTTCCATGCAAGTCTGGGAGAAAAAAAAAAATCTTACACGAAATCCTATCCAAGTGTGGAGCACGCCCTGGGTTGCGTAACTTGCAAAGCGCTAGCGATGCGTAAAAATTTCAAATGTATGATACTGGAAACATATTGATAAATAAACTACTTGAAGAATTTTCTATCAGATAAGTATTTAGGAATAAATAACAGTTTTGATCTCTTAGCGACAGATATATTTTCAATAAAATACGCTACAAATATTTTTTAGAAATACATCAAAGCATATTACATCGTGTAAAAAAATCTTAACATCTACAGGGTGCCTCTGATGAAAAAATCGTATGGTATATAAACATGACGACCTCCGTGGCGTAGTGATCACCATGCTAGCCCGCCACCCACAGGTCCCTGGTTCGATTCCCGGTCAGGGCAAGTTGGAAAATGGCATTTTTCAAATTGTCCTGGGGCTTGGATGTTTATCTATATATGTATTTGTTATAAAATAAAGTATCGTTGAGTTAGTATCCCATAACACAAGTCTCGAACTTACTTTGGGGCTAGCTCATTCAGTGTTATTTGTCCCTATATATTTATTTATTTATTTTATTTATTTATAAGGAAACAATTGTAATAACCGGCCAAGTGCGTGTCGGGCCATGCGCAGTGTAGGGTTCCGTAATTGCAAATGCTGACTTTGAGTCACGGGACGAAAAAAATGTTCTATGCAATTTGTATTAAAATTTTACTTGTTCGAGCACATTTTATAAGTTGTTTGTTTATTTTCTCTCTCTTTCTTTTCTCTCTCACTCTTTAATTTGTGACCCGTACTTAACTCAGATATACGGCAAAGGCAAACATTGCATACTTTTCAGATTTGAATGAACTTGTCAGAGCCCAAATTATCCATAAACGTACTATGGAATAATATTAAATGTTTTATATGCTACTATCGAAGCATTAAACAAACTCAAAATTGACCCACTAAAAGGTACATTGAAGTAGACGGTACTTACCTTAAACCACATACCATTACTGACGATAAAATTACCTACTTCATACTTCAGAGGCTGCTGTATGAAGCCGTCATAAAACTCCTAATAATGAAAAAAAAATCCTCCTCTCATATAAAATCCGTTTGACTAAAAAGTATGGAAAGGCATTTTTTTTGTCCTGCCTGTATAAGATTCCACGCACATTCCATCCCATGGCATGTAATAGCCATGTCAGATAAGTTACATCACGGATCTTCGAGAAGTATCTCGCGATAGTCAAATATGAGATAGAGATACGGTTGATATAAATGGAAATATCTCTAGCAGAATCCCGCAGTGGATCTGAACTCGGAAATGAAGTGGTTTTTGCTGCTGACAGGTGAATATTAAACCATTTTTGGCGAGAAAGTGACAAAAAGGCTGACCTGTGATACTTAGTTGAGTTTAATCAGCACCTTGACCTCCTTAAACCGACTCTGGGCTAGTGTTGGAAGATGCCACGAGAACAGAGTCAAGTGGGGTTACGCAAACAAGGACCTTTGTAAATGTGGAGCTGTTCAAAGCATGGCCCAACTTCTGTCATGTCCCAATTGCCCAACCTCTTGCATACGTTCGATGATTCGCGTAGTACGTACGAAAGCGTCACAAAATAGTGTCAATTTGTGAATGCAGAAAAGCTGATAATAAAAGCGCTATTTGACTTCCAAAAAACCATGAATTCACACTTTTGTATTTTATACAAATCCCATATTGTTTTGACGTTTAGAAAAAAGTGTTTGATTTGACTAGTTGTCATCTAGCAGATTAAGGGCTGCAAAATAATGATACAATCAATTTGGTTTGAAATTGAAAGAGGACTACATCGTTGGATGGCTTTCGTGTCATTTTATGGAGTAACGGTCCAGTTTCCTGAACAAAGTCACAAATATAGCTGTGACAGATTTAAAAATACTAAGGAAAAACGCAAGCTCAATTTTTTTTTATTCTTTATAGGATAAATTTATCTCTTATTGAAGGTCATTACAAGCTTTTTTTTATTTTCAATGGTCCCGTTCTCTATCTGTCTGTAATCAAATTTTGCAAGATAAATTTGATCCACTTCACGGTTTCCGATTAAGCTGAAATTCACGCATACGCATATCGCTTGACAATTATGATGACATGAAGATCTGATGATGGAGCCGGAAGGTGGCCATAGAACTCTGTAATAAAAGACGCATTACCATCGAGTTCGAACTCGTTTGATTCATCTTGAGGAGCACTTTAAACGTTTTTTTAGATAAAAGGTTGTTTTAAAAAATATCTATATATTTTTTAAATAATTAGGTACTTGTTTTTCAAAATATTTCTTTAATGCAAAAGCTAAAAACTGCAAGCGTTTTGAAAAGACCGTTTATGGGAAGACCACGCCGAAAGAAACTCGCTCAGTATTGGTTCCTACCCAGCCTGATGGGCTATGTCACAATTACTATACAAATTTACGTCTTAAGCTATAGGTACATACAATCTATTATAATGATTGTTTTAGGCCTAGGCCTGGCGCTGAGTGCTGTGCCTAGGGATCAGGAGAAGAGGGACTTCTTCGTAGATGAGGACGGCAATGGCGGGTGGACTCTCAGCGTACTCAGTAAGTGAAATATTTCGTTTTGTGAGAAGTATATTGAAGGGAGAATGCCTAAGGGTTGGGACTCATCTATTAGCCCGGAACAGCACTTTCCTATGCTGCTATCCGAGAAAGCGCGACGGAATGCCACGGGACCGGCCTTGCTGATGCGTTCCACCGCTCTCGCTCTAGCAAATGACGGTTCTGAGCGACAGAAAAGGATAGCAGATGCAAAAGTTCCGTTCCGTACTGACAGCTTGAGTCCCAACCCTAGGTCGCCTTAAAACCTCTGGTTTCATTTACTTTGAATTCCTATAGGTATCCGTTGCTCATAAAAATAATACTTATATATTGATTAAGGTTATGTCCTGCTTGACGTGTCCGTCAACTTCGAACCTTGACTTTAAGTTCGTAAATGCAACTCAACATAATGAAGGAAGGGGATTAGACTTTTAACTCACCACGCTTGTCTATTGCGAGTTAGTGAGTGAACAGTGAGCTATCTGAAAGCCCGTGGGCGCCGCCGTTGGTATACGAAATACATATCCTTTACCTCTCAACATCGACATCCTGTTCTGATGCCGGAGATCCATCTTTGGCTTGGTCTCGATAGGACGTTCACGTCCCAGAGCCCAAAGTTGGTAAGCACAATTATACAAATGTCAATTGGTCGCCAGAGACTCGGGCCACGGGCAGGTGAGGTTGGCTTTTGGAGCAGTAATGTAGAATTTTGCTCCCTTGCCTTCTCCTTTACCAAAACGGAAAGAGATGGAGGGACGACGATTGACTCTTATTGCAGGGATTGGGCCTCGAAGGCCCTCGACCGAGAGAGTTGGAGTGTTGGAAGGGAGGCCTTTACCCTGCAGTGGGACATTATAGGCCAAAAATAGAAATAGAAGTGCGAGTATATGTTCTGCTCGCAATGCCAAATTTAGTGTTAAAGGCGCAGTTGCAGGACGCGCAATGCAACTGATCTAAGGAATTGTATGTAATACGTTTAGGAAGGCTTCGATATACTCATAAATTAGTATTTTGTTTACTATATACTATATAAATAAAACAAATTGTAAAAAAATTGCCTCATTCTTTTAGGCAATGGCGTCACTACAATCTTGGGTACCATCGGCCGCGGCGTCCCAATGGATCAAGTCACCTTCGAGATGAGCGAGGGTCGTGACGAAGTCAGCGGCGGGTACAAGCTGACCATAAGGTGGGACGGACCCAGTGACGTGGTCTTTGAAGACTGCTTCGACTTCCGTAAGTTGATTTCCTCGACGCCTTGTTTCACTGTTTCTGTTTCTCGTTATTTCTATCTGCCAACCATTTTGCTAAGAGCATATGTTGGGTCTCTAGTTACCTAGAGAATAAAAACATCCATTTAAACCATATTACCTACCTACTTAACTTAAGTACTTGTTCTACCGATATTCTCTTTTGCATATGCTTATTTACCATTTCTTTAGGCTTCCTTTTATTTCGCTATAGTTATTAGTTAGCCTAACTTGCGTTCTTAAAAACCAGTACATTCTTAGTAATAAATAAACTATAAATGGTCACTGGGCCAATATTAAGATGTCAATCATAATAGAGTGTCAAGAACAGATACGAAAAGTAAATTATCAAAAATATCTCGGATTATCGTGACATATCGCTTACACCATTTAAGATAAAAAAGAGGCAACCCACATACAATGGTCATGTTGTTATGCAATCATCCAAATATCGAACTTTTTGAATTAAATTACAAATCTTTATTGCAAACCTTATGAGATGTAAGATCATCATTATCGTCATCATCATATCAGCCACAGTAAGTCCACTGCTGGGCCTAGGCCTCCCCCATGTATCAAGGAAGATGTAAGATGTTAACTAATATTAAGTAAGTAACCACTGTGAACTTTAGGCAGACTACTAAACTGATACCGTCACTATTCTTCGTAATTAAGATCCAAAATCTAACTTTATGAAAACATCTTTCTCAGGTGATAGACAATGGTATGGCGGGCCAGAGCAGAAGCAGCAATACTGGCCAATCCAGAATGGGAAACTGAACAAATACTCCGTGGTATCCAAAGAGGACGGTAACTCAGCCGTCTCTGAGAGATACTGGCTGAACTCTGCCGGCACATACATCTACATTCACCCTGACGCACCCCTCTTCGTTGACTACCACAATATCTTAGATAAACACATCTGCTTCATCGCTGAAGTCGCCGATCCTTATTCTACATCAAGAACACACAACACACTCAAATACGACGTCTGGTTCTTTGATGATCCTAAAACTGCCCATCAACATGCTGTTGACACTTATTTAGGAAAACCCTCTGGTATTCCTGACTACAGAATGATTCAGTATCCTATTTGGTCCACTTGGGCTAGGTACTCTCGTGAGATTACGCAGGAAAGCTTATGGGAGTTCGCCAATGAAATCGCTGATTCTGGTTTCCCTAATGCGCAGTTCGAAATAGATGATCTTTGGGAAATTTGTTACGGTTCCTTGACTGTAGATGAGAGGAAACTCCCTGATTTGAAGCAGTTGGTGCAAGATATTAAGGGCCTTGGATTCAGAGTTACAATTTGGGTACATCCCTTCATTAACAAGGGCTGCGATCCTTGGTATAGCGAAGCTTTGGAGAATGGGTAAGTTAGGGGAAATTATTAATTATTTGTTACTTGTTTCTGTAGATTCAATATCTATCAAAGGTTGTCTTTAACCTAAATTAAAACATTTCCTGAAGTTTCATAAAGCTAAAACTTTGCATATGATTGTAAATCACGGTTTTGGCGTATTAATGCAGATGGAAAGTGGTCATTTTTGTGTATGATGTAGTGGTTTTATTTGTCACGAAAAGTTGGTATTTGACGATATCCACCGTCTGATGATAAAGCTGTAGCGTTGATAAATAAATAAATAAATATATATAGGGACAAATTACACTGATTGAGCTAGCTCCAAAGTAGGTTCGAAACTTGTGTTATGGGATACTAACTCAACGATACTATATTTTATAACAAATAGGTACCTATATAAATAAACACCCATGCCCCCGGACAGTTGAAAAAGGCAATTTTCCAACTTGCCCTGACCAGGGATCGAACCCGGGACCTCTGAGTGGCGAATTAGCATAGTGACCATTACGCCACGGAGGTCGGCAAATCGGTTGGTACTCATAAAGTATTAAAATTAGTTGTACAAAAATATAATTCTTGAAATTGAAATCCAATTTTCTTCAAATGTACAGTTGAAAACCTAACTAAATAAATATTATAAATTTTTCGCCGCAGCTACCTGGTTCTCAATGAAGAAGGCAGTCCCGATACCTCTTGGTGGAACAACAACGGGACAGTCCCGGGTATCGTGGACTTCACCAACCCGGCCGCCGCCGAGTGGTTCAGCAGTCGTGTTCGCAACATTATCGAGACCTACGGAATTGACAGCATCAAATTTGACGCTGGAGAATCTAGCTGGCTGCCTCAGGTGTAAAACTCTTTTCATATTGTTTAAGCTTACTAACTCGCTCCTAATACAGTACCTAGGTAGGTACTCCCTGTTATTTCACATTTTTCTGGTCACAATATATTTTACCTTGCAAAATTCTTTGAAATATAGACCCTTATCTTCATCTACGACCTCCGTAATGTAGTGGTCACCATGCTAGTCAGACCCACCCAGATGCCACCCAGAGGTTCTGGGTTAGATCCCTAGTCAGGGCAAGTTGAAAATAATGGCCTTTTTCAAATTGTCCTGGGTCTTGGGCGTATATCTATATATGTATTTGTTATAAAACAGAGCATCGTTTAGTTAGTATCCCATAACACAAGTCTTGAACTTACTTTGGGGCTAGCTCAATCAATGTAATTAGTCCCAATATATATATCTTCTTCGCGTATGGCTTTGCACAATCTCTACTCAGAGTAATTCTAAAAAGCATGTAAAGAATGTACAAATATAGAATAAGAAGTAAAGTAAAGTTAGGTTTATATACTTAGAGGCTCTTATACTTCGTGTTTTAATAACACTGATGAAACAGCCCACTGAATGACTGTAATCTAGTGACAGCAGTAATTGTTACACACAAGGGAACTAGTATTTTGAAATAATATTATGGAATCTAACTATTTGCTATACCTACATGTTCTTGTATTGTGACGACGTGATTTGTAAATGCATTACTCTTTATTTTAGATCCCAGTGCCAAAAGACGATGTAGACCTGGACCTGCACCCTGGCAATTACGTGCAGGACTACGTAAGGACCGTCGCGCAGTTCGGAGATATGATCGAAATTCGCGCCGGAATGAGGTAGACTATGAGAAGTATTTCATTCGCAGCATTCATAGTTGATGTAACTCATTGCTGGGCACAGAACTCTCTTATTTTGTGTCATTTTCTACGGATCTGTGCCATTCTCATTCACTGTGTCTCTACGTCTCTGGCTTCTACAGTGCGTGAAGACCTAATTTTCTTGGGGTTTGGTTGGAGCAAAGAAAATAGCGGCCCGCCTGTTACAATTCCTTTCGCATCTGAGTACGTACATTCGTTGGGTAAAGTAGCACAGTCCGGCACACTAGTGCCATCTTTCTAAATATGTATGAACTAAAGTACCTATTACTTGTGGAGGTTGGAAAGGTGTTTGCTAAGCGAGCCGCGTGTTATATTAGTGTAGGCACAACGCCCTAGATGGCGCTGTGTGTAATTTTGGCTGTTGTCGCTAGACATACTGGATTCCCGTCAACCCCACAATATCATCTGAGTAAATAAGCTACCATTACATGAGATATAGGTATATAGGTTTTCATCACAAAGGGATGCCTACTATAAAATATACTTAATTCGATACTTTTAAGAGTTTCACGTTTCATATTTCGTAATAGAAAATACGATACCTATGTAACTTAATACCTTTTTACTACCTATTTAGGTACTCACTACATCTACTACAAGCAATGGGGCTGTTCCCTAGACTCAACCACCACTCCGATACTGTTCTGATCCATCGATTTTTTTGTCTTCTAAACTAGTCTGCCGCCCATATCCACTTTTGCTACGCGATAACTTCATTATTTTTACTATTTCTTGACTTTTCCAGAGTTGTAATTACAGACTACTTGATTTTTAGGGTTTAGTACCCAAAGAGTAAAAACGGGACGCTATTACAAAGACTCTGCTGTCCGTCTGTCTGATGGTCTGTCCGTCTATCTGTCACCAGGCTGTATCTCATGAAGCGTGATAGCTAGACAGTTGAATATTTTCCCAGATGATGCCGCTATAACAACAAATACTAAATAGATTATAGATATTATAGAACAAAATAAATTTTTAACGGGGATTCCCAAAAAACAAACGTGACTTTTTTGTCGTTTTTAGTTTGATATTAATTTTCAATCATTTCAGAACTCAAGACCTGCCCGTCTTCATCCGTATGGTCGACAAAGACACCCTATGGGACTGGGACAATGGCCTCTACACCCTCGTCACCACTCTCCTGCAGATGAACCTGGCTGGGTACACCTTGGTATTACCAGATATGATTGGAGGCAACGGCTACAACGCCAAGCCCAGCAAGGAGCTGTTCGTGAGGTGGATGCAGGCTAACGTGTTCATGCCCGTGCTGCAGTATTCGTTTGTGCCTTGGGATCATGATGATGAGGTAAAGAAATCTTTTTTCTTTCGAGTAAATGTGAAGAAACAATACTGTACGGTATGTTAACATACAAGCATGCTTTACTGATAGATAGATAGATAAAATAATTATTTGATTTATCTGTAAGACACATTATACAATGATAAGATTTCTCACAACATTCATTAATTACACTAAATTAAGACGAAGTGGTAGCTAAAGTGGCGCCCTCATTTGAAACAAATTCTTTAAAACTAAATATGGTGATAATTAAAAATTTGATTTGTATAAATGTCTAGATAGACCTTTAAACTATTTTATGAATAACCTTTGAAATTATTACTAATAGTCCGTCTAGTTTTAAAACTGTTTTTCGCTAAAAGTGGCCACTTTTGGCAAAAAACAGTTTTAAAACTAGACGGACTACCAATATTACTTTCAAAGGTTATTCATAAAATAGTTTTAAGGTCTTTCTAGACATTTATACAAATCAAATTTTTAATTATCACCATATTTAGTTTTAAAGAATTTGTTTCAAATGAGGGCGCCACTTTAGCTACCACTTCGTCTTAAACATGCATCATGTGTACCACAGAAGCACAAAAGAGCTACAGCTGAGCGAGACGTTGCTCGTGTTGAGCAACTGCTGATTTTCAGCTGTCACCCTGATAGAGTTGATGCGGAGCTCTTACTTACGTAACTAATGATGTTTTAAAATTTTCCACTGCGCACACATGTCACTTTTAACTCTCTTTTTCTTATCTTAGTGCTTTTTAGAGCCCACAGTCTGTCTTCAGACAATTTTTTATACACTTCGCACGGTCTTCATTATCCCTTGGTCTTTAAGAGTCGGACAGGTCGTACAAATGTGTCAAATATGTGGAAAAAAGAAAGCTTTAAAAAAATCAATGTTAAATGCCGAAGACAATCCGAAATTGAGAAGAAAAAGCCAGAACATATCGAAATAAACATTTCAGTAGAATAATCTGATTAAAAGGTCGACTTGGTCACCTGGTTTGTTCTTTCGAGAGACCATTCTTCGTATATCTTTCCTTTGCACGGCTTTTCATAAAAAACAATAGGGGTGACAACAGGGTCAGAAAAGTATGATTGTAATTAGTCCGTCTTTTAAATTGTCCAAAACTAATGGACCCTTATTATTCAGTTTACCAAAAAAGTAAAAATTCACACAGATACGTAGCACCAATGTTCCAGAGTGGGAGTTTGCGACCTCACCGCTAAGTAAAAATTGTTGACGTCATGCAAAATTTCAACGCGCTGTATCTTTGTAATTTTTTGTTTCTTAGAGAAAAGAAAAAAATACGTGTACAATGTTTTTCCATAATCTAACCGATGGGCTAAACATAATTTTCTATTTATGCCAATTCTTGGACCACAGAAAATTTGATACATGTGTATGATATTCATAATAAGTCTCTTAGTCAGTAGACTTCATTCCAGAACACAGCTTTTCTATGTTCAAAGGGAATGTTTATGACGAAATAGGCTTCTCTAGACAAGTGTGTAACATACCATTGACGATGACGAAAGGCAGTTTCCCTGCTCTGCAGTGAGAATCATACCCTCTGGAAGTGGGTCCTTGCATAACCCAGTAAAGTGCCAACACAGCCTGCTTAGATGGCCTAAAATGATATTCCAGGCAGTGGAAATCTGCCGCCGCTACACGGAGCTGCACGCCGCTTTTGCCGACGACATCGTGGCCGCCATGCAGGCCTCGGTCCGCGACGGCACCCCCGTCAACCCTCCCATCTGGTGGCTCGACCCCACCGACCAAGATGCTCTCGCTGTCTGGGACGGTAAGCAACCTTTTTTACTCCCGACAAAAAAGAGCGGTGTTATAAGTTTGACACTAATGTCTGTCTGTAAGTCTGTGTGTCTGTCTATGGGATACTAGCTCTCGAACGGATGGAAAAATTTCGTTGCTGTTTTTACGTGAAAGCGACTTCCCTTGCGGTGGTTCTTATAATCATATCTTTATTTGCTTAAAACATGGTAATATAGGTCTTACAATAAATATTAAAAGAACAAACATGTCTTGCTAGTAGTAATAGCATGCAAATATAAGTAGTCAAAAAATTGTCTAAGGCTATAAAAGTTTTTGTCAACAAGCAATTTATATTTTTTTTTTCTTTAAGAACGTGACATTTAAAATCTTTAGTTCTTCTGGCAATTTGTTGAATATTAGTATACACATATATAAACAACTACTTCTATATTTTTCAAATTTAGGAGCAACGTCTAAATTTAGTCTATAAGGTGATGGCAGAGGCAATAGACCAAGGTTTTAAAAAAAATGGTTTGCAAGATTTACGTGGTGGTAATCCACAAATTGCACGGATACACTTAGCTATATTTGGCAAATAATAGATGGCGCTAAGGATATCAATGTAGTTCCGCTACTCATCATTCGTCGGGTTTCGTTGTGGGGTTTTTCATTCGCCTGGCAAATAAACTTTTAAAAAAAGCTGATACAAAAATACTGATCAAGCAATCCTTTTCACATATGTTAAAATTGGCAGTGGAAAGATCAGCCTTCTACCACAAGATGCCCAAGTAGGGCATCTTGTGGTAGAAGGCTGATCTGTATAGACAAACGTGGGGGAAAAAAGGAATAGCTTTTACCTATTAGTGAAAGCAAGCGGTCGTGGATTAAAATGAGCGTATAACCACAGGTAGAACTTAAGAATTAACGGCGAAATATCTGCAATCTTCCAGAGTACATGTTCTTTTCAATGACATTTTAGCAATTTCCGTGCCAGTTTGGGAGACAAGAAAAATGCTCTTTCTGTCCCATGGGGATAAAGACGTCATAGTAATTATAGTTTTCATATTTCCAGAATGTGTCATTTTCAATTTAATACTTTTTTATTTTCAGAATTTCTTCTCGGCGAGAGGATCCTAGCCGCTCCTGTGGTGGAGGAGGGCGCGACCTCCCGCAACATCTACCTCCCCAGAGGCACCTGGCGCGACAGAGTCTCGGGCGACCTCCACCAGGGCCCGCTGTGGCTGTACGACTACCCAGCGCCTTTGGACACCCTGCCCTACTTCACTCTTGAAGACTAAAGATCTATGAATAAATTGTATATTGATACTTATTTATTGTAAATAAATTTACTTATTGTTATTTCAACCCAATTCCATACTCGACCCCTTGCTTCATTGAATGATAAATAAGCGCCTGATAGTAATACAGTTTGTAAATCACATTTTGAGTATGTAAGCTAATACTCCGTGACGTTGACGGCAGCCGTGGCGTAGTGGTCATCATGCTAGTTTCCCACCCAGAGGTCCCGGGTTCGATCCTCGGTCAGGCAAAGTCTTTTGGGAATGGTCTTTTTCAAAATGTCCTCGGTCTTAGATATAATGTATTTGTTCTTCTTCTTAGCGTGTCGATGTTCATGTGATTAAATATTTCTCTGGGCCCAGTAATCAGCGACCTATACTGCATAAGGGCTCATTGCACAGGTCCTCCAGCGTGTATTTTCACGAACAGAATGTATTTAAAAGTAAAATATAGTATTGTTGAGTAAGTATCCCATAACACAAGTCTCGAACTTACTTTGGAGCTAGCTCAATCAGTGTATTTGTCCCTATATATTTATTTATTAACACTGGTACTTGATTTTTTGTGATACATGTGACGAAGCTCAATGACTGTCGTCTATTGACAAAGTCATTATCATCACCCACTAGTGAACAAGTGTGCGATGACAGTAGCTCTTTATCAACCTTGAACCGAGGTGAAATGAACTCTTGCTTTCATCTCAGTATTTTCCCAGTTGCATCCTCAGCTGCAATGCTCTGAAGCCTGCGGTCCGCTTTCCGGCTTTTTTCTCTCCATCCTTGGTAGTAAGGCAATTTGCACGCATATTATTCTTGGCGACATCAAGCCAGCATTTCTTGGATCAACCACGTCTGCCGGGGCCCGGTGGTTTTTTTTTTTTGATTTAATATGTTTGTTCGATTGGAATCAAAGTCAAATTCATTTATCTTGGATATTTGTATCACTTATTAATTGTAATTTTTTTCTTTCGATTTCATAATAGTAGTTGTTGGCGTGAGATCATTTACTTACATCTAAGTTTACTGCCGCCTCCTAATCGCAAGAACAGAAGAAGCGGTAATAAACTGTACTGCAGCATTTTCTTCAAAAACGTCAAGTTACAAATACTGATATTAAAATTAGATATGTGGACTGAGAATAAATTGTTATGTCATAATTGTTAATTAAGTTTGGCACGAAGATAGCTTTTTACCCGAATTGACACATAGAATACTTTTTATCCTGGAAAGAATTAAAGTTCCCGAGGGATTGTCACAAATACGACCGCACGTACAACGCCGCGGGTATCAACTATCCATAGCCATAGCCATAGGTAATTAGCCATAAATCAATACCGGATGCAAACCCATAAATGCGATGTCAATATAGAGCGTGCTCATATATTGACATCGCATTCGATGTCTGTGTACTTATTTTAACATAAAATAACGTCTTTGCACACCTCTCAGCAAAAAAAATGATAATTAGTCAAAGAAGCCTACTTTCAGTGTATGATTAGTATGGTATTTTCAAATATTTAAGCGTCGCATTTAACGTTTACCGACATTTTAAGCATATTATGGCGTATGCACACACTTTCCGACAAGAATTACAAGTGTATACTAGATTTAAGTTTCAAAATTGTCAGGAAAACACGAAATAATGAATATGAATATAAAAGTCGCAACTTATATAAATAAATCTACTCACCAAATTGAAAAATTAGGATATTTATCGGGTATTTACTCAATCTACTGAGTAAATATTCAAATGGGTTGATTGAGTATTTATGCAACTCCCATCACTAGCTGTTACGCGGCCTAACTTGCGCCCCGTCTGTTACGGTCCTAAAACCCATTGGCTTTACTCCAAGACAACGATACTCGTACGCAATACATTCGAACTCAAGGGACTCTTCAGTGCGAATTATCTTGCTTATCAACCGGTAGGCACTTCATAAAGTGGCAAACAAAGCAGGGAAGTCCGGTTGTAGTGTTGTGTAAAGAAAAACGATAAGAAAAAGAAATGAGATTGTGTACCTAGCTGGCTTCTGACTGCGGATAAATTTAACTAGGTATAGGTACCATATTCCATTTTATTAAATGACTGAGTAAAGATGGGCTGTGTTTTAATATAACCACCATACTTAGTATAGGATTTCATTATTATATAATATAGATGGTAATAAATAGTATCTGTCTAGTTGATTTTTGTGGCCTACCTTTTAAGTGGCCAACCGTCGTCGTGTCAGATTTTTTAGCTGCATAACTTGACGGCGCCATAAAATACTATAATGAATGACAGATGAGACCAACGGCTTCACGTGCGTTCGGAAGCAAAGAGGAGCTCCATTAAATTCTTTGCCACTTGTCACCCACATCATCCATCTTTTCTTTACTTGCGAAATTGCTAGCAATGCGGGAAATGAGCCCAAAGCGGATATACTGCCTAAAGCGGATAGGCTTCGTTTTTCACTAATAAAAGCAGATTGTGCAAAGTTTGAATGTGGCGGGAACATCCGAAAACGTAACGTTACGAATCAGTTTGAACAGTGGCATCACGTGGTTGTGTTGTGAGAGTCTAATCTTTTTATTTGCTCTTTTTACTAAAATATATCAGGGTATGTGAATATCGATTATTTCAATCTGTTTAAAGTTACATTACTTTAAGTATTTGTGTGTTATTCTGCATTGAAATAGATGAAAATTCCCATTGTTCAGCAAAATTTCTAATTAAGATTTTTAAGTTATTGTACAAAACGTGTAAAAGTAGCTTTTGGGCAAAGCGGGTAGGGGTAAAACGGGTAGCCGTTTGATCCTATTACCAGCTTTACCCAACAAATTAATTTTATTATTGAATTATTTCATTTATTTAAGTTTATTAGTTATACATACAATATATATATATATATATATTGTATGTACAGGGTGTACCAAAAACCACAAAAACTATGTATATATATATATATATATATATATATATATACATAGTTTTTGTGGTTTTTGGTACACCCTGTCTGTTAACGCCCCCTGTTAATGCTCCAAAGGCTATACCTGCTTTGGGCACCCACTCCGGGCAAAGAGGGTAAAATGACAGACTGATTTGTTTTTGATTTTTCTTAGTGATTTTTTAAACGAGACGTGTTTTGTAGTTGTAAATACAAAGTTTAATTAATATTTGTACCAAATATTAAAATAAAACCTATTCAAATATAAAAATAATTTATTTTTATTAACACAAACCTTAAGGTAGATGCTTTGGGCCCCTTTCCCCTACTCCCGATAAGCCAACGAGCTCCTCAATTCTGTCTAGTAATTCTTTGCCGATACTTTGCTCGCCAAATCTAATAAACCGGCAACTTTAATCTATTTCTAAGATTTTGTTCCTCAGACATATAAAAAATATAGTAAGAGCAAGCCTCCTGCTGGCACAAGCATAATTTACAGAGGCACCACCATTACATATTAATAGTGGGAGAGCACTGGCGTACTGTAATACAGACAAAACCTTCTACAGTCGTCAGTCTCCAAAAAACTCTTTATACTTATATACACCCATGTTGTACTACTTTAGTGGAGAAATAAATACTTTTTTACTTTTACTTTACTTTCACCACCAATCAAAAGTGGTTTAGTGAGCAGTAGACCTCGCGAGTCACCCCGACCTGTTGAAGTTTATCGGATAAAAAAGTTGTCCAGACAAAAAAGATGCGTCTTAATAAGGGTAACAAGAGGCTTAAGAGATTATTGACAATTTTTCAAAATTGCTAAAATATGATATTTTTAAAGTTTTCAATCCTCATATTTCCGCCATTTTGAAAAACTTAATCGACTTTATTTTTGAAACTTCTCACAAAATTTCACGAGAATCGCCCACAGATTCCCGCCTCGCCTACAGGCGAGAACCATTTTTGGCCAATCTCGAAACTGAGAGGCTGCGCTCGCTTCGCTCTTTTACTGATTTCAAAAGAATCAATTTTTGATGTATAATTTATTTTTTTATTTTACCTACGCTACGCTACTGCATATTCACCGACTTGACACAGAAGTGGGAGATTGCTGAAGAGCATGAACAATATCGATAGTGAAAATCTCGAGATAAGATATTCGAGAGGATCGTCACGAGATTCGCCAGTCGACGGCATACAGTGGTCAGTGATGGCTCGTCTGGTGTGGTTTTTAGGTGAGATAACCGTTGAGGGTAGAAATCTAGTGAATAGACGAAGATTTTAAATTATTCTGTTTGGTTAGAGGTCAGATTACAAGAAACGACACTACGGTGTTATCTGGTCTTCCAGAGTATCTTTGAGTATTGCAATACCTCTATGACTTATGCAATCAAACGTGCAAATGCAATTCTTGGTGATTTTAGCGCCAGATTGCTTTCCTTTTAAACCAAAGGCCTAAGGGCAAATTTTCAGTTTAAATTCTTTGACCTTGACCTGATTCGATAAGCTTATCTAATAGTTTCTGATGAGTGTTCTGACGACCTGACTAAGGTCGCTGGAAAGCGCTGGATGCAGGCCGCTCTAGATCGGTCGTTTTGGAAATCCTTGGGAGAAGCCTATGTCCTGCAGTGGACGTTATGCGGCTGAAATGATGATGATGATCTAATAGACTGACTTGAGGTTTACAAGGCTAATTCTTTTCTTTCTACTTTAGCTTTAAACCCTGTCGGGGGATATGGAGATCTCTATTCCATTGAATATATTTCCAAGTAGTTACAATCACAAATTGAATTTAATGTGACGTGTGGCAATGGCGTAGAACAAGCGGACAGCAAAGACGGTGGATATCATAGAAGATACAAGGGTACAGGGAGGTTACTCCAAAAGCGGACAACATGGACGTTACTGCGTATCCGCGTGTCAAGCAACATTGAGCATCAATGTATGATGATAGTCCTTTTTTGGTTTGACATAGAAATAAGTCACTATCGAACGACTATCGTATTATTTCATGGAGTAACTTGGCAACAAAATATCGTGTTATTGCTTTGAATACAGGTGAAAATAGGGTTAGAAAAGTATAATTGTAATTATTACGTCTTTTAGATTATCCAAAAATAATAGACCCATATTTTTCAGTATGCCAAAAAAGTAAAAATTCACAAAGATACGAAGCATCAAAGTTTCGGAGTGGGGGCTTGCGACGTCACCTCTATGTAAAAATCGTACGTAGCCGTGAAGTCATGCGAAATTTTAATGCGCTGTATCTTTGTAATTTTTTGTCTCACAGAGAAAATAAAAAAATCGTGTACAATATTTTTTAAGAACCTAAACGATAGGCTAAGTATATTTTTCCATTCGTCATGCCTATTCACCAGTACCTGTTTATTATTGAATTGAATTTATTATTGTAATTTTCCAGCGCTCCTGTCGCTCAGTGCGCAGGCTCTGGCAGTACCGGCCCGTCAAGAAGACAACCATGTCGTCCGCGTAGGTGAAGTCTCACTGTCCCTGGAGCCGCAGCTGACAGGCGGCTTCCATGTCAGCCTTATTGACGGTACGTACTTGATATCGCTGCCAGACGGCGATCCAATGACGGAATCATTGTTTTTGGGGTTCCTTGCAAAATATTAAAAACGGAACCCCTATAGGATCGTTCGTGCATCTGTCTGTCCGTCCGTTTGTCACAGCATATTTGCTCCGAATCTACTGGACTCCGGTGAAATTTGGTAAGCTGGTGTAATTCTATGACCCAAATATAGATGTGTAAAGTATTTTTTTTAATAAGTGTTGTTTTCGGAGGACAAAATAGGAAAATTAAAAAAAAAGTTTTGCGACCCTTAATGTGTCATAATTATATCAATTATAAGGATTCGTTATAAGGATCTCGAATATATTTTTGTTGTTATTGTATAATCAATACCTTTGAAATACTGCTGCTGACTTTTTTACATGTTGCATCATCATATTCACATATGTCAGATTTATATCAGTATCAATGCAGAGCTTACCTTTGATAAATACGAGTGATAAAACTAAAAGATATGCCGTCTACGGCTAAACAGCATCAATTCTCAAGGTTGCAAATCCGAATAAAAGAAAACGCAACCTTGACTCCAAAGCAAAACAGCCAAGTATGCATCCGAGAATGTGCTAAGATAGGAGCTGCACGTTCAGCTTTGCCCCATAGCTTCTTTTAATTTAGCCAAGTGCGAGTCGGGCTCGAGTAGGAGGGTTCCGTACAATGACAAAGTTTTAAAATAATACAAAATATCACATATGAAATTCTCACAGTAAGAACACTCTTCACCCACTTCTTCTTGTCGAGTCAAAATGGTTCCAGTATAGTTTCTAATTCAAATGACATTTGACCAGTATGTGGCCACGGCGATCCCTCTGTCGTTAGCCTCATTTAAGTCCTCGATGGTACACGACGTAGGGCAATTCGGACACGATAGAAGGTTGTCTGGAAGAGTTCGCTTTAAGAGTGGCCTTCCCGTTTTACTTTCCATACAAACGCTCGTACGTGATTACTGCGTTGTATCTGATGAAAACTTTTGAACTCACAGGTATCTAGGGCGCTATTTCTAGGTTTCTAACGAAATAAAAAATTGAAATTTAGAAAAACAAAGTCAGTATAAGCCTCCAAAAATCTGCTTTTTTGCACAAATTTTAGCTAAACTTCGACTGTTCATAAAGTACTCATTAGTTGTAAAAGTAAATAAAATATTTCGATAGAAACCTCGCAAATGTAATGAAATTTTTGAATACAAAACATTTATTTCACATACTTGTAAGGCTTACTGATAAACACGTATCTCCTGGAACAAGTTTTATGAAATTTCCGCATCCTATGAATAGTTATTATTCGTTCAATGGATAGTTAATAATAATACTCATTTCATTTAATACAATGCAAACCATGCCCTTAGACGCTATCTCTCTCTTTTTGGTTTGCCTCTTTTTCTAGCACTGCCCTGCATGAAACACCAACCTTTTCAAACTATGCTCGCGTTGAAAACAGATCGGCCGGGAAGGGCCGCCTTAAGCGATAAGACCGCCTATTGTACTCATTTAATTTAAAATTGTTTCTTTGTGTTACCCATTTTTTTTTGGTGTATAATAAAGAGTTATCTATCTATCTATGATGCGAGTTAACTACTAATAACGCTATCTAGTGGGGTTTTAGTGATCTATTTTCCGTAAGAGAACTTATGCAAAAAAAATACAAAGTGTAGTTCATTGCTACGAGCAATGAACTGCACTTTGAATTTTTTTTGCATAAGTTCCCAGTAACAGGTAAGGGGTTATTTGATATAATTAAGACACCAAATATATTTACTTTGTACATCTCTTTATTGTACACCAAAAGAAAAATGTAACACTAAGAAATAATTTAAAATTTAATCAGTACAATGGGCGGTCTTATCGCTGAAAGCGATCTCTTCCAGACAACCAATGCATGGAGAAGATTGTGAGAAAGACAGACACGGTGGTACAACTAACTGAGAAGAAAAAAAAATCTAAAACAACTATAAACTTAACAAACCAAAACGTACCGATCTTAACCTTAAAAAATTTCACCAGGTGACGAAACCATGGAAATAGGATACATCGGCCGCACACTGGTGTCGACCTTCACCACAGAGGATGTGGATGGAGGAGTTCTGGTGACCATCGGAGCGGCGACGCTGCTCATTAACACGGTGTATGATGAAGCAGACGATGCAAAGGGCATCAAGGTGAAGTGGGAAGCTCCTAGCACCATGAGGCTTGAAGACTGTTTGACCTTCGGTAAGAAACAACATTTTTGCAGGTTTTCTATTTTTACAATTATCAGAAAGACTGTAGAATGTAGTAATCTTTTCTCTTTTCTTGCCTGGCCTACACCGCTTCATCAGCCATAAAGCGTTGATGGCCTCATTGCATAACCATAACATATTAAACTTTCATGAAACATGGTCAGCAAGGTCTTATACATCTTCCGTATCTTTCTGGAACCAGTCATGCTTTTAGATTCTAGTACCTACTGACATTTAACTATCCTTGAAATAAAATTCAAATTACTTTTCAGGCGAAAAGCAATGGTACGCCGGCCCCATGCAAATCGACCAGGTGTATCCAATTCAACACGCACCTCAAGTCTACACACCGTACGTCATCAAAGAAACCGACAATGGCGCCATCATGGAGAGATACTGGCTTAACTCCGCCGGAGAGTATGTCTACGTCCACTCACAAGTTCCACTCTTCGTGGACTACAACAATCTTCTAGGAAACCACATCTGTTTCGGAGCTCAGATAGTGGAGCCATACTCTTCGAGAAGAAACCACACAGAACTTTCTTACGATTTCTGGATCTTACCAAACGTGAAAAAGGCTCACATGCACGCAGTAGAAAATTATCTTGGCAAGCCTTCAGGCGTGCCAGATTACAGGATGGTCCAGCATCCAATATGGTCGACTTGGGCGCAATATTCAAGGGCTATTAACGAATCAAACCTTATAGAATTCGCTAACGAAATCAAAAATCGAGGATTCAATAACTCTCAATTCGAAATTGATGATCAATGGGAAACGTGTTACGGTTCCCTTACAGTCAATGTGGAAAAATTCGCGAATTTCATAAAACTTGTCCAGCAGCTCAAAGATCTGGGCTTCCGAGTGACCATATGGGTCCACCCTTTTATAAACAAGAACTGTGACCCGTGGTATTCAGAAGCACTAAACAGCGGGTAAGTTTGATAAATTTGAAATTTTAGTGAAATAGAAATTTAGAAAATAAGATCCTACAAAAGGTAACTTTACCTACGTAACTGCTTACCTGCATTACTTATGTTATCTTGGGTTTCTTGTCACGAAAGTACTTGGCATTCCTTGAATTCTAGTGTTTACGTACATTGTTTTTACAGGCATTGATAGAATAGGCTTTTATTATATATTATAAGTACTTTAGGCTTTAGATAAGACTAGTGGTAAATGAATTATGACTCAAATTAATGAGTAATAACAACAAACTTTGAGGTATGCTATTTGTTCCTAAATGCCAGTCTATGAACTCTTAACGTATGTTATATGGAAGCTACTTTGATACTTTTCCAAGAAAAGTAGCTCTCCCATATCTAAGAGGCTGGCATGGTTTGGGCAAATGTAATGAAAAGAGATGAGGCACATGGAATGAAAAGGTGACGAATGTGACTGAGAGTGGATATCAACCTATAGGCAAAGAGGAAGACATCAAAATATTTTTCAAAACTTAAAACTGACTTCACCTCAAATTTTGATAAAATTTCTATGGAACCTCTTGACAATTATGGTGTTTCAAACAAAATAAGAATTGTCCAAATTGATCCAGGCGTCTTTGAATAATCGGTAAACAAACATAAAAAAGAACATAAAAGATTCTGACGAACTGATAACGTCCTCCTTTTTTGAATTCGGTAAAAAAATAGTTCTTTGGGAAACTTGTGGATCATGGAATACAAAATTTACAGGTACTTGGTGCTGGACGAGTCCGGCAGTCCCGAAACCAGCTGGTGGAACGACAACGGCACCACCTCCTCCTACATTGACTTCACGAACCCAGCCGCTGCCGAGTGGTGGTACGACAGGGTTAAGAACCTTTCGGACCTTTACGGCATTGACAGCTTCAAGTTCGACGCTGGAGAAAGCAGCTTTGCTCCTCAGGTAGGTTCAGTCTATCATGAAGAAGCCCACAAACACGGGGCAAGTCCAGAATTCTCCCAGGGCAAACGGTTGCGGCGGTGATAAAAACAATCGGGCTAAATAAAAAAATCATTATCATCATAATCCATAGCCTTGACCCTTTCACTGCTGCTGGGAATAGGCCTCTCTCAATTGATGCCAATTACCACGGTCCTGAGCTACTCTCATCCATGTTCGACCCTTTTTTTCTGATGTCATCAACCCATCTTTCTAAGGGATGACCTACGTTTTAAGGGATGACCTACGCTGAGCTTACCATTCATGACACCTGTCATCACATCGCCTTGCTAGATGTCCTGCCCAATTCATTTAACTCAAACGCGCCGACAATAGTTTGCCAATAGGCATGACGAATGGAAAAGTATGTAAAGCCTATCGGTTAGATATTTTTCTTTTCTCTGAGAAACAAAAAATGACAAAGCTACTGCGGAATAAAATTTTGCATGACGTCACGGCTACGTACGATTTTTACAAAGAGGTGACGTCGCAAGCCCCCACTCCGGAACTTTGATACTTCGTATATTTGTGAATTTTAACTTTTTTGGCAAACTGAAAAATACGGGTCCATTATTTTTATTACCCGACTGCGCCAGAAGGAGGGTTATGTTTTTCGAGAGTATGTATGTTTGTATGTATGTATTATCGTTTAAGACGCTCTGCAGCCTAAACGGCTCGATGGATTTTAGCTTGAGAGGTGTCGTTAGATTTGTATTTACTGTGAAAGTGACACTGGGTATATCAAAAATAAAAATAAAAACAAATTGGCCGATTTTTGGCGCCAAATTCAAATGTTTGGCACGCTCTGCAGCCTGAACGGCTCAATGGATTTTAGCTTGACAAGGTGTCGTTAGAATTCGTATATACTGTGAGAGTGACACTGGGCATATCAAAATAAAAAAAAATAACAAACAAAAAAACGAAAAAAAGGGCAGTCAGGTTTTTTGTTTTTGTAATAATTACTTGTTGGATAATCTTAAACGGGCTAGATACAATAATACTTTTCTAACCCTATTATTCAATCCTCTTTGTCTCTCTTTCAGATATCAGTGCAACGAGGTGACATCGACAGACAGCCGCATCACATCGTGCAGACGTACGTGAGGACGTGCGGAAGGTTCGGAGATATGGTCGAGGTCCGAGCTGGATTCAGGTAAGTACTTTTTTTAGCCATTTAGGTCCCATAGTTGGGCAAAAGCCTCCCTTCTTTGTTTCCAATTATCTCTATCCTTACACTCCATTTCTTGTCAAAAGTGGACAACTCGTCCCTCCACTCATCCTAGGTCTTCCTTTGGACCTCGCTCAGTCTGTTGGAACCCATGTTGTTGTTGTGAGGGCCCATCTTTCGGGTAGGTAGGTACGGTAAACGTAAGTACGTACTTATTAACCCATAATCTGTAGGTCTAAATAAAGTACTAAATGTCATAAGACCTTTATACTACGTCATCATTCAAATCCTGTATTTAACCCCTAACAAAAAAGAGAGGTGTAATAAATTTGGCGCTAATGTCTGTCGGTCTGTCTTTTTGGGACATCGTAGCGCTCGAAAGGATGGACCGATTTCGATGTGGTTGTTTTACGTCAGGCACGTATCCAGACTTTCTGTTCGGGGGGGGATAAACTTACACAAAAATGAAAAAAAAGTGAAAGTAAAAGTAGTCAAGTCACTGTTATCGATTTTTGACTCGTATCATATTTGAGTATCCTGTTGCCGCTAGCAGCCATTACATTAAGCACAATTTCAGAATTTGGGGTTAAATGCGGAATGAAGGGATAAATAGAGGCTTTAAGTTGTAGACCACGCGAGTCACCCTGACCCGTTGAAGTTTATCGTATAAAAAATTGTTCACACAAAAAATTGCGTCTTAATAAAAAAAAATTACATTTTTAAAAAAATCTCGTATTGGCTGATATTTTTAAAGTTTTCAACCCCCATATTTCCGCTATTTTGAAAAGTTTTGAAAAAGTGAATCGACAAAAGAATTCTATATAATTTTCAAACCTTCTCACATAGTTTAACGGGAACCGGTTGAAAAATGCGACACGTAGGCGAAAAAAGCCGGACAGACGGACAAACTGACATCCGGAAAAAAGTATTTTTGGCCAATCTCGAAACTGAAACCCTTCGCTCGCTCGGTTAATAAAGCAAACGCGGTCTGCCAGCTCCCCCCCCCCCCCCCCCCCCCATTCCGTTTCTCAGGAAAGATTTTATTCTTTTAAGTACGAAAATAATCGCCTAACCGACACCGTTGAAACCTTAAGAGTGGCCCAAAACATATGGTTTAACTTATTGATGGTCGGAAAGATGGGATCACATACATCCAAAACTTGCATTATTTGACTAGTTTATTTTCTATATTCTTTCATTCGGCACACAACAGATTGTACACTGCGTTTATGGAGGAATCTCCATCATCCTTATAAATTTTAATATTTAACAGTTCGCATATTTCCTTTTGTCTTCATTTTTTGATAGGACGATATCAATGATAGAAATCAGGTCTCTGTTATTGGTAACCGATTTACCAATGCCTTGCCAAACATTAAATCGTGTAAGAAAGATTCACTGGAGGAGTTGCTCCGAAATGTTTGATGTCTAAAAAACAGTTTCTTGCAACGCGGCGCGGGTGCAGGAACTGCAGGGAGTGGCGCATGTAGAACTTCATAAGTCAAATGCAACTGATGCTTGCATAAATCTCAACTCTAATTGCGCGCTGACTGTCTCCTTACTCGCCAATTTTAAATTACTCCCATTTTTATATCATGTCATTATTATGTTACGCTTACGCCAGATTTCGGGGGGGGATAAATCCCAACTACCCCCCCTCTGGATACGTGGCTGTTTTACGTTAAAGCAAGTTTTCTTGCGGTGGTTCTTAGCTGTGTTTGATTAAAATCGCTTCAGCTGTTATTCGCAAAAAGTTATTGGTGGTTAACGCTTGAATGTCAGGGTTTTCTGCATAGCAAATAATAGATAGAATATGTAGTTCCGCTACACATCACTAGATGGCGTTCTTTACAGTAAAGGGTTTTTAATTTGCTTAGCAAATGAACTTGTTTCTTATAGCCTTTGGCGCTAGAATACAATACTTGATGGACGAGATTTGGCTTAATTTTAGGCTAAAAAAGCCTTCACTTTCTATGAAACAATACGACCTGATAAACAAACCACAAGCAGTCTATGGCACACTTAAAAAAAAATCAAAGCTGAGGCTTTGATTTTTTTAAAGTGCACGAGATCTAGCGAGAACCCTAACCTTTTGACAATCTTTTATATAGCTTCACCTGTCCCGTTGTCTGTCTGTCTGTAATCAAATCTTACGTTAAAGTTAAATTAGACCCACTTCCTGTTTCCGATTGAACTGAAATCTTCACGCATACGAAGACGTATATATATGGCGTGACAATGCAATATTATGATGACATGAAGTTGATCTGAAGATGGAGCTGAGGGGACGCTATAGGAACTCCGTAATAAAACGACACAATCCCATCGACTTTAGGCTTATTTGATTTGTTTTTTAAAGCGCTTTAAAATTTAAATTCATTATTTTAGTTATAAGCATGTTTAAAAATATATTTTATTGAAACTATATTTTTAAACATGCTTGTGTAATTTATCAAAATCCTTTCTTAGGAGATGCCTACGTCATAGTAGCTTTATGCATGCAAAGTCCAACCCGATCGGTTTAAAATTGACAAAGTTTCATACAAACTTTTATCCCCTATTTTATCCCCTTGGGGGTAGAATTGATCAAAACACTTTCTTAGCGGATGCCTACGTCATAACATCTACCCGCATGCCAAATTTCAGCCCGATCCGTCCAGTGGTTTGGGCTGTGCGTTGATAGATCACTATGTCAGTCAGTCAGTCTCCTTTGAGTTATATATATTTAGATTACTTGATAGGTACATCTTTCTCTTACATAGCGTCTTTCCTATTTGTATATTGCGATACAATGCAATATTATAATGAATCGGAGCTGATGTGATGATGGAGCTGAAAGGTGGCCATAGGAACTCCGTAATAAAACTACACAATTTCGTCGAATTTGGACTTGTTTGATTCTTATTTCTGATTGATTCTTATCTGGTCTGCGAGTTCGGGTTTTTCATGCTCACTAAAATGTCCAATCCGGTGGTGGCGTCGCTGTCGGGTCGTTGGATTCCCTCTAATATGGTTGAGTTTAACGATGGCTGATCCGTACGTCAACTCGTGAACGGGTGCTGCCGGGAGGGACTGGTCACCTCGGCTTCGTTTTTTTTGACTACTTAATATTTTTTATTACGCAATTTATGTTTGTTTACTTGTTCGCAAGTATTACATGTTATAATTTGTCAACATTGTATTATATTGTAAGTATTTATTACCTTAAAGACAATAATAATAACATGACAAAGCCCTTCTGGCAAGTAGGCGACCAATACTGTAAAAATGAGTTTCTTTCGGCGTTTCTTCTCAGCAGTGGTCGTTACGAAGCGCTGGTATCGGTAGCTTTTCTTTAAAAATAAATTAAATTTTAATATACTTTACACGTAACATAAATTATACTTATTGACGTGTAAAAGTGCCTGTAAAGGTCTAATTACTGAATAAACATTTGAATCTTTGATTACTTGTTAGGTACGGTCACGCTGCAAAAATTGAGTCATAATTTCTCACAATGGTTTCTCATTCAATTAGTATGCGAGATATGACTCCATTTTTAAAGCGTACCGTACATCTTTCTCTTACATACCTAGTCCCTTTTCTACCAGAAACTAACATTATCTTCCAATTCAGAACTCAAGACCTCCCAATCTTCGTGCGCATGGTGGATCGCGACTCCATCTGGGGCCTCAACAACGGTCTGTCCACCATCATCACCACCACGCTGCAGATGAACCTCAACGGCTACACGTTGGTCCTGCCCGACATGATCGGAGGGAACGGGTTCAACTTGGACCATGACCAGGCGGACCTGCCAACTAAGGAGCTGTTCATAAGATGGGTGCAGGCGAATACGTTCCTACCGGCTATGCAGTACTCGTTTGTACCTTGGAACTTTGATGATGAAGTGAGTCTTATGATGTTTTGTTGTTTACGACGGTTGAGTAAAATACAAGCACTTTTTAACCGACTTCCAAAAAGGCGGAGGTTATTAATTCGTCGCTATCTTTTTTTATGTTTGTTCAACGATTATTACTTATTTCAAAGGCCTAGACAGATTTAAACAAAATATTTTTAGTTTGAAAGGGTGATCGTACTTGTCGAGTGATAGAATTTTTATCAAAATTGGTTATGTAGTTTGGGGGTGAAATTTGGATTTTGGTTTTGAAAAACTTTACCCCTTAGGGTGGTGACAAATTAGTCGCTTCTTGCGACAAATCTTGTCCATGGGTGCCGTAAAAACCGATTAAGGGAGGTACTTAAAGGTAACAGAGAAGGGACCACATCGCTTTGTATGATCGACGACTATACAATCTACTGCTGAAGCCCAGCGTGAAAAATAGTGGTAGGTAGGAGATGAGTATATTCCAGCTGTGGACTCATGTAGGCTTTTTTTAAATAAAAAGATTATAAACTACACGTTATACCTAATTCGGGGATTGGGTTATACATACCTACATGACGACTGGGCGTCAAAAGAAAAACTGAGAAGGTAGATGTAACTGACGCAGAAATTACATACAGAACGCAATTTTCTAGGATCCCACGCAATATGAGTCATCATTCCCGGTCTTCGCACCTCTCCCCCATTCTCACCTTGCGAGGCGGCTGCAAGCACCCGCTGCCTTCCCAGCATGCTTGTTGACGCAAATTGCGCGGGACATTAGGAGATTCCGATCTGTGTGTAATAATTAGCGATGCATCCGATACCGATACCGATACCGATATATCGGCGATACTGCGGGTTAGCCGATATATCGGTATCGACAATATTTTTTTGACCGATTCAACGATACTTTTTTTTTTAAATCGCCTTTCTCCGCAAAACTTAAGATTACTTTGTTTTTAAATAAAAATGTTATTAATGTTAACTACTAAAATTTATAATAATTATCTAATATCGACCTATGTAACTACTTTTCATATTAATAAAAAAATAATCCGACTGTTGATTTATTTATTTTATCTTCATGTTTGATTCAATTAACGCATCGGTATCGGTATCGGTATCGCCGATATTTGTATAAGAGTATCGGTATCGGTATCGTATCGGCGAAAAGGCGTATCGATGCAACCCTAGTAATAATTATATTAGTTCTATGACTATTCCGGATACATTTCAATTAGATGCTAATCAAGCCAAGTGCTAATTAACCGTTTACATAATCAGATAAATAAATAAACCTTGATACATAATCGTACATTATATGCAAATTTTGAGGTAAGGCTCCAGAATGGCCTGATTGTTTTAATTGACACGATGCAAATGTAGGCAAATGCATTGTCTACGTACAGCCACAATTGAATTGATGCGTTTCCTGATGCGTGACGTCATTTATGATCATGATTAAATGTTATGTCACCGAAAAGTCCTAAGAGATTTTATTTTCTCGATATCTTTTTTAGACCGAAACACATTTTAATTATTTATTTAAATCTTATTGCACAATTTTAAAAAAATGTACAAGAGGCGGACCTATTGACATTTGGAATTGTCTCCCGATCAACCATTAGACTAGGCGGAAAACGTAATAATATTTGTGAATAAGTAAACTTAATATAAATATCCACATAAGTACATAAACAAGAATATATAATTAAACATATAATATATATCATCATTATCATATCATATCAGCCACAGGAAGTCTACTGCTGGACATAGGCCTCCATATATATATATACATACAACAATATACCAATAATATAATACGTTTTCAAAGAATTTCTAGTTAATTCTTAAGATAAAAACAGAATTACAGGAATCCAACTGTCTACTAGTGTTATGTTATAAATGTTTCTCTTTCACTTCAAAACAACAATTTGAATGTCAAACTATATATATTTATCATTATTTGTTGCTCAATGTTGCTTGACATGACACTGCTACGCGAGCACGTATGTAACTACTTACAATGCGACCCAAATAAGTTGAACAAAAGGCGGACTTCAAAGCATTTTTGTACAAACTACCAAAATGGTGGTTATCGCCGCAGGTACAAATAATGCGCCGACGACCGCCATTTTGGTTCAATTTACGTGTCGGGAATTTGTACAAAAATGCTTTGAAGTCGGCCATTTTTGTTTTGGAGTAAACGTCTAATGTACGGTACACTTCAAAAATAGAGTCATACACTCAAATTCATAAAAAATAAAAAGCGTTTGCTAAACCTTTTTTAGTTCAAACATGTTTCGTCCCTTTCCCTTTTTTTGAATATTTGACGGTGGAAGAACGAGACAAAACATATTTTAAATCTTTTTATGAAAAAGGGGGTCAGTCTCTCAATATTTATTGGTTGAGAAATTATGACTCCACTTTTGAGGCCTGACCGTACATGTGAAATATTTCTTTACCCACATTTCTATCTCTTTAACCGACCTCCATAAAATGAAAGAGGTTATCAATTCACCGCGTTTTTTATGTATGTTCACCGATTATTCGAAAACGCCTAAACCGATTTGATATTTTTTTTTGTATACTTGTCAGGTCCCACAGAAATTTTATTAAAATCGTTTGTATAGTTTGGGTGTGAAGTAGATTTTTTTCATCTTTTTTAAAAATCTTTTTAGAACGTATATAAAATTAAAATTATTTTTCAGACTGTACAAATAAGCAAGAAGTACACAGAGCTACACGCGCAGTATGCCGACCAGATCTACGAAGCAATGGAGGCTTCAGTGGAACACGGGACCCCAGTCAATGCCCCGCTCTGGTGGGCAGACCCCACGGATGAAGAGACTCTAGTAATATGGGATGGTAAAACGTTAAATTATCATATTTTGTTTACCCTTTCACCGCGGGACTTTATATCAGTTGACGTGCCCCCAGCGCGAAGAGTAGTAAATCTAAAATAAATACCTACAACCAAAATAGGATGTGGATACTTAAGTTATGTGCAATACAAGCATTTCTTTTTTGTCGGAAATATCCGACGCTCGCGGAATGGGCACGACAATGTTTGACGGATAAATCCGACGTTCGCGGTGAAAGGGTTAACTCCCTACAAAAAGAGGGGTGTTATAAGTTTGACGCTTATGTCGGTCTACCTGTCTGTCTGTCTGTCTGTCTCTCTGCCTGTCTGTCTGTCTGTGGCACCGTAATTCTCGAACAGGTGGATCGATTTTGACGCGGTTTTTTTTACGTGAAAGCAAGTTCCCTTGCGGTGGTTCTTAGATATGTTTCATGAAAGTTAGTTCAGCCGTTTAAACGTTACTTGAGGTCAACACTTGAAAATAGGGGTTTTAGTTTGCCTAACAAATAATAGATGGCGCTACGGATATCAATTAGAATATGTAGTTCCGCACTCATCACTAGATGGAGTTCTTAAAAATCTGGAGTTTTTTAATTTGCTTTAGAGGCTTTTCTCATATGGTTGGCTGTCTCACTAGCACAATCAAAATTTTTTAAAGATTATTTAAAAATGTGACTCATTTGAAGAAAAGTGTTTCATAAACTTTCAATATAATTGTATCGTAGATATTTTAGACATGCTTGTATATTGTGTAGACATTGACTACATCGAAAATTAGGTGACCTTAATGACCTTATTCTCGATACACACACACATAAACAATAATAAAAATGTCTACAATATCTAACATATAATTATATTGAAAGTTTATGAAACACATGTCTTCAAATGAGTCACATTTTTAAATAATCTTTAAAAATGTTTGATTGTGCGAGCGAGACAGCCAACCAAATGAGAAAAGGCTCTTAACAAATAAACTTGTTCTCTTTGTTAATAATGGAATAACAACATCAAACGGTAATTATCACACACTGTGAACTAGTGTCCAAGTTTCCTTATGATGTTTTCCTTCACCAGAAGCCAATGGTGATCATTAAAATAACCGCCACTATTGTGAGTGAGCGCCAAAAGTAGAGCCAGACAAAAATTACTTAAAAATAAAATCAATGTTTGTCTATATCACTAATAATTAAAACACAACACTGGAATTTTATGCTGCTAGCTAAAGGTAAAGGTGTTCGAAAGAGCGAGGCAAAGAAATAACGCGCGAATGTCGTGCCGTGACTCAGGCCGAGTGTTAAAAACCAGTATAAACTGGTGTGGGCCGTGCCGTGCCTCAAGTCGATGTCTCACCTACGCTATCAGTGTGCACGCACACAAATGCAATGAATATGAGCTTATGTCTCGAGTTGTATATGTCTTTCTATTTGCTGATCACCTTTTTCTCCCACAGAGTATCTCCTCGGCGAGAACATCCTCGTAGCGCCAGTTCTTACTGAAGGCGCGACCTCTCGCGACATCTATTTGCCTGCTGGAACCTGGCTCGAAGAAGGCGACCCTGAGAAGGTCCACGAAGGGCCCACGTGGATCCGAGGGCACCCAGCGCCTCTCGACGTCCTGCCTTACTTTGTCAGAGAAAGCCCACTCGTGCCAGACTCGGCAAATCTCTCTAGCATTTCTGCATTCCTGGTACTTTTGGCTCTGATTGTGAATGTTATTAACATACGTTAAAAAGTTATGTCAAATATTAATTGGCTGGAGAATATTTAAGTTAAAATTAAGAAGAATTTATTGTAAGGTTGTATAATTGATTTATAGTTTTGTTTGAATAAAACCTGTAAATAATTTTGAATTTACTTATAATTGTTTCTTTTTTTAAAATCCATGCTTTGCAAGCTTTTCTTGTGCATGCTTTGGGTCTTACAGCCCTGGATCTGTCTCCCCCGTCAGTGAGCAAGCTTTTTGTTGTCCACCCTAGCTCAACCAGCAGCGGCCTGAACCAAACATGCCAGGACCTTTACTCCAAAAGCGACACGATCCCCACGACATACGTACGTAGCTACGTTGTAGTGTCAAGCAACACTGAGCAGTACAAAATGATGATGAAGAAATTGAAATAAAACGACGCTATAGGACGTCTGTCGTGGTATTTTAATAAGGAGTAACCGAGTCTCTTTTCTATCCCCATACACACTAACATACTAAATAGGAAAAAACTCAAAAGACGAGTGACAGTTTATTGCCGAACCGATGTGGAATTGATATCCGTAGCGCCATCTTTTATTTGCCAGGTAAATTAAAAAACCTATCAAACATAGCTAAGAACCACCGCAAGGGAACTTGCTTTCACGTAAATAAAACCGCATCGAAATCGGTCAATCCGTTCGACAGACGATAGACGGACGGACAGACCGATAGTAAAAGATCTGTTCCTTTATATCCATTTCCTTGATCAGCTCTAAGTTTCTTATCACACTATGCCGAAGTTCATCGGCTAAAGTTACGCTCAATGTATACGCTCACATTATCAGCTGATGATCAGCCGCTTAAGTTCGGCATAGCGTGCTGGGACACTAACGATTTCAGAAGTGAAGTAACTGGCAGTTTTTTTTCTTTTCTCCAAAACAAGCTGGCACATTCCTATCCCAATTCATGAGCTCGGTGGCCCGTCGGGAGTGCGCATTAGTGCACTTTCGCAAGTAAAGCGACACCGGGCGACACTTGGATGGGTGACCACAAGTGGCATAAAAAAATTCTCGAGCTCCTCCGTGTATGAACTCCGGAAGGCATGTATAAGCCGTTGGTCTCGTCTGTTTTAACTGTATGAAAGTCGTTACGGTATGTCGATGTCACGATGTCGACGATACCTTTGGGTAGCTTAAAAAATCTGACACCTGTGTTGGTTGTTACTTACACACACGAACACTCAGAAATAGAAATAGCTGAACCAGTTTTGCTACTTGTAATTTGGTTAGTAGATACCAAACTTTAGTTCTAATTAGCAGAACCATGTAGTTTTAATTACAACACATTTTAACTACTAGTAGCCCCGAGTTGCGGCGGAGATGAAGACGATTAGGCTGACCTGGCCCGAAGTAAAGAACGTAGCCTAAGACCGATCGCGATGGCGAAGCACTGTTGAAGCCCTCTGCCCCCAAGTCAAGTATGTCAAGCCCCGAGTTCAGCAGTCAGTCGATTTTGGTAACGTGTAGCAAACATTTTTGCTACTAGTAACCGTTCTTTTTAGGGTTCCGTAGTAAACAAAGAACCTTTATAGTTTCGCCATGACTGTCTGTCTGTCTGTCTGTCCGTCCGCGGGTTTACTCAGCGACTACAAGTATTAGAAAGCTGGAATTTAGCATGAATATGTATATTAATTAGGCGGAAAAAACGGTCAAATTAAATATAGAAAAATAAAAAAAAATTAAGGTAGCTTCCATACAAGTAAAGTGAAAAGTCAATTTTTTTCTCGATTAACTGATCATGTTGGGTATCGTTGAATAGGTCTTTTAAAAATATTGTGAGTTTGTCAACACAGTTTTTAGATTTTGGGATCCGTATCTGAAATATTTGCTTTTAAAGTGAAAAAAATTATTAGAGTCAAGTGTCCCCCCCCCCCCTATCTGCTAAACGGTTATATATGGACACGTGCAAAAATTCACAGCTATAGGATATATAACGAAATTTAAAGGAAAACTTTCAGAGCTAAGTAGGGTTTACAAATTAAAAAGTTATAGGCGATTAACTTATAAAATGTAGGTACTCGGAAAAAGAAAATTTCATACAAATTCAATAGAAAATTATTTTTAGACGTTTTTAAATGGCATAAGTTGGCGTTCGTAACTACGGAACTATATTGCGCGTGGCCCGACACGCACTTGGCCAATAATTTTTTTCAGAGAAACATTCCAATCCAAAATATGTCAATCTTACCATACATCCGGATACAAACGTTTCCGCGAAGTTAAATGATGGATGGAGCATGTTATTAGCTTCCATTCAATATCAGATCACTTAACGTTGGGAAATCTTATTAATCATGATCTTGATGTCTTAATGGTGGGATGTTCGTAATGATTAGTTAACCACTGATGTACTATTTAAGTAGAAAGATAAATAATTCTAATGATAGATAAATTACTGAGATTTAAAAGGGGTGATTACAGGTTGAAATAAGTATTATTCTTATTAACACCGTCTTATAGATTATCCAAAAAAAATGGATAAACTATTTTTTAGTTTATCAAAAAAGTAAAATTCACAAAATTAGGGAGCATGAAAGTTCCGGAGTAGAGGGTTGTGTTGTGAAGTCACTGCTACGTAAAAATCGTACTTAGTCGTGACGTCATGTGATATTTAAATGCGCTATCGCTATTTCTTAATTTTTTTGTTTCTGATACAAAAGAAAAAGCCTAGGTAAGTACCTATACATTTTTTAAATAAAATAACCGACGGGTTAATCATTTTTTTTTCAAACCATGCCTATTGATAACTTCCTAAATCCTAACTTACCAGCACCACCAGCTTTTGCTCGCGATTTCATACGAGTACATCTTTCAGAAACGTTTTACTTACTATCTCCGTCGAGCTCCGGTGCGTATTGGTTGGAGATTCTGGGTTCGATTTCCTTTATATGTATGTGTGTATGTTCGTCTGTACCCTTGTATCTTCAATGATATTATTTATGATAGCTTAACAAATAATATGAACACGGCACTCCCCAAACGACTTCACCGTGATTTCAAAATGGCATTTCCATACAAAAGTGTGCAGCAGCCCGGACAATTTGTATGGGAATGTCGAAATTTTTTTTGGTTATTATTTTAATTGGAACGAAGTTCCTTATCGCGCGTTGCGAAAGGGAGCTCAAGCTAGCTATACAGAAAAAAATAAGACCTAAATTTGTAACGACACTTTTTGTTCATTCTTTATGAAGATAATAAAAACTTGATTTTAGAACGCAGAAAAGAGTTTGAATGTAATTTAGACCTATTTATATTTATATTTTACTTCGTTCCATCCGGGTGTCCCTTGACACCTCTCAAGATTTTCGAACGAAGTTCCTTATCGCGCATTGCGAAAGGGAGCTAGACGGAAAAAATTAAGACCAAAAGTTGTAACGACACTTTTTGTTCATTCATATTTATAAGGATAATAAAAACTTGATTTTAGAACGCAGAAAAGAATGTTATTGAATGTAATTTAGACCTATTTATATTTATATTTTACTTCGTTCCATCCGGGTGTCCCTTATCACCTCTCTTTTTTTTTTCATTGTACTATACTGATATTATAGTGCCCATGGTTTGATTTATAACGGGTACGTCTTTTCCACGTTTTATATGTTTATAGGTGTCTCTCCCTGCTGTGCTTGCCTTTTTCCTTCTTCACAATCCTAAGCGCTAAATGTCGATCGACGATTTGACGATCTCCTTGGCGTAATGGTCAACACGCTAGACCGCCAATCTGGAGGTTCTGGGTTCGTCCCCAGCCAGGACAAGTTGGAAAATGGCCTTTTCCAAATTGTCCTGGGTCTTGGGTGTTTATCTACAGGGTTATTGGTAACTAATGCAAAACCTCTTAACATCAGAATCAAACTCCCCAACACATTATAGATATGCAAGAAAAAAGGCAAAAATTGCAGAAAATAAAATGGACCTCCCATACAAATTCACTGATCACCTGGTCGAGTTTCTATGGGGATTCCAATTTTTTTTCTTAGATTTTTATATTTTTTTCTTACAAATCCATATTATGTTAGGATTTTGATTCCGATGTTAAAAGGTTTTGCGTTAGTTACCAGTAACCCTGTATACATGTATTTATCAAAAAATATAGTATCGTTGGGTCTCGTAACACATGCTTTAGCTTACTTTGGGGCTAGCTCAATCTGTGTGATTTGTCCGTATATATTTATTTATTATTGTTATTTATTATGTGTCCTTTATGTTTTGTTGCCCCCCTAACTGGGCAGACATAATATAGTTCTAATTAGCGTTTAACAAAGCTAGATAATATCTATGATAATGAAAACTGGATGTTTCTTAGTTAACAATAGTAGCTGCGACAATGTTGGCAGGAATTCCCGCTGTCAAGAAACGGAAATGTTTTTTGCCGTTTCGTATAAAGTCATTAGATACGTGTTTTGTGTTTCTTCCATGCAGTTCTTGGAGAAAACACAAGATAATATACCAACTGCTTCTCTTCTCCCGCAGATTTAAAACCAGAGCGAAGCGAAGGAAGCAAAAATGCAGCTAACAATTTTTTTTACAATATATTGGTTTAGGTTAGGTTAGGTTAGGTTGCAGCTAACAATTTTTTTTACAATATATTGGTTTAGGCATTTGTCGTCAATCTCACCTGATGGTAAGCGACGATGAAGACTAGGATGAAGCATGCCTATCCAAAAGATACCCATTCAATCTACTTTTGAATGTCCCGGGGCTGTACTTCTCTGGGAACCTTCTCTACTTTACTTAAATCTGGTGACAAAAGTGATCCAACTAATTATCATCCAATTTCGATTCTGCCAGCACTAAGCAAAATATTCGAAAAGATAATTTTTAAATATTCTGCCTTATTAAATCTATACTATCACCATGAAGGTGATCAGTATAGATTTAATAAGGGTCAATCAAAAACGGATGCAGGTGTTGCATTTTTACAAAACATCTATGATGCTTGGGAGTGTTGTCAGAACGCAATTGGTGTCTTTTGTGACCTCTCCAAGGCGTTTGATTGTGTAGACCACGAAACCCTTCTATCCAAACTGAGCACTATGGAATAAAAGGGAAAGCTCTTGAATTGATTAAATCTTATTTGAGTAGCCGAATTCATAAAGTAAGTGTAAATCAAGTAAAATCTGACGGATCAACCGTAGTGATGGGTGTGTCCCAGGGTTCTATCTTGGATCCTTTGTTATTCCTAATATATATCAATGATTTGCCATATTATGTAAAATACTCTAATTCTGTGCTTTTTGTTGATGATATTCGATTATTTCCAGCGTAGATAGGAAAACTGACAACTCGGACGAATATGGTATGCATTACCGTGTTATAATGAGGAGCTCGGTGGCCCGGTATATAGGTCTTCGCATTACTAGCACTTTCACAAGTTAAGCAACCACGCCGGGCACTCGGATAAGTGGCCTCTCCGTGATTCAGAAGGCATGGTAAAGGATTTTTTCCTTAGATGATGATACTTTTCGGTGGACAGTTAACCCGATAAAATCCTATCGATCGGAATTAAATAAGATATCAGGTAAGTTGAGAAAGATAAGTCATAGACTTTTATGGTTTGGGCACGTGATGAGAAGAGAGGAGGCTCAAGTAGCTAAGAATGTAATGAAAATGACTGTGAGTCATGTGTTTAGGCAAAGAGGAAGACCAAAAAAAATATGGAAGGAATGCATATGAAATGATATGAAAGCCCTGGGAGTAGATGAAGGTATGACTCGCCACAGAACAAATTGGAAAGAAATGACATTTTGCGCCGACCCCATATAAGTTGATGGGAAATGGTAAGGAAGAAGAAGATCGGAATTAAATAAGACACACTATCACGTCTTTATACTTAACGGAATTTACAGGACCTAAAGCCGTAAGACCTAAAGACCACGTCTAGCATGATGTTGGGCGAAAAGGTAGAACAAACAAAAACCCAATCTCTCTTAATTTCATATTTATACACTTACGCATCCCACGAAGTATATTTATTTATTTATAAAAGCTTTATTGATCCACAATATACAATTGTTTACAATTGGCGGACCGTTCTCTGTAGTTCTCCCCCAATCAAGCATAAGGATAAACACTTAATCAGAGATATATTTGCGGCGCGAAATAATTACCTAAATGAATCCAACACATACCTTATAAATATAACTACATATACCTACATTTATTATATGTATAAACATACATACAATATTTTAACAATGAATGGTGGTGATGAAAATGAAATATACATTATTTAAGAAGATAAAAGTGTACTTTTCTTTTAAAAGAAAATTTTGTTGAAATGTCCTTGATGGGTTCCCATACTTAGTGTCGAATGTTGATGAAGTTGCCAGCATGGTAAATTTTTTGGCAATCCCATACGGGAAACTTAAGTTTTCCCGGGACATATAAGTATCGTGTGTGTTCATCCAGGTAATAAGCTACATATCTACATGCTAAATTTCATTCCAAACCGTTCAGCCGTTTTTGCGTGAAAACAGAACAAACCTCCATAAGTAAATAGGCATGACGAATGAAAAAATATGTTTAGCCCATCGGTTAGATTTTTAAAAAGTATTGTTCACGTATTTCTTCTTTTCTCTGAGAAACAAAACCTGACAAAGATACAGCGCATTGAAGTTTCGCATGACGTCACGACTAGGTACGATTTTTACATAGAGGTGACGTCGCAAGCTTAGTCCAGAACTTTGATTCTTCGCATCTTTGTAAATTTTTACTATTTTGGCAAACTAAAAATATGGATCCATTATTTTTAGATAATCTAAAAGACGGATTAATAACAATTAATTGTTTTGACCCTGTCGTCACCCCTATAATAGGATTAGTAGGAAATACTGTTTATATATCGGTGTATATTGGTGAACGAATTGGACATTTGAAATGGCAATGGGCTGGTCACATCTGCCGAAGGAATGATGACCGATGGAGCCAGAGAGTTCTGCAATGGCGATTCCGCACAGGAAAACGTGGCGAAGGCAGACCAGCAGCCAGATGGTCGGACGACATTAAAAAGACGCCAGACCTGGACCAGAATCGCCGCAGCAAGATCAAAATGGAAATCCATAGAAGAGGCATATGTCCAGCAGTAGACGCAAACATGCTGAGAAGAGAAGAGGAAATACTGTTTGGCTGACGTAGATACTTAGGTATTAATGAAAGTGTTTTTCCGATCAGACCAGTAACTGAAGTAGAGTGTTTTTATGATTATACCCACTTCTGCCACCACTTGCGTGGACGCCACTCATAATTGAGATCGAGTTGTTTATTACTTTCCATTAAGTAGGAACCAATTGTTACGACAATTTATTCGCTCTTGCCGCATACAGTCTATTCGCCAAAATGATTTGCACACAGAATGTGGCCCGACACAGGCGCCCAAAATGGTTTGCACACTGAACGCGGCCCGACACAGGCACCCAAAATGGATTGCACTGAACGCGGCCCGACACAGGCGCCCAAAATGGTTTGCACACTGAACGCGGCCCGACACAGGCGCCCAAAATGCTTTGCCAAGCTTAGTCTAACCCACTTACTTTTCCAAAACGGCTAATTGTGGGTGTACTGCACACCATTTGAATGAAGGAACTAGCATCCTTTCACTATAAAACATCGCTAAGTCGTGCGTGATATACAGGGTCTTATTAAATTTACTGCAGCTATTCTAAGGCTGAATTCACTTCATGGTACTGAACAACTTTTCCCAAGGAACATTTATCGAAATATGATAAACAATTTTTGGTCTTTCATACAAACTGACCGATCCCAGTTTTACGAAATGCAAAAAATTTTTTTCATATATGGCAAGGATCGTAGATCTAAAACTCAAGATGGGACTGGGCTGGGCATGTGTGCCGTATGCAGCCGGACAGGTGGGCCCGAAACTCAAGTGAGACTGGGCTGGGCATGTGTGCAGTATGCAGCCGGACAGGTGGGCCCGAAACTCAAGTGGGACTGGGCTGGGCATGTGTGCCGTATACAGCCGGACAGGTGTGCCCGAAACTCAAGTGGGATTGGGCTGGGCATGTGTGCCGTATGCAGCCGGACAATTGGGCCCGAAACTCAAGTGGGACTGGGCTGGACACGTGTGCCGTATACAGCCGGACAGGTGGGCCCAAAACTCAAGTGGTACTGAGCTGGGCATGTGTGCCGTATGCAGCCGGACAGGTTGACCCGAAACTCAAGTTTTCCGTATGCAGCTATGGGTGAAAGAATGGCGGGACGACGTAGACTCTTTCGTGAGTGGCAATTACTCTCTCTGAAGCTCAACCATTGAACAACTCTCATGAAAACCCGACCCAATCAGGCCGTTTGACGACGTCATAGGAATCTCTACTAGATTTGAGTACTTCTCTAGTTTACATATCCGTGACGATCGTCCGACGCTTTTTTATGACGTCCATTGTTGTGGGGAATCATCCACTGACGCCGCATACTTGCAGAGATTATACACTGGACGTTCGTTTGAACTAAACGAGTATCAAAATACCCGTGTGATCTAAGAAAACTTTTCGCGTGTTTGAAAATAATGTAATCTACCCGCCTTATCTAATCTCAGAGTTGGGCAAAATGTAATTAAACTACTAATTACTAACTATTATATACTAACATTTTGTAGTTAGTAATCGCAACTACATAATTACAAAAAGTAATAAAATGAACTATAAACTACAACAAGTAGTTGTAATCACAATTACAAACTACTTTTTGAAACTACATATTTTATAAAGATTTACTTGCTTATAAATTTTCGTTTCTTGCTTACAACTTTTTACACTTACAATTTCGATATACAACACCTTTAACCCACGCCCGCGGTAATAAATTCTTATTGTAATTTGTAGTAATAACTACTTAATTACAATTTACAACTACAGTAGTTTCAATTGTTGTAGTTAAATTAAATGTAATTTGAACTACTTGTAGTTAACTACATTGTATTTTAAGTACATCTTTAAGCGCCTATCGCTATTAAACGTATTTTTCTGTTTTCCTACAGGTTGACTGGTAGAGAATGCATTAGCATTAAGTTCACCTTTTGTACCTTTGTGGTCAATAAAGATTTTAAAACGTAAATAACTGTAATTTGTTATCAAACTACACAATAGTAGTTAACTACGCCCAACTCTGTCTAATCTAAATATAAATAAAATAGTCGCTATGTGAGCTGTAGACCTCGCGAGTCAACCCACCCGATGAATTTTATCGGATTAATAATTTGTTGAGACGTAAAAGTTGCGTCCAAAAAAGTTTTATCATATTTAAGAAAAAAATTCGAAATGTCTGGAATATGATATTTTTAAAGCTTTCAACCCCCATATTTCCGTTTCTGGAATATGATATTTTTTAAACCTTTCAAACCCCATACTTCCGTTATTTTGAAAAGTTTCGAAAAACTGAATCGACAAAAACATTGTTTAGAAATAATTTTCGAACCTCTCACAAAATTTCACAAGAATCGGTTGATAAATGCGACCTGTAGGTGAGAACAGCCAGATAAACTGACAAACTGACAGCCGGACAAAAGCATTTTTGGCCAGTCTCGAAACTGAGACGTCAGGCTCGCCCGGTTAATAAATATATTATATGGGACAAATCGCACTGATTGAGCTAGCCCCACTGTTGCATAGGATACTGACACAACGACGCTGTGTTTATGATAAACACGTAGATACACCCAAGCTATTATAATATAAATTTGAAAAAGGCCATTTTCCAAATGGCCCTGACTGGGGATCGACCCTGGAACCTCCGAACGGTTGAATAGCGTGTTTTCCACAATGCCACTTAGATCGTCAATCTAACATTACGCACAGAAATAAATAATAATTGCTGAGCAGGCAGGAATAATTAGGCCTCTAACCAAGGGTAAGCTGTTCTTGACTTGACATTTCATTCGATGCCCAAAGTCCCGGCAAAATACAATATATCCCAACGAAATATTATGCTGAATTAAAAACTATTTTTAAGCGTTCACCCCCTATAAGTTTTGAACTGCTAAATAGATTGCCATCAAATCAACTCCATCTCGAGCAAAATCGGCCCATTCGTTTTGCGCTACGTTACGATGCTACAGACACACAGACACGTCAAACTTATAAGTAATAACTCCCCTCTTATGTCGAGGGTTAAAAAACAACTGGTAGCGCTATTTAGTTGTTGACATTTAGATACCATTGTGCAGGCTCCCTTAGCTTGCAATTACACAGTGTGATAATGATTTATCTGTCCTGTCGTGGACGGATAAGTAATATGAGGAATACATGCGGATGCGGCAGTGCAGATCCAGTAGCCGACATGGGAGGGAGGCTGTTATGTGAGTAACATTTGATAATAATAAATAATAAGTTGGTGCTCCTTTGCCGGCAATTGCCGCGTTTGAGGGGCCCATCTAGTGGACGGCAAGCAACCATTTCCTACAATACTCAGGAATCATGCTTACGGCAGGTGACATTGTTTCTATTGAAATATCCCAGCATGAGTCCATGCTAACTTCTTTCAATATATAACCTATAACCCTTTTTCTTGCAATAGAGTTTTATCTGCCGAAACCTATTCAAGGGTACACCTTTCATAGGTATATTCAGGAATGAGTTTTGGCGGGAGCGCTGCATTACAACAACTTCTCCAAATTGCCTCTACGTGTTGGATTTGTATACCCGCGCAAGCCTCTCAAAGGATCGGGGTTAAAAGACCCGTGATTCTCAAAGAAGATACTAAATAATAAGAAATATACAATACGGACAAATAACACCGATTAAGAAAGCCCCAAAGTTCGAGGCTCAAGACTTTTGTTATGGGATACTATCTCAACGATACTCTATTTTAAAACAAATACTTTACAGTTAAACATCCAAAGCCCAGTTCAATCTGCAAAATATAATTTCCTATTTTAACCTGACCGGGGATCGATCGCGGGACCGGTGTGACAACTAGGCCCCAGAGCTCGTCAAACACACACATACACTATCTTTTTCTCTAATGGGGCAAACAGAGCATAGGTCTTGCGGCTATAAGCAGACACAGCCCAGGGCCGCAAGACCCAAAGGCCACTTTTAACTTGATGCTGGGCGAGAAAGTGGAAAAATATTATAGTGATGGGTTGCTAGCCTCAGCGTCTATTAATATAATTAGCATTAAACCCATTTCCGCCGATCGCCGATCTGTGCGGGAAGAGAAGCAATCGGTATATTCTAAGTTTTTTCTTTCTCCCAGACCAGCATGGAAGAATATATACATATTTACAAAAATACTATCCAGCTCTTTAAGAGCGGCCAACCGGTCTTACTTTTCATACAAACGCTCGTACGTGATTATGGCGTTGGTAACTGATCTATATCTTTCTTGAAAACTTTTGAACTAATAGGTAGCTTGTGCGCTATTTCTAGGTTTCTATCAATATAAAAAAAAAAATTTAGAAAAACCAATTTAGTATAAGCCTCCAAAAATATACTTTTTTTACACAAATTTTACCTGAACTTCGACCGGTTATAGAGTACTCATAAATTGTAAAGTAAAAAATATTTTGATATAAACTTCGCAAATGTAATAAAATTTAAAAAAAATAGAACATTTTTTTCATCCTCACACCTGTAAGGCTTACTGAAAAACCCGTATTACCGTACACCCTATGGATAGTTAATAATATTATAATACTAATTTAATAAACGCCGCGAGTAACTTCGGAGAAAGCGTAGCACCTCTCGACACCCCTGAGTCGTCTGCACCGGTGTTGCTCCTTTGCCGGCAACTAGTGTCGGCGCGTTTGAGGGGCCCATCTAGTGGGCGGCAAGCTACCACCTGCCTACAATAGTCAGTTATCATGATTATGGCAGGTGACGTTCCCATTGCAATATCCCAGCATCGGTTCATCCCAATCTTCATCCCATAACCCAAAGACCTTTCCCTTTTTCTTGCAATTGATCTTTCGCCAGCCGAAACTTATTCAAGGGTACACCTTTCATAGGTATATTTAGGAATTAGTGCCACATAACATCAACTTTTCCAAAGGGCCTATACGTGTTGGATCTGTATCCCCATGCTAGCCTCTCAAAAGACCGGGGTGAAAAGACCCGTGAAACTAAAGAAGATACTAATTTCATTCAATAACATCCAAACCAAGCCCTCAGGCGCTATATCTTTATTTTTGCTTTGCCTCTTTTTCTAGCAATGGATGAAACCACAAGCTTTTCAAACTATGCTCGCGTTGACGATAGAGCGACCGGGAAGGGCTGCCTTAAGTGTAGAAGTAGTATGAAGCGCCACGTGCTTAAAAAGAGCAAAAAGCCGTCAAATGTTACTCATGCCCTCGATTGGTTTTTACGATCTACGCGAGTTTCTCTACGCAGCTCATACCTTTTCTTTCAAACGAATACAGAAGAAATTGTCTTTTTATTTTTTCCTGGCGAGAAGATTGATGGTTCGGCGTATGATTTATTAAAGCTTACGAAAGTCAAGCATCCCTGATCGTGACCCGCACTTAATTTCCATATAGGTATCTATATTTTAAATCTTGACTGTTGAATTTAGTAACAAAATTATAAAAATAAATCAAGATTATGTAAGTAAATTCAATCCCTAAAAGAAAATAATTATAACCGATATAGCTAAAATTATCCTTATTAAATAATTCAAAAGTTTTGGTCAAAAATATGAATAAAGAGTAGAACGAATAATACTTTTTTGATTGGTTTAATTGTCTTTTACCAATCAAGATATTACACCTTACACTATTTTTAATTAATCTGAATCCTTAATAAAATATAAACAAACTCTGGGTTACACAACAGAAAACATTACAAGAAAGAAAAAGAACTTAATAAAACCAAATTAATTAAATAAGAGAACATTATATTCGATATAATATATTATAACTTAATAAATAATTTAATCCAATACTGTACATAGCTTGAAAAGATTTCTGGAGAGCGCATTTTATTTTAAATATTTTAGGTTATACGTCGTACTTAGTTAGTTAATATTTAAAATTGTTAAGAAAGATTCACCCGGAAATGTATAACAACAAATTACTGGAAACATTATATAAAACAAGCGACCCACTTTTAATGACTACGGATTCCTATAATATGAACGGCGGAAAAAAAACTGATTGGGAGCAATTACATGACAATGGGCTGCAAAAACGCGTTTCTAAGTAAGTGAGGTGGATTGCAGAGTATGAACCAGTTTTTCAGTTGATCTTATTATTTAAAGTCACGAGTTCATTTATTTATAGATTTTTTATAAGCGCAAGTTTTCGTTTATTTTTAGATTTTTTAGTAGTTCATGTTTGCGTTAGAGCCTTACTTTTGTCAGTGACTCCGTTTACATGATTTTAAAGCATGCCTCATATCGCATTTATAGAGCACAATATGTGGCAGCGTACCGGTTTACTAGTCTGGAAGAAGAGAAAAAATGAGGATTGTAATAGCTGCATCTCTTCCAGTGAAAATCGTGGCGTGACCTTTGACTCTAGACTCTTTTTGTCCCGTAACAGATAAAACATGATTAGATAGGCACTCGCAGCAACTGTACGTACAGCACCGGAAAAAATCTCAAAAGAAACGAAGTATAAATACTGATCCGCTATCAAGTCTTTTTCTCTAACGAGGTAGGCCCAAGAGAGAGAGAATTAGACCCAAAGGCCACGTTCACCATGAGGGTGGAAAAAGGAACTGATATCTTACACGAAAATCACACCCCCAAATCTCTATATAAAATCCATACCGCTTGAATTATGAAGTAATTGTCGATGGATGGAGCTCCTAGTTGGAAGGTAGCCACGGACTAGCGGGGGCAGTTGGAGCTCCTACATGAAGAGGTAGGTAAGGTACGTAGTGGAGAGCTTGAGAGAAACAGCAAGAGTTATTTTATTTATTATAACTTTACAATACTGATATAGATGTAATCAGCTCGAGAGATGGTAATGGAATGAATCAGAATGATGATTGACGAGGAAGGAATCTAAAATTTAAAAATTAAACTTGAAAATGAAATTATTTGTTAGAAAACGGAAAAGGAGGTAAACGGGAACATGAAGGATGAGGTTTATTGTAACATCGTTACACACCTTTTCCTTATCGGGTTGAAATAGCTAAAACTAAATATTTTTAACCAAAACCCAGCTTCGGCAATCGCCCTGTCATTGGCCTCATTCAGATCTTTCTTTGTACAAGAAATTGGGCAGTTGGGACATGATAAAATATGGTCTATAGATTGAGTGACCCCAGTCACATAAACTATTGTCAGGGTAACCCCATTTAGCTCTGCTCTACCGGCATCGCCCTATACCAGATTAGAGTCTGTTTAAAGATTTTCAAACAGCAAGGGGAGCGGCTTCTCGTCAGTGGGATGTCAGACGGGGAGGACGGGAACCAGGGCAGGGTTATCCATAACGCGATTAAGGCAACTGCCTAGGGGCCCAGCATCGACAAGGAGCCCGTGCACGCACAAAGAAAAAAAAACGGTTAATCGAACGAATTTTTCTTTCCTTGTATTCTTTACATGTATTTTATTTACTTCCTCTATAATGATATTATTCCTTTTTTCGAAGCATGTTGTCAGTTTATCAAATACTTCTTACATAGTGGAACTTTGACAAGTAATTGTAAAGTCGAACTGATCGACTCCTTTCGGAGACCTTCGGACTCCTTCCCATAGATCAAGACGTTCGGGACATAGCTTTTCAGTCTCGACTTTTGTAATAGAAAAAATGTACTTATTTTACAAAGTAAGAAAACGGTAAACGACTCGCCCCGAAAATTGCATGCCTAGGGGTTCTGATAGGGTTAATCCGGGCCTGACGGGTAGTTATTTTGCTACAGTGTGAGGTCAGTCTTCGAGACTTCTTTTTAGGTGAAAACCTACGCTGTCACAATAAGCTATTGCGGCTTTTCACTAGCTGATAAGAAATACAATAAAACGTTCTTTTGCAGTGTTCACAGCGGTGGTCGCCATCGTCCACAGTGCAGCAGTGGACATCACAGTCCTGGATGTACCAGGAATAAAGCTGCGCCTCGAAAACAATCCTTATGGCGGCCTTAACCTCGTCTTGACACGAAGTGAGTAGTATAAAACGAATAGCTCGTAATTATACTTAAACGTTATTATAAAATAAGACAGGCTAACCTCACCTCTGAGCTAAGTTCCTCCAAATCTTATCTTCAATGGTTATCGAAAGCAAAGACCTTTTTTTTTTATCCGACTGCGCCAGAAGGAGGTTCATGTTTTTCGTGAGCATGTATATATGTATGTAAACAAAATGGCGGAATTTTGGCGCCAAATTCAAATGTTTGGCACGTTCTGCAGTCTGAACGATGGATTTTAGTTTGAGAACTTTGAGATGTGTCGTTAGATTCATATTTAATGTTAGAGTGACGCTGGGTATAACAAAATACAAAAAAAGGCAGCCGGGTTTTTGTTTTTGTAATAATTACTTGTTTTATATCAAACGTATCTAAAGGTCTATCCACATTATTACGTCACAGCGATAGGAGGTGGAGGGGTGCGATAACATGTGTGGCAGTACATGGTTAATAAAAGGGATAGAGATAGAGTGGCAAGAAGGGAGGGTTCGAAAAGTTAAACTTCTGCGAGTGCGGTAATAGACGGCCCCTAACATCTAGTTTTTGGCAATTTCATTGTTTTGTAGATTCATGGTTTTTATTTATGATGCTTTTGTCTCCACAGAAGGCATAACAGAAGTGATATCAGTGATCGGCCGACGCACTGGCATAAAGGATGTTGTCCAAGACCAGGACATCGTCATACAGTTCGCAAACGACACGACCGTGAGGATCACCACGGAGGCGATAGCTGGAGAGCGGAGGGGGCAGGTCGTCACCCTGACCTGGGAGGCGCCCAAGGGGGAGAGGCTAGAAGACTGTGTCAACTTAGGTGAGTTAGGTGCTGATCACTCTTATAAATCTAGGTATACGGGACCAGGAGAAAAATAACAAAGTAATGGTAGTTCATGGTGATGCTATGCACTTTGGAAACAAGGCTGTGAAGAATACTACAGGAGAGAAAGGGGAAGGGGTCATGTCAACACTGATGTCTGGGAGGTACCTAAAGGGAGGTTCAAAGACCGTCAACTTTGGTGAGTTAGATACTGATCGCTCTTATCAAAACGTCTAAGTAAAAAATCCATCGGAAGAAAAAAATGCAAGAAAGTTTCACTACCGAATATATAGCAAATGACAAGAGAGTGAGATGAGTAGGTGACCATAATGTGCATGTCATATTTGAAGAAGGAAATTCCATAATGCATTTCTTAGTCGAAGCAGCACAGGTAACGATAAAACCCGACACGCTAATATTAGGATTTGGAGAGAGGAGTCACCATGCTGACATAGAAGGCGCCCAAAGGGTCGAGATTGTTAATAACACCTTTTTATGAGAATCTAGTCTTGTCAAGTAAGTGTTAACCAGCCATTGTACTTATAATAATTCGAAGCATTACGTTTTGTAGTTGTAGCATTTAAACGTAATTGTTCTATAACAATTGCTCAAGCAGTTACGTTATTTACTGTTATCTTTACAAGTTGTTTGTCGTAGTGCTTAAGAGCGTATTTGAATTCTACGCAGGACTGTGATTTATCGCATCGTAGCATGAAAACTTATTATGCCGTTTCTCTGACATACGAGTTGTAGCAACTGTAAATTCATTTGAATTAAAAGTGTGTCCTACATTTTTTTAAATTAGTGAATTTCCATCAGGTTCCAAGCACTGGTATGGTGGACCGCAGCAAAAGCGTCAGTACTGGCCGATAGAACGGCTGGTCCTTCCAAACTACTCATACGTCACTAAAGAAGCGGACAACTGCGGAGTCGCAGAGCCCTACTGGTTGAACTCCGATGGAGTCTTCTACTACTTCGACAAAAAAGTCCCACTGTTCGTTGACCAGAATGATCTAGAAAAGAACGCAGCATGCTTCATAGCACAGATAAAATCACCTTACACAAACAAAAGAGAAAGAAATGATCTGATTTACGCTATTGGAATTTTTGAAGATGTTCGAAAGGCACATGAGTATGCTGTTGATAAATACTTGAATAAGACTTCAGGGATACCAGATGAGAGGATGATTACTCATCCAATTTGGTCCACTTGGGCGAGGTATAAAAGAGATGTAAGTCACGAAGTAGTATTAAAATTCGCTGATGAAATAAAAGCAAATGGATTCTCGAACAGTCAGCTAGAAATTGATGATCTTTGGGAGACCTGCTACGGATCGCAGACGGTAGATCGTTCGCGGTTCCCGAGTATGAAGAACACGGTGGATAGCTTAAAGAAGAAAGGCTTCAGGGTCACGATTTGGACACATCCCTTCATCAATAAGGACTGCGAGCCTTATTACACGGAGGCTTTAGATAAAGGGTAAGTCAAAATCACTAGAACAAGTCGTAAAATCAATGACACAGTACCTAATGTATCCTTCATGCACCATTAAACAGCAGCAGTAGTTGTGATTGAATTTGGACAACTTCATAAGTTGTTGACTTTATGAATTGTGAAAAGAAATTACTTGAAATGGAGTTTCGCAGTACTAATCTATAAACTAGTAGGTATGCCTATGGTATTCTGATTGTTCGGTTCAGCGAAAATGAACTTAAGAGGCATTTCATATTTAGTTGGCTGTCTTGCTTGCACAATCAAACATTTTAAAGATAATTAAAAAATATGTCTTATTTGTAGAAAAGTGTTTCATTAACATTCAATATAACTATATTATGGATATTTTAGACATGTTTGTATATTGTGTAGACATTGTCTAGAACAAGAATTTGGTCATCAAAACTTTGAAAGTTTTGATGACCTTATTCTCGATGCACACACACATAAACAATAAAAACATGTCTGATATATCTAACATATAATTATATTTAATGTTAATGATACACTTTTCTACAAATAAGACATATTTTTTGATAATCTTTAAAAATGTTTGATTGTGCGAACGAGACAGTCAACCAAATGTGAAATGCCTCTTAAACCACTGAAAATTTGTACACTAGTCGAATATTGAAATAATCGGCTGAGTGCAAGTCGGGCACGTGCACGAAGGGTTCCGTACCAATATCTATAAAAAGTAATGTTTGTTGTATGGAAGCTCCACTTAAATATTTATTTTATCGTTTTTAGTATTTGTTGTTATAGTAGCAACAGAGATGAAATTCTACTCTATTCTTTTATATTCTAAATGCATCATCTGGGAAAACTTTAACTGCCTTGCTATCACGGTTCATGAGATTCAGCCTGGTGACAAACAGACGGACAGACGAAAGAACGGACAGCGGAGTCTTAGTAATATAGGGTCCCGTTAGCTCTTTGATTACGGAACCCTAAGAATTATGAGAACCTTGGTAGAGGCCATAAAAAAAAAGAAAAAAAAATGTAAAATAAAAAATCTAGTTAGAGGAGAATACTTTTGTAGTACATTTAATATAATTCCCGTAAAACAATTATACTGTTTTTCTAGATACCTCGTATCTTCGGAATACGGGTCGGTGGAGACGAGCTGGTGGAACGACAACGAGACTACTACAGCATACATCGACTTCACCAAGCCAGACGCCCGTAACTGGTACATCGACCGGTTGAAGAGTCTGCAGGACTCCACTGGCATTGACAGCTTCAAGTTTGATGGCGGAGAATCCAGCTGGGCTCCTCAGGTGAGGACAGTACTAGGCAGTCACATACATATGCCTAGGTACATTTATCGCTTGTAGGTGAGGCATCACTAATTTATAAAGAAGTTTATTTACCAGACAAACAAAAATCTTCCTTTTAGGCGCTACGATGCCACACACAGATACATAGACACGTTAAACTTATAACACTTTCTCGTCGGGGGTTCTAAAAATAAAATAAATAAAATGTATTACAAATAGGACGAGTTTTTTTAACGATATACTTGTTTAAATGATGCTTATATCTACTACTACTTATTATCAGATATTATTAGCATGAAATAAACGAAGAGTCAACCACTGGCCGACGTGTTTCGACCTCATCTAGAGATGTAAAGAACTCGAGTCTTTAAGTCTTAATTCGATAGACTCGGCTCGATTCTACAAGACTCGGTGTACTAACAAAACTCAGAGCCTTGAGTCGAGCCGAGCTCCAGTCCTTTCTCGAAATCTCGAGCGCCAAAATAGAACTCATATCTCAAAAAGAGCTCGAATCTTAAAAAGAAGCTCACGTCTCAAAAAGAACTCGAGTCTTAAAAAGAGCTCGAGTGTATCGAATCTTGAGCGTCCCAAGGTTATAATATTAGTAGGATTTTCAAAAGCTAAGAATACTAGACTTTACAAAAATAACTAAATTACTATTATATCTCACAAGTTACATACTTTATTCCCTGTTTATTTATAAAGGAACTCCAAATGGAAAAGAACTTGAGCGTGACTCGTCGCGTAAAACGACTCGAGCGACTCGAGCAAGACCTGAGCGCCATGTTGCGCTCGAGTCTTTATGTAGACTTAAGTGCTCTGGTCTGGGGTCTTGTTGTAACGAGTCGAGCTGTGCAATTTGTCAGCCTTTACATCTCTAACCTCATCCGACTCTTCATCAGGGCGAATGTGATTAGAGGACGCGTGCACACGATGTCGCCTCGAGACACATTATCAAATAAACATGACTGTGGTAATCCATCCAAGTACGGCCCACTCCCGGTGCTGCTTAAAATGCGCAAGCGCATATTCGCGCTCTGACCACGCCACCGAGCTCCTCAAATAAAGAATCTCTAGAGAAGAAACAGCACCGATAATACTTGTATTTCTTATCAGATACCGATACTGCAAAGAGACGTCAGGGACCAACCAGGCGTGATCACAGCGGACTACGTTCGGGCGGTGTCACAGTTCGGGCCCATGGTGGAAGTCAGGACTGGATACAGGTAAATAGTGTTTCATTCAAAAATTTAAATAACTATTAACAATCATTATCATCCGAGCGTATTCCCGGTTGCTTTCTTAGCGGTAACGCTTCAGAGCCCGGGGTCCGCTACCTAACCTACGAGTAGGTAATTTGACGAGGTTACTGGTTTTACGCAGAGCAACTGCCGTCTGACCTCCGCAACCCAAAGGGTAGACCAGAACCAATCCTAAAAGTAAACGCTAGATTGAGTTTGGAACCCACAGTTTATAAGTACCTTCCGAAACACGAAATCATCTTTCTTTTTGGAAAGTCAGGAGATTTAACCTAACCAGACTGGAAACGGATGCGAACCTACGACCTCCGGATCAAGGCAAACGTCTCGCACTGGAGCAACGAGGTAGTCCCTAGAGTCCTTTAACGATACCTTACAGTAGGGAATACGAGAGCTCGAGGAGCTTGGATGAGCGTCAAGTGGCATAAAACTTCTCGAGCTCCTCCGTGCCTAGGAAGGCACGTATAAGCCATAAGTCCCGGCTGTCGCCAAGGTATGTCACATGCCTTTAGACAGCTTGAAAAATCTGACACTATAGTGCTCGACACGGCCACTTTTTCTTCTAGCCCGTCGGAATGGCTTTTTTATAAGGTTGTGGACCAAAGTGTGTGGCCACATTAACTGCCCTGTCATTAGTCGAATTTAGTTTGGGCAGTTGGGGCATGACAAGAGGTGAGCCATTCTTTGAAAAGCCCCACATTCACAAAGGTCTTGTTCCAGAAACCCCACTTGGTTCTCGTGGCGTCTCCCAACACGGCCACGGCCACTTTTAACGTGATGATAACGACGAAATCAAAGTAGTGATGGGTTGCTAGCCTACTAACTTCAATTGGCTTTTACGATCTACGCGGGAAGAGGAGCAGCTGGTACATTCTTTATTATTTTTAAGTTATTGCATAGCTTTATCGCGGGCTTTGAGCGCGGCGACCGAATCAAGAAATTCCGTAACGAAAATAAAACTTAACACCCCCCACTCCGCCTAAACGTTTCTCGGCAACCAACGACCGGCACAGCGGCGCAGCGTTAAAAGCCGTGCATAGTCTAACGTCGTTTCAGTTCGGCAGACTTCAGCACGGTGTTTGTGTGCCTGCGACTAGCCGTATGCGTGCAGACTAGCTGCTAACTGCTCAAAATAAAAATTCCTGAATAACCTACATGTATTGTAAGACAATAAAAATATTTTAACCGATATTAACTTCTCATTTATTCAATAAAAGAAAAAAAATATTTTCTTATCGATTACCACTTTCACAAAAAGTGTAACTTAAATTAATATCAAAGAAAAAATAAAATACTGCATAAAACTTTTTCTTTTCTGCCAGACCAGCATGGAAGATCCTAATTTTAAAGTAGCAAATAGTATATTTGAAAAAAAAGAAAATTAATAAAACCCCGACCGAAAATGTCAAGAACGCTATCTAGTGATGAATAGCGGAACTACTAACTAGTTCCGCTACTCGTATGTATAGCGCCATCTAATTTTTTTTAGGGAAAGCCAGACGTTCAAGCTGTAATCTCAAATAACTTTTGAGCGGGCAAACCGATTTTCCTCACACATATCTAAGAACCACCGCAAGGTGCCTTGCTTTCACGTAAAAAAGACCTCATTGAAATCGGTCCATCCGTTCGAGCGCAACGATGCCATAGACAGACAGACATTAGCGTCAAACTTATATCACCCCTCTGTTTTGTCGGGGTTTAAAAAAACTTTAGACAAATAAGGCTTACGCCCAGCAGTGAGTTTTTGAAACCTGATGATGTTGATAATCTTTCGCAGAACGCAAGACCTGCCAATCTTCGTGCGCATGATCGACAAGGACACCTACTGGACCTTCGAGAACGGGCTGCCGACCCTCATCACCACACTGCTGCAGATGAACATGAACGGCTACGGGCTGGTGCTGCCCGACATGATCGGCGGCAATGGGTAAGCTTGTTCTTAGAGTTTACGTAGTAAACTTCTCTTGGGCTAATATAGTAGTATTGCCATAAAATCGATAGTTTTACAGTCGATAGTTTCAATCGAAATATGCCAAACTATCGATAGCTGTTTTAGAGCTATGTTGATAACCAACAAAACTATCGATAGTATCGATAATTTGTTCGTTTTTAGGATCAATACTATCAATTTTATTGATACTATCGATTGATAATATCGATAGTAAAATGTCAGTATCGGTTTTATTTAAAATACCAATAGTAGTCTATCAAAACGGATCAATAGTACTGACGCTGACACTGATACACTGACACAAACTGCTAGGGAAATATTTTTTTTTTACTTTTCTATCCTTGACTGTGTAGCCCTTCTGTACTCTTATATCTATATATGTATGATGTGTAGTTTTTCTATGATATTGGTGTGTAGATAAACATATATTTAAGTATTTAACATTTAGTTTAGAAACTCTTTTACCCTCTAGCTGTAAGATTCCGTAGATGCGCACTCGCACCTGACAGGCCGTAGCTGAAAATCAGTGAGCTACTCTCTGAGCAGAACAATGCACTGAGCTATGACCTTTTTGGATTGCTGTAGCACACAGATACAATGACATTGATATATGTTCTCGGTGCGATGTTTTATCATGTGTTTTTTTGTAATTTTGTATATATTTCTTCTGTATGGGTGTGACTTTAGCGACAAATAAACATCTTATCTATCTATCTATTAATAGTGGACTATCTAGCGGCAACACTAACAAAGTTCAGGCTTTTCAGACCAGATGTACATGCAGTACTTGGCAAAGGAATACACACATACACTATCTACGTCATTATCCCTAATGGGATAGACAGGGCTAGGGACAGAATAATTTATAAACACTTTGGCCTGTATTAAAAAAAAATCTAGGTCCAATTGAGAAAAGGGGGTAAAAACTGCAGTCATTAAGAAACATTTGTAGAAACAAAATGTGTGGGCAGCCATCTTGGACCCACAATTTTAATGCAGTTTCGAGTTTCACGGGGTTCTTTACTACCACATGTACAACATTGAAACATTAAAAATGTGTGGGCAGCCATCTTGGATCCACACTTTTTATTGCAGTTTCGAGTTTCACAGGGTGCTTTACTACCACATGCAACATTACAGACCCGACAAAACCACAAACTACACAACCGATCTTGATAAAATTTACATCGGACCACCTGACAAGTATACTCTTTCAAACACACAAAAACTAACTTCCAAACGAATTCTCCAAATCGGTCTAGGAGTCTTCGAATAATAGTTGAACATACATTAAAAAAAAAATTGTGACGAATTGATAACTTCCACCTTTTTGGAAGTCGGTTAAGATTCAAAAAGATTCAAAGATTCAAATGTTTATTCAGTAATTAGACCTTTACAGGCACTTTTACACGTCAATAAGTATAATTTATGTTACGTGTAAAGTATATTAAAATTTAATTTATTTTTTAAAGAAAAGCTACCGATACCAGCGCTTCGTAACGACCACTGCTGAGAAGAAACGCCGAAAGAAACTCATTTTCACAGTATTGGTCGCCTACTCGCCAGAAGGGCTTTGTCATATTATTATAATTGTCTTTTAATTAATAAATACTTATAATATAATACAATGTTGACACATTATAACATGTTATGCTTGCGAACAAGTAAACTAACATAAATTGCGTAATAAAAAATATTAAGTAGTCAAAAAAGCGAAGCCGAGCTGACCAGTCCCTCCCGGCAGCACCCGTTCACGAGTTGACGCACGGATCAGCCATCGTTAAACTCAACCATATTAGAGGGAATCCAACGACCCGACCAGCGACGCCACCACCGGATTGGACATTTTAGTGAGCATGAAAAACCCGAACTCGCAGACCTTGTCAAGAGAAAATATTAATTATATGTTGGTCACTTATTGATCGCAGAGCATTTACATGTTTTTACAGTAAGCTTATTATGGTAACAGAAAATGCAGCTATTTATGTTTCATGTGTGGAGTGTAATGGAAAATGTTTAGGAAGTATCCACGCGTTTTTATCTCTTAAATAATCATTGATAGTATAGTATGCATTGTTCAATAAAACTTTTTTAACATGTGTTTTAAATTTTGCCATGGGTAGGTTAACGATCGCTTCGGGAAGTTTATTAAATAATGTTATACCTAGACCTAAGAGTGACTTTCTAGTTTTAGCAAGTCGAAATTTAGGCGTATGAAGCTGATTTTTTTTTAACAAATTAAGTTAAAACTCTAAAATCCAGATGCGATCTTTTATTATTAACCTTTCGTACAGATCTTTTATTATTAACCTTTCGTGCAGATCTTTTATTGTTAACCTTTCGTACAAATCTTTTATTGTTAACCTTTCGTACAGATCTTTTTTTGTTAACCTTTCGTACAGATCTTTTATTGTTAACCTTTCGTACAGATCTTTTATTGTTAACCTTTCGTACAGATCTTTTATTGATAAGCTTTTGTACAGATCTTTTTTTGTTAACCTTTCGTACAGATCTTTTATTGTTAACCTTTCGTACAGATCTTTTATTGTTAACCTCTCGTACAGATACATCGAGCCGCCCACCAAGGAGCTGTTCATTCGCTGGTTGCAAGCCAACGTGTTTATGCCCAGCATGCAGTTCTCTTACGTGCCCTGGGAGTTTGACAACGAGGTGAGGGTTCAAATACTTTGCAGCGGTAATGGTCTAGTATCTTAACACTTCGACTGCCGAAAAACCGAGGACATGCAGAGAGCGGACCGGACAAAAGTACGGGGGAGTCCCCGAAACAAATAGAACTCGTGTGACTAGGCGAAGCAACGCACACGACGGACTTTAGTCCGCGTTTGTTCTCTACATTTTCGAGCAATAAATGAACGCACACCGTGTGCGTTGAGTTCGCGGTAAATCCGCGGCGGACTTTTTATTCGCGGAGCGTACTTTTTCTACGCCGCGGAGAAAACTCCGTCATCTGCGCAGGCGTTTAAGGTATCGAAAATATACCTACATTATTAGTAAGTGCGCGGCGACCACTTTGAAGGGGAAAATTCAGTTACTTCAATCGTTTGTCCAGAGTAGTAAGAACGAAATTGGCTTGCAATGGATGCCTAGGTATCTAAACAAAGTGATGAGGAGTTCTAACGCGAGCTAAATTAAACCATAGCGCTAACCACATTGAGTAGAAACTTCATTGAATTTCTTTTTTAAGTAAGATTTCTGTACGTAAGTACTATACTAGAACTTATTCTGTGTAGTAAGTAAACTCTCAATTTTTATTTAACAGACCATCGCGATCAGCAAGAAATACGTGGATCTGCACGCGAAGTACGCGCCCACCATCATAGCGGCGTGCCGCAAGTCGATGGAGACGGGCGCGCCCGTCAACCCGCCCGTGTGGTGGGTGGCGCCCAACGACACCACGGCGCATGACATCTGGGACCGTGCGTATCCCATAACAAGTTTTAAAATTTAACAAATGTTCAAAATTCTACAATCAAAAATTTTAAATTCGTAAATTCTAAAATTCTAAATGTAAATATTCTGAATTCAGAAATTCAAAAATTTAAAATTCTAATTTTTATTAAATAATTAAACCTTTTGAGGCACTGTTACACGTCAATGAGTGTAATTTACATTACGTGGTAGTGTGTATTAAAATTTAATTTATTATTGAAGAAAAGCTTCCGATACCAGCGTTTCAAAAAGATCACTGTTGAGAAGAAACGCCTAAAGAAACAACGCATTTTCACAGTTTTGGTCGCCTACTCGCCTTTAGCGCTCAATCATATTAAGTATTACTGTCTGTTAATTAATAAATGCTTCTCCTCATATTTAAAAAAATTAACACAGGTTTGTTAGACTTATTGTAGTTAAAATATGTCTATCTATCTCTGTCTGTCTGTGGCATCTTAGCTCCCGAACGGATGGAGCGATTCCGACGCGTTTTTTTACATAGCAAGTTTCCTTGCTACGTAAAAAAAAAACTCCAAAATCTGTTCAGTCGTTCAAAAGTTATTGGGGGCGAACGCTTAAAAATAGTTTTTTTTTGGGTTCCTTACCCAAAAGGTAAAAACGGGACTAAGACACTGCTGTCCGTCCGGATGTCTGTCAACTGGCTGTATCTCATGAACCGTGATAGCTAGACAGTTGACATTTTCACAGCTGATGTATTTCTGTTGCCGCTCAAATTAAATAAACATTTAAGTGGGGCTCGTGATTTTTAAAGGTTTGTACGGAATCCGAGGTTATTTTAATTTTCCTGGTAAATAAACTTGTTTCTTTCCAGAACAGTCTTTCCCAAAGTGGACGATAACGCCCCCTTGTGGGCGCTGGAGGCTTTAAGGGGGGCGGTAACGGGCCCAGAATAAAGTTGGGGGGCGCTGATGTGATTTAAGCAATGAGTGATTTATAACTTCAGCTATTTCATATTTTAAAATTCACTGAAATTAAAATCCTCTTACTACACAACATCCATTTATTAGTTCATATTTATATCCTTTTTTATTGTACAAATATAAACTAAAAATGTAATTAATATTTATTATTTTAATGCGTTCACAACGCTATTTATATCGTTAAAGGAATCAAACAATAAAAATTTCGTGTTTTAAATTTTCGCAGGTGAGGTCCCCACTTCCAATACTCTTTATTATTGTAAAATTGTATTATTATTGCTATTTTTTATTTAAAATTAACAATGTTGATTATTGTTATTTTTTATAAAAGATACTCTAATGTACTGGTGTATGTATTATTATTGCTCTCTCGTTTAGAATATAGGTTGAATTAAACTACAGGCAAAACAAATATGTGATTCAGGTTTTTATGGTGAAAAAAATGGGGGGCGCTACAAAATAACTGATTTTTTAAAGTGGGCGTTTGACAAAATAAGTTTGGGAACCTCTGTTCCAGAATATCTCCTGGGAGACTCGATCCTAGTGGCCCCGGTGGTGGAGAAGCACGCCCGCACGCGCGACGTGTACCTGCCGGCCGGCACGTGGCTGGCGGAGGGCGACCCCGCGCGCCGCCTCCGCGGCGGGGACTGGCTGAGGGACTACCGCGCCGAGCTCGACCAACTGCCGTACTTCGTCAAAGCTGACCTTTGATATCCTCAAAAATAGTTTCCACGCCTTTGAGAAGCCGCTGCCGTTTCAAAAATAGGCATGACGAATGGAAAAACATTCTTAGCCCATCGGTTGGATTTTAAAAAAAATATTGTACACGTATTTTTATTTTCTCTGAGAATAAAAAAAAAATACAAAGATACAGCGCACTGAAATTTCGCATTCCGTCACGGCTAGATACGATTTTTATTTAGCGGTGACGTCGGCAGCCCCCAATCCGGAACTTTGATGCTCCGTATCTTAGTGATTATTTAGTTTTCCGGTAAACTGAAAAATATGGGTCCATTATTTTTGGATAATCTAAAGGAATAACTAATAACAATCATACTTTTTTGACCCTATCGTCACTGTACACGCTGACTTTTCATTGGTTTTGGAAAAAAGAATGTCATATAGCAAATAACATCCTCTATCCCTATACGTAATCCAAATTTGTGTATAACATAAGATAAAAACATAGCGAAAATGATTTTCGATCGAGACCACGTAGTTACGCCCGTTCCTAACTGACGTACTTCTAATTGATCTCACGATTTTACTTTCGAGTTTCAGTCAACATATTCTGTTTCTGACTTTTTATTTTGACTAGCTAATTAGGTCTTACTAACGATCCTTATGAAGTGGCCTTCGGCTCCAAAACCTATAAAAATCACCGTGTATATGTTCACCGAATATTCAAAAACGCCTGGACTGATTTGGAAAATTATTAATTCTTTATTTGTTTGAAAGGGCGTACTTGTCAGATCGTCGAATCGATTCAAAAGAATTGTTTTTCCATCCAAAAATCCGTTGTGATTCAACGTTTCAAAATTGACCTCCGACCGAAAACCGACCCCCTTCATTGATATAGCCGAAAAAGTTTCTGTATAAATATTTTTTTCTTTATAAAAAAAAATATTAGTTCAATTAGTGACTCAGCGTTTGAAAAATTGACCTTCTGATCTTCTTCTAACTTTTTATTATTACCAAAAAAAACGCAGAAAAAACAAAAAAGTTTATGTATGCTTTTGATCAGGTCTATATTTAAAACGCAGAGTCGCTAAACCACTTCTTGTATATTTTAAATCTTGGCGCATAACGAATGTTTTTTACTTCTTTAAAAAACCAGTTTAGTGATTCAGCGTTTTAAAAATTGACCTCTGATCTTCTAGCCGAAAGCTAACTTTTGAGATACCGAAAATCCATATCGTTGACTAGATGGTCAATTTTTCGAATGCTCAGTTACTATACGAATCATTTTTCATACAAAAAACCATTTGTTTAGTGACTCAGGATTACATGACATACCTGGCTTAAAATTAAGAGAAGGGTGTATGGAAGACCATTGTTTTTAACACATTACTAATCACTCAGCCAGACACAATAGAAATAATAATTGATTTACGTCTATAGACGTAGTGTGTCCAATGTGTTAAGTGCGTTAAAATGAAGAATTCTTATCACTAATTGTTTAAACCACCACTGTATTATTAAATATTAAGCGTAAATAGATATTTGTAATTTATAACATATGAAGTTATATAGCAATGTGTGTTTTTAAATACATGTGTAATGTATTGAAATCAAGACAAATTTCTTTTAACCCGACTGCGCCTAAAAGAATGCAAGTTATACGTAAGCACAAGCCTGACGCTTCATAAAAGCAGAATTATTACTACTACAAACGTACTATACATCCGTGCACACGTCAATGTGTGAGTTTCGCCACCAGTTCGCCCCCCAAATACACTCGACAAGGCGAGAACGGGGAGAGGTGCGGGGACGGGGAACGGGTTCGCATATTGCGCGGGACCCTAGGAGGTTCTGTATGTACCAGGCCTGTGTCACTCCCCGTTTAGGTATCGAAAATATACCTACATTATTACTATGCGCGCGACGACCATTTCGAAGAGGAAAATTCAGTTACATGAATCGTTTGTCCAGAGTAATAAGAATGAAATTGGCTTGCAATGGATGTCTAGGTATCTAAACGAAGAGGTGAGGAGTTCTGACGCGAGCTAAATTAAACCATAGCGCTAACCACATTAAGTAGATATTTCTTTGAATTTCTTTTCTGAGTAAGACTTCTCTACGTGAGTACTAGTACTTATTCTGTGGCAATACTTACATGATGTTGGACCAACCGCAGCTCTACCAACTATAATTACTACTTTCTCCAAATCAAACACAAAAACCAATATTACTCTATATTTTACATATCCGTTCTACCTCAAGTACTACGAGTTAACCGTGACGTCACTCACGAGTTCGGCGCCGAGTCTTCTGAAGTCTTCGATGAGAGCTTGTTTGTTGATCTTGTACTTCGTATCGCCTTTCACCGATACGGGAGTTAGCGCATTTGCGTTTAGGATCTGTGATAATCAAAAACATTTTTAAATTCAATCGAATTAGTTTTTCTTTCGGTGGCATTTTAAACACAACATAAACAAGCATAACATCAATTAATCATCAATCAATCAACCAATTAATCATCAATCAATGAATTAAGAACATTAATCATCAGCCTTCCGTATTCCCGGTTACATCCTCAGCGGTAACGCTTCAGAGCCCGGCGTCCGCTACCTACCCAAGGTGATTTGACGAGGTTACTGGTTTTTACACAGAGCGACTGCCGTCTGACCTCCGCAACCCAAAGGGTAGATTAGAACCAATCCTTGGATAGGTTTCAGCAAACGCTAGATGGCGTTCGGGGCCCACAGTTTATACGTGCCTTCCGAAACACGGAATCACCTTTCTTTTCGGATAATCGGGCGATTTAAGCCTGCAATATCCTAACCAGACTGGAAACAACTTTTTACAAAGTATGCGTCCTAGTGAGATTCGAACCCACCACCTCTAGATTACAAGGCGAACGCCTTGGCCACTGAACCAAGAAGGTTGCCAATCAGACTATGTATACAGATATACTACGTCTTTATTCCTAATGGGTAGACAGACCATCTTAAGTTTTGCGGATCTAGCAGACAGACCCCAGAGCCTCAAAGGCCACTTTTAGCGTGTTGGTGAGAAGAAGGTGAAAAAGAGGAATCAAAATAGTGATGAGTATGAGCCACATCGCAAATTAACACGGTTCGCATTTTAGAGCAATAAATCCGGCGGAAAATTTGAACAGCCTTCCATGCCGGTCTGGAAGAAAAGAAAAAACTTAAGAGTGCATCAGCTGCTTGTCTTCTGTTCTGTTCTGTTCTGAGTCCGCCCAGCCAGCAGTTACGCTGCAAGAGCTTATGAATGAGGTTTACCTTGGAGAGTACGTCATCCCGCTTGCAGACCAAAGCCGATGCATGTATATCGTCCTCAGTCCCTAGAACATGGCGACGCCAAACCTCGTTATACCACTCTCATGGCTCGAGAAACCAGTTGGACTCGTAGATAGGGATAAAGGAGTGTAGGAGATATTCGCAGTCAGGAAGTAGAGAAGAGAGCGGGAGTTGAAAGAACCGACCGAATACTTGCATCAAATCAGTATGGGGAGGATACATATAATACTTGGTGTGTGATATATACTTGGAAGGATAATAGACTGCTTTGTTGTTTTGTATCCGTCGCGTTGCTCTGCAGGTCTTCTTCGTAAGATTAGAGATTTGTTGACACTGTCGTAATAGTGCATCAGCTGCTTGTCTTCCCGTGCAAATCGTAGGAGCCCATAGAGGCAATGAGCGAAAACGCGAATCATGTTATTAGGCGAAGCGGCTAGCAACCCATCACTACTTTGATTCCTTCTTCCACCTTCTCACTCACCGTCACTCTAAATGTGTCCTTTAAGAGTCCCCTTACCCTAGACAGACTCAGACTTTTTCATACTAACGTAGTCTAGATTTAATTTTAAAACGGCATGTCAGATATTGGCGAAATTATGTAATTTCAAAGAAATTGCTTATATTAAGGGGCTACATGAATTTTCCGGGGTCCAGTGCTGCCCCCATTTTAAATAAATCATTTGCAAGAAAACGGAGATATCATTTAAAATTTTGTCTTGATCAGACCCTAGATAACCCTTCAAACTATTTTATGAACTACTGTTTACAGTTTAAAGTGAGAATATGAAGCTTTTCTACGCACATACGCCAAAAGTGGCCGTTTTTCGCAATTGTGCGTAGAAAAGCTTCACGTTCTCACTTTAAACTGTAAACAGTAGTTTATATAATAGTTTAAAGGGTTATCCAGGGTCTGATCAAGACCAAATTTTAAATGATATCTCCGTTTCTTTTCAAATGATTTATTTCAAATGGGGGCAGCACTGGACCCCGAAAAATTCATGTAGCCCCTTAAGGCATATAACTTATTTTCACAGTCAAAATATGACCTTACCAAGAAAATATAGTATATAATATCATATTTGACCATCAGTATGGAAAACATCTACACTCTAATTTTTTTTTTCAAATTCATATTTGACTTTCGAAAACCAGTTATATGCCTAGATATATGAAAATTCTTTAAAAATACAAAATCCTGCAGAAATCTCACATGCCATTTCAAAATAAAAGCTAGACTATGTTTGTATGGAAAAGCCTAAGGTGAGGGGATTCTTAGAGCCGTGATAGTATGTATAAGCTTTGAAAAAAGGCAATTTTCCAACTTGTCCTGGCCGGTGATCGAACCTAGAACCTCCGACCGGCGGAATAGTGTAGTTACCACTACGCCACGGAGGTCGTCAATGAAGTACAAAATACCTGCAAGTCTCTCGGCTCATCGATGTCGGGTCTCCACAGCACAGCCACGACTTCGCCGCCGTACGAGTCGTGGAAGAACAACGCGAAATCGCTGAATGCGTGCTGCAAGAGGAATTGAACAGAGGAATTGCGGTGGTGCCTCATTAGCAAAGAATTAATACAACGTGGAAAGGACATACCCGTAATAAATAGAACTACGGGCTATACAATGCGACACAAATAAGTTGAACAATAATTGGCAAAGTGCGTGTCGAACCACGCGCAGTAGGGTTCCGTAGTTACGAACGGCAACTTTGAGTTCATGCCACTAAAAACGTCTAAAAACTAATTTTCTATTGAATTTGTATGAAATTTTCCTTTTCGCTCATAACTTTTTAATTTGTAAACCCTACTTAGCTCTGATAGTTTTCCTTAAAATTTCGTTATATATCCTATAGCTGTGAATTTTTTCACGTGTCCATGTATAACCGTTTAGCAGATAGAGGGGGGGGGGACACTTGACTCTAACAATTTTTTTCACTTTAAAAGCAAATATTTCTGAAACGGATCCCAAAATAGAAAAACGGTGTTCACAAACTCATGATATTTTTAAAAGATCTATTCAACGATACCCATAATGACTGGTTAGTCGAGAAAAAAGAATTGACTTTTCACTTTACTTGTACATCCTACCCTAAAAAAAATATTTTTCAATATTTTATCTTACTGTTTTTCCGCCTAATTGATATACGTATTCATGCCAAATTACGGCTTTCTAGTACTTATAGTCGCCGAGTAAAACCGCGGACGGACAGACAGACAGACAGACATGGCGAAACTATAAGGGTTCCTTGTTTACTACGGAACCCTAAAAATGGCGGACTTCAAAGCATTTTTGTACAAATTCCCGGCACGTAGGTTGAACCAAAATGGCGGTTATCGGCGCGCGCCGACGACTGCCATTTTGGTTCAATTTACGTGTCTAGAATTTGTACAAAAATGCTTTGGAGTCCGCCATTTTTGTTCAACTCATTTTTGTCGCATTGTAATAGATCACTAGATATAGTACAATAAAATTAAAAAAAAAACAGTCTAAAATGTCATTATACTATAATGATCTTGTACAGCCTGTGGTTTAACATGTATAAGTATTACACACATATGATACAGAATGGAATCTTCTAAGGTGTGTGAAATATGCGTCCTCGTTCCCGTCCCCCCGCAGGCGCCTTCAGCCGCCTCGACATGGCGAGAAAGGGGGAGAGGTGCGGGGACGGGGAACGGGAACGCAAATTGCGCACACCTTAGGAGATTCCGTTTTTGTATGTAATACTTATATTAATTCTGTGCCTCAGGGCTGGGACACATCTGTAAACACGGAACGGAACTTTCGTATTCTGGTATCCTTTTCTGTCGCTCAGAACCGTCATGTGCTAGAGCGAGACGGAACGCATCACCACGGCCGGTTCCGTGGCATTCCGTTGTACCTTTCTAATTGTAGCAAATTACGGTTGTGAGCGACAGAAAAGGATAGCGGCATAAGAAAATGTTGTTCCGATGACGACACCTTTATTTGTGTGTTACGTTGCGTTGCTACCATTTTTTTTTTGACTACGCCTATAGGAGCGTTCACAAAAAAAAAACTTAATTACTATACAAATAATACACGGTTTTTAAAAAATATACGAATAACATTTCAATAACTTTTAAATGTTTCATTTATGACTATGTAACTTCAAATGGCTTTGTCTCAAATGACGTCACACGAAAGTAAAATTGCTGAATCAACGGACTTTCTGTACGCGCGTAATACGTGTGTCTGACGTCATCTGACGAACAACAGCCACCGTAACAGAATATAGCGTTTTTAGCGCATTTATGGTTTAATGAAGTTAAATATTGATTTGACAGAACATTGCTTTTTGAGCATACAGTAGATATCCCGGAAATATTAATGTATTGTCAACCCTGTGTCACTCCCCGTTTAGGTATCGAAAATATACCTACATTATTACTATGCGCGCGGCGACCATTTCGAAGGGGAAAATTCAGTTACATGAATCGTTTTTCCAGAGTAATAAGAATGAAAATAGGCTTGCAATAAGTGGTATCTAAACGAAGAGGTGAGAGTTCTGACGCGAGGTAAATTAAACCATAGCGCTAACTACATTGTGGATCAATAATTGTGGATCAATATCATTAAGATGATATTTCTTTTCTAAGTAAGACTTCTGTACGTGAGTACTAGTACTTATTTTGTGGTATTGTGGTTATTTTTTAAAATTATTCATTTAAATCGATTTTTCAAAATTTGTCTATAGTCGTATTTTTAATTAGACGAAGTCAACTGACGTTTACTGTGTTGTCAGTTTTTGATGAAATAAAAATAGTGTTGTGACAAAGTGAATGATTGAAAAAACTCCTGAATGAATGAAATTGCTTCGATTGTCCAGTGAATAGTTAGTGTGCCGAACTGCCGATATCGGGTACGGGGTTCGAGTTTTAGACGCGCTTTGTACATACCAACGAGTTTTCGACGACTATGTTCCTATAGTATCTACCTATACTGAATACCGAGTGTTTTAAACACTAAGGAAAACATTGCGAGGAAACTTGTAAGACTGTCCTATTTTCAATACATCATGCAGTTGAAACTATAGATGTATAAAATATAGCAATTATAGGTATCATCAGATAAAAAATCATCACTATCGCTTTCGGCGACATTCATTATAAATCTGTCTGAAACATTGTCGATCATGTGGTCGAGACCATACATTTTGTCTTCTTCAATTATATACTCCATTTTTCTGACCAGAGGTTAGAAGCCGAATTACAAACAAAATGGCGACTGACGCGCGCGGCGTTGATCGGTGTTGGCACTAGTTGCCGCGCCGCGCTTTGTACTAATAAGCCGTCAAAAAACTGATTGTAGTTACATACTACTAGTAACTTATATCAGAGCACTTTTATACAATTTTATTGTAAAATAGAAATAATATTCTTATATAGTCTGAAATGATTTACTATTCACACTCGTTGTTCATTCATCTGATTGAACGAGAACTAAACGCATCACTATTACTTTAAATATGGCAATATTATTTTTCAAACTGACATTAGCTAATGTCAGTTGGCTTTGTCTAATTAAAAATTCGACTTTAATAGCGTATTAACATACCCTGAGTTCCTCTAAGTAGCACCTGACGGGATCAAACTCGACCACAGGAATGATATCCTCCGCAAAAGTAGTGGGTAGCTTCCTGGAAGTAGCCGGTCGTTCCACTCGCTCCGAGGTGTAGGGGACGAGGTGCGGGTGCAAGCGGATGAGGACGTCATATCCGGACAGCGATGGGACGAAGCATGACTGAGAAACAAATAATCATGTATGAAAATAGTGTGTCTCGAGGCGCCATCGTGTGCGTCCGTCTTCTAGTCACATTCGCCCTGATGAATACCTCCGGATGAGGCTGAAAAATGGCGGCCAATAGCTGGCTCTCTATGAGAGTAACCCGCTTACTTCATGCTAATAGATAGATTACTCTTTATGGTAAACCAAAAGAAAAATACAACACAAAGAAACAATTGATAGCATTTTTGCTAAAAGTGGCCGTTTTTCGCAAAAATGCTATAAAAAGCTACACGTTCTCACTTTAAAGTATAAACAGTAGTTCATACAATAGTTTGAAGGGTTATCTTGGATTATATCAAAGCCAAAATTTTAAATAATATCTCCGTTTCTTTTCAAATGATTTATTTCAAATGGGGGCAGCACTGGACCTCAGGTAGCCCCTTAAATGAGTACAATGGTTGGTCTTATTGTTCAAACCGATCTCTTCCAGACAACCAGTGGATGGAGAGTAATGTGAGAAAGGCCAGATAACTTACAAATAACACGCATGAAAAGTTTATTCTATCTACTTATGAAAGTAAGCCTACGCAGACACTTCAAAACCTATTCATATCAAACATATACAACCTGAAAGGGACATACCTGTAATAAATCGAACTACGGGCTATACTAGACTACTTTAGGGTAATGAAATTGATATAACAGTCAAAAAACAAATATTAATTTCGGCATTTCCATACAAAAGTGTGCAGCCGCCCGGGCAATTTGTATTGAAACGTCGATTTTCTTTTTGATTTTTGAGTGTCATTTTAATTTTATATTCTATAGTGGTCTAGTATAAACCGTGGATCGATTCATAACGAGTATTTCACTTCCACGATAAATAAAAAAACATTAAAAATCATGTGTCTTTACATCCAATAAATTGATTTCAAAAAATTGTGTAGATGATAAGTAAACAGTACAAGATTTTTTTTAAATAAGCTTATAGTATACCAGCTGATACCCGCGGCGTTGCTTGTGTGGCCATAATTTTTGACAATCCCACGGAAACCTCATACCGGGATAAAAAGTATCCTATTTCCTTGCCCCCGGGTCTCAAACTACATCCATGCCAAATGTCATCTAAATTCCTTCTTGGCTCTGAAAAGCCTAGACACGAAAACTGAGAGAAGCCATTTTGGTCCCATATTATGTTAATTGTAAGTGTTTTTTGTTCTGTATTTTTATGTTGTTGTATATTTTCTCCAAATAAATACGTGTTTCTATTTCTGTTTAAATCGGTTCAGTGGTTTAAGCGTGAAGAGGTAACAGACAAACATACCGAGTTACTTTCGCATTAAAATATTAGTAAGAAAGTAAGCATTACATTTAAACTAAACTCTATTGGCTGCCAAAACTTACCAAGATATTGTCTTTCATGTCACTCAGCAGCGCCTTCTGGAAGTACTGCAACAGAAAAAACGGAATAAAAACTCTTTATTTTATTTATTTATCAACTTATGCAATTATAATTATTTATTTGTTTTTTATTTATGCAGTATTTTTTTTCTTTGATATTAATTCAAGTTTTTTCTTTGATATTAATTCGAGTTACACTTTTTGAGCGTGGTGACAGATAAGAAAACAATTTTTTTCTTTAATTGAATTAATGAGAAGTTAACGTTTAAAATATTTATTATCTTACAATACATGTAGGTTATTCAGAATTTTATTATGAGCAGTTAGCACCTAGTCTACACGCAAACGACTAGTCGCACGCACACAAACACCGTGCCGAAGTCTGCCGAACTGAAACGACGTTAGACGATGGGTGTTAGGTTTTATTTTCATTACGGAATTTCTTGATTCGGTCACCGCGCTCAAAGCCCGCGATAAAAGCTATGCAATAGCTTAAAAAATAAACAGAAATAATGTCTGTTCATCAAGAGTTGATAAATAGGTATATTGATTTGTTTCCGAAAAGCGACTGTCGTTTAAGGTTGAACTAGTCGATACTTTTTCTATACAAATTTTGGGGGGATTTCCTCCACTATTTGACATTTTAAATTCAAACTTTAACATAATGTCGTCTCATTACAAGTCTGTACGGATACAGAATAGAAAAAAAAAAACAATAATAAAATAATCGACATAGCTTAATTATAGAAGATTTTTATATATTTTATTTGTAATCGATTAATGCAGTCGATTTTGCATAAAACCCCTTTTACCAAAGTACTTAAAGTATTTTTACACGCTCGGTTTACTGTGAAATTATCGTGCATTTCACCTCACTACTTCGCCCGAACACAATGTTAGGTGAGACAGCATGCTTTTAAGCCACGCCCACCTGTGAGTTCGAGCCCGCGACTAGTTCAACTTTAACTATCGCAATTTGTATGGCAGCCGTCGCTTATCTCCCGCTTATCGCCGGTTTGGTGGTACGAGGCACTCAGCTGTTGTCAACTGCGGATGCGGCGGCCATATATTGCCATTTCGTTCTGGAATGCGCTTCGAGTGAGTCGTTTGGGATTTTGAGTATTGTTTTCTGACTTAAAGAGTTAATAATTGATTATAATTGTACAAATCAAATTGTATAAGCTATTGAATAATTAACCGGCCGCAATTGTACATAGTTAAGAAGTCCTGACATTATCAACTCTCCGTAAACAAACTTAAAATCACAACAAAAGACAAAAAGACAAAAAAACTACTGTCCTTGCCACTCTGTAATTTAAAAAAAACACACAATTTCACACCTCGTTTATTAAACATTCATTTTGAAATTTTACTTGTTATGTAATTTTTATTAAAAACTAAAAACCGACTTGTCCACATACTCCACAACCGATTTTGATGAAATTTCTATGGGACCACCGACAAGTACCGCCTATCAAACAAAAAAAAATCTTCGATTAATCACTCGTAAAAAAAATCGCGACTAATTGATAAAATCCTACTGTTTGGAAGTCGGTTAAAAAGCTTTTTTTATTTAAAATTATACGACGTGGCAAGGACATACACGTAATAAATCGAACCACAGGCTATACTAGATCACTAAAGTTAATAAAATTAAAATAAAAGCCAAAACACAAAAATTAAATTGGCATTTCCATGCCAGTGTGCAGCCGCCCGGGCAATTAGTAATCGAATGTCGATTTTTGTTTGTTTTTTGACTGTAATTTTAATTTCATTACACTAAGTGACCTAGTATAGCCCATAGTTTGATTTATTACGAATATGACCTCCGTGGCGTAGTGGTCACCATGCTAGTCCGCCACTCAGAGGTTCCGGGTTCGATCCACGGTCAGGGCAATTTAGAAAATGGCCTTTTTCAAATTGTCCTGGGTCTTGGGTGTTTATCTATATATGTATTTGTTATAAAATACAGTATCGTTGAGTTAGTATCCCATAACACAAGTCTCGAACTTACTTTGGGGCTAGCTCAATCTGCGTGATTCGACCCTATATATTTATTTATATTTATTTTATGTCCCTTACACGTTGTATAATTTAAGAAACAATAGTAACCGCTCATTCTTTATTTTTACAAGCTTTTATTTAGTTTCACCTGTCCCGTGTCAGTCGGTCTGTCTGTCTGTCTGTAATCGAATCTTGCAAGTTAAATTTGACCTACTTCCAGGTTTCCGACTTATCCGAAATTTTGCGTTTATCGCGATATACGTATGCGTGCAAAATTTCAGCAATTGCACTATTATGATGACAATAGATGACATGGAGCTGATCTGACGTTGGAGCTGGAAGGTGGCCATAAGAATCTGTAATGAAATGATGCAACCACATCGAGTTTGGGCTCGTTTGATTCGTCTTGAGGATAACTTTAGATAAAAATTGTTTTTTATTATGGCTTGTTTACCTGCAAAGTGCTAGTAGCCAGTAGTTTGGCCCTGGCGATGGCCTGCGGTGTGGGCTCCCGTCTGCTCCACACGGCGGGGTGGACAGCATCATACGCCGTCACTATGTGGATGCTCGGAGTGGGGTCCTCACGAGACGAAAACTGACGCTCTAGTTCTGTTATCTCTTCACCTAGAACAAAGAAATACGTTATGTATGGTGTATCACACTAATATAATAAAGGCGAAAGTTTGTGTGTGTGTGTATGTTTGTTACTTCTTCAAGAGCAAACGGCTGGGCCAATTTTGATAAAATTCGGTGTGCAGGAAGCTAACAACCTGAATTAACTACTTTTTCTGCGGGTAACATCGCGGGGCGCAGCTAGTTAAGTATATGCATGGTTAAATAAAATATACTGGAACCATTTTGATAAGGATTTTTTTGCACGCCACTCGTAAGAGAAGATAAGCTGATCGGTTATTAAGAAACTTAACCGAAACTTAGAAAATTAACCGATCAGCTTTTTTTATGTCATAGGGCGGCAAATGAACAAGCGGGTCACCTGATGGCAAGTGATCACCGCTGCCCATGGACAACTGCAACACCAGGGGTGTAACAGAAGCGTTGCCGGCCTTTCAGGAAGATATAGGGACAGGGGGAGGGAAGGGAGGGAAGGGAGGGAAGGGGAGGCTCTAGTACTCTCACTCACCGAACGACGTATAGAAGCGGTGACGCTACTACTCAGACGTCGATCTTCTCTTACGAGTATTACGCCATCCACAGCTGTTATAGGTGGTTTTCTTCCTGCTTTTAGGTACTTCCACTTTGGTTTCCAAAACCGAACAGATAAAGAGTTTATAAATATATAATTAAAATTAATTACTTACCTCCTATAAAAAGTACACATTATTAAAAAAAAAAACCTCAGACGGCCTTTTTATATACCCAGTGTAACTCTCACAGTAAATATGAATCTAACTTCACCTCTTACCCTCATATTCATTAAAAATACAACCGTTTGCTAAACCTATTTTAGCTAAAACATGTTTTGTCCCTTTTCCTCTTCTCGATATTTGACGTTGAAAGAACGAGACAAAACATATTTTAAATAAAATAGGTTTAGCAAACGTTTGTAATTTTTTATGAATTTGGGGGTCAGTCCATCCTTCGAGCCGTTCAGGCTGCAGAGCGTACCAAACATTTGAATTTGGCGAAAAAATCTGCCATTTTGTTTTTTTATTTATTTATTTTGATATACCCAGCGTCACTCTCACAGTAAATACGAATCTAACGTCACTTCTCAAGCTAAAATCCATAGAACCGTTCAGGCTGCAGAGCGTGCCAAACAATTAAACATACATTTATACATACTCTCAAAAAACATAACCCTCCTGGCGCATTCGGGTAAAAATACTATCCTTTTTTTCGTTATTGTAATTTAGACGGTATCCAAATTAGTGTATTTGAATTCCATCTCATTGATATTGAATACAAGAGCAAACTTACGCTTCATATCCTCATTGAAGTCCAATACAATCATCTCTCTCGCCCAGTCTGTGTTAGCCAACAAAGTGAGCACCCTGACGAGCCCAGCCGTGGGCAGCGTGGGCGGCGCGAGCGGGGCGCTCAGCACGAACACGGCGGCCGCGAGCAGCTCGCACACGGGGGCCGGGAACTGCCCCGACAGCAGGTGGGCACACACCCAGCGCTTGAACACGCAGCACGTGGGGCCGAACGCGGGGTGCTTTTGATTCAGACTGCAATAATCAATCAAATCATTTTATTTTAGGCAACTTAATATTAGGTCTTTACCTATGAAATTGCCGTTTTGTATGAAAAAATTTAAACGATTTTTTTTCATGTATTTTTTATTTGTATTAATCGAAGTATTCACCCACGCAATCAACGCATCTTTGCTAACGCAGTGGCAGTTTATTGATGCCCTTCTTAAATAAATCAGCTGGACGGGAGGCAACAAATTCTTCAAAGGCATTTTGTACTGCCTCTCGGGTATTGAATTTTTTTCCCGCCAAGAAGTTATCCAAATTCTGGAAAAAGTAGTAGTCTGTAGGCGCAAGGTCTGGTGAGTAGGGCGGATGACGGAGAGCTTCCAACCCCAGTTCTTGCAACTTGGAGACCGTCTGCTGTGCAGTGTGAGGTCGCGCGTTGTCGTGCAGAAGCAGCGGAGAGGAGCGATTGACCAATGCTGGTTGGAGGTGTGCCAGCTTCTCCATCATTGTGTTCAGTTCTTCACAGTACACATCTGCAGTAATGCGCGGCGCTAGACCACCAAACAGTGACCATCACTTTTCTAGGGGTAAGTTTTCATTTAGGGCATTGTTTAGGTGCTGAACCAGGATCCAACCAACTTGCTGAGCGCTTGCGGTTATCAAACAGAATCCATTTTTCATCGCAGGTAACAGTGCGGTTTAAAATTCCTTCATTAGTGTGTCTGTTGAGCAGTGCAAGGCACGTCTCGACGCGTACTTCGCGGTGTCGATCATTGAGTTCGTGGGGCACCCATTTGTCAAGCTTTTTTACCTTGCCAATTTGACGCAAATGGACCAATATTGTTTTGACGTTAACGTCGAAAGCTGCTGCTAATTCAGCCGTAGATTGTGTATCATCAGCTTCCACAATCGCCTTTAATTCGTCATTGTCGACCAAAGTCTTCGGACGACCGCGAGGTTCGTTTTTCAGGTCGAAATTTCAATAACAGGTGGTGCGTTGGTTTGTAGTGTTATTTCCGTAAACGTCGTTGATGTTGCGTGCCGCTTGTGCCGCGTTGCTGCCACGACGGTACTCATATTCCATAATTACTCGAATTTTTAACGTATCCATGATGACGAAAAAGATTGAAATGCGATGAAAATGTAACACTAATCAATAAACAAATGAGTACTTTCGGAAAAAGAATTCCATGTTTTAAAAATAAAATTAATTTGAAATTAGAATTCTTAGCCAAAAAAAATTATTTTGATTTGAAATGGCCAGTACTGCAGAACGGCAATTTCATAGGTAAAGACCTATTATTAGTTATAATATTATAGGCTCAAAGAATATACAACGTGGTATGGACACACCCGTAAAAAATCGAACCACGGGCTAAACTAGATCACTTTAGTATAATAAAATTAAAATAACAATCAAAAAGCAAAAAAAATGGTATTTCTGTACAAATGTGCGCTGCCACCCGGGCAATTTGAACTAAAATGGCGCTCTTCGGCGCACTATTTGTACCTGCGCCGATAACTGCCATTTTGGTTCAACCTACATGCCGGGAATTTGTACAAAAATGCTATGAAGTCCGCCAATTTTGTTCAACTGTGATATAAGTTTTTTTTTTTTTGACAAACAACACTGATTGAGCTTGCCCCAAAGTAAGTTCGAGACTTATGTTATGGGATACTAACTCAATGATACTATATTTTATAACAAATAGAATATAGATAAACATCCAAGACCCAGGACAGTTTGAAAAAGGCCATTTCCGAACTTGCTCTGATCGGGAATCAAACCCGGGACGTCTGGGTGGCGGACCTGCACGGTCACCAATACGCCACGAAGTCGACTTGAAAGCATGGTACGTACCCATGTAATGCTCCTCTTAGTCGCGGCAACAACACAGTCTCACACTGCAGATCAATACTCTCCTCAGTCTCTCTAAACTTGACCACTCCATTCTCCGTCTCCCTCCTCAGTAGCGTTATCTCTTTTGGGTGCGCGATCTCCAGCCGAAAGACTAAGCCGTTTTTGAGCACATCTACGTGCGTCGGATAGGCCTGCGTGGGGAGCGAGTATTGCTTGTGAAGCCGGTCGGCGATTTGTAGGTGGAACGCTGCTTTTAGGCATCTGAAGGCTTGTAAGTCGCCGGGCCATTTGCCGCTGTGGCCTAGAAAAGAAAAAAGTTTGGTTCTGCCGTGGTATACATAAAAAAAAACATGCATCCTCAAATCAGTTACCTATATATCTTGCGAGATAGATTATGAACTGTCTAGCGTTTGCTCAAACCTATCCAAGGATTGGTTCTGGTCTGCCCTTTGGGTTGCGGAGGTCAGACGGCAGTCGCTCTGTGTAAAGACCAGTAACCTCGTTATATCACACAGGTTAGGTAGCGGAATCCCGGACTCTGAAGCGTTATCGCTTAGGATGCAAACGGGGGTATCCCGGGTGATGATGGTACAGTTTAGTTTATGAACTATCGTTCACATTATACAGTGGCATACATAAGTTCGATGGAGAATGTTGATATTAAGTTTGAGAACATTGAAAGGATGGGTTTGGAATTAAAGATCCATATTCTCATCCAATTCCACCACGACAACGCCATTCACACAATTCTTTGAAGTGGCAGTGGGCGGGACACATAGCGCAACAAACCAATGACCGTGAGCAAAAAGGATCTCGAATGACGACCACACACTGCCAAGCGTACGACACCACTAGGTGGTCAGACGACCTGACCAAGGTCGCTGGAAAGCGCAGGCTGCAGGCCGCTTTGGACAGGTAGATCTATGTCCTATGTCCAGCAGTGAACGTTATGCGGCTGAAATGATGATGATACTCACCTAATTCGATGACAGCTTTGCAAACAGGCGTGTACTCGGGGGCAACTAGCGAACCTTCCCTGGTGATTTCCTTCACTAAACTGGCGTTCCCCCGCCGCCAGGGGTTGTGCTGCGGGGGGCGGGGCACGGGGGGCAGGGGGTCGCAGTAGCTGAACACCGGAGACACTCCTGAGGACAACGTTACGAAATTTTTTGTGTTCCATATCCAAAGAATAAAACCGGGACCCTATTACTAAGACTCCGCTATCCGTCTGTCTGTCTGTCTCATGTCATAGCTAGACAGTAGAAATTTTTCACAGATGATGTATTTCTGTTGCCGCCATAACAAAAAATACTAAAAACTGAATAAAATAAATATTTAAGGGGCTACCTGAATTTTTCGGGGTCCAGTGCTGCCCCCATTTGAAATAAATCATTTAAAAGAAAACGGAGATATTATTTAAAATTTTGTCTTGATCAGACCCTAGATAACCGTTCAAACTATTTTATGAACTATTGTTTACAGTTTAAACTTTTCTACGCACAATTGCGAAAAACGGCCACTTTTGGCGTATGTGCGTAGAAAAGCTTCATATTCTCACTTTAAACTGTATTCAGTAGTTCATAAAATAGTTTGAAGGGTTATATAGGGTCTGATCAAGACAAAATTTTAAATGATGTGTCTGTTTTCTTTCAAATGATTTATTTTAAATGGGGGTAGCACTGGACCCCTAAAAATTCATGTAGCCCCGTAAGTGGGGCTCCCATACAATAAACGTGATTTTTTATAGATAATTGTACGGAACCCTTCGTGCGCGAGTCCGTCTCGCACTTGGCCGGTTATTAAAGTAATGTTAATTATTCCACTGTTATTTTTAAAACTTAAAACCGTCTTTTGCCGCAAACTACACAACCGATAAAATTTGTATGGAAACCACATGACTAGTGAGCAAATTTCAAACAGAAAAAGAATTTTCCAAATCGGTCTAGGCGTCTTTGAATAATCGGTGAACACACTTACTTGTGACAAAATTGCTTAATAATATTTTAATCTGTGTTCCATTTATGACAATAGATAAGGCAGTGTATGATACTGCACATAATTAGTCGTGAAAATATAGTGTGACATTATTAAAAACATCGTCGAAACTTAAAACATGTGTCAAGTCTTGAACAGCTCGCCAAATGCACATAAAAGCTGTTTATTATAATTTACTAAAGCGCCATCCAGTATCTGCAAACTTAGATAAACAAACCCAGAATTAACATACAAAATGCTGACATTTAGCGGAAGTTGTGAAAGCTGCCTCAAATCTCGAAAGAGCTCTGACACTAGAGGCAATACAACTCTTCATATCACACATTTTTATGTCATTATAGTGCCATCTAGTATCGAAATACTCTAATACATTGCTCAAACTTACCAGGAAATGTGTGAGTTGTCTCAAGTCCGCGGATATGATCGAAAGCCTACGACGCCTTCAAAAACTGTTTACATTGCGTTTAAACTTTAGCGCCATCTATTATCAAGAAACTGAAATGTAGTCTTACCATACACAGCGCTGACATCTAGCGGAAGCTGCGTGAGTTGTCTCAAGTCCCGACGGAGCTCGTCGAAGGCACGCAGCGCCTCCAAAGAACACTGCTCGCATTGTGCGTCGCTGTACTGCTTGCGGGATGTCAGAGTGTCTAGTTGGTCGCATATGTGAAACAATTCGGTTTCTGGAATATCTGCAAAGATACACATAGTAAGTCTTTGTAGTCTACGCGTATATTGCAGACTAGTATGTATACAATACACACATTGAAACAATTATAATTTAGTGGAGAGAAATTCATTAGACGATCTATACTGAAGACTTTAATAAAAGCCATAAACCGTTATACATAACTTTTTACTGTGCTATTTCTTACATCAAGGTCAGCCATACTTTATTTTTGTATATTTTTTTACAATTTGCTGTATTAGCTTTTAAATTTTTACTGTATTTTTTATGTAAAACTTTTTTGATCTTCGGAAATGACGCAATTATGTAAGTATTTACCGAGCGGAGACCATTTTCCATAGATTTCAGTGTCTTGTGTCAAATAGTTTATTGTTATTATGTTATTTTCACAAAAAAAAAAATAGTTTTTCTCACCATACTTGAGCTTCAACAGATAGTTGACAATCTGCTTGGAGATGCCTCGCTTCTCTTGTGAAGTCTCTCCGTCCCACACACACGTCTCCGTGATAGAGCCGTCTTGGAAGCGACGCAACTCTGACTTGTCACCCCAGAATGATCTAGAATTTATCAATAATATTTATCAATAAAAATTATCACTTGATTGTGCTTGATTTTGTAAAATATTTTTTGCAAACCGACAATCAACACTAAAAAGTATGTTTTTTTCTAAAAACAGAAGAAATTTTTTTTTTTGCGAAATAATTGATAATTAAGGTAAGATAAAATAGACTTTTGACTAACAATGAATATACTGAGTATCGTCAAAATATTAATTGTCAGTCAAAAGTCCGCCCCGAATCGTACCTGCTGCAAAAGTGGCCATGACACTTGCAGCATTCCCCCGCTATATTGCAAGGGCTACGCGTTGCAAGAAAATTGGTTAATAAACACAGCAGTAATAAGCCTTTCAAATATTAGTCTGAAGAAAAATGGGAGCGTGGTGGGGACATCTTACTATCTTTTTCGTACGCGTGAAACTACACGTGAAGTCACATTTCCATATGTGCATACTTTTCGATATAAATGATGAAAAAACAATGGAATCAAGAACCAAATTGTAATAGTTAATGAAGGTACCACCCTTGATCATAGTAAGAAACTCGAAATTCCGGATCTAGGGTCGGTCAAGCCGGGGCCAAGCCCAGGGCGGCGAAGTCAGAGGGGCGGCAAAATCGAATATATCCACCATATCTATGCCATAGAAACGGGGGCGGCGTCTGGTTACTTTTGAAGAAGTATAAAACTTGTTTACAACTCGAAAATGTACCCCCCCCCCCCACACACACACACCCATGTACTGTTCCGGAACTAGTAATCAAGTAGGCGGCAGAAACAAGCAGGGGCGAAATACTCGCATATTTTGATCTGGCACTGAGAAACCGTTTTAACACTAACCTGAATTCTTCTGCTTCAGGCAGATTGGCCGGGGGGCCCTTTTCCACCACATTCACACAGTGTTCTGGATTCAGAACGAACCCGAAAGAGAGGTTTTCTTCATAACTGTAAAATTAAATATTTCATACTTCAGTCAAACAGAAATAGTGTAAGGTAAATTTACAGATCTGTGGTTTACAAAGAAAGAATCAATAAGAATGAAAGAATATTCGGTAATTAGGTCTTTGCAAGCACTTTATGTGTCAATAATTATCAAAAAGCGTAGCCAAGCTGACCAGTCCCCTGCAGACACGAGTTCACGTGTTGACGCAGGATAAGCCATTGCTGATTAAACAGACAATCAAGAAAAATGATAGACAACTCACCCATCTTTCTTTGCTTTCTCTGGTGTGTGTTTCACAGGCCACGAGAAGTCAGCTTCCAAGAGCTGTAGTATCAGATCCACTCTGTTCCCGAGGCCTTTCTTCAGCAGGGAGTGCAGTGTGTCCGTGACCAGTGATAACTCATCAATGCCGTAGTTGAGTTGGGACTCTTTTGGCACTTTGGAAAGTACTGATTGTTTGACGGTTTCTAGGCTTTTGAATCTGTAAGATAATATTGATTATTTTTATTTTTTTTATTTGTGCAATTCATTCGAAACTATTAGCCGATAAAACTCCGGCCAGACGACTTGGCGAGTTGTATTGCTTCCTTGTCACGTTGGCCTGTAGCACACAAGTAACAGAATGTTTAACTATAATTTAACTTGCGTCCTACAGTTCACCGGGGGGACCACTTGGAGGTGCAACTAGGAATTGGGTACTCGCTAGTGATCGCATCGCAGTTAATTGCAGATCATAAGATCAGCCATTTTTAGTAATCACCAGCTAACAAGTTACTAACAAGTCTTTGATCCTTACAACTAGATAAAGCTCATGGCTATAAGAATTTATTTATTTATTTTATCACAATCATTTCAGCCGCACAACGTCCACTGCTGGACATAGGCCTCTCCTAAGGATTTCCAAAATTACCGATCAAGAGCCTGCATCCAGCGCTTTCTAGAGACCTTGGTCAGGCCGTCAGAGCACCGTGTGAGTGTGTGTCCAACGCTTCGCTTGCCAGTACGTGGTCGCTATTCGAGAAGCATTTTGCCCCATCGGCCATCGGTTCGTCGTGTTATTTGTCCCGTCCACTGCCACTTCAACGATTCTTTTATTTATAAAAACTTTATTGATCCACATTACACAATTGTTTACAACTGGTGGACTTAAAAAGCTAAAAGCTTAAAAGCATGGAATTAATAAGTTTCTACATAAAATATAGATTGTGAGTCCGAACACTCACTTCAAAATATGGTCAAACTGCATCAATGGCTGCACAGGGGTCATGAACAGTGGTATGAAGCTGTTGATGCTAGCATTATCCAGCATCTCCACAGCCAACTGGCACTCCCTCTTCAGCGCATCATATGTTCCCCGGCACATCTGCCAGAGGATGTTGTAGTAGCCGGTCCGGTCCAAAAACACGACTGGGAAGTGTTTGTGGAAGTCTTCGATGGGGGGAGAGTTAGGCTCTTTGTGGAGGGATATGCCCTTTTTGTTCCATTCTGAAGATTCTGTAAAGCAAAGCTTAAACAGTTATGGAATGGACTCTATATAAATTATTTAAAAAATCTGTTTTCAGTTATCTGAAATTCAACGATTTGTGTAATAAACACTCTCGGAGTTAAGCTTAATGGTCTGGAAGGATGTCAGATAGCATAAGGACATGGCATCCGGATCTTAGAAGATAACTACAAAGGTGGATCTTACCCCTTTCACTGTGAATTCAGATTTATCTGACAAATATTATTGTGCCGCGAGTGTCAGATATGACCAACAAGAAAAAAATGCTCATATTGCACATCACTTAAGTATCTACATCCCTTTTTGGTTGTAGGTATTTATTTTAGATTTACTACCCCTCGCGCTGGGGACAGACCACTGATATAAATTGATATAAAGTCTCATAATGAAGGGTTTTAATAGGATAGAAACAAAAAAAAGATATAGACTCACTGATTGCTATCCACACATTTCTAACAATCTGATAGCTGCTCATAATATTGTTAATCCTCTTGATTTGCACTAAATATGCTACCAGCATGCTGACTACATGCCCTGAGACTTGCAACTTCCTTTGACGGAGCCAAATCTTTAGCAATACCACAGCCTGTTTTAAGTTCTCACTCTTAGCTAGAACTTCCTTTAAAAATTGCTCATTTGCTGTTGATATCAGATCGGCTAATACACTACTGTTGTAATATGGTGTTGGAGTACCGACTTCATTATTCTCATTGCTTTCCGAAGAAAATAACCATGTTTCACGTAAGTTATTACGATTAGGGCTGAAACGGTGTAACTTATATGCTTCTGGATCACAAGCTAAATTAATACGGACAGACACAAAGTTGCCAAGCTTCCCAGAAGGTTTCAAATCTAATACTGCTTTAGTTTCAGTACCGTTTAAATATGAATATTTTAGATCTTCAATCATTTCTGAGTCTTTCAAATGTGAAGCAATGACAGCTAAGTATGCTGCGCGTTTTTTATGATATCTGTAATTTATGGAGTCATTTTTAGTGTATGTGTCGCCTGGTACTGTGATCTGTAGGTCTATTCTAAGTTTTGAGTTGATGGAGCAACCCAAATTGTACGAGCCAACAATTTCAACATTACTAAACTTATAAAACTTGAAAACACACTTTGTTTTCTTTAGTTTATTACTTATAGGCAGCTTCACTTTGAGCTTTTTAGGAAGAGTTTGTTCAGTCAAATCGTATTCGGTGTCGTCTTCCAGTATTGATAGCAAATGACTTTTGAGGTCAAGAAACCATTGTTGAAACTTCTTTTCTGTCTTCTCCTTGACTTTGACTGCCTGTAGGACCTCGTCTACTTGCAGCCGAAAGAGGTTGGAGTTGAATAGGTTTTCAGTTTCGCGCAAGCGGTTCAGCTCATTGACCGTCGGCTGTCGGTATAAACCTCGCATGCGTTTCTTCCCTTCCGTATTAGTATCAGTTGCACTACGCTTTCCATTCTCATTAAGAACGTCCGAAGGCTGTTGCTCTTCGGAAATAGACGTTTTATTATCCTAAAATAATAAGGGTTTCGTTAAATTACAAACCATACGCAAGAAGTATTCGTTATTTAAAAATCGGTATACGTTTAAAACTTACTTTTTTCACCATTTTCACCAAATTTCATTTTAATTCATTGAAGAACATTTAAAATATTAAAGTTTTTAGGTTACATTAATGTAAACAACGTGCGCAACTTGCTAAAGGTGAATTTGACGTTTGATTGTTTTGACATTGACATAATCAACTTTTTAATTGTTTTATCATGTTTGTCACTATCTTGTCAGCATTTTCAAAAATGTAATGGCAACACCAGCTAATTAAACGGATATTGCGTATGCAATCTGGCGCGGTATTTAAAAGTGCGATGAAGACAGGATTTGAATTTCTTGTATGTAAAGTGGCTTTGATTTGAAATTTAATAAAACTTACATAGTATCATCAAAAAATCTGTGAGATACAAACCTGAACAATCTTTCCTTTATTTACTAAAAAAAACGTTTGTAATAGATGTGTATGGTTGCTACTTTGCGTGAGATTCTGGTGCAAGATTAAAAACACAAAAAATATTATTTTAGAAAACAGTTTATTGTCTACAAAGTTATTGAATAATAAATTAAACTTAATATGATCACTCAATAAATAATAACAGTGTCTGTACAATCTTTCTACCATGCTATTCTGTAATACTCATTTCATGGCGCGGGGATAGCGGTCGGATACTTAACTTTACAAGTTCACAAAACTTCAATACTTATGTACAATGCTAAAAGTGCAAGTTCAGTACCGTGTAAACCAAATTAGTGTAGTTAAACTACAATCCATATTATTATAATACTTTGGTCAATAATTTAAATTTTTAATAATAGTAAATACATCACGGAATATTATTTCGCGCATTAATTTGGCTTCTGGATTTTAGTTTTTTTTTTATTCGAGATTGTGGCTTAGGAAGCAAACTTTTTTTTAAAGTTTAGAGATTATGGCGTTGGTGTATTCGCTGCATTTGCCGGTGCCCCCGAGGTCTCCGGTTAGGGATTTGCCCTCACGCAGGACTGTGTAGCAGGCGTTCTGTACGCGATCAGCGTGGTCGTTGAGCTCCAGATGCCGCAGCATCATGATGGCGGAGAGCAGAAGGGCGGTTGGGTTCGCCAAGTCTTTTCCAGCGATGTCGGGGGCTGTTCCGTGTACCTAGAAAGTATGATAAAAATTAATGTAGTAATCAATTAGTTACTAAATTGTGATCAAATAAATGTACATAATACTTCATACTGGTCCTTTGAGTAGGTATTCCTACCTAACCAATTATTATAGATTTCGTAATCTCGGAAGTTATTTTATGCAGTGCGTGGGTTGCGAGGCTGTGTGACTTGCACTCAATGGACCCCATATTTAGAATATCGTGTACCTAGTAACGTTTTTTATAAGAAAAAAAACTTAAGTATGTACCATTCACATTGAATTTGGTCGCCAAAGAGTCTGCGGACGCTTGACGTTGTAGCAGGACTTAAGCCTTTACTACGTCATTATGCTGTTAAAGTTCTAGGTCTATCTATGTCTATTATATCCTGGTAAGAAGCTGTTTAGAATATTGCTCAGTAATGGTCGCCAAACTATCGAGTTCATTCAGACAGAATTGTCATTGAGAACATCCAAAGGAAATTTCTTATACTTTAATGCTTTAGGATTAGGACAGGCCGTAGCGGGGAATTAGGTACCTTCTTATTCAGATATAGATTACTTCATTTTCAAATCTCTTCCTTGGAAACTAGACGTAAACAACATGATCTTAATTATTAACCTGCACCAAATAATCCATTTCAAGATTGACTCCTCGACACTGTTATCCCTGCTCAATTTCAACACTAAAAAGCCGTCTCGAAGTCTTCTTACGGACTGACCTTATTGACCTTTTTCATAGTAAATTTCTTATAAATTTGGATCAAATTCTGCTACCATAATTCTAAACAAATTTTTAAAATACTTGCTGTAGGTAACATATATCTACTCTCTGCTGTGAACTACATGATGCAACTTTTTATTAACTGTCAATTTATGTCAGTATTTTGAGCGTAACAATGTTTACATTCCGTCAGGATATATTCCGTCTTATTATAAAACCCAGACTAACTTTGTTACTAGGTTTAAACCATTATCCGAACAAATCAAGTTGACATCTGGTATCCCACTATCTCACCTGTCAATGTCAACTTCATTTTGGGCGGATAATGGTTTAAACCTGGTAACAAAGTTAGTCCTGTTTTTATATTAAGACGGATTCTGTCTAATTTGTGGTTTACATTGCCTGTCATGCTGTGTGTGTGTAGGTACCTACACGTTTTTGGGTCTCAGTCTAGAGCAGTGTCTGTAAATTCTTAGATTTTAGCAAAAGCGATTGTTACCTGTTGTGTAAGTATACCATAATAAACAATCTAAATCTAGGTAACGAATTTTTTATATGAAAACAAACTTAAAGTAGGTATGTTTTCGAACCAATTTTGAGGGCTCTAAGTTCTAATTATAACAGACGAGCGACTGTATGCCCGCGAGGCTGTGGTGGCCCGTACTCTTAAACACCCCATATTTGGAATATCGTGTACCAAGGTACAGTTTTTTAAAGAAAACAAACTTAAGTAGGTATCCCAACCAGTTTTAAGAGCTCTAACAAACGAGCAGTATGCCTGCGACCTCTGTGCACGAGTCGCCGACGACCTTTGCGCGGCCGTCTGCGAGTGTCGCGAACTGTCGTTCGTCTGAAGAGCCATAATATATATATTTACTCTACCTTCTTCCATTGACAACTACGAAATTCAAAATCTAATGATCATATCATAAGCTTTTTCTCCTTCTATTGTAAATATGATACTTATACAATATGTTCTTAAAAAAACCCTGTCCGATCCTTGTAGGAGCAACTCAGACCGTCAATATAAACAAGTTTTCATAAGGGACCAATGCTTGAAGTCTCTAAAAAACTCGTCATTTCTGATACTAAAGTGTTCGGCCGGCCCGGCAATTTGTATGAAAATGACGATTTTTTCTTCGAGTTTCAAGCATTAGTCCCATAGGAAAAGTTGTTTGTATTGACGGTCCGAGTTGCTCCTACAAGGATCGGACAGGGTTTTTGTTACATATTGTATATTAATAGGCACCTTCCTATCTATTCCCATATTACGCTTCTGTCCTGTGATCAGCCTCGGACAATCGGCGTCTATGGTCACAGAATTAATATAAAGCGAGAACGGGGTAGAGGTGCGGGGACGGGGGCCGGGGAGCATATTGCAGGGGATCTTAGAAGATTCCGTTCTGCATGTAATACTTCTTTTAATTCTGTGCTTTGGCACAGTTTGCTCTCGAAATTCAAAATTCAAATGTTTATTCAGTAATTAGACCTTTACTACAGGCACTTTTACACGTCAATATTACTAGAATGAAGAGCGAATGAAAAAGTGGACAGAATGAAACGAAAAAATCATAATCGATTTGAAATCTTTATTTATCACTTTTATTTACATAAATAACTAAATAAAACGTCTACAAACTTGTAAAGAAATTCATGTACTCGTCGATTTTGGCTAGATAAATTAAAAACTACATTTTATTTTCAGATTACATCTGAAAGCGAGTTGATATAAATAAATAGCGGCGAACTTAACTATTTAATTTCATTTACCCTGCAATCGCAGCTTAATAACACATAAGCACATAAATCACTACATAATCACAAAACAAGGAACCAACTATAATGTTATAACTACTTATCACGCAAAATCCTAATACTTTAGTGTCGAACCACACGCAGCTTCAGATGCGCGTACGCAATTTGCTTCGCGTTACGTGCCTTGCATTTCATAGAATTTCTACCCGCCCGTTCAACATAAAACAATGTGTTCTCGGTCCACATATCTAATTTTAATCTCAAGATGACGTTTTTGAAGAAAAGGCTGCAGTACAGTTTGCTGCCGCTTCTTCTGCACTAGCGCTTAGGAAGCGGCAGTAAAATTAGCTCTAAGTAAATGATCTGAAGTCAACAACTACCTACTATCGAATCGAAAAAAACTGATTCGAATATAATTAATCGAATAAAAATTGACAATTATCAAGTGACACAAATATCCAAAGATAAATAAATGATTTTTGACATTAACAAACCAAATGCAAGTAAGGCGGGTAGAAATTCTACAAACGTCACAAGATGCGGCACCTAAAGTAAAATAAAATAGGGAAAATTACACAAAAAATAAAGATTATTAGATTTTTCAATTGGTTTAGTCCGATATGGGCATCTACATTTCATGTCAATTATTGAATTTGGTTTAGATCGTGATCTTATCCACTCTTTATCTAAACAGTGCTACTGTACAATATTTAGTCCTCCTGACGTCGCTTACTATTTTGCCCTCCTGAACTCTCGTACTATTGGACAGTACCATTGATGGTATAAATGACACTGATTCATCTCACAGTAATATTGATTGTACAAAACTTCATCTCAGGGCCAAATACATAATTAATAAAGATTACCAGATTTTTTATTGGTTTCACCCGATATGGGCATCCATTTCATGCCAATTATTGAATTTGGTTTAAATCACTTTTTTATACGACACAGTGCAGTTGCTGTACAATATTTTGCCCACCGGACTTCCTGTACCATTGAGCAGTACCATTGATGGTACAAATGACACCGATTTATCCCACAGTACCATTGATGTACATGTCATTTGTATCATCAATGGTACTGCCCGATAATGGTCCGGAGGGACATTTTGTGTAAATTATAAAATACAGTAATAATACTTGTAAAGCGTAAAATGCATGAAGAATACTGTTACGTGGCACAGGGATGGCGTTTAATAATAAATTAATATTATTGATTTTTAACAGCATTAAAATGCTCGGATTAGTGAGGGACGCGGGTTCGAATCACAGTCGTGACGAAATTTTTCATCACGTTTTAATTTCAATAAATAAGTAGGTTAGTGAAACACAAACAAACGGTAACTTCACGAATTAATACTAGTTATAATACATTCGAAAAACGTAAGATCAACAATAAGTTCATTTGCCATTTCAATACTCTGCGTTATTAATATTAATTCGCCATTTAAACATTGTGACATGTTACATTATAAGGCATCTAAGTATGTCATAATCGTTATAATTCCTAATACATTATTGCGCAAGCGCATTGGTAGTTAAACAGCCTGCTGCATACATGTGTTTTTATGCGTTTGGTTAGTTAGAAGGATCTCACTTGTCGCTCTCTCTCGTTCTGACAAATGACGTTTCTGAGCAACAGAAAAGGATAGCAGCATAGGAGAGTGCTGTGTCCATGCTGACAAGTGAGAACCAACTCTTAGGGTCAATTGACATTGCGGCAGAGTCGCTGCGTACGCCATAGTTTGAACACTAAGCTATTGATATGAAAGCTCATTATGCTTGTACAATTTCGGCGAATAACTGTGACTCTGCTGCAATGTAAATTGAGCCACAAACTGAATGTTTAACTCACAGCGGCGGGCAGCCTATGTTACTGTCAAATCATTTTTTTTTTCAGATTTAATCACCTTTATTTCTAACTATGAAATGCATAGAATGGCTTATAAAAAACTCGGTCGCTTGACGCCGCTGGCAGTCACGGATACGATGCTTTTGTTTTGTTCAAGCTATATTGTGCATTGCGCATATAGAAATAAAGGTGAATATGGTTTGGCAATGAAAGTGCGCTGCCCGCTGCTGCCGTTCTGTTTTTAGCATTAAGTCCTCCTATTGTTCTTATTACATGATGTGAGTACTTCTACATTTTAATAAATTATTAATAATCTCTGCGAAATAAAAATTGTTATGAAAATTATTTTAATGTATTTGATCAACTAGATTTTGAATTTATGTAACTGATGCATGCAATTATGAAGTTCTAAGTATTGTCCATTTTAAGAACTAGGAAAAATTGTACCTTCATTTCGGAGGTGGGCGTTCACATCTGCAACGCAGTTATTTTTAACTACTGTAGATGTCTTCATTAGCAATTTTTACTGTCTCAAGAATTTCCTACTTCCCAATAAAGATTTTTTTCATTTTTCATTTAATAGCCAGGCTATTGTGGGTGTCATTTTATGAAAATATACACGATTTTTGGCTTAGATAGTGGAATTATGTTATGTAAATTCTTTATTATACAAAAAGGCCACAACGAAAATACAAAAGAAAACAATACAAACGCGAACTTATCCCTTTTTAGCGGAATTTTTGCCATTGCCATGGTGTACAATAAAGTATATATAAAAAAAAAAAACATTTATTTGCGTGCGATATTTTGCTAATACACAATGTAAGCAAACGAATCGGGAGCATAAAATATGATTTGTAAATTACATTAAAAAAAACATACACAAAACATCCAGTATCACGATGATAAGTCATGAATTACAATATATTAGTAATGGTCAACAACCAAATTAGTGGACCTCAACTGATGGCGCCACCTTTGTTATGTTTTATGTTCGGTACCAACTTATTTGTCAACCAAGTCAATGGTAACATGTAACTAAGTCAATGGTAACATGTAACTAAAACAACTTGAACGAAATATAACTACTTGTCGCTTCGTTTGGAATGTCCATGTTATGTTACAGTCGTAAACACTGTAAAAGTTTGTGTTTACATTTCAAACATCTGTCAAAATGAACAATTCTTAGGTCAACGGTTTAGGTAAATGAGTACTAAACTAAACCTTCATTGCATGTAGAAATAAAATAAATTAATACTTATTTCAATAATACTTTAAAAATCACGAAAACTTATTATCACTTACACAGTAACTAAGATCGCATAACATGGTAACATATACACACATGACAAATTTTACACGTTTTTATGATTTTTGAGGACAAAACGAACCGAGTAAATGTAAAATATCTAATTAAATAATAATCTCAAAAAATTTATTGAATCTATAAAAGTATAGTATAAATGTCAGATTATTTTTTTTGTCTCTGAGAAACAAAATATTACAAAGATATAGCGTATTTGTAATTTCGCATTACGTCATGGCTACGTATAATTTTTCGGTAGCGTCGCAAGTATCTTTGTGAATTTTCATCTTTTTGGCAAACCGAAAAATATGGGTTCATTATTTTTGGATAACTTAAAAGACGGACTAACCACAATTATACATTTCTAACCCTGTCGTCACCCCTATTGATGTACGGCTTGAGAATTTTCTAAACTACTTAGTTGTAGAATACATTTCTAAAGCACCTTCTTCTAATAAATCTGCATTGTTTACGACTGTAACTATTTTTACTACTAATGCCAGATCTATGTCCTAAGGACGCAATAAAACTCGCTCAATACTAGCGTTGCATAATAATCGATAGTTGACCTCGAAAAACATTCACAAAATCGATAGTATCGATACAATAGTATCGATTTTGTGACTGTTCATTTCTATGTATCTAAATTCAATAGAATTTAGATACTAAATAGTTTTTAATTGATATTATCGATACTATCGATAGTGTCGATACTGTAACTACTTTTTATACGATAAACTATCGATAGTATTGTAATATCGATATTCGTCACAATACTATCGATATGTAATACAAATAGTACCTTTACTATCAATAGTACTAATTCAAAACTATAGATTCAATCTATAGTCCTATCGATTTTGTTACTGTTTTCAAGGCCACGATAATATCGATATTTTATACTATCGCTTGCAACACTACTCATTACTTCTTTGGCTATATTGTGGTCGCATCGGCGACAGTAAATAAACTACGGTGACCAATAGAGATACCACATTGTAGATAAATTACACTGATAATTTGGAGGGTATTCGCGCATTCGAGCGAAACAAAACTCCCGACTACGGAAGCCATATTCGGCTACCAATGTATAAATTTTGAAAATGAGCCAATCAAGCCCTTTCATTTGATATCTCACTCGATATCGAAACAATTTTTTTTTCATTGTCACTCATTTGTATGTAACATTCGTTATATAATATTTTTGCATAAAAATTGTAGCCTTTATCACCGGGACATTCATGACTAATCGATTGACATGTCATTTGTGACAATTGGACAAGCAATTCGGATGCTACGGTGGAACAGACATACATAAATAGGCTGCTGAAATCATTACCCTTCCTGTTGGCTTTGCCGCAGTCGGGTAATCATACTGGTCATTTGGATGGTATTCGCGCATTCGAGCGAAACAAAAATGATGTAGTGGTCACACTTTATCCATGAATATTTAAAGGTAAATCTATTCTAAGGTAAGGTAAATCAAGCTTAGGGTCAGTTCAAACCGAGAGGAGCGCACCGGAGAGGATTTTTATGTCCACTGCTGGACATAGGCCTCTCCAAGGATTTCCAAAATGACCGATTGAGCGGCTTGCATCCAGCGCTTTCCAGCGACCTTGGTCAGGTCGTCTGACCACCTTGTGGGTGTCCTACGCTTCGCTTACCAGTACGTGGTCACCCTTACATATTACCACGCCTGTTTCTCACAGAAGGCAGAAACTAGGGACCTTTATTCCATAATGTCACGATACTCTATATAATTTTATGTATAACGTATTATCTCTATGTTCCATACATTACAGTCAAAATCAGAACAAGAATGGGTGGTTTTAAACCATGAGTGCTTTTTCGAGACGCTGAATCACTAAACCAATGGTTTTTCTATAAAAAACACCGTTAGTTTAGTAACTCCGCGTTTCAAAAACAGGGCCACATATATTTTTAACAAAAATAAAAACTTTATGCGCGTTCCAGCCGCGCATACTGCGCATATTTGTAAATTTCATACTTTTTAAGGCAATACTAGCAATTTGCAAGAACATTTGTAAAGTGGTGGCAGCTTTTTTTAGAACATTGTATAGCTAGGTGTTAGACAATTTGATCTATAATTTCACTATAATGGCTAGAAGAGTTTTGATCATTTTTATATACCAAATAAACAGTTAATTATTTTATTAAACATGATTGATTATGTTGTTAAACATGACTTTAGTTGGATAAGATTACAAGTTTTGAGGTATTTATCAATGTACAACATGGTTTTACTTGAGTCGTATTATAATTCCTTCGGGAAAATTTATTATATAATTTCGTATTAGTCGGAAAAGCGGACTAGTTAGGCCCACCACTAGTAGTAGTATACTATCAATTCTTAGACAGGAATACTCGGACATTTCAACTTTTAAAAACGTAATTATAACCGTGCTTATATCTTTCATAATGAGTCAAAAGTGTTTAAGAGATCTAGTGGAATGAGCATTTTTTTAATTTTCAAACTAGGAAAGTCATAATTCAAATGTTTATTCAGTAATAAGTTACTTAAAAAAATCAAATACTAAGAAGCATAACTGGACTCTACAAAAAGTAAAGAAAATCACAAAAAAGTTTGTAAATAAGGGTTTTCAACACCAGATGGCAGCGCAGTGACGTCAGGTCCAATCGACTGTTGTGATTGGACCATCAGTTGACAGGTTATTTTGCTCCGTCAAACGTATCCAATAACCGCGGTAGTGTTTGTGCCTATGAAATAGATATATACTTTGTCTCACTCACACAAGTAGCGGGGGCTAAACTTTAAATGACGTAGTACGGCAATCGGATCGCTTCCGCCCTATAATGTCGTACGCCAGCGTATGCTTCGCACACGCTGCCAAAACGCACATAAAATCACTCCAAGTCATACAAAACAGGTTCCTCAGGAAGGCCACCCAGGCGGAATGGGGCACCCGCACTGTGGACCTGCATCGCGAATTGGAGCTCTCCTCCATCATTCGATTCTTCAAAGAGACCGCTTCACGATCCTTTGAACGCGCCCCCACACATCCAAACCAGTTGGTAGCGAAAGCTGCCGACTACGACCCATCCAACTTCGTCAGGTGTAGGAGACCAAGGCATGTACTCCATGATCCGGACGACCCCATAAGTCGTGCGATTCCCCCTTCGACAGAGTCACCTGCGCAACGCAGGCACAGAATTACAATTAGCTCGATCGCAAATCCCACTCGCCGGCGAGTGCGGATCAGGAATAGGAGTAGGACTGGCGCGTTCACGAGGTACCGAACGGTACCCGGACGCTTTTCGCCGGTCGGCCCTTCAGGCGCTTGACACTCAGTCAAAGCCGATCTCAGTGACGCCCAAAGCCGAGGTTCGTTCCCACCCTGTGGGAGCCCTTTGCGCTGTCACTTTTTCCGGTGTGGACAACATCTTGCCATTCTGGCAAATGTTGGTCCCGCCTTTTAAATTCCGTCGCGTCCGGTGAGCTGTATAATGCTTCCAGCATACAGCGTAACCTTCGTTCGAAAAAAAAAAAAAAAAATCGGATCGCTCAGTCTGAGAGTGGATGTCGTACAGTGCAGACATGTCTTGGTGTGAAGGTGAGCCAGTGCTTATTGGACCTGATAAAATATAATTACTAACATAACAAATACCCAACGCAATAGAAACAAGAGGAGGTGAGTAGGCAAAACTAATTGGCGAAATTAGTAGATACTCAGTATTAAACTTACCAGGAATTCACATAGACTTCTTACAACACTGTACAACACCCTATGGTTTTAGAACCTTTTATAGAGGATTCATATCATGGGTGTAGATAAAGTTTTGTATGCAATTGTAATAATTAGGTATTAAAACACACATGTGATACTAATATCACACGCGGCTTCGCCTCGTGTGATGAACCCACATTCGTGTTTTAATACCCTTTATTATAATACAGTTGCATAAATAACTATTATATTTTATTAATTACTATTTTATTTAAATAATAGTAATAAAAGATTTTGATTAATATCTATAGCGCCATCTAGTGACGAGGGAAGAGAACTAATTATGTTTATAAGGCGATGTGTAGGCATGACCTGGCTTAACTACGCTGCCGTCTGGTGTCTCATATATTTCAAAAACCTCATCGACACTAAACCCTACATCAGACTTCAAAAAGATCTTTATACAAACTCTACATTGGCAATAACCGTGATCAAAACGTGCCCGCTTACTCTAAATTCTTTATAATCTCATTGGTGTACGCTGTGCACGAGCTTTTCCCTCCTAGGTCTCCGGTGAGCACTTGACCTTCTTTGAGGACCTTGAAACATGCCGCTTCTATTTTGTTGGCGTGGTCATGCATTTTCAGATACCTGAGCATCATGACAGCGGAGAGGAGCAGAGCTGTGGGGTTAGCCTGGTCTTTACCGGCGATCGCCGGTGCTGTCCCGTGTACCTGAAAATGGAGATATTTATTATGATAACAGAATTAATGTAATTATAACGTACAAAACGGAATCTCCGGAAGGTCCCGCGCAACAGCCCCGGATCTAGTGCTTGGGCCCATGCCCCGGGCGGCAAAGTCAGAGGGGCGGCAAAATCGAATATATCCACCCCTCCCATGCTATCGATATGGAATGGGGGCGGCGTCTGCGTTATTTTTGAAGAAGTAGGTACGTACTTATAAAACTTATAAGTACGTACCTACTTCTTCAAAATCCAGACCGAGATGCGATTGTACATTTTTGAGTAAATGTACAATCGCATCTCGGTCTGGATCTTAACTGACCATTACTGTCTGCACCCCCCCGCCCCCGTGTACACGTACTGTTCAGGGGGTGGCATTTTCACAAATTTTGCCCCGCCTCAAGAAATTTCTAGATCCGGTACTGTCGCGCAATATGCGTCTCCGTTTCCCGTCCCCGCACCTCTCCCCCGTTCTCGCTTTGTCGAGGCGGTTGTAAGCGCCCGCAGCCGCCCGCTCAACACCCTCCACACGGCGCGAACGGGCGAGAGAAGCGGGGACGGGGAACGGGAACGTATATTTGGCGGGACCCTAAGAGTTTCCGTCTTGTAATACTTATATTAATTGTATGGTATGGTTGAAAGTAAGTTCCAAAGAAGTTAACAATCTATAATGCTGGCATTTTTTTAAAAGTTAAATTTAATCTTTTGCTTGTCAGCGCTTGTTTACGTTACTTTAGCCCCGGACGCCAAGCTTAGTAAAAATAGTACAATTTAGACCACTTTAGTTGTTCGGCGTCTCGGTCATGCAACCATTTTGCAACTAAAGTGATCCACGGCGCTCAAAAGTTTCCCTTTATTCATAAAATACAACAACAAGAAACATTGTTAATTCCAGAGCTGCCCTGTGAAATAAATCATGTGAAAGGAAACGGAGATATCATTTAAAATTTTGTCTTGACCAAGCCCTAGTCAACCCTTCAAACTATTTTATGAACTACTGTTTACAAGTTTAAAGTGAGAACGTGAAGCTTTTCTACGCACATTAGACAAAAGTGGCAGTTTTTCGTAAATGTGCGTAGTAAAGCTTCACATTCTTACTTTAAACTGTAAACTGTGTTCATAAAATTGTTTAAAGGGTTATCGAGGGCTTGGTCAAGACAAAATTTGGAACGCACATTTGCGATAAACTGTTGCTTTTGTTTAATGTGCGTAGAAAAGCTTCACGTTCTCACTTTAAACCGTAAAGTGTTGGTCAAGACAACATTTTAAATGATACCTGCGTTTTCTTTCAAATTATGTATTTCAAATGGGTGCAGCATCCCCTTAAGCCTCTTTTAGTTAACATATGTCTCGTCCTTACTATGTCAAATATTAAAAAGAGGAAAAGAGACGAAAGATGTTTTAACTAAAATAAGTTTAGCAAACGGTTGTTAATTTTTATGAATACGTTATCATATCGTCATATTCATTAAACATCTGCATATAACGAGGCCTGTGTCACTTTCCGTTTAGGTATCGAAAATATACCTACATTATTATTATGCGCGACCACTCCGGAGTGGAAAATTCAGTTACATGAATCATTTGTCCAGAGTAATAAGAATGAAATTGGCTTGCAATGGATGTCTAGGTATCTAAACGAAGAGGTGAGTTGCGACGCGAGCTAAATTAAACCATAGCGGTAACCACATTAAGTAGATATTTCTTTGAATTTCATTTCTGCGTAAAACTTCTGTACGTGAGTACTAGTACTTATTCTGTGACTAAAACACTGTGTGTGTGTAAAAGCACAGTTTTTGAACTGCACTTTTTAAATTGGACTCAATATGTGAATAATTTAGAAGCCCAGATGTTTTATGAATGTAACTATTGACGTGTATACATATTTTGGTTTACTTATAGCTAAATTTCCAGAGTTTATTATGCTTTTGAAATTGCATTATAGATTGTATACTTTTATCTTCTTTGGTATAAACATGACGCAGGTTAAAATGTTATTAAATGGACAAACATAATATAGATAGGTAAGTACATAATATGTTCATGGATTGTTATTTTTGCAGTATTATGCAATATGGGAGCATGCTCGTTCACTAAAAGTGGAGAATTATTTTAAAACTTGTATAAGAACTTTATCATTACCTAAAAATAATAAAAAAAATTACCCATAAAAATGTTTAATGTTTTGAAACATTTGATTTTTTAACCAGTGTCTCAATTACCTGTCGCCCTCGCGAAATACAATAAAATGATTTCTTTTTTTTTAAATTTTCAACCTATTGTCGACCTCGCGAAATGTCTTCAACCCTCATATTTCCGACATCTTGAAAATTTTCGAAGAACTGAATCGACTGTCTGTAAAATTATCGAACCAGCCCAAAAATCACAAAAATGGGTCGAGAAATGCGTTATGTAGGTCCAGCGGACAGCCGGACATCCGGGCACAAACAAGACATTTTGCCGAAGCTGAAACGGAGCCGCTTCGCTCGTTCAGTAAGTAAGGTAACAAGTTAATTTGCCAGGCAAATTACAAAACCCCGAGGACACCATCTAGTGACGAGTGACCTACATAATATATTAACCGATGATATCCGTATGATTGGGTATTTTCCTGGGTCTAAAATTAGTATATTATGCAATTAGTGAATAAAGGACGGATTTACTTCGAGTGCCTTAGATGAATCACGAGCAGGTGAAGGATTCTAACGACTGAATCACGACCGTAGGGAGTGATTCATGATGATGGAATCACGAGCGTAGCGTGTGATTCAAATGTTAGAATCCTGAGCAATGCGAGTGATTCATGGCCCTCGATGTAAATCCGCTTTATTCAAGAATTGCATACTATACTTTATACCATGACTACGAGAATAATTTTTCAAAACTAAAAACCATCTTCACCACCAAACTACACAACCGGTTTTAATGAAAAAATTATGGGACCACCTGACAAGTATTCCCTTTTAAAATAAAAGAATATTCTAAATCGGTACAAACGTCTTCGAATAACCTCCTCCTTTGGAAGTAGGTTAAAAAGAAAAATTCAAGCGAAAATAGACATTTAATGAAGAAAAAAGAAGGTTAAATTAATTAAAATGGTCATTAAAATTGGAACAATTACTAAAATTAAGTGTAAATTGTTCTAAATTCAAACATCAAAATTGTGAGTAAAAGTACATTTTATTCACTGTTTTCAGTGAATAAAATAAACTTTTGAGAGGGGGAATGGTATAAAAATTATTTTGTACTGATAAGAAAATAAAACGTCGTAAAATAATGTCACTTGTCTGAAAAAATATCCATTTTAAAGTGATTTTAACTTTATTTTTGCAGAAAACCTGATAATAAGAACGCTGTTTGACTTCAAGAAACTATGACGTCATCTGCCTGTATTTCATACAAATCGCAATTTTTTTGATTTGACGTTTAAAAAAGTCTCTGATTTGACTTGTTGGAAAATAACGGATTGATTTCCGCCATCTATTAATTGTCAGGTAAATTAACCTTTCGTGTGTTACAAAAACCAGACGCAATAGTAAAACAATTGATTTATACCTGCAAGGAAAGTATGATTCAGGCGATAAATTTTATCCTTCACATTTGTCGCATTTCGCGTTATTTACCGCAACAAACATAGACAAAATTGAGCGACAAAATAACTTTCATTCATAAAACGTATTTTATCTCATGCCTAACTCCCGTGCGAGCAAGGTTTTGACAGGTCAAAGTAGACATATCGACGGTTGGCAACGTGAAATCATGTAAAGTCGCCGATTTGCTACACCCACATAAGACTCAATTAAATCATTTTTAATTTTTAACAGTTATACCATTGAACTAATATTAAATGTATATTTACATATTTAAATGTAGGCAGACATCTTTAAACAATGTATTATTGAAGTTTACAAACTTAAAAATATATTTAATTACGAAACTATAGCGCCATCTTTTGATAAATCCTACAACCACGCCGGCGGCGGTGAATGCATACGTACTCGGCGGTGGTATTTTCCTTTATGTTGGTTGTACGACATGAGTCGAAACGTTTCGTTGCACATTCATTTTTTTAACATTTTATTTTAATAATTTGAAATACTCTTTGGTTGCAATATTTTTTTTTAGGAATTATTACAAACTTATATCATTCTTGTATCTATGGTGATTGTTTTACAAAACGCGTGTTTTAATTTTAAATTATTATATTTTCTTAGCAGACATTAGAAACACTGTTTAAAACCTGCCTGCGTGTGACGACTCATTTTACTACGTGTCCATTCATGAATTTTATCTTGTCGTTACAGAGGGAAGATACGTAAAGACCTCTCAGATAAAACATCATACTAAGGCCGCTGAAACCAAGAAAGAATAGTATAGTATACACACGAAAGGTTAAATATCCCCGACTTTCAAGCGTTAACCCCCAATAACTTTTAAACGGCCGAGCCGATTTTCCTCAAACACAGCTTAGAACCACCGCAAGGGACCATGCTTTCACGTAACAAAAACGCATCGAAATGGGTCCACCCGTTCGAGAGCTACGATGCCATCGACAGAAAGACAAACAGACATAAGGGTCAAACTTATACACCCATCTTTTTTATCGGGGGTCAAAATATTACAGAAAAGCGTGAGTCGCCATCCGCATTCCAAAATCACATGTCTACATCATCAATCACTAACCAAATCAACTTGTCCTTTCTCCTTATCGATCTCGACCGATCTACATGATTTATCACCACAGATTGTGTAAACATTGACATTTTACAAGACATCATTGCAATTCTATGATTGAGCATGAATGATTCTATCTTAATATCTTATTAATCGACGTATTTCGAATTATTGCAATTGATTATTATCATTCAATCCAATGAGAATTTTTCTTTTACAACATACAACACATCACACTATAATATTATAAAGGCGAAAGTTTGTGAGTGTGTATGTAATTATGTATGTTTGTACTTCTTTACGCGCAAACGGCTGGACCAATTTTGATAAAATTTAGTGAGCAGGAAGCTGACACCCTGAATTAACGCATAGGCTTACACCGCGGGGCGAAGCTAGTACATACATATTTTCACGCCTGTTTCCCATGGGAGTAGACAGAGACTGATAGATTTCCACCTGCTACGGTTCTTGCAAACCTCTTTTGCCTCGTCAACACTCATCACTCTTTTCATACATGCTCTTCGGTTATAGGTACTCCTTACTTAACCTTTTTCAGAACATTTGCAATCTGGTCGCAGAACGTTCGTCTAAATATTTTTAGTTAGTCTTCTTAAGTTCTTCTTAGTGAAGGTGGATGTGCGGTGTAACGAAAATAGATAAGATCCGAAACGAATACATAAGAGGAAGTTGAAAAGTTGCTCCAATAGTAGACAAGTTGAAAAGCCATCGTCTTACGTGGTATGGTCACGTCATGAGGAGGGATGCCGAACATCTGGCTAAGAGGATGGTCCATTTGGAGGAAGAGGGCTGCAAGGGATAGGGAGACCGAGAAAGACGTGAAAAGAATGTGTAAGGACAGATATGAAGGATCGAGGGGCTAGTGCAAATGTGGTGGATGTCAGAAAGAAGTGGAAACAGTTGACATACAGAGCCGACCCCAAATAGGGACTGGCGAGGAAAATGATGATGAATCTTCTTTCATCCATCCTCTCCACAAAGTCTAACAAAACATAGTGAAACTTTTTTTAACTGTGAATTCAGTCTTTCCCCAAGAAATATTTAAACTCTCAGTTCCTGTTCATAGTACTCATTTCTATTCTAATTCTTTCTCAGTTCAGGCAGTAAAACTTTGGAATGCTTGGCCACTGGACATTCGTAAAGTGGAATCATTGAAAAAAATCTAAGATTTGGTGACGTCTCATTACCTTTCCTCTAGCTCTAACTAATCTCTTTACTTCTTTTCTTTTTACTGGCTACTTTCATTTACTTTTTTTTAATGTTAGTACAAACTTTATGGTTTATGTATTTCTATTACTTTATTGTTCATGTATTTGTTATAGTATGTACTCCTATTATTTATTGGTATACTTATATTCTTCTACACTGTAATATTCTTACTGCGCCAACTCCCCCACATCTTTTATAGTTTTCTTTACCCAAAGGTTGGCTGGAAGAAATCGCTTTAGTGATAAGCCCGCCTTTGTACCTACTAGATTTTAAATGTACTTTTGATTGATGTCATACTTAGTTGGTGCAATAAAGAAATTTTATCTTATCTTATATTTACAACGGCATATTTTTGTAAAAAAAAAACATCATTTTGAATACTGCACAATACTGCTATACCATAACCATTGTTAATGTCACAAAAAAAATTCAAATACAAAAAAAGTCGATAAAACATAGATGTTTTGCTTATGTTTTGGGAACAATGGACGGACATTAATAAATTATTGGAAATAAGACAGTGAAGTTAAGAACTTAAGTGTTGACAAGTCATTTGTATGTAAAGTTCCTTATTTTCTATGCAAATTAAATTGTCATGTAACCATGTCAAATGCTTTAAAACAACATACATACATAATATCATGTTTTTTGTAAATAACGGGGCAGACAGCATTTTGGGTCTTACGGCTCTAAGCAAACAGAGCCCAGAGCCGAGTCTTAGCGTAATGTTGAGCGAGAAGGTGTTAAAAGAAATCTATACAATATGTAACATAAACCCTGTCCGATCCTTGTAGGAGCAACTCAGACCGTCAATATGAACAATTTTTTCAATGGGACCAATGCTTGACTCTCAAACAAATCTACATTTTCATACAAATTGCCGGGCCGGCCGAACACGCATGTATGGAAATGTCGATATTTTTTTCGAGTTTGAAACATTGGTCCAATAGGAAAAGATGTTCATATTGACGGTCTGAGTTGCTCCTACAAGAATCGGATAGGGCTTTTGTTACATATTGTATAGTGACGGGTTGCTAGCCGCATAGCTTATTAACATGATTCGCATTTAAATTAAATCTAAATTGACCAGCATGAAAGACCTCATAGTAGCTGATTTCGGCAGAAAAAGGACCATTTAACCCTTTCACCGCGAGCGTCGGATTTATCCGACAAACAGTGTCGTGCCCATTCCGCGAGTGTCGGATATTTCCGACAAAAAAATTGCTCGTATTGCACATAACTTAAATATCCACATCCCTTTTTGATTGTAGGTATTTATTTTAGATTGACTACCCCTCGCGCTGGGGGCTCGGCAACTGATATAAAGTCTCGCGGTGAAAGGGTTAATGTAGATTCAAAAAATTTGTGATTTCATTATCAATACATACAACGTGGAAGGGACATACCCGTATTAATCGAACCACGGGCTATACTAGATCACTATAGTATGTATAATGAAGTTAAAATAACAGCCGAAACACAAAAAAGAAATTCGACATTTCTATACAAAAGTGTGCAGCCGCTCGGGTTATTGGTATGGGAATGTTAAATTTTTTTTGGTTACTTGGTTATTATTTTAATTACATTATACTATTGGTGTAGTATAGTCCGTGGTTCGATTTATTTTTCAAATCTAAAAACAGACTTTAATCCCAAACTACATACCCAATTTTGATAAAATTTCTATGGGACAACCTGACAATTATACCCTTTTAAACAAAAAAAGAATTTTCAAAATCGCTCCAGGCCTTTTCGAATGATCGGTGAACATACATAAAAAAAAAACGTTAGTTCGCGACCAATTGGTAAGCTCCTCCTTTATGGAAGTCGGTTAAGAACAATTAAACTCGCGTGTCTGTACATTTCATAAATTAATGAAAAAAAAAAAGATTGTGGGCAAAAAAAATAAGTAACTGAACACTAAAAAGAGGAAAATAAATTGTTTTACTTTGTGTATGTATGTTCACTTCACGCTAATGTTCAAAACTACTAGACAGACATTTACATGGTTTTCAATAATAGATGAAGCTCAGCTCAGAGGCTGATATCAGGAAAATAGTTGTCAATTTTTAATTTTGACGCGAACAAGTTGCGGGCACCACCTAGTTTAAAATAATTAGTTAGAGGACACAAGACACAGATTATAAAATGACCAGTACACAGATTAATATTAGTCAATGCAAAACACAGATTGTAAGTCCATGCGGTTAAAGTAAATCATGTTACATTTCTGTCTCGACACATACACTGAAAATGGCCTTAGTTTCGCCACACCCACACCTGTTAGTGACATTCTCAATAGTCTCAAATCAGACTTACATCTTATATTCATTGAATCTTGACACTCGTATAAAACACTTTTTTTTTTTCAAAAAATCAAGTTTTTATTTATCACAAATAGTTACTAGAAAATTTTTATTCCCTTGTTAATGACAATATATAGTACTTACTAAATAAATAGTACTTTATAAAACATTCCGTGAGAAAGAACAAAAAATTTAATCCCCCCATTATTTGTGATTAAACATTTTTTATGTTAGAAGAAACAGGAAATAAGTTAAACTTAACAAAACTCTTAAGAGAAATTATTTGCGTAAACCATTTTTTTTTTAAATTGTAGACACCCCATTTTGCTATAGAAGAAGAAACGTACGTAATAGAGGAAAGAAAATATGTTTTTATAATATACCCCGTGAGATTATAAATTGTTGAAAATCCTGTACTCTATGGAAAATTCTTGTTAAACAGTGAACGGATCGATACAGTTCACATTCTGTCGGAGATTTTCGCCTCTACAGTTATGAACGACAGTTCATAGTCTCGCGAGATATATATTCACTTTTTATGCACTGACGGACGGTGCTCATCTTTCAATGATAGCTATAAGGGAGCCATTGAGTACGGTCAGTGCCAAAAATATGTCACCAAATTAAAGCGTTTACTAATAAAACGCTTTTACTAGGTAATATTTTTCCTGTTGACTTTACATTACGAGATGGTTGTAATCAATTATTACAACCATCTCGTCATTTGTATACTGTACAAATAATTTCCACCGGTTTTCCACAGGAGTATGCAGACCTCACTTGCTGCAATCCTGACAGACTTTCCCATCATCTATACCACCCAGGGACAGGAATAGCGATATTTTTTTTCTATATATCGATACCCGATATCAGTATTTTATCCATATACAGTAGGTATTTTATACAAAATATTTAGTATCGATATATAGATATATCGATACAAATTATCGTTATTCCATTCCCTGATACCACCATCACTCCTAATACATTTTCTTTGGTTATGAGGAACTTTCAACTTCTCCTTTCGGCTGCAATCTGGTCGTGCAGTACGTTCGTCGAGATCTACTGTAAGATTAAAAGCTAGCTAGTAGCACGAGCGAGGTGGTATGCCACTACGTTGGGAAGGGTTTGCACAGGAAACGCGTCGAACCCAGGTGTATCGACGGAGTTCGTTCGTATATACGCCAAGTTGTAACCAGAACTCTGATATACATGAATTTCTTGGGGTCTAGTGCTGCCAGCATTTGCAATCAACTATTTGAAAGGAAACGGAGATATCACATAACATTTAGTCTTGAGTAAGCCCCAGATAACCCTTCAAATTATTTTATGAATTCCTGTTTACAGTTTAAAGTGAGAACGTGAAGCTTTTCTTCGCACATCGGCCAAAAGTGGCCGTATTTCGCTAATGTGCGAAAAAAAGCCTCATAAACAGTAGTTCATAAAATAGTTTGAAGGGGTATACAAAATTTAAAATGATATCTCCGTTTCCATTCAAATAACACTGGTCGACAAAATTTTAGATTTTTTTTCCCACTGGAGTAAGACTAGTTGTCTCTTACAGATTTTTATATAGTGTTTAAGGACATAATTTACTTTTGTTTCTAGGAGGTCAGAATTGAGAATAATGTTATATCAAAAATCCAATTTTTCCCAATTTCTGATATTTTAAATTATTTATATTAAATAGCTTCTGTGCTTATTTAATTTTGTAACAAAAAATTATGTAATCAGCCTTCTATATCAAAACAAAATTTGTTTTACTTTTGTACCTTTTTTATCTATGGATAATATATAAAGATTTAAGTTACCGTAATATTTTCCATACATTGCGTACTGCGCGCATTGTAGGGCGTAATACCGACCCGCAAAAAATCTGTAGTAAGTCATTATTATAAATAATTTAGCAATGATGTAAAAAATATTGTAAAATGTAAGGTTTGCACAGTGTTAAGCTGCTATTACAAAATTGAAAATCACCTTATGGAATTTATGGTTTAATTTTGAAATTGCCGAAAAAATAAGAAATTTGAATTTTTGACGTGTAATATTTGAAAATTTTGACGTCCTACACATTTTTTATAACTAGGTTCATGTTTTTTGCACTGAATTCTTTTAGAAATCGCTGCAAGTATCCTTGTGACAAAATCTTGTTGACCAGTGTAATTTATTTCAAATGGGGGCAGCACCTGGCTAAAGGAACGATGGAGGTATATATCACCGAGTGGTACCCTAGGAATGGAAAACGGAGTGTTGGACGTCCAGCAACTAGGTGGGATGGTGATGGGGGCAACATTGGATCCTAAAAAATTCATGTATAGTTAATAATTTAGCTATTTATCATGTTACGGAATAAAGAGATTGTACTTACAGACTCGAAGAGCGCACCGTTCTTGCCGATGTTGCCGGAGGGCGTGAGGCCGAGCCCGCCCACCAGCCCCGAGCACATGTCCGACATGATGTCGCCGTACAGGTTGGGCATCACCTGCAACACCACAACTTGTTAGTTGATGCCTTAATAAGAGCCATGGGAGCTTGGGCTGAACGTGAACATGAGGGTTTGAGTCCCCCCCCCCCCCCCCAGTCTAAATCCAATAATGTTAGCTTCACTGCTTTCTTTCTCATACAAAGGTGATATATGCACGTCAATGGTCACAAAGATTTACAGAGCGTAATGAAAATATGACAAGAAATGAAATGTTTTTGTGTTACTTTAAAAGGGTTATGTTTGCCGACTTCCAAACAATCGGTAATGCAGCACGATATTATCTTTACAAGGTAAGATAACTTATAAATTAACACAAGACGATGTTCGTGCCGCCGAGCCGATAAAGACAGACACGTCTTGTACCAAGACTTGTCACAGGTCAGTTTGATTGCGATCTCGCTTGCTCTTGTCAGGGTGACCGTTTTCGTGCTGTGGCACTAGACTATATCAGTCTTATTATAAAAAAGGCCATAATCGTGGTTTAGTCCCGTATTATCTAAGTCGGGGTTTAGTACGGTAACAAGCGATAAATCTACTTTAGACTTTCTTTTATTACAAAACCTGAACCAAACACAGAATACGATAGATCCAACTTAGTCTGACCGGAAGTAGGAAAATCGTTCCATTTTTCATAATAATATATTTTCGTCGAAAAGATTTTAATTAAAAGCGAAATAAGTTTAAATAAAATTTATTCAAAACTATGCAACGTACATAATTTTATCAATAACCTCTTATTTACTGCTCTGATTATTAAATAACAATTATTAAAGAATAATAAAGTAATTACAGTTTCAAAAAACGGAACGAAGCTAAGTTGACAACTTTGTCAACGTAATTCTATATTTAGTCTGTGGGCACTCGTCTTAATAAACTGTCATGGAGCCTAACCTATGATTTTGTTTACATTTGTAAATCGTAAATAATCTTAACAAATATTGTTTTTATATGTGTGTTGTATTGTGTTATAAATATAAAATCGTGTTTTTAATGTTGTGAATGGAAATAAACGAACAAAAGTGTTGAAATTGTGTTTGTCATAGAAACTTGTAAAACAATAAAAACACTTTTATATCATAATCATGGCAGTTTTAACACATTTCCTGGATATAATAATAATTTATTATCAGCCATCAAGTAAACTTTCGGATTTACTAAAATTTCACAATAATTTTTATGTTTTGTTTTGATTTCTGTCACGGTTTTGAGGTTAATCGTAGCTTAAACTAGCCTCCTAGCTGGTTTATCTTTAGGCCGAGGATCGTCCTCAGAACAAAATATAAACTTTGTTTTATAATAAGATTTTTCTTGTTACATAGTTTAGATCGACTTTAAAACTCGATCTATCTATAAACCTTGTTTTATAATAAGACTGTATTAGTCTTTGTGCACTGTACAAAAAATCTAGGTCTGTCGTCACAATGGTGGGAAGTGCCATATAATCCTTAAATAATATTTTTTCGATTTGATAAAATTTTACAAGTATGCCCTTTTGAAGAATTTCCCAAATCGATTCAGACGTCTTCGAATAATCGGTGAATATACATAATAAAAACGAGATATTCGTTTAAATATCCGTCTACAGGAGCCATTTACGGCAGACAATGTATTTATTTTTGAAGTGTGCTATATAACACCTTTCATTTGATACCCACTGGATGAAACCAAAAGGAAACAAGTTTCCTTGTAGTGGTTCTTGGCTATGTGTGATGAAAATCGGTAAGGCCGTGTTAAAGTTATTGGGGGTTAACGCTTGAATGTCGGAGTTTATTAATTTGCCTAGCAAATAAAAGATGGCGCTACGGATATACTTTGGTATGGTAGTTCCACTACTCAACGCTAGATGGCGTTCTTGAGTTTTTTTATTTGCCTGGAAAATAACCTTGTCTTCTTCTTCGCGGTAATGATTGACGCGTGATAAGAGCCATGTGGTTGTCCACAAAAAGAGAAGGAATATTCCTTCTCTTGTGAGAAGGAATATTCCTTCTCTTTTTGTCTTCTTTATATTAACGCGTTCCTGTTGCATCCTCAGCTTCCAGTGGCGGATCTAGGATTTTAGTTTAGGAGGGCCTTGACCTGAGGGTAGGTTTTTTCAAGATAAAGTAGACACTTCTATAGTTACAACGATGGAAATTGCCATAGAAAGTTATTTAACTCTTTCGCCGCGAGACTTTATATCAGTTGTCGTGCCCCCAGCGCGAGGGGTAGTAGATCTAAAATAAATACCTACAACCAAAAAGGGAAAGTTATGTGCAATACGAAAATTTTTTTTGTCGGAAATATCCGACGCTCGCGGAATGGGCCCGACAATGTTTGTCGGATAAATCCGACGTTCGTGGTGAAAGGGTTAACAAAAACAGTTTTCTTGTTACTCACCAAGACGTCAAACTTGGAGGGGTCCTGCACCATGTTGAGGCAGACGGTGTCGAGGTAGCGCTCTTCGAACGTGATGTCGGGGTACTTGGTGGCCATGTCGCGGCAGCAGCGCAGGAACAGCCCGTCCGACATACGCCTGCAACACACAAACATTGCAATATACATACATACCAGTCGTGCGGCCTCCATAGAAGCTGATTCCCATCGAGTTCCCTTAGGGGTGACTATTATATACACATTTATTACTAAATACAATTATAACCTACGTATATCCATTTATTATTTTGCTTAAGCCGTTAACTAGCAGCATGACTGGATTACACACACCTACAATATAAAATAAGATTTTTTTTGCTGGTTATTCAAATAAGCTCACAATGATAAATTATGTATAAACATGCTCAGATACATATTAGTAGCAGTATGTCAATAAAAATGAATTATAACAAAAACAAAAAACCCGACTGCCTTTTTATTTTGTTTTCTTTTTTGTATTTTTTTTTATTTTGATGTACCCAGTGTCACTCTCGTGGTAAATACGAATCTAACGACACCTCTCAAGCTGAAATCCATCGAGCCGTTCAGGCTGCAGGGCATGCCAAAACATTATACATACATACATACATACTCTCGAAAAACATAACCCTTCTTCTGGCGCAGTCGGGTAAATAGTTAATTATAAGCCGGACATTGAACGGCTTATTAACGTTTATAAAACTGAATTAGGTGGGTAATTAATTCGTTTCATAGTTTTATAGCTGTACTAGCTCAAATTCTCACCCAACGCCATTGACATAGATACTCTTTATTCCTAAGGCACAGGCATGGCACTTTGCAGAAGCGGAGTATAATTTATGCGTACTACACAAACGAATCTATACATCCGTGCACACGTCAATGTGTGTGTGTTCGACAACGCACGCGACAAGGCGAGAACGGGGAGAGGTGCGGGGACGGGGAACGCATATTGCGCGGGACCCTAGGAGTTACGTTCTGTATTTAATACTTATATTAACTACCTGTTGCTTTTATTAATATTGAGCAAAAAAAAAACGTACATACATAATCTGTGAAAATTTCAACTGTCTAGCTATCACGGTTCATGAGATACAGTCTGGTGACAGACGGACAGAAAGACAGATATACAGACGGACAGCGGAGTCTTAGTAATAAATAATGTACCCAAAGAGTAAAAACGGGTTTTACTCTTTGGGTACAGAACCCTAAAAAGGAAAACGAAAAGGTATGACATAAACACTGTCGCAAAGTTAATATTTTTAGGGTTCAACTAATAACATAATGAAATAATATTAATCAAAATGTTGAATTAGCCACACACAAACCAAAGTAAATATTTCATCATACGATAAATATTAGTCCACAAACATTGGCCAAACACGCAAACATATGAACAAAAGCAATCAAGCGGCACATTTTATTTATTGGCGAACGTTGGAATCTAATCAGGCATGCGGCATCACGTGCTACTAATGTTTAGTCCTTTATTATTGCCGGGACATTATTGCCCATTGTCCTTTACAACTAGTTCACTCTTTTATAGTCTTCCAGGGAATTGACCAATACATTTGGACAATTGCATATTGTTATTGTTTCACTGGATGCTAGGAATTGATTGCAATTATATGTAAGATTGTTTAAATAATAACTGATTTCACAGAATATGTACTAGAGGCTAATTTAAAATTTAAAAAAATAATAGTAAGAATTACAATTTTATGTATTCACTGTGCCTGAAGGTTAAGCTACATCTAAAGATGTCGTCTGCTATCAGCATCGGCGATTCTACAGATACGACAGATGTAGCCTAACCGTAATTGGCCAGACAGAGCATTTTGGGTTTTGCAGCTCTAAGCAGACAAGAGCCCAGGGCCGCAAGACTCAAAGACCAATTTTAGCGTGATGGTAAGCAAGAAGATGGAAAAAGGAATCAAAATAGTTATCGGTTGTCGCATTTCCTATTAACAACGATTCTCATTTTCATCCATTCCCTCGATCGGCTTCTACAATCTGCGTGGAAGGGAAGCAGCTGGTACTTTCTAAGTTTTTTCTTTTCTTCCAGACCAGCATAGCAAATTATAATATAAATTTTTGTTTGTTCTTCTTTTGCCAGTTTACATCTGTCCATTGCTGGCTCCACTGCCTCCGTGGTTTAGCGGTCAAGGCGTTCGCCTTGTAATCCCGTGGTCGTGGGTTCGACTACCACTGAGAAGCATAATTTGCGAAGTGTTGCCAGTCTGGTTAGGCTATTGCAGGCTTGAATCACCTTGATTATCCATAAAGATGTTTCTGTTTTTCAGAAGACACATATAAACTATGGGTCCCAAATGCCATCTAGCGTTTGCTCAATCCTATCCAAGGATTGGTTCTAGTCTATCCTTTGGGTTGCGTAGGTCAGACAGCAGTCGCTCTGTGTAAAAACCAGTATCCTCGTCAAATCACCTAGGTTAGGTAGCGGACTCCGGGCTCTGAAGCGTTACCACTGAGGATGCAACCGGGAATACGGTCGGATGGTGATGATCTATCAATTGCTGCATGTTGCATTGAACTAAATTAGTAATGCAGTGCATTGCGAATTGTCATACTATACTATCAAAATTGATACTGAACTAGACCAGTATTCATAAACGCTATAACACTCAACTCCGTTCATATCTCAAAGCAGTAAGGTCTAAAATTGTTTAACGAGCAAGATAACAAGTGTCAAGTGTTACTTTGCTTGATAACGTTCATGTAATGTAATGTTATACAGCATAGAATTAGCGCCAATCAACGCTGGTCGGGTGATAAAGTTACACCCAAAGTGTTAATATATCTACTTGAGATGGCAAACGCGAAATGAGCCTCTTTTCATGAAGAATTCCTTTAGTTTTTAGGGTTCCGTAGTAAACAAGGAACCCTTACAGTTTCACCATGTCTGTCTGTCTGTCTGTCTGTCCGTCCGCGGTTTTACTCAGCGACTATAAGTACTAGAAAGGTATAGGTATGTATAATAATTATGCGGAAAAAGTGTTAAGTAAAATATAGGAAAAAAAAATTTTTTTAGGTTAGCTCCCATGCAAGTAAAGTCAAAAGTCAATTTTATTTTGTAGACTAACCAATCATGTGGGGTAGCGTTGAATAGGTGTTTCAAAAATATTATGAGCTTGCAAACCACGTTTTCTGATTTAGGAATCCGTTTCTGAAATATTTAGTTTTAAAGTGAAAATTTTTGTTAGAGTCAAGTGCCCCCCCCTCTATCTGCTAAACGGTTATATATGGACACGTGAAAAAATTCACAGCTATAGCAAATATAACGAAATTTAAAGGAAAACTATCAGAGCTGAGTAGGGTTTACAAATTAAAAAGTTATAGGCGATCAACTTATAAAATGTATTCGGAAAAGGAAAATTTCATACAAATTCAATAGAAAATTAGTTTTTAGACGTTTTTAGTGGCATGAACTCAAAGTTGGCATTCGTAACTACGGAACCCTACACTGCGCGTGGCCCGACACGCACTTGGCCAATTATTTATTTTTAACCGCCGACGAAAAAGTCGCGTATTATAAGTTTAATGCTTACATCTGTCGGTCTGTTTGTCTGTCTGTGTCATTAAAACTCTCGAATAGATGATGCGGTTTGGCTTTACATGAAAGCAAGTTCGGCGGTTCTTAGCTATGTTTGATGGTAATCGGTTCAATCGTTTAAATTTTATTGGAGGTAAACGCTTGAAAGTCGGGGTTTTTAATTTAAATTTAAATTTGTTTAATTTTATAATGAAGATGCATTATTATTTTTTCGACATGCTATGGAAAAAGTTCCTAAAAATAGGCACGTTCAAAAAAAAAAACTACCATGCTAACCCAAAATCTCTTTTAGATACGTGGGGCGCACTATAAGTTTACGGAATGAATATGAAAAAATACTATTAAAGGTACAAAATTAATTTATTGTTTTTCAAAATAATCTCCCTTGGCGTCTATGCACTTTTTCATTCGATGAAACCAGTTTTGAAAACTTTTGTGCCACTCCTCTGTGGTGACCTCTGAAACGTGTTTTTCATACTCCTCGACAGCCTCTTCTGGTGATGAAAATCGTTGACCGCGTAATTGGTTCTTAATTTTTGGGAACAGAAAAAAGTCTCAAGGTGCCAGGTCGGGACTGTATGCAGGATGACTCATGAGTTCTACATTTTTCGCCTTCAAAAAGTCGTTTGTCTGTCTGGCCGTGTGAGAACTAGCATTGTCGTGGTGCAGGATGATACGGCGTTTACGGTTATTTTTACGGAGTTCGTCAATAACTTCCGGCAAACAAATGGTCGTGTACCAGTCACTATTCACTGTACGACGATTCTCTAAAGCAACAGTAGCCACGTGTCCAGTTTTATTAAAAAAAGAAGCAATCATCCGCTTAGATGCACTTTTCACGCGCGCCACTTTGGTTGGTTTCGGCTCATCTTAAAAGACCCATACGCTCGATTGCTGCTTTGTTTTGGGATCGTAGCAATAAATCCATGTTTCGTCACCTGTTACTATGTCCCACACCAAATTTGACGCACCTTCGTTGAATCTGGTAAGCATGGCACTGCACCAAGTGACGCGGTCCGTTTTTTGAGCCTCGGTCAAGTTGTGTGGGATCCACCGCGAGCACAGCTTTCTCACACCCAAATGTTTGTGTAGGATTAATTGTATTTGACCCATGCCTATTTCTAAGGATGCGCGAATTTCATGGTAGGTCACATGCCTGTCTGTTTCAATCATACGGCGCACAGCATCGATGTTTTTGTTGGTCACAGCGGTGGACGGCCGACCATCGCGAGATTCGTCACTGAGATAGATACGACCACGCTTGAATTCTGCAAACCAGCTATAAACAGTTGTCTTGCATGGTGCTTCATTGCCAAAAGCTGTTTCAAGCCGAGCGATGCTCTGTTGAGCTGTCAAATTACACTTAAAATCGTAGAAAATCATACTACGAAAATTTTCCCGAGTTAAATCCATGTTGATGCAGACACACAATTTTTTAAATGGCGCCACAGGGTAAAAACAAAAGACAGTCAGATGAAACAAACTGCATTCTACAGCCAAAGAGTACTATTTTCAAATGTTGCAATAAATTTTTAAATATTGTTTATGTAAGTGGCCAGTTCCGGAAACTTATAGTGCGCCCTATGTATAAAGGTTACAAAGTCACGTCCGCTATTAGACGGCGTCTCGGAGCGCCTTAAAAAGACCGGGCAGGAGTGACGTCACTTATGTCGCATTTGTAGGCGTGATGTAAGAACATTTGTTCGGGTGCTATGACAAATATTGCGTTAAAGAGTATTGGCCTCATAACAAAAGTAGCTATAATTTTTTAAGAAAATCCTAATGGTAATATTATTTTGTAAACTTTTTATTACTTCTAAAATTGACTTTTTCAATCAACTAAACAGTATAGCACGGCCGGTGCTGAAGCGTTTCGTCGCTCTCTTTCGCTCTGGAAAATGACGGTTCTGAGCGACAGAAAAGGAAAGCACCATTAAAAGTGCTGCTCCGTGCTGACAAGTGAGATCCAACCCTTACGTCGATTCTTTATTCTTCAAAATGAAATAGTTGTTCATTGTTTTGGACAATTTCTGAATAAAAGCTTGTAAAATAGAATAAGTTGGTCTTATTCTATTTTACAAGCTTTTATTCAGAAATCTTAACTTTTATTTAGTTTCACTTGTCCCATTGTCTGCCTGTAATCAAATCTTGCAAGTTAAATTTGACCCACTACCCGGTTTCCGATTGAGCTGAAATTTTACATGCATACGTATATCGTTTGACAATGCATCTCTATGATAAAACACCCTACCGAGTTTGGGCCCGATTGATTCGTCTTGAGGAGCACTTTAACCTTTTTAGGTCATCGTTAAAGCTTGTATTTAAAAAAAAAAATTTTTTTCTTATCATCGTTAAAGCTTGTTTAAAAAAAATATATTTCTTGTTCATGATATTAACGCTAAGGAAGACGTCACTGACAATCACAAGCATGGCCAAATTGGTGAACAACTTGATGGCCTGAATAAATGGTTATGATTACTTGTTCATATCGGCGCTAAAGAAAACATCAATGACGAACACGAGCGTGACCAAATTGGTGAACAACTTGATGGCCTGAACAACTCACATGATGTTGGCTTTGTGGACAGCTGTGACCTTCTTCCTCTTGTTGTCCTTCGCGAATTGGAACGCGAACTCGGCGACGCGCTTGCTGGCCTCCTCGGTGATCAACTTGATGGACTGAACAACTCCGTCGACGATCTCGTGCTCGATGCCCGAGTATTCTCCCTCGGTGTTCTCTCTGATGGTCACTACGTCTACGTTGTCGTATAGGGTCTTAATTCTGTGAACAAAGGTGTTTAATTATACTTGGGTTGAGTAAGCATTGTTTTTCGTGTGTGAATGACTGATGTCAGCCGGGAATAATCGTTTAACGTGCCTTTCGAAGCACGGAGGACTTACCACCAAGCTCCACTTGGGCCACAGAATAAGTACTAGTACTCACGTACCGAAGTCTTACTCAGAAAAGAAATTCAAAGAAATATCTACTTAATGTGGTTAGCGTTTGTACATGTTTGTTACAAATGCAGACATATAGTTTATATTAAATGGATAATTTTTCAAAACTAAAAACCAATTTCACCTCCAAGCTACACAACCGATTTTGATAAAATTTATAAGGGACCACCTGGAAAGTACACCATTTCAAACAAAAAAGTATTTTTCCAAATCGGGCCAGGCGTCTTCGAATAAGCGGTGAACATACATAAAAAAAAAATATATAAAAGATCGCGACGAATTGAGAACTCCTCCTTTTTTGGAAGTCAGTTAATAATACAAAATCCTTAAAAACGTAAGTACCTAATAGTATGTTTTATTCGTAAATTCTTTAGAGTACAAACAAAAGTAACATGACATTAGTAGTGTAAATACATAAGTCTATGAATATTTACTTAATGTGGTTAGCGCTATGGTTTAATTTAGCTCGCGTTAGTTCTCCTTACCACTTCGTTTAGATACCTAGACATCCATTGCAAGCAAATTTCATTCTTATTACTCAGGACAAACGAACAAAGCAACTCCATCGAGTTCGGACTTATTTCATAAGTACTAAAATAAAAGCTCATATAAGGACTGTAATTTATTGTTTAAAACTTATTGTAAAACAAATTGACATGAAATCTTAACTAAATATGTACAGTCTACGATCAAATTATGACTCATGACATAAACGCGTATTTCACCTACATAAAAATGCGATGTCATACGCTGAACAGCACCCCAGTTGAGAGCGCTATCCTAATTTGGCCTAATAGTTGTTCGGGTGTGAACAAGGGTTCAAAAATGAAACCACAGGTTCTGATCTGCGTAGACTGTATATTGTACTAGTTTAACACAAATACACAAGTGGTTCGTGTACAAATCGGATTAAAAGATCACAAATTCTCTTTTTTTTTTTGAAATGATAGACATAGGTTGCCTCGGACGGCATTTCCTACTTCACCCGGACAAGGTTTGAGGAGCGGGCCAGAGGCCCGGCTTCCTATATTTATATACTACTAGCAGCAGCGCAAAGGGCTCCCAAGGGGGAAACCTCGGCTTTGGGCGCGCTAGGGATTATGGCAAATTTTGGGGTGCTGCAACACCCATGTTTTGCCGGAAGGGCCGAAGCTACGGTGCCAGAAGGGCCTACTTAGGACGCAAATCGTCCAGGTACCGCCGGGCGGTACCTAGTGAACGGTCGGACCGCGAGGTTCCTCTGGCTACTCGGAGCCGCAGAGGTATCGAATTGGACCATGTCAGCCATAATCTGGTCATCGGAATCAGAGAGAACATCCCTCGGACGTCTGCCGGTGAGTCGGCGAGGGTTGTGCTCCGGAATGTAGTTAGCTGCCTCTTTAACTAGTCGGTTCGGGTGGTCGGCGGCTTTATCAAAGAAACGTTCGGACGTTTCTTTCATAAAGTGCTTTATGGACGGGAGTTCGACATCGCGGTGTAGGTCGCAGTTTCTCGATATCTTTGGAGCGTTGGTAGCTCTGCGGATGAATCGGTTCTGTACTCTTTGAAGCCTAAGCATGTGAGTTGGGGCTGCGTGTGCGAAGACAACGCTTGCGTAGGTCAGGACTGGGCGAATGCAAAGTTTACAAATTCTCTTATGTATGAAAATAATAAGATGATGTTAACAAACAAAACCATATCGCGTTTTACATTTTGCGCAACGCCATCTATTGAGAATTTTAAAAACTACTTATGCTAAGTTATTGACAATATTTTGTTCTGATCATTAACATACGCGATACCACGATATCATCTTATCACAATAGGGAATATGCACGTATTTTTTTTATTTGTTTAATAAAATCCTTATTTACCACAGTAAACAAATATGAAAGAATTTATAAAATATATTAATCAGCGACGGACATGTGATACTTTAAAGTTTCAATTAGAAAGAGAAGTCCGATATGGACTGGTGACGTCAAAGTCCACATCGTCTATACATTTTTAATAGAAAATGGCGTTTTTGCGAATGAGATAGACATATTTTCGTAAAATTATTATATCTCGTTCGTTTTTTAACCAATTCTTATTTTGTTTTCACTGTTCGTAATTTACTTTTGAATATTTATGGAAAAACTGGTTAGATAACAAATATTTTTTTCATGCATATACCCTATTGTGCGTGGCATTGACATTGATGTAGTACAATTACATATCAGTGACGGTGAGGGGTTTTCGGCTCGGTACAGCCCGCCACTAGACGAATTCAATAAGTACCTTTACTAAAGCGACATGACGTGACATATGTACAGTCAGGCTTCAAAAATGGAGTCATCATTTCTCATACTAGTTGTATGAAAAAATATGACTCCATTTTTGAAGCGTACCGTACGTGTGTATGTTTTTACGTGAATGTTTAAATGTGTGCAATCTACAATTGCAAATATATTTTTTTATTTCTTTTTATTACTTATAGCTAATTTGAAAAAAGGAAAACCTATAAACCTTATCTTTAATTTGTAAATAACATTAAAAAAATCATTGAGATCAGATAAAATTTTGGAGTGGAAAATAGTCTTTTTCTTTTTGCATGGCCGAGTGCGCGCTAGAGAATTCTCTTATGGGTCTGTTATAACATGATTTCATTATTTTATATGAAACTAGCTTTTGCCCGCGGCTTCGCTCGCGTAGAGGTGTAATTGATCAAAATCCTTTCTTAGGGATGCCTACGTCATAGTAGCTTTATGCATGCAAAGTCTCAGCCCGATCGGTTTAAAATTGACAAAGTTTCATACAAACTTTCATCCCCTATTTTATCCCCTTGGGGGTAGAATTGATCAAAATCCTTTCTTAGCGGATGCCTACGTCATAACATCTACCTGCATGCCAAATTTCAGCCCGATCCGTCCAGTGGTTTGGGCTGTGCGTTGATAGATCACTATGTCAGTCAGTCAGTCACCTTTGAGTTATATATATTTAGATATTCCACTACCGTTAACGCACTTTCATGGATTTCCCCAACAAAACCTTGTTAGAGCCCTTGTTGTAACTACTACAGTATCGAATTGAGGAAAATATTGGCGTCATGCATGTAATACAAATAATGATAGCGATAGCATATCTAGACGACTTAGTGGATAACATTTTATGCGTGTTCCTGTGATTGATTGCAGTAATATTTATTACAAGCTTTTATTCAGTTTCACCTGTCCCATTGTCTATCTGTCTGTAAGCAAATTTTGTAAGTTAAATTTGACCCACTTCTCGGTTTCCGATTGAGCTGAAATTATACAGGCATACGTCTATCGCGTGACAATGCAATATATGATGACCAGAGATCGGAATCACGGGTGCTATTGCTACCAAAAGTATGGATATGACTAAAAGTTCCGGGATTTCTCGAGGATCTAATTGGGTACTAAGTAAATAAAACAGTCAGACAGTTATTAAATTGCAATTTGGAGCTGATATTATATTATTTGCATAGACTTAAATGTATTATCGAAATGTACTAATTAAGTAATATAGGACATATGCATGCATTTAAAATGAATTTTAATTTTGTAATTTTTTTTTTGTATCTTTGTAATATTCGAATGCAATGTATTATTGTTTATGAATAAATTGAATTGAATTGAAGTCATAAATAATTTCAGGATAAATATTTAAAAACGGTATTACTCACGTAGTGCAGTCGTTTTTAAATATTTAGTCATGTTATCTCACGTTACTTTAAATGATTTCAGGATAAGTATATAGTTTTCGATTAAAATATATCCTGAAGTCACATAATTATGATTGTTTTATTTTTATATTATACAGGGTTACTGGTAACTAACGCAAAACATTTTAACATCAGAATCAAATTCCCCAACACATTATAGATCTGCAAGAAAAAAGGCAAAAATTACAGAAAATAAAATGGGCCTCCCATACAAATTCACTGATCACCTGGTCGAGTTTCTATGGGGATTCCAATTTCTTTTCTTAGATTTTTTTATTTTTTTCTTGCAGGTCTATACTATGTTAGGATTTTGATTCCGATGTTAAAAGGTTTTGGGTTAGTTACCAGTAACCCTGTATAGTCATATCCATACTTTTAATAGCAATAGCACTCGTGATTCCGATCTCTGAAAATGACACGGAGCAGATTTAATGATGAAGGTGGTCATGGCATCTCTGTGATAAAACAACATAGCCCCACCAAGGTTAGGCTCGATTGATTGTCTTGAAGAACTCTTTAACCTTTTTGACGACCTCCGTGGCGTAGTGGTCATCATGCTAGTCCGCCACCCAGAGGACCCGGGTTCGATCCCCGGTCAGGGCATGTTGGAAAACGGCCTTTTTCAAATTGTCCTGGGTCTTGGATGTTTATCTATTTAAGTATATATTATAAAATATAGTATCGTTGAGTTAGTATCCCACACGTCTCGAACTTAATTTGGGGCTAGCTCAATCAGTGTGATTTGTTTCTATACATTTATATTTATTTATTTATTTTGTTATAGATAAGCTAAGCTGTAACTTTTTCTTAATCACTTGTATAAATTATAATGCAAGATCATGTATCACAAGGGCAGAGTTAATTGATTCCTCTTATCATTTATGATAATAAGCTATAAAAATATTGCGGTAATAAAATCAATGTAGAATCACTATTACAGTGCCCCCTACATTGATATTAGAAAATATAACATGTCTTTGCGTGGGGCACTACAGTAGTGCCCCACGCAAAGACATGTTATATTTTCTCAAGATCCTTACCTTAAAATACGTAAGTAGGTACAGTACACCTCAGAAGTGGAGTCCCAATTTCTCATACTAATTGTATGAGAAATTGAGACTCCATTTTTGAGGCTTACAATACATTATAGTAGCGATGCATCCGATACCGATACCGATACCGATATATCGGCGATACTTCGGGTTAGCCGATATATCGGTATCGACGATATTTTTACGACCGATTCAACGATACTTTTTTTTTTAAATCGCCTTTATCCGGCAAACTTAAGATTACTTTGTTTTTTAAATAAAAATGTTATTAATGTTAATTACTAAAATTTATAATAATTATCTAATATCGACCTATGTAACTACTTTTCATATTAATAAAAAAATAATCCGACTGGTGTTTTATTTATTTTATCTTCATGTTTGATTCAATTAACGTATCGGTATCGGTATCGCCGATATTTGTATAAGAGTATCGGTATCGGTATCGTATCGGCGAAAAGGCGTATCGATGCAACCCTACATTATAGCCATTTATATCCCACAGAACTTCAAAGGCTTCCTCTTTTACCTTCCACTGTTTCTGGATGCTTATGTTCAATAATATGTATTATCCATAATTTATTACATAAAAGGAAGGAAAGTCTTTGGAATATTTCGAGATTATAAATAACCATTGCATAGTCACACAAGTGAACTGAAGCCTCGGTAAATTATAGATTAAAAAAAAACATTATTATTACAAATGCAGACATATAGTTTTTATTAAATGGATAATTTTTCAAAACTGTAAACCGATTTCACCCCCAAGCTACGCAACCGAATTTGATGAAATTTATCCGTCTTATTATAAAACCCAGACTAACTTTGTTACTAGGTTTAAACCATTATCCGACCAAATCAAGTTGACATCTGGTAATATCATACTGTCTCATCAGTCAATGTCAACTTCATTTTGGGCGGATATTGGTTTAAACCTAGTAACAAAGTTAGTCCTGTTTTTATAATAAGACGGACTATGTTTTACTGGAAAGTTTATACCCTTTCAAACAAAAAAGTATTTTTTCCAACTCGGGCCAGGCGTCTTTGAATAAGCGGTGAACATACATAAAAAAAATACAATATGTATTTTTTATACTTGATCAAACGAAATATGCGTATATTAGACGAAATATTATCGACAAAAAACGAAACAAAAAAAAATCGTTATGTTAGTTATTTATAAAAATCCAGGCACTTTAATTTTTTCGTTAATTATTTTTTAACTAATTTCCTGTTTGGTATTGTTAATTATTTTTTGCTTTCTTAGCTTCTTAAACTTTGTAGTTTTCAAATGAGATAAATTTGAAGAAAATACGCCGTTTACTTAAAGAGAAAAAAATCGAAAAAAAAAATTAAAGTGTTAATAACGATTTTTTCCGGCTTTTTATTGATAATATGTCGTCTAATATCCGCATATGATTGATGTTCAGACATTTTCCTTTTATACGTAAGTACCTAATAGTATGTTTTATTCGTAAATGCTTTAGACAAAAGTACCATGACATTAGTAGTGAAAATTCATAAGTCTATGTGATTTAATCTTGCTATATTTTAAAACATTTGGTTAGTGTTAGTGCCTAGCATAAATATAACATTTTTGAAAAAAATTACTCTAACATTTTTTAAATAAAATTGATGTAAGCAGATGACGACTTTTGTCATGCCTATCCATCGCCTTATAAACAATTATTTCACTTCCCCCGTCACTAGATGGCAATATAAGTATCAATTTAAATCTTGTATCACTATTATTTATTTTAATTTGTTTTGAAAATGGTTTTTATTTTATTCAAAATCAGTCACTTTTTTTAATTAAAATAAATATCATGATGTAATATATTTTCAGAATCGGCATAGTATCTTTAATTAGATACCACACAGGATAGGTTTCAGAACAAAAAAAAAATTCCCATGCCAAAAAAGAGATGACATCATAACTCCTCTCCTTTTTTGTTTTTATTTCTCGTGCTATGGGTCAAATTGATTTGTATGGCCTAAAGGTCAATCGTTCCAACTTTCATGCTTTTAATACCATTTGCAGTTTTTACTGAATTTCGGGGGTGTACCGTATAGTAGTAGGCGTAGGGTATCTGTTATCTTTGCTTTTGTACTGGAACTAAATTCGTCCATTACAAATGTACATAGCCCTTTGACCAACTAGCAGTCGCATGCGGCCGCGCTTCCCACTCGATGCTTTAAAACCTTATTCCTACAATATAAAGTCTACTTTTGCATAGCTGCAGACTGGCTTAGTGGCCGATGGCAAAAAGTATAAAGCAACTTCTACCTATTAAGATCACATTGTAAATAACAAAGAGAAAAACTTATAATGCTTGGGCCGGACCTGCGCCTATCGTCACGAAGCTTCGTGCTATTACACGATACACGCAAATGTGACCGGCCGTTATCGGCATCGTCCCGAATATTCGAACTTCGTGTTAGTTATCGCGCGGGTGGCGATACATCAAAGGATTTATGCACGCTAACAATTCGCTCTGCTTGGTCGCACTTGCGTTGTTTTAATTTTGACGATTGTTTTCAACTTGTTCGGACGCGTGCTGTGCGACGGTGCCACGGTTGTTAATGCGTAAAAATGGAGGAACGATAAAATAGTGTTAAAATTTTTAGCTTTTTCTTTCTAGGTTTCTTTTTAGGTTTTAATAAATGCATAATGTAATTGTTAGCACACATGTCAAAGAAAAGAAATTCGTCATCCATATTTAAAACACGTAGATGACCATCTTGGATTATTGCCAGATAGTTCGTGAAAAATAACGAAGCCGCTAGTGTGACCAGCGCTTTATCGCGATAACTGTTTAGTGTACAAAACGTACGAAGATTCGCCGCGAATTGTTTCGGGACGATAAGCACAAGTGCGGCCGAAGCATAAGAGCTGCTGCCAACATTCAACATTGTTTGTTTCTTTATTGTGTTTGTACAATGTAACATTACATTGGAATGCTTCGAATGTTATTACTTAGAAAAAGATAAGTGTTTTCTTTCTAGTAAATAACATAGCGTCCACTAAGATAAGACACGAAAATACGCCTCGTACCAAGGATTGCCAAATGACTGATCTAACTGCTGGATTAGAATTATTAATAATAATATAATAACAATATTTGATTCAGACTTTTTTGTGTATATTCGTAAAAAAAAATTGTTACTATTTTTTGGAGGAAATAAATACATTTTATTATTATTATATATATATAGTATAATATTGCTAATTTAAATAAGAGATGATTGTCTCATAAGTCCTAATACTTCTTGCTATCCCCCATAGTCTATCATTCCGTCGCCTGTAGACCGTAGGAGTACACATATAACACATTTCAGTATTAGCCTCGATTATTTTTCTGATACATATCAAAAACTAATCCGAAAACATAAAATAATAATTCTACTCCGCTCAAAAATAAGCAAGTTATAAGACTTTCAAATCCGGTCAAAGGGAAAACTCAAATAACAGAAAAAGGACGCACATACACCTGCGTGACGTCACTGTCATTAGGTGTCACGCTTACGAAAGAGATAGCTAGATGTCCCCACCATGCTTCCACTCTTATATTTAAAAATGATCACTGCTGCCTCATTTAATAACTAATTTACTTTCTATTTTCGGAGAATGGATTCTTGTTAGTGTTTTTTGTATAAAATATTGTCTGAAAACAAACTAAGTCAAATAGCCTATTGTTGGCCTAATACTAAGAAAGTGCATTCAGCAGGTGGCAAGGTGGATGTCCCAGGCTGCGCTTGAAATTACGAAGATAATATTATAATTTTAACCTTATATAGTGAGGAGCTAGGTGGCCCGGCGGAAGTGCACATTTATTAGCGCTTTCACAAGTTTGGCTACATGGTCCACACTTGGATGGGTGACCACAAGTGGCTACAAAAGAATTCAAGCTCCTCTGTGCTTTGGACGGCACGTATAAGCCGTTGGTCCTGGCTGTCAGCAAGCTTTGTCAGCTGCCTTGAGGCAGCCTGATAAACCTGACACCAGTGTTGGCTACTTACACACACACACACATTATGACAACCTTTATATTAGTATATATGAGAAAATTCTAAATAAATAACTCACCCATCTAAACTCTTGCAGGGCCTCACGTTGGCGTACAGATCAAACTCCTTCCTGAGTGCCAGATTGAGGGATCGGTACCCCTTGCCAACCGGAGTCATCAGCGGCCCCTTCAGGCCGATTTTGTTGGCATTGACAGAGTCAATGGCCTTCTGTGGGATACCGAATTTGCCGTCTGGCCCCTATAGAAAAAATCTTGCTAGAATCATGTTGGACATATCATGTGCTTTAAAAAAAATTAAATGAACTCTTTAGCTTTTACAGAGAAGACAGAGCTTAGGGCTACGAGAAAATAAATTCCACCACAAATAAAATAGCACAGGCAGACAAGATGCTTTAAAAATTGTATTTTATAATTTTAATTCTCTTCTAACATTTTTTGTGAGTTAATATCAGACAAAATAATAATTCATTTTTTGATAATTCTTGCACTTTAGATACAATCTCATTAGCTAATGATTTATGGTTCAAAAATTACATAAATAATAATAAACACTAAAAATATATAATAACATAAAACATCAATTTAAAATAATGAGTACTGTTAAATAGAGATAAAATCAATATGATATGGATGAGTTAAAAATCCTGCGTCTGTTATATTAAAAAAAATTATGGGGGCTCACCCTAACAGCTGTGACATCGACTTCGTCCCATTCAATCGGTACTTTAGCTGCTTCGAAGATCTTTTGTACAGCGACAGTGATTTCTGGCCCAATACCATGACCAGGTATCAGAGTCACCTTCCGCACGCCCGTACTGTACTGTGCCGCACCAGCTCGACCCGTCGGCACCTGCCACCAAAACCGAAAAGTCACTTCTAACCTTACACCACATCAGCAAAGAAAACCAACAAAAAAATATGTTAACCTCATTTTTCCCGCCCCTACCCACTGCAGACCCATCACTGGCAGTCGGCTCGAACAACTTCAGCAAACCTTCTAACACTTTGCTCTCACGAAAAGGCTTCAAAAGCGCATTTATGTAATTCTTCTTCGACATAACTATACTACGTCTATTTTTGGATGACAGGAATATTCAAGCAAACTGGCTCTCAGAGACAAATTAATAAGGGTGGCATGCAGCACTTGGAAACTCAAGTTAGTACAAAACACCAGAGTACGAACTTACAATTTTCCTGATTAATCTTGCAGCCATTTCTTTATTTTATAAAATTCGACGAGCGAGCGACAACTCCGCGGCGAAGGGCGGAGGGGGACAGGGGGAGGAAATTGCTAGCAAGCATGTCGCGACGACGCATGACCGGAAACAGATTTCAAGGACGTTGACAGGAAGCTAAGCGTATGCGTTTCATTATACTGACATATCTTGCGTATTTTGTCCGCTTGTAAAGCATTTTCTTTGTTTAAAAAAATAGTGGCATGACAATGACAGCACACCAACACAAGTATTTGTCAATGTCACAAAATGTCAATTACTGCAATCAATCAATAATTCAATAATATCATCATCCTGATCACTATGTACTTCGTCTGTGAATAATATTCACAGAGTACTTTTGTATGATAATATTGCTTTTGTGTTGGTTGGTGTTGTTGATTGATGCTGAGTTTATTTATTATGTTAAATCCTAATAAGATTTAAAATGGATCAACCTTTATCTTTAAAACTATCGTCTTTGAGTTTGATCTCTCAATGCAAACTGCAGAATATTCTTTCTCTGTGCGGTGATAAAAACGATCTTATCATAGACCCATCGTTAATAAAGCCTTTGGAAAGAATTTGTGGCGTAAGTTGGTTAAGGTAAGCAATAATTGGTTGTCCTACCCATTAAATGAAGATGGGAGATAGATTTGCTTGGTGAAGTAAAGCGTGGAATCACGACCCATGTAACCATAATGGCTCATTTCTTCATATCAACATATTTTCAGTTGTGGGCTTTCTCCTATATCCATGACTGATATTATATATATCCTGTGTATTTTGCGACTTTGCATAAGTTGCATAAGTTGACTACCTATTTTAGAACTTTGTCTTATATATCTTTAATAAAAACCTTGCCTCATTTAGTTAGATGTTAGATATAGTCAGCAAATTTGATTAACACTTGTTGCTATTTGCTCTATTATTAAATTTTCTTTTTTCCTCCATAAGGGACCTTGTAAGGAAAAAAGAATTGACATTTTGAGAAAACATCTGTCATGGTATTGTTATTATATAATATATGAGTACATATATAATATTACATAAAGGCAGTAATAATTTGGCAGTTATTATCCACAATCAATTTTTACTATGGAGGGACTGATAACCAGTGGTCGGATAATCGGATGCATATTTACCTAAAGGTAATTTTTGGCTAGGAAATTATGGAAGCGGCTTCTTAAGACATATTTTTTAAATTCAAATTCCGGGATTCAAAAAACTTCTCACTAATCGATCAAGTGCATTCCACATTAGCCAACACCTGAACGTAAGTAAATATACACCTTACCCGATTTGATTCTATAATCAAAACACAAAATTTTGTCGATTCTGGAATCCTGGGATTTTTCAGATACAAAAGTGCACTCCATAACTGCCAACATCTCAACTTTAGGTAAATATGCATCCGATTATCCGACCATTGCTGATAACAGAGCTGTGGTATATGGCATTTGTTGGAAGGCCTATTCCCAGCAGTGGGAGGTTAAAAGCCATGGATTATGACAATGATGATTATTTTACCTTATGAGTACATTAGTTGCAAAACGCTCGTGAGAGTGAGATGCCATTGACAACTAAAGTGGTCAAAACTATACTATTTTTACACTAAGCTTGGCGTTGGGGGAAAAGTAATGATAGCGAGGCAAACAATAGGTTAAGAGTAATTTATGTAATTACCTGAGATGTAGAATTTTTATTATAACTTTTTTTTCCAGACAACATGGCATTGACAAAATATACAAAATGGACCCCCATCTTGGAGCCACAGCCAACATCAACAGAGTTTACTTCATCCCATCGTGTGCCCTCAAATATAAGTGTGTCCTGGACCATATTGCATCACTGATCAGCCAGAACCCGTCGCTGGCTGACTTGGAATGTTTCCACATCATAATTGTGCCTAAAGTCATCAACTCGTACATCTCAATCCTAGAAAGCCGTGGCCTCTATGGCACTGTCACATTACACTCATTCTCGTGGGAACTGATGGTGTTAGATGAACAATTAATCAGCTTGGAATTACCGTTCCTCTATAAACAGTTGTTCGTTGATCATAACCAGTCGTTGTTGTCGAGTGTTTCTATGTCATTGTGGAGTTTGTTTCATGTAATTGGAAGACCGAAAATTATGTTTTCTGTCGGTAAAATATCTGCCAGTGCATTAGATATATTAGAAATTTACCAGGAGACATATTCCAGACACTTTTTGGACACTAGCAGCTCTGAGGAAATTGGAGCAGTAATATTGCTAGACAGAAATCAAGACTACCCTTCAAGTTTGCTAACCCCAGCAACATATAGTGGATTGTTAAGTGAATTATTCAAAATAAACTGTGGCCATTTAGATTTGAATGTAAAAGAGACAAAGATAAATACAGGAAGGATGGATTTTGGATTTAAAGAAGAGGAAGCTGCTGCAAAGAACACTGTCATGCCTTTAGACAGTTCCATAGACAGTCTTTACGGGGAGATAAAGCATAGACATTTTTCTGAAGTGCTCAGTGTACTGAGTTCGAAGGCAAAACTGTTAAAAAATGAGGATATAAAAGCTTTGGGCATACAAGAAATGAAACATTTTGTCACAACAAAACTGCAACAAGTGACATTATTCAAACAGAACTTAGTGAACCATGTGTTAGCTTGTGAAACTATCATTTCAGAAATGAGCAATAAGTTTGAAAACTTGAAAGAGACTGAAACTGAAATGTTGAATAACCGAAACAAGAAATCAAACTTTACTTTTGTTGATGAAAATTTTGGCACAGACATACACATCTATAACAGTTTACGGCTTATGTGCTTACTGAGTTTAACGCAAGGCCTAACTTATGACGAGTACAATAGTCTTGTTAGTAAGTATTTATTAGCATTTGGGTATAAATTTTTGTATGTGTTTAATAATTTGATAAACGCAGGTTTATTGATTCAACCTTCCAGTCCGAAATTGTCGTTGAATATTAAATCTAATTTGAGTAATCTGCGAGATACGTTGCAATGGCAGAGTGGGTTTCAATCTATGGCTAAGCAGTTAAAGCAGCTGCCACCACAGCCTGACAAAGTTGGCAAGTCATCTCCAAGTTATGTATTCAATGGCGGTTACATACCGTTAGCTGCTACACTGTGTAATACTGTGTTAACATCTGAATCTCTTTACGAAGTGCTGACAAAACTTTCGGCTCTATCAGAACTGAAAGTTGGAGGAAAAATCATGAATAAAATCAAAGATGGAGTCGAAACTTTGAATGAGAAGTTATCAAATCTAAAGCTTCAAAGTGATTTGGAATTTGGTTGTAAAGATTCGAAAAGTTTGATGAAGTTGTTGAAGAATGATCCTAATCTAGGGCATGCATTCCCATTGAAGCCTAAAAGTGTATTGGTGTTTGTGATCGGAGGTGTGACGTATGCGGAAATAGCGGCCTGTGACGTCATACAGACGACTACAGGGAGTAAAGTGTATGTAGCAAGTGACTGCGTGCTCAGCGGGAGAGATTTGATGGTCGCTTGTACATAAATATTATGATGGATATACTGCACCTTGAAACTAGTCCTATTTTTATTGTTGAATAAAAGAATAAAAGGAGACACGTATTTTTAAAGCTCGAAAATTTTGTGGTTGCCTATGATTTGGAATTGAAATACTGTTGATCTCATCATATCCATTTTCCCACAAGCCAACCAATCTTAAGTCGATTGCCCATGTCGACTCAAATGAGTTTCCTTATCACTAGTACTACTTATGTTTAGATGCGTTAACTCTCCCACATTATGGTCAACTTTGTCCAAAACTTGGCTGGAAGGAAAGATGTAAATGTTTATTCAGTAATACAACCTAATTGAAGAATACTACAGCCTAATTAAGGAATGTAAACAATATCATGGACAGAACTTGACTAATGAGGTTCAAAGATTCAAAGATTCAAATGTTTATTCAGTAATTAGACATTTACAGGTACTTTTATACGTCAATAGGTATAATTTACGTTACGTGTAAAGTACATTAAAATTTATTTTATGTTTAAAGAAAAGCTTCCGATACCAGCTCTTCGTAACGACCACTGCTGAGAAGAAACGCCGAAAGAAACTAATTTTCACAGTATTGGTCGCCTACTCGCCAGAAGGGCTTTATCATATTTATTATTATTGTCTTTTAATTAATAAATACTTATAATATAATACAATGTTGACACATTACCAGTCCCGGTACACTGCTGATAAACCTGTGGATGGACACTGCTAGAATGAACTCATCAAGTTTTTACCAGAATATCTGATGATCAGGTGGACAAAGACGAAGCGTGTTAAGTAATGACGACAGACGTTCCAAATGTTGTAATAAATGAAAAAAGGGTCAAATTAAAAACATGCTTAAGGTTGAACTAGTCGATACTTTTTCTATACAAATTTCGGAGCGGATTTCCTCCACTGTCTGACATTGTACATTCAAAGTTTAACATGATATTGTCTTGTCTTATTATAAATCTTGTCTGTATGGATACAGAAAAGTAAAAAAAAAAACATTAAAAAGTAATAGCCAACTTTCAGCGTAAATAAGTAATAAAAGAAGTGTAAAATCTCTAAAACAAAGTCCGCACCGACACAGCTTAATTATCGAAGATTTTACGTATATTTTTACGCGCCCGGTTTACCATGAATTATCGTGCATTTCACCTCACTGCTTCGCCCGGACACAATTTTAGGTGACACAGCATGCTTTTAGGCCTCGCCCACCTTTGAGTTCGAGCCCGCGACTGGTTCAACCTTAAAGTGGATTCTGAAGTTGTTGCTTGGCCCAAATTGGGGTCTGAGCTGAGCCTGTTAAGAATTTTCAACTGTATGATACATAGCAAAGGCTTTTCCCAGCCTTTTTCCTACTGGCACTGCCGATCTGTATTTACTTTATTTTAAATCTACTTTTAATTATTGTAATACTTAGTTGACGTTATAAAGAAGTCTTATGACCTTATGAGATAACGATATTTATTTATATTGGTAGAAACATACTACTGAAAATTGTTAGGATAAGTGTGTAACAAAAATTAGTTATTTTCTAATTGTTTTTGTTATAAAACAATAAAACGGCTTGTAATATATTTAAAATATTTATTCTGATACTTAAAACATATTATATCACAGTACAAAATTATATTAACTATGTATCTCATTTTTATACTGAGCAAAAATGTAGCAAAACGGATACAATCCCATAGTAAAACTTCAAAGCTTGATTACATATCGTATCGATGCTTAATTTTTTTTTTATTTCTTGTCTATCCATATACCCCTTCATTACCATTGTTAATACGGTCAAAAGTCAAAACCTGTCGAGTTTTTATTCTGAATATTTTTTCAAAAGTAAAAACCGACTTCACTACTAAACTAGACGACCGATTTTAATAAAATTACTATGGGATCACCTGACAAGTATAGCCATACAAACAAAAAAAAAAATTTTTCATTTTGGTCCAGGCGTCTTCGAATAATCGGTGAACTCTTCCTTTTTGGAAGTGTATTAAAAACTGATTCCGTTTTATTATAAAACTCGGACCAATATTGCTAAGTTTGAACCATTCACCGCCCAAATAAAGTTGACATTTAGTAAAATGACACTTTCTCTTCTGTCAATGTTAACTGGATTCTGATGGATAATGATTTAAACATAGTAATTAAGTTAGCACTAACTGCATAGTACACTAACACTCGCCCTGATGATGATCGTCTAATAAATGCGCTATTTTCCAACAACTTAAATCTGATACTTTTTCTAAACGTCTAACAAATATTTTTTGTTCATATTTATATGAAATATAGACTAATGACGTCATAGTTTCTGGAGTCAAATAGCGCTATTAATCAGTTTTTTTGCAATAATAAATCTTAAATCACATTGAAAAGGGAATGATCATGACAAGTGACATTATTTTGTGACGTTTTATTTTGACAGTATCAAATAATTTATTTTTGACTTAGGCAAGTACCCAATTGTATATTAAAGGGCGTAAATGTGACGACGGCCCTCTTGCACCGCACCCCGCGCCGCCCATATAAAAGCGGTAGCGAGCTGGACCGCGGCCCTTCAGACCACTGGTGAAGCCTGGCTGCAGTACACCAAAGCTGAGTAATTCCTATCATCCTGAATCGACGAATCTCGTGGCCTGCTAAGCCACGACCCCTATCTGTGACTATTTTCAGTGTTCTTTTCCTAAATTGTTAAAATTTGAATTAAAAAGTTTGTTGTTGTTAATATTGTTTCTTTTAAATAAATCTTATCGCCACATAAATACAAACTAAAAAAGGCGACTCAATCCGTCAATGTATCCCAGTAGTAGCGTTGCCAAACTATCGATAATTTTCCTATCGATAGTCAATAGTTCAAATCAGCCACAATGTCGATAGCACTATTGATAGTATTGATAAGACTCAATAGTATCGATACTATCGATAATAAAAATGCAGCAATACTATTGATGGAGTTCGATAGTATCGACCGTCAATAGCATCTAAACAATCGATACTATCGATAGTATCGATAGCTCAAACGCAGCAATACTATTGATGGGATTCGATAGTATCGATAGTATCGACCGTCAAAAGCAGCTAAACAATCGATACTCCCATCCCATCAATAGTATTGCTGCGTTTGAGCTATCGATACTATCGATAGTATCGATTGTTTAGCTGCTTTTGACGGTCGATACTATCGATACTATCGAATCCCATCAATAGTATTGCTGCGTTTGAGCTATCGATACTATCGATAGTATCGATAGTATTGGGTTTTATCAATACTATCGATAGGGACTATCGATATTCCGACTATTGGCCGACTATCGATAGTGGCCTATCGATCGGTAACACTACCCAGTAGCTCAACCATTCATTTACATTACCTCAAAAGCTATGTATATCTATCTCATGTAATTAGGATAGGGCTACATGTTGGAAGGCCGACAGTTATTTCCGCCAGTACTGCGCGAACTTGTGAAAGTGCTCGACGAGCACCGCCATGACGGCCGTCACCGACATGTCGAGCAGGTTCTGCAGGTAGTGCACAGCTTCTTCGTCGCCCAGGTCCAGCCTGAGAAAGTTAAAGATCTAATGTTAGTCGTCACACATGTCTAAAAGGATTCACGAAGGCGTGTAGCTCTTATTAAAATAAAATGTTTCCTCAAAAATGAAAATTAATTTCTTTAATTTTTTTATTTCTTTGTTCTTATCATTTCTCATTGATGATTGGACGTTAGATTGTTTTCAGTCCATTTGTTCAAACGGTATAATACTGTTAGCGCGTAGACAAAAGTATACTGCCGATGTCAGTATGCACACAATTTTACCGAACAAATAATACTAATATCTGAAAAAGCGTTTGGTACAATCATATTTCACGTTTGTTAGGTAGGCACAGACTATGGACGTCCAGTTGCTATAATAACCCTGACAAACTTTCACTTCAGCTAAACTTGTCACTCTTTTTTTTAAATAGCTTTTTAAGCCCCATTTGTTGGGAAAAACCCTCCCTTTTTTCTATCCATACGTCCCGATACCTTGATATCACCCTATACTTCTTTGAACTTTTTTTTCACTTCTTTTTTTTATATTAGCCTAAACTGCCCACAACTGGGCAAAGGCCTCCCCTCTAGTACGCTACTTATGTCTAACTTGCGTGATGGATTAAAAGCGCCAGATCATCACACCACCTTGTCCTTGGGCGACATCTTACGAAAATAAAATTACCTGAGTTTGTCCTGCACTTTCTTGACGGCCTTGTCGGGCTCCAACGCAATGTCGGGCACCGACGCGTCCACCATCAGCGAGAACAGGTTCAGCATCAGGTTGGCATGTCTGGCAATTAACAAAAGTTATGTTTAAACTTAAGGTTGAACTAGTCGCGGGCTCAAACTCACAGGTGGGCGCGGCCTAAAAGCATGCTGTCTCACCTAACATTGTGTTCAGGCGAAGCAGTGAGATGAAATGTACGATAATTCATGGTAAACCGAGCGTATAAAAATATACGTAAAGAAAAAAGGGGTTTTATTCAAAAACTACTGCATTAGGGCAGACACACATATGGCGAAGCGCAGCGCAGAGCATTTTTCACTGTCAAACTATTATTATCGATAGTTAAGCTGTGTCAGTGTGGACTTTGTTTTGGAGATTTTACACTTCCTTTATTACTTATTTATGTCGAAAGTTACGTACTTAAATATAAGCAAAAAAAAAAAAACAAAAACAAACGAATCTTTGATCCTGTATCCGTAAAGACAATATTTATAGTGAGACAAAACAATATCATGGTAAACTTTGAATGTACAATGCCAAACAGTGGAGGAAATCCCCTACGAAATTTATAATTATATTGTGGATGGCTTATAGTTGCTTGACACTGCAACGCAGGCACTTAGCAACGTACGTATATCCAATGTCAAACCAAATAAGACTATATCATCATTTCGTAGAGTTTATAGTTAGCTTGACACTGCAACGCAGGCACATAGCAACGTACGTATGTCCAATGTCAAACCAAATAAGACTATATCATCATTGCATAGAGCTTATAGTTGCTTGACACTGCAACGCAGGCACATAGCAACGTACGTATGTCCAATGTCAAACCAAATAAGACTATATCATCATTGCGTAGAGCTTATAGTTGCTTGACACTGCCACGCAGGCACCTAGCAACGTACGTATGTCCAATGTCAAACCAAATAAGACTATATCATCATTGCGTAGAGCTTATAGTTGCTTGACACTGCAACGCAGGCACTTAGCAACGTACGTATATCCAATGTCAAACCAAATAAGACTATATCATCATTTCGTAGAGTTTATAGTTAGCTTGACACTGCAACGCAGGCACATAGCAACGTACGTATGTCCAATGTCAAACCAAATAAGACTATATCATCATTGCATAGAGCTTATAGTTGCTTGACACTGCAACGCAGGCACATAGCAACGTACGTATGTCCAATGTCAAACCAAATAAGACTATATCATCATTGCATAGAGCTTATAGTTGCTTGACACTGCAACGCAGGCACTTAGCAACGTACGTATGTTCAATATCAAACCAAATAAGACTATATTATCATTGCGTAGAGCTTATAGTTGCTTGACACTGCAAAGCAGGCACTTAGCAACGTACGTATGTTCAATATCAAACCAAATAAGACTATATTATCATTGCGTAGAGCTTATAGTTGCTTGACACTGCAACGCAGGCACTTAGCAACGTACGTATGTCCAATGTCAAACCAAATAAGACTATATCATCATTGCGTAGAGCTTATAGTTGCTTGACACTGCCACGCAGGCACCTAGCAACGTACGTATGTCCAATGTCAAACCAAATAAGACTATATCATCATTGCGTAGAGCTTATAGTTGCTTGACACTGCAACGCAGGCACTTAGCAACGTACGTATGTCCAATGTCAAACCAAATAAGACTATATCATCATTTCTTTGAGCTTATAGTTGCTTGACACTGCAACGCAGGCACTTAGCAACGTACGTATGTCCAATGTTAAACCAAATAAGACTATATCATCATTTCTTTGAGCTTATAGTTGCTTGACACTGCAACGCAGGCACTTAGCAACGTACGTATGTCCAATGTTAAACCAAATAAGACTATATCATCATTTCGTAGAGCTTATAGTTGCTTGACATTGCCAGTGCTGTAAATAGCCTTTATTGCGCCCTGTGCGAGCTTCGATAACTGCGCCCTTGTTTTTTTTTATATTTTATAGGTACCCTAGAGCAATGCTATGTATATGCCTTGTTTATTTTATTCAGGGTGATAAAATTAGGCACAAGGAACTTGGTGTTGGTGAACCAATATCAAATATTTTGGAAGAAAAATTTATTTTTTGAAAGAACAGAACCAAAATTGTGAACGCCATGTGTTTCTCTAATTTGATAGACGTTTTTGATGATACTGGCACGTAGGTACGTATGTGTTGGAAATCGAGCACAAGGCGCTCAGTGGGAACTTATCAGGAGCAAACCGAAAAAATAATAGTTCTGCGTGGTCTGGCCATTCTTGCGCCCCCCAGACTCTACGCCCTGTGCCTGGGCACCGCCCTATTTACGGCACTGGACATTGCAACGTAAATATGTCGTGTAGCGTTTGGAGTTGGAGAGCACAGCTAAGTATTTAATCGAAAAGGCATATTACTTCTCTCACCTTCTCAAATGCAGGAAAGCAGTGTAGCACTGCTTCTTGAACTCGTGGTAGTGCTCAGAGTGTATCCCCCCCATGGCCTCCACCATCTCCTTGCTGAGCTTCATGGGCGGGGGGAGGGGCTTGGGGTCTCTGCCGAGGATGTAGCCAAAGTCGATGTGGAACAGGGCACCTTGCCGGGTCAGTAAAAGGTTGTCTAAATGACGGTCGCCGACACCTGAAAAAAAAATTATTTAGTACTAGCTGCGCCCCGCAGTGTTACCAAAAAGTAGCCTATGTGTTCAGTCACACACACACACACACACACACAAACTTTCGCCTTTATAATAATAGTGTGATTTATTTATTTCATATACAGCTGTCTTTTACAGGTTTTAGCCTAATGCGACATGCTTGCCTTACAGAATATATTTGTAACAAATCATTTTAAGAGATATCTTAGTTTGTGTTTGTCGTTAAGAACCACAAAAATATATTTCAAAACAACGATTCCTCACTTTGATCATCCTATTAATATTATACAGGCTGACTAGTAAATTCGTTATATGTTGAAAGGGGGCACTCCGTACTCGATTCTCATTCCAAATATAAAAAAATAGGTACCTAAAAATCGACCAAATTATCCAACAAAAACAAGAAGTGTGGACACTACGTGGTTTAACAACGAGCCGAGTTATAGTCCATTTGTTTAGGTATTTAAAAGAATGCAAACAATCTTGACAGGTCTTTTTATTGACATATACACTTTATAAATCAATACCTTCGCAAATTACAAATTATTTATTTTATAAATTATAAATTACATAATTTATTTGTAATTTGCAAAGGTATTGATTTATAAAGTGTATATTTAAATAAAAAGATACATCAAGATTGTTTTCATTCTTTTAAATACCTAAACAAATGGACTATAGGTAGGGAGGTACCGAGCAAGTAGCGAGCGCGCGGTTTCCAAACGTTCCGAGATTTTGCGCATTTATTTGATTAATTTTTTCTTTGCAATTAATAAGTATTTTGTTGGTTTTATATTTTTTGATGTTACGTGTGATCATCGATTATTATGTCCGTGTATGACACGTGATTTAGCCAGCCTATATATGCGAAAATTTGTATAGATGTTTGTCCCTCTTTCGCGCCAATGCTGAATAGTAAGGAATGTCATTTAAATAGCGTATTACTTGGATATGACTGTCAAACCTTTGATAAAGCAGACAACGCCGCGTGCAACAGTTAATACTCAATATGTTAAAGTTCACGGTAAAAAGTTTACATTAGATTGTATTAATTTTCAGAAGTAATATACGTATTCCATACAGAGAGATAGAGAACGAAAATGCGAAGGATCCGCTACTATTAAAAAACTAGAATACTTAAAACACTTACCAAGCAAATAAGTAATGACGCAGTACCCTGCACAACTCCTAATATACGTGTCCATTGTTTCCGGTTTGATCCCGTACGGAGCGCCCTCGCACGGGTTGTACTTCCGGAAGAAGTTCTGTATACTGCCTTCCGTCGCCAGAGCTTCCGCAACCGTCACAGACTCAATAAACTGGAGGAAACCATGTTTCGAACTCGTCGCTAGGACTTTGTATGGAGTTAACTTCAAATCTAAGTTCTCCCTCCTCAATAACTTATCCATCAGCGTTATCATTTGTAAGATAAGTTGATCTTGTCGCAAGTCGTCGCCATGTTTGAAAATGGCTTCGTATTCAACGCCCTCTGTTGTCAAGAAGGTGAGTTTTGATGGCATTAAAGCGGATTTGAATAAGGAAGCTTTTTTGGCAACGATTCCTTTGATGGTCACGTTCGGGTCTAGAGGAAAGGGCATGGGTTCGAAGTTCGTAAAGTTGAATTTAAAAGCGTCAGGGTCTGCGAGTAACTGCTGAAGGCGTTCGGCCTTTTTGTTTCGGTTCCCGCTCTCTCTGGTGACCGTTTTGACAAGTTTGACCAATTTGTCGATGAAGAGTTGTTGGCGAGCGAGGAACGAGCGGGTGCGTTGGTGCTCGCTGTTACCTAGAGAAGAAAGTCGATAATGATTAACAGTATAGTACCAAGAGATGGCGCTGTGAATTTTTAATGACCCTAATGTTTTATTGTAGATGTTAGAAAGGTTTCTTTAACCTTCGCACATACTTGCAAAAAAGTATATTTTTAGCTGCAAATTGACCGTATAGAAAAGAAAACAAATTGTAAATACCATGATGTCAGATGCCTTTGAACAGCTTGAAAAATGTGACACAAAAACAACTACAGTATTTTTTTCTAAATTACACTTAAACATACATTGTATATTTTTTTTTGGTAATTCTTTTTTAAAATTATTTATTTCGAAATCCCATTCGATAGGTTTTACCGCTAAAACCCGCCATTTACTTTAATGTTTGATAAGTAAGTTATGTGATTCTTTATTGTAAACAAACAAAAAAAAAACAATAATTTAAAAATACACACAGTAAAGACATTTAAATATACAACGGGCGGACTTTTCGCTAAAAACGATTTAATAGACCAAGTTTCACTTTAACAGTAACGATGAATCTAACGACACCTCTAAAGCTAAAATCCATCAAGCGGTTTAGGCTGCAGAGCGTGCCATTGAAATATAAATACATGCACTCGAGACACATAACCCGCCTTTTGGCCCAGTCAGGTAAAAATAAGATATGTTAAAATTTACAAAAGCGACATCTGTTCTTTACTCGTAAAACTACTAATTAATAATCAATATGCACTCGATTTATCATCGCTACAGCATTCACACTTCTGCGACAAGTCATTTAATAGTTTTTATTCTTACTAACACATGGCGCTTTCCCTTTTGTATTTATACTAATGCGGGTATTGTCGGAGCCTTTTTCCTGCTATACAAACCGCTTTAAGAAATAAACGCCTACAACAAACACTGGAGTGAATCTATTATTTCTCGCCAGATATACGAAGAGAAGTTTTACCTTTAGCTAGTCGCATGGAGAAACTTCGCATAACAGTGAGGTACATGTTCCTGTGCTGAAGATCTTGAGGCGTGTCCCTGTCTTCGCACTCGCACAGCAGGTACCAATACAGGTAGTTGGCCAGGGAGCTGTTGTTGCAGGCGCGGGAGATGAGGAACGTGGCCAGGTTGAGACGCTCTTCTGACTCGGAACTCGTTCTTGAAGTAATAGTATTTATGAATAGTTTTTTTCCTGATTGTGCTACAATAATTTGGAAGGGCATTCCAAAGACGTTAAGCCATGACAGCAAAAGAATTTGAGAGAAATTCAGTGCTGTGAGACATATTGTATCTTGCACGGTGTATTATTTATATGTAGTTAATTATTTTAATTATTTTTTGCCATATATCTATTCAAGTTTTGCATTACCTCTGTCATTCTCCACATCACCCGTTTGCTTGACTGGTAGATAAGGCCTCAGGCTTTAAGTCCGCCTTGTATTTGTGTATAAAGTTTAATAAATAAATATTGTTCTTGAACTTTGGTGTTTATTAGGAAGAGAAGAAAAGAAATAAATTCAATTGGGCGCCACTTTGTAACGAAGTTCAGGCCGGGATACTGAGAAAAAGTGATCTTCGTTTGTAAAAAAAAAGAGTTTATTTCTATTTGAAACACAAAGTTTAACAGTGAACACAAAAGTTTTAACAAATTTACAAGGTGGTATGTTGTGACGCGCAAGCAGTCCCCGCGAGAAGTCAGACATTCGCGGCGAGAAAAAAAAAGGAGGGGGGGGGGACCTATAATTTATATGTGTTGCTATTTTTTTTTCTTTTTTTGAACTTCTTTTAAACAAACGAAGCGTCTTATTGCGTCTTTATCCATGATGGGGCAGACAGAAATTTTTGGATGTTGCGGCTTTAAGCAGAGAAGGTATAAAAACCGGCCAAGTGCGAATTGAACTCGCGCGAAGGGTTCCGTACCATTATATATGAAAATCACGTTTGTTGTATGGGAGCCCCACTGAAATATTTATTTTATTCTGTTTTAGTATTTGTTGTTATAGCGGCAACAGAAATACATCATCTGTGAAAATTAATACTGTCTAGCTATCACGGTTCATGTGATACAGCTTGTGTCACCAAGGCGGACAGTGGAGGCTTAGTAATAGGGTCCCGTTTTTGCATGTTGGGTACGGAACTCTAAAAAGGAATCAAACAGTGATGCGTTGGTGAGACACATTATCACCTATTAACATAATTGCTTATAAATTCTTATCAATTTAAATTGTACTTACGTAATGAATCTGAAATAAATATACATATAAGATATATTAGGGTAACTTGGAATCAAAGTAAATTTTAGGTTTAATTCTAACTAGCTTTTGCCCGCGGCTTCGCTCGCGTAGGGGTGGAATTTATCAAAATCCTTTCTTAGGGGATGCCTACGTCATAGCAGCTTTATGCATGCAAAGTCTCAGCCCGATCGGTTAAAAATTGACAAAGTTTCATACAAACTTTCATTCCCTATTTTATCCCCTTGGGGGTAGAATTGATCAAAATCCTTTCTTAGCGGATGCCTACGTCATAACATCTACCTGCATGCCAAATTTCAGCCCGATCCGTCCAGTGGTTTGGGCTGTGCGTTGATAGATCACTATGTCAGTCAGTCAGTCACCTTTGAGTTATATATATTTAATTTAAATTTATAATTTACTTAAGTAAGGGCGCTAAGTACAAAGAATAGGCTATTTTACTGTGTATGTTTTTGGTTGATATTTTATATATGCTCGGATGATGATGACTAAGATTTAAAAAAAAATCGAAATAGGTGTGTATACTCACGAATACGTATCATTTTCGGCTTGGCTGGCCACTACACTGTCTTCAGCCACAGTGGCCGATTCGTCTACGGGCGGTTCGGAGCGACGGCTGCCGATGGATGACGTCATCTCACTGTTGGTTAGCACTGGAAACAAGACAGTTTTCGAAATTGTCAAAATGTAAGTTCACTTAGATACTATAAAAATTCTATCAATTGAAAATAAAGTGGTAAACTCAATACAATACAGTCACTTACCGAAAATAGTTCACTAAAACACCGCTAGATAGCGCTAGTAGTAGTTACTGTGAGGATTTCTAATGTGATATATATTTTTCTTATTTATTTATTTATTACTTATTTATTTATTACATTTTAGGAAGACTTACAGTTATAACACAAATTATATAGAAAAAATAAGAAATTGAAAGTCATTTAAAAGTCTCCACAAGTAGAAGTAACATAGAAAAATGAAGATCAAGAAATATGGAGAAGCAAGAACACAGTAGCCAGTGAAATACAATAATTACATTATTACAAATAGCATTAGTAAATAGAAAAAAGAAATATTAATTTAAACCTTTATTGTCGCACTGCTGGGCAAAGGTCTCCCCGAATAATTTATAAACTTTGATATTGTACGGAACCCTCTCCACGCGAGTTCAACTCGCACTTGGCCAGTTTTTATAAAGAAAATGTTGCAGATTCGTAAAATAATAAAATATCTTGAGTTCGTTCATCCTTGAAACAGCGCATTAAGTAGGCAAACTATGTCTGATAAAGAATAGAAGCATTTTGAAAAATCTGATACTAGTATTGGTTACATTAACAAAAAAAGATTGAAAAAAAAAATATTACAACGTAATGACAATTTTTTTTGTACGCAGAAGCGACTTTACTCCAATGCAATAAGGTCGATAATTGGGCTGGCTTCCTTATTGACCTTGCATCAGTTTACCACCTGACTCATACCGCGAATAATTACTGCAAAAGCGACTTAATTCTAATGTAATAAGGTCGCGAATTACCTGACGCTGACAGTATACTTGGCTTGGCTCCCGCGTTGACTTTGCATCAGTTTGCCTCTGACGCGTAAGTTGGATGTTCACAGTAAAAGCGACTGTACTCATATGTAATAAGGTCGTAAATTACCTGACGCTGACAAAAGACTGGCCTGGCTTCCACGCTGACTTTGTATCAGTTTGCCTTCTGACTCGTACGGCGGATCTTTACTGCCACAAAGTCGAGAGTATTCTGAGGAAGAAAACAATACAATTTTCACTTAGGGCGCAAAAATGAAGAATGTCTCAGTTCAAAAGCAAAATTCATTAAAAAGTATACATATTTATCTTCAGATGTTTATATCATATGATAATTGTCAATTTTTCTTTTGATTTCATAATAGTTGTTGACGTCAGCTCGTGGTTAACATCGATTAAGACTATCATCATCAGGACGAGTGTTAAGAGCGGCGATCCGGAGGTTGCAGAGCACTGTCTGCACTATTTACAGTTTTCATCATAGACCTAGATTTTTTACGGCATTAAAAGACCGTACTAGACGAGCGCGACAGATAATACGATAATTACTGTCACGCTTACAAGAGCAAAAGAGATAGCGATCAATTTGACAATGAGACTAGTTTTCATACAAATTGTATATCCATTTTCGGCCTGACACGAACATCGTCACACGAAAATTGGTTTTACAAATTGTAAACTGTGTTAATTTGTAAGTTATCTTACCTCAGAAAGATGGTATCGTACTGCTTTACCGATAGTTCGTGTAGTAGACACAAATACAACCCTTTTAAAGACACACAAAAATATTTCGTTTCTGGTTTCATATTACAATACGCTATGGCTATCTTATACCTGTTAGTAATATTAATGTGTGTAATTACTTATTGTAGAAATAGTTGTCTAATTGTCTAAAATATATTTGGTTCTCAGTTTTAGTAGTTAATTTAATAATGAATAGTGTTGCCCTATTTATTATTAAATTAACTACTACAACTGAGTACCAAATATATTTTAGACAATTTAAACAACTATTTCTACAATAAGTAATTATATACATTAAGATTACTTACATACCTTTAGATCAAAAACTTGAGAGGTGTCAAGGGACACCCGGATGGAACGAAGTAAAATATAAATAGGTCTAAATTACATTCAAACTCTTCCCTGCGTTCAAAAATCAAGTTTTTATTATCTTCATAAATTTGAATGAACAAAAACTGTCGTTACAACTTTTGGTCTTAATTTTTTCCGTCTAGTTCCCGTTCGCAACGCGCGATAAGGAACTTCGTTCAAATAGTTTACATAACGAATTTATTTCACGTAAGTATTTATTTAAAAAATTTACTCACCTTCATGTATTTCCATGAAATCCTCGTACTTCAAAGCTTGCACCAGCTGCAGCAGGTAAAGAAGCAGGTCTTCGTCAGGAGCCTGTTTCAATCGGGATATGGCGTATCTGAGAATTTTAGAAACACTCATCAATGAACGACTGGTGGAACAAATAGGGCTGACTGCAACTTAGCTAAGTTAATGATCTGACGTCAACAATTACGTATTATGAAATCCAAAGAAAAATTTACAATTATGAAGTGATACAAATATCAAAAGAAAAATAAATGATATTTGCCATTTTTGACTTTTTTGGACAGAAAATAACATAATAATAAATAAATAGATGAACTGACTTTTTTTGAAAAAGAAAATAAATAAATGAAGAGAATCTATATAGCCCGTCATGGAGGGTTAAATCCCAAACACAATATTTACACATTAAGTACAATGAGCATGCTTGTACAAACAATAACAACTAATAGATTCTATACAAATACGTCTGATAAAATATATAGTCATTTTATCAGATTTTAAAACACTACATAGTCCATGTGTCAGCTCAGACGCTTCTAAAAACTCAATAACTCAGCCTACGTAGCCTTAACTTACTTTCTGACAGCAGGGTGTGTGAATTTAGGCGTGAGCAGCTCCAAGGCGTCTTCTACATCCATCGGCGCCCATTGCTTCATCATAGCCAGGGCCTGCCGCACCTCCGCTGTGAACAACAGTTTGTTTGTTATTCGTGAGTGTAAGTAGCTAAGGGTTGGTTCTCACTTGTCAGCATGGAACAGCGCTTTTCTATGCTGCTTTCCTTTTTTGTCGCTCAGAACCGTCATTTGCCAGAGCGAGAGAAAGCGGCGGAACGCTATCGCACCGGCCATGCTGTAGCGTTCTGTCGCTGTTTCATGCAGACAAATGAGATCCAACCCTGAGAGAGACATGGACAGCACTCCACCGATAACAGTCCAGCTCTTAAATATAAGAAGAAGTGGTTAACTCTGGTGTCACATTTTTCAAGCTGCGTAAAGGTATCTTACTAGCTTGGCAATTGCCATACAATTATGAAAGTCGAGACCGACGACTTATACGTGTCTTTCGAAGCACGGAGTAAGATGAATCAAATATTCCCGTTTGTGCCAATTTCATCATGGACGTCCATCATTTCAGTCATAAGGATTTACAAAATACCGATCAAGAGCTGAAAATGACGTTATTTCACGGCAATTGCTGGGCCAATCAGTGGCTGCTGCATGACGCTGCATCATAGCGGACATTTAGCCGACAGCTGCAGCAAGTCGTGTGTTCGTGGAGTCAATGCAGCGCATTACATCCTGTGTAAACTATAGTTATTTATGTATATGTCCTTTTTTTTTTCAAGAGGTGATTTAGTACATCATTTTAAACACCTTTCCCGACAATTGCATATATCGAAATACGAAAAAAAATTTTAGGTTCTCATACGAAGTTGTCACGTGATATCGTTACTGTGAAAAATGATTTTTTTTGTCGTATTTCGATATACATTTATCGGGAAAAGTTGTTCAAAATTATGGACTGAATCACCCCTTAAAATATTTGTACCTAATTAAAAAAGACATTGTTTAAAACGCCGCAGCGACAGCGCTACATCGACATAACGCTGATGCAACGCCCTGAGGGAATTGGCCGACATTGACACGTGTGTCATCATAAGACAGTGATTTTATATAAATTTCATAGCGCCATGTTGCGCGACGATAATGTAAGAAGTTATTCTTCTATAAAGTAGGAGACAAAGTTATTTTCTAAGTAGCTGCATAGAGCTATTAAATAATAGTAAAGTTTTGTATTTCATGTATATCGCTTTTACCGATAAGACCGCCCATTGTACATTTTACTGTCTTTTTCTGTGTGTACATTTTGATTGTTGTTATTTTTTTGGTGTACATTAAGTATTACAATGCAACACAAATAAGTTGAACAAAAATGGCGGACTTCAAAGCATTTTTGTACAAATTCCAGCATGTTAGGTTGAACCAAAATGGCGGTTATCGGCGCAGGCACCAGTAATGCGCCGATGACTGCCATTTTGGTTCAATTTACGTGTCGGGAATTTGTACGAAAATGCTTTGAAGTTCGCCGTTTTTTGTTCAACTTAGTTGTGTAGTATTGTACTTACTTACTTATCTAATAAGATGTTTCCTGACCATCAAGAGTTCCGTTTTGTACACGCAAGATTACGAAACAGCCGACTGCAAACCGGTTGGGCACATTTGCATTTATTAAAATGTGTTTTGGCCTGAATTATATTTCGAAGATAAGCTGAGCGTAATTTTGTATTCTTTCTTCTATCAATAATTCATGATACAAATAGATGCATTGTATTGCTATGATACTTTTACTGTTAGTATTGATAGCAACTTGAAAACATATATAAAGAACGAATATTTTTTTTGAGAAATCCCTTTTTAGAAAAGATAAAAGTTGCTTTGCTTTTTCGTGTGTAAGATGCCAACACTAGTGTCACATTTAAAAAGCTGCCGTAAGGCATCTGACATAGCTTGACGACTGCCATACAATGATGACCGGGACAGCCGGGACCAACGGCTTATACGATGATAAAAACGACATTAATCACACTAATATTATAAAGGCGAAAGTTTGTAAGTGAGTGTGTGTGTATGTTTGTTACTTCTTCATGCGTAAACGGCTGGACCAATTTTCATAAAATTTGGTATGCAGGAAGCTGACACCTTGGAATAACACATAGGCAACTTTTTATATATATACCGCGGGTAACACCGCGGAGCGCAGCTAGTAAAATATATTTATAATGTTTACTTACTGGTCTCTACAGTTTTCTTGACCATCGCGAGTCCGTGCGCGTGCGCAATTATGACATCGAAATCACTCACAACAGTCACAACCGAAACATGTGCATGGCATATTTGCTTTTATTAACTAAGCGTGATGCGCGATGTGTTACCTACGAGAACGTATGCGCGTATTTTTTTCAAAACTACAAGTTTACTTTCGTTTTTGGTGAAAAAAGTCTGTAGTAAAGCAGGATTTTGGATTCGATACCCGGCTAGGCCTAGACGAGAAAGAAAAATTAACTGGATTTTTGTACTATTTAAGTTTATTAGTAAGTATTGTGATCCATGTAACTGATTGTTTCTCAAATAAAATAATATAAAAAAATGATTTTTTTTTTCAGTTTGAGTAAGTACGAATTATTTTGAAGCCAATTTTTTTTATTCAATGAATATCACTAAGTTATTTTTTTTTTTACTTTTCTTAACTAAAAATCAATTATTTTAAGAACAAAAATCTCAGAATTTATAAGATCACTTGCAATTCAATATTAGTTTGAAAAATGAGTCGAAAAAAATTAAAAAAAAAAACAAAAAAAATATTGCGTTATTTTAACAAAAAAAAACAATTCACAGCTATCACTACTATTTTAATAAATTCGTCTGTTAATTACACCATATTAAACGAAATGTTTCAAAGCTGAAATCCACCACCGTTCAATGCCACCGTTTGTTCACGCCGCCGGTTCACGCTCACTGCTTGTTGTTGAATGTAAATGGACGTGAAAGTGCTTGCGAAGGCCTAATTTCTGAATAAAAGATTTTTTATTATTTTGATTACTCGCTTGTGTAACAGTTACAATTAGTTTACTGTACAGTAGAACTATATGAATCATACGTCCCAAATTATTATAAAATCACGGGTGGCTGATGGATCGGTCCGACTTTTTAACAATCTTTCAAGCAGGAGGTTAACAATTCGACGCGATTTTTTATAAACGTTTATTAATTTTTTATGTATGTTCACCTTTTATTCGAAAACGCATAAACCGATTTTAAAAATGCTTTTTTTTTGAAAGGGCGTGTACTCGTCAGGTGGTCTCATTTTTCTTTTTATCAAAATCGGTTGTGTATAGGTAGCGGCACGAAACTCTAGCGCTGACTTTGCCTGCGCAGAAGTCAAAAATTAGTACCGTACCCGTGCGCAGTATCCCCTCTACATGTCGCTCAGACCTAAACTTACGTGCCACAACGTGTAGTTTAGGGGTGAAATTGGTCGTTAGTTTTTAAAAATGATTTAATTAGGTTGTTATTATACCAGATTTTTGAAAAGTCATCGGTTTATAAATAACATAGATGTACATACGTTATTTTTACGCTTTACTTATGCCTGTTCGCTTCTTTTTAACCGAGTTTAAAAAAGGAGGTTATCAATTCGTCGGGGTCTTCTTTTTTTAATGTATGTTCACTGATTACTCGAAGTCGCGTAGTGGACCAATTTGCATTTTTTTTTTGTTTTAAGGTTCTACTTTCCAGGTGAATATATAGAAATTTTATCAAAATCGGTTGTGTAGTTTGTTCGAATAAGTCGGTTTTTAGATTTGAATAATTATTATATGTAGTAACACACTAGTTAGACTAATACAGTAGAACTAAACGAATCAATCGAAACGAAACGATTCATGCGTCAGAGATAGGATATACAGATCAGTGGTGGTAGGTCCAAACTAGTGTTGCAAGCAATCGATAGTCTATCAATACTATCGTGGCCTTGAAATACAATCACAATATCAATAGGACTATATAGGACTATATTATATTTACAATAATTATATTTTTTTTGTCTGTAAACACCTATTACTAACTTTTTGTTGACATTGAACTTATTGTATTTTTAACTATTTAATTTAATCTTCTAACCATTGACATCAATTGAACTTACTCTTAATTTATGTTAATTATCTTCTTGTCTTGATTATAAATACTATTATTATTATATAAACTCAAATAATTCCTATAAGTTTGCAACACCCTGCCAGGGTTCATGTACTTACTTACTAACCATCTTCTGTATGAGTGCATGAAAGCGAGTAATAAAGAAATAAAGACTATCGATAGTATCGAATAACCGATACTATCGATACCATCGATAGTATCGATTGTCAATAGTTTGCAATACTATTGATGAAAGTTAAAAAAAAACTACCGATATTATCGATACTATTGAATTTAGATACCATCAACAGTATTCGATACTATCGATATTGTGACTGTTTTTCGAGGTCGACTATCGATATTCATGCAACGCTAGTCCAAACTGGTCGTTGAACCTATGGTTCGGTTAGCCGACTTTTTAATTGGGTTGTTGCACCAGCACAACACTGCCTCCATGTTTTTACCCGACTACGGCAAAGCACTGAGGAAGAGTAATGAATTTTTGCAGTCTATGTATGTATGAAGGTATTTATGTCTGTTCTACCACAGCATCCGAATCGCTTGTCCGATTTTCACTAATGATAATTATGTCAATCGATTCGTCATTATTGTCCGGGTGACATAAGCTACAATTTGTATAAAAAAATGTATATATTGAATGTTACATACAAACAAGTGAGGGTCGAAAAATTTTTTGTTTCTGTATCGAGTGGGGTATCAAATAAAAGACCCTGATACATTTCAAACTTCAAAAATATATACAATATGTAACAAAATAACCCTGTCCGATCCTTGTAAGAGCAACTCACGTCAATATGAACAACTTTTCCTATGGGATCAACGCTTGAAACTCGAAGAATAAAATCGACATTTACATACAAATTGCAGGGCCGGCTGAACACTTTTTTTCGAGTTTCAAGCATTGGTCCCATAGAAAGTTGTTCATATTGACGGTCTGAGTTGCTCCTACAAGGATCGGACAGGGTTTTTGTTACATATTGTATACATTGTTAGCTGTATATGGCACCCGTAGTGCGGTATTAGTTTTTTAATGGTATATCATGTTTTTCTTGCTTTACTTTTTTATGTTATAGGGCGGCAAACGAATAAGCGGGTCACCTGATGGTAAGTGATCACCGCTGCCCATGGACAACTGCAGCACCAGGGGTGTAACAGAAGCGTTGCAGGCCTTTCAGGAAGATATAGACTCGTTTTGTGAAGGTTTCAATGTCGTATCGGTCCGGGAACACTGCTGCAGGAAGTTGATTCCACAGTTCGGTCGTACGTGGTAAAAAGTTCAATTTAAAACGTACGGTGGTTGATTGCCAACTATCCAAGTGGTGTGGATGAAATTTTAATTTCAGACGGGTGGTGTGGTGGTACTTAGAAAGTGTTCGCTCGTTTAAATATGTAGTAATACAACAGTAGAACTAAACGAATTAGTCGAAACGATTCATGCGTTCAAATTGGCGTATCCGATGGCTCGGTTAACCGACTTTTTAACTTCGTTGTATTCTTTTTGTAATTTTTTGAAACTAAAACTTCACCCCCAAAATTACAAAACTGATTTTGTTATTTCTATGGGATCACCTGGAAAGTATACCATTACAAGCAAAAAAAAAAATTCCATGTCGGTCCAGGCGTCATCGAATAATCGGTGAACATACATAAAAAAAAACATCGCGATGAATTGATAACCTCCTCTTTTTTGAAAGTCAGGTAAAAATATCATTGATACATCGAAATCAGTAGACGTTTCATCATTGCTAGAAAAAAATTCGGCAGTGTTATAACTTCGCGAAAGCACTTTTTTCTAAATTTATTTAACTATCTTATAAAAATTGAACACGCGGACTTAAACCACTTTTGCTTAACGAGAACCTAATTTCCGAGTATAAGATACCTAATTTTTAGATTTTTCGCTTTAACCCTTCAAATCACATATTATTTTGTTCACTTGTGCTTATTGTTTGTATGAGTAACGCACAGTTTTAAATCTACAGCGTAACTGAACGATGCAGTCAAAGCGATTACTTCAAACCGGTACAAGCGCGCGTGGCGCTGGGTCGGTCGACTCTTTAATTAGGTTGTCAAGCCAGATTTTTATGTTATTGATGTACAAATGTGTAGATGTATCAGCTACACGTAAATAGTAATGACAAAATATTGATTTTTTAAAATAAATTACAATATAGGTTTAATTTTTAAACTATCACGCTTTGAACACATTATTAATGTATTATATACAACGTCGAAGGGGGATACCCGTAATAAATGGAACCACGGGGTAAACTAAATCACTATAGTATAATGAAATTATCTAGTTAAGACCGTGGTTCGATTTATTACGGGTATGTCCCTTCCACGCATAAACGGGGCTTAGCACTAAAAAAGGTTCGTGATAAGTCCCTTTTATATATACAGTTTTGTTTTCTTTTTCAAGGGTTAAATTAAAGAAATATTATGTTATGACGTATCTTGGAAAAATAAATCATCATTGAATATCCATATAAAGTTATAGGTCGAGGCCCTTGTTGCGGGGTGAAAGAATTTCTGGTTTTGATTGTCATGAATTTAAAAATATGCGTATTGCGTCATTGCATAATTCTGATAATAATTACGGTAAAAGTGCCCTTTGCGGCCCTAGGGCCTGTCTAGCCCGTTAGGAAAGAAGTCATATTATATCTGTATCATTATGTATTAGTATAATCGTCTACCCGAAAATATTTAAATACCTATCAATTAAGACATATAAGAAAAATCTTTTTGACTGGCTCACTAACAAAGCCTTTTATGATATTAATGAATTTTTAGTTTGATTAATTTTATAGTATTTAATCGATTTTATATACAATTTTATGATGCATGCTCTAATTTATTTCATTCTATGATTTATTTTTATGTGACTAGTATCAGTTTCACTTTGACCAAAATTATGAATTTATGACATAAGATGAATGTTATATTTAATTATGTTTGCGTGCTCGAAACAGCTAAGTGTATTGAACTTATGCGAAATAAATGATTTGATTGGATGTAAATTCATTGTTTGTGTTGGAGTCGGCGAAATGGAAAAAGCCGGTCGTGCAAATGGACGAAAATACGAATCATGTTAATAGGTGATGTGGCTAGCAACCCATCACTATTTTGATTTTTTTTCCCACCTTCTCGCGCACCTACAAATCAAATTGAGGAGCTCGGTGACTCGGCGGGAAAACGCATTATTAGCGCTTGCGCAAGTTAAGCAATACTGGGCATGGTCCGCACTTGGATGTGTAACCAGACCTTCCGTAACCATCATTTCAGCAACTATGACAGGCTAAATCGAAAATTTTAATTTTTTTATCTTATATATCTGGATGATAACCTCTTTGAAAACATCATTGCACTAGCAATTTTTATAATATCACGTCTCTGTCTATTGCGGGGCAGACAGAGCCCAGGCTAATGGGCCTAAAGCCACACCCAGCACCGGAAACTATCGCCCAGCGATTGGCAGGGGCTTACATTTACGGATCAAGTTTGCGTTGCATAATGAAATTCAGTACAACATTATAACACTCGTTTGCGTTGCATAATGAAATTCAGTACAACATTATAACACTCGTTTGCGTTGCATAATGAAATTCAGTACAACATTATAACACTCGTTTGCGTTGCATAATGAAATTTAGTACAACATTATAACACTCGTTTGGGTGATATAATGGTCATTATGACACTGAGTATTTTAATGTGGGCAATAAGCCAACTGTTTCTGAAACTTTTATAGAGGATTTATAGCATGGGTGTAGATAAAATAAATAAAATTCTAATACCATACGGCCAACATATTAGCTAGAATGTATAATATTAAGTTGTGCTTACCGGGCCGGTTCCAGTTGACGCATTCCAGGAATTTGGTGAGCGCGCGCCGGTGCGACGACAGGTAGAACCTGAAGCAATCATATTAAAAGATATTTTGGCGGGAAGTCGAGGTTTGAGTTAGGGTGTGCTTTAAATTGTTTTGCAAATTGATTCTATAATATGACTTTCGTGGCATAGTGGTCACCATGTTAGTCCGCCACCCAGAGGTCCCGGGCTCGATCCCCGGTCAGGGCAAGTTGGAAACTGGCCTTTTTCAAATTGTCCTGGGTCTTGGATGTTTATCTATATATGTATTTGTTATAAAATATAGTATTTATTTATTTAATTACTTTGTACAGTAACAAAATACAGTAAATTATATAGGATGTCTTAATTTATCTTTTTACCTGAATTTCCAGAGCAGGTCTTGCTCAGCAGCCGCCAGTGGCCTGGCGGGCGGGGAGGCCACGATGGCCGCCAGCTGGTCCCGCTCCGACGCGGTGGGCTTGGCGTCCCGCCCCGACACCCCGGAGCGGAGGGATCGCGCCAAGCGGTGTTGTTTACTTTCCACCAGGTTTTCCTGTTCGAAACACATTGTGTCAGTGGCAGTGAACCGTGAAAAGTAAACCTATGGGGCAAAAAGGTTCTCGAATGGCGAACACGTACTGGCAAGCGACGCGTAGGACACCCACCCACTAGGTGGTCTGATGACCTGACTAAGGTCGCTGGAAAGCGCTGGATGCAGGCCGCTCTAGATCGGTCATTTTGGAAATCCTTGGGAGAGGCCTATGTCCAGCTGTGGACGTTATGCGGCTGAAATGATGATGATGACACATTGTGAAGGTACACTTTAAGTCGAGCGGCAGGCGGTAAGGCCTTTATTTTAATTTTATAATTAGTTAAAATGAATGTATACGGAAAAATCACACAGATTGAGCTAGCCCCAAAGTAAGTTCAAGGCTCGTGTTATGTCGTCGCGTATTTAAAATAAATACATGTACAATGTCCTTTTTAATTAAGTACAAATATTTTAAGGGGTGATTCAGCCCATCACTTTGAACAACTTTTCCCAATGAATGTATATCGAAATACGAAAAAAAAATCATTTTCCATAATTACGATATCACGTGACTACTTTGATTTGTATGAGTACTTAAAATATTTTTTCGTATTTTGATATACATTTCTTGGAAAAAGTTGTTCAAAATTGTGGACTGAATCACCCCTTAAAATATTTGTACTTAATTAAAAAGGACATTGAATAGATAAACATCCAAGTTGAATCGAGGTTTTATTTCCAAGCCTTGCGTAATAAAAAAAATAAAATAAAGAACAACTTTTACCCTGTCTCATTATATCTTTGTTTCATCGTTATAATAATAATAGGTTGGGGAAAAAGTCTTTTCGCATTTTATATGAAAATTCAAAATATTAATTAATATAGTTTATTTACATTTAACTAAAGTATGTCGGTACCATTTTGTTTGATAACTTTTTGCCATCTTATAGGTAGGGACATGATCCCATTGCTATAGAAATTTTGGGGCTTCTGATCAAAAAACTGCGTCAAGTAGTTTTGGCAGTCCTCTCGTGATGTTAACCTGACACTGCCTAAAGAATTCCGAAGAGACCGAAACAGGTGGAAATCTGAAGGTGCCAGATCAGGACTATACGGCGGATGCATTAACACCTCCCAGCCAAACTATCTTAATTTTTGCTGAGTGGTTAAAGATGTGTGAGGTCTAGCGTTATCATGATGAAAAACCACACCCCTTCTGTTGATTAATTCCGGCCGCTTTCTATCAACTTCTTGCTTTAATCTTATCAGTTGTTCGCAGTAGAGTTCTGAATCGATGGTCCTGCCTGGTGGTAACAGCTCATAATGAATAATGCCCTTCCAATCCCACCACACACACAGCATCACCTTGTTGCGAGTTAACCCGGGTTTCGCCACAGTCTGTGAAGCCTGACCGGCCTTTGACCATGACCTTTTTCGCACGTTCTTGTCGTACGTGATCCACTTTTCATCACCAGTTATCAATTTCTTCAAAAATGGTTCGGTCTCATTACGTCGTAATAAAGAATCACAAATGAGTACACGGTTCATTAGGTTTCTTTCAGAGAGCTCGTGAGGTACCCAAATATTTTTTGTGTATCAATTTTTTTTCAAATGCGCCAAAACTGTTTTGTGGTCAATTCCCAGTTCTTCAGCTACGTCGTAACTACTGATATGCCGATCTTGCTCTACTTTTTCAAAAATAGCATCCATTTTATCCGTAACAGGGCGACCAGAGCGACGTGCATCTTTGACATCAAAATTTCCGGATTGAAAACGCTTAAACCAATTTGTGCTACTCTCACAGACACTGCACTAGGTCCATAAACATCGCAAATTTTTTTCGCGGCTTGCGTTGCATTTTTATCTTTTTGGTAGTAAAATTTTAAAATGTATCTTATTTCTTCATTAGATTCACTCATCTTGAAAAACGGTAAGAAAAACAAATGAAAATCACGCATTTTCCTAATTTGAATTTGGAATTATCTTCTTTAAAATTTAAACTTTTAAATGATACCAAAACCAGCCAGGTACAAATAGTATAGCCAAAGTGGTTTTATTACAAGTTCATACATACTATGTGCGAAAAGACTTTTTCCCCAACCTAATATATTTGTTTGATAATTATTTACCACTACGCCGTTAACTAGTCCAGTGCTGCCATTTAAAATAAATCATTTGAAGGGACACGGATATATCATTTAAAATGTTGTCTTCATCACACCCTAGATAACCCTTCAAACTATTTTATGAACTACTGTTTACAGTTTAAAGTAAAAACGTGAGGTTTTTCTACGCACATTTGCAAAAAACGACCTCTTTTGGCAAATGTCTCGTTTAAACGGTTATCTTGGGCTTGGTTAAGACGAAGTGGTAGCTAAAGTGGCGCCCTCATTTGAAATAAATTGTTTAAAACTAAATAAGATGATAATTAAAAATTTGATCTGTATAAATGTCTAGAAAGACCTTTAAACTATTTTATGAGTAACCTTTGAAATTATTACTAATGGTCCGTCTAGTTTTAAAACTGTTTTCCGCCAAAAGTGGCCACTTTTAGCGAAAAACAGTTTTAAAACTAGACGGACTACCAATATTACTTTCAAAGGTTATTCATAAAATAGTTTAAAGGTCTTTCTAGACATTTATACAAATCAAATTTTTAATTATCACCTTATTTAGTTTTAAACAATTTATTTCAAATGAGGGCGCCACTTTAGCTACCACTTCGTCTTAAGACAAAATTAAATGATACCTCTGTTTACATTCAAATTATTTATTTAAAATGGGGGCAGAACTGGATCCCGCCAAATTCGTTTATCCCCTTAACATACTAACGACTGCTATGAAAATAAGGGCTGGAGACACTAAATTAGCAAACAAATCCAATCTTTTAACAGAATAAACAGCACGGAAGATCATAGAATTTATTGGAAGTAATCACATACAATAGAATTGGCACAGAATAGGGAAGAATGGCGCACTTTAATGTCGGAGGCCAAGATCCACTTCGGGTCGCTGAGCCAGCGAAGTAAGTAAGTAATCACCTACAACCCGACGGAACGGGCGAAAATGCGACTCGTGTCAATAGGCGCTGCGGCTAACAACCCATCACTATTTTGATTCCTTTTTCCACCTTCCCGCCCACCATCACGCTAAAAGTGGCCTTTGAGTCTCGTGGCCCTGGGCTCGGTCTGGTTAGAGCCGCAAGATACAAAATGCTCTGTCTACCCCGTTAGGGATAGAGACGTGATAGTATGTATGTATCACCTGCAAGATCTCGTAATCCGGCACGGTGACGATTTCCGCTTGGGCCCTAAACTGGTACATTTCATCGCCATCCTGTTCATAGTACACCACTGCATGCTGAAAAAAAATATAATTTTAAAAGAATAATAATAATAAATAAATAAAACCGCAGGGCAGCTTGTGGCGAGCTGTTGGCGAGTAACGACAACACGCACCCGAGTGCTCCAGAGAGCCGCCAGGGCCCTCGTCCCCGACGTCTCCATCGGTCGGGGTGGAGACCCAAGAGGGCTCGCAGGGCTCTCAGCTCTGCATTGTCTAAATTGGCCGTGCAGAGAGGAGTCGTTAGAACTGTTGCTCCAGGGATGGAAGTGTTAAAGGGCATAACGCTGCGAGTAACTTCGGAGAAAGCGCAGCACACCTCTCGACACCCCTGAGTCGTCTGCACTGGTGTTGCTCCTTTGCCGGCAACTAGTGTCGGCGCGTTTGAGGGGCCCATCTACTGGGCGGCAAGCTACCACCTGCCTACAATAGTCAGTAATCATGATTATGGCAGGTGATGTTCCTATTGCAATATCCCAGCATTAGTCCATCCCAATCTCATTCCATAACCCATAGACCTTTCCCTTTTTCTTGCAATAGATCTTTCTCCTGCCGAAACCTATTCAAGGGTACACCTTTCATAGGTATATTCAGGAATGGGTTTTGGCGGGAGCGCCACATTACATCAACTTCTCCAAAGGGCCTCTACGTGTTGGATCTGTATCCCCACGCAAGCCTCTCAAAGGACCGGGATGAAAAGACCCGTAAAACTAAAGGAAATAAATAAATAAATATACAGGGACAAATAACACTGATTGAGCTAGCCCCAAAGTAAGTTCAAGACTTGTGTTATAGGATACTAACTCAACGATACTATATTATAATAACAAATACATACAATATGTAACAAAAACCCTGTCTGATCCTTGTAAGAGTATAGTAATCGACATTTTCATACGATTGCCGGGCCGACCGAACACTTTTGTATAAAAATGTCGATCTTTTTTCGAGTTTCAAGCATTGGTCCCGTAGGAAAAGTTGTTTATATTGACGGTCTAAGTTGCTCCTACAAGGATCGGACAGGGTTTTTGTTACATATTGTATAGATAAATCTTTGGTTAAACATCCCAGGTCAATCTGAAAAAATACATTTTCCATCTTGACCAGACCGGGGATCGAACCCGGGTCCTGCAATGTCACTTTCTGGCATGATGACCATTAGGCCATAAAGGTAGTCTTCTAAAAAAAAAGAACGAATTTTTAACTACAGAACTTTAACTTCAAATGCTCATATCGCAGCATTATAGTTTGTTTCAAATTTTAAGTAAATAAACTGGCCAAGTGCGTGTCGGGTCGCTCAGTGTAGAGTTCCGAAGTCAGATGTGTCAACATGGGGATTTTACTTTCCATAATTTTACGTTCACTTACCTTTTTAAAGAAGTTACAACTTCATCTTAGTATTGCTTTATAAGGATTATGTTTTTACGCCCGACAAAAAACAGGGTGTTATAAGTTTGACGCTGATGTCAGTCTGACTGTCTGTGGCATCGTAGCGCTCGAACGGATGGACCGATTTCGATGCGGTTTTTTAAAGTGAAAGCAAGTTCCCTTTAGGTGGTTCTTAGCTATGTTTAGTGAAAATCGGTTCAGCCATGAAAGTTATTGGGTGCTAACGCTTGAAAGTCAGGTCTTTGTATAGCAAATAATAGATGGCGCTACGGGTACTGATATCAATTACCTATATTATTTTATCAAACTTTATTGTTCAAAGTATAAATATACTTCAGCTAAGGGCATTTTCTCCTAGTCAACCATAGTATTATGTAGTTCCGCTACTAATCACTAGATGGCGTTCTTGACAGTCGGACGTTTTTAATTGGACTCGCAAATAAACTTGTCGCACTTTTATTGTTTGTGGTGTTTCTATTACTTACATTGATGCCATCAATCTGCACGGTGGGAAACTCTATCATCAGATACATGTAGTCCGAACTCCTTTTTTCCTTCTCGTTGATCATCTCAATCTCTCTGAACGTCAGTCTATCCAGCCAGTCCACCTGATTAAAAAAACATAATAGATTTAATACGAGGCTGGGGAGTTTTTGGCGGGAAGTCAAAGGGTTCAGTTGGAGTTTGCATTAAATTATTTTGCAAATTGATTCTAGTGGACTTATAATATAAAATCGGTGTAGTTTAGTGTTATAAATGCTCATGCTCATGGACAATATGTAAAATGGTTAAATTGGACACTCATAGTGCGGCTGTAGTGATATTTATTTGCGGACTGTGGTGGGCGTCTTTAGACGCCGTCCGCCACTCATTCGGCTATAAAACCAGTGGACTCGTATAGATTTGTTGCCAGAAGCTCCCTTGAAGCAATCAAAGAATCTACATCAACCTTTGATTGTATAGTCAGGGTTAGGGTTAGGAATAAAGAAGTGATAAAATAAAGATTGGCTCTAAAGGACTAGTATCCAGAGCCGTAAAATAATTATATATAAAATAATGCGAGGCTGGTTGTCACTTAATGAATGAAAAATGCGTATTTTGCGTGAATAAAATGTTAATTTTATTCACGCAAAATACGCATTTTTCATCATCATCATCAAACGAGCGTATTCCCGGTTGCATCCTCAGCGGTAACGCTTCAGAGCCCGGGGTCCGCTACCTAACCAAGGAGATTTGACGATGTTACTGGTTTTTAGACAGAGCGACTGCCGTCTGACGTTCGCAACGCAAAGGGTATACCATCAGAACCAATCCTGGGATAGGTTTGAGCAAACGCTAGATGGCGTTCGGGACCCACAGTTTATACACGGAATCATCTTTATGGAAATACAAATATAAGAAAAACAAAACAAAGTTATGATACAAAGGCGGACTTATCGCATAGCAATCTGTTCCAGTCAACCTCTGGGTAGACGGAGAGGTTAATATTTAAGGTTGGATCTCA